>OX438741.1:1376250-2752500 GCA_949316235.1 Oegoconia quadripuncta | reverse complement strand
TTTTGATTTGATTTTCATAAATTTTGGCTTTAATAAAACCAGCACTATATGACAGGCGCAATAAAGCTTGTGTGCGTGCGTGCGTGCGTGCGTGTGTGTGTGTGTGTGTGCGTGCGCGCGTACATAACATAAAACATATAGTATATACCTACACAGACATAATACTATCACGAAAGATGTGATGCTCATTCAACCTTTTATTCAATATTGCAATTGCGGGGCTGTCCTGAATTAATTTTGGCAGTTTATTCTGCGTCATTGCTGCTTGAACACCGAAGGATGAAAAAAGAAGTTTGTGGTGGTTCTGGGAAAGACAAGCGTTTTTGTGATGCACGATCGCCGAGGAACATCAGGAGGGAGTAAGGAGAAGCAAGAACATAGAACAGCTGGATTTTTTAGAATGTCATACAGGGTGAAATTTAATTCATTTAATTCCAAATATGCAAAGACAAATATGCGAAAGCCATAAGATCTAATGTACAGTTGTGCGATGAGTTCGAAAATATTACAAAAATGTCAACCTAACTTCGAAGGTTAAGGCGGGAGTGAAGCTTAACCTTCTGAACCTAACCAACAGTGTCGGGGTGCCCCGACCCATATTGCTCGTTCGCTACAGATAGGGGTCTGGGGGCTTTCGCTTATATGTCTTTTGAAATCGTTAGGTTTACTTTGTACAAGTTATCGAAATTTTTTTGATCGATTTCAACTATGGTCACCAGTTGATGGGAATTACACAAATTCAAATTCAGCCTGTAATGCAACGAGAGGATGTGCACATTACGTCGAAGTTTATGTTGCGCGAGATAATATTTGTCCTGCTTATTCACTTGAGCGAGTCATACAACTATCCCACTTTCACACCTACGTCGCGCGCGATAAATGATGTCATGGTATGGGGTTTTTATACGTGTGTGCGATACAAGTACCCGCGTCGTGTCGCGACATCTATTGCAACTTGTGGCCTATTGCAGAAGAGGCTTAATAGGTCTTTATATTAATGCTTTTGCTTTGTTACAATTTTTTAGTCTGTGGTAGAAATAAAAATTTAATCCACCTTCGCTGTCGGAGCCCTAAATATTCATGATCCCACACGACGTCAGTTAATTCACACATTACGCACACAGATACGCGTAGTCACGAGCGGAGCGGAAGCGGGGATGGAGATGACAGTTAACGTTATTATATCGTATGGACTAAGCGTCAGGCGATAGTTCTAGGACCCCATTTCATAGAGGTTTTTAAACATTTAATTATTTTTTTATTTGATATCTCATACTTTTAATTACAATATGATCATTATATCAAGCAGAAGACGTCCACTGCTGGACAAAGGCCTCCCACCAAAGATTTCCACAACCTTCGGTCCAGTGCTGCTCGCATACAGCGGCTTCCGATCTTTACCAAATCGTCGGTCCACCTCGTGGGGGCTCGGGGGGGACGCTACGTCTCCCGGTGAGTGGTCTCGACTCGGGAACTTTAAAGCCCCACTCACTTTTTCATGCTACGTGCCCTGTCCACTGCCAGTTCTACTTGCTAATCCCCTGGGCTATGTCAGTGACCTTCGATCGCCTACTTCTTCCTTCTTCTACTTTAGTCTTCGTTCTTCAGTCCTGATTCGATCACGTAGTGAAACACCCACGTAGCGATTTGGACTTTGAGTTTTATTATTCTGGACAAACTTTTATTATAATAACCGTAAGGAAAAAAATTATTCGGTGTAAGACAATGTGATTATTTTTTGGAGTTACACATTTGGTAGTCGAGCTTAGGCGAATGTTGCATACATCCTGAGCAGTCTCCTTTATTATCTCATAATAATCGCTGAACTCTCATCAATTGGACCAATTATAAACGGCAGAAGCAAACAGTATACTGTTCGTCGAGTTGGTTTAGCATAACCAACAATTTCGTTCAATTAACAACTTGCTGACTATTTGGGTAGAATTAAAGATTCTATCTTCGAGATTTAATTTCGTTTCGCATTCTTAGTTGTTCGCTTGAGTTCGTATGTATATAAGTAAATGTTAGATAATTTTTTCGACGTACTTGGAAGGTGAATGTAGATGTCACCGATAGCAAAGTCTTATGAATACCATGGTCCGCTGTTTGCTACAAGAAGTGAACCTAGTGACGCTGGTGTCACTGGAAATGGCGCGGTGACGACATTTACAGTATATTTTTGCACATGGAAATGAACAGGCACATTGCCATCAGCCGTCAAAGAAGTCGGACCACCACTTAACACATCAACGAACTTCAAAATTTAATATTATTATTTGTATGTGGGTTAATCACCTTACTTAAAGATTTAAAGTTATAGGGCCTGTGGTTCATCAACAGCAGACTATCTACATACCTCGTTCTATTAAATCCTAGTGTCATTCTGATATCCTATTGGTCTCGACATGATATTACAATTTCCCGAGCTACCCTATACCACGAGAGGCTGGCACCGTCCCAGTCGTTAGCAACGCCCGCGTTTCTCCGACATAGATAGATAATTTATTCGAATCTAGGTTCAGTGTGTAGTATGTGTGGCATGACTTAGGAATATAGAAGGAATAAGTAAAAGGAGAATATCGAACGCGTGAATCTGTGAATGGAAGGGTCGGTAAAGGTATTTATCTACAAACATATGCCCCTAGCGGGATTCGAACCCGCTACCTGTATAGATAGTGGGCATTGTCCCTAAACACTATTGTACGCTGCTTATGCCAATTACGTTATGTTGTGCCGCGCGTGCGTGGTTCACTATACAGGTGAAATTTAACAGATTCTTTATAAACACAAAAGATACATTTGTCAGATTAAAATATACGAAGGTGAGCTTATCTCTAAGAGAGATCTCACCTATAAGCGGTTAGAGAGTGTATAACGGGGAATAAAAAAGGGCGTACATTCAGTGTACTAAGTATCGGGAATTTGTCAATAAAACAAAAAATACAAATTATTCATCTAAATTTATTTTATCGCCTTCAAAGTAGGCCCCATCGCTTGCAATACAACATCTCCACCGCTTCACCCAGTCTTCCATACATTTTTCATAGGCTATTTGCGGTATGGCCTTTAGCTCATTCAGCGAATTTTCTTTTATGGCTTCTATCGACTCAAAACGTTTTCCTCGAAGTGATAATTTTAACTTGGGAAATAAAAAAAAGTCAGACGGAGCCATATCAGGTGAATACGGTGCTTGGTCGAGAACTTTTGTTGAATTTTTCGCTAAAAACTCTTTCACTATAATGGCTGTGTGTGATGGTGCATTATCATGGTGCAGCATCCATGAGTTGTGTTGCCACAAATCTGGACGTTTTCGGCGGATACTCTCACGCAAACGCTTCATGACGCCTAAATAATATTCTTTATTCACTGTTTCTCCCTCTGGAAGGAATTCGGAGTGAACCACACCACGGTAGTCAAAAAAAACTGTCAGCATCACCTTGATTTTGGAGCGACTTTGCCGCGGTTTTTTGGGTTTCGGCTCGTTTTCGAGACGCCATTCTGAAGACTGTTGGCTTGTTTGCATGTCGTACTCATAAACCCATGTCTCGTCGCCAGTTATTATACGTTTCATAAAGGTCGGATCCGTAGAAGCTCGGGAAACCATGTCTTCAGCGACATGCTTTCGCTGCGCTTTTTGAACAAAATTGAGCTCTTTTGGAACTAGTCGAGCGGCGACGCGTTTCATGCCTAAAATGTCAATGAGAATGTTGTGGACGGACTTAAAAGATATGTTCACCTCACTAGCCAACTCTCTCAGACTCATACGTCGATTTTCGAGCACTAGCTTCTTGATTCTGTCGATGTTTTCTTTGGTCGTAGCGGTTGAAGGTCTACCAGAACGAGGCAAGTCTACTACTACTTCTCGGCCTTCTTTAAAAGCCTTATACCATTCATAAGCCCTTGTTTTCGATATACACGATTCGCCGTAGGTATTTCGCAACATTTTTAGTGATTCACCACATGAAATATCATTTGAAACACAAAATTTAAGGCACACTCTTTGTTCAACAATATTTTCCATTGTAAAAATCGCCGAGGACTCAAAACTATGACCAACAAAAAGTGTAGTTTAAAACAAATTAAATGACAGATCCCGCTCAAATTTTGCGCGCTAAATCAGTACAGTGCTACCAACATGCAGTAAAAAAATTAGAACGACCTCTTTTACGCGGGTCTTTTTATTGACATATTCCCGATACTTTTTACACAGAGTAGTACAACGCAATGGTGATTAAGTAAAAAAGTCTATAATACATAAATACTTGTAAATAACTAAATATGACTACATGAATATAATACTAAATAACCTAAATAAAACATTTAATTAGATATACAATTAATATATTATATAAATAGTGTAAATTTATATAAATTTAAAGTGTATATAAATTTAATTAGTGTAATTCCTGTTAACTGGTGACTCGGTTCCTGATTACGAACAACTTTCCCCAAGGAGCCATAGGCGAATTCAGCCGATAATTGTTGGACTTACAGGTGGTTTTAGAATCTTTGTATGGGTAATACATTTTTTTTCTACGGTGCTTGGGGATTACGGTTATTCGCAATCAAAAGTGGCGTCACCAGCCAATGGGAATTACACGAATTTAAATTCACCCTGTATATACGCTCTGTCGCAGCGTCCCAGAGTTTACATCCGTCTTGGTTTAAACAGGCTCTTCTTATACAGCAAGTACGTACTTACATTCATTCTGCAAGTACATACGTGCAATATTCTCACTCCGTTAAAGTTTTCATTAAAGAATTCCTTCAACTCGCAAACTTTAGAATAAAATATGATTCAAGTCCACGTTCAAAAAGCGCAAAATTATTTTGTTCTCTAAAAGGAAATTCTATATCATGTACAGGACTGTATTTAGAGTTTTATTTTAAAATTTTCTTCAGCCGTTTTGTTTGAGTAAAAATGAGATAGAATCTATCTACCCATGCAATGCATTTAACTTTCATGCATTAATTGCAGAATCTGCACAGTGATGAACAATAATTTTAGAAAATTTTTCATTCTATTTAAAATTCTGCCATATTTTGCGGAGTCTCGCCGCAGACAATAGATCACCTTTTATCTTGCTCCATGTGTCCTGGCAGCTGCACGTTTGACGACCTCCTTAACGCTAAAGAGAATTAGATGGGCCAGAATCAGGTCTAATAAAATTTTGTCTTGTCTTGACTCGAAAGGAAGATGGTATGGAAAGAAAGAAAGGAACTGTTTATCGCCACTTCGACACATGAACAACAACTTAATATAAAAAGTAAGAATTTTAATTTACTTAGCAACGAGTTTGATTTGGACCTGTTTTGTACTAGCGTTACATCGGCAAGGAACACATTATGTAGACGTTTTTTTTGGCCAGAAAGTAACCTAATACAGCTGTGACCCGGTTGTTTTATGGATTGGCGATGCAAGGATATCCTATCTATAGATTGATTACAATTAGATTAATTTCTCAAACCGTTCTCTGATTGCAATGTATAGTTTTTATTTTTTATTAAGTTTAAGTAGGTTTAATCAGTGGAAATTTCTAATTGGCTTTCAGTTTCTTGGTTTAAGTGATAATTTATAAAACAGCTGTTGGTTTTCCCAAGAAAATAAAATAAAAACATAAAATAAAACAATTAATAAAATAAGAGAACACTCAGTGAAAGCTGTTCGTAATCAGGAGTAGAGTCACCAATAAACAGGAATTACACGAATTAAATTTCACACGTGAAGCCCCCACTTACTGCACCCGGATGAGATAAAAACTATCGACGCCGGGAAAATAATCCAATTCCTGGATCTGTAGGTTTCACGATAGATCGGTAATACTCGCAGTGATACAGGTCACCCATCCAAGAACTGACAATGCCAGATATTGCTTAACTTCGCTAATCGAAAATAAATAGCGAATTCGACTTAGAATCACGAGTTCGAATAACACTCCTCAATAACAAAAATACGGGTGTCAAAAATCATGGATAATATTCTATTTATAAATTGAATTTTAAAAAGGTATCTATTCAATTTATTCGCTGTTGCCCGCGTGGATCGTTTCATCGAAATTGGTTCAGCAAAGTAATTAGCCTATTATTCAGGTCGTAATCTGTCTACTAACCAAATTTTATCCAAATCCATCCAGCCGTTTAGGTGTGAAAAGGTAACAAACATACATACACACAAACAAAAGTTTCGCATTTATAATATTAGTTGGGATTTCAAAATTTCTCACTTTTCTGAACTTCTCACAAATTACTGTGAAGCCACGTCGTCTGACGTCTGACGAATGCATCCATTTTCACCTAAATCCGGCCCCGCGGAACCGTGTTCAAAATAAATTGCTAAGATGGCGTCGCAAGATGGCGGTAAACATGGCGGCGTTAATGGCGCGTAATTTATCAGATGACGGAATTTGGACCATCAGTGGGTTCCCAAAGCATTAATTTGATAATGCCTAATGAGGTTCGGATTACTTTTTGGAGTATGAAAGAATAATTTAGTTAGGTAAATTTTGATCCGATTTTGGGTAAAATAGCATACGGTTTAAGGTCGATGCGTGGAATAATACTATCAAATTTAGATCGGTTGTGTCAAGCGCCTTGATTCACGTCATAATGGTTCAATTCAATTTATTGCATTTATGTTGTATAAGACGGGGAAACGCGGGCGTTGCTAGCAACTGGGACGGTGCCAACTTCTCGTGGTATAGGGTATCCCTGGAAATTGCGATATTGTGTCAAGCTATTTATTTTTTTATGTACGACGGGTTCGTACTTGACCTCAATCACACCTGATGTTAAGTTAATATGAAGTCGAAGGTGGAAGCGTACTGACCCGGAAACCCCAACACATTTGGGGGACTGGCTATCTTATCTCTTACAACAATTAAAGGCGAATAGGATAAAATGATACTAGGATTTATTAGAACGAGGTAATGGTCTGCCACTGATGGAACACGGGCTCGATAAGTCTTTAAGGTGGCAAACAGACCACTTAGCCACGCACAAATAATAACGTTCAATTATGATCATGAGATGCTTACCGGTGAAGGGTAAACATTTGCACGACCCTCATGCTATCGAACTTGGCCCGATAGAAATAAATGTTATTTGTTATTTATTTATAATACTTAACATCGCCTGACAATCTCATTAAGAGTCGATAGGTCGTCAGAGCTCTATCCTATATCTATGCGGCTTATTTCGCTTTACCCATTTTCCAAGGGGTGACAGTGGATATCTTATCCTGCTTACATAAGTACAACTTCTTTTATAACCTGGGGTCCAAGGTAGCAATAGCTTTGAATAAGGGGGTTTATATGACACCTAGATTTACATATATGAAAATAGTCCATTAGATTTTTGAAAAATCAATATTCCTAATTAGGAATCGAACCCATTGATTTTGGAAAAAAAAAACACAAAATGTATTATTACACCATTCGATATGTCGATAATGAAAAAAATTTGGGAAGGAATGACATAATATGGCATGGTCCTTACGAAATTGGCGCATTGTGATTTAATTTTTTTTTTTTTTTTTTATATGAGAGGGCGGCAAACGAGCATGCGGGTCACCTAATAGAAAGCAATCACCGCCGCCCATGGATACCCGCAACACCAAAAGGGTCACAAATGCGTTGCCGGCCTTTGAGGAAGGTGTAGGCTCGTTTCTTGAAGGTTCCAATGTCGTACTCGTTCGGGAATACCGCTGCCGGAAGTCCGTTCCACATGGTGGTTGTACGTGGTAAGGTTTCTTGAGAAACGTACAGTGGTAGACTTCCACTCATCCAGGTGATGTGGATGGAAATTTAATTTTCGGCGAGAAGTGTATCGGTTAAATTGAGCAGCGGGTATTAGCTCGAACAGTTCTGAAGAACACTCCCCATGAAATATGCGATAGAGAAGGCAGAGGGACGCGACGTCTCTTCGCAACGCAACTCTTCATTTTCACGCTAATAGATTTTGGATAAAAGATACATCTGCCTTTTGAAGTTGATGCAGGATTGTCGTAGAAGATTCGGGTCGTTCATTTTCCATACTTCGCTTCATATGTTTTGCAATGGTTCAGCATAAATTTCACATCAAAAAACGGAAGTGCTCAAGGGTCCGTTGGTACCCCAGACTTCTACAGACACATCAAAGCAACTCTGGGACACGCATGCAAGTGAATTATGAAGTAATGAGCGTTTTAGAAATCCACTCGGTGCGTAGAGAAGATAGTTACAAAATTCTTTGAATGTGCCCTGGGGTCCAAATGAACCCCGCGCAAGTAGTTAAGGGTTAAGCCTTTTTATAAACAAAATTTTATATTTGTTTTGTTACGGTTTACTTGTCAAATTAAACTGCCGTGTTTAAGTTAATGTTTTATTAACTTCCTAAGTTGTTAATTTAGTTTACAAAGTTTTGAAATATGTCCGCTAACTTTGTTGAGCAACAAGGTTATAAAATATGATTAGGTAATCATTATGTTGTATATTAGACAGACTAGTGATTGTGTTATCTCCAGTATGATACTGGCTTTAGCCTTCAGTATATTTTTATTCGTCATTATCCTATAAGCCACAAATGTCCACTGCTGAGCATAGGCTATACTCCCATTTGCTGCGGGGGGAGGTGGGACTTTCTTTCTTTCCTACTTTTTCACCCTTAAATTCTTTCTTTAATTAATCTGGGGTCCAAGGTAGCAATAGAGTCTTTACCTTCAGTAGGCGCCGTACAGAGTACCACTGTTGATCCTGGCTTACAGGAGTTACAGTGGGAGGAGAACGGAGGTGGGATCTGCTAAGCATAGGCCTCCCCAATTCTTACACCACCATACAACATCAGGTGTGATTGAAGTCAAGTGCTAACCTGTTGGGCATAAAAAATCCAGGTTCTGATGATGGAGCCGAAATATGAGCACAGGAGCTCAACGACATTTTCGACTTTATTATGTTACTCGTCTTGGGTACTAGAATGATGTGATGATCAGGGTCTCATGATCATAGATCGGAATAGATAGACAGATTTTCCTTGCAAGCTAAATTCAACCATAGGTTAACTATCAAAGTTTCGTCTTAACTTCGCTCGGGCTTCTGTTCATTATTGAGAATATATTAAGATTACAAGTCAACATAATTCAACCTAAATAGAATAAATAGGGTCTAATTAAACAAGCTAATTTCTGAGATACTTATTCCAAAACAAAAACTTGTGTACCTTCGCGCACACAAGGCAAATCCACCGGATTCTATTGTAAAGTATAGGAAACAGTAACCATGGTCCTTGCATCTATTGTACCAAAAGCCAATCCACACTAATAATATAAATGTGAAAGTAAACATCTCAATGCTTATTAGCGATATTACCACCCAGTTGTGGTATTCTGTGTAAACTTTGTTTAACAAACATAATGCGAATTTGGTTAGAAAACGAATAGGGAATGGAACTGCATTACAAGCCTGTAATTATGAGCAGAATTTCCTTATTGTTGTAATACATAGCAACTCGCATATACACATACCATACATACACTAGAAGGTGATTAATTTTAATCTGTTGCTTTGTTTTCATATCTAAATGAGAAAGGGTACCCTCTTCTGAAATACAGGTCAACCTAGCTTGGGAGCTAGGGACTTCTTAGGTAAAGACGCGTTTTGACGATAAGGTTGACTAGTTAGAGTGTACTGTAACAGAGTAGTCTCGTATGTATCTAAGAATTTCAGGGAACAAGAACACTGCAAACAAATAATAATCAACTAAAAGCATGTGTGCTTGGGTATAAGTGTTAATCCCTTAAGCATTCAAAAAAATTCAGGACGGTTTGCTAGTCATAAATAGACTGTTGCGTTACTGTTTACACAGATACTATGGTAAACCCGAAATGTCTTAACGACGCACTCAAGGCGAAAAATATGACCGCTTAGCCGCTTCGTAGAGGGGCATCTTTTGTTAGGGTCATAGTTATTATCCAAATAACGACCGGAGGTCGTAAGCTGTCATTTTATTAGGATCTTGTTGGATGGAAACCCCTTTCAGCACTGTCGTTTGGCTGGTCACTAGAAAAAAATGTGGAAATTGAGACATGATTATGCATGAATTTATTAGGGGATACCATAGAGTATGCAAAGAAAAATGTCATGTTGAATTATTATGATATGAGACTCTCACATATCTATGATAATAAGACTTACATGGCTACACTGGGGCACTAACTAGATAAATCTAACGACACCATGCACTTCGAAATCGGTGAAGCCGTTTAGGCTACAGGAAGCGTCAAAGGAACGGAAAGAAAAAAAGAAAGAAAGAAAGCAAAGAAAAAATTCTTTATTGTACACAGCTTAAAAATATACACAGTGATATTATTTTAACAGGTGTACAAAGGCGGTCTTATCGCATATATACATACATACACTCGAAAAACATTACCATCCTTCCTAGGGCAGTCGGGTATTTAAAACAGAAAATCGACACAAATTACAATGCTGCACAATACATTTTCATTTGATATATTGTATGTTTCTTTAAAGGCGACAGCAATCACTTTCTACTGGAATAGTCACGAAGTCTGCAAACATTTTTAGTCAAAATTTTACAACAGTTTTGTCCGCGATAGTATATACTAATAATTGGACGTTTATGAATTTAAATGTTCCATCAACGTAATCAGGGCTTTGTTAATTACTCTAAGTTTGTTCTCGAGATTATCTGAGTCTTCGTTAATCTTTGAAATATTCACATTGATATCTTGGAGGTGCGCATTTGATTGCCTGGGTAAAAGATACGCAAGTCGCCAGTTCAATTTCAGACAGGGTAAATTTTAACATTGAAAAAGTTTTTTGATCGCTTCAGTATAGCCCCATTTTCGCTGAGAGTGCAAAATCGTCCTGGTATCGCGAGTTTTGGGACTGCGCGAGTGGTTGAGCACGAAAAAGATGCGTATCGAAAAGGGCTACAAGATAGTGATTTTTTTTTTCAAAAAAGGCAATTTTTTGTGAATGTAAAAATGTGAAAAATTCTATTTTTTATCAGTCGGTTTGGACTAAGGGCTATATTAAAAAAAAGCATTCGTCTATCTATGATGGATGATACGTGCTGTAAGTGGTCCCTCAAATTTTCCCCATTTTCGCTGAGAGTGTGATATCGCCCCGGGGTCGCGGGCCACGCGAGTCCGCTAGTTCTAGATGGTGTAAATTTTTTCTAAAAATCTGTTTTTTTTTTGTTATTATTATTTTCAAATTCTTTTGTTTCTCAGCTTATTACCAGGTTTACTGATGTGTACCTAGGCCAAATCCACTTCAGGGGGTCCATGTGTTTCATTGTCGGATTTTGCGAGGCGGGGTCCAATGTAGGCGTTCAGTTCAATCTGTAAAAATTAACTATGCGGCATGTGTCGAGTATAACGGTTTTCTGTAGAAGCAAACATACAAACGCACACACATACACACACACCCACCTACGCCCGCACACACACATACACACACACACACACACACACACACACACACACACTTATAATTATTTAGTTATAGTTATTTAGATATAGTTATTTAGTTATAGTTATTTAGTTATTGTTATTTAGTTACTGTTATTTAGTTATTGTTGTTTGGTTATAGTTGTTTAGATAAAGTTATAATCTGCATCTTGATCATACTATCATATTTAAGTTAAGGAAGAGTGGATCTTTCGGGCACAGGCATTTGATGCTCAAAAGAATGATCCCACAACACATTGGCAATTGTATGATTTGAAAAAGCAAAGTACTTTGGGTATTACTTCTGTAGCTGAAAGAACTATAGGAACTTAGGAACTTAGGACGACCGATTGGTGTAGTGGATAGTGACCCTATCAGTGAAACCAACGGTTGCGGGTTCGAATCCCGCGAGGGGTAAATGTTTGAGTGATGAATACGAACATTTATTCTCGAGTCTTGGATGTTATTATAAATATTTATGTATGTTTATCCGTTATCTAGTATCCATAGCACAAGCTTTGCTTAATTTGGGACTAGATGATTGGTGTAAGTGTCCGAAATATTTATTTATTATTTATTTATTTATTTATTATAGTAACTTTGTGAAGATGCCAAAGTCGGGATATTTCAACTCTTAGGCCCGTAATAAACCAATCACAATACAAGTCTATATCAACCGAGATGCGTCTTAAACAGTTGATGCTATCTCAAGCTCCGTCCTAATTTATAAACCAATCTCGAGGTCTACTCAGCTGAGATCACTTCTCAAGTATTCGCCTCAGCGGCGAATGAATGATAATCTTGAGTTTCGTTTATTAATACGAGCACCTGTCAAGTGAGTACTGCTTGAGTACGCACTTGCTTTTTTGGTCTCAAGTTAGGTTTATTAATCTACATTTTCACTTGAGACCGGTCACAAGACTGTTCTCAATCTTGAGAATGGTTTATTTTTACAATACAATACAATAATTCTTTATTTGAGAATATAGGTAGGTTTACATGTCAAGATGTTACAATAAATAATGTGCTCTATATTCTACCTCATACTTAGGTATACAAATAATAATAATAATTTGGCATGCACTTAAAATTACATTACATAATCAAGCAAAATTTAATTAAAATACAATACAATGTCAAAGGTTAATTAAATATAAATACAATCAATATAAAATCAACAGTAATGAAATGAAACAATGTCATCTTAAATTTAATATATTTAGGTCATATTACAAATTCATTTATATTGTACAAACTTTTATCTAGTAATATTTTCTTGACATTATTACATTATATAATAATTATATTATATTAATACGGGCCTAGTTCTGTGTATTCAAAAATCTTTTCTGATATTGTGGCTTGCAGGTTATGTGTATTTGGGACTGCTATATTATTATTTTCTTATTGTATGAAATAAAATATGAAAAAACTTTTTTTATCATTTTCAAGGTCGTGAATGGCACGAGATCTGTGATTTTTTTCTGGTGCGGTTCCTTGGATGGGTGATCATTTTGTGGCATTTCATTATGAGTGTTTCTACGCTTCGGAGCACGTGCTTATTAAGTGTTTTTAAGTGAAGGCAGTCGTTAAGATATTTTTTTTTAATGCAAACGGTTAAAAAACATCTGATATACAATGCAAATTTCCCATTTAGTAGCCAGCTTCTATTCCATTTACTGTCATATAGTAATGCACTGTCTACGCGTAGGCACTGTGTAGAGTACTGCTGTTGATCCTCGCAGAGAGAGTGCAAGGTGACTCTCACGAGGTTATGATAGCCTGGTACCTGTGATAAATTAGTATGGGATTCAGAGCATCAATAGAGGAGACGGTTGGGCACGGTATACAGGCAGAAATTAAGCTCCATGTCAAGTACTACTGTTGACCCTGGCAGAGATATACTTTTACTCGGTTATGATAACCTGGTATAGGTGAAAATAGGTGGATACAGGAGGTAATGGTGAGGCAGTAATGCTTCAGAAGGAGACCGCAGAGCGAGACCGCGAGCGGGCTAATCCCGCCCGGAGAAGACAGCGTCGGGGAGGTGGCAATAGCCGCCGTGGCTTAAACTCCCCAGTCCCGTAAACTTTTCCACCCTGTAACCTCGGGCATAGAATAGGGGTACGGTATTCCCTGCCTGTCGTAAGAGGCAACTAAAAGGTACACCGGACTGGACTTCTCCCCACCAGCCCTAATAGAGGCGATATTGGGGAGCAGGGCGGAGCGAGATAAATAGGATCCGAACCCGCCCGTATACGGAGACGCCAGGAGGACCAAAGAGTCTTCCCGATGCGTCACGACTATGCCCCTGAGCAGGGGCGCCCAGGGTCGTGGGCGTACAGAGTGAGGGCTCGGGCCGTCCTTTCACCAGTGGGGGCGCCCCCTTGGATGGCAGCGGTGGTATAACGTGGTCTAGTCCCGCTGCAGCCGACATCGGCGAGCCTGTGCGGCTTGTCTACTAGGCCAGCCCGGGGAGGGCTTCAGCGGAGCGCTAGGGGAGCACCGGTAGTTGGTCCTTTGAGTTCCCGGTGTTCTCCGACAAATGCTGAGGAGGATCACCAGGGCGGTTTTTAAGTAGATGAAAATCCCACATAATCCAGGCTCTCCCTCAGGAGTCTGGGTATTTTTTTAAGATTTCCCCCCGTCAAAAAAAAAAAGGTGGAAATAGAATGGGATTCAGGGCATCAATAGAGTCACCTAGTGACACTGTCTGCGACCAGTAAACACATAATGTAATGTGTACTTCATGCTACTTGATCTTGGCAGAGAGAGTGCGAAGTAACTGTCACTTGGTTATGTTAGCCTAGTACCTCATCATCTTATTTAAGACCCATGCTCTTGGCGGTCGAGATTTTTCCATATATTTCTGCTCTGCGCCTGCCTCTCCGAAAAAGAAAGAAAAAGATGAAGACCGAGAATAAGCTACATGTAGCAGATAAAAGAGAAGTTGAACGTCGTGTCGTATCAGGAGGTCAAGAGGAAGGCGGAGAGCTTAGTACCTATCGGTGATAAACGTGTGTGAGATTCATATCAATAGATTCACGTAGTGCCGCTATGTATAGCACCGACAGGAGACAGTGAGTAGAGTGTGGTGGCAGTTTCTGTATATCAGATGTATTTTACCACTAAGGTAGGCTATAATTAGTGCGATTGTCTAGGGTCTTTAATTAAATACGCTTAGTTATTAGTTACTTCGAATTAATGGAAATTTCATCTAGAATTTGAACAATGGTAAGCCCTTTCTCCTATTGTCAATTATTCGTAACAACCACCTTTCCAATGGAATTACCAATATGAGCTAAATAAAGCGAAATAGTGGATGTTTGTTGGGTTGCTGTTCAATCACGGCGAAATGGATAAACGGCTTTGGATGAAATTTGGTGTATAGGTAGAGCATACCGTGGATTAAAATATAGGATATATTTTATCCCGATAAAGTGAGCAGTCCCGCTGGATATAAAAAAATTAGACATATCCGCGATAACTAAGGAAAATTACACTACTTGCATTTTTATTTATGTTTTTTTGTTCAAATTGGCGATATACTGATTGCGTAGTAATAAGTAAAGTAGTTCAAAGTAGCTTGAAAGATGGCGCTGCTAAGCCTTTTATTTCTTACATTTTAATTTAATTTCTACATTGTCCAGAGCCACGCCTATACATAAAAAAAAATATAGCCGCTGGAAGTCGCCCGTACTTTTTTTGGTGGCAGCAACTACTCTGCTACTCTGTTGAAAAACCCATTCAAAACAATACTGTGGTTCTCGATTCTTATGTATGTTTTTGTTTCTAATGAATAAACATAACATACATAGTTTAGGCAGAGACCACAGTCTTCCACTTGCTACGATCCTGACACACCTCTTCTGCTTCCTTCACTCTCATAAGGTTGTACATACATGCTCGTCGGTTTAGTGTACTCTTGACTTGGACTTTCTTTAAGACGTCCCCGACTTGATCATGGTACGTTCGCCGTGGTCTTCCCCTACCAACACTACCATCCACATTCGCTTGTTATATCTCTTTCGTAAGTCTTCTTTCATTCATCCTCTCCACATGTCCAAACCATCTCAGCATACCTTTTTCAATCTTTGTCACTACGTCTTCATTCACACTGTTTAACTGCCTAATTACACTATTTCCTGATTCTATCTGTCACCTATTCATACTTCTCAATGATCTCATTTCCACTATTTATAATGTTACTCAGTTGGGTAGGGGGGGTTGTGTATTCCTTTTACGTGCCGAAGCCATCCGTCATTACTAATTACCTAAATATTCATTAATAATTTATAATGTCCTGGGTGGGATGGGTGAAAATTAGGCTCGACTGGTGTGGTCACCCATACAAGAACGTCAAACGTTGCTTGACTTAATTACCGATGAACATCATCGCATATTGACTAAGCCAAGGAGGCCGGTTTTGTCGATTGCCCATGAAATAGTTCAGAATCGCGCGGGGATTGCGTGAAATATGCAAACAGGATATTAATATTAGGGTTATTTTAACTGTCAAAACATGTGTATTTTACCGTTAAAATAACACCGCAACATATGTTAGCCGAGATTTGTAATTTAACAATAATTTCGTCTTCATCTCAAAATAACATAGTCAAATGAATTTCGTGTGGTTACGGCACTTTAAAAGGAATACAATCAACCAGTTTTTTTTCGTGGGTGCCATTGAAAATTTAGAAAAATCCCGTGTCTGACTCGCAGACAATGAGTTGTATTGGAAAAAATTAAAAATGAAAAGTTTATTTTCGAGTTTTGTAGGTATCTCCTATAAAGTATACAAGTTACTTGAGCCAGAAGGGGCCGCTCTTCCATATCATCTAAATGTAACACTGAAAATAAACTTGTGTTATGTTAGATATTTGTGTGTGTGGTGTAAGTGTGAGTGTGAGTATGTGTGTGTGTGTGTGTGTGTGTGTGTGTGTGTGTGTGTGTGTGTGTGTGTGTGTGCGGTGTGCGTGTGCAAATGTTACATTGAAAATAAACTTATGGTGTGTTTAGATGTTTTGTGTGTGTGTGCGTGCGTGCGGGTGTGTGTGCGTGCGTGCGGGTGTGTGTGTGTGTGTTTGTGTGTGATTTGATTTGTTTAAAACAAAAGGGCTCTTATTGATTCTTATAATTAGATATCATCATCATCATCAGCCCGTAAACATTCCACTGCAGGGATATAGGCATTCCCTTTTATATGTGGGAGTATGGTCCATAGTCCACCACGCTGACTCAATGGGGGTTGGAGACTTCGCATGCCTTTGAATTTTTATTACTCAGGCATGCAGATTTCTTCACGATGTTTTCCTTCACCGTTTAGGAGCAGTTAGATAAATGCACATAAGTATTTAAACTGACCTGCCTGGGAATCGAACCCAGACCTCCTAGACCGCGTCTTAACTGCTGAGCCACCAACGCTCTTTATTAAATTAATTAGATATATGTATACGTAATTCAATCATGTAACCACAATAAATTAAATTGACATTAAACAAATGATATCATGTATTTTACGTTGAAATAAATGCTTGAAGTTTGAAGTTTGTAAAGTCTTGTGACTATTTGTAACTTTTGCATAAATAATTTTGTATAGTAAGCAAAGCAACGTCTTGTGTGCAAGTGTGCCATGATATATATCATCACTAATTAGTGGAAACTGTTTTGGTTTATGTGTTGTATTTTTGTTACAAAAATATTGTACCAATATTAGCTGTTTGTTTCCCAGAAATAAACAAAAAAAAATGCAATCGTTAAGTAAGTACATTACAACTCTCCATATCATCTACCCATAAAACATTACTTAATATAATTATAGTGCTTACTTAATATTTAGATACATATCTATTGTAGATATATTGACACACAAATGAATATATACGTACTACTTTATAAGATAACTTGTGTTTAACTATCTGCGTGTGCATCTATAGTCTCAACCTATAGCCATAAGGGTTGGGAGCCATCAGTTGTCAGAGGAGATCAGTGTGGTCATCCGGGTTCACCAGGTGAGCAGTTGATCACTACTTTTTTTTATGATTAACTGGATTCGCGTTTGACCAAAATCTCACCTGATGGAAAGTGACGATGTGGTCGAAGATGTAGCACATGATCCCAGTAAATGCTAGTCACTCTGCTCTTGAAGATCCCAAGGTGAATGATGAAAGATACATTAAGACAAATATTTAAAGAAATTAATATTTTAACATTTTCGGATATATATATGAAAATCATGTAAATGTTAAGAGAAATATATATTCATTTGAGAAACATTGTGACCGACATAATGTCAATATAAGGAGCAAAAATCAATTAGCTGTACCTTTTAGTAGACTTAGTAAAGTTAGTAAGTAATTCAGAGGTCACTGTGTGCGCTTCTACAACAAGGTTCCCATGGATATATGGAATCTTCCGCTTAATGAATTTAAATTTATTATAAAACAAAAATTATGTAAACAGGGATATTACAAAATTTCAGACTACATTAATGATAGTAATCCATGGGATTAAACGGCTCCTCTACACGATATATAAAAATTGTTGTAACCTTTCTAGATTGTAAATGACTGATTGAAAAGAGACAAACCCTCTGAGTTTCTCGCTAGCTCTTTTCAGTAATGGTCGCGTTCCGAGCTAGTGGTAGTTTCAAAAACAAATGACGTTCATAAGTGCATATTGTATTGACTACATAAATAAATGATTTTCATTTCATTTCATTTCAATGAAGAATCGAACTTCTTAGTGCGAATGTTCGGTATATTAACTATATAGGTACGGGTGGAATCCATCCCCACGCCTTGTGGTCCTATTGGGCCACTATTGCATACTTGCGTCTAAACTTACTTCTAAACAATATGTAGTACCTGTAGATACTATTCTATACCATTGAATGGTGATGAATACAAATACAGTTATGAATTGGTATTTCGGCTAAATAATTCTGAAACAGTAGGTACGTTCCAAAGTCTACTTTACAAAACAATTGGAAACCTCGTTTGTTCGCTTCAAAAGTACGGGCCCTTTGAAGTTTTGAAATAACTTGAATTGTTTAGGAAATCTTAAGGACATTCGTTATACAAGGGGGAGCGAGTTAGACACTCTTGTTAACAATATTCCTGTTTTATTAACCTCCGATTAAAGAGGGGTGTCATAGGTTTGAAGCTTGTGAGAATTATCGATGTGTATCGATTACACAAACGCGATTCTTCCTATTCGTGATTCCCGTACAATATGGATTCCCCACAACTGCAGTTTACTACATTCGTGATTCTACACAGCCGTTATTTAAACGCAATGGGGATTCTTCCTATTCGTGATTTTACACAATGTGGGTTCATTGCAATTGCAGTTTACTACATTCGTGATTCTACACAGCCGTTATTTAAACGCAATGGGAATTCTTCCAATTTGTGATTCTACACAATATGGGTTCATCGCAAACTGCAGTTTACTACATTAGTGATTCTACACAGCCGTTATTTGAACGCAATGGGGAGTCTTCCTATTCGTGATTCTACACAATATGGGTTCATCGCAACTGCAGTTTACTACATTTGTGATTCTACAGAGCCGTTATTTTAACGCAATGGGGATTCTTCCTATTCGTGATTCTACACAATATGGGTTCATCGCAAACTGCAGTTTACTACATTAGTGATTCTACACAGCCGTTATTTGAACGCAATGGGGATTCTTCCTATTCGTGATTCTACAATATGGGTTCATCGTAACTGCAGTTTACTACATTCGTGATTCCACACAGCAGTTATTTTAATGCAATAATAGCATTTCGTTCAACAATTGGGTACTAATCGGGAACTTACCATTATGAGTCTCTAGATATGCACACTCCTTGGTTGGAATGCTTGATAAGATTAATATAAACTATTTTCTTTCTATATAATGAAGTGCTGTCTGTGTGTCTTTATGAGGCATTATAGCACCGAAACGGCTAAACTGAAAATAACCGTTTCTTGTTTTAGAGCTGGTATTTGCGAGACTTATCTTGGCTAATGGAATGGAATGAAGCCCTTCTCGAGCAATCGAGACGAGTTAAGCAATATCTGGTGCGATCAGTCTTTAGATGGGTGACCCTAGTTTTTTCTTTATGCACAACGGGTTGGTTCTTGACCCCAAACACACCTGATGTTAAGTGGAAGCGTACTGACCTGGAAATCCCAACACATTTGGAGGACTGGCTATCTTATCTCTGACAACCGGAATACAACAATGCTATTAACATTGCTGCTTGGCGGCAGATTTAAGTAAGATGGTGGTAGCTAGCAAGGCAGACATTTAAAATGCCCTACCATCAACCAAACCGGAGTACTTAAATATATACCCCGCTGGGAATCGAACCCGCGACCTCCGAATCGTAAAGCCAATGATATTTACATTGAGCCACGGTGGCGGCGGTAAATGTGTAATATAAATGTAATAAAAAGGAGACGAGGTAATGTACTATTGTTGAATAGTCACCAGTACTATAAATTAAAGACTTATCAAGAGACTGCAAACGTTACCGCCCATTTTGGCGATACCAACGCCACCAGGTTCACTTCTCGTAGCAAACCGTGTATTATGATACTCATATGGCCATTCAAATTATAAATTCCATCATTAATAATAATAATAAATGTTTTTACATAAACACACAGCGCCATCTAGGTCCACAGTAAGCATCTAGGCTTGTGTTATGGATACCAGATGGTTGATAAACTACACAAATACATATTTTTTTTGTAAATAAATACATGTATAAATGAAAAACATCCATAACTCGGGAACACATGTCTGTATTCATCATACAAACATATGCCACTAGTGGGATTCGAACCCACGACCATTTATCGCTATCTACGACATATTCATTTGTTTTCTTGAAGATTTTCAGAATTAAAGTAATCTTTAAAGTAACTGTGTTGACACGTAACGTCCTTCGCCCAATTCCAACTAAAAATAAAAGCCGTATGATTAATGGTACATTAAGAAGCCCGTCTGTTTGTCTGACCGGCTGTCAATTATATACGTTTGTTTTGGCAGATTGACAGGAAAGTGGTCGCGTGTTAATTGGAATTTGGGGCTTCCATTTTTAAACGAAAATTTAGTCAAATAATCAGACTGTAGTTGGAAATTCGTTTGTGGTTGTTCAGAATTCGAAATTTGAAATTATTTTTATTTTCACAGCTCTTCAATACTAGCAGCGTCATGATATATAACTGGTACTTCCGCAGATGCTGAGTGGATGCCTTTTCGGTGACAAATTATACACATATATTTTCCTGCAATTTTAGAATGTTTAGCTTCGGTTTACTACTCAATATCGAATATCAATATTATCTATGGTTATTAGATTGGCGTCAGTATATCGAAAGACAAATAATCGAACGATCATCAAATGGAAAGTATCAATAAATTCATTCAAAAAGTTACTTAGTGAGTTAAGCAGTGTGAAGAAGACGTAGTGACAAAGATTGATAAAGGTATGCTGCGATTGGACATATGGAGAGGATGAATGAAAGAAGGCTAACGAAAGAGATATACGAAGCGAAGTGGATGGTAGTGTTGGTAGGGGCAGACAACGGTAAACGTACCATGATCAAATCGGAGACATCTTAAGGAAAGGCCAAGTCAAGAGTACCCTAAACCGACGAGCATGTGTGAACAACCTTATGAGAGTGATTGAAGCAAAATAGGTGTGTCAGGATCGTAGCTAGTGGAAGTCTGTGGTCTCTGCCTACCCCTACGGGAAACAGGCAAGAATATACTTACAACTCCCGTAACAATTGTCAAACAAATCGTTAAATTTCACCGAGGGCAAATATGACGACTCAATAAACTATTTTTAGAATATATAACGTAGACATCAAAATATATATAACTCAAAGGTGACTGACATAGTGATCTATCAACGCCCAGCCCAAACCACTGGACGGATCGGGCTGAAATTTGGCATGCAGGTAGATGTTATGACGTAGGCATCCGCTAAGAAAGGATTTTGATAAATTCTACCCCCAAGGGGATAAAATAGGGGATGAAAGTTTGTTGTTTGTATTTTGATAAAATCTTCCACGCGGACGAAGTCGCGGGAGGAAAGCTAGTTGTATATTTTTTTTTAGAAAATTGTTTTAGTAGATCTTAGTGTTCACAGTGGTAACTTCAATTTAATATTGTAAGTTTTATAACTAAATTTATACCAATGCTATACCTAATATTGTAAAAGTTTGGATGTTTGTGTATTGCTCAATCACGGCGAAACGGACGAACGGATGTGGATGAAATTTGATATATAGATAGAAAATACCCTGGATTTAAATATAGAATACTTTTTATCCCGATAAAGTGAATAGTTTAAGCGATAAAGTTATTCAACGCAGGCGAGGCCGCGGGCGGAAAACTAGTCAGTACTATAATGAACTAGTATGTCTATACCGAAATTATATTTGTAACAAATCACTTGTGTGTAATTGGTGATGGATGATTATTACACAATATATCAATTAAGGATCGTCCTCACGATACAATTCAATACAGAATTGCACAGATAGCGATATAGCTCGCAAATCACGTATGTAATGCTAGAAATATAAAAAAAAATGGGCCACTGTGGTTTAGGAATTATTCATATTACAAGCATTTATTTAGTTAGCAATGTTCGTATATAAGTTGACCGTTTCAAAATTTGCAAAGCATTTTTAAAACCACTTGCTGTTTATGTAAGTTCGATGGCAATACAGTATTATGGTACAATCGAGCTGATCTGATGATGGAGCGGGGATGTAGGGACTGGAACTCCCTGATGGCAAATTGGTTGGTGGTAGGGCATTTTAAATGTCCGCCTGGCTAGCTACCACCATCTTACCTAAATCTGCCACCAAGCAGCAAGCAGTAAGATAGCCAGTCCCCCAAATGTATTGGGGTTTCCGGGTCAGTACGCTTCCACCTTCGACCTCATCTTCACTTAACATCAGGTGTGATTGAGGTCAAGTACCAACCCATTGTGCATAATAAAAGGAAAGATTAGGTTATTTTGTTTGTTGCGATCTCAGTAGATGCCTATTCACCCTGCTCTTCAACATCCCAAGGTTGTAGGATTCAGGAAAGACTGACGCCGGAAGGGAGTTCCATGCCTTGGCTGTTCGCATTATGAATAAAGAGTCGAACCGCTTAGTGCGAATGTTCGGTATGTTAACTATTACATACGGGTGGAATCCCTCCCAGCGCCTAGTAGTCCGAAGATGGAATGGCGATGGTGGAATAAGATTGTGTAATTCCAACGCCCACTCACCGAAGTTATCCTGTAAAAGACTGAGAGACAGGCGACCTTGCGACGGTGTTCGAGGCTCTGTATGTAGTTAACATACGGGTGGAATTTCTGACCTCTGACCTTCTTATTTGATCATGTATCTTCTTTACACGAACTCATTATTTCCTGTACAAATTTATAAATAGAATTGTATTGTATCCAACAGATTTCCATCAGACTTGGTTGCAGAGGCGTGCAACTTTTACAAATGACATTACAGTTCCTTATATTTAATTTGGACAAACTGAAAAGAACTCTCAGTGGGCGTGACATTTTTTTTTATGCACAGCGGGTTAGCACTTGACCTCAATCACACCTGATGTTAAGTGAAGATGAGGCCGAAGGTGGAAGCGTACTGACCCGGAAACCCCAACACATTTGGGGGACTGGCTATCTTAACTCTGACAACCGGAACATTGCTGCTTGGTGGCAGATTTAGATAAGATGGTGGTAGCTAGCCAGGCGGACATTTAAAATGCCCTACCACCAACCAATTTGCCATCAGGGAGTTCCAGTCCCTACATCCCCGCTCCATCATCAGATCAGCTATTGTACCATAATACTGTATTGCCGTCGAACTTACATAAACAGCAAGTGGTTTTAAAAATGCTTTGCAAATTTTGAAACGGTCAACTTATATACGAACATTGCTAATTAAATATTAACATGTAAATTTACATATTTATTATATTAGTTACAATAGACAATGACATTTAATCTAACTTTGTTAAGTAAGTCGCCGGCCACGTATTGAAGTTAGGGTTACCATTAAGACCTTTTTGGACCCGCAGGGTCGGAATCAGTTTTAAGTACCTACCTACTTCGTACGTATAGATGAAGTCTTTGTTGGTATTTTTTTTCGTATCACCAGTTAAATTTATACTTAAGTGTCCGCCTGGCTAGCTACCACCCTCTTATCTAAATCTGCCGCAAAGCAGCAATGTTACGGATACACATACATAAATATTTATAAAAACATCCATGACTCGGGAATAAATGTTCGTATTCATCACACAAACATATGCCCCTAGCGGGATTCGAACCCGCGACCATTTGGTATAGTGGCCAGAGTTTCTAGCTACTAGGCCAAACAGGTCGTCCAATTGCTTCCCAGCAGCCCGACCACCTAACTCTATTGCTTTGGGTATTGTCATAAAGTCAAGTCAAGTCAAAGTCAAAAAATATTTATTTCGTAGGATAAAGATTATCATTTGAAAACGTCACATTTTTTATCTTAATATTAAAATTATTGACATTATTGCTCATTCGCAAAGCAGACTCCCCAGAGAAGAACGAGCAAGAAACTCAAGGGTTGCTCTTTTAAATAAGTTTGGGTTACAATTATATTATATTGTATAATTAGGCTGAATATCGCCGAGCGGTCTATGTCCATGCTTGCTTATCATCCAGATAGTCAGAAATTTTATAATAGCCTTTGGTAAGTAATGTCTGTTTTATGATGGTTTTGAATTTATTTAAAGGTAAATTTTGAATGTCCACTGGAACCTTATTATAAAAGAGTATACATTGCCCCTTAAATGACTTAGTGACTTAGTTAAAATAGTTTATGACTCAATGCATTGTCCGTCCTTGTCATATCGTAACAAAATGACAAGAACGAACAGTGCATTGCTATCGCTATCGCTATCGTTTTGAGTTAGGCGGTAGACCCCCAGATCTAGTTCAACAACCCCTATGAACAGTAATCCTGCCCCCCGACCGCCTAACTCAATTGCTTTGGAAATTGCTATCGTTTATGACGTCAATGCACTGTCCGTCCTTGTCATATCGTAACACAATGACAAAGACGGACAGTACTTTGCTATCGTTCTAGTTATAGCTTTGAGTTAGGCGGTAGAGCCCCTGGTCACAGCCATGAGCGCGGAGACCGCACATTGCTTATTTAGAGCCGGCTTCCGCCAACGTGGCGTAGTTTATCTTCCGGTGGGAACTTGTTTATCATCCCAATAGGTACTTGGAGATTCCGGAATAAAATGTGACATTAATGCTTATCCATTTGGTCTATCTTTGTGACGAATTTTAATTCATAATTCATATATTTATTGCATTACACAAGTCATAGTCACAATACATAGGTAAGTACTAACATACACATGTACCTTGTCAGGCATGGTAATATGGAGGAAAGGGATATCTATGTTATTAATGTCGTTTCAATTACCAATAGTTATAATTTTTATGAAGCTACATAATGTATGTTGTAAGTTCCTAAGAAAGTGCTCCAATTCCACAGTCAATCAACAATAAACAAAAATAGCAAATTAAAAGTACACCCTATCCTATTTCAACGAATATAATAAGATGTCAATAATATTAATAATGTCATGCATAAATCTATTATACAGGGTGTAACGGTTAAGTGTAGTCATATTTTAAGGGCTTGTTCTACCCATCAATACGAACAACTTTTACTATGGGGGCAACTTCGAAATCGCGAAAAAAAAATCAGCTGTTTCATACATTGCATCGGGAGGTTATTGAAATTTTCTATGGAACAGCTCATTTTTTTTTCGCGATTTCGAAGTTGCCCCCATAGTAAAAGTTGTTCGTATTGATGGGTAGAACAAGCCCTTAAAATATGACTACACTTAACCGTTACACGGTGTAGAATGTCATTTAAATTAATAATGTCATGCGTAGGTAACTTTCCTCTATGTGTTTATACTCTTTGCTTAGAATTTCGCCCACGGCTTTGCCTGCGTGGAATAAAACTTTGACATGTTTAATTTGTTTATCCCGCGGGAACCTGTCTTTATCGAGATGAAAAACATCATCCAAATACATATCGGTTTCGCCGTGATTCAGTAACACACATCCAAACTTTTGCTATTTTACTGGACTATACGTATTTCAAAGCCAGTTAGAAAGTTTCCAATTCGTTTTTATTTACAAAATCCTCCCACGTGTATACTTACGAACACAACCTCTTGCGCTATCAATCGACCTAACAAAAGGAGGTCATAAGTCCTCCTCTTAACCCTTAGTAACTTATTCATACATGAGAGAGGGAAACCAATACTGGGCCTTTCTAAGGTCTCCATCCCTAAAGGGATAGAGGGTCATTTATGAGGCAAGATACAATATGTCGTGAATGATAAAACGTCACTATTGAAGATTTACTTTTCAATTTTGTAGTCGAATTAGGTTGAAAGCCATCTATGTCATTTTTTTATTGCTGATGGAAAAGGTTGTGAGTATGACAGTGTTGTATGACCAGTTATATTTGATGTAGGTATGATGATTACGGATATTGTACAAGAACCTGAGTTATGGATGTTAATTATAATATGTATAGGTATATATGAAATTTGATACGTCCGGGTTCGATTCCCAGGCAGGCTACATGGCCTTTTTAATTAAATTTAATTACTTATGTGCATTAAGAGACTGTTCTTAAACAGTGAAGGAAAACATCTGCATGCCTGAGAAATAAAAATTCAAAGGCATGTGATGTCCCCAAACCGCATTGTCCAGCGTGGTGGACAGCCCATACTTAATCATTATATATCCGATGGAAGGCCTATATCCCTGCAGTGGGATGTTTACGGGCTGATGATGATGATTATGATGATATATCACGGAAGAGGAATTACACGTAATCTAACTAATATTATAAATGCAAAAGTTTTGATGTTTGTTTATTTTTTGCTCAACCACGGTGAAACGGATGAACGGATTTGGTTGAAATTTGGTACACAGGTAGAACATACCCTGAATTAAGACATAGAATATTTTTTATCCCGATAAACTGAGTAGTTCCCGCGGGTTAAACTAATCTCCGCGATAAAGTTATTCCCACAGCGGCGGCCAAAAATTCACAAAAAAAAATACTAGCCTAGTTACTTAGTGTGGAACTAGATGGTGCTGTACGTGTTAAGGATATTTATTAATATTACTTTAACAAATATAGCAGAAATGAAGCAGTGAATATATCACTCCAAACTGCGTGTTGACCCAAACTCTGACTATTTTAATCCTCATTCTTTTCCTGTATATAAATAAGCTTCCATCTCGCTTCACCTTTGTAACTGGGGTCAGGTGTTAATCCATTAGAGATGTCTGTAAAAAAGGACAGTCAAGTGCGAGTATTACACGTGCACGTATAATAGACAATAATTCTTAGTCAAGATAAAAGTCAAAAATATGTTATTCAATGTAGGATACAAAAATATCACTTCTTCTAGGAACCACAGACGAATTTAGATTAAAAAAAATCGATTTCACATAACCACAGTCAACGTCAAAAATTTTACTTTTTTAAAGCTACTGCTTGTTCAAAAGGCTGAGAAGAACGAGCAATTAAGAAATTCGATTCTTTTTAAAAACAGGTTTTTATTTTACAAAGAGGCACAATAAAATTTCATTATTAATTGTGAAATAGCCTGGCATGCGAACGAGCTGGTTATGTCCATCGATGTTTATCATTTAAATAGGTAGTTTGATATTTTAGAATATGCTTTCTTAATAAGTTTCTTAATACAACAAACTAAAGCATTCTGAAACCAACTTTAGAATGGAAGTCCAATAATTTTCGGCTGAATAAATAAATAAATATCCTTAGACATACACACAGCGCCATCTAGTTTCACAGTAAGCAACTATAGGCTTGTGTTGTGGATACCAGATGGTTGATATACTACATAAATACCTATATTTTTGTAAATAAATACTTATTATAAATGAAAACATCCATAACTCGGGTACACATGTCCGTATTCATCACACAAACATTTATGCCCCTAGCGGGATTCGGACCCGCAACCTTTTGGTATAGTGGTCAGAGTTGCTAACCACTACACCAAACAGGTCGTCAAATGAATCGTCAAAGTTATTTGAATAGCAAAGGTTTACTTTGTATGGGTACTCGAATTTGACTATATGCTTCCATGGGGAACTTCGTAATTAAGGGTGACGTCACCAGTTAATGGGAATAACACGAATTCAAATTCACCCTGCATAGATGTACCGACATCCTATGACGTGCTCAAAGGGTATATTACACATGAACCAACATGACATTCAGTTGATATTTACAGTGAATTCCGGCGCACATTGGTTACAGGAAAATGAGCCGGCTGATAGACAAACAAAGCTGACATATTCGGAAAGCTCTTTATGCAACGTCCTTCTTGATTATTCGAAACTTGTATACAAATATTTTATTTATGTATACTCAATATTTATATATATTTTTTCTCACTTATTATATATAAGGTCTAACAAAATTAACCCGACAAACGTTGCATAGTGTATGTATAGAATGTACCTATTACGAAAAAAATAAAAAATAAAACATTAAAGTTAACAGATTTTATTGAAAAAATAAAATTTAGAAATGTAAATTTTGTGAGTTGGACATTAATGGCCGCGAGCTCTAAGTACTTTGCCGCAACACACAAACACGTGCCGCGGTATCTTTGGAGACGCCGAAAGGCCACACAAGCCGCTCGCCTCCGGCGCTTGCCCCGGCGCCGCGACTTGCTGTGATTTGCGTCTTCCATATAAACGTTGCCTATTTCTTCTTATTGATAAAATAAGGTTACAATCGAAATGAAGTAAGTCTGTTAATTTGTACTTTCATTTCCACTTACATTTAATTTTTTTACTCGGAAACTAAATTTTTGAGGCTTTTTTAACACGTTCACGGACACTGAACCAGACACAATAGATGTTTTATTGTTATTACGTCTATAGGCGTTCAGTGTCCGTCAACGTGTTAATGAATATATTATTTTATTGTCATGTACGTGCAATTGCCAAAGTTGGTCGGGTTAATTTTATTTCACCCTGTATACTCGTCTTTTTTTTTCTTTTTTTTATGGCTATTACTAATACTCATCTTGATTTGTATGTAATTGTAGACATCAAAGCTTTATCTCAAATTCTTTTTCACTTAAAAACAAAATAGTATTATTTAAGTAGTGGATATAACTAAATTGGCCATATGAGAAGTAACATTGTAACAATGTAATGTTAGCTGTTGTTATCCCAAATAAAAATAAAATAAAGCAATAATGCTTTTCTCTTTGAAAGGTACTCGTCGTCAAACGTCAAATTCTCGCTGTCATTCGATCGACGGGCAACTCGCGCCAA
The DNA here is from genome assembly GCA_949316235.1 of Oegoconia quadripuncta. Classification (NCBI taxonomy): domain Eukaryota; kingdom Metazoa; phylum Arthropoda; class Insecta; order Lepidoptera; family Autostichidae; genus Oegoconia; species Oegoconia quadripuncta. Next base: position 2,723,629 of record OX438741.1, on the reverse strand, counting down.
TCATAAACATTTTGAAAAAAGAACAGCCTTTTGGCTGGGTCCAGCGAGTGATTTCGCATTTTGTTTTTATTTCTTATAATTTGTGCATTCTGAGTTTTGAAGCTTAATAATGCTAGAATATTGTGCAGCAAAAGTCAGTGATGGTGTATAAGTGAAGTGAAGTGTAAATTACTCGTAAAGTCTCTAAGAAACTTTCGGATTCCCACAAGAAGCCGCCGAAATCTTTCGTAAAGAATTCTGCCACTTTACTGAAGAATGACTTCACCGTGACTAGACTGTGTATGCGCCAGGTATACTATGAATGACTTGTTTTGACTGAGACTGACTTCACTAAACTGAAGACCGCGAAGTAAGACATGGGTGTACGAAGCTGAGGGCTCTTTGCTTTCTCCGAGAGGAGTGATTTTAAACGAAAAAAAAAAACTGAAGAATCGAATTTGAAAGTGTGAAGAAAGTTGTTTAATTTATTTAAAGAGTGGATGGAATTCGAAGAATGAGTAAGTAAATCCAATTTAGTTACAGCATACATTTTGGATTTTTTACCCGACCTCCCAAAGAAGTAGGGTATTTTTTTTAAGCACGACGGGTTCGTACTTGACCTCAATCACACCTGATGTTAAGTGAAGATGAGGTCGAAGGTGGAACCGTACTGACCCGGAAACCCCAACACGTTTGAGGGACTGGCTATCTTATCTCTGACAACCGGAACACAACAATGCTATTAACATGGCTGCGCTTGGCGGCAGATTGAGTTAAGATGGTGGTAGCTAGCCAGGCGGACATTTAAAATGCCCTACCACTAACCAAACCAAGTACTAAACATGCACCCCGCTGGGGATCGAACTCGCAACCTCCGTATCGTAAGCACTATGTTTTTTAAATTCAGCCACGGAGGCAGTTTTAAGGTATGAAACTCTGAAAACCGATGTAAAAACTATTTTTTGCGGGTCCCAAAATATATTTTCTATTCGTGTCTTGTCAATAAGTCGACGTACCTAAGTCCATACATCTCGCAATTCGTTACGTCACCAGTGTGACAGTATCGAACCCGGAGGGCCATTACGAGTGTAGTTTCGGCAACATCTGTACCATTTATCAAAACTGTGATGCTATATGCGCCTGTATCACGTATCTTGATAGACATTTTAAAATGGCGGTAATATCATTTGACATTTCAACGTTCACATTTCTATATTTCTTTGAGATGATTCGATGGTCATGTTATTAGTTTTCCCACTAGCTAAATTATGTATGGATATTTTTCTAAATTCATTTCTAAATTTCAACAAGGACTTACTCGTTCTTTTCCACAAAAAAATATTAATTATAATCACTAATTTCTATGGTTGATTGGAAGATACATCACTATTAGATAACTTCGCCGTTGTACTCAAACCCTGTATCTTTGTAAAATTAATGAATTGCCTTTTTGTACAATAACTCATTTAAAAACAAACAATTTTTTCTAACCGTTGTGAATTTCAAATTCAAATATTTTTTGCTTAAGACCCGGACTCGGATATTGTCATGAAGTTCATGGTTCAGTTAGAACTTCACATTATTTGTGAATACTACTTCAGTAGCTGGTATTCGTATTCAGAAGTTCGATTCATCATCCGAACAGCCAAGGCATGGAACTCCCTTCCGGCGTCAGTCTTTCCTGAATCCTACAACCTTGGGGTCTTCAAGAGCAGAGTGAATAGGCATTTACTGGGATCGCGTGCTTCATCTTCGACCACATCGTCACTTTCCATCAGGTGAGAAACGCGAAACCAGTCAATCATAAAAAAAGAAAATAAAATAAATTGCTTTGAAACACGTAATACGTCCTCATGCGAAAGCAATTCGTCTTACCACTTGACATTTCACTCCCAAAACGTATCGTATTAATTTTTCCGTCGGCGGTCCGCAAGGAATTGACTCGAGTGGCTTTCTGATCGCTTTGAAGAATGAAATCTTGGGTTCTTGCGATGATTTTTTCTTTATTGACTTGAAGGTCTGAGGAGGCATTGTGTGTGAAGTTGGCCGTACTTATTTCGCTTAGGGATAAGTTGAGTATTCCATTTAATTGGGTGTTCCGGTTTTATTAGGTTGTGGCGAAATTTATTAGACTTTGTGTGTGTGTGTAGTTTACGTGTGTTTTTTTTTCATGGGTATATGTTTGTAGAATGCTAAGATGAATGTGTGGTGTGACTAGAATGGATAAGATCAGGAATGAGTATATCAGAGGAAGTCTAAAAGTGGCGCCAATAACAGAAAAGTTGAGGAGTAATAGGTTAGCATGGTTTGGGCACATTATGAGGAGCGATGAAAGGCACGTAACAAGACGAGTGTTAAGTATGAATGTGGAGGGATACAGAGGTAGAGGAAGACCAAAGAAGGTGTGGGTAGACTGCGTGAGGAATGATATGTATGTGAAAGGGGTGAGTACGGAGATGACGGCTGATAGAGGAGAGTGGAAGAGGATGACATGTTGTGCCGACCCCACCTAGAGTGGGATCAGGACAAGAAAATGATGATTATATGTTTGTAGATCTCGAATTATATATTATTTAACGATATATAATAATAATAATAATATCCTTGGATATATACAGACAAAAAAAAAGAAAAGAAAAGAAAATGATCCTGTGGGTTTCTTGCGCCGCTTCTTTTCCCACAGATGATTTCCCTTTCCGAAGCGGTGGTAGCTTGGACATACTGACTGACCGAAAAATGCTTAGCCCTATTTTTATTTCCAATAGATTTAAATTGACATTCAACAAATGATATCATGTATCTTACGTTGAAATAAAATGCTTTGAGTTTGAGTTTGAGTTTGAGCGCCATCTAGTTCCACACTAGACTAGACTTGTGTTGTGGCTACCAGATGGTTGATACACTACACAAATACATTTTTTTTTGTAAATAAATACATAATATAATTGAAAAACATCCATAACTCAGGTACACATGTCCGTATTCATCATACAAACATATGTCCCTAGAAGAATTCGAACCCGCGACCTTTTGGTATAGCCGCAGAGTTTCCCAACACCAAACGGTCGTCATCGTGAATGATAATCTTGTTACCTGGATTGGTTTGGATCGTTTTCTATAGGAGCATATGCCATAATCGCTACGCTAACCAGACGCTCCGCATCTAAGACGCATCACTGCTAACTGTTGTACAATACATACATAAACTCGGAACCTTTATCTGTAATGGAGTAATCAGTGATATCCAAACACAAGCCTTTGGGCCTTCCATTGAACGAGGTAGGGGTTGAGCTCATTGATGTTGAAACGTGCAAGTCTATAGATGATTTTGATGAAAGTTCTATAGTCTGCTTACACGGAGCGCTCTTAATTTAAATTGAATATATATAATATCTTTGGACATATACAGACAGCGCCATCTAGTTCCACACTAAGCAACTAGGCTTGTATTATGGATACCAAATGGTTGATACACTACACAAATACATTTTTTTTTGTAAATAAATACATAATATAAATGAACAACATCCATAACTTATGGGATTATATTTTACCAGATATTTTAAATAGTATTCCTGGTGAACTATATTCACATAACGTAAAACTATGTAAAAATGCATTAAAGAAGTACTTTATAGATGGAAATATGTAGGAAGTGCCTTTCCAACAAATTTTATTTCGATAGCGAGACACATGTCTACTTGCTTTCGTATATCAATCTTATGTATTATGTATGTAGATATTTTAAGTTGCTTTTGTAATAATTAATAACGTGGCGGGTCAGTGACCTCATTCGCACTACACACAAACCTTTACAGGTTTTCGTAGGCGTCTTATAGTGAAGATTGTTCAAATAATGTTCTATGGATAAATAAATAAAAAATAAAAAAAAACTCGGGTACACATGTCCGTATTCATCATACAAACATATGTCCCTAGAAGGATTCGAACCCGCGACCTTTTGGTATAGCAGCAGAGTTTCTAACCACTACACCAAACAGGTCGTCAAAAGATAGATAGAGAAAACGTTTATTTGCATATATTACAGAAACACATACAAAAATATTCGAAGCAACAATCTATCTGCTTGGTGTTATTCTTACTAAATGTAATAATATACCGGATGAGTTTTTTTACCGTAAGAAAAAAAATAGGGCATATTAGGTAAGTGAAATAAAAGGTATTGGCATAGATAGTTTTTTTTTTTTTTCAAAAAAAATACATCTTGATAGTGTTTTTTTTTTAACCACAACGGGTTAGCACTTGACCTTAATCACACCTGATGTTAAGTGAAGATGAGGCCGAACTGACCCGGAAACCCCATCTTATTTGGGGGACTGGCTATCTTATCTCTGACAACCGGAACACAACAATGCTATTAACTAGCTAGCCAGGCGGACATTTAAAATGCTCTACCACCAACCAAACCGAGTACTAAATATGTACCGCGCTGGGGATCGAACCCGCGACCTCCGAATCGTAAACCCAATGTTGTTAACATTGAGCCACGGAGGTGGTTAGACGGAGGTGTCAACAGATCTTAACCAAGTATGGGACATCAGACGCTAAATATGCCTATTTCGCAAACATTCAGATAATCATAATTTGAACACTAGAAACAAAAATAAAATTGAAATTCCACAATTTAGACTTAGCAAGGTTAGCACATCTTTTGTGGGACACAGCATACGCTTTTACAATAAAATACCAGAACATGTATTGAGTTTAACAGAGCAGAAATTTAAACGCCACATTAAAGAAACTCTGTGTAAGAAGGGTTATTACAGGATAGATGATTATTTAGGCGATAAGGAGGTCTGGTGTTAGCTGGTCGTTATGTTAATTGGTATTGTTTTGTAATATGTAATATAAAATGTAATATTATTGTAAAGATGGAAACTAATTGAAAATATGTGTTGTTGCGGAGTTTCTTGTCGCTTCTTCTCCCTAACCATAACACCTTGTGAAGCGATGTAGTTTAAAAAAAAATAACATGTTGACTTTCAATAAGTGATATTTTTGTATCCTACATTGAATAAAATATTTTTGATTTTGATTTTTAAACCTTATTGAAGAAAAACATAATCAAGTAACAAACATACAAAAAGAATTAAAATCCGCACACTATGGCGCCAGGTGAAAAACTTACAACTATGAACGTATTGGAATAGCCCTACAGCGTTTTCGTTACATGACACATGCCACATGCATGCGCCTTGACCGGTGCGCACGCGTGCCAAGTAGGCGAGGTCAGCACTCTAACACGGCATTGCATGAATGAATGAGTTGGAATGATGACTTTTCTTACAAGGAGTGATATATTATGTAACTTAAACGCCATAAATAAATAAAGAAATTCACCACAAAGTTAATTTAACAAGTAATTAATTAATAATAAATTAGGTCAAACTGTGATGAAAAGGACTCGAGTAGTTGCTGCCACCAAGGAATTAATTACTATTACTCTATGAATAAATTTAAACATTAACTAAAAGCAAATAAAAATCTATATTTAAAATCAACTCAAAAACAACTGCAAGTGATAAACCATAAAAAGCTAGACACGAGAAGGTATCATATATCATATATCATTTGGTAAAGTTTCAATACTTATGTGTGAATGTGCGATTGAATTTAATTGTTCTCAAATTATTTATTACTAATTTAACAATACTGAAGGGCACAATTGGTTTAACATTTTCTTGTAAGTTGTTATGCTTCTGCTATAAAGTCACTTTAAAATCATGGAACTATACAAATAATAAAAGAGTATTAATGTGAAGTAATATATAGAAACCTGTTATTGGCTATATTTATGAATTACTTGTTACATTGTACCTACTATTAAGAAAGCTGTTGGTTTCTTGAATAAATAAATAAATAAATAAACAAATTTAAATCATATCCGATTCATACTGGCAGAGAAACACCCGTCCAAGAAACTATTTATGTAAGGTAAAATGCACACGTTACATGACCAGGTGTGAAGTTTTTCGAAAGGACCATTTAGCATGCGATTTTTTGTTTATGTAAGTACCACATTTTACATTCCCTCTTGAAAGTGCGTAGTGACTCATAATAGACGACCTGTTTGGTCTAGTGGTTGGAAACTCGTGACTGCTATACCAAATGGTCGTGGGTTCGAATCCCGCTAGGGGCATTATGTTTCTATGATGAATACAGACATGTGTTCCCGAGTTATAGATGTTTTTCATTTATACATGTATTTATTTACAAAAAAAAAATGTATTTGTGTAGTTTATCAACCATCTAGTATCCATAACACAAGCCTAGATGCTTACTGTGGACCTAGATGGCGAATCATCCCGCTAGGGGCATATATTTGTATGATGAATACAGATATGTGTGCCTGCGTTGTGGATGTTTTTCATTTGTATATGTATTTATTTACAAAAAGAAATGTATTTGTATAGTTTACCAACCAAAAATCAAAAAAATATTTATTTCGTAGGATAAAAATTATTACTTGAAAACGTCACATTTTTTTATCTTATTATTAAAGTTTTTGACATTATTACTCATTCACAAGGCTGATTCCCCAGAGAAGAACGAGCAAGAAACTCAAGGTTGCTCTTTTAAATAAGTTTGGGTTACAATTATATTATATTGTATAATTAGACTGAATATCGCCGAGCGGTCTATGTCCATGCTTGCTTATCATCCAGATAGTCAGAAATTTTATAATACCCTTTGGTAAATAATGTCTGTTTTATGATGGTTTTGAATTTATTCAAAGGTAAATTTTGAATGTCCACTGGAACCTCATTATAAAAGCGTATACATTGCTCCTTAAACGACTTAGTGACTTTGTGCAAACGGCTGACATGAACAGCAAGTTTATTTGTATATCTGTTATTAACATTATGTACATCAATATTTTTCTTTAACGATTCTAGATTTTTTCTTACATACATTAAGTGTTCGTAAACATATTGCGATGCTAATGTTAATATATTATTTTCTTTAAATTGATTCCTAAGAGGTACTCTGGGGCCCAGTTTGTACTCATTACTTAACCAGTTATAACACAAACAAGTTACATAAATAACAGTAACAATAAATAGAAGAGGCTACAAATGGATAAACAACATAAAAAACCGATTTACGCGTTCGAGTGCCAAAAAATATCTCCAGCTCAGCATGATAGACCTCCGGCTTTTTAATGTGTAGCAGAGTTTATTTTTATTGTATCGACGACATACTACATACAAAGTTGTAGAAATACAGGGTGAATTTGAATTCTTGTAATTCCTGTTTACTGGTTACGAACCACTTTCCCCAAAGAACCATAGAATAGAATAGAATGGAATAGAATGGAATAGAATGGAATAGAATGGAATAGAATGGAATAGAATGGAATAGAATGGAATAGAATGGAATAGAATGGAATAGAATGGAATAGAATGGAATAGAATGGAATAGAATGGAATAGAATGGAATAGAATGGAAAAGAATGGAATGGAACGGAATGGAACGGAATAGAATGGAATAGAATGGAATAGAATGGAATAGAATGGGATAGAATGGAATAGAATGGAATAGAATGGAATAGAATGGAATAGAATGGGATAGAATGGAATAGAATGGAATAGAATGGAATAGAATGGAATGGAATGGAATGGAATGGAATGGAATAGAATAGAATAGAATAGAATAGAATAGAATAGAATAGAAGTCTTTATTTGCAAGAATACTATCTACATAAAAGAGATCTTAAGATTAATTAATCCAGTAAAGTATTCAGCCAATTCATCAGGCAATATTAATTCATAGTGTCAAAATTGTTGGATTTCCATACCAAAGTTGGTTTCAGAATGGTTTACTTTGTAAGGGTAATCGAAAATTTTTTAATCGAATTTTTTGGTTTTTTAATACTTAAATAGTTCTATTCTTACCACTTTTCTGAAACTGTATTTTCTTTTCTGTTGTGCAATAAAGTGTATTTGTATTGTATTGTATTGTATTGTATTGTATTTGTTGTGTTGTGTTGAGCTAGTTGTGTTGTGTTGTGTTGTGTTGTGTTGTGTTGTGTTGTGTTGTGTTGTATTGTATTGTATTGTATTTGTTGTGTTGTGTTGAGCTATGTTGTATTGTATTGTGTTGTATTGTTTTTTTTGATTTCTCGATTAAAATCCCTCCTGCCGCTATGGCAACCGAGTTCTGAAACTGTTGCGATGGAGGGTTTTTTATTCTTTATTGGTATTTGCGGTAGAAAAACATTTTACTACAATACTCAAACAGACACTAATAAAGAATAGCTGGACTATTTAAGGGTACACTTTTAACTTCCCATAATTTTAAAGGCCGTGATTTTTTGCACAAGGATAGAGTGCCTGTCAGTGATAGAATAAAAAAAATTCTAACAAATCGGTAGCTTGCGTTAGTTACAATATAAATATTTAGTAATAAACCATAGACTATTATGATTAAAAATACCACTGTGAATTATATTGCGTCGGAGAATATACTTGGAACCCCTGTAACTATTTTCAAAAAAAAATCGAGCCATAACTTCTTTACAGTTATGAAAAATTTCACCGAGGGCAAATATCACGATTCAATGAACTATTTTTAGTAAATATAAAGTAGCTATTGATTAATTTCTTAGAAAATAGTTTTAGAAGATCTTAGCATCTTCTACAACGCAATGAAGTGCACAGTGGTAACTTTAATTTAATATTGTAGGTTTTATAACTAAATACCTACACTATATCTAAAGCAAACTCCTTAGCCGTTAGAAAATATTTTTTACAATATCACTCTACTCTATGTACAAAAAATCAGGGCCTTTAAGATTATAGGAAGTTACACCTCTAAATATGCATATCTTGACTGGACTATAAAGCATGCAACCTAAATACAGTTTGTAACGAGCAATAAAGTTTCCAAATTCAAAACCTTTCAACGGTAAAGCAATAAACAATATTAATACACACGCCAGCCGTTGCGCATAAGATTGACGATTAAACCGTTATTTTGAATGCAACAATGTATGATTGTAAACACTTTGGTAGTTGCTGCGATTAAATTTAGGATTTAATTTTAGCTATGCGTGGTACATAGTCAAAATCAACAGTTAATGAACAGGTCCAAATTTTCAAATTTCATGTACACAACTTAACATCACTAAAATTTTCCGTAGCGGTAGGCAGAGACCACAGATTTCCAAGTGGAACTACGATCCTGACACACCTGTTTTGCTTCATTCACTCTCATAAACTTGTTTATAAATGCTCGTCGGTTTGGGGTAAAATACCCTACGGCTTGGTCTTTCTTTAAGACGTCCCCGATTCGATCATGGAACGTTTTCCGTGGTCTTTCCGTACCAACATTACCATCCACATTCGCTTCGTATATATATCTTATTTCTTACATTTTAATTTAATACGCCTAAGCATAAATACAAAAAAAAAAACATTGTTAGCCATTGGAAAGTCGCCCATACTTTCTTTGGTGGCAGCAACTACTCTGCAGGGGGGGATTGAAAATCAGCAACACTGCTGAGTCCCTACCCATTCATCACAATACTGTGGTTCTCGATTCAATGTATGCTTGTGTTTTCTTCTATGTGATGAATAAATACCTTTTATTTATTATTTATTTATTTCTTTCTTAAATCTTCTTCCATTTATCCTCTCCACATGTCCAAATCATCTCAGCATACCTTTTTCAATCTTTGTCACTACGTCTTCATTCACACTGCTTAACTCTCTAATTACACTATTCCTGATTCTATCTTTCAAAGTCACCCGACTCATACTTCTCAATGATCTCATTGCCAGTGCATTAATTCTACTTTCACTCTTCTAATTTCTTCATACTTATTTATTTATTCGAACTGCAGAGAAGCTTCCATCGGGTCACGTATGTAAGTCACTCAATAGACTGCTACCGAGGTCAGTAGATGTCTAGATAACATATTCAAGTGGAGGCTACGCGGCAGACAACCGGTGCTTGAGTGGTGCCACTCAACAAACTATGCGGCATCTTTATGCTGCCCTGCATATCCCAACACTTGTACGGTATAGGGCTCCGATTCTTGCGCACTCGACATTTCACTGTGGATTGACATTGGCTTGCCTATTGACCACTTTCCACTCGAGAACTTTAAAGCCCCACAGACCATGAGTTCTCCAAGCTCTGCCCACTGCCACTTCAACTTGGTATTGGGGATGGGATGTCTGCAGGCTACAGACGGACGGTCGGTCCACTCGTGGGACTATTCCATCCAATTCCCTTTGCGGAGCATTGGTTACTGTGAGCTTGGTTCAGTCCGTCCACCAAATCTTCTGGTCTTCTTGCAGAACTTTATGATGTTTTCGTATTTCAGATACTGTAATTAACTGTATTTGTATTGTATTATACTGTGTTATGTTGTGTTGTGTTTTTTTTTTTCTTTTCTTTTTTTTTATGCACGACGTGTTCGTACTTGACCTCAATCACACCTGATGTTAAGTGAAGATGAGGTCGAAGGTGGAAGCGTACTAACCCGGAAACCCCAACATATTTGGGGGACTGCCTATCTTATCTCTGACAACCGGAACACAACAATACTATTAACATTGCTGCTTGGAGGCAGATTTAGATAAGATTATGGTAGCTAGCCAGGCGGACATTTTAATATGCTCTACCACCAACCAAACCGAGTACTCAAACATGTACCCCGCTGGGGATCGAACCCGCGACCTCCGAATCGTAAACTCAGTGTTGTTTACATTGACCCACGGAGGCGGTTGTTGTGTTGTGTTGTATTGTATTGTATAGTAATTCTTCTTCTCCAAGTTTATCCTTGCCAAAAATTTCCCATCTTAATCTGTAGTAAACCTAACACTCAACTAGGAAATGTTGCCTGGATTCTTCTATTCCACACTCAGTGCAGGATGACTATGAAATTCACTTTAACTTACTAATACTGAAATTGTTATTTAAAATTAATTATTTATTAATAAAAGTCTTTCAATTGCAGGTACTGCGCATTACCATTTTACATTTGGTAAGTACATATTGTTTTATTTTATGCACAACGGGTTGGTACTTGACCTCAATCACACCTCATGTTAAGTGAAGATGAGGTCTAAAGTGGAAGCGTACTGACCCGGAAACCCCAACATATTTGGAAGACTGGCTATCTTATTTCTGAAAACCCGCATTTCGCATATAACCCGCAGCTCTTTAAAGACAGGTTAAATAGGCATCTTCTGGGAAAGCTCGTTCCATCGTAGACCTTATCTCGACATTAGTCCAGATTAAGGTCAAGAGCGATCCCATTCTAATTAGAAAAAAAAAAAAAAAAAAAAAACCGGAACACAACTATAATAAATAAATAAAAATAATAAATATCCTAGACATACACACAGCGCCATCTAGTTCCACTTTAAGCAACTATAGGCTTATATTGTGGATACCAGATGGTTGATATACTACATAAATACATTTTTTTTGTAAACATCTGGGGGCACGGCCGTGCTCCCACCAAGTCGAGCAAAAAAGCGTCACGGCCGTACCATCCTTTTCTCGAAGCAATTCAGACCATTATCGACCCCCTGTAACTTCGTTGTGGATAAAAATAGAAGACTGAAATTTTCAGTAACTATGCAGGCATTGTAAAGACACGTATATTTAAAATTTCATTCAATTTGAACCAGTATTTTTAAGAATTATAACGGGTCAAATTTCTTAATTTTGTCACTCACTGACTCACCGATCATCAAAATTCTAAGGCACTTCTAGCAGACCTAGAAGCTTCAAATTTGGAATATAAGTAGTGTTTGGTGTATGAATCAAGGAAAAACTAAAAAATCTAGAAAAGACAGCAAAGAAAATTAAGCCCATACAGCCAAGTCTTCAGTTAATTAAATTTTTCAATATTGGCTTTATTCGTAACGATGTTTTATTATTTTACGGCAAAAATTGTAACATCAAAGCATCCCAGAAAAACCCATAGAGACAGGGAGTGGGCTCTTAGAAAAACTGTAGCTGAAGCTCAAGAAGTAGTACCGGAAAAGAGAAAACGGAAGGCTACCTACAAAAATAAGAAACGTTCATAAGTCAGAGAGAGGGCTTTAAGAAAATTCGTTGCTGCTAGATATACATATATACAATAAGTAGAAGGTACCGAAAAGGAAAAAAGTAGAACTGTCTACAAAATACAAAAAGAAATGAGATCCCATCAAAAACAATACTTGTCAAAAAAACCAAGTCTCGCAACTCAGTTGTTCTGCGGTAAAAAGTTGTGAGATCCATGTAATACCAAGTCGGTTGTTAATTTATTCAGTCTCTACTTAAGCGACTTTCTGTCTTAATACGTCCAGTCTCTAAGACCACGATCGTGGTCCATAACAATTGAAAATCAATTGTGTCTGGAATCTCCGTACTCGAAGCATTAAGTTGTTACGTAATAATTAACAGCATCTTATAGTGACGCATATCAATATTAAAATTCTTTAATGTTTTATATAAATATATTGAGACTTGGCCATCGCCTGAAAAGACGTGTAAATTCAATCGCCTGAAAACACATGTAAATTCAATTATTTAGTGCGATGGCCAAGTCTCTTATGACCCTAGCGGGATTCGAACCCGCAACCTTTTGGTATAGTGGTCAGAGTTGCTAACCACTACACAAACAGGTCGTCTATGCTATTAACATTACTGCTTGGCGGCAGATTTAGATAAAATGTCACTACAATGAACAAATGTCAAGACAATCAAATTAAGTTAAATGTCTAAGTCGAACTGTCAACAAATACAATTAAACAGGCATAGTGGTTAGAAAACATGTTTATTCTATTACAGATTCGTAATCTATCTTACAAATACAGAACCTCCTCCTTTTTTGAAGTCGGTTAAAAAAACCAGGAACTTTAAGGTTATAGGAAGCACAATAATTACGTGTTTTACTGGCCTATAAGTCCTGACACGACGTCCATGCTAGAAAAAACAAATCAAATACAAAATTAAATTGGTATATTTAAAATGTATCTGACTGAGGAACAGGATTTTTTAGAACCACTGTGGTTTCGGCACACAAAAAGAATAGAACCAACCCCTCTCTTCCCGTGGGTGTCGTTGAAGCCGACTAAGGGACTTTACATTAAAAAACATCTATAAACTTAAACGTGTAAATGACGATGAGTTCACCCCCTGTCACGTGTGCATTTCAGATTAAACTCTTTGGAACACCCAAACGCTAATGTTTGGGATAGTTCTGACCACCTCATTTAGGATAAAGGTAGTGACATTATATACATATATGACACGATTTCATGACGCTTTTATGTGTGTCTGTCTGTCTTGGTCCGGACGTATCTCAGTAATGAGCGATCCTTTTTGAGTGCAGTTATCTTTATATGAAATACTAAATTGGCCATGCTTGATGAAATTGGTTAAGCCGTATTGCAGCACTTTAACTTAGTCCTTCCTTTCTTAGTAGCATAGTCCTTCGAGAGTTTTCTAAAATATTTAAGAGTTTACATTTTACAGACACACAGTAAAACTGCTTTTTCTCTATGAATTGGCCAATTCCGACTCCAATGTCCAATTAAGTGAAATTTCCAATTATGAAGTAGCCTCTTCGGACGCCATTTTTAAGTTAAACAAGACGAAAGGTCACAAGTAAATAGACCAAGAGGAAAGTTAAACAGAATTGTGAAAAGGGCAGGCTTGTACTTTTAGATGAGCGTCTTCGCTATTTCCAATATCGAATTTGTAAATGTAGCTTCTATGATGTCCGTGATGATAGCATACATACAACGGAATTCAGCTATTTCGATAATGTCATGAATTAGTGCCAAAAGGAAACAATTTGTGCCTCTGTAAATTTTTACCCGACCGCCCATGGAAGGAGAGTAATGCTTTTCGATGTATGTTGTTGTTGTTTGTTGCATGCAACTATGTATGTATGTATGTCCGTTTCTTTGGTGGATCCTGTAGCCTAGACGGCTTAAACGATTTAGAAGCGCATGGTGTCGTTAGATTTGTCTTGATACCTGGAGTGTCATAGGATACATTTTATGGTAATTAATCCAACATGGTGTCCGCAGAATACGAAATATGCCGTCAGGTTTTTTGGTTTTTAAATATTTAGTTATTATTCAGTATTCTGATGTCAAGCGTTGCTGGAATGCGCAATTCTCATACAACACAATACAATACAATACAAATACACTTTATTGTACAAAAGGAGAACATACATTTTACAAAGCATACTGAAAAGAGTACAATTAGGCGGTCTTATCACTAAGAGCGATCGCGTCCAGGCAACCTTTGGTTGTAGGATTATAACGTACGTAGATAGATGCATTTATTTGCATTCATGTACAGACACTGCTTTACTCATGACACAGAACACATAATAGTAAGTACAAGCGTATGATTACAATATGTGTCCAAAAAACTGTGCCTAAATAGTGCCGCCCATATATACAGGTCCCAATAATACTTTAAAAATAACGAGAGAATGAAATGCATGGAAGGCAATTACGCGAAACAAGGACAAATAATCGGCGGAAGACAAGTCCATCGTCTAATACAGACGGCAAGCTACTATTTTTTGTTCTGTTTTGAGATAGATATTTAGGTAGCAATTGTATAATCATAGATAAAGCAATCACTGCGTATGAGAAATGAGGATCCCAGCAACACGTAACGCCAGAATGCTCACTTAAAATATTGAATAATGCAACTACAGTGACAAAAAATATCCTTTAATCACTATTTGAGCATACTTATTCTCTTTTAATAAAGTCAAAAACTTTTTTGACTTTATTAAAATTGCTGAATTCCTCTGTGTGTATTCTAGCATCACGGACATCTTCTAAAAGTAGCTCAATGGGATGGTATGTCGAAAAAAAAAGTTGCGTAATAAATTTTAATAAATGAAAGAGCTACTTTAAAACAATTTAGGTACCCAATATCAAAAAAATTATGGTCCGGATACAATCTTTTCGTGAATTTATAGTTGATTCGATAGCAAACGTTGATCGTCTAAATCACGTCCTAGATTTTTAAAGTAATACAAAACTATTATGTATACCTGTATATTTAATTTGTTTGTTTTTGTTTTGCTTTTATTCTTTATGTGAGATATTAATGTTTCAACATTTCTATCTGAATTGGTAAACAAAAACTTGGCGAGCGGAAGGTAATAAGCCGTGGAGGAAGTTTGTCACGTCTGAACAAGCTTTGCAAGTGGGCAAATAGAAACAAACAATGAGAATTTGCATTCTTAGTAGTACAAGTTGTTTGCAAACAACCATACAATAACGCATAAACATTGGCTCCTTTTTACAGTCAAACACGTCAACTAGTTTTGAACGATTTATAGTTAGTAACTTTATAATGGCGCCCGAATTGGAGTAGGCGAATAGAAACAAACAATGATGGTTTGTATTTGCACCTATACAAGATATTCGCAAACATTCATGCAAGAAGCGTAATTAAGTTTTGGTAAAATAAATTCATATGTTGCAATGGCGCCCGAACAGGGACACAGAGCCATAAGTAAAACTATAGTAGTAATGAACTTTATCGCTATCTTCTTTGTTGCATTTGATAGTTGACACCCTACCATTGATAAAATGTGATAGTTGGCGCTAAAGTTCATTACTGTTTATGACGGATAATAAGTTTGCTGAATCTTGGACTCTAAGACAAGGTGAATGCAGAGTGCATTAAAGTGCGTTTACTATTCACTGCGAGATCGTAAAGTTCATTAGTTGGCTAGCCATGGTCGCATAAGTCTCACTACAGACGAGTAGCGAGCAACCTTGCAATAAGATATAAACATCAATAAGCAAACAATGAGAGCGTTAATTAGGTTTAGATTAAAAAATTAGTAAAGTAAGTGTAACAAAGATAAAATCGGAAGAGATCGCTTTGTAGTTTCTATAAGATATTCAAATGTACCTTCCCTATTTAAACAATAAATCGTATTTGATTGATTGATTGATGAAATATTCTTTATTGGCGCCCGAACAGGGACATGAATCCCAAACTCATTATAGCATGTTTATTAACGATTAACTGCGCACGCGTTACTTTCGTCATTTGATTCATCATAACCGGGATGTAGTTAATACAATCACTACCATGAGAACCTGAGTTTAAATTTTATATCCAGTGTTATCCGGAGTTAAAAATGTAAAACAAAGTATGTCCAAATCAGTTATATTTGTCTATCAAAATGAATTGAATTCTTTTAGAATATCTTAAATGAATTATAGAAATGAATATCTTAAAACAAACTGGTGAGTTGACTCACGAATAATACAAAATACAAGTAAATTGAAAGTACATGATATCAATAATGTTGATATAAATTAAAATATTTAAATATTATAACAATAATAAATAATGTAATATGTTCCTTTAGTTATTTTGTGTTGTTTAACATTATGCATTTTTAGTTTAGTTTTAGTTGATTTATATTGTGCAGATGAGCTACATTAATTTAAAAATAATTGTACCAATTTTGTTAATCTGTCTTTGTTTTTGCAGTGCCATGTCTGTATGCTCGTTCTGCCTTTTGTAACAGCTATGCTACCATGTGGCAAGCGAATAAATGAATATGAATATTCATTACGACTTGCCTATATTTTTACCATCCCGCTCTTACAAGCATGAATTTGTAGTTATCGATCCCGCTTATAGAATGTACATGCGTTCACCAAAGCTCAAATTAAAGCAAAGTTTCATTGACGTTTTTTATACCATTTTCATATGAAATTTATGTATTGGCTGTAAGTAACATATTTTAACAGTCCTCTCCTTGCTCCTAAAAGCAAATAAATAAATAAAAAAGTAAAATATTTTAATACTGAACTAATGAGATAACGTCAAGTTACCGAACGAGAAAAGAGCTCACCAATTACACTTCCGAACGAAACCGATAGCGAGAATCATAAAATTTATAAAGGTAATTGCCAACGTGTAGCCGTCCCATGGATAACGTCCTACTCGTTTCTGTGACGGAAACCACATTTACCTTAGAGGTACCCAAATCAATATCTATTTACGTTATATAAAATCGAAAGATCACTTACTGACTAAACACAAAATCTCGAAAACTACGATGTATGACATTTGGCAGGTATGTTGTCTGTAGGTTTTTTTTTTATTCACAACGGGTTGGTACTTGACCTCAATCACACCTGATGTTAATGTTGTGATGATGATGATGTTGGGTAGAAGAAGTCAGCTAAAGAACCAATTTCGCGAATTTCCCCCAGGAACGGGAAATTACCACGGGACTGAGAAAAACGGGATCGCTACGGTAAACACTCGCGCGGGAGCGGGATAAACGGGGTTTTGTGCGTTCAATTTCTGTCTACTTCGCAATCGAAAGAGGTAGTAACTAAAGTACCTAAGTAAGTAAAAAGTTGCCACGGAAAATATTTAATTAATTAAATACCTATTCGGTAAGATAGAATTTTGGAAAGTTTCACGGGACCCCGTTCCCGGGATTTGGCGTGTTCAATTTCTATTTATATCGACATCCATACGGACGTAGTCGCAAGCGGAAAGCTAGTACGATAAGGTCGCCTTTTATGTGCGATTAATCATGTACGCAGTATTCTTCATGTAGCTTTTGTTAATTGTGCAATAAAGAGTATTTGATTGATTGATTTATTCATTGATAATTGGGTCCGATTTATGTCGGATTTACTACGTAAGTAGTACCTACACTTCTTGATGACTTTGTTTTAAACCGACTTTAAAACAATTCCTATGTAAACGCTACACAAACCGATGTCTAAACAGTCTGTTCAGAACTGTGGTTAATTCGAGATTGTTTATAATTACTTAATTTAAACCTTACCGCAGCCAGTGAAGCAGGGAACAAAAGCTGGCGCTGTGAGGCAGTTAGTTTTGTGGTGTGGTACAAAAGAAAAGCAGACAGCGGGTGATATGGTCCAGTAAGTATGTAATTTTAACTTCTTTCTAAATCTAAATTCTAGATATATTGGGTACCTATGAAATTGGAGTTTTTTTCTTCGTTAATCATATGTACCAATGCCTGCGATTTTCAAAGCTATATCCAAATTTATTTTTTATATGGAAAATGGAATATTATTTCAAGGTTTCACATGAAATATTTTTTAATTTCTGGGCTAAATTACATAATAATAAAAAATTGAACAGAGCTCTTTCCATGTGCTTCCCATGATCATTTCTTAGATTCGCTGAAACTTTTATAAAGCGGTTACTTTTAAAAATTGACGCTGCCTATACTTAATTAATGTTATCCGATAATACACACAAAGTTTAGCTAAATTTGTATTTGCCGTTCTCAAAAAAAATCAAAAATGTTTGTATGAAGAAAACAGTTTTAATGAAATTCTTTATCCAAAACGCCAATTTCATAGGTAAGGACCTAATAGTATAGGTATTTAGTAATGAAACATAAACTTAGGTCAAAATTACCACTTTGAAGTTCTTTGCGTCAGAGAATACTTGGAGTTCCATTAACCATTTGCATAAAAATCGATCAATAACTTTTATTAGCACGACTCAATACACTATTTGACGACCTGTTGTGTTGTGTAGTGGTTAGAAACTCTGCTACTATACCAAATGGTCGTGGGTTCGAATCCCGCTAGGGGCATTATGTTTCTATGATGAATACAGACATGTGTTCCCGAGTTATAGATGTTTTTCATTTATACATGTATTTATTTACAAAAAAAAATGTATTTGTGTAGTTTATCAACCATCTAGTATCCATAACACAAGCCTACATGCTTACTGTGGACCTAGATGGCGCTGTGTGTTTGTGGAAAGACATTTGTTATTATTATTTAAAAAAAATACAATACAAATACACTTTATTGCACAACAGATAAGAAAATACAGTTTTAGTAGTTCTCCTATATTATAAAATGCTTTACTTAATAAATACTTTTTCAACAATTTTCCAAAACATGATAAATTTTCTTCAGTTTTAATATGGTTAGGGATAGAATTATAAATTTGAATAGCCACGGAGTGGGGACCGGATCTGTATTAGATTTTCATGTACATGCCCACTGTAAGCTGAATAAAGGTTTTATTATAATTTAAATTCTTTATTTCTTTCTTTCTATGACAAATTTCTAAACGCTTTCAGTTTAAAATTTATACACTACGCTTTTGTTTTATAACAAGGTACTATTAGCTCAGAAAACAAGTAGTTGCCAGCTGTTTAAACTATGGTATAACTGTTATTTTACTGTAGAAAATCGTTTATGTTCAACACAAGTTTATTGACTCTAGTGTGCTTTGGTTAAAACTTGTTGGAAAAAGATAGTATTTTAGTTCAAAATTTAGATATACGACTTTTCCCGAACTTGATCCATGATGTCTTACCGTATTTAGCTGTGGGGAAATGCCGCGAATATAAATACAAACTTTGCTTTACAAAAACGAGCCGTTCGCGCAATTTATCAATTGAGACCTGCAGTGTCACTTAGAGATAGATTTAGAGAGTGTAATATTCTAAACTTATCGTCACAGTAGATTTTTGGAAATCTAATATATGAAAAATATAGCATCATTTAGGAAAAATAGTGATAAACATGATGTCAATATAAAAAATAAAGATAAACTTGCAGGTCACATAAGTCGCCTCCGCAAAATCAGTAATTCATTCAAAGGGTTATGTATACCTTTTTTTAATAATGTTCCTGTTGATATACAAAATCTTCCTTTCAATAAATTTAAAGATACTATAAAACAGAAACTTATTAAGAAAGCATATTATAAAATATCAGATTATTTAGATAATAAACATACATGGACATAACCAGCTCGTTCGCATAACCAGTCTATTTCACAATTAATAAAGTAACATTGGGTCTTTACCTATGCAATTGGAGTTTTTTTCCTTCGTTAATCATATGTACCAATTCCTGCGATTTTCAAAGCTATATACAAAGTTTTTTATTTGTAAAATGGAATATTATTTCAAGGTTTCTCATGAAATATTCTTTAATTTCTGGGCTAAATCACATAATAAAAAAAATTTGAACAGAGCTCTTTTCATGTGCTTCCCATAATCATTTCTTAGATTTGCTGAAACCTTTATAAAGAGGTTACTTCTAAAAATTAACGCTGCCTATACTTAACTTAATGTTATCCGATAATACACACAAAGTTTAGCTAAATTTGGATTTGCCGTTCCCAAAAAAAAAATCAAAAATGTTTGTATGGAGAAAACAGTCTTAATGAAATTCTTCATACAAAACGCCAATTTCATAGGTAAGGACCTAATATTTGATAGAAGCTGTTTCAGAATGGGTATTTGACTCATGGATGTCATTGTGGATGGATGCATATGTGTGTCATTTTATACAATTTTTTTTTTATTTATATTTAATAATATCTTTTACGAATATTGTCACTGACATCTGTCAGGGTACTCTTTTATTACATTTTTCCTTCTTACAAGTTGTATTAAAGGCAAAGAGGACTTCAAAAGACTTCCCCTCTTGACGATGTTAAGTGACAGAACAGATGAGATGAAAGCAGCTCTCAAAGTGTCGAATTCTTGCAAAGGCGAAATAGTAATGGCAAATAATTGAAATCTCCAGTGTATCTTAGGTACTGCCATATATTAAAAAAATATAACGCCCCATCTATCACGTCCTAAACGCAACTGTCGTGTTCCCGCACGTTATCAATAATAATATGACAAAGCACGAAGACTAGATGTCGCTACAGGTCTCATTTTGGTAATTAAAATATCATGTGCGAAAACAGGCACGCCGTCGGCCGAAGCGACGCCTCGCGTCTCTCGCTCTCGTTGATACACTGACATGGCCGCCGGTCGTTTTCTGTGTGTATTTTTTGTATTAATTTACTTTTGTGACTTTCTAAGTTAAAATAAATGGTACTTTTTGCGATTTTAATCACCAGCGTTCATATTTATTGTGCAACGAACCCAATACAGACTAAAAAAATAATTATAGTTCAAAATAAAAAAAATATACGACCGGGCAAACATGACTTTTGCTGCAAAGTCGTTGTCAATAACTTTCCACTACTAGCGAGGCATACCTGTGCTAATTAGCATAAATAAATAATAAATTATAATAATGCCCGCCGGGCCTAGCTACCACCATCTTATCTAAATCTGCCGCCAAACAGTAATGTTAATATCATTGTTGTGTTCCGGTTGTCAGAGATAAGATAGCCAGTCCCCCAAATAAGATGGGGTTTGCAGGTCAGTACGCTACCACCTTCGCGCTCATAACCCGTTGTGCATAAAAAGAAATATTGTATTGTTGTTCGGAAATTTATTAATATTATTAATATTTCACCCTGTATATCCACGGCTACTCTGATGTTAAGTGAAGATGAGGCCGAAGGTGGTAGCGTACTGACCCGGAAACCCCATCTTATTTTGGGGACTGGCTATCTTATCTCTGACAATCGGAACACAACAATGCTATTAACATTGCTGTTTGGCGGCAGATTTAGGTAAGATGGTGGTAGCTAGCCATGCGGACATTTAAAATGCCGTACCACCAAACCGAGTACTAAACATGTACCCCGCTGGGGATCGAGCCCGCGACCTCAGAAACGTAAAGCCAATGTTCTTTAAATTGAGCCACGGACGCGGTTAACATACCATAACTCCTCCATAACCACCCTCGTATTTTTGGGGATCGAAACCGCGACCTCCAAATTGTAAACCCAATGTTGTTTACACTGAGCCACGGAGGTTAGTTTTAGGCCAAATGCTAATGAGTTGGTATATCCTTTGAAGTGTCCTAACTATTTTCAACTACACGCTGAAACTGAGGGCCCTTCTAAATCAGTGAAAGGGGTCGAAACTTAATTTTCCCATCCATATTGTTGTTCTAGGTTCTATTCAATTTTCAAGTCTTTGTTAATGACGAGCAAGATCTAGTAGTCTTATACACAATAGGACTTTGAGGACACCTATTTAACCCATTTCAATCCCTGTACCATGACAGGCGTGATAAATGTTTATGTCGAGCGAGGTAATATTGGGTCTATACCTATGAAAAAAAAAAACAAAAAAAAACAACAAAAAGAATAAGAACTCACTGTTTTAGATTTAAGCATAGTCGTAGATTTTAGATAATAAATAAATAATAAATAAATAAATAAATATTTCGGACACTTACACCATACTTACTTACATACTTACACACACACACTTAGAGTATTAAATGTAAAAAAAAACAAGTTCATTAATAATTTATATTTTTTTGTAAACAAGAGCACGGACTATGTGTCTCTGGTAATTTAAATTACTTTTAATAAATTAAAAAAAAAACCCCAACAGAGAGACGTTTTGGTCCAATAAAATTTGAAACTTGCCTCGACTCGAGAAAAATAATATCCCAAACCTGAGACAAACTTAAAGACTTAGGTTGACTGGAAGATATCGTCTTTGTACTTAATTTTAAGTAAAAATTGCTCTTTATTTATTTTATTGTTTCATGGATAACAGCTTTATATAATTTATATCATGAATCTTAAAATATACTATTCAGGAAGCCAATATCAGTTAACCACTGAATTATACACATAAAATTACAGTAAGTCGGCCTTTTCTCTATATATACATACCGTACACATACTCATACTTCAAACATAATACAGACATACATAATAATATATACAGTGATACATATTATATAATTATATATATTAAATACACATACATACATATAGGTAATAACGACATATACACATACCTAGATATTGAAGAGAAGATTGCGATAACCCCCACCATACTGCTGTCAAGTCGATCAAAACCCCAGCGTAACTCGGAACGTCGTGGAATAACGTTGCCAAAATGACAGTAGTCGTACGCTATCTCTAGGTGCGACAGTAAACCAGCGCTGAGCTGTTACAAGCTCAGCATATAGCTGAGTCGTTTCCCTTTCGCTGCTGCGACACTTATCTGAGTGTTCTGTTATTTTATTTGCCTAACAATCGTTGTATATGTGTCGAAGTGACGAATAAAGTTTCTTTCTTTCTTTCTTTCTTTCTTAATGATTTTGTTGTTTCCTCTAACAATCCAGGATGGCACTTAGCAATCCACTATATAGTACTATTAGCAAACAAAAAGGCTTTTCGGCGGGATCTCGGCAAGTGAACTTGCATTTTTCTTTATAATTCTTATAAATTTGTGCATTCTAACTTTTGAAGCTTAATAATGGCAGAATATTGTGCGGCAAACGTTAGTGTTGGTGTACAGGTGACCCTTCACCTAACTTCCCTAAGTGTAAATTAAAGTGCGTAACGAAGCTTTCGGGTTCCCACAAGAAGCCGCCAAAATCTTTTGTAAAGCATTCTGCCACTTTACTGAAGAATGACTTGACCGTGACTAGACTCTGTATACGCCAATTATACGACGAATTACTTGTTTTGACTGAGACTGACTTATAAACTGGAGAAATAAAATTTTTCTCTCGAAACTGGCAGTAATGTCCCTCGACAGTGATGTTGACTGGTTGCCATCCTCAAAAATAAGAAGAAGAAGAAACAAAAAGGCGAGTGTGGTGGGAAAAGCACTGATTTTCAGCTACCTCAGCTATTTGACAAAAATAATTACCAGGCAATCATGAACGTAGAGAGTATTCTAGAGTCTAACTCCAAGGTTTTTCTGATAAGTCGTCCATCATGACACGAGTGGCCATGACGTGCTGTCCTAGGAAATTAATGTGCCTATAGAGGCACAGGATGAAATAATCTTGCAGTAAGCAAGTCAGAAGGAAACCATTTTTGTGGTACAAGAATATGATTATATAGTTTGCAATAATCTAACAATTTATGCTACCCGTTCTTTTGCAGAAATATATTTATTCATTTAATATAAATAATATTAAATTAATAAATATCATTAGACTTACACATAGCGTGATCTAGTTCCACAGTAAGCAACTATAAGCTTGTGTTGTGGATATCAGATGGTTGATATATTACATAAATATTTTTTTTTTATTATACTTATTATAAATGAAAACATCCATAACTCGGGTACACATTCCGTATTCATCACACAAACATATGCCCCTAGTGGGATTCGAACCTTTGAATTCTTATTTCTCAGGCATGCAGATTTCCTCACGATGTTTTCCTTCACCGCTTTAGGAGCAGTCAGATAAATGCATATAAGTAATTAAATTAAATTTAAAACTCGTTGGTACATGACCTGCCTGAGAATCAAAGTCGGACCTCCCAAATTGGGAGACCGGGTCTTAACCGCTGAGCCACCGACGCTTCTCTAACAGAATACATAAACAAAAATCATGGTGATAACTCAAGGAATCAAACCCGTGACTTCCGTTTTTTTTTATGCACAACGGGTTCGGACTTGACCTCAATCACATCTGATGTTAAGTGAAGATGAGGTGGAAGCGCACTGACCGGGATACCCCAACACATTTAGAGGACTGGTTATCTTATCTCTGACAACCGCAACACAACAATGCTATTAACATTGCTGCTTGGCGGCAGATTTAGATAAGATGGTGGTAGCTAGCCAGGCGGACATTTAAAATGCCCTGCCACCAACCAAACCGAGTACTTAAACATGTACCCCGCTGGGGATCGAACCCCCGACCTCCTAATCGTAAACCCAATGTTGTTTACATTGAGCCACGGAGGCGATTTTGTAAACGCCGTTTTGTAAACTCTCTGTTGTTTAGTAACCCGACGAAATGACGAAAGAATGTTTTCATAAAAACTAAAGGGGATTGTCACAAGCAATAACTGAATACATCTGATCAAAAACTTATTATATCTCACAAAAGGGTCGAAAAGGTCCTTTCTTCGGTAATATGGAAATATTGTGATTCAGAAGGATTTTGCCATTTGGCTGAGTACTATTCTATATTGCTAACTGTATACCGGATGAGTTTTTTTAACGTAAGGAAAATATAGGCCATGTGAAATAGAAGGTATTGGCATAGGTAGTTTAATTTTTTTTTTTTGAAACCATAAAATATAATAAAACGCCGTGTCATTTGACGGTCGCGTTTGTAGCCTATTGCACATAATTACATCATTAAATGAAATAAATTTAAAAAACTTGGGAGAAAATATGAGTTGCAATCAATATTCGCATGACAGGAACCCTAGGAATTCCGCCAGTCGCATATTTAAAAAAAAAATTAAACTACCTATGCTAATAACTTCTATTTCACTTACCTAATATGCCCTATTTTTTTTTTCTTACGGTACAAAAACTCATCAGAGGGCGGAGTGTGAGTTTTGTTTCGACTTAACTTTACTACGGCGTTCACGTTTACGTGACGATTTGTATGGAAAAATGTGCAGCGCCTCTAGCGGATAGTTTGCAAAACGATTTTTTTCATAGGGACTTTTTTCGTAAACGCGAACGCGATGGTAAAGTTAAAAACGAGACAAAACTCACACTTCGCACGCCTGTATAATACGTGCGAATATGTATTACCTTCGGTTACGTCATAAGCATTTAGCTGTCTGATTAAACAAATAAATATTTCGGACACTTACACCAATCATCTTTGGCGACAGATTGGTGTAGCGGATGGTGACCCTGTCAGCGAAACCCACGGTAGCAGGTTCGAATTCCGCGAGGGATAAATGTTTGTGTGATGAATACGAACATATATGTAAGCGGACGCCCTTCATTATCAGTATCAGCCATGTCCGTAATAAGTGGCAATGTACCCACATTGGCCGGCAGAAGTATTAAGCAAGCAAGCAAGAAGCATATTGGCAGAAGCCAATAAATAGTCAAATATAATCAGTTATATTTTATAATCACATAAAATATCTCCCTTACAGATATTCACTAAAATCTTTTCACCATTAATTACGAAATCACTTATTTAGTCGGTTTTAATTATTTCCGAAACAAAAAGGGGCAAGATTACGCGGAACAAAAGCGATTCGTCGGACCCGTGGTGCGCTCGCCGTTGACGTCCGAAAACAAGTGACGTTCAACATGGCTGCGCTGACCATCGACTCGACGCTCCGCCAGACTGACAGTTGTCAAATCTCGTTCCGACGTATCTCAATAGATGGCGCTAGCAATGCGCCGTCATATATAAACATTTATGTATGTTTACCGGCTTGACCGATTTCGAAGTACATGATGTTGTTAGAGTCGCATTGGTACCCGGAGTGTTTAAATTTTTAAATATTATAAATGAGGAAGTTTGGATATTTGTCTGTTGGTTGCTCAATCATGGCGAAATGGATGAACCGATTTGGATGAAATTGTGATGATGTACTCTGGATTAATATATATGTATTTATTTACAAAAAAAAACATGTATTTGTGTAGTGTATCAACCATCTCGAATCCACAACACAAATCTAGTTGCTTAGTGTGGAACTAGATGGCGCTGTCTGTATATGTCCAAGGATATTATTATTATTAAAACAGGGTATATTTTATCCTCATGACGTGTTCCCGCGAAATCAACAAATGAAACATATCCACGTTAAATTTGTTCGGAAAGCTATCTGTTATAAAATTTCTTTGGCTTTGTGTGTTACCTTAATCACACCAAACCTTACCTTGCTGCCAGTAATGTCGAAGCTCTGAAAAGATAATTAAATCACCCCTCAATAGGAGTCACCTTTGTATTATTTTGATAATACGAGATGTATACAATGGATTCATAGAAATGTAATTAAAGAGAAAGAATGAACAGTAATTAAGCACCTTATGACATCAAAGGTATTGAGTTCTTATTAGATTAGCAAATAATCTGGTTGGAAGCTTACGCTCTGCGGCTAAACACCACTACCCGTACTGATCCTCATAGTTCTCTATTTCCATAAACTTCAATAAGCTCAATGTAAACAACATTGGGTTTACGTTTCGGAAGTCGCGGGTTCGATCCCCAGCGGGGTACATATTTAGTACTCGGTTTGGTTGGTGGTAGGGTATATTAAATGTCCGCCTGGCTAGCTACTACCATCATATCTAAATCTGCCGCCAAACAGCAATGTTAATAGCATTGTTGTGTTCCGGTTGTCAGAGATAAGATAGCCAGCTAAGCCCCAAATAAGATGGGGTTTCCGGGTCAGTACGGTACCACCTTCGGCCTCATCTTCACTTAACATCAGGTCTGATTGAGGTCAAGTGCTAACCCATTGTGGAAAAAAAATAGGACAATTGATTATAATAATACGAAGGTTACTTATAAAAAAAAAAAACAAATGTATAAATTGGGACCGCAAGGCGGGGTACCAAAAACGCTGGCAGTGATACTTCGCTCGATGCAGATATTTAAGCGTTGAGCGAGGAAACAGCCAGCTCTCGGGTCACCAGAGACATAGTCTAAGCTCTTTGGAATATTAAAAAAAAATTGAAGAGCGCCCGGCCCACAAGGACCTCACAAAAATGTATTCGGGTCCAATGTTGTAACCACCAGGCACCCGGCCTCCTCGAATTTCCTTGGAGGTGAACAGAGGCAAGAGTGTCGGCACAAGTGGTATTTCACACTAAGGTCCGATCCATGCTCCAAGGAATCGAGGACATTCCGTCCGGTTTCATTAAATATATATGTTAACTTAATAATTCATGAGGTACTTAAAAACAATCGAAATAAAGCTGATGTAAAGGGGTATTGTCTATTATCTTATAAGCTATTCGCGGAAGCATGCACGGGTGCAGGAAAGTCCGGAAGCAGCTAGGTCCGGTAACGCAGGACACTCACCAATCCTTTCACCATGATGGCAAGTTCTAATCTTCATTCCTCCCGCTCGAGGAGTCTCTTCCTCCTGAACACGATTTGCCATAGCCGACATGGAAATCCTCAAATCGGCTTCAGACCCAGGTAGGCCGCAGCAAAGATAATCTGTGCAGGTGGGGCTTCTCCGATGGTGAGAGTGATTGGTGTGACGGGACAGCGGATCACCTGTTATCTTGCTCCATGTGTCCTGACTGCTGCACCTTTGACGACCTCTTTAACACCACGGAAAGTGCTGATAGAGTGACTGAGTTTTAGTCCTATAAAATTTGAAACATGCCGCGACTCGAAAAGAAGAAGAAGAAGCTTTTCAGTTGCTGTAGAGAGTCATCGTCAATGTACTCGTATTATTCAAATAACGTAATAAATAGATGCTATATAGTATAATAGAAACTAAAAGAAAAAAAAATAAGGCCGGCGACGCATCTGTGACCCTTTTGGTGTTGCGGGTGTCCATGGGCGGCGGTGATTGCTTTCCATCAGGTGACCCGTATGCTCGTTTGTCGCCCTCTCATATAAAAAAAAAAAAACAAAAAAAAACATTATCAAACTTACATGTAATAGACACCGTCGTACCAGCTACCTAGCTGCTAACTTCTACCTACTATCTAATACTATTAGAACAGTTACCGTCGTATATGCTACTTACCAGCTATTTAAATAATTACTTAATCTTAATGACGCTTCGTACGATAGTAAGTGCTTCCCCTTTCGTTAGAAACGCAGTTATCCAGAGAGACCTTAAGATGGAAAGCCTGGATCGCTTCGTTAGACGCTTAGCCAAGTCCCAGTTTCTACGAGCGGATGAGTCCTCACTCCCCCACATGCACGATTTGGCACCAGACGGCTGCGCAGAGATCTAGTGGTGGATGTAAGAATCTTGTAGTGGACTGTGTAGGGCTGGTCACAATAAACGTCCAAGTAGAATTTCTGTAAGTCCTTTATTTTGCACTTTATTAGTTAGTTGGCACTGTAACGGAGAGCGTGTACATTCGCGAGAGCTATAGAGCCGAGAGGCCCTCATTCTTGTTATATAAAAAAACATATATTTTAAATTCAATGTTGCCAGCAACAGTGGACACCACCGATTCGGAATCCTGAGCCGGTGAGATCACCAGCCGGCCACACCGGCGGGCGGGCTCCCATCTCACCTGTGTCATTATTATTAATAACTACCCTAACGACCTATTTATCTCAACAGATAGCGGTACTCCTAGAAGCAGACCATGGTCTGGAGAGTAGGCTTCCCACTAAGTCTTATAAGGCAACACCAGCCATGTCATGAGCCAATAAAAGACAGCCACCCTGCCCGGAGGGCTCAATCTTCGCCTCAACTTACTTCAGTACTAATGTATTGTCGAAGCTGATCAGTCGTGATTTTGAATTTTATAATATTGGGTCTTTACCTCTGAAATTGGAGGTTTTTTTCTTCGTTAATCATATGTATCAATTGCTGCGATTTTCAAAGCTATACCCAAATTTGTTTTTTATTTGGAAAATGGAATATTATTTCAAGGTTTCACATGAAATATTTTTTAATTTCTGGGCTAAATCACATAATAAAAAAAAATTTTAACAGAGCTCTGTTCATGTGCTTCCCATAATCATTTCTTAGATTCGCTGAAACTTTTATAAAGCGGTTACTTTTAAAAATTAACGCTGCCTATACTTAACTTCATGTTATCCGATAATACACACAAAGTTTAGCGTAATTTGGATTTGCCGTTCCCAAAAAAAATCAACAATGTTTGTATGGAGAAAACAGAGAGAAATGAAATTCTTCATACAAAACGCCAATTTCATAGGTAAGGACCTAATATAAAGGATTGTTGAAGTGGATGCTCAACGGATATTATTTCGCTATTTCCCAACGAAGGTTTACTACTTAATAAACTAGTTAGCTGCTGAAAAGAGTCATTGTCATCATTACAATCTTCCTACAGGCATTGGAAGAAGCACAGGCGTGCTAATCAATGAAACTACGAGTTGTTGTTGTGTGAGGAAGCGTTGCGATAAGAGATCGGAATGTGATGACGGATGAGGAAGAAAGGAGTATTGTACCTTTAAATTTTCCTGTAACTCTGAATATCTGATGAATGAAACAACAAACCCGCAAATACTTAAATCCTAATCTACTGTTCGCAGAAGTCACTTCCTAAATAGAATTAATACGGAATATACTCCCTCTTCCCTTCGCGTCGACTGTAATAGTCCTCCAGAGGACTCTGAGTGCCTCGGGCCGGGAAAAACGTCAAATAAGACAAAAAATCTAGTTTCACCAACTAAGAGGCGTAACATCATAACCCTCTGATATAAACCGGTATAAACGCCTCCCTTGGGAGTATTTATCGAACACTCTTGACTAGAGTAGGGAGATTTTTAAAAAAATTTCGCTTTTTAATGCTTATTTTTTTTTAATCCGAGACTTCAGATCCCGAATTTTGGGTCGTTGGTAAATTGCTGATGTAAAAGACAGGATTATTCCATGAAGTTGCGTTTTTAAAGGGCTAGATGAATGCACGGTATAAATAAAGAGAATAAATACAGGTTGAATTTGAATTCGTGTAATTCTTTTAACAACTTTCCCCAAGAAACAAAGATCAAAAAATTTTAGATTACCCACACAAAGTAAACC
Source organism: Oegoconia quadripuncta (assembly GCA_949316235.1). Classification (NCBI taxonomy): domain Eukaryota; kingdom Metazoa; phylum Arthropoda; class Insecta; order Lepidoptera; family Autostichidae; genus Oegoconia; species Oegoconia quadripuncta. Next base: position 2,693,287 of record OX438741.1, on the reverse strand, counting down.
ATTCTGAAACCACCTTTAGTATGGAAATCCAACAATTTTCTGATGTTAAGTGAAGATGAGGTTGAAGGTGGAAGCGTACTGACCCGGAAACCCCAACATATTTGGGGGACTGGTTATCTTATCTTTGACAACCGGAACACAACAATGCTATTAACTTTGCTGCTTGGCGGCAGATTTAGATAAGATGGTGGTAGCTAGCCAGGCGGACATTTAAAATGCCCTACCACCAACCTAACCGATTACTTAAACATGTACACCCCTGGGGATCGAACCCGCGACCTCCGAATCGTAAGCCCAATGTTGATTACATTGAGCCACGGAGGCGGTTAAATAGTTAACATAAATTTATTATTTCGACCTTTGGCAACAAACGAAACAAACATAACCCTTCCTTCGCCGTCGGGTAAGAAGATAAATCTACAGACTTTCCGAGTTTCCTATCTTTTATATTACCATAAAATATAGGTGAAAGATTGCATCGGATGACAATGGGAAGACCATTTCTCAAGATTATCCGGGATAAATCCATCGTCCCGGATTATACAGGGAGTTGTGTGATTTTTACATTAACCAGATTGGATATTATGAGAAAAAAAAAAGATTTATCACTCCTTTTCAGTGGTAGAGCAGTTTCGGCTCGTTTTATTTTATTAGTGGAGTATAAAAGTATAAATACTAGCCAGGGCTTATTTTTTTTTATTCACTACGGGTTAGTAATTGACCTCAATCACACCTCATTTTAAATGAAGATGAGGTCGGCCTCTTTTCGGAGGTAGAAGCGTACTGAACCGGAAACCCCATCTTATTTGGGAAACTGGCTATCTTTTCTCTGACAACCGGAACACAACAATGTTATTAACATTGCTGTTTGGCGGCAGATTTAGACACGGTGGTGGTAGCAAGCCAGGCGGACATTTTAAAATGTCTTACCACCAACCAAACCAAGTACTAAACATGTACCCCGCTGGGGAACGAACCCTCGATCTCTGAACCGTAAGCTCTGTGTTGTTTACATTGAGCCACGGAGGCGGATAAGCTCGAATAAATAACATCGATTATAATCTTAATATCTTTATTGTACACAAAACTGTTACAGAAATATGCATTGTATATAAAATGTACAAAGCCGAGCGTAACTCCGATAGAGTTTTCTACCAGCAAACTTAGAGATACATAATGTTTATATAAATAATATATATAGGTACCATATTATAACCTATCCAATATTCATATATTAGGTCTTTACCTATGAAATTGGAGTTTTTTTTCTTCGTTAATCATAATGTACCAACTCCTACGATTCTATAGCTATTTCCAAATTTGTTTTTTATTTGGAAAATGGAATATATTTTCAAGGTTTCACATGAAATATTTTTTAATGTCTGAGGTAAATCACATAATGAAAAAACTAGAACACAGCTCTTTTCATATGCTTCTCATAATCATTTCTTGGATTCGCTGAAACTTTTATAAAGCGGTTACTTTTAAAAATTAACACTGCCTATATTTAACTTAATGTTATCCGATAATGCACACAAAGTTTATCTAAATTTGGATTTGCCGTTCCCAAAAATATTTGTATGGGGAAAACAGTCTTCATACAAAACGCCAATTTCATAGGTAAGTACCTAATATTATTTCTAATTAGGAACCTATACTGTCTCCCATACATACATATCGTAATATAAATACCTATATCAATACAAACATCGTATGTAGTATCGTCTATTGTGCTAAATGCAATATGAAGAAACTTAAATAGAGTTCAAGACATACATACACACAGCCCGGGGTATCGTAAAAAAGGTATATTAGATGGGGGAAACTGAGCGGTAAGACGTTTAGGGATAGTCATGTGGAAGATTTCTAATTGGCTACGAAAACGAGGAGAGCAGAATTTGGTACTTGTGATGCATCAAAAAAGCATATAGGCGCAGTTCATCTTGACGCGTTACTAGAATAATTGAGTTATATATATATACATAAATAAAAAGGTTGTCTGGTAGAAATCGCTTAATAGCGATAAGACCGCCTGGTTGTATAATTATTATTTTTTTGAAGCTGTATTTAAGAAGTGTATTGTAGAATTTTGTGCAATAAAGTGTACTTGATTGATTGAAAAATAACGTCCCAATGGAGTGGTCAGACATATCGTCACAGATTAAATTAATTAAATTAAATAAAACTTTATTTCAGACTTAATTAGTCCATATTTTGTTAGTGTTAGTAACAATCGTGCTTAGGTATAAATAAATAATAAATAAATAAAATAAAATATCCTTGGACATACACACAGCGCCATCTAGTTCGACAGTAAGCAACTATAGGCTTGTATTGTGGATACCAGATAGTTGATATACTACATAAATACGTTTTTTTTATATAAATAAATACTTATTATTTTTTGTTTATTTAGACCTGTGACCGTCGCCACCCAACATCTCTGGAAGTGGCAGTCCAATCTAGCAGCAATAATTTCCAGAATGCTGTTGTAACTATCATGCAAGCGCTTTTTTCCACATGATAACGTGGAAACCATCCTTGCGAGCCTCCGCGAACATTCCCGACGCGCTACAGCGCGTTTTAATCCCAACAGCATCCTGAAAGCCTAATTGAACTGAACACGCAGGACGTTGTAAGCTCAGCACGTATATAACACCCATAGGCCGCTCGTGTAGAAGGATTGGCAGAACGCTTTAAAAAGTGTTACCTTGACTTCCTAACAAGCGAACCTACGGGCAAGCATATTACTACTTACTGTCAATTTCTGACAATTTCTGCCTGATTAGCGTTTGACCTTTTAAAATATACAGAAATGTACCTGCACTTGTCGTGAAACGTGAAAATCAATATATGTCTTTTGGTGGAAAGTCTCTATTGAACATGAGACCGTGAATGTATTAAATAAAAAATAAAAAAAAAATCCGAATCGGTTTACAAATGACTGTGTTCTGAGGTAACAAACATAAAAAATACAACCGAATTGATAAGCTCCTTCTTTTTTAAAGTCGCAAAGACACCTCGGACACCGGTCTCAATCAATTAAGTTAATTGGTTTTGTTTGTGATTTTTTATAGGTTGGTTTTTTAAAGTTTTCATTAAGGCTGCGCCGAGCGAAAGACGCGCGCGCTGTTTAGGTATTTCGCTTGATGCGAACGTGCGTATGGCAGACCGAACACCGTCCGAGCGTAAACATATGTAACTCACATTTTCTTTATTGGGGGTTGTATTGGATTTCTTCTCGCAATAATTTTCAGGGCTATTTAGTATCAATTATTTTTACTTTGTCTACACCTTTTTAATATTGACCAAATGTGCTAAAAATTAAAACAAAATCCTTGTTAAATTTAATTTTTATTGATCTTTTAGGAAAGTTTATCAATAATGTAAAACTATTGGTGATGTTGCAAAATCTACAGATTATAAAACGTAAAAGTTCAATTCAATTCAATTTATTAATGTGAAACACAGGTATAAAAGATGTTAGTAAATATTATGGTATAAGTAACACTGTGATCTACTCTCCATTTTGATGACTGTGATCCATTTTGGCATACAAAAAAAATGGTTAGTTATTTATCTAAGGTAGGTACATAGGCTTATCTAAGATGGTAGGATTTTTTGCAAAAAAAAAAACAAATATATTACAGTAGATACCCATTAGCTTAGTTTCGAAAATTAATATTATAATTCCATGTCAATTATTAAGGACAATGTTAAAATTGTAAAATACGATTGAAATTGGTAAATAAAAATGTCAAATTGAAATGAAATTAGATTAAAATTACATAGTCATGGAATATTTAACATGAATTATATTCAGTCATTTATACATTATTCAACACATAGAGTCAATAATAATATAACAAGTCAAATAGTAACTCAATGCAAATTAACAACTGCAAATTTAAATTAGGTGCTGTTTTCCCGCTCAGAAACAATCAAGCAGATTTGTCATTCAAGAAATCTTTAATGGAATAATGTGTTTTTCTATTAAATATTTAAACAACGAACTCTTGAATGTACTTAGATCATGAAATTCTCGAATGAATTTAGGTATCTTATTGTATATTATTGGTGCCATTGCAAAGATGCTATTTCTAAAAAGTGTAGTTTTACAGGATACTAAACGTAACTGATCACGTCGCCGTGCTCGTTTAACATGTTCAAAATGCTCAGGATTAGACCGAACAAAAATTGCAGTCTTGTAAATATAAATAGAAGGAACCGTGAGTAAATTCAGCTGCTTATAGAAGGGTTTGCAAGAATCTGTGCGTCGCAAATTACAAATAACTCTTATACATCGCTTCTGGGCTATAAACACTTGTTCATTGTCTGTGGCATTCCCCCAGAAAATTATACTATATCTCAGAGTAGAAGCTACGTAGCCATGATAGGCCGTAAGTACAGCTCCGCGGTTAACAGTTTTGCTTAAGATATGTAATGCATATGAGAACTTTGTTACTTTTTTGCATACTTCATTTATTTGTGTCGTCCATTCCATGTTACTGTCAATATTAATACCCAAGAATTGAGTTACTGATGCTTCATCCACCCTTTTACTATTATATTGTACATTTGTTGTCATATTTAATGGTTTCTTTGTTTAAAGTTCATTATTTTCGTTTTGTCTAGGTTAATCTTAAGGTTATTACATTCCAACCAGTCAATGATAGATGAAAGACTGCTGTTGATATCCTCTTCATCCTCATATACCACAGTGCTATCATCGGCAAATAACACCATAGGATGATTTGTAGATTTCGGAATGTCATTTATATATATTAGAAAAAGGAGTGGGCCTAATACACTGGCCTTGAGGTACACCGTAGTGCACATGTCTAGTTCCAGATGTATAGGATTGTATGTATGTATACAACCAAGTGCTGAGTTATGACTTGAAATTTCTTGTAGTTGTTGATAAATGTAAGTAAAATTTATAAGTCTGTTTCCGTTTATTGTAATTTCTTCTTGCTTTTCATTTTCAATATCTATATTTAATTCAAAATCAGACGTTTCTTGCGGAGATTCCTAAAAAAAACAGCATTACTAGTAGTTGTCCAAAATAAGTTATTCAGTCAATTATGAAAACTCTTATCAAATGTCCAATTGAATTAAGTGCGTTCCTTGTGTACGGTGAATGTATCTATGTAACATAACAAAGAACTTACACTATGGCGACTTTGTCGAAAAAAAAATTCACTCCCCAATCCCCAAACAAATCGGCAATCAGCTGATCGAAATTAGGATGGGAAATAAATTTTTTGTTATTTTTTTTCAACCATGTCGCCACAGTGAAAGTCGTTTGTTATGTTACATACCTACATTCACCGTACAAATTGGACCTTATATTTGCTACAATTACAAGAACTGACCTGTTCATTATCAATTTGCGTTGTAGTTTTATTTTTTTTCTTGAATCTCGTCTTGCTTATTAATTTATAATATCTTTTTTTACGGTTTCCCATTTTACTGAAACAAATAATAGTTTATTACTGTAATGAATGACGCCATTGCAGTTTTCTTAACTTGGCTCATCTTGTCGAACTCCACCCAACTAGACCAATATATTGTCAATCCGAAATTTTATTTCGAAAAAATAATGAATGATTAAATAAGTGAAAGCATACTCTTTATTGCACAAGAAATGAAACAACAGTAATATAGGTACTACAGTTATGATAAACTACATTGTACAACTTCGGTGACCTCTTCCGGACAAGCGGTGGTTAAAAGAAAATTAAAATTAAAAAAAAAGAAAGAGAGGTTATTAGAAAGGACAGCTTTACAAAAAATATATGATAATATAACATGACAGACAAAACCAGAATAAAGTTGCTACGCAACTGACCAATGTCTTAATGAAAGTACAGAACAATAACCTAAATGTAATATGTACATACATCACATATACTTAACTAATGTAACGTCTCTTGGTATTTTTTGTATGCAAGAAAAAGTTAGCAGTCTATTTAAAACTCCGAAAAATATACTTACACCGTTTTCGGCCGTCGCCGGTACACGAAATGACGCGATCGGTGTGTATAGTGGCGCTCAACAAAGTGACGTGCGCTCGCTCTGAACACTTGTGGGCGACTGAATCACAGCGATGCGCGACATTATTTTATATCGCCGCGCGGCCGCCATAGTAAAAATGTATGGCGGATTTGAAGCGCATTTTGATAAATTCATATCTTAATTGCCTAATACAATTTTTTATATTGGAGACGGTAAATTTGTAGTATAAACACTCCTGTTTCGGTTGAACTAAAAATAAGCGTAGATTTCTAATGTTATAAACTAAAAAAATACTTAACGCCACCATACGTTTTTTGCATTTTTGTCTAACTTTCCGTAATTTTGTAGAGTAATGTATAAATAATTTTAACATTTTTCCACGGAGTAAATATTAAGACATTCTTCGTCATGGTAAAAGTATTTTTTTAAAATGTGTATATCAAGTATTGTTGAATTTATCAACTTAACAGTAACTGCTGTTTTAGCACATTTCCCTCGGCGCAGGCTCGAATGCAACAAAAAATCAGCATAATATGAAACGCTAAATAAGGCAAAAAGATTTATTGCGCTCCCCATAAAATTTAAGAGGAAATAAGACCTGAACCAACTTGAAATTAAATAATGCCCGGGTGAGATAAGCCGTGAAACACATTAGCGCTGCCCTAAATTATCCCTCTTACCCCTTGTTGCTCCGTGGAGATATATGCAAATCGGATAAGGATGGTCTTACATTGAGGTAAAAAGCGGTGACAGTGAAATTGTTAAACATAGCATTATGTAACACTAGTATTTAACCGGGGCTTCGCACGCTTGGATAATTTACAATACAATCCTTTTCTTTTCACAAAGACATTTAGACGACCTGTTTAGTGGAGTGGTTAGAAACTCTGCTGCTATACCAAAAGGTCGCAAGTTCGAATCCCGCTAGAGGCATATTGTTTGTATGATGAATACAGACATTTTTCATTTATATATGTATTTATTTACAAAATTTTATACATACATACATAATGTCACGCCTGTTTCCCGTAGGGGTAGGCAGAGACCACAGACTTCAACTTGCTACGATCCTGACACACCTCTTCTGCTTCCTTCACTCTCACAAGGTTGTTCATACATGCTCGTCTTCCCCTAGCAACACTACCATCCACATTCGCTTTGTATATCTCTTTCGTAAGTCTTCTTTCATTCATCCTCTCCACATGTCCAAACCATCTCAGCATAACTTTATAAAAAGAATTATATATGTATTTATTTATTTAAAAATGTATTTCTGTAGTTTATCATGCATCTGGTATCTATAATACAAGCCTAGTTGCTTAGTATAACTAGATGGCGCTGTTTGTATGTGTATATATATTTATTATTTATTTATTATTTAAATAACTTCGTTGTTTTTGAAGAATTATTTATGGGACTTGTATTTTTCGGTGGCACTATTTGTGCACAGTTTTTTGGGATATAAATTATAATCATACGTAAAGCAGTCTCTGCGTTTGAGAATGAGGATTCTAGCGACACGTGACGCCAGAATGCTCACTTGAAATATTGAACAACTCTTAAACTACAGTGGCACATTTTTTTTTACTTTAGGCACTGTTTGGCACTATAAATAAATAAATATCTTTGAACATACACACAATGCCATCTAGTTCCACATTAAACAAATATAGGCTTGTGTTATGGATATCAGATGGTTGATATACTACATAAATACATTTTTTTGTATTATATTATAAATGAAAACATCCATAACTCGGGTATATATGTCCGTATTCATCATACAATACATACGCCCCTAGCGGGATTCGAACACGCGACCTTTTGGTATAGTGGCCAGCATTTCTAACCACTACACTCAATATGTCGTCATTATTACATCACAGTTTTTTGGCATTGACAAAACAGCTAAACTCCGCTTTGTGAATATCACGCACGTAATTAAACGTGTGGCACTACTCCTGGACCAGACTTCAATTGTTTGTTCAGGAGTAGGCCGCAACAAGTAATAAAAATCAGGAACACTTGAATATCGCATTGTAATAAAAAGGCACTCTGAAAAAGGTATAAAAACACTGAATAAGAACATAAAAGATAGATTGAATAAAACACATAAGAATTTGGAATAGAAACCGAACACAATAAACACTACAAACACTCACGTTATAAAACAATGCCTTTACAAATGATAATGAATATAAGAATGAATATAAGAAATGCGATAGCTCCAGCGCACTCAGCGGAAATATAATACAATAGGGTTATAATATAATAAGTTTGACAGAAACGTCCGAGCTTTAGAACTATTGAAAAAATGACGTTGTTTTGTTCGGCCGTCTGAGTTCGAAATAGGAATTTGAATTTAAATATAGAGAAACGAAAAGGAAAAAGAACAAAAAGATTACTAACTAAAATCACCAACGAGACGCAATACCGTCACGTTACAAACGGACGCCTTTGTGGCTGAAAAACGTCAGAATTCTCACTTAAAATATTGTATAATTCTAAGGCCCGTATTAATAAACGGTTCTCAAGATTGAGATGACCTTAAGTTGATGCTTAGAATCGAATTGAATAGCTTATTTACAAGAACATTTTTTTTTAACATAGTTTGCAAGGTCACAAATTAGTTTGAGGATCTTATGTTCTACCAGAGATGCGGCATGCAAAAATTTTATTAGTTAACTTATATTCCAATTAAGCATTATTCAGTTGTCAAATTTAATATTCTAAATGACAGATTCATACATTTGTACAATACAATACAAATATTCTTTATAGCGTAAATATTTATATTTTTGAATTTATATGTTTAGTAGACATTGATACATTTCTTTGACTAGGAGTCAAAGGGTCAAGAAGATTTACTACATATCACAAAATTATCACATTCATAGACATATGTACATCTATATATTTAAAAGTAAGTAATGTTACTTGAGTAATGACTCCCGATGTACGCCAGACATAAAAGCAAGAATAGCAATGGCAAGACAAGCATTCAATGCAAAAAAGAACCTGCTCAAAGCCAGAATATCAGGCCGAGTTCGTAAAAAACTTATAAAAGTGTACATTTGGAGCATTGCTTTGTATGAAACGTGGACTTTAACTCTTAAAGACAAAGAAAGATTGGAAGCTTTTGAGATGTGGTGCTGGAGGAGAATGGAACGTATCAGCTGGACAGAGAAGAAAACGAACGAAGAGGTTTTAAATATAGTAAAGGAAAAAAGGAAATTGTTGCAAGTAATTGAGAATAGAAGAGGGAAAATGCTGGGACACCTTATACGACACGATGATTTCATCAAAACTATAATAGAAGGAAGAATAGAAGGGAAAAGAAAAAGAGGAAGACCGAGAATAAGCTACATGCAGCAAATAAAAGAGAAGTTGAACGTCGTGTCGTATCAGGAGGTCAAGAGGAAGGCGGAGAGCAGAGAGATATGGAAAAATCTCCACCGACAAGAGCATGGCTCTTAAATCAGATGATGATGATGAATGTTACTTATTAATATTTGTGTTTGGTATCTAGAAATTCTTGAGAATCTGCTGCATAAACAGTATTTCAATCTCAAGATCGATTTATTAATATGGCCTATAGACGACAGTGGTACTATTCTTTCCCCTGGGCATTATTTGGCACTATTTCAAAATAGCTCAAATTAACTTTGTGAATTCTAGCATCACGCACGTGCCTAAACGGATCCGCAGGCAAAAACTAGTTTCATAATATTAGAACCCGAATCCTGAAATACATTAATATAATACTTATATTATGAGGAATGTTATAGAGCTCTTCCGAATTACGGGTCTATCTTAGATCGGCAGTTTATTACAAAATTCCTCCGTCAAAAGAGCCTTTTATTGAGACTAACAAAAAAATTTGGGACGAAATCTTTTAGGAAAAATACTTATTAGAATTATTTTTAATAACTTATTACTTTCTTTCTTCAATAAGAGAGTCTTGTTAACATTATTACATAGTGATTTTCATTATTTCAAGGTAATTCCGTGTAGATTCGTCACGTAAAATGAATAAATCCAACTTGTAGACCTTCCAATAAAAACATCTATATATGTTCACATTTTACACCGATAGGCTCAACCCCTGTCACTGTGTATTATATATCAAGCATTAAACTTTTAAAGTTTGGAACACCCAAAACGTTATGTATGAAATATTTCTTCATTTCTAATTCGATTACGTAGGGAAACTCCCTAGCTCGTTGTGTTAGAGACCCCGTTTCAGTGTCATAAGTCGTCATTGGTTACATACATTAATTATGTGTTGTGTGTGTGTATTGGGGTTTCCCGGTCAACGCCCAACGCACAAAATTTACATTTCTAAATTTTATATTTTCAATAAAATCTGTTAACTTTAATGTTTTATTTTTTTCGTAACAGGTCCTATATTTTATCCTATACATATCCTCTGCAACGTTTGTCGGATTATTTTGTTTCACAATTTTATTAACAAGGAAATATCATTGTGGCTTTTTGTAATATTATGAATAGCAGTTTTAAAACAGCAACCCTTCGAGTTTCTTGCTTGTTCTTCTCAGGGGAAAGTTGCTTTATCTACAAGCAGTAGCTTAAAAATATATAAACTAAGAATTTTAAGTGTACCCTGTGTACCTACAAAATAATGACTTTACTGAATTTGCGGTCCTTGTAATAAAATAAGCCATTGGAAGAGCTTCCAATTTCTTCCACATATCGATTCCCTACAGAGGCATAAAACCCCAAGAAGTGAAGTGGACATATGAAAAGATAATTTTTTTATGGTAGTACCTTAAACTTCTACATTTATAAGCAGAGTCGCGAGTGATTTCTTGTCTTGTTAAAATAAATCGAATTCCGAATATAATCAATATTTCATTACGGGATATTGATACATAAAAAAAATTGAAAACAAAATGAAATAAGTCTCTTGGTGTACCTATTTGTTCTAAAAGGAGGTGTTGTGTTGAAGTCTAACAATGAACGGGATGTGAGTTAAACTCGGACCTTTTCATCTCAGTAAATTTTGGACACACGGTTAATTAGTTTGCCCAACGTTTTGAATTGTTTTTAATTATTCGCCCCGTACCATGACATCGTTCGTCGCGCGCGACGTAGCAATGAGAGTGGGATAGTTGTATATTACGTTCAAGTGAATGAACAGGACAAATATTATCTCACGCGACATAAACGTTCGTAGTACCGTCATGCTTCTTCTTCTTAACGAGTCGATGGCAAATACATCAAATTCTTGAGGACCAGAATGTGGCCACGCGTACAGCATTGTCTGTGGCAAGGTAGAGGTTCTGTAGCGTACAAGTATCGGGACAAGCCTCTGCTTGACAGCATAGAAGATAGAAAGAAAGAAAGAAAGAAAGAAACTCCGATTCGTAAACTCTATGTTGTTGTTGTTTTTATTTAAAGACAGTCGTTAAGTCACAGCAGCTTAAAAACAATGACTGTCAGATGGTCACTAGTCTGACACAAATCTATCAATCCGCACTAGGGCCCGTATTAATTATCGATATTACAACAGTATGAGACTGAGCCGCGATCTCAATCTCAAGATTGATTTATTATTACAGCCCTAGAAGCATGTGGAGGATTATGGCCCATACCCAGTGAGAAGAGGCTGTGCCTATATAATGAGGACGCGTACTGTTGATAATAATTTCGCCAATTCAGTTGAATGCCACTCGTCTATTAGCATGCTAAAAGTTGACCGAACAACAAACCAGTGTGTCATTTTAAATTGACTCCTGAACTTGGCCCCCTCGTTCATGATTGCCTCGAGAAAGTACTTTTTCTGTTTCCCCCAACTTTGCCCATTCCAAGCCTATTTAAAAGGAAACTGTTATTTTTAACGTTCATGAAGGTAGGATTCCATTACAATCCGCACTGAGATATTTGAGAATGGAAATCGAAAATTAAAAGTTTGTTAAAAGGAAAATTGGGAAATATTTTCGACAGCTGTATTTCTTTCTGTATGCCTTTATGAGGAGCCAGAATGTGTCCAAAAAAGCGCGTCTGGCTGTTTATGGCGGGGTGCTGGTTCCAACACTGACTTACGGGAGTGAATGCTGAGTATGTGTAGAATAGTGGACTGTATTTATTACTTAACTTTAGGTCTGGTGCTTGCGTAGTACTAGTAAAACCACAATTATTTTTATTCGACGTATATTTGCACTGAAAGGTACAGAGAGCAGAGAGAGAGATATTGCCACACTACAAAAATAAGGTAACTAAATTAGTGTTGCCATCGCAACATGCTGCCGCCTCTCAAAATAAGGCTAATAATACATAAGAAGCTTAAAAATTAGTTATAATTGTCATCTATAGGTAATACACAGATTTTGTTTATCGCACGAATGTGAGTTTTATTGTTTGAAGTTTTAACTTCTACTGCCCTCACTTTCCCATCTTGCCCTGGGAATAGTTTAACAATTCTGGCCATGGGCCAAGCTAATGAAGGAATGTTATCATCCTTTAAAATAACTAAACTACCCAACTTTACATTATTCATTTCTGTTTGCCATTTAGGTCTGTTTTGTAATAAATTTAGGTAGTATTTGTGCCAGGTTTTCCAAAAGCACTGCTTTAACTTTGTACCCAATTGCCAATATTTTAATCTATTTTGGGGTATGTCACATACCTGTTTCTCTGGGTACATAGTCAAAGCACCGCCAATAATGAAATGACCAGGTGTTAAATAACAATAATCATCTGACGCTGACGACAATGGTAACAGAGGTCTGGAGTTAAGTATCGCTTCTATCTCAGTAAGTATTGTACTAAGTTGCTCATATGTTAAAACAGTTTTTTGCAATATTCTTTTTAAGTGATACTTTGCGCTCTTCACTGCTGCCTCCCAGAGGCCGCCGAAGGTGGGCGAGTAACTGGGGACGTAATGAAAATCAATGCCTCTTTGAGACGTAAACTCATTTACTTTCGCCTGGTGACTCTGGGAAGAGTGCAGTGAGTAGAGCTCAGTTAATTGATTCCTTGCGCATTTAAAAGTGCTGGCATTGTCACAATGGACTTCGGTGGGCAAACCTCGTCTAGAAATGAGACGTTTGAAGCACGCTAAAAATGTATCAGTGGTCAAATCGGAAGCCAGTTCCAAATGAACGGCCTTTGTCGCAAAACACACGAATACGCAGATATAACCTTTGCCTACCACTGATCGTCTAATACGCGAAAGTTTTACTTGTATTGGCCCTGCGAAGTCCATTCCAACTTTCTCAAATGGCCGGCATGTAATTGTTACTCGGCTAGCTGGCAAGGAACCCATCAACTGCTTGGCCACTGTGGCCTTCTGTCTGAAACAACTGACACATTTATGAGTTATTTTCTTAACTTCTAACAACCCGTTCACAATCCAAAACCTTTGATTCAAATTCGCAAGCACGAGCCTAGGTCCTGCATGCAATAGTTTTTCATGCTCTTGTCTGATAAGTAAGCTAGTGATTATGGAACCCTTAGGTAATATGACGGGGTGTTTTTTGTCATAAGCAATGTCAGCATTATGAAGTCTGCCCCCCACACGCAACAGGCCCGAGCTGTCAAGAAAAGGATGTAAGTTTGTTAGATTATTTCTTACGTTATCGCCCTTTCTTAAAGCTTCAATTACAGACTGAAAATATTTACTTTGCTCGTACTTAATTATCATCATTAGTGAATGGTTTAACTCTGAACTGCGTAAGAAGCTTGTAACAAAATTATTGTTTTTATTCATGTTATTCAAAAACCTTAGTATATATGCCAATAGCCTAATGATTTTGTTAATGTCTGAATAGCCATATAAGCGCGTGAACACATATTCAAGTGGATCTAAGTTTTGACACACCACATAGCTGGAGGATGCCAAGCAAGGATTTACCTCTGGTAAATCGCTTGGTATATTTTCCGAAGCAATAAATTCATACTCACTGTTTCGTAGGAATTGTGGCCCATGCCACCATAGTTCCAAGCTGCACAGCTCATTTGGCTTAACGCCTCTGCTTATGAGATCAGCTGGGTTCTCTGTCGTGTTGACATACAGCCAAGTCCAATTTGCAGTGTTTTGCCGAATGACATTCACTCTGTTCCCGACATACGCTTGAAGCTTTGTCAATTCAGTTTTTAGCCATGCAAGAACAATCTGTGAGTCGCTAAATAAGTAAACTTTATTTAAGTTAACCTTAATTTTTAATGTGTTATGCACTTTCACCATTAATTTCGAAAGCAACAGTGCCGCATTCAATTCAAGCCTTGGCACAGTCATTTCTTTTTTTTGTACAGGATTGATCCTCGACTTGGAGCAGAGTAAATGTGTATCGGTGGTACCTGTTGTATCGGTGACTCGCAAGTATATACAGCAACCGTAGCCCGTTGTACTGGAGGCATCTGCGAACCCGACCAGGTCTACTGTGTGAGACTTTGAAATATCTATATTTCTACTTAATAAAATAGGTTCCATTATAGCTAACTCAGAGGTAAAATTAAGCCATTCTTGCTGGACATCAGACGGGGGACTATCATTCCAATTGCAGTCTGAAATCCACAATTTCTGCATAATAGCTTTTGCTACCACTACAATAGGGCTTACAAAACCCATTGGGTCATAGATTCTACCAATGAAGCTTAACATACTTCGCTTTGTAATTTTTTCTGAGTTGAAAGGCTCTGGAGATGAAATTATGAAATGATCATCTTTTATATTTATTTGCAGGCCTAATGTTCTCATATCATAGTTATTTTTTTGTAAATCGAGACTGTCAAAATGTTGATCAGATGATGAGATATTAGATAAGATTCGTTCATCATTTGAGGACCATTTGTGAGTATAAAAATTACCCAATGATAATAAATTGCACAATTGCTCCTTTGCTTTGACAGCTATACTTAAATTATTTTCAGAATAGATTATGTCATCGACATAAATATTATTTTTTATGATGGATGAAGCTAGAGGATATTCAGTTTCAAACCTATTTGCTAGCTCATCTAAGCAACGTGTTGCCAAGTAACTGGAGCTTTTTAAGCCATATGTTACTGTATCAAGCCTTATGCACTTAACTGGCTCATTAGGGTCATCCCTCCAGAGAATGTTTTGCAGAGAAGTGTAAGCTGGGTCTACTTTGATGTTTCGAAACATGCGTTTAATGTCCGCAGTGAAGGTAAATTTCCCTAAACGAAATAGTAGGATTATGTCAAACAAATCTCTCTGAACCACCGCTCCGTTTAATTGTAAATCATTTAAAGAAATTTTGTTACTCGCTTTCATAGAACCGTCAAAGACAGTTCGAAAATTCGTTGTTTTACTATTTGCATTAAATACCGCATGGTGGGGTAGGAAGTATACCGCTTGTTTATTTAATTCATACAACTCAATGTCAACATAGTGACCATGATTGAGTGATAAATATTCATGAATAAATTGCTGATATTGCTTGAATAAATCAGGATTTGAATGTAATTTCTTTTCTAAATTATAAAATCTTTTCAGAGCAAAATTAAAAGATTCACCGAGGGCGTCATTGACTTCTGATAAAGGTAACTTTAATGGCAAGATAACTTCAAACTGTTTGTTATTTAATTTGACAGTATTTTGAAAAATATGTTCGCAAAGTTCTTGCTCTGAAGTTTTCTCATTGAATATTTCTGGAACCTTTTCGTTAGACCAAAACTGGGTAAGAGTTTCATTGAGATCTAATTCACATTTTAGAACGACTTTGTTACATTGTTGCTGTGACAAATACTGAGGCAAACTACCACCTACTATATGCCCAAATACCGTATTAATCAGGCGCAGACTATGCTGCGGGGTGTAGCACTCCGTAGCGGGTATCGCTGTCGCCTGTGCATTTACGGAGCCCTGTGGCTGCATAGGCAGGTCCAGCCATGTCGACTGTGCCGGAATCAGAGCCTGAAAAAATACATCAGACCCAATCAACATATGTATTTCACTTGGCACATTAAATTGTTCATCAGCCAATGTGATATTTGCAGGGATTTTTATTTTAGAAATGTCAATATTATACTGTGGTAGATTACAGGTGATTTGGTCGACTACATGACAAGTTATTTTTGTTTTAAATGGGGTTCTCAATGAATGGACCTCCAAGGGAATACAAAATTTCACATTACTTCTAGCATTAGTTATGCCAATTATACATGTGTCATTTGGTTTGGGCAAAAGACCTAGTAATTGTAGAAGCTTTGAGCTAATAAATGAGACCTGTGACCCAGAATCTAATAATGCTTTGATGTGATACTCGGTGCCATCTTTACCGATGATTTTGACCCTAGCTGTGGGAAGAAGAACATTATTAATGGTATTGCTCGTCATAGTCACAATTGGTGCTGTTGTAGGCTGGTCGCAGTGTATCAAAGTGTTATGCTTCCCCTTGCACGTTGAACACCGAAAATGGAACCTACATTTTCCTGAATGTGCACCCAGACAAATGTTACACATTTTATTATCGTTTATGAATGAAATTCTAACATTTGCTGGTTGTGTTTGAAATTTTTTACAATTAAATATTTTATGATCTTTTAACTTACAGTAGCTGCATGCTGGTCCCGATGTGACATGCATTGTTACTTTGGCGTTGTTGTTTGAGTATTGCTGGCTACGACCTTGCTCGGCATTCTCCAATGCTAAGGCGCGTTTCTCCAAGTACTTTAGGAAATCCTCCAGATTGGCCTCAAAACCAGTGTCACGCTCGAGCTGATATGCCCGGGCAGTGTATGTATCTAGTTTGCGGGACAAAACACATATCAACATTGTATCCCAATACTTTACATTGGGTTCATGGGTCTTTATTGCAGCTAACTGCTGTCTAATGGATGAAACAAAGTCCCTTAGACTACCTGCTGTTGACTTACTAAGAGGTTTTAAATCAAGAATGTTATATACATGATCAGAGATAATTTTATACTTGTTGTCATAGCGGTCTTGTAATAATTTAAGCGCTTCATTATAACTCTCCGCAGTGATCGGTAGGTTCTTAATCAAGTCAAATGGTTCATCCTTCAAAAATGACCTCAAATAGAAAAATTTTTGTACTGAATCTAGACTCTTATCATTGTTAATTAATGAAGTGAACAAATTAATAAAGGGCACATAATCAGTGTACCTACCATCAAAGGTTTTGATTGTGATTGGTGGCAATTTCATCCTGGATTGAAGTGGAGGTGGATCGTGTGACGATATGGGGTTAGACTCATTTATTTGTATGTCCAAAGCGGTCAAACATTTAAAATAATTTTCTTCGATTAACTCGATATCTTCATCGTCACTTGGATTGAGATATAATATGCGTTTACAGCAAGACTCATACTCTTTAAATACAGTAGTAAGTCGCTCACGTTTGGAACACAGTTGCTCACGCCTAAATTGCGTGAGGTCTTGCTCAATGAACTTGGAAATTGCGTTGAGGGTTCGCTTGTTGTAACCACGGTTTGCCACTACTTTTTTCAAGTCTTCCTCCATTTCGGCGCACGAGATCCACAATTCCACAACAACTTATCACTTTTTTAAAGAATTTCACACGATAATGGCGTCTCAATTTGTAACTAAATCAACGAACGATCTAGAACGAAGCATATACAAATGAAAATGGCGGAGGAACGAAAGAAAAAGCTTGCTCGGCTCGATTTAGTCGGTCGGTCGATGCCGCGTTGTCGTGCAGCTCGCACCCACGAGAAGATGCAGACGTTGTCTCCCTTGCTCCTTGTCAACGGTGTTCTATTGTGACGTGTGAATCTTGCGTCGCTTTTGTCTTGCGTCGTTAGAGTGAGACATACGAAAATTGTGTTTCGTTTCGTGCCGCGCTCTTGATGTGGGACGTATATATTGCGTCCCGCTTGTTCTTGCGACGAAGCTGTCGATTGCTCTCTGCTGACGCGTTGCGCTCCCACGTGTTAGCGCGGGAAGTCGAGAAGTCTGGCAACGTTGCACGAAGATATCGTGGTTAGCCGCGCGCGCGAGAATTTTTGGCGCTGCACGAGACACGTTTGCTTAGCTCGAACAAAATAAAAATGGCGTCTTGCTCTGGTATCTTCAAGATGTTGCGGCGATGATAGTTGTGGCCCTTGACTCGCACTACGATTTCTTCTTTTAACGAGGAGGACCATGTAGAATAGTGGACTGTATTTATTACTTAACTTTAGGTCTGGTGCTTGCGTAGTACTAGTAAAACCACAATTATTTTTATTCGACGTATATTTGCACTGAAAGGTACAGAGAGCAGAGAGAGAGATATTGCCACACTACAAAAATAAGGTAACTAAATTAGTGTTGCCATCGCAACAGTATGGCAAAAGAAGAATGAAAGTAGAATATATGCAGTGGAAATGAGATCATTGAGAAGTATGAAAGATTGAAGAAGACTGAGAAGTAGGTGACTTTGAAAGATAGAATCAGGAATAGTGTAATTAGGGAGTTAAGCAGTGTGAATGAAGACGTAGTGACAAAGATTGAAAAGGTATGCTGAGATGGTTGAACATGTGGAGAGGATGGATGAAAGAAGACTTACGAAACAGATACACGAAGCGAATGTGGATGGTAGTGTTGGTAAGGGAAGACCACGACGAATGTACCATGATCAAATCGGGGACGTCTTAAAGAAAGGCCAAGTCAAGAGTACCCTAAACCGACGAGCATGTATGAACAACCTTATGAGAGTGAAGGAAGCAGAAGAGGTGTGTCAGGATCGTAGCAAGTGGAAGTCTGTGGTCTCTGCCTACCCCTCCGGGAAACAAGCGTGACATTATGTATGTATGTATTTCTTTAGTGGAATCGCACCCTTTTTGCAAGGTATAGTATGAAATATATGGGCCATAACTCACCACGTGAGCACTGTGCAGATTGGTAGATTTATGATAGACCAGGGGCCACCTATCTATGTGGAACGACGTGCGTAAACACTCATAGACAATTCGATGGCTGCTAAATTGCAGGGCCTTGTACACCGTCGCAAAGTTTCCTATCTTATTAACCCCTGATGAAAAACTAAGGGAGTAACGTGTTTTACGGCGTTATGTGTATGTGTCTGTATAGACTGGATTGTCTCGAAGTTTTTTTTTAACAAAATATCGATGGACGCACTAGGCTCCGAAGTCAAAATTCCATCACAATAATATTGTATGTTATTTGGTAAACTATTAAATATCGAAATACACATATTAAAAAATTTTCTCATAAATATTTTTCCTCACAAGTGGCTTATATAATGTATTCATAATCTTAGCTCTAGTCTGCCTATGAACCACTTCGCTGCGTTTTTTAAAATATTGAGGATGGGAGATAACAAAAATACAAACATCAAGGCTAATCGGCTACGATGGTTGCGGCAAGCACCATATGTAATACATTTTTCTGACGCATCACAATATCCCACCGCCTCCTCCGAGTTGTCACCTGTGTGCTCTGTGGCTGCTGAATGAAAATTTATTGAGTAACCACTTATCTTTGGCCGGCAATTTAGTATAAGTGTATACCTATACAAAAACCTATACTTAAGTTCTTGGTTGGTAGTTCTTAATTCGCAAAACAACCTAACAATGTTATGCAACTTTCCCCAACTGGGTACGCGTTGTAAGCGGCCAGCTAAGCCCCCTGATGGCTACTCGGCGATCGTTCGGCTTTATCTGCCACTTTGTCGCACTAATTCAATCCAACAAGAGGCAGTAAAGTGGTTAGTATTGGGCAAAGACTACAAAACAGAGGGATCTTCCAGATGTTGATACCCGACTACGGCGAAGCCAAAAGAAGGGCAATGTTTTTTTTTAATGGTTTTACGGATACGCGTTTGACCACAATCTCACCTGATGGGAAGTGACGCCGAAGATGAAGCACGCGATCTCAGTAGATGCTTATTCACGCTGCTCTTGAAGATCCCAAGGTTGTAGGATTCAGGAAAGACTGGCGCCGGAAGGGAGTTCCATGCCTTTGATGTTTGCTTTATGAATGAAGAGTCGAACCGCTTAGTGCGAATTTTCGGTATGTTAACTACATACGGGTGGAATTCCTCCATGTAATGTATGTTCCCACCTACAACCTAAACGCCTCAACCGATTTGGATAAATGAGATGTCGTCAGATTCGTACGAGTCCCGGGAATGTCATAGGCCCATGGGGTATATGACGTCATGATAAATTAAATATCGCGGACTGTAGCAGCTATTTTCTCACACTTGAAAAGCCTTATTGAGATGGATTTAAAATAATAGGATTCAGTGAAGGAAATTCAATAACAGGTATTCTAAGTGGTTATAAATTTAAGTAAATCTTATAAAAAATTACAAAAACCCAAGTATATTTATAAAGTCTAACTATAAAAAATCAATAATACTCCTTTTTATATTTATGTTTTTTTTTTAGTTTTTTTTTTCTTTCTTTTGAGCTTCTTTTTGATACTGCCTCGACTCGAAAAGAAGAAGCTTTTATGTATGGTTGCAATGTTCGTATTTAAGTTGTTCCTTTGAAAAGCATCGGATTGAGCCGAAATTTGCCGTATATTGTAAGTTCGGTGACAATATAATATTTAGGTCTTTATCTATGAAATTGGAGATTTTTTCTTCGTTAATCATATGTACCAACTCCTACGATTCTATAGCTATGTCCAAATTTGTTTTTTATTTGGTAAATAGAATATATTGTCAAAGTTTCACACGAAATATTTTTTAATGTCTGAGCTAAATCACATAATAAAAAAAACTTGAACACAGCTCATTTCATGAGGTTCCCATATTATTTCTTAGATTCGCTGAAACTTTTATAAAGCGGTTACTTTTAAAAATTAACACTACCTATATTTAACGTAATGTTATCCGATGATACACACAAAGTTTAGCTAAATTTGGATTTGCCTTTCTCAAAAAAATTCAAAAATATTTGTATGGAGATTGATCGAAACGCATGGCAGTACCCAGGCCAAGTTCTCAGAAAAAATACCTACGAGGATCCACCTAAAGATGTCCAACACCGGCTTAAATCAATTGAGTTATTTAGTCTTGGTTTTGATTTTTTATAAGTTTTTATTTATTACTATTTTTTAAAAGAAAATATATGAAATACTGGCTTCGCCTGCGTGAAATAACTATATCGCGGAAATTTCTTATCCCGTGGGAACTACTCACTTTATCGGGATAAAAGAATCCTATGTTTTAATCCAGGGTATATTCTACCTATATACCAAATTTCATCCAAATCTGTTCACCCGTTTCGCCGTGATTGAGCAACAAACAAACAAACAAACAAGCATCCAAACTGTCGCATTAAATATCTTAATGTATACACAACTGTTACAAAAATATAACATTCTAGAAAAAAATGCACAACGGCGACCCTAACTCCGATAGAGATTCCTGCCCTCAAACTCTAGAGATATCTACATAGTGTTTCTCTGATAGAGCAGAAAATGATAGGTATGCTTTTTTATGCACAACGTGCTAGCACTTGACATGAATCACACCTGATGTTAAGTGAAGATGATGCCGAAGGTGGAAACGTACTGATACGCAAAACCCCATCTTATTTGGAGTGCCTATGACTAACAATGCTATTAACATTGCTGTTTTGGCGGCATACTTAAATAAGATGGTGGTAGCTAGCCAGGCGGACATTTCAAATGCCCTATGACCGACCAAACCGAATACTAAACATGAACGACGCTGGGAATCGAACCCGCGACCTCTGATTCGTAAACCCTATGTTGTTTATATTGAGCCACTGAGGCCGTTTCTAATATTGGGTCTTTACCTATGAAATTTGAGTTTTTTGTACGATTGTGATATGTACAAATTCCTGCGATTTTCAAAGCTATATCCAAATTTTTAATTTATTTGAAAAATGGAATATTATTTCAAGGTTTCACATGAAATATTTTTTATTTCTGGGCTAAATCACATAATAAAAAAAAAATTTGAACAGAGTTCTTTTCATGTGCTTCCCATAATCATTTCTTAGATTCGCTGAAACTTTTATAAAGCGGTTACTTTTAAAAATTAACGCTGCCTATACTTAACTTAATGTTATCCGATAATACACACAAAGTTTAGCTAAATAAAGATTTGCCGTTCCCAAAAAAAAAACAAAAATGTTTGTATGGAGAAAACAGTCTTAACGAAATTCTTCATACAAAACGCCAATTTCATAGGTAAGGACCTAATATGTATGTATCCTTAGATCACTCATTAGCTATCGATAACGTTAGTAACCTCTGCGTATTATTCTATGGGCCACCAGTTAGGGCCCTGACACACGAGCGGTAAATCACAACTGGCCGTTGTAAATCCCGCGGCACGTAGATAAAGTGCGTACGTGTGTCGCAGCCTAATGTCTCACCATCTTCATTTCTTGCTTTACGGCGGTGTCAAAGGACATTGGCAAGGTCAGTGATACAACTTGTACGATTTGGTTAGTCCCCTTTTTTTTATGCACATCGGGTAAGCACTTGATCACGATCTCACCTGAAGTGTAAATGAGGCCGAAGTTGGAAGCGTACTGTCCCGGAAACCCCATGTTATATACATATATATAGGGTGAAATATTATATTAATAAATTTCCGAACAACATACAATATTTTTTTTTATGCACAACAGGTTATGAAGAAGGTGGTAGCTCACTGACCCGGAAACCCCATCTTATTTGGGGGACTGGCTATCTTATCTCTGACAATCAGAACATAACAATGCTATTAACATTGCTGTTTGGGGGCAGACTTAGATAAGATAGTGGTAGCTAGCCAGGCGGACATTTAAAATGCCCTACCATCAACCAAACCGAGTACTAAACATACCCTGCTGGGGATTGATCCCGCGACCGCCGGTTCGTAAACTCTATGTTGTTTACATTGGGCGACGAGGCGGCCAAACTTGGTTATAGTATGCACCAGAAGCATGAAAACTTACAACCCACAGCTTAGTCAAAGTCAAAGTCAAAAAATATTTATTTCGTAGGATAAAGATTATCACTTGAAAACGTCACATTTTTTATCTTAATATTAAAATTATTGACATTTTTGCTCATTCGCAAAGCAGATTCCCCAGAGAAGAACGAGCAAGAAACTCAAGGGTTGCTCTTTTAAATAAGTTTGGGTTACAATTATATTATATTGTATAATTAGGCTGAATATCGCCGAGCGGTCTATGTCCATGCTTGCTTATCATCCAGATAGTCAGAAATTTTATAATAGCCTTTGGTAAATAATGTCTGTTTTATGATGGTTTTGAATTTATTTAAAGGTAAATTTTGAATGTCCACTGGAACCTTATTATAAAAGCGTATACATTGCCCCTTAAATGACTTAGTGACTTTGTGTAAACGGCTGGCATGAACAGCAAGTTTATTTTTATATCTGGTATTAACATTATGTATATCACTATTTTTCTTAAACGATTCTATATTTTTTCTTACATACATTAAGTTTTCGTAAATATATTGCGATGCTAATGTTAATATATTAATTTCTTTAAATTTATTCCTAAGAGACACTCTGGGGCCCAGTTTGTAAATCGCGCGAACCGCTCGTTTCTGCAGAACAAAGATACAATTTATGTCCGCGGCATTTCCCCACAACAGAATGCCGTAGCTCAGTATACTATGGAAATAACTGAAATAGACCAACCTCGCGGTATCCACATCGGTTAAATAACGTATTTTTTTAATCGCAAACACTGCAGAACTGAGGCGCTTCGCTAACTTATCGATGTGTGGACCCCACTGCAGTCCTTTATCCAATGTAATACCTAGGAATAAAGTAGTGTCCACAAGCTCCAACTCTTCGTTTTTTACTAACACTTTAGTGGCTACCTGTTTGACATTTGGTAGTGAAAACTTTATACATTTGGTTTTTTTCTCATTAAGGAGTAGATTATTTGTTGTGAACCACTCAACCACCTTAGAGATAGCATTATTTACGTCGTCAAGAGATGTCTGTTTTCTTTTAACTTTGAATAGTAAAGAAGTGTCATCAGCAAATATTGTTATCTCATGGTTGCCGTCTATGCAATTTGGTAAGTCATTAATATAAACAAGAAACAGGAACGGCCCGAGAATTGAGCCCTGTGGAACACCTATGCAAACGGCAGACCCTGACGATCTCTCACCATTCACATCCACCCTCTGAACTCGATTACACAAGTACGATTCTAAGAGTTCGAGGGCACGGCCCGCAATACCATAATGGCGTAATTTCCTGACCAGACCATCATGATGTACACAATCAAAAGCCTTTGACAGGTCACAGAAAATACCAATCGCATCTTGAGAATCTTCCCATGCTTCAAAGATATGCTCAATAAGCTCAACACCAGCATCGGTTGTTGAGAGACCCCGTGTGAATCCAAATTGCTTTGAAGTCATTAAGTTATTGATATTGAAATAAGACAGCAATTGATTTAGAATTAGTTTTTCGAAAATTTTACTAAAAGTCGGTAGGATTGATATGGGTCTAAAATTAGTGGGGTCTGATGTACTACCGGCTTTGAATAATGGAATTACTTTACTCTGTTTCATCAGGTCAGGAAACACACCACTTTCCACACATTTATTAAAAATACAGGCTAAATGTGGTGCAACGCAATCAATGATAGAGCTAACTATTTTAACAGAAAGACCATAGAGGTCAGCGGTTTTTTTAATTTGCATAGATTTAAATGCTTTCATAATATCACTGGGACTAACGTGTCTAAATATATTTAATTCCACACTTGGAGTATCGCTTCGCATTTTAAGTAAAGATTCAGCTACGGTGGGAGATGAATTAAGTGATTTGGTGGTTAAAATTGGAATCTCTGTGAAAAATTTTTCAAATGCCTCTGCAACTTCTAAGTCCGTATTAAGAACACAATTATTAATTTTTAATTGAATATTAGAACTACAAGCCTTGATTTTTCCAGCTTCGCTGTTTATAACTTTCCATGTAGTTTTCACAATATTTGCACTATTTTTAATTTTAGTTTTAATAAAATTTGCCTTCGCTACGGCACAAACACGTTTAAATATTTTTGAATAATTTCGAACATAATCAACAAAACCCGGATTAGAGTTATATGTTCTTTCGTTATAAAGTTCATATAACTTTCGGCGACTTCTATGAATTCCCACAGTCGCCCAATCAGTGAACATCAGACAACTGTTTATTTTTATACTTTTTGCTTTGAAAACTTTCTCGCACTCCTTTCTTACCAATGTGAACAATGAATTATACATCTCATCGGGATTGTCACAAATAATATGTGTCAATTTATATAATTTTTCTTTAACATTATATCGAAATTGGTCTAACCGAGCGTCATTTACAGGTACACATGTAATATTTTTTACCAATGTCTTGGTAAAGGGAACTTTAATCGTAACTAACTGTCCACAGTGATCTGAGGGTAATTTATTTATAATTGATTTTCCACTGGGATCGAAGTTTGCGAAAATATTATCAATGCAAGAGGCCGTAGTCGATGTTATTCTGGTAGGAGCCGAAAAATTGTGAACAAGATTGTAACTTAGAAACAAAGATTTAAGTCTACTGCTTAGACTACTGCCTTCTAATAAATTAATATTAAAGTCACCGCAAACTACAATAAGTTTGTTATTATTACTAATTTTATGCAACGCTTCATCCATAATTTCTTCAAATAATTCATAAGATGAAGAAGGGGGTTTGTATACGCTTATTACAATAAGCCGCTCAAGCTCTATACAGGCCAATTCAGTTGTTCGCTCAACAGAAAGACTCACAATATCTAAGCGCTCTTTGTACTTTAATTTATTATTTGCAATAATTAAAGAACCGCCACGTATTGCTTTTTTCCTACCGTATGAACTCGCAACCTGGTGATTTTTGAAGCTAAACATGAATTGATTCTGTTTTAACCAGTGTTCAGTAATACATAAAATATCAACATTGTGACAATTCATGAATAGCTCAACCTCCAGCTCTTTGCCCATTATGCCCTGAATATTTTGATGTACTAGGTTTATATTAGAAAACTTACATTGAATTGAGGGCTCAATTTTTTTAACTGGGGGGCAGTTATTATTTTTAAATTCTTTATGTAATTTTAACAAAGGGCCAGAGTTACCCTCTGTTGTCTTATATATTAATTTAAATTACTTGGAAATGATTCCAAGGATTGCTCAATGTGAATTGACTGTTCAATAAAAACAGTTGTCGTGTTTGCCAATGACTTGGCAGAATTAACTATATAATATGATAGCAACTTGGCTATTTGTCGCATGCAATATTTAGACAGATAATAATAATTATCTTTAGTCAAGCTATGACAATTTTTAATAAATTTATTTGTGTCTATTATATGAAATTTATCGTCATGACATGTCATATTATGCAATAGCATATTTAAATTATGTCTAATAACATTTTCATTCTCTGTCAGACCTTGGCTAAAAGGCAGCGCAAACAAAATAATTTTGGTAACATTGTTCAAATTATTAAATTTTGAAAATAATTGTATAATTTTTTTCCTGCTGGCATTTCCCCTTCTGCCAATGAGTACAACAAGAGTTGTGTTTTCCTTAAAATTGTAAGATAATATCTTGTCTAATATGTCAATATAGGTGGCACCGGGCATACAAATATTAATTATTGACTGCTCCAGGTTACGGGTAAGTTGCAAACCCATACCTTTACCAATTTCATCACTGAACATTACTATATCATGCATATTATTTGAAACGGATGGAGAGGAGGAATTGGAATTGGACCGAGCAGCAACACAAGGCACCTGCATCGTTGGCAAGGACGGGGGGATGTCACATACAGATGGCACTTATCGACTGCCTTCAATTCAAAACAACTGGGCATCGACTATTTACCGAACCTTTACCGGAATTTGTGGTACCGGATAATTTTTTTTTACCGTAAGGAAAACAAAGGCATATTAGGTATGTGAAATAGAAGGTACCGGCATAAGTAGCTACAAAAAAATAGAAAATATTTACAAAAATACAAATACAAAATATTTATTTCATAGCTTAAGCCTAATACATAAAATTTCAGCTGAGGACTCCTTTTAAGTTATACGCGTAGAATATACTTGTGATAGGAGTCCCCGCTCTTCCTGTATTGGACACATAGTTAAAGGCTAGTTAAGAATTTAATTTAAAACACATATTGTTTGTAAGTTAGAGTTATAAATATAAGTTACACAAAGTATTTGTGTGTGTGTGTGTGTGTGTGTGTGTGTGTGTGTGTGTGTGTGTGTCTCCGGCCGGAGCGTGCGTCGATGATGGTTTTGAAAAAAAAATTAACTACCTATGCTAATAACTTCCACTTCACTTACTTAATATGCCCTATTTTTTTCCTTACTATAAAAAAACTCATCCGGTATTATTGAATATTTAGAAAATCCCCGAAATAATATAATACTCGTATGTTGTAATTACACCAAACAATTGTGTTAAAAACTAAATATTTTCACTAAACTTGGCTAATAATAATAATAATATATAAATAAATATCCTTGGATGTACACACAACGCCATCTAGTTCCACATTAAGCAACTTATAGGCTTGTGTTGTGGATACCAGAAATGAAATGAAATGAAATTACATTTATTTGCTTGGATTCTGGGTACATTATAAGTTGGTATTATCTCTCCGTCCCTACAAAATCTGCCTACTAAGGCGTGCAAATTTTCAAATAATTAATATTTACATTTATTTAAAAAATAATATTAATATAAGTTACATTTAAATTCATATTAAATTAATTATACATCAATATATTATTATAAAAAAACAACTTATCCATATAACTTCCCTGTCAATACTTAAATGATGTCGTATCCTAATTCACATTGAAATTCTTATTAAATTAATTAGATATCAATATATATACAGAGTTGGTTGACACGTATACGACACAATGCTTTTTTTTGTAAATACATAAATATATAAATGAAAAACGTCCATAACTCGTACACATGTCTATATTCATCACACAAACATATATAGCTATTAATCTGTTCCCTCTTTTAATCGTTAAAATTATTGGGACCACTACCCATAACGTCAACTTCTCAAAATAACCACTCTTAACTCCTATTAGGACCACTTCTCAAAACGTCAACTTCCCAATATGTCCACTTTTAACTCTTATTAGGACCACTTCCCAAAACGTGCACTGTTAACTATTACTAAGACCACTTCCCAAAATCTTTACATCCCAAAATGACCACTCTGAACTCTTATTAGGACCACTTACCAAAACGTGCACTGTTAACTATTACTAAGACCACTTCCCAAAATCTTTACATCCCAAAATGACCACTTTTAACTCTTATTAGGACCACTTCCCAAAACGTGCACTGTTAACTATTACTAAGACCACTTCCCAAAATCTTTACATCCCAAAATGACCACTCTGAACTCTTATTAGGACCACTTACCAAAACGTGCACTGTTAACTATTACTAAGACCACTTCCCAAAATCTTTACATCCCAATATGTCCACTTTTAACTCTTATTAGGACCACTTCCCAAAACGTGCACTGTTAACTATTACTAAGACCACTTCCCAAAATCTTTACATCCCAAAATGACCACTCTGAACTCTTATTAGGACCACTTACCAAAACGTGCACTGTTAACTATTACTAAGACCACTTCCCAAAATCTTTACATCCCAAAATGACCACTTTTAACTCTTATTAGGACCACTTCCCAAAACGTGCACTGTTAACTATTACTAAGACCACTTCCCAAAATCTTTACATCCCAAAATGACCACTCTGAACTCTTATTAGGACCACTTACCAAAACGTGCACTGTTAACTATTACTAAGACCACTTCCCAAAATCTTTACATCCCAAAATGACCACTTTTAACTCTTATTAGGACCACTTCCCAAAACGTGCACTGTTAACTATTACTAAGACCACTTCCCAAAATCTTTACATCCCAAAATGACCACTCTGAACTCTTATTAGGACCACTTACCAAAACGTGCACTGTTAACTATTACTAAGACCACTTCCCAAAATCTTTACATCCCAAAATGACCACTTTTAACTCTTATTAGGATCACTTCCCAAAACGTGCACTGTTAACTATTACTAAGACCACTTCCCAAAATCTTTACATCCCAAAATGACCACTTTTAACTCTTATTAGGACCACTTCCCAAAACGTGCACTGTTAACTATTACTAAGACCACTTCCCAAAATCTTTACATCCCAAAATGACCACTTTTAACTCTTATTAGGACCACTTCCCAAAACGTGCACTGTTAACTATTACTAAGACCACTTCCCAAAATCTTTACATCCCAAAATGTCCACTTTTAACTCTTATTAGGACCACTTCCCAAAATGACTTCGCTAATCGAAAATTAACATGAGTGCTTCAGACACATTGCATTGGCTCAAAATACCTAATGTTTTTTTCGGCATACTTCCCTTGTTGTATTACTGGTTACCATATTATCCACAGACGTAGTCCTTTTCAGGGTTCCGTATGAAATTATGAGATCGATTTCAGTTACTTTGGTACTAAGTCGTGCCTTGAATAATGATGTGGTTCATTTTTCGGAGCTTCGTCTCAAGGAGGTTTCATTTCTCTTTATTTAAATTGAGTAAAATAATTTAAACTAAATTACAGTCAGCAAAGTTTCTTGAGTCGCTTCTTTTTAACGCTCTATGAAGTTTGAATGTCTTTGGCATTGTAGTGTCAAAATGGCTGATCGATATGAAAACGGTTATTTATTTTCGACAACTCGTGGATGCAGTTAAGCCTTTAACAGAGTTAGTTTGTTTATCTATATGATATTGTTCGCTAAACATTTAGTTAGTCATGGCACTGACCATTTTTGTTTTGAAAGCAATAGTAGTTTGGATATTATAGATTGACAGATAATCGCATATGCCCTAAGTAAATAATATAATGTAGATACATTAATTCTACATGATGAATCATCTTCCAATCCCAATTTATTTAGGGTCGGAGCAGTACGTCTTTTTCTGCCAATCTCTATCATTTTTTTTATCCACAACACAATTTGTATTTTGAAGGGGGAAGCGTACTGACCCGGACACCCCATCTTATTTGGTTGACTGGCTATCGTAGGTATCTCTGATAACCGAAACACAACAAGACTTTTGGTGGCAGACTTAGATAAGATGGTCGTAGCTAGCCAGGCGGACATTGAAACTGCCCTACCACCAAACAAACCGAGTACTAAACATGTACACTGGTGGGGATCGAATTCGCGACCTCCGAATCGTAAACCCCATGTTGTTTGAGCCACGCAGACGGTTAGCCTCATCACTCACGCCCTTTTCGTTCATATCACCCCTAACATAATCCAGCCACCTGTTCCGTGGTCTTCCTCTTCCTTTCCAACCATCGCCATCCATATTCATCACTCTCTTACTAACATGTAAAGTACATAGACCAATAGAAAATAAGTACTAGGATAAGCATAAAAATATCAATCAATCAATCAATCATTTATTTATTGGTCATACACAGGTGTACAGGTTGTTATGATACATTAACTTATAAATATGATCTCTGTGATCAGCCAAATTGGCATACAAATATGGTAGTCATGTTAAAATAGTAGTGAAATTTAATAAACAGCAGAATAAATTATATCCGCTAAACAATATTAAACAATTAAATATATTATATATGTATAATATTAAACTATATATATGATTGTATGTATGTATTTATGTTGGGTAATTTTTCGCTTAATGTATTATTTTGGTTTTATTCTTTTATGTGATATTTTTAAGATTTTTTGTTTCTTCTGTTTCATGTACACTAAATGTCTACCTTTTATATCAAATTTCGCTCTCACGGGTTTTGCTGGAAGAGATCTCTTATAGAGATAAGTTCGCCCTTTGTACATTTTTCTAAAATATTTGTTAATGACAATTTCTTTGTGTGAGTGTGTACAATAAAGTGTTTAAAAAAAAAATAATTAAATAGCCTCCATTATATTATGTATCAAAATGTGTGTTATTAAAATAAGTAGTTAAACGAAACCAGTATACGAAATAAATAAGACAAGAATATAGCTAGCGCAGATTAGAGCACCTTATACAGGGGTACCTGTGAGAGTGAGAAAAGCATGAATGCTAGAAAGACGAGCATGAAGAATGAAAGTACGAGGGGCATGTAAGCGAGAACTAGTATGAAAGAGAAGAACAGGTCAGATCGGCTCCAAATAACCACATATTGGAGGTACTTAGTATTTATATAAAAAAACATGCGTTTCCTCCCTCCTCATACCAAAACCAAACGATTTTCTTTCAACTTTTCTGTGACGAGTGCCACTTTTAAACTACCTCTTACATACTCATTCTTTATTTTATCCATCCTCGTCACTCCCCTCATCCATCTCAACATTCTCATCTCTGCTGTATACCATTTTATTTCATCCGTCTTTTTCATGGCACAACACTCCGATCCATATATTGTGACTATTAAAGTCAAAGTCAAAAGTGCTTTATTTTGTAGGTACACAGAGTACACTTAAAATAGTCAATTTTACATTTTTTAAGCTACTGCTTGTTCAAAATGCAATTTTCCCCTGAGAAGAACAAGCAAGAAACTCGAAGGGTTGCTCTTTTAAAATCAGCCTTTGATTTTATTTAAAGGTTTTTATATTTCATTATTAATTGTGAAATAGCCTGGCATGCGAACGATCTGATTATGTCCAGGGATGATTATCATCTAAATAGTCTGATATTTTATAATATGCTTTGTTGATAAGTTTTTGTTTTATAGTACTTTTAAATTTATTGAGAGGAAGATTTTGTATATCAACTGGAAACTTATTGAAAATTATTTAAATTAACATTTCTTTTTCAATACGGAATTAATCAAAACAATCGCAAAGCGTCAAGAGATCTGCACTCGAGAAGCCTAAGAGCTAAAAAAATAAAAGAAGTGGGCGTTTTTATCATTAATTTTAAATTGTCGGAAAATAAACATAATTAATATGATATTATTATTATATTTATGCATACTTATCTATAACTATTTCTTTAGTTGGTAGTATCGTGCACCCTACCTGTTTTTCTACCTACAAATGTCCCATAGCTGTGGGTTGTCTGGAAGTGATAAGACCGCCTAATTGTGTTCTATTGTTATCATCAAAAATTATTGTAAATTATTTTGCGCAATAAAGAGTATTTGTATTGTACTGTATTGTAAAATTAAAACTATTTAGGTATTTCCTTTACTTATTTCCTTTTTGGAGAACTAACAACAAGAATTAAGTACCTAAGTACCTATATGTGAGATAATTTAAGATAGTTACATTATTTTAATTAGCTTATTATTATATATATTATAATAATCTCTATATTTAAAAAGAACTCTTAATTTATCTAAGTAAGGCGCCACTGGATGAAGTAAGCCCTCTTAAATATCCTGACTATCTGATCTCAGACAGTCGAAAAACAATAATCATATAGCGGGGGTAGCTAGCCCGGCAGATATTTAAAAATGGTCTACCACCAACGAAAAAGAATAACTAAACATATCCCGCTGGAAATCGAACCTGCGACCTCCGCAATAAAACCTTATGTCTTTTATATTGAACCACGGAGGTTATCTAAAGTATGAAGTTACTTTAAAACGGTAAGATCATTTTTCTCACTTCGCGGCTGACAGGCCGAGATCATGTATCTTTGTCTAATAGCTCAACAACCATAAATCTGTCTCGAGAGTGAAGTGTGTATGCTCCTTGCGGAGAACTCGCGGAAGGCAGAGAGAGGAGCTTTCCGGACCTTCAGTGCCTACTTTTAAACAACTTTTATACCATATAGCTTTACATACAAATTTGCCTTTAAATTAATTTAAATAATAAATAAATATTTCGGACACTTACACCAATCAAAGCTTGTGCTAAGGATACTAGATAATGGATAAACATACATAAACATCCATGACTCGAGAATAAATGTTCGTATTCATCACGCAAACATTTACTCCTCGCGGGATTCGAACCCGCAAACGTTGGTTTCGCTGACAGGGTCACAATCCACTACCCCAATCGGTCGTTAAGTCCAATTTAAAACCAGCCAAAGGCTATTATAATATTTCTGACTAGACAACAAGAATTCACGGACATGAACCGCTCGGCGATATCCAGATTTCTTTCTCGAAACTTAAATTATAAAAATAAATATTTAACTGTTTAATTTTTTTAAACCGAAAAATCCGTCAAAATATTTTGTATTTTGCGGACGCCATGTTTTTTTTTACCATCAAATGTATCCTGTGACTCTCCAGGTATCAAGGCGACTCTAACGACACCATGTACTTCGAAATCGTTCAAGGCGGTTGGACTACAGATGCACCAAAGGAACGGACATACTTACAAACATACCCTACAAACACTCGAAAAACATTACCCTCCTTTCTTGGGCTGACGGGTAAAAAGAGCAACCCCGTGAGTTTCTTACTCGTTCTTCTCTGGGGAGATTGCCTTGTGAATGAGCGATAATTGAGTGTCATGACATTTTCAATTTTTTTTTTCATTTTATTCTTTCCTCTCGGAGAAGGCAAAGGGATCTAAGCCCATACGGCCATATCTTATTTCTTTTATATCTTCAGTTTATAAGTCGGGCTCAGTCAAAACAAGTAATTCGTCGTATACTTGGCGTATACAGTCTAATCATAGTCAAGTCATTCTTCAGTAAAGAGGCAGAATACTTTACAAAAGATTTTGGCGGCTTCTTGTGGGAACCCGAAAGTTCAGTTACGCACTTTAATTTACACTTCCCTTCACTTGTACACCATCACTAACTTTTGCTGCACAATATTCTGCCATTATTAAGCTTCAAAAGTCAAAATGCACAAAATAATAGAATTATAAAGAAAATTGCAACTTGACTCGCCGAGATCCCGCCAAAAAGTCCACGTTTTCAAAAGTTATTTTTAAAACTTACGAAAGTAGTGTAGAGATTCCTGTCTTTACTTACCTAGTACACTACCTAGTACCTAAAACAGCTTGTTAAATACTTCTATCTTACCTGCCGACTCGTAAGCCGTGAATATTTTATCGCAGACAGGAATATTCCATTAACAATGGCTCTCCAACTTTGTTTATTAATAACAGTTGATTTAGGAACTTTTCATATGCAAATTGTGTTTTCTTTTTTTTTATAAGATAAAAATGTTTACTCAAGCCGAACTGTTTATTTTTGTTATGGTTTACCCGCCAGAAACAAACGAGGTATCTTTTCACTTGTAAATGACAAGATCTGTTGGTTGTTCATCTCAGTTGTTTGTATAAATACATAATAAAGTTCGGTTTTGTTTTCGGGCGATTTACAAGTTAATCCTAGGTTTAAATTTGAGGAAATCAATATGTTAACGTTATAACTTATTGTCGTGTTCGTCGGTGGCTCAGCGGTTATGCCGCGGTCTCCCAATTTAGGAGATCCGGGTTCGATTCCCAGGCGGGCCATGTACCAATGAGTTTTTAAATTCAATTTAATTACTCATATGCATTTATCTGGCTGCTCTTAAACGGTGAAGGTAAACATCGTGAGGAAACTTGCATGCCTGCGAGAAATAAAAATTCGAAGGTATGTGAAGTCCCCAACCCGCATTGGGCCAGCGTGGTGGACTCCCTCATTATATGAGGGAAGGCCTATATCCCTGCAGTAGGATGTTTACGGGCTGATGATGATAACATATTGTACTTGTAAAACATAGTGATTACCTACTTGCTCTGTCTATTATGTGTATGTAGATAGATAGATAAATCATTTATTTGTATCTCCAGTCACACACATACCATAAGTTCCAAAGCAATTGGATAAACATATTTTATAACAATCCATAAAAGTAACATCAGGATACATTAGAGTATGTGTGTGCTACATCCGTACAAATGGCTCATAGCTCAATGTGTATAATTGCTCAGAGAGCAAAACACTAATTTTTAGCTATTACCCACGAGGAGACACTGGTACAAAAGAGAACAACCAGACAAGCATATTTTACTGTGCGCCTCAGTGAATAATGTCATGTAGGTAAATGGGTATTCAAATGCAGTATAGGTACTCAAATAGATACAGATACACTGTCGGTTACTGTAGATTGGAATACATATGTGAATTAGCTTACAAAAGATTGAGACAACGAAATATTCATAATTAATGTATGTCCGCCTAGCTAGCTACCACCGTCTTATACCAAATAGCAATGTTAATAGCATTGTTGTGTTCCGGTTGTCAAAGATAAGACATCCAATTCCCCAAATATTTGGGTTTCCGGGTCAGTACGTTTCCACCTTCGGCCTCATCTTCACTTAACACCAGGTGTGATTGAGGTCAAGTGCTAACCCGTTGTGCATAAAAAAATGTTTTAAACATGATGTCAATACAAGAAATAATGATAAAGTTGCAGGTCACGTTGTCGCCTCCGCAAAGTCAGTTATTCAATCTATTATACGTTTTTCAATAAAGTTCCTATTGATATACAAAATCTTTATTTCAATAACTTTCAGGATACTATAAAACTGAAACTTGTTAAGAAAGCATTTTTTTTTTATGATTAACTGGATACGCGTTTGACCACAATCTCACCTGATGGAAAGTGATGTGGGCGAAGATGAAGGATGCGATGTCATAGTAAATGCCTATATTATAAAATATCAGATTATTTAGATGATAAACAACCCTGGGCAATTCCATTCCAGGTCGCTCACTTTGGTCCTCATAAGAAAGCTCAAGGTTACGCAAAGAGTTAAAGAGTTAAATCCGCCGAACAAAAGTCACGGACAGCACAGCGGATTAGCACAGCACGGCTCCGCGCGCTCTGACTGTATGCAAGAGACGGGCAGAGCGCTACCGCGCTCGACGCCCGGTGAAGCTGTAAAAGTCACATGACTAACAGCAAACGTTCCAGCTCAAAAAAAAAAGAGGATGCTTCCTTGCTTGCTCGTCATGGTGTATGGCAAATAAAAATTAAATTTCTACTCCGTTATTAAAATAACTATAAAAAAATAAAAATACTTTTATTTATCCTGTAATAGTATATAACAGTATTGAGGCATCCCCAAAGAGTAAAATATAATACTCGTATTGGGGTTGACTCGCTCGTTCCCAGGACATAATTGGCGGAGCTTAGAAAAATAAAACTCTAACAAAAAACAAAAATTTAAACATAAAGAAAAGAAAAATATTCATTTTAAGTTTTCTATGCGTTGGTGATTGTGCTTGTGTGTGTGTGTGTGCGTGTGTGTGCGTGTGTGTGTGTGTGTGTGAGTGTGTGTTTGCGCGCGCGCGTGTGTGTGTGTGTGTGTGTGTGTAAACTGAGGCGTCCTGTCCGGTATCTACGTTGAGCCGTTCCCAAAAAATAAAGTTCGTTAAGTCCGCACCACACTGCACTAAGGTTCTTCACAGGCTGTCACCACTTTCGAGGATATCTTACTTCACCACTTTAGAAAAGGTATCTTGGTTGTAACATCACCAGTTTCGGGATATGATATATACCTATATAGTTCACTGTATCAGAAGGTGCTGGCAGGGGTGCGTAAATGAAAGTTCTGAATCAAGGTCAAAGTTCTATTGTCACTTTAGGGTGTACACAAAACAGAGGCACAAAGTTACATTGATAATATATGTGTAAATTGTAATATACCGGGCGGGAAGCGTAACGGGGAACGACTGGCTCTCGCTTCACATGCGCGCCCACGCGGAGGCCTAAACTGCATGTCTCAGCATGTCACTCGCCCCTACAGTAGGTACAGTGGATGTAGTCGTCGGACGCGGCCCGGGAGAGGATGACACCCCCCGGAGCGACCGGGGGGGTGTTGTCGCATCGGGCCCTGTCGCGCTTCATACCGCTCGCTGATCGAGGTGTGAGGCACGACAGCGCCCCCTACGGAGGGTGCGCTAGACGCCCTCCGGGAATGGGCCTCCCCTTGTGAGGGGGGGTGGGGGACCTGGAGCCGCCTATGCGTTCCCAGGTCCTCCCTACTGCCGAAGAAGGTCGCCGCGGGGTTTTAGTGGGTATCCCTCCCGTTAGGGAGGGGTGTCCCACATAACCGTCTCGCCGTCCCCCAGGCGAGCGGTACGCGTGAAGCATTTCCCGCGAAAAAAAAAGGTAAAGTGGAGTCACATATAGCTCGAAGAACTGATGTTAAAACGTCAATGATAAAAAAATGTCGTTTACCAAACGGAAGATATTAATTTTCCCCGCCATTTAATTCAAAGTAGATGTGTTCTCAATTTGAATTCAATCGTGTAAAGTAACTGGCTCCATACGCTCGCATTTTTTCTCTATACCTATTTTACCTACCTACTAGTATATGCGAGCGGCAATGTAGGGTAGTACGTTAATAAGCAGTAATACAACTCTACGAATAGATGAATCGGTGTGCGTAGTGTGAGTTTTGTCTTCATTTTTAACTTTACCATCGCGTTCGCATTTACGAAAAAAGTCGCTATGAAAAAAATCGCATTTCGAACTATCCGCTACAGGCGCTGCACATTTCACCATACAAATCGTCACGTAAACGTAAACGTGATAGTAAAGTTAAGTTGAAACAAAACTTACACTCCACCCTCTGATACCGTATCCTTACTCAACTAGATAAGTGGTGTCGGTTTCCAATATTTGTCACGACCTTTATCCCAAATGGGGTGGTCAGAGGTAACCCAATTATAAGAGTTTGGGTAATTGAAACAACATTGAAGGTGGAAGCGTACTGACCCGGAAACCCCAACACATTTGGGGGACTGGCTATCTTATCTCCGACAACCGGAACACAACAATGCTATTAACATTGCTGCTTGGCGGCAGATTTAGATAAGATGGTGGTGGCTAGCCAGACGGATACTTAAAATGCCCTACGACCAACAAAACCGCTGGGGATCGAACCCGCGACCTCCAAATCGTAAACCCAATGTTGTTTACGAGCCACGGAGGCGGACATTTTGAAACTGTTGGACATTTCGGAAATTGGACCTTGTGAATATAACTCGTTATGCACAGAATTTCCAA
Organism: Oegoconia quadripuncta; assembly: GCA_949316235.1. Taxonomy (NCBI): domain Eukaryota; kingdom Metazoa; phylum Arthropoda; class Insecta; order Lepidoptera; family Autostichidae; genus Oegoconia; species Oegoconia quadripuncta. Next base: position 2,655,284 of record OX438741.1, on the reverse strand, counting down.
TACTCTAAAATTCCAGTAGCCACAGACTGGATAACAGAATCTGACGTTGAAAATATTATCTTTCAATATACTTGTGTTACTGATTCTCAATGAGCAAAGTATCTGTAAGTTTACTTTTTTTACCCTTTATACATACCCCACCGGTGGCCGCCCACCCGGAGAGGATTTATGGCCGAAATTAAACAGCTATTCGGTTCGGAAAGCGTATTGTGTAGGTAAATGAACGGTCTACCCATCTTCCATTGCTTAATTTAGTTGACACGCCCCGCGGCTCTGCCCGCTTCGAATCACTTAATCGTCCTGATGCATTTATTTGAAATTTTGAAATAAACAGTAGGTACAGTCTGAAACACCTGAACCTTTACAAGCCTGCAGCATATTAAGTTTTCCCAGGAAATCTTGAACATTCATTCAAAGACCAGACATTAAAATATATTCTATTTACATGAAACAACAAATTTATAAAACACAATTAAAAATACCTATATCTTATAGAAAAAATACGCCGTCCAACTCGCTTCCGTGAGGCATAGTACCTAGTACGCTAGCGCTATTGCCTCGCTGAATGCATAAGCTCAGCTGCTGAGCAAAGTAGGCACCAGCTCTCACATCTCCAGATGCGTGGACCAGTCTAACGGATATATCCATTACAAAATGTTTCGTGTCAGAAGACCACGGGCCCAAAGTCTCCACTGCAAGCGCCGCAAACTCGTGGTTTACAGAGATTGACGCATATTTACGGCGCTTGTTACTTTGAGCTTGTTCAGCGGCGGTTCCAGCTCTTTGCGCAGTTCCTTGTATATGGGACGGTACCAAAGTACCTGGGTACTCAGGTGGCTCCATCAGGTCTTTTCCCGTCGTCCCCGAATAAGCCACAAGGCTCCAGAGACGCCGGGACCGCTGCAGTGGCGAGAGCGCACCTAATTAGCTGATTAATTGCACCATGGCGATATGCACGGCCGGCACTCTTCACGCAAGAGAGCCCGTGGCGTCAAAGACATTTAGAATAAAATAGAATAGAAAATATTTACTTGACACAAAAAACAACCCACAATAACAAAATTAGTATAATTAAAATAATATAATTAATATTACATGACGAAGAAATATCCGGGGACAGGTTCTATTTAGAAATCAGTTAAGTTGTTGCGAAGATATTTAGCTTCTAACATATAATTTCGTTACACTGGGTTTTTCAAAAATTTTCGTAAATGTCATAAATTGATAACTGGCGGTTCTCTGGGTATAGGTACGGGGTAACGTTATGACCTCAGATTTATCGCTATAATATATGACACATTATACTTATAATAAAAACGCCAACAAATCGTTGGACAAACAGCGTTGGGCCAAGTGTAAGAGCACGTTATAAAGAGCTGGCGTAACGCCAAATATTCGGTGTACGCATACCATCGTCTAGACTAAACCAGACTGTTATAATATATTGTTTATTGTTGTGAATATGAGCTGTGATTCTGGAAATGGGTTCCTGAAATTTATGCTAGTGCCGTAGTCGCAAGTGATTAGCGATTAGTCTCACAAATCAAATTAAATCAAAAATGTTTTATTTCGTAAGTTATAAGAATAACGTTTGAAGTCGTCATGATATACAGTTATCGCTCATTCACTAGGCAGTCTCCCCAGAGAAGAACAAGCAAGAAACTCCGGGGTTGCTCTTTTTAAATAATAATAATAATAAAAATTATTTATTGCCTTAGTTCATATTTAAATAAGTTAAATAACCGCCTCCGTGGCTCAATTCGGAATTCGGAATTCGGAGGTCGCGGGTTCGATCCCCAGCGGGGTACATGTTTAAGTACTCGGTTTGGTTGATGGTAGGGCATTTTAAATGTCCGCCCGGCTAGCTACCACCATCTTATCTAAATCTGCCGCCAAGCAGCAATGTTAATAACATTGTTGTGTTCCGGTTGTCAGAGATAAGATAGCCAATCCCCCAAATGTGTTGGGGTTTCCGGGTCAGTACGCTTCCACCTTCGACCCCATCTTCACTTAACATCAGGTGTGATTGAGGTCAAGTACGAACCCGTCGTGCATAAAAAAGAAATTGTTCGACTTCGCCGCAATGGCAGTTTGGCGAATCGGCTAATGTTATAGATAATTAGCTCTAAAATATATAGCCGCTATAAACTGAGATGTGCAATGATCTATCTTTAACCACCCCTTTACCATGCGATTCCTGATATCAGGGAAGCACCTGTGCAACTGTCACCCCTTTTCTGTCCCAACGGGCCTGCCATACGGCCACAAGTGGGTCCTCCACTTAACAAGTCCCACAAAACAGAAGAGACACACGGGATATGTCGCCTATTGTAAAGTCTGAAGTCGGTCGGTGTGATGTCCAGCAGTGAATGGATTTCAATAACACCAATGGTTACAAAGCGCAAGAAGATCGACGACAAACATGAGTGGTCTGCCAATCCGGTCTAGGGATTTTCCATTTCCATGCCATGTAACGTAACGGCCTCGTTACAGCTCAAAAATAGCCAATAGTTATTGATTCAAACATCAAAGAGATTACTAAACGTCTGCTGTTATTTTTAAAGCGTTTTGTACATTGTACAACAGTGATTTCGTGGGCATCTACCACCTAAGTCAAAGCTATGATGATAGCGATAGCAATGCACTATCCGTCTATGTCATTGTGTTACGATATGACAAGGACAGATAGTGCATCGACGTCATAAACCAAGGCAATTCCAGAAGCAATTGAGTTAGGCGTCTGAAGACAGGGTGTTTCTCTCTCTCTGGCCCCATAAGAAAGCTCAAGGTCACGCTATAAGCTAAGGAGAGGGCGATGCCGTTAAATGTCCGCCTAGCTAGCTACCACCATCTTATATAAATCTGCCGCCAAGCAGCAATATTAATGGCATTGTTGTGTTCAGGTTGTCAGAGATAAGATAGCCAGTCCCCCAAATGTGTTGGGGTTTCCGGGTCAGTACGCTTCCACCTTCGACCTCATCTTCACTTGAAATCAGGTGTGATTGAGGTCAAGTACGAAACCGTCGGGCATAAACAAAAAAAAAATGCTGGGCGTTTCACTACGTGATCGAATCAGGAATTAAGAAATCTATAAACCCGTTAGTAAGTGGCAGTGGGTAGCATATAGCTCGATAAACTGATGGCCGATGGGTTATTAAAGTTCTCGAGTGGAGACCACGCACCGGCAAACGCAGCGAGTGACAGTCGTTCAACATACGTTCAACAGTACTGAGAGGACAAGCCTGTATCCTACAGGTCGCCCTTAGCATCACATAAAAAGGAGTATTAAGCCTATATATTTCAAAAGGGTTTTCTTTTGTATAAAATAATTGACTGTAATTTTTTATATAAACAATGAATTTAATGCCAAAAGTCGAGCATTGTGTTAAAGTGATAAATATGTTCCAAGATGGCCGCTGTGGTGTACCGAAATGGCCGCTAGTAATTTAATGAAGCATATTTTATCAGTTTTAAAAACATTGATGTAAATTTTTTATTTTTACTAGAAGCGACCTTAGCAACTTTTTAACAACATGGTAGAAAAGTGACGTTATTTCGGTTACACGTGTGTTATGCTGGGCCAAACTGGGTTAAACATGCGGCCAGATAGCAGGGATAGGTAAGAAATAGAAAGGAATAGAAGTAATAGTACATTATTGCAAAGGCCGGGAAATAGGCAATTGCAGGTCGAGTATGAATTTGAAGGCCGAGCCGTAGGCGAGGACTTCACTAATACGAGACAGGCAATTGCCATTTCCGCCAGGGCATATATAGAGCATTTCTCAAAAGAATGCAGGGAAATAATAAATATTTAAATAAGAAATCAAGACGAATTTTCAGCTTTGCCGCCGATTTTCTATTTATCATCTGTGCATTTACGCATACAGCCACGTGAACGCAATTTGTACTTAGCAAAGAGATTTTGGTATGCCAAGAATGATAAAAGATATCCAATCAAAGAGTATATAATAACTCCAGCACGCCGTTTCATACAGCATTGCTGGAGCGTTGTAATGTTCCAAATTCAAAAAACGCTCCTGCAATGGATGTATTTTTCGCTGTCCGTAAATTAGATACTTTGCGTATTCTTTTTTCGAAAGTAATGACAATATTTCCATGCATATTTGAGAATAATAATAAACAGAGAATAATAATAATTTGAGAATAATAATATTATTCAAAATAATAATAATAAATGAAAACAATATAAACATCCATGACTCGGAAGTAAATGTTCATATTCATCACACATCACCCGTCGCGGAATTCGCGAGTTTCGTTGACAGGGTCACTATCCACTACACCAATCGGTCGTCTGAATTGTTGTGTGAGTTGTGGCTGAATTCTGGGCGGATCAAGTATGATTGGACGATGAAGAAAAGCATGGTATATTATTAAATCGTCCATCCAGTTATTTTAAATCTCTGTGGGACTATCCGATTTTCATCGCAAACAACGGCTGTGGCTATAAATTTTTTAAATTATTTTCATTTTATCGCATTTATAATTTACGAGGAAACGTGACGTTAATGCGACATTTAATATTTGACCAAATTATGGTGCGTCCTTAATTTGTATCGCTCGATAAGCTACGAGTACCTATCTACATATTTGACCTTTAATTGGTTGCGAATACTTTAAGGGGCACATGTACTCATGTTTGCAAACAACTTTCTATAGGAGTAAATGTATTACGTAGTGATTCCACCCGTATGTAGTTAACACCAGGTAACCAGGTCTTATGTTTCGTGATTTCCTTCTCGTTTGTATCTTTCCTTAAGTATTTCTTCCTCAATCACCATATCTCTGCTCTAATACACTATGTCCATAGCTGGGGGGCCTGGTGACCTGTAATTCTGGTTCTTCCTTTTCAGGCACCAGTCTTCCCACAAATGAGTTCTATGTATTACCTAGTCCTCAAATCACTTTGTAAAGCGTCATTTGTGGTGAGAAAATAAACAATTTATATTTATTTATTTATTTAACATACTGAACATACGCACTAAGCGGTTCGATTCTTCATTCATAATGCGAACGGACAAGGTATGGAACTCCCTTCCGGCGTCAGTCTTTCCTGATTCCTACAACCTTGGGATCTTCAAGAGCAGGGTGAATAGGCATCTACTGAGATCGCGTGCTTCATCTTCGGCCACATCGTCACTTCCCATCAGGTGAGATTGCGGTCAAATGCGTATCCAGTTAATCATATAAAAATATATAAAAAGATTTTTTTTGCTATTTAATCTAATAAATACGCGTTTGCACATAACTCATGAATATCCTAAATAAAATTTTGGCCCTCTGAATATATGAAATGGCGTAATTGTATTTAAATTTAAATAAACAATAAAAAATATCTTTGCATATGCACACAGCGCTATCTGCTACCACACTAAGCAACTAGAGTTACAAGTATATTATAGATACCAGATAATTGATATACCACATGAATTCATACTTCTTTTTATAAATATACATACATAAAGACATCCCTAACTCGGGTACACGCGCCCGTATTCATCATACAAACATATGCGTCTAACGGGATTCGAACCCGCGACCTTTCAGTATAGCAGTCAGAATTCCTAACCACTACATCAAACATTTTTATGACTATTGCCTTTCCAATCTATGCTACCTGATTAGGGTTCGTAAGTAGAGAGAATGAAACGTTCTAGTTTATTCTTCGATTACAGATAATGACAGCAATGTTAATAGCATTGTTGTGTTCCGGTTGTCACAGATAAGATAGCCAGTCCCCCAAATAAAATGGGGTTTCCGGGTCAGTACGCAACCACCTTCGGCCTCATCTTCACTTAACATCAGGTGTGATTGAAGACAAGTGCTAAACCGTTGTGGATAAAAAAAAATATAGACATGACTCCGCGTGAGACAAGGAACGACTCCCGGGCATGCTGGTCGCTACCCAAAATAGCTGATAAAACGTGACTGTGTACCTACCAGGTAACTTACTATGTTCCTACAAGATCGTCCTATTCTAAGCTCTCTATAAATAAACCGTTCTCAACATTGAGATAACCTCAAGTTAACGCTTGAGAACCTGTTCCATATTAAAACAGTATCAAAAAAAATTGTATTGAGACTAAGACGCGATCTCAATCTTCAGAACGGTTTGTTAATACGGAGCCTAAGTTAGACTAAATCGATCGAAGTTTCTACAAAGAAAACGCATTCGATATTTGAATACAAAATCCTTAGAGCGCTATGTTCCGCCGTAAAGGCATACAATATGACAACCTTTTAGCAATTACAATTTTATAAAATTAACTTAATTTGAGAATACAATTCTTTATGTCAAATAAAATACATTGCATATATGATTAATACGTTACAATTGGTTACAATACAATTATATTGACTTGTCATCTAAGAATTCATGTAAGCTGTAATAACATTTTTGGACCAACAGATCATGAAGTTACCTCTTAAATACCGGTAAATCAGGCGTTTCCCTAATAAATCTTATTATAAATCGTAATATTATTTACGACAAGACTACTCAGATACTTTTGTCAACTTTTTAATTAAAAAATAACAGTATAATTTCCCTTCTTCGCTCGAAGGGAAATCTCGAAAATGGTTTAACTAGGCATGAAAAAAATTTGAAAAGAATTGCAAAGTTGAAATGAGTTGGCAGGCCGTATAATTATTTATTGTATTATGTACTGTCGGCGTCACAGTCAATCATACGGAGTTATTTTACATAATTAATGTTTTGTATTAAGAGGGTTTATCCCGCATGGTATTCAAATTTTAAATTTTCACTTCGTTAATCATATGTACCAATTCCTGCGATTTTAAAAGCTATAATCCAAATTTGTTTTTTATTTGGAAAATGGAATACTATTTCAAGGTTTCACATGAAATATTTTTTAATTTCTGGGCTAAATCACATAATAAAAAAATAAATGAACAGAGCTCTTTCACGTGCTTCCCATAATCATTACTTAGATTCGCTGAAACTTTTATAAAGTGTTTACTTTTAAAAATTAACGCTGCCTATACTTAACTTAATGTTATCCGATAATACACACAGTTTAGCTAAATTTGGATTTGCCGTTCCCAAAAAAAAAACAAAAATATTTGTATGGAGAAAACAGTCTTAATGAAATTGTTCATACAAAACGCCAATTCATAGGTAAGGTAACATAAGGTAACCTAATATAATAAAAGCATGAATGGAAGTGTCGGTAAAAGTTGACCAAGAAGGACGTACGTCAGTCAAGTGACTGACGTACTCACAAAAGGTCAGGTGCGGTCAACCACTAACCGACGAGCGTGTATGAAGCATTTCATGACAGTGAAAGTAGTATGTCAGGATCATTGCAACTCAATTGTCTTTGCCTAGCCGACGGGAAACAGGTGTGAATTATGTATGTATGTATATATTTAATTTGCAATGGAAAATATGACTGGAAGAAATCGAAGGGGAAGATTATGACGACCTGTTTAGTGTAGTGGTTAGCAACTCTGACCACTATACCAAAAGGATGCGGGTTCGAATCCCGCTAGGGGCATACGTTTGTATGATGAACACGAACATGTGTACCCGAGTTATGGATGTTTTCATTTATAATAAGTATTTATTTACCAAAATAAAAATGTATTTATGAAGTATATCAACCATCTGGTATCCACAACACAAGCCTATAGTTGCTTACTGTGGAACTAGATGGCGCTGTGTGTATGTCTAAGGATATTTATTTATATTTATTTGTATACTGTGACAAATATGAACTTTTGAACACCGAACGTGAATCAGTAATTTTCGAACACTATACAAAAGCGAACGACTTAATAATCGTACCCCTATACTGGGTCACACTATGTATAACCAAAACAGCGGCACTTTGAAGCATAATGGTCACTTCACAGCCAAGTGGCAAAGTGCTAACGAATGTCAGAGCGAGAACAGTGGAAAACGATTTTGTGTTTCACTTGCCGCGAACTAAAATCGATGCATTTCGCTTTAAGCACCTTTCACATTGCACTGATGTTTTAAGAGGGTTTCTTCTGTCCAGAGGCACTATCATTGGATAAATTAAGATTTCGTTTTGAATACAGATTTTTTATAAAGACGCTCCGCCCTGCATTCGAGAAGTCTAAAAGCTAATTATAAATAATACCATTTAGCTTCGATGGGAGCTATTTACCAGAATTCACGATTATTTTAAAAAAAATATATTCAAAAATATTGCAATGCAGTTTCGCAACTTTTTAGAATTTCAATGTTTCCTTGGCCTTAAAGTTCAACGTCGCGCAGTCCGAATTGTCGGCCAAGAGAGTCTCACTGACCGACTGGATCCCCTGGCGTTGTGAAGAGACGTCGCGTCCCTCTGCATCCTCTATCGCGTATTTCATGGAGAGTGTTCCGAAGAACTGTTCTAGAGTTCTAGTTCTGAAGAATACCCGCTGCTCAATTTAACCGATACACTTCTCGCCGAAAATTAAAATTCCATCCACATCACCTGGATGAGTGGAACTCTACCACTGTACGTTTCTCAAGAAACTTCCTACCATTTACGACCACCCTGTAGAACGGACTTCCTGCAGCGGTATTCCCGAACGAGTACGACATTGGAACCTTCAAGAACCGAGCCTACACCTTCCTCAAAGGCCGGCTCTGCATATGTGACCCTTTTGGTGTTGCGGGTGTCCATGGGCGGCGGTGTTTGCTTTCCATCAGGTGACCCGCATGCTCGTTTGCCGCCCTCTCATATAAAAAAAAATAAAAATTTACTGTCTTCAACATTTAAAGTAATTTTCCTCCAGGTTCGGTTAAAAAATACACTCTGTATATACGTACAAAGATCCCTCTAAAAGTGTATAATGTAAAACAGGAGTACGATAATGAACATGACATTAACTTAGACATTATTTTATTTCATCATTATTTTTATTAGTTAATTGTTACATGGATCTACAGTTTTGACATTTTTATTTGGCTTAAAATTACTTAATTTCTTTAGTTTGACTTTTAATACTATGTAATTTGGACTCACTAACATAACCACTTGTATATTACTGATAATTATTTTATTGATACCTATAAAATAATAATGTAAAAGTACAAATTTTCTTCTAATATAATTAAAACGTTTCCCACTCAATTATAACGATAACTATTGTCAGTAACAATAAGAATCACTAATTGGCATAAGTTTGGTATTAGTTTACTATAATATAATTTCTGCAATAATGCTCTTGATTCTATGTAAATAAATAAATAAATAAATATATTTATTTGACATCACATAATAACAACAAAATTACAACAATATACAGAAAACAGGGATATTTTGAAATTTTCAGCATATTACCGTAGCAAGCGCTGGTTTTCAGAGGAGCTCAACGTCAAGAGCCTCCGATGTGATTCGGACGGTTGTACTAGCTGTGCAAATACATACATATAACTAAATATAACAGTTGCAAATAGATAAAAATATACTATATAAATAATATACTATATAATAAGGAACGCATAAGTACACTTATTAAGTATGTACATGAATCAATACCTATATCTTATAGAAAAAATACACCGTCCAACTCGCTTCCGTGTAGCATAGTACCCAATTACGCTATATATACTGGTTGTTTATAATTTATGAAGATTTGCACCTGGGTTCAATGTGGGACGTTACAAATTGTTTTTGATTTCTAAGAAATTGTGAAAAGAGAAAATAAATAACATAACGTTTTCTGTTTGTCCACAGATTTCAAGCTCGCACTCACCGAATGGGAGGAGACAGAGGAACAGTTCGCAATAACATTACAGCAATTTATTTCCCTTTAAGTGAATAATTCGAAGCGAAGTCAATTTACGAAATTCCAAGAATACAAAATTGCCAGTAAATTACTGAGCAAACTCGAAAAGAATTTCACTTATTCCGTGCAAAATTTTGTGCGTATTCTCAGAATTGCTAACAATTTTATTGACAGTGACTTAAACGCTTCAAGTGAAGTGTTAAAAATTAAAATTCGAAAACAGTTTAAAGATTTTCAGTGATAAAATTAAAGGGTACTAACATCTCAGTGATAATTCTATTTGCTGAGTGCAATCAAACGCCTTCAGTAATAAAGCCCCAAGTTGAGTATACAGTGGCGTTGAGAGTGAACCCTCAGTGTGAAGTCGTCGCAGTTTGTCACTGAGCAGGTGGTATGTGGTGGTAGATGGTATTGATGGTGGGGTCACTGTTACCACGGATGCGGGCGTGCGGCCCGGAAGGCCGGCAGGTCAATGACATCGGCGGCACTCGTCGTGCTGTCATTAGCACTTGGTAAGTTATATATAGCTACTTACCACTCTTTTTACAAGCTTTTATTTTCTGTTCCTGCTGTTCCTTTCAAAATTTGCAAATCATTTTTCAAACTCTTGCTTGTATCTAATTGAGCTAAAATTTGGCATATTCATTCAATATTATGCTACTATTGATGCTGATCTGATGATTGAGTTCTGTTGTTGTATGTTGTGTTCCGGTTAGATATATGATATATATTGTCAGAGCTTTGATAGCCAGTCCCCCAAATAAGATGGGGTTTCCGGATCAGTACGCTAACACCTTCGGCCTCATCTTCACTTAACATCAGGTGTGATTGAGGTCAAGTGCTAACCCGTTATGTTTAAAAAAAAAACCGGGGTGTAGCGACTGGTACTCCCTGATGGAAAAAAGGCAAGAGAGTCGAATTTAAGCTAGTTTATGGAGATAGAGCCAGAAGATTGCCACTGGTACTTCTTGATAGTATTTATGTTACTCGTCTTTATACTCGAACCGTCTCGTTTTTTCCACCGTGTATATGAGTAAGAAACATTATTATGTTGTATAAATCATAATATAACCTACATAGTAACGGGCATTTGTGTTCTACGTCGTAGCGCTCGTAGCACTTCGTAGCGAAATATATGCTACTACGAATGCTGCGTAGCTTTTAAATTATTTTTTAAGACGTACAAATTGTATGTTATTACCCTACTACGTTGTAGTAGGTAACGTTAGTTGCTGTTTATTTACCAAGTGAGACCTGCAGTGTCACTCTCTAAGTTTAAAGAGTATAATATTCTAACCTTCTCTTCAAAGTAAACTCTTGAAAATTTAATATATGGCAAAAGAAATATCGCATCATTTAAGAAAAATAGTGATAAACATGATGTCTATACAAGAAATAAAGACAAACTTACAGGTCACATAAGTCCCCTCCGCAAAGTCAGTAATTCAATCAAAGACATAGACATATTTACCATACAAAAGGGCTTCATTAAGTTTCCTATACGAAATATTCCATTCAATTTTAAAGATAATGTAAACAGAAACTCATTACGAAAGCATATTATAAGATATCAGACTATTTAGATGATAATCATCCCTGGACATAACCAACTCGTTCGCATGCCAGGCTATTTGACAATTAATAATGAAATATAAAAACCTTTTTTAATGTAAAAACCCGTTTTTAAACAAGCAAATTTCATGCATATTTTTGTCAGGCAAAATTGCCTTTTAGACAAAAAAAATGATAAATTCGATTTATTTTAATTGTACCCTGTTTACCTACAAAATAAACCATTATGTCTGTGACTATTGACTATTGAAAACGGTCTTAGTAAGGCCAACGTCAACCCTGAAAAAGGTAAATACAGATACAGATAGACATGCTAGTAAGTAGCACGAAAGCATGCTATTAATTAACAAGTGCTACCTAGTGGCATGTGTGTCGAAACCATTGCTAGTATCGAGCATGCTTATTTATGAGCATGCTTACAAATCGATCGACGTTTAATTTTTGAGTATTTTTTTATGGTTAACTGGATACGCGTTTGACCACAATCTCACCTGATGGAAAGTGACGATGTGGCCGAAGATGAAGTATGCGATCTCAGTAGATGCCTATGCTCCCTGCTCTTGAAGTATGTTACCTGAGGCGGTTAGGAGGGGGCATGATTTAAGCATGACTAAACAGGTTTTCTTAGAGCATGCTAGTATCGTCAGTTGTTCGTGTGTGCGATATCTCGCCGGGGTGATCCAATAACGGACCTAAATTTCTTGTTTTTTCTTCCCTTATTCTTCCTTGATGACAGAAATTTAGATCTATTGCATTACAAGCAAAAGTATGATTCTATTCAGTTTACTCCCGTCACGTCAATAGTTATTCACGTATGAAATAATAAGTCATTGGTGCACAACCTACTTGCTTTTATCCCGTTCAAATTTTTTCTCTACCCAAAGGTTGTCTGGTAGAAATCGCTTAATAGCGATAAGACCGCCTGGTTGTACAATTATTATTTTTTGAAGCTTTATTCATGAAGTGCATTGTAGATTTTTTTGTACAATAAAGTGTATTTGATTGATTGATTGATTGAAATAATAAGTGTACGGATTGTTTACTTAAACCGCCTCCGTGGCTCAATGTAAACAACATTGGGTTTACGATTCGAAGGTAGCGGGTTCGATCCCCAGCGGGGTACATGTTTAAGTATTCGGTTTGGTTGGTGGTAGGGCATTTTAAATGTCCGCCTGGCTAGCAACCACCATCTTATCTAAATCTGCCTCCAAACGCAATGGTAATAGCATTGTTGTGTTCCGGTTGTCAGAGATAAGATAGTCAGTGCCCCAAATGTGTTTGAGTTTCCGGGTCAGTGCGCTTCCACCTTCGGCCTCATCTTCACTTAACATCAGGTGTGATGAGGTCTAGTACCAATCCGTTATACATAAAAAAAAGCATGCTCATTCATGCTTAAAACTAGCATACTTATTTTCATGGAAATGCAGCCTAAATGAAGCAACACTTGCAATATACTATTTCTATGACCGCGCGGGCAACCCTGGTCTCTCTCTTCGCGCATGTCGGGAGATTGTATGCGTTCGTTTTACACTTCGAAAAATAATAAAAAGATACTTACCAAAATTCCTCGTCACATTGGAAGTTACTCACACCGCATAACATACAGTATATTGCAAGTGTTGCCTCATTTAGATTGTATTGCCATGACATTTATTACTAGCAAATGATCGGTTCAAGAGCATGCTCATTTTAAGCTTACGAGCGTAAGTTTAAGAGAGCGTGTCTGTATGTGTGCGAAGTTAGAGTTTTGTCTCGGTTTTAACTTTACGCAAAATGTATCTATCAAAATAATCGTTTTGCAAACTATCCGCTTGAGGCGGTGCATATTTCTTCATACAAATCGTCACGTAAACGTGAACGCGGTGGTAAAGTTAAGTCGAAACAAAACTCACACTCCGCCCTCAGACGTTTATTGTTATTGCATTGCTTTTTTTACCCGATTTCTGTTATTCACACAAAAGGTGATACAATATGAAGCATGTTACGCATATTTATTGAAATGCTTGTCAAAATTGCTGCTCATATGTCCCACAGTGACTTCGTATCTCATCAATCAAAACCTCATATCCGACGACTTCCCTTTTTACATCCGATTTATTTCGTAACAGCAATTTATTTTGTGTTTTCCGGGGAAATATTATAATAGAATATAACACAAACTGTCGATTCAATGGTCCTTCTGGGTAAGTCTCCAGCGAAACAAAATATATGTAGGTGCGTAAGCAAACTATAAAGGGATAGGGTATTTTTAAGAGGGCTTAATCCTTGGATAAATGAAGATTTTTTTTTAAATACAGCATAAATCAAAAATATTGCTCTGATCTGCACTCATAGAAGTCTCTTATTAAACTCTTATTAATAATACCTAAATAGCTTTAATATTACCTAAATAACTTTAATTCTGACGACCGATTGGTGTAGTAGATAGTGGCCCTGTCTGCGAAACCAAAGGTGGCGGATTCGAATCCGGCGAGGGGTAAATGTTTGTGTGATGACCATGAACATTTTCCCGAGTCATGGACATTATAAGAATAAGAATAGTTTATTATGAAAGCCACAACACGATGCAAAAACAAAGAAGTAGTAAATTATAGCTAAAATAGAAATGCAATTATGAAGAAGATCCCGACAATGCTGTCACGTGTTGCGGCGTGCACAAATGGGTTAGCACTCAGCTCATGCTGCGATGAATCACAGCGCTGGTTTTGAGTGCCCCCAAATGGCCAGTGACGCACGGACGCCACGTGAGGTACAATAATGAGCAGAATAATAATAAATAATTGTAATCGGGTTAGTGTATATATAGTGTAGTGTAAATATACAAAATAATAATTACGTAATAGTATTATAAATAAATATGTCAGAATATGGATAACCCATAGTACAAGCTAGATGATTGACGTAAGTGTCCGAAATATTTATTTGTGTTTATTTATACCGCTTTTACACAGGTGGTTGGTAAAATTCGACTATGTCAAATAAAAAAAATGTTTGCCATTGGAAAGTCGCCCATACTTCCTTTGGTGGCAGCAACTACTCTGCAGGGGGGGGACTCAGCAACACTGCTGAGTCCCTACCCATTGATCACAACACTGTGGTTCTCGATTCTATGTATGCTTGTGTTTTTTTTTTTTGTGACGAATAAATAAATACCTTTTATTTACTTTCGGGGGTATTCTAAATTATGAATTTATAGTTATTACTCACCTTTCATTTTCCATAGGAATTGGCGTCATGTTTTCACAAAGCAAGTCGCACGTACTTTGATTTTATCCCATATACGTACCAATACACGAAAATACACTAAATATAGATAATAATAATTAACTCACCCGTCCATAGGGAGCTATATTATCTCATAGCTACACACTCGCCATTAATTCCGCATTTTTTCGGAAAATAATCCCTCACGAATGGTGCAAGCGATAGTTTCTAGTGTTATTAGAACGAGAGATTCTTTCAAAATGTGATAGGAGAGAACGGGTATCCAGTGATAGTAAAATTTTAAAGGCAAATTTCTAATGTCGGTTAAACGCGGGCGTTGCTGCCGATTGGGACGGTGCCAGCCTCTCGTGGTATAGGGTAGCTCGGGCAATTGCGATGTTATGTCAAGCTACTAAAAGCGTATAGGATATCGAAATTGCACTAGGATTTAATATTACGCGGTAATGGTCTGCCACTGGTGGAACACGAGCCCGATTACCTTAAATGTTTTAGGTGGCAAGACAACTTATCCACACACAAATCATAAAATTCAATTATGATCATGGAATCTGAGGTGTTTCCACTGAAGGGTTAAACATTTGCAAGACCCTCATGCTATACAACTTGGCCCTCGCATGATCTATGAGATTCGTCCGGATTAGTCTACAATCCTTCCTGCTGAAATTCCATGACCTCCTTCTTATTAAGTAACGATTCTCGTTGATGTGCTAAGTAGTTGTCAGTCTTCTTTGGCTGCTGGTAACAGCATGAAAATTCATTTTCGATGTCCAAACCTAACATCACGCTCACGCCTGTTTCCCGTTGATTGGCAGAAACTATTGATTTCCACTTGCAACGATCCGTTCCTGATGACCGTACCTGGGGGTCTACTCTCTAACGAAAATAGCTTCGGACGGCCGTAACGTCCGACTTTTTCTTTTGCTAAGAATCCTTTATTTGCATAACTTCAGACGTCCCTTGCGTCCCGTACTAACTTGTGATGTCAACAATATACAACAATAGTACAATAATGACGATTGGTTCATATTTGACTATAGCCAAGGCATGGAACTCCCTTCCAGCGTCAGTCTTTCCTGAATCCTACAACCTTATCTTCAAGAGCAAAGTGAATAGGCATTTACTGGGATCGCGTGCTTCATCTTCGGCCACATCATCACTTTCCATCATGTGAGATAGTGATCAAACGCGAATCCAGTCAATCATAAAAAACCTTACTATTTAAATAACTGCGCCCAGCTCATGTATAACGTATGTGGTTTGTTGCGTCACACCATAAAATGAAGGGTTTTAAACTCAACTCCTTATTAATCTGTGCCGTTCAATGTTTCATAGCAGACTCGCTACCCACTTTTACTTACACCAAACCCCAAACCGGCTACAAATGAGTCAACCCGCCCAGGACACATTCGCCGGCTAGCTCAGCAGAACCCCGAAAACGCGGTCTGGCGCAAAATTGTCCACCACGGCACCTTTACATCCCAAAGGTGTTCCTTTCCGGCGGAAAAGATGTTGCCAGGGATAATTACTACTTACCTCACTTCTGTGAGTGTAATAGACTAGTTATGGCCGTGGCTTTATCTCGCTTCTCACTGATATTAACGTTTAGCTTTTGGATATTTAGTTGTGTGTTGTTCGGCGGGATTGGATGAAATTCATCCATCTTTTTATTTAGAGACAGATGTTTAGCAGTGGTTTTTATCCTGGAAAAACTAAGGTTCAATGTGTATAACTGCGTTATGTGTGTCTAGTATTTGTCTGGACGTGTCTCAGTAAGGCGAGGTTCGATTTAAATGCGGTTTTTTTTATATTAAAAATTAAACAAATGAACAGGTGTTTACCCATGATTGAAGAAAATCGGATAAGCCGTTTCGAAAATATTAAGCTTTTAAGACGTGTTTCGATTATATCATGGTCTTTTAAGAGGGCTTATGCTCATTGGATAAATTAAGATTTCTTTTCAAATCTAACTAATATTATAAATGTGCAAGTTTGGATGTTTGTTTGATACAAACTTCAAGTTCCTGATTTTTTGTAGAAGCATAAAGTGATATATGGATACTAGAAAACGGATAAACATACATAAATATTTATATAAACATCCATGACTCAGGAATAAATATTTATATTCATCACACAATTTACCCGTCGCGGGATTCGAACCCGCAACCGTTGGTTTCGCTGACAGGGTCACTATCCACTACACCAATCGGTCGTCGAACTCTGTGCGAATATATAATTTTGAAAACCCAACATTTTCAGTATAGAGTCTCTCCTGTGTGTTATATAATATTTATATCCGTCGGAATGTAACCACCATCGTATTTATTACCGGTACGTGCCCACAGATATACGAAACGTGTTCCGCGAGGCGCGTTTAGTGAGAATCTAGATTGCTATTTACTTAAGTATATAGTGTGGTATTTTTGAACCGTACTTGAATGAAAACTACTGTAAATACTGGATATGGCAAAATTTACACAAAGGAAACATTCTTTAAATAGAAGCAAAACTGTTTTCAAAGAATTTTGAAAATTCGCTTGCGACTAGCGGTTAAAATTTATAAAATTTATAAAATTTATAGCTTTTCTTTTAGCCTACACAAGTTTAATATTATTGATTATATACACATCTATATCTATATATCTATCTACATACATCTATATCTACTTACATATAAATCATATATTAGGCTTGAATTGTATATAAATAAGTAATTTTAATACCAAACTACCAACTACTTACCAACATGCTTCCACAACCTGTTCCGTTGCACCTGCCTAGCCTTGGTGTGAACATACCTATGTATCACGGATTATTAGTACCCAACTAATAGTCGGTAATGCGTGCGGGGGATGGGGTGAGAGGGGGCGCAATTTAATTTCATTGTTTAACATACGGATAACTGTAATTGGCCATAGTATTAGTCACATGTATTGTAATACGTTACTTTTGTAATAGCTGTTGTTATCCTGAATAAATAAATAAAAAAATAAAAAATGTCCCGTAGATTTTAGTCGAGTAAAAATAAGTAATTTTTGTGGTATAACTTCCTATAATCTTAAAGTTCCTGAAGAATTTTTATGGGAGGATACAGTACCCATCAGTCAATCAATCAATCAATCATTTATTTGCAAGAATACATACAATTTAAAGATATAAAATTAAGAATTCCAGTAAATGTATCCAACCTGCAAGCAGGTGTGCAAATATTTACAAAATAACACAAGATAATAAAAAATAACATTAATTTAAAAACTAATAATAATAATAATCTATGTAATTATAATCATTGTCATTTTTACAAGAGCCGCATTTCACTAACTACTAAGTTTATATGTTCTCATTGAACTCCAAATATTCCTTAAGACTATAAAAACACTTATCCAATAAAAATTTATTTAATTCTGATTTAAATCTATTACCCTGGAACTTGATTGATTTTTATGGGAGGATACAGTACCCATCAGTAATAGAATAAAAATGTTTTGTAACAATTCTGTAGCTTGGTTTTGGTATAGTATAGGTACTAGGTACTAGGTAGGTATGTGTGTTGTGGCAAAGTACAATCCAAACATCCTAAAAGTAACACATGGGCTAAAGTGCCGCGGCATCGACATCTATTAGAATAGAATAGAATAGAATAGAATAGAAAGCGTTTATTTGACACACTGGACGACATATTAGTTATACAAAAACGGAGAGAAAAAAAATAACAATAACATACTTAATATACAGCTAAAAATGATAAGATAGATTAGAAATCGGTGTCGTAAAGTGGTGCCAAAAAGGTCTCCACTCAGCATGAGTTGCAGTTGTATTAATAACTACAACGCTGATTTTCTGTGGAGCCTCGCGTGACGTACGCACGTTTCACCAACACTGAATATAACTAAAAAGTAGTATGTGGAATAAAAATTAATAAAATTGAGTGAGAATGTTATAAATATATGTTAACAATATAAAATCAGAGATGACTGTATAGGCTTACTTCCCTTTGCCTTCTCCGAGAGGAGTGAATTGTACTTATTAAAAATTAAAAACAAACACAGATTGCAGCATGTAATGAATAAGAAATATTAGAAACTATTCGCATTACAACAACCACGAAACCAACTACACTAGCTACTCACAGAGCAAAGGGTTTACACATATAGGAGTATAGATACCATCCATAAGCATCCGCTACTGAGATGTGTAGCAAAATTTCGTCCACATTGTTAATAGACGTCGTAGTATAGTGGACAGTAGCATCAGTCATTAAAACAAAGTTGTGCAAGTTCAAACCTCAGTAGATGCTGCAGCAGAGCTGACGAAATTTTCTTACTCATTCATATGTGACATATTATTATTGATTTGGTTTGAGTGTTGATATTGTATGAATACTTTCTAATAGATGGTGCTAGAGTGCGTCGGTCCATACGGTCCATATAATACTTTTAGGGAGATTCGTATTTAGAGCGCGCGGCCATTAAGGCCCAACTCACAAAATTTACATCTCCAAATTTTATTTTTTGAATGAAATCTGTTAACTTTAATGTTATATTTTTTTCGTACTCGGTACATCTTATACATACACCCTGCGACGTTTGTCGGGTTAATTTTGTTAGACCTTATATAGTATAAATAATTTATCGAATACGATTTAATGCGATACCTAAGTAATTTTAGTATTTCGTTATGACCTATCGAGACACTAAAGGCTTATTAGTCATACTTAGTTATTACAGCAATAACTCCAAGAATAACGTTACCTACTCGCCAGTCTGCCGCCAAGTTTTGCTGTTTACTTGTCAACCTTCGTATCTTGCCCGCAATAAAAGTAAATCAGCCCTGTATTTAGTTCCAAAGACTTTCTTTTTCACTCCGTTTAAGGAACTATGGATAATCGCCTCCGTGGCTCAATGTAAACAACGTTGGGTTTACGATTAGGAGGTTGCGGGTTCGATCCCCAGCGGGGTACATGTTTTAGTACTCGGTTTGGTTGGTGGTAGGGCGTTTTATAATGTCCGCCTGGCTCGTTACCACCATCTTATCTAAATCTGCCGCCAAGCAACAATGTTAATAGCATTGTTGTGTCCCGGTTGTCAGAGATAAGATAGCCAGTCCCCCAAATGTGTTGGGGTTTCCGGGTCAGTACGACCTCACCTTCACTTAACATCAGGTGTGATTGAGGTCAAATACAAACCCGTAGTGCATAAAACAAAAATCACCCATAAACATAACCCGTTTGCATAACCAGGCTATTTCAATGAACCACATATAACAATGAAGTATTAATGTGACTTTTTGCAATGTAAAAACCTTTTTTTAAAAAAAGAGCAACCTCTCGAGTTTCTTGCTTGTTCTTCTCAGAGGAAAATTGCCTTTTGAACAAGCAGTAGATTTAAAAATGTAAAATCTGACCATTTTAAGTGTACCCTGTGTACCCACAAAATAAAGCATTTTTGAATTGATTCGTCGACATCGTATTCATCATACAAACATATGCCTCTAGCGGGATTCGAACTCGCGACTTTTTGGTATAGCAATCAGAGTTTTTAACCAACAAGCTAGCAATTAAGTAAGTGTGCAAAATTTACTAATCATTCTCACAACCAAAATGTTCCTTAATACTATAAAAACAATTGTTCTGGAGCCATTTAATTAATGTTGTCTTGAATCTATTATTATCTGTTTCTATTTAAACTTCATATAAATTAATATAATTTTCGTACGTTTCGCGATTGTTGCGAAAAATGGAGACTCCTGCCGCCAACTTTAGACCGCTCTCAAAGTGCATAATAATGTACAGTTAAACTCAAAATGTTTAGAACCTAACAAAATATTCTCAAAGAAAAGTCTCCAAATTTTCATAAATCGATATATTGGAGCGAGCATATAAAATTAATGATCATTTGCAGGTGACGTAATATAGCTGAACAGTATTTGTCTTTCATAAGTTATTTTCATACATATTTACCTTCAATAAGTGATACTTTTGTCATTATCATCATCAGCCCGTAAACCTTTCACTACAAAGATATAGGCCTACCCTCGTATATGAGGGAGTATAGGCCGTAGTCCACCACGCTCCCAACCCAAACTTCACATGCCTTTGAATATTTATTTCTCAGGCAGGCAGGTTTCCTCACAATGTTTTCCTTCACCGTTTAAAAGTAGTCGGATACATGCACATAAGTAATTAAATTAAATTTAAACACTCATTGGTACATAGCCTGCCTGGGAATCGAACCCGGACCTCCCAAATTGGGAGACCGCACCGACGAAACAGGAAATTTATTGATAGCGAATACATAACCCCTTGAATGCTTTACTGTCTTTGCGGAGGAAACTTATGTGACCTGCACGTTTATCTTTATTTCTTGTATCATGTTTATATCTATGTCTCTAAAATGATGCAATATTTTTTCGAAATAATTATGTCAAATTAACAGGAATGTGCCTTGACGAAAATTAGTATTACTATTTAAACTTATCTCTAAAGCTAGTGATTAGTGAAACTTAGTAAATCTCAAAATATGTATATATCATAAACTTTTGGGTTCGCCTGTACCAATGTTGTCACGGTTTGCGAGTTTATTACATTCAGTGTTGCCAAGCGAAATATTCTCCCGGCACTTTATAAATAACGGACGCGTATGCGGGCTGCGTTTAGCATAACGTTTTCCTATAAAACGTTAAATTTCCAGTCGCAGACTAATGCTACCTCTCATTAAAATAATTTACACGCTGTAGTTAAAATGTTGCGGTAAGCTGTGGTTCGTCGATCGCCACAGATCTCTATTTCAATATGTTCAACATACTGAACAGTTTGGAAAATTTTATTTTCCCTTCTGAAAAGAAAAATAATAATAATTGTGGCGAAAACGATTCGCTAGTAAAGGGGGCAACTCACGGAGTCGCGGAGAGGGAAGATAATGTATAGCAAGAAGTGGACTGTATTAAACGATAGATGATTATAGTATTCAGCCTTCAGGTACAGCAAAAAGCTATCACAATGCGATTGTGACATGCTGTACTATCAAACCTTTCGCACTGAATGAAAATAGGCAAAAGCACCACTCACCTCCGTTCCTTAGTAGAGGACAACAGCCACGGGCCGCTCTCTGCAAGACACGCTAGGTTCTGTGCTATATATCTTCTGTTTTCAATAATTATTATAGCACATGCACAGTAACCATGTCTTTTTTTTTTTTTTTTGGGGTCATTCTCTCCTTTAGGAGAAGGCAAAGGGATCTAGCCCATAACAGCCATGTCTTATTTCTCTTATTTCTTCAGTTTGTAAGTCAGTCTCAGTCAAAACAAGTAATTCGTCGTATACTTGGCGTATACAGAGTCTAGTCACGGTCAAGTCATTCTTCAGTAAAGTGGCAGAATGCTTTACAAAAGATTTTGGCGGCTTCTTGTGGGAACCCGAAAGCTCCGTTACGCACTTTAATTTACACTTCCCTTCACTTGTACACTATCACTAACGTTTGCTGCACAATATTCTGCCATTATTAAGCTTCAAAAGTTAGAATGCACAAATTATAAGACTTATAAAGAAAAATGCTACTTCACTCGCCGAGTTCCCGCCAAGAAGCCGTAACCATGTCTTGAAAATTTGCAATTGACATATTTTAAACAATTGCATAGTGCACATATACGGGGCGCATGCGTCAAGTGGCGCCCTCTCACTGCCGAAGTGCGAACCACGCGGTGAGCCCCGACCATACGTCGGGAAAGTAAGTAGGTACCTCTACCTAAGTCAATTCAGACGAAAGGATTGATCTAACAATTATCTGAGTAATCTGTGATCTAACAATAATAATAAATAAAATATCTTTTTAATACAGTTGCTCAAAAAGTGGCATATTGCAGGGACGTATAGCGTGCGGGAAGTGGGATTTCCCGAACTAGTGCTTTTTCTTTGCAAACTGTCAAAATAATGTCTATTAAAAAGAAAAAACCAACCATGAAGTTTTTACTAAAAAAATTCATAGAAGTTTTTATGATTTATGCAAATATTTCTAAAAAAAGCTACTAATTTGTTTCAATATCAGATTTAAAAGTAATTTTAATTGAAATTTAAACATTAAATTAATATTAGTATCGGCCAAATTAAATTTATAAATATAAAAAAGTTGGCTGTATGACGTATTACTGCCATAGTCTCTGCAGTATACGTCATACAGCCAACTTTTAAAAGTGTAAAGAATACACTTTTACGGTTGGCGCCATTTTCCAAAAATTTTCTTTTTATTAAATTGCTTAATTTTTTCGCAACTGTATTAAAAATAGTCGTTCAGTACACGTGCGGAACCGTCATTGCAACTCGTTCCGACTGTCAACCCTCACCTTCGGCTGCGCCTCGGCTCGGGTGACATTTGTCGGAACTCTTTGCAATAACAGGCTTTCCGCACTTGTATTGAAATATACTATTACCATAGAGGAATACACATACACATAGCGCCATCTAGGTCCACAGTAAGCATCTAGGAAAGGACCATATGCATGCGATTTTTTGTTTTATGTAAGTACCACATTTTACATTCCCTCTTGAAAGTGCGTAGTGAGTCATAATAGACGACCTGTTTGGTCTAGTGGTTGGAAACTCTGATTGCTATACCAAAGGTCGCGGGTTCGAATCATCCCGTTAGGGGCATATGTCGAATCATCCCGCTAGGGGCATATGTCGAATCATCCCGCTAGGGGCATATGTTTGTATGATGAATACAGACATGTGTTCCTGCGTTGTGGATACATTTTATATATGCATTTATTTACAAAAGAAAATGTATTTTGTGTTTATCAACTATACAAATACATTTTCTTTTGTAAATAAATACATATATAAAATGTATTTATTTAGTGTTATTTACTTTTCCATACTAGATGGTTGATAAACTACACAAATACATTTTTTTTTGTAAATAAATACATATATAAATGAAAAACATGCATAACTCGGGAACACACGTCTGTATTCGTCATACAAACATATGCCCCTAGCGGAATTCGAACCCGCGATCTCTTGGTAAAGCAGTCAGTTTCTTACATCAAACAGGTCGTCAATGGTCAAATGATTATATGAAGTTACTTAGCACTTGCACGCTACAGTCGTCGTACCAATTTTTGCATTCGCTCGCTAATAATTCAATTAATATCATTTATTCTCAACTTACACTAACAATAAACTCAAACTCAATAACCGGGGCCGCGGGTTCGATCCCCAGCGGGGTACGTATTTAGTACTCGGTTTGATAGGTGGTAGGGCATTTTAAATGTCCGCCTGGCTAGCTACCACCATCTTATCTAAATCTGCCGCCTAACAGCAATGTTAATAAAAGTTTCTAAAAGTATTACTACTCGACACTAGACGGCGCTATTGTGTACTTTTTTCGTTAACACCTTGGGTTAAATTAACGTTATCTCACTCTATTTTTGCATTACATAATTTATAACCTACCAAATTTGTACATGCAGTGCCGCCAATTACGAAAAAATTCCTCGATTTGTGGGAAAATGGAGAGTGAGGAATAATTAAAATCGGGACATTATCGGGGAATCGAGGCCAAATAAAAATTGTAAAAGAACCCATAGTATTTTTATTACTAATCGTTTTATTACATTTTTTACGTAAAATGAACACGAAGTTATTAGTTAAAGTAAAACATAAAATAACATTTTACATGACACAATATTGTATTTTTTACGTCAGAGGCACATAGGAACCATTAAAAATATTGTTTGATACATGCTTCGATCATCTGCATGACTCATACATCATCATGTAATAAAAATAATTTTATAGTAGCAGGTTATTTGTCGAAATATTCACTTTTTGGTAAAGGTATTTGTTCCACAAATTATTAGTAGCAGCAGTAGCAGTAACTAATAAAAGTAAAACACGTTTTTGAAATATTTGTTTGCAATAACAGAAGAATCATAAGAATTCTTAGTACCTATAGAGAATACGAATACGATTGCGGTAAACCCCGACTCACCGTTATCGTTAACGTTTCAATCGTACGATGTGTGCATAGGTAATGCCAATGTTATCATGTTTGTATGGGAGATCATTCATTCACGTCAATCGTAACGATGACACTCGCGCTCGTCGATCGTTTGAAATACGTAATAAGATTTTGTGAGTTTGACAACGATGGTCGTAATAATCGTTTACGATGAGCCCATCGTTACAGTTACGTAATAGATCCTCAGGTGTGATTGAGGTCAAGTGCCAACCCGTTGTGCATAAAAAAAAAAAAAATAAAAAAATAACTGAGACTATCTTCACTAAACTGAAGAAATAAGAGAAATAAGGCATGGCTGTATGGCTTAGATCTCTTTGCTTTCTGCGAGATCAGTGAATTGAAATGAAAAAAAAAGAGTGTATGCAGACCATGATAGTTACATGACAGCTCCTCGGTGAGTGAATTTAAAACCGCACGAAAACATATCGTGATACGGTTGAAATCAGTACGTGTTTAATAGTGGTTCTTACGTATTCTCGCAAACGGAAACGTGAAAGACGTAAAGAAATCAAACGTAGAAAAAAATGAGAACAAACAACAAAGTTTTAAACAATCGGCGAACAATATTTCAACCAGATTTGAAAGCGATTGAAGCGTGAATAAACGAAATTTTAAAGTAGTTTTGCAAAGTCATGTGTTTGCGATTATTTTCTATCGAGCGAAATTATTTAGTTATACAAATACAAATGCACTTTATTGCACAACAGAAAAGAAAATACAGTTTCAGAAAAGTGGTAAGAATAGAATGTACAATTTGGCGATCTCTTCCAGGCAACTTTTGGGTATAAGGACATTTGAAATAGGTAGGTTGTGCGGTATTAAATAGGGCTGCAGATATAAATTATACTTCGAAAGTTCCAATTTTTTTTATGCACAACGGGTTAGCACTTGACCTCAATCACACCTGATGTTAAGTGAAGATGAGGCAGAAGGTGGAAGCGTACTGCCCCGTAAACCCAAATATTTGGGGAACCGGCTATCTTATCTCTGAGAACCGGAACGGATCTCTGAGAAATGTTTGGCGGCAGATTTCGATAAGATGGTGGTACCTATCCACAGTTGTCACAATGACATCCTGAATATTGACATTTTACAATGACGTATGACGTGAAGTTTTCGGGGATATTGGTTATATGATAGGTAGATAGATTAAACGTTTATTTACATACTAGTTTCCCGACCGCGGCTTCGCCTGCGTGGAATACAACGCCTCGTTGGAGATTTTCACGCCTCAACTAAAAAGTGTATACTATTCAATGGTAGAATCAAAGCTGCGATACAGTATTAAACTTAGGGGAATAGTTATAAATAAAAATATATATATAACTGTTTATTGCAGGAACTTGTCCCATTACATTAAAAAATAATTTAAATTTATAGTCAAATTCAAAATTTAAAAATTACCTTAAAAATTTTGTAAATTATTACATAAAACATTGATAGGGCTTTCGTTTTACAAAAAAGAGTGCAAGCGGCGGATACCACAGTGGGAATCATGCAAAGAGCATTTTATAAAATTTGGCATCCTTACAGTTCCTTCTCTTTATATTTTTGTTCTATTAATCGATCTGAAAAATAAATATTTGGGGCACTTACACCAATCATTTAGTTCCAAACTACGCAAAGCTTGTACTATGAATACTAGATAACCTATAAACATACATAAATATTTATTAAAACATCCGTGACTCGTGAATAAATGTTCGTATTCATCATACAAACATTTACCCCTCGCGGGATTCGAACCCGCAACCGTTGGTTTCGCTAACAGGGTCACTATCCACTACACCAATCGGTCGAATTTAATTGAACCAACCAATTGAATAACTTTATCGCGGAAATTGGTTTATCCCGCGGGAACTACTCACTTTATCGGGATAAAAAATTAATTTTAATCCAGGGTATGTTCTACCTATATACCAAATTTCATCCAAATCCGTTCATCCGTTTCGCCGTAACAAACTTTTAATATTCACGTTTATTTATCTGGAGCAACGATTACATACCTACTTATGATCATTAGTCAAGAAAGAAATCAAGATACGACACAGGAGTAAAACCATTGAACTTCATAATCTTGCTGAAAATATAACAAAGACCAGCTTTGACTGTCTGAAACTCAAAGAGATCTCTCCAGGTAGCATTCGCCTATAAGCCTAAGTCCACAATAACGGGCGCGTGGTGGCCGTATTTCATTACTGCATCACGGTGCCAGCTGCGGCCTTTGGCAGGACGCCAGCATATAGCATTGGTGTAGGCACATTTTATTAAAATCCTCTTGTGACATAGATGATGGAATATACAAGAGAATAGATGGATAATTCAGATAGTAAACGTGCCATTGATATTGAATTTGAAAGTGTCACTAGCCTGTAAAAAAATTCTCAGAGCCATGTCCGGTTAATCGACATAAATATGGCGTATGTTTTATTGGTTGCTATCAATTCTGGAGTAGGATATTCTGACCGGATGGTGTGAGGGGCATGCCATTATGTTTACCCTTCACCAAGCAGCATATCAAGTTCCATGGCCATTGGTTAAGTTACTCGAGGAAATTAGATTCATAATGGTGTATCCATTATCTTGTTCTATATTGTAGAAGTTATCCTGAGACTATCACATCACACTTGTCTAAGTGACTGCCCATTGCTATGAACCCCATACCACCATCACCATCCCAGGCCTAGCAACGTCCAAGTTTCTCCGACATTTAAGAAGACATGGAATACGAACTTTTCATGATAAATAATCTCCGGTTTTGTTGTATCTTTAAATTTCGTCAAGATACTTTTAATAGAAAAATAAGTGATTCCTGACACGGATATCTATTTTTCTACATCTGACTCTACCCTCTATCTATAATCCTATTTACAGTCATGCTGTAGGGGCCCCAACCACAGCTGTGGTACCCTGAAAAGTGTCAATGTACTGAACTGTCATAATAACGTCGTCGCCTGCGAGCGTGGGCTCAGCTTTACCTCATAACATGGGGCGGCAAACGTGAAGACGACCTCTTAACTAGTGATGTTCTATATTAGTGAATGAATTTTTTATCCCAAATATTTACGATTCTCATTTTCTAAACAATCAAATTAAAAAAAATGTTTATTTCGTTATCAAAACATTAGATTAATACAAACAAGGTCTGGGCATTCTAGTGAGTATATACTATATATCTGTGTCAGGAGTCTCGCTCATCCATCACATTAAACAAAATGATATTTATAACACTTAATATACCTATATTATGTTAGTGTGTGTGTCTATGTGTACATGTAAAATGTATGAGAAGAATGTGTGTCACTATGTTTGCGGTATTCTAAATAATACTACTACTACTAATTACAATAATTAAAAACCTTGTTTGATGAAGACGTCCAACCCCAACTTCCTAGAAATGGCAGCCATTTTGGTTTTTGTTTCGTTAAATTATGAACGTGAGCATCGTCAGATGTATAAGTCCTATAATTTTAACTAAATTTAATTAATCTATTATTAAATATATTTAAAATGGATGGTATTCTACTCAAAATTAATTGACAAACTAGATGGTGTGCCCTTTAAAGGGCAAATTTCATAAATCCGTAATAAAACCTATCGTAATGTATGGATGGGCCATGAAGTAGATGGATGAAAGAAAATTGCATGCAGCAGAGATGAGTTGAGATGGATGAGTGGAGTGACGAGGATGAATAAAATAAGGAATGAGTATGTAAGAAAGAGTGAAAAGACGTTGAAAAGAGATCGTTTGATGCGCATGTGAAACGTATATTGCCTAAGACAGTGATAAATATGGATGGTTGGAAATGAAGCGGAAGACCACGGAAATATGGATGGATTGTGTGCAGGGTGATATGAACGAAAAGAGCGTGAATGATGAGGTAACCATTGATAGAGGAGATTGGAAGAGAAAGATGTACTGCGCCGACCCCAAATAAATTGGGACCAAGGCAAGAAGATGATGATGATGACAAAGCAGTTTGTAGTTTCAGTTCAACGAATAATTTTAATTAGTATGCGTACCTAATTAAGCTTTTTATTGACGTTTAGATGTGATACTTTGTGATTTATAGTTCATGGTTGTCGTTACAAAACCACTTTCCATTGCAATATCTATATCTAGAGCTCAAGCCGAATAACAGTGTAAACCATTTTATATTCTATCTGTCGCGAAACAAAAAAAACCCCGTATTTTTTTGTGTCTTCAAATTTGGTCAAGGGAAGTACAAGAGAAGACTTAAGTCACATACTGAGCTATTACTCTTATAGTATTGCTTCGGAATGATGTCTTTTTAAATTATTAGTTTAGTTAAATTCCTGGCGAACATATAACATAACAACCTCTTGAGTTTTTTGGGCTTCTTCTCAAAGGAGACTGTAAATTCCGAATGTCTGGTAGACTCTAAAACAGTCAGTTTTAGAGGCTACAAGCAAGTGTAAATTTACCTATGAAAAATAAAACATTATTGATTTTTTTTTATGATTATTATAGTTTTGTATGTATAGCATAACTGTATGTATGACTGTAGTGAATAAAGCTTATTTATTTATCTATATAGATAGCAAACCAAGAATCTGTAATTTTATAAGTTATTTTTATTTTTAATTGTAATATTATTTATTGTCTAAATTATTTATTATTTAGTTTGACTTTTGCTATTTACTTTTTATTTTTACCTATTGATTGTATAATGATTATTATTTAATGGTGACTTTACACCGAATTATTTTAAAGAATTCTAATAGAAAATTAGAATCTGTATTTAGCATAACTTTGACGGCCGATTGGTGTAGTGGATAGTTATTCTGTCAGCGAAACCAACGGTTGCGTGTTCAAATGTTTGTATGATGAATACGAACATTTATTCCCGAGTCATGGATGTTTTTATAAATATTTATGTATGTTTATCTGTTATCTAGTATCCATAGTACAAGCTTTGCTTAGTTTGGGACTAGATGATTGGTGTAAGTGAACCAAATAGTTTAATATTTTATTATAGATTTTGTGTAATAGTTTTTATAATGATGCTGTTGATTCTGTATTATCCAAAAATAAAATAAAAATAAAGCAAGATATAGTTACAGAACTTAGTTACTCCTCGTTTATCGGATCTCATAGTTAATATCGGAGGTTAAAAAGATATATATCGATGACATCTCGGTTTTATAACCGAACACATTGTCCCATCTCTAGCCGTCTAGAACAGCTCCCCCGGGGCCCGCCCTGAGGTCGCCAATAATTTATGCATTGCTCATTTTGAACCAACGGACACTGTTGAAAAACTTGTCAGAAATTAACTGTCGCAAATACGTGAGTGCGAGGGTCGTTGACTTAAGAGAGTTGCCATAGGGAGAAAAAAATTGGATGACCAAAAAATAAGACGATTAAGAATTTAATTAAGAAGATTTTTTATTCTGTGTAACTATAAATTGGAAATTTATCAAACCATTTGTCTTTAAAATTATCAGTCACATAGTCGAAAATATTTTATTCAATAATAAAACACCCGAAAAACTATGCTGATATTAGCATAAATTTAGGTAAGCATAATAATGACGTTAGTTAAACAACACCTTAACCTATTTTCATAACCTGTCCTCTTATTTAGTTCTTAATATAAAAAGAACCGCATTGAAATAGAATCAACCATTACTGAGATTTATCTGGATAGGCAAACACCAAATATATAACACTTGACGTTTGTTGGGAAAATTGCATTTTGAACAAGCTTAAATAATATGAAAACTGGCTATTTTAAACTGTGTATCTACGAAATCAAGACTTTTTGACATACAAATATTCTTTTTATTATTCATACTCGGAAAGTAAGTGTGATGTTGCTTAAGGAGCGGGTACTTTCAGTAATACTTTTCAACCCTAGGGAGAATCGTTTTCAGCTGACAACTGTCAAATTAAAAAAAAAACTAGTTCTATTTTCAAATTTCTATTGAACCATTTTTTTTTTTTTTTTTACCAGGAGAAACGCTCATGCTTATCCGCCCTCCTCGGGGGAGGGGGGCGGATTATGTCGGACTCTGGCACAGAAGGTGCCGGCCTACCGACTAAAAACTCCTGGGTGTTCCCTCGCGGGCGCCGTTGACGGCGTGGCCACGGGTACCATCTGGTATTCGTCCGCAGCCACGCCAGCGCGGTGCCCGCCGCCAGGGCAAAAGCGGCGGCAGGCCCACCTCTGGGCTGGAGCAGGGAGGAATCGCCTGGTCCAGCCACCTCTAGAAGGCGCGCGGAAAACACCGCGCGCGCCTTCTCGCGGGGCCTATGTGTGGGCGGTGATCCCCCCGGATCGCCACCCACGGCCCCGCAGGGTAGGGGGGGCAGAGGATCGCCTATCAGTAAAGATAAGCTCTCCTCCGTGCCCCCCGTGCGGCTGCATTTCCCCTCGCTCCGCGAGGCCTCTGCGAGTGACCGACCTCGCAGAGGTTTCCACGCCTCGCAGAGAGAGAGGACCGCTTTCCACGGCCCCTCCTTGGCGTCCGCAGCTCAAACCTGGCTGCGGGCGGCAAAAAGTGGCCGTCCCGCACGGCTACGACCTCTCAACAGGTCCCCTACCATAGCGGCCTGCAACAGCGGGAGGCCCGTAGAGGCAGCTGGCTGACACCGCCCCTCCGACCCGCCCGCCGTCTCGTCGACGGCCGCAGCCTTAGCTGCAGTCGTCAAGGAGAGGTCGCCCACGTGCTGCAGACGATTTCACGGCGCCCCCTGCCCAGATGGGCATTCCTCAGGGAGCGCCGCTTCCTCGCCGCAGCCCGCTGTGGTGGAATTCGCCCTCCACCATCCCTCGTCGTTCCACTCCCGAAAACGAATTTTCGGGAGTGGGACGACGAGGGCATTTCGGCGCCGAGGCGGGCCTCGGAGCCGAAACTTGGGCTGGTTTTTTATAGAGGTTTTCCTTCCTCGCGGTCCGGGCGGTTAAGCCAAGACCCTCGGTCCCGGACTGCAGCTGAAAGCCGCGGTCCCGGATTACGAGCCCGGCGGTGGCAAGGGGTAGGAGGTTCCCCCTAACCTCCTCCCCAGGCCTGCTCGGCGGCAATGCGAGTGCACACCGAGCCCACCCTTACTCCCCCGCTAGGAGGGGAGCGTCTCCTGCTCCATCCGCAGTGCCCTCTGCTAAACCAGAGGGACACGCGGAGGAGCCCACCCCGTCAGACTATTAGCCATCGGTCAACAAGAACCCTTAAAGGGAAGTTGTTGACCGATGCCCAGGGTGCACCGGCCCAACGACTACCGTTCCCCCCAGACGTATCCAGGGGGACAAGTAGCCATCAGGCACACGAGGAGGTTGTCTGACATCGCACCCTAATTTCTATTGAACCATGTTCCAACTTTCTCTACTTCCACTGAATTGCAGCGCGATGTAAAATTTAAATAATATAAAGTTAAATATTTAATTAAAGAATATATTTTTAATGACTTTATTACAATTTATTTGCAACTTTTTCTTTAACTAATTACATAGATTTGGGCAAATTACATACCATTTTTTCAATGATGAAAATGAAAAATAATGGCTTAATAGCTGGCCAGCAACGGAAAAGAAACAAAACAATATAGGCGAAAAAGCAGCAATCCGATCTTCAATTCTTTTTTCGAGTTGTAGAGTTTTGTTTATACTTCCTTATAGCAGAGAATTGTATTATCTCATGTTTTAATTTTTACTTTCCTTGTATTCGTAATGAAATACACAGTGTTTACCTCGGGTTAAACACTTATTTAGTCCCTCTAACTATAAATAAGTTACTTTCATCCCTAGGGTAACAATGTACTATTATTGTACACCAACAGTAGTTAATATAATATTGTTCTCTGTTTTGTCGAATTACAAATTATTACCCAGAACGTACTTAAAAAAAAGCAACTTCTGAGTTTCACGGTCGTCTTTCTCTACGGAGTCAGCTTTGTGAATGAGCAGTAATTTTTAAATTTGAACATTATCAAGTAATATTTTAGGATATACTTAAGGTATATATAAAATATACTTAGAATAAGATTTAGGATTATGTAAACGCTTTTTCAATAAGGTTCCTGTTGATATACAAAATTTGCCTTTCAATAAATTTAAAGATACTATAAAACAGAAACTTAAAGCATATTATAAAATATCAGACTATTTAGATGATAAACATCCCTGGACATAACCAGCTCGGATGTGACCAGTGTGAGCCAGGCTATTTCACAATTAATAATGAAATATAAAAACCTGTTTATAAAAGAGCAACCCCTCGAGTTTCTTACTTCTTCTTCTCAGAGGAAAATTGCCTTTCTAACGAGCAGTAGCTAAAAAAATGTAAAACCTGACTATTTAAGTGTACCCTCTGTACCTACAAAATAAAGCATTTTTGACTGATTTTGACTATTGACTCTTGAAAACGGACTTATGTAACGATAATAGAGCTTGCTCACATAACAAATGTGAGTGGCGTCTAACCACGTCTCTTACACATAGCTATAAAAAATATTATAGTATAACACTCCTATCATTAGAACAACGTGCGTCTCCCACAGAAAATGCTTCTCGAGTTATGAATGAGAATCATCATTTACGGCCTATCATTGTCGAGCAGGCGTGAGAGCTATTTGTTATTTCATGTCATTTGTCAGACTTTGAGTGGGAACGTTCTTTCGTATTTCATAAGATTTTTTTTAAACCAAATATTAAACAGTTACGACCTTGGGGGCCCGATAAAGTAATTATATCTAAATATTATGTTATCAGTTACGAAAAAAAATGGAAATTATGGCTGCGAAGGTATACAACGACCTGACTGACTTAAAATTGTTGACTAGAAGATACTTTAGAAACAAGTTTTTTTTTTTTTTTTTTAAAGACATCTATAAACTTGCAAGTTTTAACGTTGTCGCAAGTTGCATGACTGGCGTATCACCACATGTTATTATTCCATTAAGGAATATCTAACACAATTTTCGTATATTGGGAGCGTCGGTGGCTCAGCGGTTAAGACGCGGTCTCCCAATTTAGGAGGTCCGGGTTCGATTACCAGGCAGGCCAATGTACCAATGAATTTTTAAATTAAATTTAATCACTTATGTGTTTTTATAATTATGTTACAAAATGCCCTACCACCAACCTAACCGAGTACTAAATATGTACCCCGGTGGGGATCGAACCCGCAACCTCCTCCGAACATCGTAAACCCAATGTTGTTTACATTGAGCCACGTAGGCGGTTAAATATACATAATGTATTGTGGCACTTAATAGAAGTTTCTATATTCTATATTATGGTCTCAACAGATCCATATTAACTTCAACTTTTCTCATCGTGTGTTATATTTTATTAAACAAGCGCTGGAAATGTGAATAAATCCGCCCAGTAGTTTCCGAGTGATAAACAAACAGACACAAAGTTTTTTAATGAGCGACCCCTGTAATATTCGGCGAAATGTTCGGCCTCATGCTAAAGGTTAAGAGGGTTTAATCCGTCCAGTGCGTGGCGTTGGATAAATTTTCTTTTTAAATGCTAAATAAATCAAAAACATCTCTCTGACCTGAATAATACCTAAATAGCTTTGGTGTGAGTTATTTCCCAAAATTCACAATTATTAATAATTTGAAATTCTCGGAAATAACCGTAATTAAAGCTATTTAGGTATTATTTCTAATTAGCTTTTAGCCTAAAAAGATCAGAGCGATTTTTTTTATTTATTCCGTATTTAATAATAAATCTTAATTTAGATAATGACAAAGGCCACTGGACGGAATAAACCCTCTTAGTATTTAGGATATTTCTGACCACTAGGCGTGGGGAGGGATTCTTCATTTACCATCCGAACAGCCAAGGCATGGAACTCCCTTCCGGCGTCAGTCTTTCCTGAATCCTACAACCTTGGGATCTTCAAGAGCAGAGTGAATAGGCATTTACTGAGATCGCGTGCTTCATCTCCGACCACATCGTCACTTTCCATCAGGTGAGATTGTGGTTAAACGCGAATCCAGTCAATCATAAAAAAAAACTTATTAAATCTAAGCCCATACTTGTTGTATGTTAAAAACACACATGTTTTAAAATATTTTTCTTTTGTTTCAGTTTGTTCCACCTACGTCACAGCGACGGAACAACCAGCTGATCATGACATCAAGCATACAATGCGTATATATACCAATAACTATATAGCTAACAACAAAGTTGGTAATATCAATACTAAAATGGAAACAAGTAGGACCAATACAGATAGTTCTATAGAGAAAAGTTATTTAAGTAATAATAAATTAGCAAGAGATAGTAAAAGAGAGAGATATGATGAAATTTATAATGAATTTAGAAATGTTAGAGCAGTTTTAGATAATAGAATGTACACGAACAAAACGAGATGGTACAATGTGATAGATGATGCCAAAAGACGCGTGAAAAGGGACACTGACGGATGTGATACCTTCAGATTCGATCCAAACGATATGAAAATCAGTCATCCGTATAATAAATCAAGTAATGATGGACATTACTTAAGGTCAATGGAATGTGTTGTA
Organism: Oegoconia quadripuncta; assembly: GCA_949316235.1. Taxonomy (NCBI): domain Eukaryota; kingdom Metazoa; phylum Arthropoda; class Insecta; order Lepidoptera; family Autostichidae; genus Oegoconia; species Oegoconia quadripuncta. The sequence goes on along the minus strand of OX438741.1, from coordinate 2,620,178 downwards.
GTTATAAAAGGTAAGGACAAAATTAAGTGAATTTAGTCATCAAACAAGTAACATAATTTATTACTAAATTTTATACATTAAATATAAAATAGTAGTTATATACAAAGTCTTTGAAAATAACGAAAAGACGTGACCCATAACTAACATTAAATATAAATCAATAGGTATTTACATAATATAATTATTAGATATATATGTCGTAGATAGGTGGGTTCGGGGGTGGGCGTTGCTAGCGACCGGGACGATGCCAGTCGCGTGGTAAAGGGTGGCTCGGGCAATTACAGACAGATATACCCACAGACAACGTGTTAACATTCAGTTCAATTATGACCATGAAACATGAGATGCTTTCTGTTGAAGAGAAAACATGTGCACGCCCCTCGTGCCATACAACTTGGCCCCCGCGTGCACTCTGTGGAACTCAGCCGTACCTTGTCTATAGTTCCTCCTTGCTCAAATCCCATGATCAACTTCTTATTAGCTAACGACTCACCGGATTCTTCCAAGCGTCGGTGATAATGGTAATCAGAATCACTAACAGTCGTTGATGTGTTCAGTGGAGCTCCGACTCCTTTGAAGGCTGGTAGCAAAGTGTGTCCCATTTTCGATTGAAGACCCAATACAACTGCCAACGTCGCCCCCGCGCCACCCCCGGCGATACCAGCGCCACCAAGTTTACTTCCCATTAACCGCGCATTATGATTGTCAGTTGACCGTTTGAATAATGAATTCTATCGCTAATTTATCGCTATCTGCGACATATAGATATAGACCATATATATAACCAGCAGGGCACGAACTCGAGTGAAACCCAGCAACATTTCTGAGTCCCTACCCATTCATCACAATACGTGTTCCCGATTCTCATGTATGCTTGTGTTTTTTTATTATTTTATATTTTATTATTATTATATATTTGTTTGTTTCAGCGAGCATTGGTCAAATAATAACATTGACTTTCGTCGACACCTTCCATATAGAATCTCATCCGTTGTGCAAATACGACTACTTAGACGTGAGTATCCATTCGTGTTTAGTACTTCTACTCTTGGAGCTATTTCACAATTCCGAGAGCGAGACGAGACAATATGGCTGCCATTAGGACTCTCGAAATTTTTATGTTTGATGTTTGTTTATGTTTGTTGATGATTGATTGATTAGAATAAGAATAAGAATCGTTTATTTGACCCATTTAGCGACACACATATTATTATACATGTATAACGGTGAATAGCAAATTGACATAATAGAATTGGGACCGAGACAAAAGTAGGTACACAAAACAGTTTCAAATATTAGGATGAGTGAGTACTCCTATCTCATAGCACAGTTTACAAAAATAAAAGTAAAAAATAGGCACCTAGGTACCTAAGTAAAGTTTCACTAATAGACTCAAAATATTTAAAAATTAATTTTCGGTGTCGCAAAGTGATGTCGAAGAAGGTCTCCTACTCAGCATAAGTTGCAGTCTAGAAATTAGACTACTACTACTACTTGACTAGAGATTGATGATAATGAAATGTTTATATGATAAAATAGATGATATAAAGTAAATTTAGTAAATTTAATTTGACGGAGCACGTTTTCTACCTTTCTTAATTTTGAAAGATAGAGAACCTGTTCTTGTCTGCTCTCGTGTTTTTCTTTTTGCTTTTTTTTCTGTAGGTATTTAGCTCCTTTTTTCTAAGTTGTTTATTATGTATGTTATAGTTAAATAAACTGTCGAGTTAATTTGGTAAATAAATAATAAAATTCAAAAAGTAGTATCTTAAAATGAATATACATATTTACAGAACAACAAATTTATAAAACACAATTAAAAATACCTATATCTTATAGAAAAAATACGCCGTCCAACTCGCTTCCGTGAGGCATAGTACCTAGTACGCTAGCGCTATTGCCCCGCTGAATGCATAAGCTCAGCTGCTGAGCAAAGTAGGTACCAGCTCTCACATCTCCAGAGGCGTGGACCAGTCTAATGGATAAATCCTTTACAAAATGTTTCATGTCAGAAGACCACGGGCCCAAAGTTAAAAAAAAATAAAATTGTAAAATTAGATAATTCTTTTAAATCATGTCATGCATGACAAAAACATCCTTTTCTTTCGTATTTTACATTGAAAAAATATTTGACGAATTTAAAATATTATTCTACAAGATAAAGATCTTTCAGTTGTGTTACTTTAATAACATTTAACTACCTATTAACACGCGCAACTCTCAACTTTATACAAAATGAAATTAATCTAACTAGCCTTTGAATAAGTCTCTAAAATTTAAAAATCCCGAGACGGTATCTTAAAAAACCCTCGGGAAATAGAGACGCTCGAATCCCGGTACGGGTTCCAGCTTGAAGGCTACCTTAAGCCTTCACAGCCTTAACTGGCATTACTTCTAAGTACTCGATACAGGTTGACAGCTTCTGTAACTACGAAGGCGTCAACCTTATTTGGGAAGGTTACAGGTGTCACGCCATGTAGATTTGACGTTCATTGGGCTAGGTACACATTTGCTATGCTAACTACGGAGTAGTTATGCCGTTGGGCAACACGTGTCAATGCTGAGCACATACTCCCATTGAGGGGAGACATATACGGAAAGCACTCGTGGCACATTCGCTATTTGTTTTCGATCAGAGCCGCGCTGTGTAGCGCGTCCTTGGATGGGTGACCTCTTCTCTTCTTTAATTTAAAAGCTATCTTGTCGGTGGAGTAATGACCACGTCTCTCTACTTCCCGCCCTCGATTTAACCTCTTGGTATTTATTTTAATAATTGATTACGTGCTTCGAAGGGCACGCTAAATGGAATCTGTAAAAATAGGATACTGTAGGCATGGGAATATGTAGAGATAGGAATCTGTACACATGGGAATCTGTAGTGTTGACAATCTGTAGACAAGGGTTTCTGTAATATTATAAATCTGTAGACGTGGGAAAAATCGCTGTAACAGATATGATATTGATGATGAACTAATTTTCAGATCCGCGATGGTAAACATGGTTTCGCGAAGTTGCACAGTAGACTCTGTGGTAAAGCTTTCCCACCACAGATAACGTCGACAGGGCCCTACCTCTGGCTTAAGTTCCACTCGGATGAGAGCATTGAGTACGAGGGTTTCCATATAAACGTCAATTTCTCCAACGCTCCCAGTCGTAAGTAAAGTTTATTTTTCATAATTATTTTTTTTATGCACAACGGGTTGGTACTTGACCTCAATCACACCTGATTTTAAGTGAAGATGTGGTCGAAGGTGGAAGCGTACTGACCCGGTAACCCCAACACATTTGGGGGACTGGCTATCTTATCTCTGACAACCGGAACACAGCAATGCTATTAACATTGTTGCTTGGCGGCAGATTTAGATTAGATGGTGGTAGCTAGCCAGGCGTACATTTAAAATGCCCTACCACCAACCAAACCGAGTACTTAATGTACCCCGCTGGGGATCGAACCCGCGACCTCCGAATCGTAAACCCACCGTTGTTTACATTGAGCCACGGAGGCGGTTAAATTATTAGATTCCCCGTCTCTCACTATGGAGCAATAAAACAAAATAACGTCTCAATACAAGTCTTGAGGCTGTATCAACCGAGATGCGTCTTAAGCAGTTGACGCTATCTCAAACTCCGTGCTGATTTATAGACCAATCTTGAGGTCTACTCAGCTGAGATCAGTTTTCAAGTATTCGCCTCAGCGGCGAATGAATGATAGTCTTGAGTTTAGTTTATTAATACGCGCACCTCTCAAGTAAGTACTGCTTGAGTATGCACGTGCTTTTCAGGTCTCAAGTTAGGTTTATTAATCAACACGTTTACTTGAGACCTGTCACAAGACTGTTCTCAATCTTGAGAATGGTATAATAATACGGGCCTTAGAAAGAGATCGTCATGTGTGGCGGATATTTCCAATATTATTGGAAACTGCGTGGAACAGCACAGTTTCCAATAATGTAGAAAATATCCCCCATACATAAAAATCCGCCTAGAAAATTTCATGAAATTACTAATTCAACGAACTGCCTACGACAAATACATTATCCTCGCTTAGGCTTCGCCATAACTAATCTAATTTGCTATGAAACAACGCACTGCATCTTCCGAGATACGTATTCTTGAATGGAAATTGTCAGAGCCATGATAATGCTACGCAATAGCGAAAGACGATAGCTCGAATGACCACAGCGCGAAGACGATATAGCGAAAGTAGCATTGCTCGAAAGTTTAATTGCGCGATGGTTCATTTGCGCGTAAACTTAATTTCGCGACACACAAAAGCGCGAACGTTCAGTTGCGCGATTATGAATCTTCTCCTATGACTATGAATGAGTAATCACATTAAGCTGTAGCGAGCGAGCAATATGGGTCGGAGCACCCCGACACTGTTGGTTAGGTTCAGAAGGTTAACCTTCTATGTTAGGTTGACATATTTGTAATAAAACAAAATACGAGTATGTAACCCATTGTATTTGTCTATCGCGCAATTAAGTTTTCGCGCAAATGAACGTTCGCGCTTTTGTGTGTCGCGAAATTAAGTTTCCACGCAAATGAACCATCGCGCAATAAAACTTTCGAGCAAAAAGTACTTTGGCAATATCGTCTTCGCGCTGTTGTCATTCGTGCTATCGTCTTTCGCTATTGCGTAGTACACCCATTGTAATCATATGTACTGTTGACATAAATGCGTGGCTTCTAAATCTAATTTTCCAGCGTTTTTATGTACAAAAATGTTATTTGAACAAATGGAGACGAATTTCCATATACGTAATGAAAACAAAGTTACTGGAGCCAAAGCGTATTTTTTGCCTGTCATAATATGTCCCTGGGCAAGTAAGCCCAACATCCGTTAACACGATAAAATACTTATACAGTTTTAAGGTCGTCTAAGCTCCTATGATTTAAGTAAACTCAAATATAGTAACGAAATTCTTTGATTTAATCATACCAAATATAAATTTATTCATTGTAAGATACAAAGATATCACATTTCACGTATTTTATAGTGACAAAAATATCCCAATCGGATAACTTTATCAGTGAGGATGGAATGTATGGTATTCTATGTAATCACACACGGTGAACACAATTGTAATGTACCTATTAATCATATATGCAATGAGTTTTATTTGACGTAAAGAATTGTACCAGTAAATTAAGTAAGTTTTGTAAATTTTAATTGCTAAAATGTTGTTATATTGTATGCTTTTACGGCGGAACATAGCGCTCTAAGGATTTTGTAAGACCAAATGCTACCTGTGATTCACAATAAATGTGCTTCGACTTTGACTTTGACTAACAAAAAAGTGTAGCCGACCAAACTTCCGTTTTCTGCGCTGCTCCTTTTCTGAAAGACATCTAAATACCTACGTTGCATTTGAAGAACTGTTTATGGGACTTGTACAATTCGGTGACACTACTTTGTGTACAGTTTTTATACAGTATATACAGTTTGAAATTATTATTTTTTTTTTCATTTTTTTGATTGAGGGTATTGTCGCATTAGCCGCGTCGTGACAGACCAAAAACCCAAAGAGTACTTAATAAATACTTAATCTATGAAAGCAAAAAACCAATTTTTTGTTTTTTTTTTTTGTTTCCAAAAATCTTTATTTTCAAATTACAGTCGTACATTAATTGAAATCAGAGGTTGACACCAACCTTTTAAGTATTTAAGATACTTGTACCAGGAGGCCTCGCTCTAGGAAGAGCAAAGGATTGCTCGAACATACTTTAAAAATGTGACGTTACAATTTCGAACAATTGATAAAATGCCCTGGCTTCTTCCGAAAGGGGTTATAAATTATAATCATAAGTAAATCAGACTGCATAAGAGAATAAGGATTCCAGCAACACGTGACGCCAGAATGCTCACTTAAAATATTGAATAACTCTAAGGCCCGTATTAATAAACCATTCTCAAGATTGAGAACAGTTTTGGGATCGGTCTCAAGTAAATGTGATGATTAATAAACCTAACTTGAGACCTGAAAAGCACGTGCATACTCAAGCAGTACTCACTTGAGAGGTGCGCGTATTAATAAACAAAACTCATGACTATCATTCATTCGCCGCTGAGGCGAATACTTTAGAAGTGATCTCAGTTGAGTAGACCTCAAGATTGGTTTATAAATTAGCACGGAGCTTGAGATAGCGTCAACTGTTTAAGACGCATCTCGGTTGTTGCAGCCTCAAGACTTGTATTGAGATTGGTTTATTAAAACTGGCAAACTACAGTGGCACTATTTTTTTTCCTTTGGGCACTATTTGGCACTATTTCAGCACAGTTTTTTGACATTGTCAAAATAGCTCAATTCCACTGAGTATATTCTAGCATCACTTACGTAAAATAACGTAAAATATCACTTATTAAAAGTCAATTTATGGAGAAGACCGCCTCCGTTGCTCAATGTAAACAACATTGGGTTTACGATTCGGAGGTCGCAGATTCGATCCCCAGCGGGGTACATGTTTAAGTACTAGGTTTGGTTGGTGGTAGGGCATTTTAAATGTGCGCCTGGCTATCATCATCTTATCTAAATCTGCCGCCAAGCAGCAATGTTAATAGCATTTTTGTGTTCCGGTTGTCAGAGATAAGATAGCCAGTCCCCCAAATGTGTTGGGGTTTCCGAGTCAGTACGCTTCCACCTTCGACCTCATCTTCACTTAACATCAGGTGTGATTGAGGTCAAGTACCAACCCGTTGTGCAACAAGAAACTCCGCATATGTATATGCATTTAGAGTACCAGCACAGAATTAATATTGTACTTAGTGTGTTTGAATATCTGTTACTGGACCGATTTAGACTCGCTTTTCGCATTACATAGGTATATCCTGTCGTAACAATTTTTGATTTCGTAACATTTCATAACAACGCCATCTTGCGGAATTTATTTGAATTACACTTGTGTCGATACAAAAATAATTTTACCATTATATTCACAGATAACATACCAGATGGTTGCAACAAAACTTTTACAGAGGATTATGGGGTGATTGATTCGAAAGAAATTGATCCGGAATGCATAACTGGTTCTGCTGAGCAAGCCCTAGACGCTGTTTGGACTGTCATGACTCGTGAAAATACTAAAGTAAGACTAGTAACACTTGATGTTATAACGGAAAATAAATACTGCAATAAAACTTCGAGAGAGAGACCAATCGACGATCCAACTCGGATGGGCAACATCCCATAGGATGGGATGGGATACAAACATACATACATACATAATGTCACGCCTGTTTCCCGTAGGGGTAGGCAGAGACCACAGACTTCCAGTTGCTACGGTCTTGACACACCTCTTCTGCTTTCTTCACTCTCATAAGGTTGTTCATACATGCTCGTCGGTTTAGAATACTCTTGACTTGGTCTTTCTTTAAGACGTCCCCGATTTGATCATGGTACGTTCGCCGTGGTATTCCCCTACCAACACTACCATCCACATTCGCTTTCTTCTCTCTCTTTCGTAAGTCTTCCATCATTCATCCTCTCCACACCAAACCATCTCAGCATACCTTTTTCAATCTTTGTCACTACGTCTTCATTCACACTGCTTAACTCCCTAAGTACACTATTCCTGATTCTATCTTTCAAAGTCACCCCATTCATACTTCTCAATGATCTCATTTCCACTGCATTTATTCTACTTTCATTCTTCTTGAAATAGATATATATTGAAATAGAATAGATTCTTGGGATAGAACATATTATAATAATAATAATAAATAAATAATAATAAATAAATAATAATAAATAAATAATAATAAATAAATAATAATAAATAAATAATAATAAATAAATAATAATACCAGGTACCCTGAGCGCTTGGCTGTTGTCCCGCACACTACAACATGTTTTTCTAGAAATAGTTACAATATGGCCATAAAACTATTTAACTTCCTGCCTGGAGTGCTTAAGGATTTACCCCTACCAAAATTTAAAAAGGAGCTATACCAAATTTTGGTTCATAACTGCTTTTATAGTGTTACCGAGTTCTTGACATTTAAGTTTAGAGATACAATAACCTAATTTGATTATTTTCGATTGCTTTGGTTTGGTTTTGACATTGTAAATTAATTTGATTGTCTTGACATTTGTATTTAACTTTTATTATAATGACATTTTAATAACGGCAATAATAATTAGACATTGACATTATGACCTAGTGTATTTTGTATCTTGACATTTGTATTTTGCTTTTATTGTGTTGACATTTTAATGATTAGGTAATTTGAATAATATTTAATTTACTTTTAACCATTTGCATGCCATTAGATGACGCAACACGCTTGTTCTAAAATAAATGTTCATCAATGATTGTACCGTGTTAGCCTGCAAATAAATTATTTGTATTTGTATTTGTAATAAATATCTAAATAATAATAAATATCCTTAGACATACACACAGCGCCATCTAGTACCACAGTAAGCAACTATAGGCTTGTGTTGTGGATACCAGATGGTTGATATATTACACAAATACATTTTTTTTTGTAAATAAATACTTATTATAAATGAAAACATCCATATCTCGGGTACACATGTCCGTATTCAGCACACAAACATAATGCCCCTAGCGGGATTCGAACCCGCAACCTTTTGGTATAGTGGTCAGAGTTGCTAACCACTACACCAAACAGGTCGTTGAATTATTATTCAACGACCATTTGTTATTACAAATAACCAATACTGCTACCATCCCACTAATTTTTTATTTACTTCCAAAGTTCTGTTTTAAGCTGAACGTCACTTTCCACTTGAGGCACTGGCAGAATTATCAGTGTTGTAAGCGCGTTCAGCGTTTGCAACGTTAGCTGAGACAACAAGCCCTTTCACTGCTACAATTATATTGTGCATTATTCTAAGATTTCTTCCTGTGTAATAATAATTATATTTATGCTGCTGTACAATGTATTGGCACTGAATAAAAAGTTTCTATGTCTATGTCAACGTCTTCTCATCCAAAATACCTCAGTGCTTGAAGACGAAAGTCATCACTGGTAACAGTGCTGATCACTCATGGCACTGAAATGTCCTCTCTCACTATTCGCCTAGAAAGCTCAAAGTCACGCAACGAGCTATAGAGAGGGCGATCCTCGGCGTTTCACTACATGATCGAATCAGGAATGAAGAAACCGAGCGAACGAAGGTCACTGACATAGCCCAGCGGATTAGCAAGTTGAAATGGCAGCGGACAGGACACATAGCTCGAAGAACTGATGGGCGATGGGGCATTAAAGTTATCGAGTGCGTAAGTGCAACCACAGCGTAGGACATCCACTCGGGTACGTGGCCGTGGAATGGGGCTCCACGGCCGTCGTGGGCTGCTACATCTCTCCCAACTGCGGCCTCGCCGCGTACGAGGCATACCTGGACGGGCTGGCGAACCGCATTCGCGGTTGCGCCCCCCGTCCCGTATTCGTCCTGGGTGACTTTAACGCCCACTCGCGAGAGTGGGGCGACACCCGAGACGACGTAAGGGGAGAGACCCTCCTGGAGTGGGCGGCGGGACTGGACCTCCGGTTGATAAACCGGGGTTCGGTCAGCACCTGTGTGCGATGGCAGGGGGAGTCGATCGTGGATTTGTCATGGGCGACTCCCTCTGCGATACACATGGTGTCGGGATGGAGGGTGGCGGAGGAGGTAGTCAACCTTTCTGACCACCGACACATCCTATTCGGTGTGTCGCTCCGCCATCCTACCCGCCCACGCCAGGACGGCAGCCCTCCGCGACGTTGGTCCCTCAAGCGGCTCGACCGAGATATGGCCGCAGCCGCAGCCCACGTCGCGGACTGGAGGGAGGAGGAGATCTCGTCTGATCCGGAAGTGCAGGCGGCCTGGTTCCGGGACACGATGGCATCAATTTGCGATGCCTCGATGCCCCGGGTCCGGCCGGCCAGAGCGGGCTCTGCGTACTGGTGGAGCGGAGAGATCTCGCGATTGCGTACCGCGGTCGCGAGAGCTCGTCGCCCGTACCTACGAGCCCGCAGAAGGCGGCGAGCTACAGCCGAGGAGATAGCCGAAGTGCGTCGGGAGTATGGAGCCGCGGTGAAGGCTCTCAGCGATGCCATCGCTGAGGCCAAGGCCCGGTCCTGGAGAGAGCTCATCGAGGGACTGAATAGGGACCCATGGGGGCGCCCGTACCGAATGGTACTGGGCAAGCTCAAACCATGGGTCCCTCCGTTGACGGAGACCCTGGACCCCGAATTCGTGGGAAGAGTGGTAGATACGCTCTTCCCAAGGGTCCAGGACAGTCCCTCGAACCCTCCGTCGCAGTCGCACCGGGATCCCTGGGCCGACGACTGCGAGGTAACGGAGGGTGAGCTGGACCGGGCCGTTCGGCGGCTGGCCTCCCGAAACACCGCGCCTGGACCCGACGGAGTCCCGGGCAAGGCGCTGGTGCTGGCACTGGCTATCCTTGGGAACCGCATGAGGCAGCTATTCACTAGCTGCCTCCGTGAAGGTGTGTTCCCCCTCGGCTGGAAAGAAGCGAGACTGGTGCTCCTGAAGAAGGAAGGAAGGACCGCAGACAATCCCTCTGCGTTCCGACCGATATGCCTGCTGAACGAGACGGGGAAACTCTTCGAGAGAGTTATCTCCGCTCGTATCAGCGGGCACCTGTCGCGAGTGGGTCCCGACTTGTCGGACCGCCAGTTCGGATTCCGACAGGGGCGATCGACGGTTGACGCGGTCAACCTCGTTCGTTCCCTGTCGGAATTGGCGGTCCGCGGGGGGGGTGTGGCGTTGGCGGTGAGTTTGGACATCGTCAACGCCTTCGGTACCCTCCCCTGGCAGGCCATAAGGGAGGCCCTCGTATATCACGAGGTGCCTCCCTACCTGCGGGCCGTGATCGGGGCATACCTGCGCGACAGGACCGTGAGGTTCGTCGGCCGGAACGGGGTGGAAACACGGAGGGATGTCTGTTGCGGGGTTCCACAGGGGTCCGTTTTAGGGCCCCTGTTGTGGAACCTCGCATACGATGCGGTCCTTCGCATCAGTCTCCCCTCCGGCTTGTCTGTCGTCTGCTACGCAGACGACACACTGGTGATGGCCGGGGGGACCGACTTTGAGGAGGTGCTTCGGCTCGCCGAACTTGGCGTGGCATGTGTCGTCGGGAAGGTCCGCGAGCTGGGCCTAGAGGTAGCGCCTCACAAGACCGAGGCGCTATGGTTTCACGGCCTCCGTCGAGGTCGCCAACCACCCAGCTCGCGACTCCGGGTAGGTGACGCCGAAGTCCAGGTGGGGCGGTGCATCAAGTACCTGGGCCTCACCCTGGACAGCCGATGGGGCTTCGAAGAGCACTTCGAGCGCCTGGTCCCCCGAGTGCGAAAGGTAGCGGGCGCTTTGCACCGCCTCCTACCTAATCTCGGGGGACCACGGGAGGAAGTTCGCCGCCTCTACGGTGGCGTCGTGCGATCCATGGCCCTCTACGGGGCCCCCGTCTGGTCGAACGACCTGGCGAGGTCCTCCCGCTGCAGAGCTCTCCTCGGGAGCCTGCAGCGGCTGATGGCCATTCGGATCGTACGAGGCTACCGGACGATTTCGTTCGAGGCGGCGACGGTCCTAGCGCGGGCTCCACCCTTCGACATCCTGGCCGACATGGACGCGGCGGTTTATGACCGCATCCGCTCTGTCGAACGGGATGCCGAGGGGGTCGCGCCTGACCGTGCGCTCGAGATGCTACGGCAGAACGCACACCGACGGGCGCTGACGCTCTGGCGGGAGCGCCTTGTGATACAAGGCTGCGCCCGCCAACGCGCCGTCGGAGCCGTTCTGCCGAACTTCGAAGCATGGATGGGGAGGAAAGGCTGCGTCACCTACAGGTTGACTCAGATACTCACCGGGCACGGGTGCTTCGGTGAGTATCTGAGTCGAATCGGACGGGAGGAGACGGCACGATGCCACCACTGCGCGTCCGACCAGGACTCCGCCCAGCACACGCTGGAGGACTGCCCGGCGTGGCAGTCCGAGCGTAGAGACCTGGTCGACCGGATCGGACGAGATCTGTCCCCGTCAGCATTAGTCGCGGCTATGCTGGCGAGTGAGGAGGGTTGGAGGGCAGCGGCCTCCTTCTGCGAGGCAGTCATGCTCCAGAAGGAGGCCGCAGAGCGGGATCGGGAGAGGGCCGATCCCGCTCGCAGGAGGCGACGTCGGGGGGGCGGCAACGCTCGCTAGCCCCCCCTGCACGTCGCCTGAGGGTCGCGGGCGGCTACATCTCGGGGCGATGTAGTCGTCGGACGCGGCCCGGGAGAGGATGACACCCCCCGGAGCGACCGGGGGGGTGTCGTCGCATCGGGCCCTGTCGCGCCTCATACCACCCGCTGATTGCGGTGTGAGACTCGACAGCGCCCCCCGTGGAGGGCGCGCTAGCCGCCCTCCGGGAACGGGCCTCCCCTTGTGAGGGGGGGCAGGGCAGGGGGGGGCCTGGAGCCGCTTATGCGTTCCCAGGTCCTCCCTACTGCCGAAGAAGGTCGCCGCGGGGTTTTAGTGGGTATCCCTCCCGTTAGGGAGGGGAGTCCCACATAACCGTCTCGCCGTCCCCCAGGCGAGCGGTACGCGTAACGCATTTCCCCGCGAAAAAAAAAAAAAAAAAAAAAAAAAAAAAAAAAAAAAAAAAAAAAAGGACATCCACTCGGAAGGTGGACAGAACACCTCATAAGTCGCGGGAAATCGCTAGGTGCAGGCCGTTTCTAGGTCATGCTGGAATTCTGTGCGGGAGGCCTATGTTCAGAAGTGGACGTTCTGTGGCTGATATGATGATGATGAAATATCTATGTTTCTTATTTTCAGATATATCTTAACTTCACAGCATACGCATTGGCTCTTCCAAACGAATGCGAGCAAAATGTCGTACAAGTGTACGGAGAGAAACTAGAAGAGGACAAGAAGTAAGTCCACCCATTTGCACTATATCCTTGTTAGAATCATCATCAGCCCACTCTAGTCAACTGCAGGCTCTCTAAGGGCGTAGCACCTGAAGCCCATCTTCGGTTGAATTTAATTGGTACATGGCCTGCTTGGGATTCGAACCCGGAACTTCCAAATTGGAATACCGGGTCTTAACCGCTGAGCTACCGACGCTCTATTCAGTATTTTATTTGGGTATAATTTTTTGTTATAAGCTATAGGTTATCATTGAAATGCTTCTAATCATGAATTTGATGTAGGTATTAACTTTACTTAGAAAAACAAACCTCCACATAGCATTTGCAAAATTTGTATTGATGGATATATTTAAAAATGGACGTCCTTTGGCTGACGCTGATAAATTTTCGCAGCTTGGCGCACTACTGCGGATCTTTGGCGAACTCGGTGATGACGCCCAGCAACATCATGTACGTTCGTGTGTACGCAACTAAGTCGGCGAGGAACTTTACCTTCAACGCCACCTACTCTGCATTTAGGACTCTGGATCCCAGTAAAGGAGGTATTGTATATTGAATGGGGGTTGTTCCCTTCAGAAGCTAAATCTTACTAAGAATATCCACATTAAATATCGGGCCGCAATGGGCGGAGAGGTCGTATTTGTGTATTTCTTAGATTTACTTCACATCCCGGTTCGGCATAATGGCCCGCGCAATATTGGTTCAATATAAAATTTAGAACGACTCAATTTTTTTTTATGCACAACGGGTTAACACTTGACCTCAATCACACCTGATGTTAAGTGAAGATGAGGCCGAAGGTGGAAGCGTACTGACCCGAAAATTTGATTTGAAAATTTGACTGATGACGATTTTATTGCATGTCGCCCCTTAAAATCCAGATTTTACACATTAGAGCATGGGTAAGTTTCAAATTGAAACAGGCGTCGTTGTAACTGATCGTAATTTGAATGATTCGGGAACACCAAGATCAGAGTGAATAGGCATTTACTGAGATCGCGTGCTTCATCTCCGACCACATCGTCACTTTCCATCAGGTGAGATTGTGGTCAAACGCGAATCCAGTCAATCATATAAAAAGAAAAACCACGGTGGCGCACAGATATTGGGCTGCGATCCGCCACGCTTCAGCCCGATTAAATTATGCCGTCACCAGCCCGCGTACCATGATATCATTAGTCGCATGCGGCACGACGTGAGAGTGGAATAATTATATATATGCCATTCATGTCGACACTCTCGTCCCGTCTTACCTCCATGGAACCTCAAGGAGGCCAGGTGCAGCCGCCGAAACGGCGGAAAAAATCAAAATAATAAATATCGAGACATCGGGTCCGAATACATTTTCCTTGCTTTCTCCTTGGGAGCTGGGCGCTCTTAAATGTTTCTTTAATATTTCAAAGCGCTTAGCGATGTCACTGGTGACCCGAGAGCTGGTTGTTTCCTCGCTCAACGCTTAAGTATCTGCATCCAGCGAGGAAACGCTGCTAGCGTTTTGGCTACCTTGCCACACGGCCCCAATTTTTTACATTTGTTCTAGTTTATATTTAAATTCCATCTCTTTATTTGTTACTGTTTTTAAATAAATACATTTTCATTAATAAGGACAAATATTATATCGTGCGACATAAACGTTTATCGCGCCTGTGGTAAGTGAGCATGGCTTCACACGTACCTCGATCGGCTCCGTAATGCCGCTCGATCGTGTATTGTTACAGAACATTGCAATTATAATTACGGTTACATTTTATATTCATAATAATATTTTCGACAGAGAAATGCGGAGGTGAGGAATTTGATTGTGAAGACAATACGTGCATCGCTGGAAAATTGAAATGCGATGGAAACGCGCACTGCAGAATGAAGACAGATGAGTCCCCAGATAATTGTAATGTATGACTAAATTTAATTAACTACTATTATTTTAACAATAATTACTTCGACGACCTGTTTGGTGTAGTGCAACTCTGATCACTATACTAAAAGGGTTCGAATCCCGCTAGGGGCATATGTTTGTGAGATGAATAAGGACATGTGTGCCCGAGTTATGGATGTTTTCATTTATAATACGTATTTATTTACAAAAAAAAAATGTAATTATGTAGTATATCAACCATCTGGTATCCACAACACAAGCCTATAGTTGCTTACTGTAGAACTAGATGGCGCTGTGTGTATGTCTAAGGATATTTATTATTATTTATTTATATAAAAAAAAATGTTTCAAATGTATTGTACGACGACCGATTGGTGTAGCAGATAGTGACCCTATCATCGAAACCAATGGTTGCGGGTTCGAATACCGCGAATCGTTTGTGTAATGAATTATTCCCGATATGTATTCCCGAGTCACGGATGTTAATATGAATACTTTTAGTGATAAGGTCTCCAAATTCTACGTGCTACTCTTACTAACTTTTTGTGACTACATTTTCTTTTCTGTTATGTTTCTATTATATTAATAATTAGATGTAAAATAAACCACTGGTGGTCAACGGTAGCATGAGGTGTGTCCAAGTCAAACTAGTGCTAATCACTTTTATCCTCACCATCTTGGCTTTTCTGGCCGAATCTTGTGAAATGCGCGCGATACTTACTAGCGACTTACTCCGATTGTGGAATCTCAAAACATGGCGCACTTGCTCTCCTGCCCTCTGAGCCCGTCCACCTGTGACATGGAGGGCCTTTGCGTTGCTGCAGACAACGCCGTAGTTGTGGCTGAATTCTGGGCGGATCAAATATGATTGGACGCATTGACACAAAGAAGAAGACTCCGTAAGCACATTTCTTGACTCTCTAAAATGTTTATTTTATGTCCTTAGCCCCTCATTCAGTTCTTCATCAGTCTGTCGAATCAGTTTTAATCAGACAATCGTATTATGAGTGGTATAACAAGACTCATTTACCACCTAGTCAAACTACACTGAAAAAGTCGGCCGTAAGAATAGGTGGACGATCACGATGGTATAAATGTCGATCGGACAGTTTGGGGCTAATACAACATCATTGATTACACTTCTTATTTACCTAGGGGATGTGAGATACTTCTTTTCCGACTAACACACCCTATTTCTTTTTTCTTTAGTCTGTAGTACAAGATAGTTATAGTTACGTAGAGCACTGTCAACGTCTTCTTCAGTGTGGAGTATCAATATTGATCCCCTCTTCTTGCAATAACAGTGATAGGAGAGTGGAAGTAAGATTGCTCGATTGATCGCATGTTTAACCTACTCTCGAAAATATTGAAACATTCGTAAATGCACTATTAGCAATCAGATTTAAATCCGGTGAAATATCTGTCAATGATAATGGACACGTTATAATGGACATTAGTCATGTTTTTAATTTTAATTTCCTTTACAGAGTGAGACAGAGTCCATGTTAAACCAGCCGGACATACTGGCCATCCTAGTAATATTCTCCTTAATCCTCTTCGGGATGAGCTTCGCGTTCCTCTTCAAATGCTTCAGGAAACTTTATCAGGACCATAAGTTAATAAAGGTTGGTTTCACTTAAAAGATATATAGTTTTAGTTGTTAGATGGAGATTTATTCATAGCGGCTAGATCGCCAGTTGATTTTGAACATTTCCAAGGCATTTTATAAGGTCTAGTATATCAGCCTTTTAAATAAGCTTCCTTCATATGGAATTCTGCCCCAGATTGTGTACTTGGATATCTAACTTTCTGAGCGAACGGTGAATTCCAGTAGTTATGGAAGGCTACTTGTCTAACTTATATCATAGTAGCTTGATTATCGTTAATCCTGATGTATCTCAGGGTTATGTTTGCAGCTCTTTTCAAATTTATATATATCAACTATCTGCTTCAATCCATTACTTTTGGGTATGCAGACGAAGACACAGGCTACATACTGATGTACCATAGGATTTTCTCTCTGGCTTCGTCTTAATTTAAGGAGGAAAAAACTGTCCCTAAACTTTATTGACTTCTAAAACCAAATCACTTCACATTTGTAATAATTTCTATTTGTCACCAGGAACACATAAAACAATCCTGCGAAGACCGACTCGACACATTAATGGACGACAGCCGATTCACCCTTGACGCTAAAAAACTGCAACGAGACAGCGAACCGCGGGCAAGCTTGGAGAGGGAGAATCACACCAATGAAATGTACAAGAAACAGAGAAAATTGTCGCAGCAGCGAAAGGTGGGGATCTTATTAGCGAATAAATACCTCACTTGAAAGTTTATCATACTTTAATATTTATCTATTCTTGTAATTTGAATACTTAAGTAAATAGTAAAATTATTTTCTTAAAATTTTGAGCCAGTGATCATTGCCCACACTCATAGTTTGGACAACTATTAATAACTATAGTCTTGTATCTAGATCTCACATTTTAGTTATTATTCACATGTCAGCAATTTTCCTGGATTTCTCTCAAAAGAATACCCGTCTTTCTTTACCCAGATCCATATCTGGGACCCATGGCAGCAATAGTAGAAGTATAGACTTCTACTATTGCTTGAACATAGGTTCAGTAGGCACCGTGATGAGTACCAATGTGAGTTCCAGCTTTTTAGAGTTACAGTAGGAATGCGTAAGCGGAATTGTTGCCTATCAATGGTTACTTAGGTCAACATTATCATGATTCTTTTATAAACCACTGCGGAACAGAACCCTCCCATGATGTCTGCCGCTCCAAGTAGTTACCTAATTATAGTCTTTACTTGCCACTACTTGAGGCCGTTAAATTGTTATTTGTGGTTCTAGCCTTCGAGCATAGATTCCGACTTCATTCAAGAAACCCATTTGGATTTAGAAGAGGAACCATGGCGACGGGCAGTTGATAGCAAGCCTATAGAAGCTCAAGATATCAAGATTGAAAGGAACGGTAGATCAAGAAAAAGCGATACTAGTAAAAGAGAGGAGACGTTAAGAAGAGAAAGAAGTAAGAAACTGAGTGAGAGTGAAGAGCATAAAGAGACGAAGGAGATAAGAGATGCATCGGTTGGTGCACCGGACACCAAGGAGTCTGGTTGTCAAACAAGAGAGAGTTTATTCCAGACAGAGACCGCTCCAAGTTCTGACGGTAAGCTTTTCAAATATGGATCATGATTTTACACAACATAATTTTTTTGTTTGTATAAGGTGTATGGATATTATTAAATTGAGCCTCAGTACAAATACAGGACGTACATCTGTACGTCTTTCAGGAGGCAATTTAAAACTCGACTGTAAACGGATAAGTTATAATTTCATTGCGACTAGCGCTAATTCAGCATTTCTAGAAACATCTGTCAGACATTTACGTTATTACGTGGTAGTTTCGCCATTGAGTGTACGTGCGTTGACCCTGGACGCGACAGTAAAAGTTCATTAACTTTTTAATGTATTCATTGTGATTTCCTTCTACGTGTGTTATTGGTTCTCATGTGCCACATACTCAATGTAATTCTGTCATCAAGTACACACTCTACGCCCACAAATATAATTAAAACTTTTCCTTGCACATTAGCGATCTATCTCCTCTAATATTTCAAACATTCTTAGCAGCAAGGTGATCGGATGTTTGTACTTGCTGAAAACAATTTCTATGAAATCTACCAATCTGGTACTTATTTATACATGACCGTTCTACTTATCACTGGGTTTGAGATTGGAAACACAAAAGTAACTTTGTGTGAGCAATACATGATACAACGATCGATGAGACAGTTGAAACGCCGAAATTTTGAATGAGTTTCTTTTTCTAGAAATGGCGTCTTATAAAGAGGCAAACGATGCTGCGATTGCTTCTTTGCACACTACAAACTGTCCTCAAATAGTCCCATAAACTATTAGAGATGGCACGGCATAAATTCTGTTCTATCGTTGATTTTATAAACATAAAAGGAAATTACATACTCATAACTAGCCTCGATACCTTCCTCCTACCGTACTATATACTTGATACCTTGCTCACCGAATTATCGTATTGTCGGCCTCTTTTTCTATCAGGTTGTTACTCTTTTTTACAAAAGGGGATTGGTGCTTGATCGTGAAATGACGCGGGAGTTGGCATCGCGCTCATCTGGAATCCCCCGCTTATATTTCGGGGTCTAGTTATCTTATTTCATACAACAGAAACACAACAAAGCTATTTACATTGCTACTTGGCGGCAGAGTTGGGATAAGAGAGTGTTAGCTAGCCAGGTATTTGCAAATGCTCTACCACTAACCAAACCGAGTGCCTAGAGTTTCAGGGTAAGGCAAGGCCGAGATATGTTTGATGAATGATTTGTTATTTATACACAGTTAATGAAGTTTAAATGCATCTTGTTGCCTGTTTTCTGCTCCATATGAAGGGTCAAATGCAATAATGATTGAATTTGATATTCCTGATCGATTATTTTATTAAGCTTTTGGGCTTATATCAAGATACCGCCACTGCTCAGTAGGGATCAATTTCTGTGCTCAAGTTATTGACTTTGTAAGTCTTAATTTGATACATAGTAGAAGCATTTAGTTCGCGATATCCCTCATCCATACGCCTTGTCACACATGTGTTTCGTTCCCTTTTGTTACATGCTCTCCAGGTTGAATATTAGCCAGGCCCATCTTGAATAAGAGGTCCTTCATGCCAAATTGTCCAGTAAGTACACCCAATTATGAACCGAGTTTGTTCTCTGTTCAATTAACAAATCTTTTTGTTTAAGTCTGTATGCAAAGCCGTCGAATTTGCTCCACTCCTTAACTTGTTGGTCTCCAATATGAGTATTCACAACCATGATGATGGTGCTCATACAGACTACCCCCAACGCATTTAAATTTTGCACAATCTTTTCTAGCCAGTCTGCTTATGCGGCAGATAAGTTTTTGATATCCTCAACATTCACACATTGTTTTCCTTCTATTATTATGGACTAAATACGATATGGGAGACACTGCTGAGGTTTTCCATAATTTATTAAATCTTGGAATAATTTAATCCTGAGTCAGAATTTGCCGGTGGTCTTTGTTTGAGAACTTTAATACCCCACCGGCCATCAACCAACTATGTGACCCTACCCACTGCTACTTCAAGTTACTAATCCGCTGGGCTATGTCAGTGACCTTCGTTGACCTACGGATTTCTTGCCGTTGGATGCCGGCTTCCAACCGGTCACTCTGGAATTCTACGGGGGAGGCTTATGTTCAGCAGTGGACGTCCTGTGACTAGCATAATGATGATAATGGGTCAGAATTTACTGGGATCGTGCAATTTATCTTCGACTGCAAATCTCCTCCAATCAATCATAACAGAAAGCAGGTGTCTGTTATCGTACTTACAATTCTTCGTTAAGAAAACTTCGAGATATGCACACAATAAGGTATTCTGTAACAAATTCAGACACTCCTACTTTATAATAAAATTGTGTAGGTGACCATTTTGAAAGTTCTTTCGTAAAGCTTGCTACCCCCACGACAGACGTCAACAACTCTACTACAAAATCGACCCTATCCTTATCTTTCATGATGATGATGGCATCTTCCACCGCAGGTTCGGGCTCCAACAGCCGTGGGTTCTCAACCTTTGGGTACTCCGGCGGTACCATAGCTAAACCTTCGCCTCCGGCTACTACAAACACCTCCCAGGTCACCATAGAGCTTCTGAGGCAGGTGCCTGTTCACCAGGAATCCAAATCACGTAAGTCATGGATTTGAATCACATCCACAACCTTTTTAAGACTTGAACTTCTCCTCAGGCGTGATTTGAATCTGAGCAGCTTTACTCAGCAATGACGCTCATCGGTAGCGTTGTTTAATATTATCGTATAATGTGATCCATACTAATATTATAAATGCGAAAGAGTGTTTGCCTGTTTGTTACCTTTTATAACTAAACCCCTCCACTAATCCTATTGAAATTCGGCAGAGAGGTAGCCTGGAACCTGGAAAAGGACATAGGCTACGATATGTATGTTACCTTCTCACGACTAAACCTCTAAACCGATCGAATTAAAATAAGGCATAGAGGTAGCTTGGGACCGGCAGGAGGACATAAGATGGAGCCCGCGATAAAATAATACCATGGGCTAAGCCGTAAGCAAATAACTTGTCCTCTATAAATCTCATACTGTTCACAATTTTCACTGGATTTCTTTTTCGGAGAGTCAGGACCACAAGATATATCATAGGTCGGCAGATAGACTAGGAGCTAGGCCTCTTTTCCTTCGCTAGCCCCTGGAGGTGGGCTGGGTAAGTTACCCACCCTCTTCTATTTCTGCATCCAAGCTTCTATCCCCGCATTGTTTTATCCAGTCTTCTTCTTCGTGTCTTTTATATCTTATATCATAACCGCCCAGCCGCGCGACCGCCTGACTTTTGGGTATTGTCGTCGTTTATGACGTCAAGGCACTGTCCATCCTTGTCATATCGTAACAAAATGACAAGGACGGACAGTGTATTGCTATCGTGATCGCTATAGTTTTCAGTTACGCGGTAGACCCCCAGAAAAGCAAGGCTACGGAATTGTCTGAAGCTACGCGATCCTCTTTGGTACAAGTGCAGAGGCACAGAGGATACCACATCGAGTGCTCTATATTTTGGAATTGGGCACCACAATCAGTGTGTTTGTGACGAGTTGTGAAGCCCAATAACACTTTGCCAGGTCGCTGCAGCGACCGATCTTGTTTAATAGACAATTTAGCGTTTTGAAAGTCGCGGATCACAGCAAATGTTTTTATCTCACCAAACGTTAAGGGACTGGACATTTTGCATTTCACATTGCTCTCTTGCTGAGTTTGGGTGTTTGTCTGTTTTATTCTGGTATTAAAGATAAAAAAGCTAATGATGTGGCGTATCTACTGGCTGACAGAGAGGGTTTTCAAGCCACCCAATTGGTCATTGAATGTATCCAATTGAAAACAAGCGCCATCGAATACGAGCATAATTTACCATTAACTGCGGGTGAGGATTGAGGATAGTAAGCTTCCATTCCCTTCATCATTAACAAATATGTGATTGGGGTCAACTGTCCCGTTGATTATAAAAGAAATTTCGTCTCGTTAATTTCAGAGTACTTCACAAACTCCCGCCTTGCCCTCTTGAATATTTCAGACAAATTTGAGGCAATTCGCTGCAGAACTCCCCATTTCTCAAGCAAAGTACAGTTCCGTGCGAAAACATCTGAAGCTTCGTTAATCATTTCTGTCGACATTAAATATATAAGTGATGCTGTTCTGTGTGTTTTGGCATCGTATAAATAAATACGTCTACATATGACAAGCGGAAAAAGGTAATTTGTTGAATCCTACTCGGATGGGTAGCGCTCGGGAATATACGCAATGTCTTCTCATCCAAAAGACATGAGTGCTTAAACAATAAATCTATAATCGACTACTACTATAGTTATCGACCTTTGATATCTTGTATCTTTCGATCGACGCCTATCGAACGTATCGATTATAATCACCCAGCACCTGTGTATAAAATAAATAATCTAGTATATAATTTAAAAAAAAACTGTTTAAACTTACCGTCAGTGTCTGATCGGCGTCCGTGTTTTCGCCTTAGGCTCCACTGAAAACCAGCGTTGTAGTCTAACTTCTAGACTGCAACTTATGCTGAGAAGGAGACCTTCTTTGATACCACTTTGCGACACCGAAAATTAATTGTTAAGGACTTCAGTCTATAAGTGAAACATTGCTTAGGTATTTTTATTGTATTTTGTAAACTGCATTATGAGATAGGAGTACCTATCTTATTACATGAAACTGTTTTGTGTACTACTTTTATCTCACTCGGTCCCAATTTCACTGTGTATATTTTCACATTTCATGTAATAATAATATTATGTGTGTCGCTAAATGTGTCAAATAAACGATTCTTATTCTTAATCACATTGATAACGTGTGGCACTGAAAAGTGGTCTCTGACTATGAGCCTCTTCAGAAATCTTAAGGTCACACAACGAGCTAATTGCGAAATCCCTAGAAGATGGAAAGAATAGAAAGGCACAGCCCAGCGGTTTTGTAAGTGGGTAGAGCACATAATATCTCGAAGAAATGATGGCCGTTGGGGCATTACAGTTTTTTTTTTTATGCACGACGGATTCGTACTTGACCTCAATCACACCTGATGTTAAAAGTGAAGATGAGGTCGAAGGTGGAAGCGTACTGACCCGGAAACCCCAACACATTTGGGGGACTGGCTATCTTATCTCTGACAAACGGAACACAACAATGCTATTAACTGCTGCTTTGCGGCAGATTTAGTTAAGATGGTGGTAGCTAGCCAGGGGGACATTTAAAATGCCCTACCACCAACCACACCGAGTACTTAAACATGTACCCCGCTGGGGATCGAACCCGCGAACTCTGAATCGTAAACCCAATGTTGTTTACATTGAGCCACGGAGGCGGTTTTGGTGAATAATCCTGTCCTGTGTCTTATATATACTTTATTTTAAATCATAAGTGTCTATAGTCATTTTTCGGTCCCGCATTATTATTTGTTCCCCATCCCGTTTAACGTCCAGTAGGATTGACTGGAAGAGATCTCTTTAGAGATAAGCTCACTTTTTTACATATTTTATGAATATATTCTGTTTGTAGTTCAATGGATGAATGAATAACCACGCAATTACTGTCAATTTTTTGGACATTGTCTTTTTAAGTAGTAAATTAGATGTCTTTTTTCACAAAAATGGATTTTTTAGGTGATACTTTTAGTGCTATCTGTAGGATATTTAATTTCGCCATAGTGAGTGAACATGTACGTGTATCGCATTAGTTTAGAAATTTGAAATTAAACTTCCCCAACTGCTGTCACTTATTATGGTTTCCTTCTAAAGGATGTATACATCTTGTATTAGATTTATTAAAGAAACACTGTCTCTTCCAGAAAAGAAAATCCCAGACCGACGCCCGATGAGCACAGAGACGACCCGATCAGCCCCTGACGTCATCATCGTCTCCAAACCGATTCGCTGAGGGCGACCTCCGGGGCCGCCTCCTTGGGCCCCGACCCCCCCAGCGACCTGGGGCCTCGGAAAACGGACCTGCCCAGAAGGTTCCTTCTCCCCCCACTGCTACCACGAGTTCTCTAAAAGCCTTACCTTCGACGATTACGACGGTTACTATAGTAAATACTTTGATGAAGGTCCAAAATTAATATACGATTACTGTCTGAAAAGTGATTTTTATAAAGCGAAGACATTGCCAAGGAATCTGGGGACGTCTGTGGACTGTAAAAAAGTGCATCCTCAGAGGAGTGTCTGTTTTTATGGACTGGATGATACGCCGCGCAGGAAGAACACTTTCGTGGTGACAGCTGATGTGGAATATCCTAGATAACGAACGTGGAATATGGTTTAAATTTAAAATCTAGTCTGTAGCTTTAGATTTTTTTCTCATTTATTTTTTTAGACTCTCATAGATTTTCCTGCCCGCTAAATTGTCATTCTCAATATCTAAATATTCGTCAATTTTGTACTCTGTAACAGAGGTTTTCATTAATTGAATCGACAATCAAAAGTAATTTCCTTCGTGGCCTGAAACTGACAATCAATTTCATTTCAATCATTGTCATTTTAATGATACTTGTTTAGAATCAAAATCTAGTCTACTGTACAGAAGACTGGGAGAAAGGAGAACTAAAAAGTAACACTCGACTTCGAATGTCATCATCTGATTTAAGAGCCATGCTCTTGTCGGTGGAGATTTTTCCATATCTCTCTGCTCCCCGCCTTCCTCTTGACCTCCTGATACGACACGACGTTCAACTTTTCTTTTATCTGCTGCATGTAGCTTATTCTCAGTCTTCCTCTTTTTCTTTTCCTCTCTATTCTTCCTTCTATTATGGTTTTGATGAAATCATCGTGTCGTATAACGTGTCCCAGCATTTTCCCTCTTCTATTGTCAATTAGTCCCAACAATTTCCTTTTTTCCCCTACTATATTTAAAACCTCTTCGTTCGTTTCTCGAGTGTGGGAAAAGAAAATAACTTACAAAAACATTTATTAAATTCCAATTCAATGCCATTGTCATATGCGATTTAAAAAAATTTCAGTGACGACTTACCAAACACTTACGGCGACCTAGTACTAAACCGCCTCAACTTCCGAGCGTTCAAGCGCTTCTGCCATACCTACTATTGGCACTTTTACCGCACGGTAGCCTTATGGCTACCCCACCATCAACGCACACTGCGGTCTGACGCTGTCCGTGGTATATTAAATTAGGGAGTCGAGCTTCACTTGACTCTCTCCCCCATAGGGTTAGCCGCTTAGCTTATATTTGCTGGGGGGGAGGTGGGACTTTCTTTCTTTCCTACTTTTTCACCCTTAAATTTTTTCTTTAGTCTGGGGTCCAAGGTAGCAATAGAGTCACGTAGGGCACCGTCTACCTACAGTAGGCGCTGTGCAGAGTACCACTGTTGATCCTGGCTTACAGGAGTTACAGTGGGAGGAGAGCGGAGGTGGGATCTTACCCAAGACGAACTGACGCATACAGCCAAAGAGCGTTACACAAAATGTTTCATAATGTTCTTAATTCTGCGCTCTTCCGTACCTGTAATGAAAATAATTCTTTTTAACATTGAATCATTATATTTATATGTTCTCTGAATAATACCGTTCTCTAACAGAATACCTGAACTGCCAAGAATTTACCAATCAGTAATGTTCCGAGCATCGGTGGCTCAGCAGTTAAGACGCGGTGTCCCAATTTGAGAGGTCCGCGTTCGATTCCCAAGCAGGCCAATGTACCAAGGAGTTTTTAAATTTTATTTATTTATGTGCATTCATCCGACTGCTCCCAAATGGTGAAGAAAAACGTCGTGAGCAAACCTGCATGCCTGAGAAATAAAAATTCAAAGGCATGTGAAGTCCACAACCCGCATTAGGCCAGCGTGGGACTACGGCCCATACTCCCTCATATACGAGGAAAGGCCTATATCCCTGCAGTGGGATGTTTAAGGGCTGATGCCACCGCCGTTCGAGCCCGCCACGATTGTGTCGTTTATGTACAATTGTTTATTGATTAGCAGAGAACTGTTCAAAACGTTGAAAGGGGCAGGAAAGGTTACTCTTTTTGTAACGAGATCCCATATCTACCGTATTTATAACGACACCCCGTCTCCACTGTATTTTTTATTTGTGTTCTCTTTACCAACGAGTATAATATATTTTAATTGTTATGGTTGTTATTTAAAATTGTAATTAATTAGGTAATTTAAGTTGAATTTGAATTATATTGTAGCAATATTTCAAGGACAGAGGTTCTACATGTATACTATACCTATATAGGTATAGTTGTTTTATTGATTCAATCCCATATTGTTAATATTAAAACTTTTCAAAAAAAAAAAATAATGAACCAAGTCTTCCATAAAATTAAAATATTTAATTGTTTTAACAATGAAGATCTTTCAGTGCATTTGCTTTCCTAAACATATTTATTTATTTAAATACGAAATTGTAATTAAAATTAATAAATTAAGATTTGAAAAGTTGCATACTAACATAGATATATAGAAAACAGAGTAGTTTCAATTGAGAATTTTATATAATATATAATTGTATGTCATAGACAAGAAATGTGACATATAAATTCTATGAATAGGCGGTTTTATCAATATTCAAATGATTTTATTCCATTCAATTGTAATGTTTATTTCTAAGAAGATGAAAACTGTTTGCTATGGAGGGGGACTTCCTGTCACAGGCTTTGATCATATTAATATATATGGACGGGCCTAGCGCATATAAAACGCAAAGCCCATTTTACATGGTTGAACCAAATAGATTCACTTTGGTTGAAAGGCGTAGAAGTTAAAGGCAATGCTATTGACATTAAAATAATTCACTTTTTATGTTTACATGAGTCAATTTGGTTGTTTCATCCAAATTGAAACACAGAAGTGAACCGTGTAATATCGTTTTAAAGGGTAAATGTTCAAACGCACTTTTTAGGCGTCACATGACCATTGTAAAAAAAACTATAATTGAAAACAGATTATATAATAATAGTAAAAAAACAGATTGTAATAAATACACATATAAAACTTACAAGAAATAATGCGTTGAATATCAGGACATGTATGGGCGGGCCTACGTCTGGGAGAAATATTAAAAAATATATTTCTCCAAAACTATTGTGTTCTAAAATGCGCCTTATAAATTATTGGGTTCACAGTTCCATGAACTACAAAATAAAGTATTAGTTATGGTTGAAATGTAAAAAAGAAATGCGCCACAGAAATGACGCCAAAAAAGCCGTTTTAAAAATTTACCATAATGAAAATCAAGTCATACAACGAAGATTGAAAAGAAGCTGTTTGACTGGTCGGTCGGGCCTCCACCATCAACGCTCACTGCGGTCTGGCGCTGTCCGTGGTGTATTAAATTAGGGAGTCGAGCTTCACTTGACTCTCTCCCCCATAGGGTTAGCCGCTTTGGTTTTTTGCGTCACATTACCTACACTCCCATTTGCTGGGGGGGAGGTGGGACTTTCTTTGTTTCCTACTTTTCACCCTTAAATTCTTTCTTTAATTCGTCAGGGGTCCAAGGTAGCAATAGAGTCACGTAGGGCACCGTCTACCTTCAGTAGGCGCCGTGCAGAGTACCACTGTTGATCCTGGCTTACAGGAGTTACAGTGGGAGGAGAGCGGAGGTGGGATCTGGTCGGTCGGGCCTGTCCCTTATTATTATTTGGTCGAAAGTCACAGGTATTTTCATACACTAGGAAGTCTCAACCTTATTTATGAAACATAAGAAAGATAATATTGTTTTTAAACATAAACATATGTCAAAATTGTATAGAAATGTTATTGTAGATTGAATTTATTGCAATAAATCAATTTTAATTGTTAACGTTATGTTACGAAGTCTATAAAAACTTGTTATATGTATATATATGGTTTATTAATTCATACATTTTGCTAAGTAACAATTGAAGTACCTACTTAAAAAAACCCGACGGCATATTTTGTATTTTACGGGTTGCATGCTGGATTTTTTATCATAAATGTATCCTATGACACTCTGAACTTACATTCTATGGAACTTGCTCACCATATAAACAAACTTTTTTTTTTTAATGAGAGGGCGGCAAACGAGCCTGCGGGTCACCTGATGGAAAGCAATCACCGCCGCCCATGGACACACCAAAAGGGTCACAGATGCGTTGCCGGCCGGCATAAACAAACCGCCATATTGACATCGTCTCTGAATGATGAATTTACTAATGATGGGCAAGACTCTTACTTACTCCTTCACTTATGTCAAACCATATCGAATAATAAATAAATAAATCAGACACTTACACCAATCATCTAGTCCCAAACTAAACAAAGCTTGTGCTATAGATACTCGGTAACGGATAAACATATATAAATATTTATATAAACATCCATTCGTATTCATCACACAAACATTTACCCCTAGCGGGATTCGAACCCGCAACCGTTGGTTTCGCTGACAGGGTCACTATCCACTACACCAACCGGTCGTCAAAACCGAGAGTAAAAAGCAAGTAGGTACGAGAGAGATCTGAGAACGTCTTTTGTTTACATAGTTACGGTTTCCTGCTGCCGTACATTCGTTACTGCTATGGTGAATGCTGTGCTGATGAGGATGACGATTTTTTTTTTTATTTATCCACAACGGGTTAGCACTTGACCTCAATCACATCTGATGTTAAGTGAAGATAAGGCCAAAGGTGGTAGCGTACTGACCCGGAAACCCCATCTTATTTGGGGGACTGGCTATCTTATCTCTGACAACCGGAACACAACAATGCTATTAACATTGTTGCTTGGCGGCAGATTTAGATAAGATGGTGGTAGCTAGCCAGGCGGACATTTAAAATGCCCTACCACCAACCAAACCGAGTACTTAAACATGTACCCCGCTGGGGATCGAACCCGCGACCTCCGAATCGTAAGCCCAATGTTGTTTACATTGAGCCACGGAGGCGGTTAAAGCTTTACAAGCGGAGCTTTACAAAAGATTTTGGCGGCTTCTAGTGGGAACCCGAAAGCTCCGTTACGCACTTTAATTAACACTTTCCTTCACTTGTACACCATCACTAACTTTTACTGCACAATATCCTGCCATTATTAAGCTTCAAAAGTCAGAATGCACAAATTATAAGAATTATAAAGAAAATTGCAACTTCATTCGCCGGGATCCCGCCAAAAAGCCTGGTTTTAGTTTAGTTTAGTTGGTGTACATCCAAATCGATACCATTGTCAATAAATGACAAAAATCCCAAAAAAAAAAAAGAAAAGAAAAAAGAACGACCTTTTTGGGGCTCTCGGATAAAAATTGCCTTCGGACGTTTTCTGACTTTTCACAATAGGTACGTGATAAAGTAGAATCCTAGAAAAATAATCTGATATTTTCAGTTTAAAGCAGCACAATACTCCCAATTTCACTACTGTCCGATCTATAACGAATTAGCCAATACACCCAGTAATTGCACTGAAGGATATAAATTGCCCACTGTTAGAATTCTAATGGGAATCCAGGGCCATTCGGTCGCAGAGGCGTAGACAATAAACCACAAGACCACTCCGCCATTACTGATGTCATAGATTTATCTACCGTACAGTAACAGATTGGTCCTACATAAGGTATGATGTGAGTACGTGTATCAGTCAATACCTAAGCAGTTTATTAAAATTTTTAAAACAACAACAAGATTCTTTAGTGTATACCTCAAACAAGAAATTAGTTAGAATCGATTCTATCTTTAAAAATATAGGGTTTCCAAATTTTTTTTTTTTTTTTTTGGTTTCATTCTCTTCTTTAGGAGAAGGCAAAGGGATCGAGCCCATAACAGCCATGTCTTATTTCTCTTATTTCTTCAGTTTGTAAGTCAGTCTCAGTCAAAACAAGTAATTCGTCGTATACTTGGCGTATACAGAGTCTAGTCACGGTCAAGTCATTCTTCAGTAAAGTGGCAGAATGCTTTACAAAAGATTTTGGCGGCTTCTTGTGGGAACCCGAAAGCTCCGTTACGCACTTTAATTTACACTTCCCTTCACTTGTACACCATCACTAACGTTGGTTGCACAATATTCTGCCATTATTAAGCTTCAAAAGTTAGAATGCACAAATTATAAGAATTATAAAGAAAAATGCTACTTCACTCGCCGAGTTCCCGCCAAAAAGCCTTTTTTTTTTTTTTTTTTTTTTTAATGATGTAGTTTATTGGAATAGGCTACAAACGCGACTGCCAATTAACACCATGCTTTATTCGATGATGGTTTTGAAAAAAAAAAAAACTGCCTTCTATTAAATTTTTAATTCTTCTTCTTCTTCTATTAAATATTAAAATTTTTAAAACAACAACAGGTTTCTTTATTGTATACCTCAAACAAGAAATTAGTTAGAATCGATTCCATCTTTAAAAATATAAGGGTTTCCAAATTTTTTTATTTATTTCATTTAATGATGTATTTAAATGTACCTTCCTTATTTAAACAATAAAGCGTATTTGATTGATTGATTGATTGATTGATGTAGTTTAGTGGAATAGGCTACAAACGCGACTGCCAATTAACACAATGCTTTATTCGATGATGGTTTTGAAAAAAAAAAAAACTGCCCATGCCAATACCTTCTATTATTTACCTAGTATCCTGCTTTTCCTTACGGTAAATAATCCGGTATGATCTAATTGGGGTCTATCGGTTTTTTGGTATCCCAAAATCTAAATATATATAACTCAAAGGTGACTGACATAGTGATCTATCAACGCCCAGCCCAAACCACTGGACGGATCGGGCTGAAATTTGGCATGCAGGTAGATGTTATGACGTAGGCATCCGCTAAGAAAGGATTTTGATAAATTCTACCCACAAGGGGATAAAATAGGGGATGAAAGTTTGTTGTTTGTATTTTGATAAAATCTTCCACGCGGACGAAGTCGCGGGAGGAAAGCTAGTAATATTATAAATGCGAAAGTTTGTGTATAAGTATGTATGTTTGTTACCTCTTCACAGCTATATGGCTGGACGGATTTGGATGAGATGTGTTAGGTATACAGATTAGGATCTGGATTAATATATAGGCAAATTTTTTTGCTGAACCGATTTTGATGAAATCTTCCGCGCGGACGTAGCGCGGTCGGAAAGCTAGTACAAAATATAACCTTGGTATCTTTGTGAAAACACTCGATGGAATTAGATTCGCTCTTAACAAATGGCTACTCAATAATATTTGAAAATTTTCCGTGAAAGATTAAAGAAGACCCACTTAACCGATTAAATCGACAGGGTTTGCCTGAACTCGCTTCTATTTTCCAAATTCCAACTCAAATTGTAACTTTGCTCCCTTTATAAACTTAAGGTCTATTCAGACATAAGCGATATCGCTGTCGCGCTCGGTAGCGATAACGAATCGGTACGCGATATCGCTGTCGCCCTCGGTAGACATTCTAAATGCATTGTAAAACATATCTTCATCTCTTCAAACGTGGGTATAATGTGTAAAAAACTCCATGAATTTCGTGTTCTTCATTTATGTCGTGTATCCTAATTCGATTCCTTATTGGTGGGTCAAGTAAAGCTAATAACAATAATGCTGCCTCTTCATTGCTATCCATTATTAAAATTATAAATTCCAGCGGTCACAGACGAAGCGTACTCGTGTTTATTAATGGACGACTAATCAGTTAACCTAGCGCCACAGTGATATCGCTCATGTCGCGATATCGCGTACCGATTCGGTATCGCTACCGAGGGCGACAGCGATATCGCTTATGTCTGAATAGACCTTGTCCGAAATTGTTCAAAGGCCATTAAACAACTGTTTTTATATTCATGAGGGCAAAGGATAACAAGTGTTATGAAACGTTGATTACAATAATAAACGACGATCTGTTTGGTGTAGTGGTTAGAAACTCTGCTACCAAGTATACCAAATGGTCGCGGGTTCGAATTGTAATTATGTTTGTATATTGAATACAGACATGTGTTCCCGAGTTATGGATGTTTTTCATTTATACATGTATTTATTTACAAAAGAAAAATGTATTTGTGTAGTTTATCAACCATCTGGTATCCATA
Source organism: Oegoconia quadripuncta (assembly GCA_949316235.1). Lineage (NCBI taxonomy): Eukaryota > Metazoa > Arthropoda > Insecta > Lepidoptera > Autostichidae > Oegoconia > Oegoconia quadripuncta. The sequence goes on along the minus strand of OX438741.1, from coordinate 2,588,294 downwards.
ACACAAGCCTAGATGCTTACTGTGGACCTAGATGGCGCTGTGTGTTTATGTAATGGCATTAATTTATTTATTAATAATAATTATATTACTGTGTGTGCACCGTAAAGGTAAGGTTTGGTGAATCAAAGAATACTACAACAACTGCAAGTATACAACCCGAAAGCCATGCACAATAAAGATTTCATTTATTTATTTCATTTCACTGCCAAAAATTGGCAAAACTACATACATTTTGTCTACAGGACGTTGTACCTTTTGTATGAATAGTTAAAGAAATGCAAAATTAATAAATCATTATTATTATTAATAATAGCCCATAGTGTCCCACTGCTGGGCAAAGGCCTCCCTCATCTGTTTCCAGTCGTTTTTGTTCTTGGCGAGCACAAACCATCCCTTATTAAAACCGTCAAGCTCGTCTCTCCACCGTTTTCGCGGTGTGCCACGTTTGCGTCTGGCGGTTGTAGGAGTCCAAATAGTGGACGTATTTGCCCACAACTTGCACGGCATGTGGCCCACGTGACCCGCCCAGTCCCAATTCAACGTTGCCGCTTTTTTCCATGTAAATTGAAAATTTTGAAAAGAAATGCTTTATGTAGAATCACAGAGCATTAAGTAATAAAAATTTAATTAAAATAAAAATGACTAGAGAAATATGTTCTTAGAAAGAAATAATTTAAAAGAATTTCATTTGCGGAAACCTATCTTTTCATACTTATTCGATGGGGTGCTGGAATTATTTGTTGTCAAGTGGGAAACGAGAAATCGTTGGATGCGACCGCTTCAATCGGTTGCAACTTGCAGGTCACATAAGTCAAAATCACAGTTAGTAATTCATTCAAATGGTTATGTATACGCTTTTTCAATAAGGTTCCAGTTGATATACAAAATCTTCCACTCAATAAATTTAAAGATACTATAAAACAGAAACTTATTAACAAAGCATTAAATGCTATTATTCTGTTCAAGAATTTATTAATGATAAATTGTAATTAGCACCTGGTTACTGACATTAGCATGCCTTTTTTACTGACATTTTAATGAATTGTTATTTTATTTTATTCGTTGTTTAAATTATCTTTCTGATCTGTAAGATGACAGATTTTGACATTATATTTTTCCAATTTATTTATTTTTAATGCATGATCTGTCTTCACATATTACAATATTTTGCACGCTTCTTAAAGCATAGTATGTCTTGAAAAATTATTTATTAAGATCTTATTGTACCATATTCTTGCAAATAAATATTTTTTTATTTATTTATAGCATATTATAAATATCAGACTATTTAGGTGATAATCATCCCTGGACATAATCAGATCTTTCGCAAGCCAGGCTATTTCATAATTAATAATGAAATATAAAAACCTTTATGTAAAATCAAAGCCTGATTTTAAAAGAGCAACCCTTCGAGTTTCTTGCTGTTCTTCTCAGGGGAAAATTGCATTTTGAACAAGCAGTAGCTTAAAAAATGTAAAATTGACTATTTTAAGTGTATACTCTGTGTACCTACAAAATAAAGCATTTTTGACTTTGTCTTTGACTGATTGCGGAGTTTGTTTTAATTATAATTTTTAATGATGAACAAAACTCCGCAATGTATTCGGCTTGCGATTAAACATTCGGAGTAGTATAGCTCGGTATACCCTTATACATCCATGGCGTTCGAAAAGTAAATTATGGCCAGTCGGGTTTTTTTTAAGCAGCAATGTGTTCGGTTTAGTTATATACCACAGACTCATAATTACAGTAAGACCACAGAACACGAGCTTGTATTCTGTGTGGCAGACGCTTTTATGCTCTTTGTTAATTACGCTTTCTAAGAGATAGTGTTTTCCAACAATTAGGGAAATAAGAAGCATAATTATTTATAACCAATCTGATTTTAAATAGATACATAATCAATATTGTAAATAGTGTGCATAATGTAGTATAAATTTATTATAATGTAATTATTGTTAAATTTGTAAGTAATAAAAAATTTAAGTGATTTTTATCATTTTGTATTTATTTTAATACTACCTCTTTTATGCACAACGAATGAGCTCTTGACCTCAATCACACCTGATGTTAAGTGAAAATGAGGTCGAAGGTGGAAGCGTACTGACCCGGAAACCCCAGCTTATTGGGTTATCTTATCTCTGACAACCGGAACACAACAATGCTATTAATATTGCTGTTTGGCGGCAGATTTAGATAAGATAGTGTTAGCTAGCCAGGCGGACATTTAAAATGTTCTACCACCAACCAAACCGAGTACTAAACATGTACCCCGTTCGGGATCGAACGGAGGCCGTTTGCCTTGCCGCTATACCGAAGTACACTACAGATTCTGATACCAACGATTCTGATGCCTATTTTGAGATGAAAACGTTCTGTAAAATTTTCCGAATATACCTTCATTTTCGAGATATTAATTATTTTTATAAATTCAAATTGTGGTCAAACGCGAATCCAGTCAATCATAAAAAAAAAATAAAAAAATCGAATGTTGAAACGTGAGTTGTTGTTGCCATAAGACATATTGGCAGCAAATGCTGACGCCCAATCCTACGAAATTTTCTGTATTTGTTGGCAATAAATACTTTTTCTTTCTTTCAAAACAAAGACAATGAAATCACGTGAAACTTGGAACAAAAGCACAAATACCGTGAGTCCGCGCGAAATTCGCACTAAGTCTTCCGACTCATAGTTTATTAAGCTTAACTTATCACCATATATCAAACACGGATAAACAATTCAGTATTGGGCAAGCAGATTGCCTTAGGATTAGGGTTACCACAAGTTTTACAGTTATTGGAATCACTCATTTTATTTTTCAATTCTTTTTGCGAAAAGAAAGAACGTAAAAGCATTTATTTGACTTTAGTTGCAGTTTACAAGATCACTAATACAATAAACATAAATGTCAAATTGGACTCCATTCAGCATAAGCTGCAACAACGTATAAGTGTTGGTGTAGTGGTTAGAAACTCTGACTGATATACCAAAAGGTTGCGGGTTCAAATCCCGCTTGGGGCATAAGTTTGTATGATGAATACAGACGTGTTCCCGAGTTATGGATGTTTTTCATTTATATATGTATTTATTTACAAAAAAAAATGTATCTGCGTAGTATATCAACCATCTGGTATCCATAACATAAGCCTATAGTTGCTTAATGTGGAACTAGATGGCGTTGTGTGTATGTCCAAGGATATTTATTATTTATGTGTAATGCAGCGCTCGCATTCTGTGTGGCGTGGCGTGGCGTGGCGTGTAATGTGTGGTTGGTGATAAATATTAAACTATATACATAAATGAGTGTGACAAATGATAAATTAAATACAATGTGCAAATATTATAACAGTATACAACCTGATGGTGATAATTCGATGACTGTTAAATTGCAGAGCCTTAAACACCGTCGCAAAGTCGCCTGTCTCTCGTTTTTTACAAGGTGCATTTCGGGGAGTGTGCGTGGGAATTAAATAATCTTATTCCACCGTCGCCCTTCCATGTTCGAACCACTAAGCGTCGGGAAGGATTCCGCCCGTGCCTATATAGTTAAATATACCGAACATTCGCACTAAGAAGTTCGACTCTTCATTCATCATCCGAGCAGCCAAGGCATGGAACGCCCTTCCGGCGTCAGTCTTTTTCTTTGGGATCTTCAAGATCAGAGTGAATAGGCGTTTACTGGGACGCGTGCTTCATCTTCGACCACATCGTGAGATTATGGTCAAACGCGAATCCAGCAATTTTCGATCTTATGGCTTTCGCACATTTGTCTTTTCGATTAAATGGCGTTTCGTTCATATGGCACTTCAATTATCTGGCGTCGCTTTCGCTTATATAAATAAATAAATAAATAAATAAATATCCTTAGACATACACACAGCGCCATCTAGTTCCACAGTAAGCAACTATAGGCTTGTGTTGTGGATACCAGATGGTTGATATACTACATAAATACTTTTTTCTTTGTAAATAAATACTTATTATAAATGAAAACATCCATAACTCGGGTACACAATGTCCGTATTCATCACACGAACATTATGCCCCTAGCGGGATTCGAACCCGCAACCTTTTGGTATAGTGGTCAGAGTTGCTAACCACTACACCAAACAGGTCTTATATGTCTTTCGAAATCGGGTCATAAACCCATTCAGACTGCCATTAGCGTTAATATCGTGGCCAGACGGTTCAAGTTTAAAGAACTACCCTCAAAAGAGTAATAAACCTTTGATTTACATTTTATAATGACCATTCTCATTTCAACCCAGTTCAAACCGAGATCTTTAGCTCTTTTTTAGTTGGTACAAAGGTAAAATGGAAAAAACCTGGAACTAAACCAGACTTGTTTTAATGTCAAGCACAGTTTTGATGCGACGATCACCTTCGAATACACTTCTAATAAATTTCATAAAAGGCAACTAAGAGGCTTTCCACCTATAAACCAAATACCTACAGGGTGAATTTGAATTCGTGTAATTCCCATTAACTCGTAACGTCACCCTTGATTACGAATAACTTTCCTCAAGTAACTATAGTCGAATTCGATCAAAAAAATTTCTGAGACCACCTTTATTATGGAAGTTCAACAATTTTCGGCTGGTGACTCCACTCCTGATTACGAACAAGTTTCCATTTGAAACGATAGCCGAATTCTACCGAAAATTGTTGGACTGCCATGCTAAACATTTTTTTAAATTTTTTTATTGCACGACGGGTTCGTACTTAACCTCAATCACACCTGCTGTTAAGTGAAGATGAGGTCGAAGGTGGAAGCGTACTAACCCGGAAACCCCAACACATTTGGGGGGCTGGCTATCTTATCTCTGATAACCGGATGCTATTAAGATTTAGATAAGATGGTGGTAGCTAGCCAGGCGGACATTTTAAAGTGCCCTACCACCAACCAAACCGAGTACTTAAACATGTACCCCGCTGGGGATCGAACCCGCGACCTCCGAATCGTAAACTCAGTGTTGTTTACATTGAGCCACGGAGGCGGAGATGGTTTCAGAATGGTTTAATTTGTATGAGCAATCGAAAATTTTTTGGACGCGACTATGGTACCTTGGGGAAAGTTGTTCGTAATCAAGGGTGACGTCACCAGTTAATGGGAATTACACGAATTACGTACGTACGTACTATATACTTACGTTCGTTCAGATTTGTACGTATTTTTCGAAAAGTGGACCGCGGATAAACCTAACACTTTTAATATTTAAAACGCCCAAACCATAATGTTTGGGATGTCTCTGACCACCCCAAATGGGATGAGGGTCGTGACGTTATTTAATCTATCTGATGCCTGGCATTGGATTTACAACTATCTATTAGAGATGATATCTCTAAGCTCATACAGTCAACACCCACTATCAAATTCGCGGTAGCAAGGCCGTAACTTACAGACTTTATTAAAGGAGTTCCTAACCAAATACAGAGGATTTTAAACGTAGAAAATCTCTTTTAAGCTGTTTAAATCCATTTATGTTAATACTTCAAAAGAGCTTTCAAATTGCTACATAACAATACAAAACAACCCCTAATTAACATGCGCATTATTACGAATAGGTAAGTTTTGATAGTAGGGTAGGAATCTAGTGAAATAAAAGAATTTGGAGACTAAGGGGTGGTTTATTTTAACGTAATCGGGAAGGTTTTTTTTATGCACGACGTGTTTGTACTTGACCTCAATTACACCTGATGTTAAGTGAAGATGAGGTCGAAGGTGGAAGCGTACTGACCCGGAAACCTCATCTTATTTGGGGGACTGGCTATCTTATCTCTGACAACCGGAACACAACAATGCTATCAACATTGCTGCTTGGCGGCAGATTTAGATAAGATGGTGGTAGCTAGCCAGGCGGACATTTAAAATGCCCTACCACCAACCAAACCGAGTACTTAAAACATGTACCCCGCTGGGGATCGAACCCGCGACCTCCGAATCGTAAACCCAATGTTGTTTACATTGAGCCACGAAGGCGTTTCAATGGTGATTGAGGAAGAAACACTTAAGGAAAGAAACAAACTAGAAAAAAATCACGAAACACAATACCTAGTTTTTGGAGTGGAGTTGTAGTGTATCGTACTGTATTGCACTGTATTGTACTGTATTGTACTGTATTGTACTGTATTGTACTGTATTGTACTGTATTGTACTGTATTGTACTGTATTGTACTGTATTGTACTGTATTGTACTGTATTGCACTGCATTGCACTGCATTGTACTGCATTGTACTGCATTGTACTGCATTGTACTGTATTGTACTGTATTGTACTGTATTGTACTGTATTGTACTGTATTGCACTGCATTGCACTGTATTGTACTGCATTGTACTGCATTGCACTGTATTGTACTGCATTGTACTGCATTGTACTGTATTGCACTGCATTGCATTGTATTGCACTGTATTGCACTGTATTGCACTGTATTGTACTGTATTATTGTACTGTGTTGCACTGCACTGTACTGTACTTCTGTGTTGTACTGTATTGCATCATACCGCTTATATTCGTACCACAATGTTGGTCTCACATACGACTGCTAAATTCTGATGCGAACATCGAACTAATGTAGGTAAATGAGGCATAGTCTCTTCATAGATTACACTAGTGTATACATGTACAGTGTCGCAACACAATGCCATGGCTGAACAGCCACATAAAACTCTAGTAGGGTCAGCATGGTTCAATGAGATAAATGGATTGGACTGAAATAAATTATTCTCAATAACCCGAGAATCTTATGCTCCATAAGAAACAGAAAAAAGTAAAGGGTTTGTTTCTTAGTTATTGTATTGTGTATTTCTTTTCCTTTGCAGAGATATTGGTTCGAAATACGTGTAACATAAATTGAAAATGTATATAGCACAGTGTTTATTTAAATGTGTTGCAAAATGAAAGGGGTTATTCAGTATCGGTAGGTAATAGAAGCCTGTCGGCCGTACTCACAACGCTGACTACCCATAGAAGAGAAGAATGAGTAACCTCAACGGTTGCTCTTATTAAATATAATAAATAAAGGTCAACACAACTAACCGTACACAACTACTGTACTTGACCTTAATCACACCTGATGTTAAGTAAAGATGAGGCTGAAGGTGGAAGTGTGCTGAAATCCCATCTTATTTGGGGGACTACTATCTTATCTTTGCCAAGCGGAACACAACAATGCTATTTGAAAAAAAATGTTTATTTTTTTTAAACATAGCTGTTTGGCGTTAGACTTAGATGGTAGTAGCTAGCTAACCCAACCGAGTACTAAACACGTACCCAGCTGGGGATCGAAGCTGCGACCTCCGAGTCGTAAACCCTATGTTATTTACATTAAGCCACGGATCCGGTTAAAGTATAACGGAAAGCAAGAATCATGGTGATCCTACGTAGACTTGTCTCACTTCTCTAATTAGACGAGTGTCGCTCTCTCAGGCGGTGAGTGTCCCACAAGTGTCGCTTTCCAGACACTAATTGCTCAATGTACACACCAGAGTAAATTTTTATGTGGTGTAAATTGTTAATGTATACGCTTTTATAACCTTATACCTGAGAATATCATTAATCTAACTGAGAAAAAATTTAAAGATTATGTCAAAATAACATTAGCAAAAAAGGGTTATTATAATATTAGTGACTACCTGAATGACAAACACGCTTGGTGTACTTCGACCAGCTCCCCAAAATTATAAAATTGTATTAGTTATATACTTTATTAAAAAAAAAGAACAACAATGATCCTGTGGGTTTCTTGCGCCGCTTCTTTTCCCACAGATGAATTCCCTTTCCGAAGCGGTAGTAGCTTGGACATACCGACTGGCAGATAAATGCAATAAACTTTTTTTATTTCCAGTAGATTTAAATTGACATTCAACAAATGATATCATGTATCTTACGTTGAAATAAATGCTTCAAGTTTGAAGTTTGAATGTTTACACACAGTCAAACAACTAAAGACGAATAGACGTAGGATTCTCGCATTCCATGTTTTTAAGAGGTTTAGGACCCGATTTCGAAAGACATAAGCGAAAGCCATTTGTGCGACGCCAGATAACCGAAGTGCCATATGAACGAAACGCCATTTAGCCGATGGGCCATTTAATCGAAAAGACAAATATGTGAAAGCCATAAGATCGAATGTACAGACCCTTATCTATAGCAAGCGAGCAATATGGGTCGGGGCACCCCGACACTGTTGGCTATATAGGTTCAGAAGCTTGCTTCGCTCCCGCCTTAACCTTTGATGTTAGGTTGACATAATTGTAATATTTTCGAACTCATCATCACACAACTGTACATTCGATCTTATGGCTTTCACATATTTGTCTTTTCGATTAAATGACCCATCGGCTAAATGGCGTTTCGTTCATATGGCACCTCGATTATCTGGCGTCGCACAAATGGCTTTCGCTTAATGTCTATCGAAATCGGGTTAAACCCGTTTTTAGGACGCCTGGTCGGATTCCGTCTCGCACACCGATGTCTCAGAAATGGTCGCACGGTGAAATCAAAATTTAATACTAATGTAGTTTATGAATCACCTTTCTCCTGCATAGAGGTACATAAGGTAGTCTATACATATTTTTAGTCAGTAAGTGAAATAGACGTTAAACGACAATCATTGAAGCAACTTGTATTCATGGTTTGTATCACTCCAAGTCCCCACACTAATGAAAATCAGACACACAAATGACTTGAAAAATATGCATTTGTTTACTAATTTGTTAAATGATAATCCGAACAAAATCTTAACAACTAAAAATTTTCAAAAGTCATGTAGGTCATTTTTTTAATAAAAATACACAGTTTCTTTTAAAAAAGTCACAAATTAAAAACTAGCCCCAAGTTTCTGATTGGTCGAATCGTACCCAGAAGGCTGGCCGCTTTGCCTTAGCAAGGCTGATTTTGAGTTTAAAGTAATGGCCAGCCCCCGGCAGGTTTTTGGTTTTTAAATATTTATCTTGTATCTTCAATTACCTTTAAGAACTAACCCAAAGAGCATGCCACCTCATCACTTAGTTTAGAAGGTGGCACAGCTTCGGCCGTCTGGAGTGCTCTAAATGCTGGCTGCAATACCTTGCTGGATGGCAATGCTTAATCTTCGAGCTAGATAAGTGCCGGCTCTTGGTTCGCACGAGACTTCGACTAGTCCAGTCGTTACCTACCTCATTATAAAATTATAGGGATCCGGGGTCTCAAGGACCTAGGTTCTACCTCTAGGCCCGTATTAATAAACCATTCTCAAGATTTAGAACTGTCTTGTGATCGGTCTCAAGTAAAAAATTAATAAACCTAACTTGACACCTGAAACGCACGTGGATACTCAAGCAGTACTCACTTGAGAGGTGCGCCGAGTTTCACGTATTAATAAACGAAACTCAAGACCATAATTCATTCGCCGCTGAGGCGAATACTTGCGAAGTGATCTCAGCTGAGTAGACCTCGAGATTGGTTTATAAATTAGCACGGAGCTTTAGATAGCGTCAACTTCTTAAACGCATCTCGGGTGATACAGCCTCAAGACTTGTATTGAGATTGCTTGGAGCCCTAGACTAGACTCACAAAGGAATGAAATCTTATCTAAATCTGCCGCCAAACAGCAATGTTAATAGCATTGTTGTGTTCCGTCTGTCAGAGATAAGATAGCCAGTCCCCCAAATGTGTTGGGGTTTCAGGGTCAGTACGCTTCCACCTTCGACCTCATCTTCACTTAACATCAGGTGTGTGATTGAGTTCAAGTACGAAACCGTCGTGCATTAAAAAAAAGAAAATTATACTGGGGCCCGATGCCTCTATATTTCCTTATGTCCTATTGTCAATGGCCCACTCCCTCTCCAAAAGAAAGAACGTTCTGCCCAACAGTGGGACCTAAGTATGTTGATATAATGCAGAAAACACTGCAGAGCTAACTGCGGATAACCTGATTTATGGTTTATATGTCGACGCAACTGTATTTTATACGTACGGTCAGTAGCTTAGTCAACACACAATATGGAAGTCCACTGATGGAGGAAAAATCCTCCCCCATTTTGATCGTTAGACTTATGGACTTTATCCAAATTTAAATGATATGATGATGATTTATTTATTTTTATCATTAATATTGCACACAAAAAAAAAACATAGAGATACAACATAATAGAGACGACACAACGGGTTCGAAAGTTCACCTACGAAAGAGAGATATGACTGGAAGACGGAGATAAGACGTGCACAATGGAAATCTAAAGAAATGAATAAATATGATAGATAAAAAAACCTAACTGAATATAAATATAACTACATACTAATAAGTACATATTTCAATACATACGAATATAAAATATAACATACATATAAGACACGGAATAAGACTATGAAATGGAAAGGTAATGTTCCTTAACTCTTTTCCTTTAGACAGCGATCATGGCATGATCAGCGACGATGTTGATGAGTCTTTCTTAGTAGCAACCAAGTACTGGACCAATTTTCATTTATCAAAAAGGTTTCATTGAATTCGCTTGTTTGTCTGTTTGTTTTTGTGCAAAAAGAAAACATCGAGAAATTAATATATTAGGCCTTTACCTATGAAATTGGAGATTTTTTTCTACGTTAATCATAATGTACCAACTCCTACGATTCTATAGCTAGATAAGATGAGGTCGAAGGTGGAAGCGTACTAACCCAGAAATCCCAACACATTTGGGGGACTGGCTATCTTATCTCTGACAACCGGAACATGGTATAAGTAAATGATGATGATAATAATATTTCAAAGCATTTCCATAGAGTTTCTAACGGTACAGAAGCCGTTTATACATTGATTTAACGCTTCGCAGCGGCAGTTTGTCGATTACACGCAGTAAGCTCGGCTGAATTGGTGTTGTGTTTTGGGATTTGAGCGGTGTCGGCGCTAGATTTAGGAGATTTAGAGACTAGACTAGTCATACTGGTGTCGTATCCATGCCAAATACTTCAAATTAAAAAAGATAGCCTTCATTAGTATCATGGGCAGTAGTTTATATGACGTATTGGATACTCTATCTGATGAAACTCAATTTCAGCCTAACGAAGCAGTACAAGGTTTTTTTAGTTGTTTTTTTTTATTTCGTTTTATTCACTCCTTTCGGAGAAGGCAAAGGGATCTAAGCCCATACAGCCATGTCTTATAGAAATAAGAGAACTTATTTCTTCAATTTATTAGTCAGTCTCAGTCAATACAAGTAATTCGTAGTATACTTGGCGTATACAGAGTCTAGTCACGGGCAAGTCATTCTTCAGTAAAGTAGCAGAATGCTTTACAAAATATTTTGGCGGCTTCTCGTGGGAAACCGAAAGCTTCGTTACGCATTTTAATTTACACTTCCCTTCACTTGTACACCATCACTAACTTTTACTGCACAATATTCAGCCATTATTAAGCTTCAAAAGTCAGAATGCACAAATTATAAGAATTATAAAGAAAAATGCAACTTCACTTTTTTTAGTTGAATTCAGTTTTCTCGGAGAAGGCAAAGGGAGCTAAGCCCATACTGTCATGTCTAATTTCTTCACAACCAAGTCAGTCTCAGTTAAAGCAAGTCATTTCGTATTTATAAATAAAAAATAAAACATTAAAGTTAACAGATTTAATTAAAAAAATAAAATTTAAAAATGTAAATTTTGTGAGTGGGACCTTAATAGCCGCGCGCTCTAATTACTTTGCGACAACACACAAACACGTGCTGCGGTATCTTGAAGACGCCGAAAGGCGACCACAAGCCGCTCGCCGCCGGCGCTTGCCCCGGCGCCGCCGCCGCAACTTGCCGTGATTGGTTGCGCCCTGTACCCCGCCACCCCCTTTAGCGTCTTCCATATGAACGTTGCCTTTTTCTTTTCCTTAATAAAATAAGGTATAATCGAAATGAAGTAAGTAATTTTATTACTCGGAAACAAAATTATTATTGTTAGTTGTTTTAATGAATATATTATTTTATTGTCATGTACGTGCATTTGCCAAAGTTTGTCGGGTTAATTTTGTTAGACCCTATATATGTTGAAGCATGTGGATAGTAGACTAAGGCAAGTGGGGGGGTAGTACATGTGTTTGGAAGTGAAGATGGGTGTATGTGTGTATGTATGTTAGATCCATTAACCATTTAGTTAGCTTATGTTCTATTCTTTTGCTACTTAGTTCTTAGTTTAGAATTGAGTTTATTGTACATATAATTACCCAAAAAACAGAAGAATCTATTAGAAAAGTGTATTGAAACTTAGAGAGGGGCATACAGTTGCTTTCCGACGTCTGACATTTAGATGTAGTGGCTCTGTAGACGATATTACATAGAGCGCCACACTGGGGTCGCTCTGGTAAGGTTTTAGCCGTGCCGAGGGAGGATCACACGGGGAGTGAGCGTAGGGAATCACAAATACAAACTCTTGAGATTGTTGAGAATGCTTCTTATAATTTCGTGTTCTTCACAGTTCACATCACATACACTAACTTTTCACTATTACTGCTGAACCGACCGCATTGTTTGACGTTGTGCTCTGTACTACCACTATGTCCGTGGGTACCAGGCTTATATCTAAAAAAATCCGTCGGGCTCTGATCGGTCAACCAATGACAATACCGGAATTAATTAATTTTAACCAATCAGAACCCGCGGCGAATTAAATGCAGGTACCCACTATTTATCATTTTTATTAAAAGGGCGCCTCTGGCGGCTAAAAGGGCAACTTGCGGTCGGCTCAATATTGCTGCTATACATTGTAAGTGGTTTTACACAACTACCTACATAAATATTTATTAAATTAACAACTTTCAGATAAGAACAAATCTTTTCCTATCAAAAAACATGGCTAACCATTTTGCTCCTCAACATTCCACCCCCTAGTATGAGGATGTGGATTTCACTACATCTGATTACTACTAAACCATGAAGGAGCACAATGGTCAACGTATCGTGACGTCGCAGCGTCACATGAAATAAAACTATTTACAATTTACGCTATACAGTTCACAAAGGTCCGCTTCCACATTTCTCCACTTTTACCGCACACTTATTATTGCCATAAAGCGAAACGCACTTCACTTCTCGACTTAGACTATCACTTTGTCTTCGTTCGACGCTGACGCGTAGGCAGGCACATCGAAAAGACAGCCAGACAATGCTTGGTTGCATTCTCGTCCGGTCGCAGCGTCGACCCGATGATCACGAAGAGATACAACAGATACGGGGAGCGCTCGCAGGGTCAACCCTCTATGATTGACGTCTGGTGACGGCAGAACCCGGCAGGCATAATTAGCGCTGGGGTACTCGATTTCAGAGCACGTCATGTTCTGAGACTGTCGTATCGACATTGAGGCAGTCTCGTTGCGCACTGTAGCGCACAAGGCCATGCCATTTAGGGTGCAATGGCGGCACGTAGACTGGCGCGGTGGCACGATGTACATCCACCACGATTAGGCGGCCGTAGCTGAGCACAGCAGGAGGAAGTGCACAGGTAGGGCACATACGGGGCGCGCAGGCGAGGCGCGCAGGCGATGTAGGGTGCGCAATACAGGGCGCGCAGACAGGCGCGCAATCAGGGCGCACAGGGCGCGTATTCAGCGCGCGCAGACAGACGCGCTATCAGGGCGCACAGACAAGGCGCGCAGACAGGCGCGCATACAGAGCGCGTAAGTATTCAGGGCGCGTGTTCAAGGCGCGCAGACAGGCGCGCAATCAGGGCGCGCAGACAGGGCGCACGTTCGGGGCGCGTATTTAGAGCGCGCAAACAGGATGCATACAGGGCGCGTGTATTCAGGGCGCGCAGACAGGGCGCACGTTCGGGGCGCGTATTCAGGGCGCGCAATTCAGGATGCATAGGTTAGCATCGCTAGGCAATGTATTGCCGCGAGCTTAATAGGCGATGGTCTTGGCAGTGACTCGAGGCTGTGGATCACAGATAGAGAACAAATGCAAAACACAACACTTCTTTCCCAAAGGCAGTATATTCCTGCAGCTCTGTTAACTGAGTCACCGGCAGAGGATTGCCAGCGCCAATCGCTACTCTCACTTTTATTAAATACTAACACTTTGACAAACACTAAAATTGGGATGCGCATTCTGCGCCACCCCCTAGTACAAACAAATGGTAAACGAGGCCGTTCGACTCGGCGAAGCAAGGCTGCTTGGGCAGAGCTCATCAGCTTTGCCCGACACACTTCTCCAGGCAGCAACACAAACGAGGAGGTTTCTGTCGACACCTCAAACAAATGAACAATAAGTATCTAACTACATATCTACACACCATATATACAACATGAACTTACAAATCTACTTATTCCTACTGCGTTCATATTTACAAGAGTTACGGCTAACTCAAAAGTCTGATGAGACCAAATAACTGAGGGGGTTGACAAACCGCCCTTGATACGTGGGTCTCCACATAATAATGTATGCTACAGGCAAAACATTAACAAAAAAATAATCACGATGCCGCTTGATGGGCAAAAACAATTTTACCTAAACCGGGAAAGCATACATGGCGACAAAACATAATCTACAGGGCCATTGGACGGGCAGCACTGCACACATCCAAAACACTTCCACTGGTGGCCGACAACACGACAAAATAAACACGAGGCCGTTGGGCAGGCAAACTTCCACGAACGGTAGAACATTCACCACGGGGCCGCTTGGGCAGACAATACTCAAATCTGTATACACAGACGATCTACAAAACATTGTTACTCTAGTCAGCAATACAATTTGTTACAAGGTCGCTTGGATAGGCCTAGCCTCAACCAAAACACTCCTACGGGCGACGTAACATATCGACACGGGTTGCTTGGGCAAAGAACATCAACTTTGCCCAATTCACACCTACGGGCAACATGACACACGGAAACAAGGCCGCTTGGGAAAACTTTTCCCAAAACACTTCTACGGGCGGCAAACACAGTTTGATACAAAGTCGCTTGGGTAGGCACTAGCCATACCCAACACACTCCTACGGGCGACATGACACAAGGAAACAAGGCCGCTGGGCGAACTTTGCCCAAAACACTCCTACGGGCGGCAAACACAGGGAGACGTCGAAAGTCTAAAATTGACATATTTTACATGGCCTACACATTAGTCTATGTAGGTAAACAAAGCAGTCTGGGCTCAAAACGTAGTGGTACCGGATTGCAACACAGGGGTACTCACTTACCGTTTTAGCTACTGTTCCTCACTCATGGAACGAAACAACAATACAACAGGGCCACATTAGCAAAGGTCACAGACTTTGCATAACAAAAATAATAGTGGCAAAACAACAAGGAGAATTATCTCAACAACTAATTCAAATTATACAATTATTTACACGAGCCGCATGTCTAGAAACCTTACGTCCTAGCTGTAGGTACGCAGGTACAGCGGGCTCAGACATACGCAGCAACAAACGGTTTTATAACCGCTCCCACACAAGGGTGCTCACGCGCTTAGCGCAATTATAAAATTTACAAACAAGGCTGCCGGTGAGAACGTCGAACTCACCCGACACAAAATAAGGCAGCAAAGTGCACAAGGAGACGTCTGTCGACGAATTAGAGAAACATAAACCTAACATCTTATCGCGATCAAAACTAATTTTAATTACAGACGGCATTAACGGGCAGGGCTCAAGTCGCGACGTGGGAGCAAAGGTTGTCTCCCACTCTCGAGTGAGCGGGTTGAATTCCGAGCCTGACAACAAGGAGTTAACAAAATTGTGAGCTCGATTAACACACGGCACAGATGTGTTCCGTCTCCTAAGCTGGCTAACCTCCTGACCGCTCTCTATACGGCGGTTACACAGGCCAACATTCTGATCGGCCAGCTCGGACACAACATTGACAATAGTCGGCTCACACACAACAGAAGGGCCAAGACAATTGGGAACACGGACACATACAAAAGAACTATCTACAATAGGACCCTGGGCACAACAATCTGATTCAGTGAGAGAAGCGATAGGTAGGCTGGACTTACCCTCTCGTATTTCCCGGTCAACTTCGAGCTGTGGATTATCCTGACACGGGAACAGTGCGGGTTTCGAATCAATCCTCTCACTATGATTCAAGACACTGCAATCTAACGTGTCACTGCAGTCCAATGTTCGGGGTGAACGCGCACAATTCACTAACAATTCTAGTTCACTGTTATTACTGTGACATAACAAAGTCCCGTTAACATTTGGTAGACATGGGGGAATCCCGGATGAATCATTGTCTACATCGCACCGCTCTTGCAAAGTCACTTTCACTTCCGGGGTATCCTTTACTAAAGGAGCAAGGTCACTGCACTCATTATTTTCAAAAATGTTCGAGTCCACTTGAGGTTCTAAATCGATGTAATGTAGTAACACGTGATGTGGGGCGCTACAAGTTTCACAATTACGCGCACAACAAAATTCCGACGAGTGTCCTTGCTGAAAACACTTGTAGCACAGTCTATTTTCTTCGACAAAGTCCCAACGAGAGTCCACATCAAACGCTTCGAACTCAACACATGAGGACAAATCGTGATTGTCGTTGCACACCACACAAACAAAGTCATTGTCACGAATGTCCGATTCACGAGGTGGTTTCACCGCAAACTGTAACGGCGACGAGGCGGTAACCATAACACTACACGACGTCTGTGTAGGTACCATTTTGGTGTTTGTCGCAGCAGACGAACGAGGGGAAGAGGGGCTTGGGGGGGCGGTTGTAAGGCGCTCCTCCACACGACGACACAAGGCCCTGTCTTCCAACTGCGAACACACTTCTGCCTCTTCATTCTCGGAGGCCATAAACTTGGCTATGATGGCTGCCTTTTTCTCGGCTAGCTTTTTCTCTATCGCTGCCTCTTGTACACGAGCCCATTTCACCATGGCTTCATACTCGGCTTCTTTCTCACGCGCCACTAACTCCAACCGTTGCCTTCTTGTCATCTTTGACACTTCGACGAAGGCGGGTTCAGACTGCGTACTACACGCTCCACACTGGAAGACCCGTCGATCTTCTAGTACACAGTCCGACGTCGAACACGAAACGCTGTTGAAGCTTCCAACACACGGAGGAAACGGGGCACTAAATCCGTCGACGGTGAGCCGATCTTCACGCGCACCGGCGGCGCCACCGTCGCGGGCACACTCTTCTCGCAGCCCCATTGTCCTTTTCTCACAATCTTCAACTCGACGCGACATTATCTTCTCATCTACGCTCACTCGACCTCACGCACGACCATTACCTATCCGGCTCAAAGGACCAATTTGTAGACGATATTACATAGAGCGCCACACTGGGGTCGCTCTGGTAAGGTTTTAGCCGTGCCGAGGGAGGATCACACGGGGAGTGAGCGTAGGGAATCACAAATACAAACTCTTGAGATTGTTGAGAATGCTTCTTATAATTTCGTGTTCTTCACAGTTCACATCACATACACTAACTTTTCACTATTACTGCTGAACTGACCGCATTGTTTGACGTTGTGCTCTGTACTACCACTATGTCCGTGGGTACCAGGCTTATATCTAAAAAAATCCGTCGGGCTCTGATCGGTCAACCAATGACAATACCGGAATTAATTAATTTTAACCAATCAGAACCCGCGGCGAATTAAATGCAGGTACCCACTATTTATCATTTTTATTAAAAGGGCGCCTCTGGCGGCTAAAAGGGCAACTTGCGGTCGGCTCAATATTGCTGCTATACATTGTAAGTGGTTTTACACAACTACCTACATAAATATTTATTAAATTAACAACTTTCAGATAAGAACAAATCTTTTCCTATCAAAAAACATGGCTAACCATTTTGCTCCTCAACAGGCTCATATAAAACTTGTGTGTGTTTCCGAAGAATAATGAACAAGATAAAGAGCTTGGTATGTTTTATATACCTCAGTTGTAGGACATAATATTGGTAGGAAAGCACTAATTTTTAAAATTGCTCTGGGCTTCTTTATCATATGAGTACCCCCCCCCCCCCAAGCTGATATACAATGTCCAAGTAGTGACTGACATAGTGCATAGTAAATACCAATTCGTAATCTGATTTAGACGAATCCGACAAATTTTTAGACGCTTCCTCGTATGTCAAAGCTTGGATTTTAAGCGGGAACTCGGTGAGTAATATTGCGCTTTTACTTATATTTCCTGCAATGTATAATATTTAATGAATAAGGGCAAAATATTATGTAGTGAGTAAAGTCAATGATTATGTACAAGTAAAGGGAACTGCAAAATCAGTGTATAGAGCTTGGTGTTCCCACAAGAAGTCGCCAAAATCTCCAGTACGAAACTATTTCAGTGTCACGAAATTACTGCAAGCATTGTAAAACTTGACGTTTACATGTGAAATTATAGAAAGAAAGAAAGAACGAAAGAAAAGTATTTATTGCCAACGAATACAGGAAATTTCCCTTACCGACTCATAGTCACACCAAGTTATCACACCAGTGTTACAAACAGGAATCTTTTTCTTGTTAGTCACACTACTAATTTTTCCACACCATTTATACTAAAATTGCTAGTGCTGTACCTGTTGAAAATTTAGGTTTAACAGGAACAAACTAATATATAATAATGTCAACCTAACACGAAATTGCATAATGAAATGTATTTGTGGCAAAGGGATTGGGCGTCAGCATTTATTGCCAATATGTCGTATGGCATTTGACAGCGCTGGTTTTCAGCGCAACCCCTCTCTCACTTAGGTTTTCAAAATAAAAAACAACACAGTTAATGTCTTGAAATTAATTTTATGCCACTACTTTCGTAATGTAAATTCGGCTCAAGACATTGTCACCTTACGTAAGTTGAAAAGTGCGAATAATTTAAATTTAATAACTGAAGTTGTTATCACTCCCGACACTGGCCGATATGCCGCCCAAATATACTAGGAATAAACAGTCAATAGTAGGAAGAAGTGAACGGTGGATGTTGTTTCAAGCATCCAACTTTTCCGACTAACCCTTTGGGATTAACACTTCCTAAACATTAACATTCACTGCTTTGTGGAGCTGTCCGTGGTGTATCAAAGCAGGGTGTCAAGCATAACTTGATCCCCTTCCCCATAGGTTAAGCTTTAGTGCTGATTTTGAATTCATTTAGCTACACTCCCATTTGCCGAGGGGGGGGACTTCTTTCCTACTTCACACCTTTAACTCTTCTTTAATTAGTCTGAGGCCCAAGGTAGCAATAGAGACACGTATAGGGCACCGACTACCTTCAGTAGGCGCCGTGCAGAGTACCATTGTTGATCCTGGCTTACAGGAGTTGCAGTGGGAGGAGTGTGGAGGCGGGTAAATGCCCCTTTGGGATAAAAGTCGTAATATTATTCAATTATTCTATTAACGCATAAAAACAGTAATTCCAACAATAGGCGCCATTTGTTCATGCAACAAGAACAAACATTTTATTACAACTTTTCGAAATACCCTCCATTCGTCTCTATACCAACTGCTCAACTGCTGCAATAAACCATTGGGATATCTCTGACCACCCCATTTGGGGTAAAGGTCTTGACGTTATGTCTGCATGTATATAAAATAAGAAACTATAAACCAATGTAATCTGATAAACCAGACAATAAATAGTTTCCCCATACGTCGAAGTCTAAATGTAGATGTAGAAACTTACCACGATATTTAATCCTTATATTCGCACATACACACATACGCACACACGCACGCACGCACACACACACGCACACACGCACACGCACACACACGCACACACACGCACACGCACACACACACGCACACGCACACACACACACACACGCACACACGCACACACACACACACACACACACACACACACACACACACACACACATACACACATACACACATACACACACACATTTATATATAGTTATTGTTATTTCGTTATTGGTAATTAGTTATTGTTGTTTAGTTAAAGTTACAATGTTATATTTGCATCTTGATCATACCTTCTGTATAAGTTAAGGAAGAGTGGATCTTTCTGGCTCAGGCATTTTGATGATTAATAGAAAGATTCCACAACACATTGATAATTATTGTATGATTTGGAAAACAAATATAGTATTTTGCATTTGTATTTTGTATTATTATAGTATTATAAGTCTGCACAAAACAAACGGTACAAGGAAACATTATAAGATTATTTATTTATTTCAATAAAACGTGATCCCATTAGAATAAAACGGCGAGTATTTTACCCAAATTGCATTTTAACCAGCAATTTTACCCTCAACGAGGGGTAACTGACTATCTCTCACGACATTAACCATTGCCTGTATAAATAAGGGTTTAGATACCCCGGTTACTGTTTTATTAGTGTGCTTTAGTGGTAATGAAAAAGGTAATTTGAAAACCGCTGGATTTAGGATCACACAAACAGCCTATTTACGTAACTGTATGTAGCAATAAACCTGTTTGGAGAGTCCGTCTATATTTAATAGGATTAAAGTATTCAAGAGGGCAACATTCTTTTTTATACACGACGGGTTCGTACTTGAACTCTGAATAGAATAGAATAGAATAGAGTAGAGTAGAGTAGAGTAGAGTAGAGTAGTAGAGTAGAGTAGAGTAGGGTAGGGTAGGGTAGGGTAGGGTAGGGTAGGGTAGGGTAGGGTAGGGTAGGGTAGGGTAGGGTAGGGTAGGGTAGGGTAGGGTAGGGTAGGGTAGGGTAGGGTAGGGTAGGGTAGGGTAGGGTAGGGTAGGGTAGGGTAGGGTAGGGTAGGGTAGGGTAGGGTAGGGTAGGGTAGGGTAGGGTAGGGTAGGGTAGGGTAGGGTAGGGTAGGGTAGGGTAGGGTAGGGTAGGGTAGGGTAGGGTAGGGTAGGGTAGGGTAGGGTAGGGTAGGGTAGGGTAGGGTAGGGTAGGGTAGGGTAGGGTAGGGTAGGGTAGGGTAGGGTAGGGTAGGGTAGGGTAGGGTAGGGTAGGGTAGGGTAGGGTAGGGTAGGGTAGGGTAGGGTAGGGTAGGGTAGGGTAGGGTAGGGTAGGGTAGGGTAGGGTAGGGTAGGGTAGGGTAGGGTAGGGTAGGGTAGGGTAGGGTAGGGTAGGGTAGGGTAGGGTAGGGTAGGGTAGGGTAGGGTAGGGTAGGGTAGGGTAGGGTAGGGTAGGGTAGGGTAGGGTAGGGTAGGGTAGGGTAGGGTAGGGTAGGGTAGGGTAGGGTAGGGTAGGGTAGGGTAGGGTAGGGTAGGATAGGATAGGATAGGATAGGATAGGATAGGATAGGATAGGATAGGATAGGATAGGATAGGATAGGATAGGATAGGATATGATAGGATAGGATAGGATAGGATAGGACAGAACAGAACAGAACAGAACAGAATAGAATAGAATTTTATTGTAAAACTGTGTACAGGAGATGTTAATCTTATTTTTGACACAACAGCTTGTCCATTTCGGACGTACAATAATTTTAAAAAAAAGCATCATATTAAAATTATCTGAAATAATCTGAAAACCAGCGTTGTAGTCTAATTTCTGGACTGCGACTTATTCTGAGAAGGAGACCTTCTTTGCGACGCCGAAAATTAATTTTTAAGGATTTTAGTCTATAAGTGAAACATTGCTTAGGTATTTTTATTGTATTTTGTAAACTGCATTATGAGATAGGAGTACCTATCTTATTACATGAAACTGTTTTGTGTACTACTTTTATCTCACTCGGTCCCAATTTCACTGTGTATATTTTCACATTTCATGTAATAATAATAATATGTGTGTCGCTAAATGGGTCAAATAAACGATTCTTATTCTTACTTGACCTCAATCACACCTGATGTTAAGTGAAGATGATATCGAAGGTGGAAGCGTACTGACCCTGAAACCCCAACACATTTGGGGGACTGCAACAAAATTTTCCAATTGCGTAACTTCATCATCCCTTTTCAATATGGCGATCAGAACGCGTCACTTTACTGCGCGTCTGAAAATTCACTTTAATTTTTTAATTTGCATAGATTGGCAAACTGGAACGGAAAAAAGTTTCATTTCGTAAGTTATAAAAGTAACATTTGAAAATGTCATGACACATCGGTCATTCAGACAGACTCCTTTGAGAAGAACGGGCAAGAAACTCAGGGGTTGTAATTTTTAAAGAATATTTTTACAATTTAACGACAAAGAAAATAATAAACTGAATTTGCCAAGCATGTCCATGTATTCTTGTCATCTAGATAGTCAAAAATTTTATAATAGCCTTTTGCACATAGTTTCCGTATAATGGTTGTTTTAAATTTATTTGAAGGCAAATTTTGAATATCTACCGGCATCCTATTATAAAAGCGTATACATTGTCCCTTGAATAAGCTTCCATAATGAATTGCTAAACCAAATTAACCACATAACAACGGGGAACTCTCAAATCTACCGTCACAAAAAAAGCATTGTCAATTGAAAGAAAAGAAACGCCCTTTATAGCAAAAACTGTTACTGATTTTAATTTTTTTTGAACAGACTATCCTGGTCACGGCCCCGTATGATATTGTTACGTCACACATTCTGCTATCACTACTGATTTACCTCGCAAAAGTTGATTTACGGAACGAAAAAGCATTTTTTTCACTATCACGGCTACAATGCGGACGTAGGCACGTCGTTTAAAAATGCACGCGCTTGGCGTGCAGCCAGTAGAGCTACTGGTATTGTGTGTACTGTGTACTATAACTGCATTGTAAGGTAAATGAGAGACAGAATTACGTAAACTAAAAATTAAAAACCCAACTACGTTAAAAGTTACTACTACGGTAAAAACTTCGCGACACCATACCGTAAAACTGCTTTTGGGAGTAGGTAACTCCCCTGTGCCATGCCCGTGCTGCTTAAGTACGCCGTACTTATGCAAGTACAGCCAAACGCGATCTGTACTTTCACTCGCTACCTACTTTCCGTAAAAATTTTATTCTAAAATGGTTATTATCATCTAAATAGACCAAACCAACTGTGTTAAAAGCTAAATATCTTCAAAACTACCTACCCGATATCCATCAAATATGGCTAAGAATCTATCTCAGAGATCAACCTTACATTATAAAAAATGGAAAATTCTCTAAAGACCATAATTATTATGATATCATCGAAATGCACCGAAAACCTATGTTAAACGGTAAATATCTTCGACACGGTGTAACCGATTTTTATCAAACATGGCTTAGATCTGCGCTTGAACACAGTTCGAAAGAGATGCCCTATGCAAGTTACGTAAAGCTGTCCCTTTTTAAATGTCCTCAAGAGGAAATTTCTGCTTGAGTAACATTCTGTAACACGGGCCTAAGAGCCTGTCCCCGTTTTTAATATAAAAAACCGCTTTCAAATCGGTACTCGCCTTATTGAGACACACGCTGAATTAGACTAGAGACACACACACGCCCCCACAAATACACGCACATACGCACACCCACACATACACAAACACAAAACCCTTAAACGCATAACACCCGTCGTTTTTCGTCAGAGTCTGATATGTAATAATATTTTGTTGATTTGTTTGAAATAAGTTTACTATTCTCAAAAGGTAACGTACTTCCCTATCCCGACCGCATTTTTTCCCTTATGGGGTTTTTAATGTAGGTAATATTACCGGGCATTTCCCCATGTATTTCACGTATAAATCTTCGCAAGACGCCAGCTATACGCTATACTCTTTCAAACTTCCGTCATGGGGAAATGCAGGACCAAATTAAGGAGCTGAGAGGACATCAAAATGTTTATTTTCATAGTACATAAATAATAAATATTTAGAACGCTTACACCAATTACTAGGCAAAGCCATGACATGACCATATAATGCATAAAGGTGTTTGGTGTAATATATCCAAATTTGTTTTTTATTTGGAAAATGAAATATTATTTCAAGTTTTCACATGAAATATTTTTCAATTTCTGAGCTAAATCACATAGTCAAAGTCAAAGTCAAAAATGCTTTATTTTGTAGGTACACAGAGTACACTTAAAATAGTCAATTTTACATAGTAAATTTTAAATTTTTTAAGCTACTGCTTGTTCAAAATGCAATTTTCCCCTGAGAAGAACAAGCAAGAAACTCGAAGGGTTGCTCTTTTAAAATCAGGCTTTGATTTTTGATGAAAAAAAATTGAACAGAGCTCTTTTCATTTGCTTCCCATAATAATTTCTTAGATTCGCTGAAACTTTTATAAAACGGTACTTTTAAAAATTAACTCTGCCTATACTTAACTTAATGTTATCCGATAATACACACAAAGTTTAGCTAAATTTGGATTTGCCGTTCCCAAAAAAATTACAAAAATGTTTGTATGGAGAAAACTGTCTTAATGAAATTCTTCATACTAAACGCCAATTTCATAGGTAATGACCTAATATTAACATTGGCATCGCAATATATTCATGAAAACTTAATGTACTTAAAAAAGAATCTGCAATTGTTTCGTAAAAATAGTGAAATACCTAATCTAAATATAAGATATATAAAAATAAACTTGCTGTTTATATCAGTCGTTTACATAAAGTCACTAAGTCGTTCAAGGGATAATGTATACGTTTTTATAATAAAGTTCCGGTAGACATTCAATATTTGCCTGTAAAAAATTTAAAACCAAATACTATTATAAAATTTCTGACTGTCTACTAGATGATAAGAATGCATGTCATGAACCGCTCGGCGATATCCAGTCTATTATCTTCTTTTTTCTTTGTCGAATCATAATTGTAAAAATACTTATTTAAAAGGAGCAACCGCTGAGTATCTTGCTGTTCTTCTTCTTATCCTTGTGAATGAGCTATAATTGTATCTCGTGACGTTTTCAAATGTTATTTTTACATACATACATAGAGTCACGCCTGTTTCCCGTAGGGGTAGTCAGAGACCATAGACTTCCACTTCACTTCCTAACACACCTCTTTTGCTTCATTCACTCTCATAAGATTGTTCACACATGCTCGTCGGTTCAGGGTACACTTGACTTGACCTTTCTTTGAGACGTTCCCGATTTGATCATGGTACGTTCGCCGTGGTCTTCCCCTACCAACACTACCATCCACATTCGCTTTGTATATCTCTTTCGTAAGTCTTCTTTCATTCATCCTCTCCACATGTCCAAACCATCTCAGCATACCTTCTTCAATCTTTGTCACTACGTCTTCTTTCACACATTTCATGTTTTTTTTTATGACTTACAGAATAAAACTTAATTGAGTTTGAGCCCTAGATCCGCCCCTGGTGTTGTTACGGGGGTTTGCATTGCCTTTATTGTTGTTTTGTATTTCGTTTATTTCATTATGTGTGCTGTTCTTTCCGGTTATGAACTTATTGGGAGAAAAGGGTACCGTAATATTGTTAGGAATTTGCCGTAAACTGCATTACGTATACCGAGTGGGCTCGTACCGACTTTATCAACAATTTTATTATTTGCATTAAAAACTCTTTCGATCTAATTCTCGCCAAAATTGACAATAGTCAAAAATACTTTATTTTGTACGTACACAGCGTACACTCAAAATAATTAGATTTCACATTTTTTAAACAAAATGCTTTCTATTTTTTTCTGTGCATAACGGGTTGGTACTTGACCTTAAACACACCTGATGTTAAGTGAAGATGAGGTCGAAGGTGGAAGCGTACTCACCCGGAAACCTCAACACATTTGGAGTTCTGGCTATCTTATCTCTGACAACCGGAACACAACAATGCTATTAACATTGCTGGTTTGCCGCAGATTTAGATAATTTGCTGCTTGTTCAAAAGGCAATTTTTCCGTGAGAACGAACGAGAAAGTCTAATGATTGCTCTTTTAAAATGTCACGACCTCTATCCCAAATGGGGTGGTCAGAAATATCCCAAATATAAGCGTTTGAGTGTTCCAAACAATAAACGTTTAATTCTTGAAACCACATCTGCAGTTCACCCTACGACACCTACAGAAACGCACACGTGATGAGTGAGCCCATCGGCTATAAGACGTGCAGGTCTATAGTTCAGTGGAAAGCCTCTTAGTCGACGAGGTTTACGACACCCACGCGAGGAGAGAGGGTTGGTTCTATTCTTTTTACATGACGAAACCAAACCGCACTTTGATAACAATTTGACCCAAAAATTTGCAAAAGCTTCGGCTTCAATAAGTTTTCTTAGGGATATATACTATAATGTATCGCTGGAAATCGTGAAGGCCCCTAATATTTTAACCGCCTCCGTGGCTCAATGTAAACAACATAGGGTTTATGATTCGGAGGTCGCGGGTTCGATCCCCAGTGCGTTACATGTTTATTACTCGGTTTGGTTGGTGGTATATTTTAAATGTCCGCCTGGCTAACTACAACCATCTTATCTAAATCTGCCGCCAAACAGCAATGTTAATAGTATTGTTGTGTTCCGGTTGTCAGAGATAAGAAAGCCAGTTCCTCAAATAAGATGG
Organism: Oegoconia quadripuncta; assembly: GCA_949316235.1. Classification (NCBI taxonomy): domain Eukaryota; kingdom Metazoa; phylum Arthropoda; class Insecta; order Lepidoptera; family Autostichidae; genus Oegoconia; species Oegoconia quadripuncta. The sequence continues at coordinate 2,561,965 of OX438741.1, read as the reverse complement.
AATATTCGGGTCAATTCAATTCACTTCCACTTTCTTCACTTAACATCAGGTGTGATAGAGGTGAAATCCTGACCCGTAGTGCAAAAAAATTATTAATCTTTTAGGAGTCATTTTTCTGTAGTTTAGTAGCATAGTAGTACTTAATTTTAAAAATTCTGGTGAACCGGGTGGTGTTTTTTGGTCCTTCTCGTTGTCGTCGTCGAGTCGTCGTAAGTTAATTTTTTATCGTCGGTAATTTTTTCTCCATGTGTGTTATTGTATTGCATAATTCGATCCTCGCGGGCAAAATTGTCCGATTTCGATTTCTTTGTTCGGCCTCAAAAAGTCCGCCATCTGCGCTGCCCCTTTTTGTTGTTGTTTTTGAAGAACTATTTATGAGACTTCGTATTCATCCCACAAATAGTTACCCCTCGCGGGATTCGAACCCGCAACATTTTATATCATAGTTTATTTTATATTATAGTTTATTTCATGTAGGTATATCCATATAAAATAAAATTGTTATGTAAGTAAATATGCAGTATTAAACATTTCGTTTGGAAGTATACTCACATTATGACCTATTTGAGATACATCATAATAAATAACGAGGCCATAAAGAGGCTAACTAGAGTTGAATATGTCGATAAATTAGTATCGATATTTTTTTTTATGCATAACGGGTTGGTACTTGACCTCTATCACACCTGATGTTAAATGAAGATGAGGCCGAAGGTGGAAGCGTACTGACCCGGTGTGACGTTTTGCGTCGCAAAAGGTAGGTGTAGTAAGTAAATGAAGCACGAATATATTAACAAACTACTTTAATACGTTCGTGAAGCAAGTACTAATATAATCGGAGAACACGGATAGTGGGATTCGAAGAACACTGTACAGTAGCACCATTTAGCCGCCTGAAATAACACTTCCCTGAGCTTGATGGATCGACGGGTGCGCGGGTCACTTCCGCAGCAGGGCAATTTTGCAGCAGGGCAGCGTACTGGACTCGTCGTAGTAGGTAGACCGAAGCGGAGCGGGGTAGCCGCCTCCACTCGAAGCCAAAGGTAAAAAAGAAGAACCCCAAATCGGGGTTTCAACACTAAATATCAATAACTTTTATTCCAAACGTAGAAAATTCGGATGTATTAAATTTAGAATTCGGATTTTTTTTATGACCGACGGGTTCGTACTTGACCTCAATTACACCTGATGTTAAATGAAGATGAGGTCGAAGGTGGAAGTGTACTGACCCGGAAACCCCAACACATTTGGGGGACTGGCTATCTTATCTCTGACAACCGGAACACAACAATGCTATTAACATTGCTGCTTGGCGGCAGATTTAGATAAGATGGTGGTAGCTAGCCAGGCGGACCTTTGAAATGCCCTACCACCAGCCAAATATTGGTATAACGACTTGCACAATCAGTTATGGTAGCCGGTATGAAGTTGTCGAGTTCTCTCCGTACGCGTTTCACCCGCTAACGTTTAGAAACGTGTCGGTAGTTAATATTAGTTTAAATATATAGCGATTAATATGCGACTGGCGGGATTCACGGTCGAATTTTGCGAAATTTATTTGGAACTCTTATATTCTCCAAGTCTTTTAAATTTATTTAATTTAATTACACAACTACATAATATAACTACATAACTAAATGCGTATACAGTTGAACATAAAAATATAATAATAATAGAAACTACATAATGGAATATGCTACAAACGCGACCGTCAAATTTTAATGAGACAACGCTTTATTCGACGATGGTTTTGAAAAAAAAAATTAAACTGTCTACGCCAATACCTTCTATTTCATTTACCTAATATGCCCTGTTTTTTCCGTACAGTAAAAAACCTCATCCGGTATAATATGAAATACCAGTTTTTAACTTTCATCAAAATTGATTTGTCACAACTCATGAAACAGAAGTTAGAACCGACGTGCAGTTAGGTCGCTGGATGCAGGCTGTTTCCAACCGGTGCTGTCGGTGGATATCTATGGGAGAGGTCTGTATCCAGCAGTGGACGCATTGTAGCTTATATGTTAAAGATGATATACGTTATATGTATGTATACTGTTAATATGCACTTATGTATCAAAATTCAGTTTTTGCGTTGAGATTTCATATAATTGGACTTAATTGCAAAATGAAATCAAATACATTTTTATTATCCACAACGGGTAGGTACTTGACCTCAATCACACCTGATGTTAAGTTAAGATGAGGTCGAAGGTAGAAGCGTACTGACCCGAAAACCCCAACAAATTTGGAGGACTGGCTATCTTATCACTGATAACCGGACAAAACATTTTAATACACAAAAGAAATTTTTATGAAAATACAAACAAACCTTTATACTTATAGGCAGACGATCTTATCGCTTGAAAGAGCTAAAACTAGACTGGAAAAGGATAAGATTTCAAAGGCGTCACAGACAAGCGCGTGACAGTTATCGATAACGGATCCCACCCCTAGTTGATAGTACTACTACCAGAGATCCGGGCCGATAGTAAAACTGTCGAACGAATGATGTGTCTGTAATAGTGGTAAGTTGGGTCTTTCAAACTTAGTGTGGCCACAGACCTGAGGATTGTCGGACTTTTAATTTTAAAAGTTAAAGGTAACTAGCTTAGGTATTCATCTCAGCCCGTAAACATCCCACTGCAGCGATATGGGCCGTTCCGTCGTATAATGCGGGAGTATGGGCCATAGCCCATCACGCTGGCCCAATGCGGGTTGGGGACTTCACAAGCTTTTGAATTTTTATTTCTCAGACATGCAAGTTTCCTCACGATGTTTTCCTTCACCGTTGTAAATAAATTGGATTTTATGAAAAATTACAAGCAACAGCAGCAAATATTTCGTCTTAGTAATACAGATTAAAAATTGACAACGGCGGTGAGACTAGGTCTTTCTGATGACAAGAGATAGAGGTAGATCGATTTTGCTTTCAAGGTAAATCTTTATACGACTTACACACTTCTCAAACTGAAGAATGAACAAAAAATTTGTATTTAACCAACAGAGCCAAAACTTTATTTTTATTCTTTTCAAATCAAAAATAAAGATTTTGATAAATTTTAATCATTTTTGTTTAATGAATAAGGCTCAATTTAGATTGTAAGGAAAATCGATCTACTTTTTTTGCACGACAAGTTCGCACTTGACTTCAATCACACCTAATGTTAAGTGAAGATGAGGCCGAAGGAGGAAGCGTACTCACCCGAAACCACAATCTTATTATAGGGAGCTGGCTATCTTATCTATAACAACCAAAACACAGCAATGCTGTTTGGCGGCAAACTTATAGATAAGATGGTGGTAGCTAGCCAGACCTATTCCGATCTATGCTGATCTCAATACATAATACTCTTAATAAGTATGTCGGAGATAGTGATAAATTAGCGATAGAATTCAATATTCGAACGGTCAACTGACTATCATAATACGCGGTTTTTCTGTGGGAACTAAACTTTGTGTCGCTGGTATCGCCGGAAACGGCGCCGTGACGAGGTTAACAGTTATATTAAGTCTTCACATCGAAAATGAGACACACTTTGCTACCAGCAGTCGAAGGAGTCGGAGCTCCACTGAACACATCACCGACTGTGAGTGATTCTGGTTACCTACTATCACCAACGCTTGGAAGACTTCGGTGAGTCGTTAGCTAGTAAGAAGTTGATCATGGGATTTGAGCAAGGAGGAATTGTAGACTACTCCGGTTGAATTCCACAGACTGCACGCGAGGGCCAAGTTGTGTGGCACGAGGGGCGTGCATATGTTTTCTCTTCAACAGAAAGCATCTCAGGTTCCATGATTATAATCGAATGTGAATACGTTGTCGATCTCCTATGATAGCTTGCAATAATGTCGCCATTGCCCGAGCATCCTATACCACGCGACTGGCACGCGTCCCGGCCGCTAGCAACGCCCACCCCCACTCGCCCATCTACGACAAGTATAATAATAATAAATAGTTCGGCCACTTACACCAATCGTCTAGCCCCAAACTAAGCTCTATGGATTAACAGATAACGGATAAACATACATAAATATTTATAATAAACATCCATGACTCGGGAATAAATGTTCGTATTCGTCACACAAACTTTTACCCTTCCCGGGATTCGAACTATCCACTACACCAATCAGTATCTAATTTTAAGATTTCAATGGTAAGCTGCTATACCTATTGTGAAGCAATAAAATCGTTCCCTCGTATAATGAGGGAATATGGTCCATAATCCACACTTACAATGCCTTACCACCAACCTAACCGAGTACTAAACATGTACCCCGCTGAGGATCGAACCTGGCACCTCCGATTTGAAAACTTTATGTTGTTCACATTGAGCTACGGAGACGGTTCGAGACGGAAACGTATAAACCACGATAAACATTAGAAAAGATAATTGTAAAATGTATACTAATAAAATGAGGGCTTAATGTCTGTAGATATACCACCACTCTTATCAGAGTTTAAATATTAATCAACAAGCACAATATTTGCAACTCTTCCAACCAATCAACCCTGTATCCTCAAATTTAAAAAAGAAACAATACCGAACCGAGCCAGGTGTAGGCGACGAGCTTTTAAAAACACCATCCACTTTTAAACTTCAAAACAATTGTGATTCTGAGTTACACGCTTTCGGTATTTTCACGTAAACTTGTTTTTAATAACTGTGGATTAAAGAGATGTTTGGAAATTAATCGTATTTTAAACAAGGTCGTTCTTGAACACCTGGCAATGTTATATACCGGATGAGTTTTTTTAAAGTAAGGAAAAAAATAGGGCATATTGGGTAAGAAGGTATTGGCATGGGTACTATAATTTTTTTATTTCAAAACACCATCGACTTTCGCGCCTTGCGACTAGCGAGATTCGTAGGGTACATATTTTCTCCAAGTTTTTTTTATTTATTTAATTTAATGATGTACATAATATGTGGAATGACACAACGTTTTATTATATTTTATGGTTTTGAAGAAGAAAAAAAATTAAACTACCTATGCCAATATCATTTTTTTTATGATTAACTGGATACGCGTTTGACCACAATCTCACCTGATGGGAAGTGACGATGTGGCCGAAGATGAAGCACGCGATCTCAGTAGATGCCTATTGACCCTACTCTTGAAGATCTCAAGGTTGTAAGTTTCAGGAAAGACTGACGCCGGAAGGGATTTCCGTGCCTTGGCTGTTCGTATTATGAATGAAGAGTTGACCGCTTAGTGAGAATGTTCGGTATGTTGACTACATACGGGTGGAATCCTCCCCACGCCTACTAGTCCGAAGATGAAATGGCTATGGTGGAATAAGATTATGTAATTCCAACGCACACTTATATCTTCTATTTCACTTACCTAATAACGTTGCAGAGTGTATGTATAGGATGTAGCTATTACGAAAAAAATAAAACATTAAAATCAACAGATTTTATTCAAAAAATAAAATTTCGAAATGTAAACTTTTTGAGTTTGACTTTAATGGCCGCGCGGTCTATGTACTTTGCCACAACACACAAATACGTGCCGCGGTATCTTTGAAGACGCCGAAAGACCACGCAAGCCGCTCGCCGCCGGCGCTTGCCCCGGCGCCGCGACTTGCTGTGATTAGTTGCGCCCTGTGCCCCGCCACCCCCTTTGGCGTCTTCCATATAAACGTTGCCTGTTTTGTCTCATTGATAAAATAAGGTTACAATCGAAATGAAGTAAGTCTGTTAATTTGTATTTTCATTTGCACTTACATTTACTTTTTTACTCGGAAACAAAATTTTTAGGGCTAGTTGTTTTAATGAATATATTATTTTATTGTCAAAGTTTGTCGGGTTAATTTTATTATTAGACCTTATATGTAGCTAACTTCTCATTCAGCTATCATTTAGACCTACAAAAGAGTTGAAAGCTGGATATATATCAGTACCAAGTTCAAAGAACTTATTTCGTGGTTAAACAAATTAAATTTGAAATACCTACATTGTCTTCCTTTACTGTCTTCTTATTCCACCGTCACCCTTCCATCTTCGGACCACTAGGCGTGGGGAGAGATTCCACCCGTATATAGTTAATAAACCGAACATTCGCACTAAGAAGTTCGATTCTTCATTCATCATCCGAACAGCCAAGCCATGGAACTCCCTTCCGGCGTTAGTCTTTCCTGAATCCTACAACCTTGGGATCTTCAAGAGCAGAGTGAATAGGCCTTTACTGTAATCGCGTGCTTCATCTTCGACCACATCGTCACTTTCCTTCAGGTGAGATTGTGGTCAAACGCGAATCCAGTTAATCATAAAAAAAAAATGTATTTATTTATTTACATAGACACAACAGCATTATTGCAGAAATTATATTATAGTAAACAAATATCAAACTTATGCCAATTAGTGATTCTTATTATGTTACTGACAATTAGTTATCGTTATAATTGAGTGGGTAACGTTTTAATTATATTACAAGAAAATTTGTACTTTTACATTATTATTATATAGGTACAAGTCGTTATATTAATAAGTCAAATGTTGCGGTCAATGTGGTGGTGAATTCAGTCAATCATTAAAAAAAACTGTCTTTTTACAAGGGTTTAAGTAAAGTTTAAGAGGTCTATATTATTGAAAAATAATTCTGTAAATTGGTATATAGAAGCAGGGTTGATCTCGCTGGGAGTGGTTACCATTCGTGAAATTTAAAAATTCCTTTTTTTTTTATGCACAACGGGTTGGAACTTGACCTCTATCACACCTGCTTTGACATTCCCAAAAGAAGTCATAAGTATTTTGAAAATTCAAATCAGCTTTTCGCTACATAATACTTATGTTAGGTGTAATTCAATATTTCATAATCTCACCGTACTAATGTTATTTTCGTAATTTTTGTGGTGTTTGAAATTTTATTCTATCGGTACAATTTTAAGGAATCGTGTTTTTTTTTGTTTTTTATGCACAACGGGTTAGCACTTGACATCAATCACACCTGATGTTAAGTGAAGATGAGGCCGAAGGTGGTAGCGTACTGACCCGGAAACCCCATCTTATTTGGGGGACTGGCTATCTTACCTCTGACAATACTATTAACATCGCGGTTTGGCGGCAGATTTAGATAAGATGGTGGTAGCTAGCCAGGCGGACATTTAAAATGCCCTACCACCATCCAAACCGAGTACTAAATATGTACCCCGCTGGGGATCCAACCCGCGACCTCCGAATCGTAAACTCAATGTTGTTTACATTGAGCCACGGCGGTGGTAGGTGAGGAGGATGTGGTGGAGGAGGAGGTGGTTTTGGAACACTTATGATGTTCTTGGTGGTGAATTTTCGCAGTAATGTACATCGCAGTAAAGAACTTTCGCGACAACGTACGTCGCAATGGTGAACTTTCGCAGTAATGTATATCCCAGTAAAGAACTTTCGCGACAACGTACGTCGCAATGGTGAACTTTCGCAGTAATGTATATCGCAGTAAAGAACTTTCGCGACAACGTACGTCGCAATGGTGAACTTTCGCAGTAACGTACATCGCAGTAAAGAACTTTCGCGACAACGTACGTCGCAATGGTGAACTTTCGCAGTAACGTACATCGCAGTAAAGAACTTTCGCGACAACGTACGTCGCAATGGCGAACTTTCGCAGTAATGTATATCGCAGTAAAGAACTTTCGCGACAACGTACGTCGTAATGGTGAACTTTCGCAGTAACGTACATCGCAGTAATGGACTTCGCAACTATGATTTACACTGAAGTCACGAGTGTAAATCATAGATTTCCGTTACCTATGTTCAGTATGGCGGATACGATGAATGCAAAGAACACCAGAAATCATGGAGCCACTAGCTAAAAATCCGGGAACTATTTTGCAGTTATCGGTCCGTACGGGAATACCCGGGAGTAGGCTGCTCGGCTGCTATTACACGGAATCCGGGACGGTTCTGTTGGGAATGGACCAGTTTTATATTCGTTGGAATAGGTGTGCTTTGATTTCCGATCCGCCGGCATCTGTTATTTATTTTTGTGGTAAAGATTATAATATTTGGATGGAACACTCAGGTACACAATTTTAGCCAAAATTATTGGGAGTAAAAAATAGATCAAAAGCTGCAGCCGGGTAAAAATTTAGTTATTTTTACCCGGCTGCAACGAAAGGTTATGTTATCTACACCTATCTATGTTTTGTGGGGTTCCTTATTCCCCATAGCACTGAAACGGCTAGTTGGATATAATAAGGATATAAGTCGCCTCCACAAAGTCAGTAATACATTCAAAGGATTATGTATACGCTTTTTCAATAAAGTTCCTGTTGATATACAAAATCTTCCTTTCAATAAATTTAAAGATACTATAAAACAGAACCTTATTAAGAAAGCATATTATAAAATATCAGATTATTTAGATGATAAACAATCATGGACATAACCAGCCCGTTCGCATAACCAGGCTATTTCACAATTAATAATGAAATATTATAATATAAAATAATAATTAATAATTTTGTAATATAAAAATCTTTTTTTTAAAAGAGCGACCTCTCGAGCTTCTTGCTTGTTCTTCTCAGGGGATAATTGCCTTTTGAACAAGCAGTAGCTTTAAAAATGTAAAATCTGACTATTTTAAGTGTACCCTGTGTACCTACAAAATAAAGCATTTTTTGATTTTGATTTTGATTTTGGATCTCTCATAAACTATAAGATGGGGTTTCCGGGTCAGTACGCTACCACCTTCGACCTCATCTTCACTTAATATCAGGTGTGATTGAAATCAAGTGCTAACCCGTTGTGCATAAAAAAATTAAAAAAAAAACTATTAGTTAGATTCAAGGTGATAGCCCTACGTGTCATAGGATAGGTTATGTCACAAAAAAGTAAAGGTGGCAGTGCCTCACGGTTTATTTTGGCGGGTTCTTGCAGCAACACGAACAGTCTTAAACTTTATTTACACTTCCCTTCACTAGTACTCAATCATTGACTATAGTTGTACATTGATTTAAGTTAGTTATCGAAATATAAAAGATTGAAATAGTAAAAAAAAATTTACACACTTTTGCATAAAAAAAATATTTTGACTTTTTCTAAAAAAAAATCACAATCTTGTAGCCATAGCCGATACGCGTCTTTTGAGCCATCAACCGCTCTCGTAGCCCCAAAACTCGCGACGCCGGGACGATAACACACTATCAGCGAAAATTGGGGGCGATCGAAAAAACATTTACAATATTAAAAAAATCTACATACCGCCTCCGTGGCCCAATGTAAACAACATTGGGTTTACGATTCGGAGGTCGCGGGTTCGATCCCCAGCGCGGTACATGTTTAAGTACTCGGTTTGGTTGGTGGAAGGGCATTTTGAATGTCCGCCTGGCTAGCTACCACCATCTTATCTAAATCTGCCGCCAAGCAGCAATGTTAATAGCATTGTTGTGTTCCGGTTGTCAGAGATAAGATAGCCAGTCCACCCAAATGTGTTGGGGTTTCCGGATCAGTACGCTTCCACCTTCGACATCATCTTCACTTAACATCAGGTGTGATTGAGGCCAAGTACCAACCCGTTGTGCATAAAAAAAAATCTACATGTTTCAACGGCGATGAGTTCACCCCCTGTCACGTGTGCATTTCTGTATATTTGCAAAGGTGAACCGTAGATATAGTTTCTATCATTAAACTATTAATCTTTGGAACACCTTAATGCTTTTGTTTGGGATATCTGACAATCCCATTTGGGATGCAGATCGTGACGTTATGTAATCTATCTGATATCTCTTCAGCTTCAGTATGTAGGTATGTATTTTATTTATTTACATAGAATCAACAGCATTATTACAAATTCTTATACAGAAAACTAATACCCAAACTTATGCCAATCAAAGATTCTTATTATGTTACTGAAAATGGTTACCCTTAAAAATTGAATGGGTAATGATTTAATTAAATTACAATAAAATTGGTACTATTACATTATTGATTATAATATTATTATATAAATATCAATAAAAACAAATAAAATCCTCAGTGATATACGAGTCGTTAAGTTAATATGTCTAAATTATATAGTATTGAAAGTGAAATAAGTCAAATCGAAATGTCAAAATTATAGATTTTTTTTTATGGCACGCGATCTCAGTAGATGCCTATTCACCCTGCTCTTGAAAAACATTGCTCTTGATTTATAAATATGTACAAAATGTATGTGTGTTGTGAGTGTCTGTGTGTGTGACAGTTAGTTAGTACCTATGTATAATATTAAACTATACAGAACCCATTGAGTCCGAAAACACTCGCACTTGACAATGTTCGTGACCATTATCATCGCATGGCTGGACCCAGGATATCCGGGGTTTACATAAAAGGCTACTCGGATTTTCATTTCGAACTCCACTTGCTGCAATCTAGTTCTTTTTTTTTTCTTTTTAAAACATGTTATTTATTTAAAATAACATACGAGTATCTCCAAAAGTTTTTTACCAACTCACAAAAACTAATGAAGATCGACTTCAGGTTTCAGATAGTTTACTTTGTATGGGAAATTGAAAATTTCTTGATGGAATTCGATTATATTTCCTTGTGCAAAGTTGTTCGTAATCAAGAGTGCAGTTGCAATTACACGAATTGAATTTCACCCTATATATCAAATTTCATCCATTCATCCGTTTCGCCGTGATTGAGGAACAAACAAACAAACAAATATCCAACTTTCATATCTATAATATTATTTAATTAAGACAGATTTTTGATTTTACAAAAATATCCATAATGTCCAGTTCATTCTTTATGAATCTGACTTGTTTTACCTGGACAGAATTTCGGTTCTACACGCTTTGAAAGAGATTATCGACTTCGCTCAAGTGAAACGGGTAAATGGCTCCTTAGTGAATTCATGCCTAAAACAAACCGTGTTATAGAACAGAATTTATAAAAGGATTAAATTCTAAAGTTTAGGGAATTTTTGCGAGGAAATACTTAAAGCGAAATTCTTTGTGAAATGGAAAAGTTTTTAAGACAATAATCGCGAGAGGTTTTAATGAAAATTCGCCCTCACTTTGGGATAGTGGGAATTTTACGGGACTTCTGACATGCACTAATTTGAACGTTACGACATGGAATGATACCTAGGGATGCAGACAGTCTTAAATGTTCCTTAGAACACCAACAAAACTGCAGGTATAACCTGAATCTAGGGAGAAACAATATAAGCACACTGATGGGCATTATCACAGGTCACTGTAGATTAAATAGACACCTATCACCACTAAGATTTTCTTTATGCACGACGGGTTCGTACTTGCCCTCAATCACACCTGATGTTAATGAAAATGAGGTCAAAGGTGGAAGCGTACTGACCCGGAAATCCCAACACATTTGGGGGACTGGCTGTCTTATCTCTGACAACCGGAACACAACAATGCTATTAACATTGCTGCTTGGCGGCAGATTTAGATAAGATGGTGGTAGCTAGCCAGGCGGACATTTAAAATGCCCTTCCACCAACCAAACCGAGTACTAAACATGTACCCTACTGGGGATCGAACTCGCGGCCTCCGATTCGTAAACCCTATGTTGTCTACATTGAGCCACGGGGGCGGTTAGAAGACTAACTGCAGGTATAACCTGAATCTAGGGAGAAATAATATAATCACAGGTCATTGTAGATTAAATAGACACCTATCACTACTAGATTAGTTTCAGATCCATCTTGAACCGAATGCGGAATATAAGAAACCAGCCAACATTTCCTAGCTGAGTGTGTTGTCTACTCCAGACTAAGATGAGAAATTTTTGCCAAGAATAAAATTTGTATAATAGTATCTGAAATACGAAGATATCACAGAGTTCTGCAAGAAAACTGGAAGATTTAGTGGACGGACTGAACCAAGCCCACAGTAAGCAAGCGCATTGAGCAACTCTGAGTACAGTGTGCGAAGTGCGAGTTTTGTCTCGTTCTTAACTTTACCATCGCGTTCGCGTTTACGCAAAAAGTCCCTATGAAAAAAATTGTTTTGCAAACTATCCGCTAGAGGCGCTGCACATTTCTTCATACAAATCGTCGGTAGTAAAGTTAAGTCGAAACAAAACTCACACTCCGCCCTCTGGTTACATATTTGTGCCTTTTGGTGTGAAGACTTGAGGCCCGTGGGGTACGGAAGCGCGACGATTTGTCAAAGATCTTTCGTCGCCACGTCGTCGCGCTTATATGATATCTCTGGTGACAAAAGAGCTGTCACCTACCAGGGGCAGCGTGTTATCATTGCTATACAACGAGGTAACGCTGCCAGTCTTCTGGGCACCCTCCCACACGGCACGGATCTCGAACACGTTTTCTACTTATCACAATTGATCCTGTGATTTTGTTTTTTATTAATGTTAATACCTCCTTTTTTTAAAAATATTTAAGGCTTTGGTAGATGCCATCAGCCTAAACCATTGACAATTAAGTGCCTATATAGTCTGAGATTCTATCCAAAAATGGGAAGAAAACTAAGATATAACAAAAAACAAATAACAAAAAAAAACAGGTTAAAAAAAATTAATACCTCCTTTTTGATGTGCATAAATGTCGTGTATCTTTTTTTTTCGTTTTATTCTCTCCTCTCGGAGAAGGCAAAGGGATACAAGCCCATACAGCCATGTCTTATTTCTCTTATTTCTTCAGTTTATAAGTCAGTCTCAGTCAAAACAAGTAATTCGTCGTATACTTGGCGTATACAGAGTCTAGTCACAGCCAAGTCATTCTTCAGTAAAGTGGCAGAATGCTTTACAAAAGATTTTGGCGACTATTGTGGGAACCCGAAAACTACGTTACGCACTTTAATTTACACTTCCCTTCACTTGTACACCATCACTAACTTTTGCTGCACAATATCCTGCCATTATTAAGCTTCAAAAGTCAGAATGCACAAATTATAAGAATTATAAAAAAAAAAATTAAATTGCAACTTCACTCGCCGAGATCCCGCCAAAAAGCCTGTCATGTATCTACTTCGATTATACCTTGCTATCAGTATCTTATAAGTAAAATAAAAAGGTTTGTAATACATCCAAGCATACAATGAAAATCGTTGCTGATTGTTTTATTTCATTATTTTATCTTTTCTCACCTACAAACCATTTCCCCCGCTTTTTAACCGCTCCTGCGCGCTGCGTGTGAAATTGCGCGTAAATGCCAAACAATGGCGGAAAAATCGGAACATACACCACGCATCGGCGCCATTTAAAAACAATAATAAAATATATAACGAGTATGAGTCAGTATCATCAATCATGTTATGTAGGAGCCAATAAATACGTGGCGTAAAACCCTCGTATCTGACTAGCCCTGCATCGAATTTTAAATTTCAATACACGCCAGTGCTCGTATCCAACTAATATTTTTATTTTTTTTTATGCACAACGGGTCAGCACTTGACCTCAATCACACCTGAGGTTAAGTGAAGATGAGGCCGAAGGTGGAAGCGTACTGACCCGGAAACCCAAATATTTGGGGAACTGGCTATCTTATCTCTGACAACCGGAACACAAGGCGCTTGGGATCGAACCCGCGACTTCCGATTGTTTCCTCCTCCTCCGATATTTGTTTGTTTATTTGTTTGTTTGTTGTGCACGGCGAAATATACCCTGGATTGAGACATAAGATATGTACTTTTTATCCCGATAAAGTGAGTAGTTCCCGCGGGATAAAACAAATATCCACGATAAAGGAGTAAAAATTTTTTAAGTTATATTATCTACAGTGAAACATTTGTGTATTTGTTATGTGACATAAAGATATTTGTGTGACAAACATGTTGCTTGTAATTTTTCATAAAATCCAATTTATTTACAACGGTGAAGGAAAACATCGTGAGGAAACTTGCATGTCTGAGAAATAAAAATTCAAAAGCTTGCGAAGTCCCCAACCCGCAATGGTGCGCGGTGGAGTATTATACTCCCTCATTATACGAGGGAAGGCCTATATCCATGCAGTGGGATGTTTACAGACTGATGATGATGATGACAACTTATTCACATGGCGGCACTAATGAAACCCCTCGAGTATTGACGCATACCGTCCCATTCGCATTTCGTCACGAATTCAAAAATGGTCCCACTCACATTCGGTCCTATTCGCATTCGTCCCATTCGCATTCCATCCCATTCGCATTTGGCCCCATTCGCATTTTGTCCCATTCGCAAAATGAACTCACTCAGGATAAAATTTGTTTTTAACATTTTCAACCTACAAGTTGAACTATTGTTTCAAAAATGGTAGGCTTGAAAATAAAAACATATACCTAGCTTTAAATAATTATGTGTATTGTTTTAAAATAAAAATTCTTACAAAATCAACATAACAATATGTATTATTTAAAAATCAACATTCACATGACAATCAAAACGTACTGTTCATTATAAAATTTATGATGATATAGGTATTTATTATTTATTACCAACTGTAGAAATGTAACTTTTTTCAGAGTAACGCCTTAAGTGCCTAATGTTTACAACTCCTGTTTTCTTTCAATGATAAGAATTGCGCTATTTTGTCATTCACATTACTGATGAAATTGTTTTTATTTTCTTTTGAATATAAAAATTGTGTTATTGGATTATTCAAATTATCTACTGATAAAATACATTTTGATTGTTGATTTTCTTTTCATAATCAACTAACTTACGGACATAATTTAAACAAAAAGATCTAAAAGCGGTTGGGACCTAGTACTTTCCGAAGAAAAAAGGCGTAATGTTGATTACTGCCAGAGCTAATAACACGGCGAATAAAGACTTAAGGGACAAATTTAAAGTAAAAATGTGTTTATTCTACTGAAAACAACTTTTGATCGAACTCTAGGACAATGATACACTTTACTAGATATTAAAATTCTAAGTCTTCTAATTAATTTACAACAAAAAACCTTCTCCTGAAAAATACGTTGTTTGTAATTGCGCCTCTTTTCATTGTATACGACTATATGTATGTATACATCTCATCATTTATCGGTATACCTTTTTGTCTAATCACAATATTATCAGTACAACAGTTTAAGCATGAAAACCGGACAGACAAACATATCAAAGGGCTCGGTACAAATTAACAGATAGATCAATAGTTTCCAAACTTTGCTGATCAAACAGTTGCATGTTCCAGAAACTTTGAGACTGCGGCTTGCGAAGCAACACGTTCAGCTGCATATTCCAAAGTAAAAGTAACACTTCGATTGAGTTAGCAAGGCTCAACGAGCTGAGCTGTGCAGGTAGTAAACCACAAATCGAGAGCTCTGCCAAGACGAAACGAAACAAGAAACGTAAGCTACTTGACTCGGTAGAAAAAATCGCGAGGTATTGACACAGAAATAATACTATATTAATTCTGGGTCACTACCTAACATGCGATTTCCAATACTTAGCTTGTAATAAGTTACAAACAAAGACTCAAACTTAGACTAAGGCCTAAGTTTGGTCAATAAACTTTCTTTTTTTTAAATACTGTAATAGCGACACAAATAATGTTGAAACTAATATATTAAAAACGTTGGTTATCTCTAAGTTTGGTTTCCCGAGGGCTGGGATAAATACATTTCTTGATTATGGATTTAGGTATTTCTTACTTTTTGAGAATAAGTCGTAAATTAAAAAAATAGTTTTTAAGAACAAGCTTTTAATTTTCCATCATGGTCGCCGCATGAATTGAATGGTATTCCAATGACTTCGGGTACCGATACCTTATTATATGTTAATCAACCAGAGTTGGTCGGGTGACTAAGGGACATTTTATTCTATAGACTTGCACGTTTCAACGGCGATGGGTGCCTCGTCACCTGTGCATTTCGTGTGGACATTGTATCAAGCATTAAACTTTTAATTCAAAATTCATATTCAAAAAGTTTTATTTCGTAAGTTATAAAAATAACATTTTAAATCGTCATGACATTCAATTATCGCTCATTCGCAAGTCTGACTGCCCATAGAAGAACGAGCAGGAAACTCTTTTCCAATTTAAGTATTTTTTGAAATTTATGATTCGACAAAAAAAAATGGAAAACTATATACTGGATATCGCCGACCGCCGCAGGCTTTGAATGTCTTTTTTTTATGCACAACGGGTTGGTTTATCTCAATCACACCTGATGATGTGAATGCTATTAACATTGCTGCTTGGCGGCAGATTTAGATAAGATGGTGGTAGCTAGCCAGGCGGACATTTAAAATGCCCTACCACCAACGAAACCGAGTACTTAAACATGGGTATCGATCCCACGACCTCCGAATCGTAAACTCAATGTTGTTTACATTGAGCCACGGAGACGGTTGAAGGCGGTCTACCGGTACTTTATTTTAAAGTGTATACATTCT
This sequence comes from Oegoconia quadripuncta, assembly GCA_949316235.1. Taxonomy (NCBI): domain Eukaryota; kingdom Metazoa; phylum Arthropoda; class Insecta; order Lepidoptera; family Autostichidae; genus Oegoconia; species Oegoconia quadripuncta. Next base: position 2,545,667 of record OX438741.1, on the reverse strand, counting down.
CCTTTGAATGCTCTTAGTGACATTGTGTAAGCTACTGCTATGTACAGTAAGTTAATTTTTATATATTTTATAATGTTTGGAACATCCAAATACTAATGTTTGGAATACCTCTCACCACCCCATTTAAGACAAAGATCGTAAGGTTATGTATGTATATGTGCACTGAAAACAGTAGATCGAGCAATATGCACCTAAAGCTTTGTTGATGCATCACAAGTACAAAACACTTTGCTCTTTTTCCACAGCCAATTAGAAATCTTCCACATAAATATCGCTAAACGTACTACCGCTCAGTTCCCCCCACCTAATATTCCTTTTTACGATACCCCGGGCTCCAAATCTGCACTAGATAGTGAACAGTTGGTTTGAACAGTCGCGAGTTCCCTAGTTACAGCAGTTCCGAATGAAGGCGCAGTTTCTACTGCCCGGATAAGTTTCCGCCTTTTTAGGACACCCGGAGGCGGGATGTAGGATTCAAATACTTTATTTAAATCTGTCTATGTAGAGTTTTGCTGGATGTGTCTGAAAATTTATCATATTCATGCCTATGGATGAGACCTCTAGAGTCTTGACATAAAATGTCAAAAGTGCAAATTGACAAATCCTCAAAATGATTTTTTTTTATGTTGGACGAGTAGCGCTTGACTTCAACCAACGTACGCGTCCATGACCGTCGGGGACCGATTTTATGTAGGAGAAAAATGGAACGTACGGATTACAATGTAAGAAAGAAAGAAAGTATTTATTTGGATTTCTGTTATAAGAGTATTTTATACATAAGTTTACAATAATATACTAAAACCAAAAAGGTCTCCACTCAGCATGTGTCGGGTTGGAGCAACCACGACGCTGGTATTCTGTGGAGCCGAAAGGCAGAGTACAATACATACATATAGGCCGTATCCAACGAAAAGGGGCGGAATTACAAACAACGTATTATTCAGGAGAAGCTTTTATGTTGTAAATTAATTAGAAGACTTAGAATTTTAATATCTAGTCATGTGTATCAGTGTCCTAGAGTTCTAAATGATGAACAAACTCCACAATGTACTCGGCTTTCGCTCAAACGTTCTTTGGTCAAACGTTTTTCGGGGTAGTGTAATTCGGTATACCATTATACACGCTTAGTATTATAAGAAACCACGCCGACACATTTTATCTTTATTTTCTCTCGCAAATTAATATGGGTAGATCACTTCCAGCATCACACATCCGGACCCAGATAGTCGGCTTTATCCGGACACTCCCTCACACGGCTCAGTTCACCGAAAATACAAATCATACTTGCTTCCTTCACAAGTATTTTCCGAGACAGCCTTGGGGTGTACATGTTGTATGACGCTGCTCTACCCGTTTTACCGTAACTAAATTATGGTAAAAGAGTGTAGGTGGCTCAGCGGTTAAGACATGGTCTCCCAATTTGGGAGGTCCGGGTTCGATTCCCAGGCAGGCCGTGCATCAATGAGTTTTTAGTGGTTTTTAAATTTAACTTAAGTACTTATGTGCATTTATCCGACTGCTTCTAAACGGTGTAGGAAAACATGGTGATGAACCCTACATATAGAAATAAAAATTCTGAGGCATGTGAAGTCCCCAACCCGCATTGAGCCAGCGTGGAGGACTATGGTCGCATCACTATCAAATCAAATCAAATCAACTCAAAAATGCTTTATTTTGTAGGTACACAGGGTACACTTAAAATAGTCAGATTTTACATATTTTTTTTTATTTTATTAAAAACTGGTTTCGCGTTTGACTACAATCTCACCTGATGGAAAGTGACGATGTAGCCGAAGATGTATCACGCGCACCCAGTAAATGCCTGTTCACTCTAGACTTGAAGATCCCAAGGTTGTAAGTTACATTTTTAAAGCTACTGCTATCCACTAAAGCAATCGGTCGTCGATAGCATAGTATTGTGGACAACGATTTCCGACAAATAATTCAACCGCCTCCGTGGCTCAATGTAAACAACATTGGGTGTACGATTCGGAGGTCGCGGGTTCGATTACCAGCGGGGTACATGTTTAAGTACTCGGTTTGGTTGGTGGTATTATTGTGTTCCGGTTCCCAAAATATTTGGGTTCCCGGGTCAGTAGTTCCACCTTCGGCTTCATCTTCACTTAACATCAGGTGTGATTGAGGTCAAGTGCTAACCCGTTGTGCATAAAAAAAATATATTTTTTTAAGTCACTTTTGAAGTATCTTCTTACAATATAGTAATATATAATCATAATTACATATATATACAGAATAATAGGCATAACTACATAAAATATACTTACTGTAACCGCCGAAGTAACCGCCTCCGTGGCGCAATGTAAACAACATTGGGTTTATGATTCGGAGGTCGCGGGTTCGATCCCCAGCGGGGTACATGTTTAAGTACTCGGTTTGGTTGGTGGTAGGGCATTTTAAATGTCCGCCTGGCTAGCTACCACCATCTTCTCTAAATCTGCCGCCAAGCAGCAATGTTAATAGCATTGTTGTGTTCCGGTTGTCAGAGATAAGATAGCCAGTCCCCCAAATGTGTTGGGGTTTCCGGGTCAGTACGCTTCCACCTTCGACTTCATCTTCACTTAACATCAGGTGTGATTGAGGTCAAGTACTCGTTGTGCATAAAAAAAAATACTTACTGTAAGTTTATATGAAGCTAAACGCAGGTAGCAATTAATTCACTAGAAATAAAGTCACTAAGTACAAATTCATTGAAATCAACTCTTTCCCAACTTTTCGTTTAAAAACATTCCAAGCGGTACCGAAAATATTTAGGCCTGCAAATTCTTTATTATACAAGTTACTTAAGACAGCGGCAAATAAAGCAATTTCGAGTGTTTAGCGTTTCCTAGTGAATAAGCAAGTCTTTCTGTTTGTCTATCCAAGGCTTAGCTCAGAGGCTCTTAGGCCCGTAGGCTTCTCAAGATTGAGAACAGTCTTGTGACCGGTCTCAAGTAAACGTGTTGATTAATAAACCTAACTTGAGACCTGAAAAGCACGTGTGTACTCAAGCAGTACTCACTTGAGACGTGCGCCGAGTTTCACGTATTAATAAACGAAACTCAAGACGTGATTTCAGCAGAGTAGACCTCAAGATTGGTTTCTGAATTAGCACGGAGCTTGAGATAGCGTCAACTGCTTACGACGCATCTCGGTGGATACAGCCTCGAGACTTCTATTGAGATTGATTTAGTAGATACAAAACTGTAATTTGGCATTGGTATACATAATTAGGCTAACAAAATGGTAAAATTAAATCTAGATTTTTTTTAAATTTTGTACCCCATCGTGTGGGGTGTCGTCGGATAGGTCGATCAAAAATAGAGATTATCTTATCCAGTTTTTCAATTTAGCGTTTCGTTTAAGAAATATTAAGTTTTAAGTGCTAATTTTTGTTAGAGCCCAGTGTCCCCCCCCACCCCCCCACCCTCTCAAAGCTAAACTAGTTTTGAATACGTGAAAAAAAATCACGGCAGTAGTATACAGGTTGTCATGGAAATAATTAATCACCCTTTAACTATCGATAGGCAGACAAGACCTCCCTAATCACAAATATTAGCTTTAGTAAAAATGTCACGGTTTTCGAGATATCCTTATTTTATGTATTTTTCGAAAATTTATCACTTGTTATGGTTTTCCTCGTCATTTCTTGCTTTTTGTACCACGCACGTCGTGCCCATTATTTAAAAAAAACGCCCAATAAATGCAGATTCTAAAATGGTAATCCAAGTCTAGGATTCCCGTCTTTTAGCAAAATTATAGCTACCTGAATAGAAAATAGTCCTTTTATGAATACTTCCAAAAATTGCGTTTTGTTGTAATAATCATGAAACTAGCCTCATTTTCACTAAGTTTTTTCACTCATTTTTTTGATAAAACTAAAATTTTTGATTAGGGAGGTTGCTGTGGCCTATCGATAGTTAAAGGCTGATCCATTATTTCCTGGACAGAAATAAATAAATAAATAAATATCCTTAGACATACACACAGCGCCATCTAGTTCCACAGTAAGCAACTATAGGCTTGTGTTGCGGATACCAGATGGTTGATATACTACATAAATACATATTTTTTTGTAAATAAATACTTATTATAAATGAAAACATCCATAACTCGGGTACATATGTCCGTATTCATCACACAAACATATGCCCCTAGCGGGATTCGAACCCGCAACCTTTTGGTATAGTGCTCAGAGTTGCTAACCATTACACCAAACAGGATAATGAAGATAAACAGACAGGTACATTCCATTGAAAATTATTTCTCAAACAATAAAAAGCCCGCATATTGTGAGGGCAAGTACCCTACACTGGCCGGTTTTAATTCTAGTACTGCCTTCTCAAACGCATATGCTACGCTACCTACTCGCACACTGTGCTATCCGGTATAGCTAGTTGGCACAATTCGTTTTTATTAAATCAGTAATCCTTGGCTCAAGTCCAGTAGAGTGAAGAAACACTGATTGATGAATTATGTAGATTACATTACGACAACCATTCACTTACCACCATCTGTCGCGGTCGTTAAGTGTCTGTCGCTTACACAGATGGCGCACGACATCTCCCGATTAGGCCTTGTCGCAAAATTTGATTAAAATTTAATTCATTTAACATACAATATCCAGTTTTGGGGCTACTTATAAGTAATGTTAATAGTTAGTTGTCCCGCTCGTCCATGCTACATTTTTATGAATAGGATAAAAATAAAAAGCGCTCGCTCGCGCGCGTGTGGGCGTGTATGTGCACGTGTGAATGGATGTGTGTGTGTTGTGTGTGTGAACGTGTGTGATCTTATTTCTATTATCTATTTACATGTACATATAAAATGCCCTGCCACCAACTAAACTGAGTACTAAACATGTACCCCGCTCGGGATCAAACCCGCAACCTCAGGTTCTTAAACCCTATGTTGTTTACATTGAGCCACGGAGGCGGTTAAAACTAGTATATTGAGCTTAGCAGACTAGCAATGAGAGCACCACCAAAACCAAACCCTTCCTCCATTATGTCCAGCTAGCTCAGGGCTGGAAATTTTGCCACGGTTACTATTGGCATTATTATTTGCGGTAGCCTTTTGCTTCCTGCACATTAACACTCACTGCGTTGTGGCACTGTCCGGCGTGTATCAAAACAGGGTGTCAAGCATAACTTGATCCCCTTCCCCATAGGTTAAGCCTTAGTGCTGATTTTGAATTCATTTAGCTACACTCCCATTTGCCGAAGGGGGCGTAGGAAACTTCTTTCCTACTTCACACCTTTAACTCTTCTTTAAATAGTCTGGGGCCCAAGGTAGCAATAGAGACACGTAGGGCACCGTCTACCTTCAGTAGGCGCCGTGCTGAGTACCACTGTTGATTCTGGCTTACAGGAGTTACAGTGGGAGGTGTGTGGAGGCGGGTAATAGCCCAGAGCTGCTTTATGGCTGAGCACTTGTTCAGTGCGACGGATGCGACCACTGTGGCGGACGATCAGAAAATATAAATTGGAATAAAATATAAATATCTTTAGGAATTTCCTAAAGATAAAATATATAAATCTATAATATATAAAGATATAATCATAAAACAGAAATTATTAACAAAAGGCTATTATAAAATCACTGACTATTTGAATGATAAGCAAGCATGGACATAGCTGTCTTATTATTTATATAATTATCAAATCGCAACCCATAATCTGTTTAAAAGAGCAACCCTAGAGTTTCTTGCTCGTTCTTCTCTGGGGAGTCAGCTTTGTGAATGAGCAGTAAATTGAAAATTTAAATGTAATATTAATAGTGACGTTTTCAAATGATAATTTTATCCTATGAAATAAAATATTTTGATTTGATTTGATTTGATACTACTTATATTTCTAACAAAAAAGTTGGCAACCCTATGTATCAAGATCTCATAAACATGGCACTTGAAACTTGTAATCTACCCAGGCATTTAAATTGATAAACTATACTTTTACGCCGGAGTAACGTTTGTACGAATTAACTAACGCAACCGGAGGCTTACGTAGAGTAACGTAAGCCCCGCGAAGTATAATGCTTCAATTTAGAGGTGACTAATTTCCTCTGCTGTAATTGGATCGAGAGGTACTGCACCTGAGGTGAGATGGTGAGGAACGATATTGAACCGATATAGAAGGTATTTAGTTTTTTCAGACTAGGCGTTTTAAGCCGAATGCCTAGAGAGGAGGGTAATGTTTTTCGTATGAATATAATGTTAAACTTCTATTTTACGTCCTATAGCTTAAACGGCTTAAAGGAATTTGAAGTGCAAGCATCTTTAGATTCGTTTTAATCTCAATAGTAATACATTTTATCCGCTTAAAACATTCCAGCGAATGGCTTGATGGATTAAAATAGTAGATATAGTCTATTTATTCCTTTTTTATATTGTGTTGTTGAATTTTTTGCTTTTAAATACCCATACTGTTATTTAAAAGTCACTACATATTGCAAATAATATTTATTCAAAATAACAAAAAACTATCGCATCGCATTTGATATAAACTTCCCGATGTTATTTCCTCTACCTATTCATTTTTTTTATGCACGACGGGTTCGTACTTGACCTCAATCACACCTGATGTTAAGTGAAGATGAGGTCGAAGGTGGAAGCGTACTGACCCGGAAACCCCAACACATTTGAGTGACTGGCTATCTTAATCAATCTATATTATCAATACTGTCACATATACTATTATAATCCTGAAACGTTCTTACTATTGTAAATCGGTTGGTGGTAGGGCATTTTAAATATCCGCCTGGTTAGGCTACCACCATCTTATCTAAATCTGCCGCCAAACAGCAATGTTAATAGCATTGTTGTGTTCCGGTTGTCAGAGACAAGATAGCCAATTTGCCAAATAAGATGGGGTTTCCACCTGCGGCTTCATCTTCACTTAACATCAGGTGTGATTGAGGTTAAGTGCTAATATTTAGAGCTTATGCTCTCCAAAAAAAATATGAGGTCGGTAGCGTTTGTACATAATATTAATATTTGGGTTTCCGGGTCAGTACGCTTCCACCTTCGGCCTCATCTTCACTTAACATCAGGTGTGATTGAGGTCAAGTGCTAAATTGCTAATTTGGTACATTAAAAAAACCCCCCTATATTGTCTCTCTATGTATTGCTATAATAAAATTACATGTGCCTATTAAATGTACTTAGATAAACCAAAAAAATGTGTTTATATTCTTAAACTAATAAAAAATCCTTATAAGAGATAGAGGCTGTCTCAAAAAGACATACACGAAAGACATACACGAGAGTGCCACCGCCTAGAACGAAAGGCACGTATTACCTCTAGCGAACTATAAACGGTACTTACTTGTAGAATATCGTTACTCTGATTTACAGCGTTTCCTAATTGGTTGAAACACACTTATGTCTTGGCAGAAAATGCCAAGATGAAAAGGGCACGAGGGGGTCGTTCATTTTAAAAGCGACTAAAGATATTATGTTACAAAATATGAACCATGTTCTTCTTACAAATAACTTCAACACAGGTGGTGTTCTGGTAAATTGCTTACTACATATTTGTAGACGTTATTTTGAAACAAGTAAAAATAGAGCGCCACTCTGGGGTCGCTCTGGTAAGTCAGCGGTTTGAGAGAGACGGACGACGACGGGAGCGAGAGGGAAGATGGAGCCAGCGGGAGCTCGGCGAAAATCGGCACTTCGACACCGCACACACACACACACAATCTTCTTGGGGATGCCGAAGTATAAACAAAACTCTTGATAGTGTTGAAAACTATTCTTCTTTAATTCTCACAATTCACAATTCACAAACTTTACTTTTCCGAGAACCGACCGCAGTATTTGACGTTGTGCTTGTAACTAGACAGACTACTTTTTTTTTTTTTTTTTTTTTTTTTTGCGCCCATGCAAAGGCACCCTCCGGAGGAACGAAGGAGGGAGGCGGAGAAGGCTCTAAGCGTACGAGCACAGCCGGCTGTGCAAGTTATGTGGGACTCACAGAGTGTGCCTACCCACTAAAACTCCGCCTTGGAGGTAGGGACTAGCCGTGAGGCTTTTATCCCGTCATCGGAAGCGACCCCTTTCCTGGGGAGGGGAGGGGCGCTAGTGGTGCTCTGCTAGAAGAGCATCACTTAGAAGAGCCTGGAGCTAATCGAGAGTCGATGATGAGTCAGGGGTGACAAGTGCCCCTGACTCATCTGTGGCCGCCAGGAGGCAAGCCAGATCGGATGTGAGTTTGTTGGGTGGGTCGGTGAGGACGTTCCTAGGACGCCGGACTTGATAGAGAGAGGTTGATGAGGGGGTAGGGTAGACTGCTGACCCTCTTATTAACGGATTTGGGTGTTCGGTAGCTGATTTGAAAAAGGATTCGGTGAGGGTTTTCAAAAACTGTTGGATTGATGGTAAATCTATGTCACGGTGAAGGTCAGCATTTCTGACGCACCAGTGGGCGTTCAGTGCTCTACGACAGAAAAGGTTTTGTACGATTTGGAGTTTATTTATTGTATTAGGGTTCGCGTGTGCGAAAACGGGGGCCGCGTATGTCATTACCGGTCGGATGCATACCTTGAAGAGTGTTCTCTTATTGATGGGGGACATTTTACTACTTCTGCCTATCATACTATTTAGGCGGCCCAGATAGAAGCGGGCAGTGCGAGTCACATTCAGGATGTGAGGCTTAAAAGTTAGCCTCGAGTCCAGAGTAACACCTAGGTATTTGGCAGTGGGTTTCCAGGGGACAGGGGTACCTAGCATACGGATTTGGGTATCATTGAGATCGAGATGGCGTCTTCTCTTATGACTGAATCTAATCGCGGTGCTTTTATCGGGGTTTACTTCTATACGCCATTTCCTAAACCATTCTCCAAGCTCATTAACTGAGCGTTGGAGTTTGGGTATGGTTGACGACAGCCGCTGACCCTTTATATAGAGGGCAGTGTCGTCGGCGAAGAGAGAGAGTTGGACATTGTTTTTGGGGATGGGTATGTCGTTTGTGTACGATATATATAGTAGGGGAGAGAGCACTGATCCCTGAGGGACTCCGGCTTTGAGCGGGCGGGGGGAGGATAGCACTCCTTCGTGTCTAAAACGAAAGGTACGATCCTGGAGATAGGATGCTATTGTTAGAACTAGCCTATCGGGGAGACCTAAGTGGTGTAGTTTATAGATAAGGCCTGCGTGCCATACTTTATCGAATGCCTTTGCGACATCAAAGAAGACTGCTACTGTTTTTTCGCGTTTAGGGTAGAAACCGCTCAAGATGTACTCGATTATGCGGTGGACCTGTTGTGGACAAGAATGGTTTGCGCGGAAACCGAATTGGTGGGGTAAAATAAGAGGGGGCTCACCTACTGGGAATAGGTGTTTTCTCATATGATAGAGGATTACTCTTTCTAATACTTTGCCTAGCGCCTTGAGGAGGCTGATGGGACGGTGGCTAGAGGGGATATTGAGGGGCTTTCCTGGTTTGGGGATACCTATGACTATTGCTTCCTTCCAGGCGGTTGGAAAGTAGCAGAGATCAAAGCAAGCGTTAAATATAAGAGACAGTAGGGTGAGTGCATTGAGGGGGAGGTGTTTGAGGGCTTGGTTGGAGATTCCGTCCGCGCCTGGGGCTTTTTTTGGCTTAAGGCCTTTGATGATGGCTTGAATTTGGTCGGTGGAAACTAGGATAGGGTCTGAGGTTGGAGGGGAAGTCGTTATACAACGAGCTTCCTCCTCCACCATTTGGACATGGGCGGAGTCATACTCGAGAGTACTGGGGGAGCATTGCGCGGCCGTGTTGTCAGCGAGACATTCGGCTTTTTCATCGTCTTCGAAGGCAACGGTGCCATCGGGACGGTTTAGCGGAGGGGTATGGGTGATTGTGTCTAACCGGAGGGCTTTCGCCACTTTGTAATACGCGAGGTGGGAGGGAGAGATTTCCTCCATGAGTTTACTCCATTGAGCATTCCTCACTTCGGAGAGACGGGACCTAACCTGACGTTGGAGTTGGTTGGCTGCTTTCCTATGGGAGGGGGTGGGATAGCGAGCAGCTCTGCGGAGGGCTGCATTCTTACATTTAATTAGGTTGATGACGTCTAATGGGAGCTTTTGATCTTTGACCTTGGCTACGCGCTCGTTGGCCTTGATCGCAGATTGTATGAGTTGGGTGAGGGAGCTCACCGCATTGTCTATATTTTCAGTGCTATCGAGATGATGATATGATGATGATGATGATGAGGGGACATACGGTGAGTCTGGAGAGTCGATGGCTGCGGTGAGGGATGTTTTGAACCCATCCCAGTGGGTGAAGGTTTTAGGGGTGGCGGGAGGAGGGGGTTGGGGCCCCAGTATCAGTGAGACTGGGCGGTGGTCTGATCCTAGGTCGTCGAGAGGTTCGATCGTGTTTAGGTTTAGGGAAATGTTTTTAAAAAGAGCGAAATCGAGAATGTCTGGCAATTGGTTTGTGTTATCGGGGTAATGGGTGGGCCAAAATGGACATATAACGTCTATATTTAGAGACTGGGTGATGTTGAGCAGCTTAGTGCCGCTTGCATTGGTAGTGAGGCAAGTCCAGCTAGTATGTTTGGAGTTAAAGTCTCCGAACATAATAACTGAGTTGCCCAGTAGGAGGATAGCTTCAAAGTCACTTTTTAGGGGTGGAGTACCACTAGGAATATAGATGGAGGCTATAATAATGGATTGATGACCTGTCATGGCAAGCCTGCAGATAGAGGCTTCCATATTAGTGAGGGGGGGGGTGGTGATGGGAGAACAGTGGAGAGATCTTTTATAGTAAATGGCTGTTCCACCACGTCCGTCGAGTCTGTCATTACGTATTAGGGTATATTTGGGGATGGATAAGCCTTTACGGTCAGTGGCTTTGAGCCATGACTCCTGTATTAATAAGAGGTCTACTTCTCTACTGCGCACGAACTCTTTTAGTTCGTTGACATTAGTGCGCAGACTGCGCGAATTGTAGGAGATGAGAGAGACACCTCTTGGTTTGGTCCGACCGGTACCTAAGGGGGTGTTTATATTTTGGGACATTGTACTTAAATGGAGTTTAGTAGGTGATGGTGTTCTACTAGGGCAAGGAGACGTTCTTGGGCTGTGCGGGAAGCGCGCAGCTTGCGGGCGAGTATTGATATCTCTCCGATATCAATACCGCTGATTGCAGCGTAGACGGTCTGCATGTCCTCAGCCAGGGAGGGCATACTGCCACCTGGGTGAGGCTTTGGATGGTTTGGGCGTGGGGTGGCTGGAAGAGCCTGAGGACGGAAGACTGAGGGGGGGGCTGGGGTTTTAGGACCCCAGGGGTTTGAGGCCTGGGGGGGCTTTAGGGGTGGGAAGTGGGAGGCTGTCGCCGGGGGTGGTGAGGGTTTGTGGCCTGCTTGGGTGGAGGCTTTAGGAGCCTTTTGAGTGGGGCGGGGGCGGGGAGCACGCGGGCAACCGCGGTAGTTGGCCGTATGGCCGGATTGTCCACATAGCACGCACGATGGAGGAGTCTCATCGTCACGTGTGCGTGTGCACTCTTTTGTGCTATGTGGCTCTAGGCACTTTACGCACCTAGGGTTGGCGGAACAGTTTGCCGCTGCGTGGCCATAGAGCTGGCAACGGTGGCACTGACCGGGGTGACCGCGTTTGTGCGGGGGCTCTATTTTTATTTTGGAGAGTCCACAGATGGTGAGTTCTCCTTTGAATATGTCCCTAGCGTTGGGGACGTTGGTGAGGATGGCTAAGGCCAGTGGGTATGTTCTACCCGTGCGACTGTGCATTTTGTGCACAGCCTCAACGGGGAAACCTTGCTGGATGAGGTCATCGAGTATGGCCTCGTTGGGGAGTTCGTGCGGGACGCCACGAAGGACGGCACGGATTTTACGCTCCTCGGGGAGCGCATAGGAGTGGTAGGGGATTCTATTTTGGGACAGTAACCTCGTGAGGTTCCTAAAATCGGTGATTGAGGGGACTTCTATTTTGATGGCCTCACCGGTGTTGGAGGCATGGGAGTAATGCACCTTGTTATCGGTGCAGAGCTTTGAGACGAAGGTCCACTTCGTCTTGTCTCTGAGAAAGACAGGCGGGGGGGCTTTGAGTTTGGGGAGCGTGGGGGTGCAGCGGGTTGCTGGTTTGGTCGGGGGGGCAGCCGTCTGGCTTGGGGGGGCGGGGGTGGGGATGTCTAGTGACATCAGAGGAACTGGGGAAGGAGAGAGGGTGGGTGGGGGAAGGGGGGAGAGGGGGCGGGGGATCTCGGTGGCCGAGCTAGGGGGGGGACTGGGGGGTGCGGTTTTGGGACCGCGTTTAGCAGACCGCTTCTTGCGGGGTTTGACGAGTTCGAATTCGAACTCGAGTTGGTCGGGAGAGGGGTGAGCGCCGGTGACGGTGCCATCCTCGGAGATTTCCGAGTTGGAACCGTCATCGGGTGAGGCGGGCCTCTTACGGGAGGAGGTAGTTGAAATGGAGTCAGAGTACTCCATTTCTTGAGCGGGCGAGGGGTTGAGTTGGGCGGGTGGGGCAGTTTTAGCTTTAAGAGCTTCGCTAAAGTAACTTTGAAATGCAGCTTTGTCAAATTTGACGCCGCTGATTTCCAGGAAGGATGAGATTAACTCCAGAAATTCATTTTTGGTTGCCATAGCGGCTGAGGGGGTGTTATTATTTGGGGGGGAAAAACCTCCCTGCCAAATGGCAGGGGGGAGAGAGAAGGGGAGGGGTGTGAGCAGGTATCCCTATTGGATAGCCGCTCGTACCGTCACCCTTGGGTCAAGGCCCAAGTGCAATGGGATCGGGTCTGCCGGTTTCTTCAGGTCCTGAAGGGATTGAAGTCGCACCGGGTCAACGACAGTTGGCTTAGTTGTCACGGTTACGTATCCACCAACTCAAACGCGGCAGATGCGCAAACTGAGTGCTTACGCGGTTTTGTGTTACCAATGAATTGGAAACAAAAAACCGCGCATCTGAAAGGCGGCGGGTGTGCGGAGGCACAAACGCGTATGACGCACCCACGGGGGGGTGCGGGACGCGGCACAGCGTACTCACGGCAATGGCGGAGCGAGAGGGCGCGCGGTACGTGCGGGCACGACGGCGGCGCGGAGCGGAATGACAGACTACCGTGGGCACCTTTCTTTTATCATGACAAAATCGTCGGGTCCTGACTGGATGTCCAATAGGATTACAGGAATTAATTATTTTTATCCAATCAGAACCCGAGGCGAATAAACTTTCAAAAGTACCCACTTAAATTTCTATTTTTTATTAAAAAAAGCGCCTCTGGCGGCCAAAATACTCCCACTGCGGTCGGCTCGACATCGACTCTATACAAATCAATAAAATCATCGATTACACAAAAAAATACACAAAATTACAAAAATACAACCACGAATCACTGTGCTCCTTAACAATATTAAACATCTATTTATTACCCTTAAGGACTACAAAATGAATTGTATGATGTCATATGGCATATTGTTGTGGGGAAACACTGCTGACATACATATCATTTTTGTCCTGCAGAAGCGTGCTGTTTGTGCCATTTATAAATTAGGACCTAGAGTGTCTCTTAAAGATCTTTAAGGAAATTTATATCTTAACAATGGTATATCAATACATTTATGAGAATTTGTTATATGCAAAAAAAATATAACCTTATTCGCTAAAAATAGTGATAGGCACAATGTTAATACAAGGAATAAGAACCAGTTATCTGTTTATGTTAGCCGACTTCACAAAGTTAGTAAATCCTTCAAAGGGCAATGTATACTACGCTTTTATAATAAGGTCCCAGTAGACATTCAAAATTTGCCTTTAAATAAATTTAAAGCAATCATAAAACAGAAATTATTAACAAAAGGCTATTATAAAATCACTGACTATTTGAATGATAAGCAAGCATGGACATAGCTGTCTTATTATTCATTATTTATTCATTCATTATAAAATAGCAACCCTAGAGTTTCTTGCTCGTTCTTCTTTGGGGAGCCAGCTTTGTAATGAGCAGTAAATTTAAAATTTATATATAATATTAATATTGACGTTTTCGAGTGATAATTTTATCCTATGAAATAAAACATTTTGCCTTGCTTTCGGTTCCGCTTTTAAAATAAATCAAATTAAAGAACAACAAAATATAAAATGAAAAAAAAAACGATTAGTACTCGTTTAGGCGAGCAACTGATCGCAATGCAGAACTAATTATGCTTTAAAAAAATTAGAAATTTATACGTACCTACATCATCTCCTTGCCCTGGTACTAATTTATTTGTTGAAAAAAAAATATTCTTGATTTGTTATCTTATCTGTGTGTCAATATAGGCTAAATGTGTGTGAATGTATGTGATTGTGGAAACAAATAAAGGCTTATAGAGTGCGTGTCAACGAATAGTCTATGGCGTTATGTTGGCTCCCCTGTCTTTCAAAGTCATTTTTCATTTGATTTTCGACTCAAATCACGCCCAAAACTTTGAAAAGTGGTGAAAGAATGATCGTGTTAATGGTGAAGAACTTATATGTACGTAAAAAACGTAATGATGCCCCAATAATTCCTTTAATATTGAATACAATACGGCTTTTTGGCGGGATCTCGGCGAGTGAAGTTGCATTTTTCTTTATAATTCTCATAATTTGTGCATTCTAACTTTTGAAGCTTAATAATGGCAGAATATTGTGCAGCAAACTTTAGTGTTGGTGTACAAGTGAAAGGAAGTGTAAATTAAAGTGCGTAACGGAGCTTTCGGGTTCCCACAAGAAGCCGCCAAAATCATTTGTAAAGCATTCTGCCACTTTACTGAAGAATGACTTGACCGTGACTAGACTCAGTATACGCCAAGTATACGACAAATTACTTGTTTTGTGTGAGACTGACTTATAAACTGAAGAAATAAGAGAAATAAAATTTTTCACTCGAAACTGGCAGTAATGTCCCTCGACAGTGAGGTTGACTGGTTGCCATCCTCAAAAATAAGAAGAATACACAATTCTGAAAAACATTGCTGCCAACATAACGCCATAGGCACTGTTTGGTGAAACGCACTCTATGATTGTATGGTAATGTGTGTGCGAGGTAATAAACGTCTCGAGAGTCGGCACATCATCTTTCTAAGCTGTTACTGATTGGTACAATGATTTAAATTGACATGCTTATCCACCCTGTGACAAAAAGGTAACAAAACGGGATCAAAGTCCAAACGACCCTCATAAGCCCCCGTCACTCTGTCTCAGTCAGGGTGTGAAGGGAACTGAGAAATCCACAGTATATAAAGATTTATTGTTTGACGTATTATCAACCTACCTCAATTTACCTTCGTAATTTTGGGACACATTTTTATGCCTTAAACCGACACAATGTTTTGTGATGAATAATGTTGTTGAATAATGAAATGAGCATCGGTGGCTGAGCGGTTAAGAGGCGGTCTCCCAATTTGGGAGGCCCGGCTTCGATTCCCAGGCAGACCATGTAGCTAGTGATCCCCAGCGGGGTATATGTTTAGTACTCGGTTTGGTTGGTGGTAGGGCATTTTAAATGTCCGCCTGGCTACCCACCACCATCTTATCTAAAATCTGCCGCCAAACAGCAATGTTAATAGCATTGTTGTGTTCCGGTTGCCAGGGATAAGATAGGATGTGGTTTCCGGGTCAATACACTTCCACCTTCGGCCTCATCTTCACTTAACATCAGGTGTGATTGAGGTCAAGTGCTAACCCGTTGTGCATAAAAAATAAAGTAAAAAGTGCAGGTTTCCTCACGATGTTTTCCTTCACCGTTTTAAGAGTCGGATAAATGCACATAAGTAATTAAATTAAATTTAAAAACTCATTTGTACATGGCCTGCCTGGGAATCGAACTCGGACCTCCCAAATTGGGAGACCGCGTCTTAACCGCTGAGCCACCGACGCTCTTTACCAGAGTTGTTTACCCCGAAATCAGATTTGGCTAGAGACATACATTTTAAATGGCTGCTTACTGAAAATTGAATTCATTTATTCCACTTTTTTAATCAAGGAGCCCAAGTTATCTGGTGCAGTTAATGTCAGAATAAGGCTAGAATATACACTGGCAGAACGCCAGTCCCCGTTTTCAACTTAAATATGAGCTGACCTGTGAACATAGACAAGTAGTCGAGTTAATTTTCAGCGAAATTGCACCACATTATCACGTGGTATGACGGTTATGTGCTATAAACTTATTGTTTCCATAGCCTGATGTCTTACGGTATCTTGCTGTGGGGAAATGCCGCGGATATCAATACAATCTTTGTTTTACAAAAACGAGCCGTTCGCGCAATTTATCAATTGAGACCTGCAGTGTCACTTAGAGACAGATTTAAAGAGTATAATATTCTAACCTTTTCGTCACAGTACATTTTTGAAAATCTAATATACGTCAAAAAAAATATAGCATCATTTAGGAAAAATAGTGATAAACATGATGTCAATACAAGAAATAAAGATAAACTTGCAGGTCACATAAGTCGCCTCCACAAAGTCAGTAATTCATTCAAAGGGTTATGTATACGCTTTTTCAATAAAGTTCCTGTTGATATACAAAATCTTCCTTTCAATAAATTTAAAGATACTATAAAACAGAAACTTTTTAAGAAAGCATATTATAAAATATCAGATTATTTAGATGATAAACTATCATGGACATAACCAGCCCGTTCGCATAACCAGGTTTCACAATTAATAATGAAATATTATAAATTATAATATAAAATAATAATTTTGTAATATAAAAACCTTTTTTTAAAAGAGCGACCTCTCGCGTTTCTTGCTTGTTCTTCTCAGGGGAAAATTGCCTTTTGAACAAGCAGTAGCTTTAAAAATGTAAAATCTGACTATTTTAAGTGTACCCTGTGTACCTACAAAATAAAGCATTTTTTGATTTTGATTTTGTTGAGATACTTAACATTTCCATAAGAACCTATGTTGTTATTGTTACTTGTAAAATGCAAAAGCATATTGGTGAGTGTGTGCAGTGTACGCTGCCTTAGAATGATTGACTGGGGCCTTCCACATACACGTGACACCCCGGAGGGCCCCCTCCGGAGAGGGGGCCCAAATCGATGGCTGGATCCATTTTTGATTGTGCGTTGAAATTATAACATTTTTTTTTTAATTAGTACATGTATAAAATGGTTCTTGAGAGAGACTGGTGTCCGTACTAAACCTGTGTGACAGATCACCAGCCTCTCACCCTCTGGAGTGGCTCGTTGTGAGACAGTATGGGTCCGAAAACTTTAATTGTGTGTGTGAGAGGGGGTGCGGGTGTGTATGTGCGTGTGTGTGTGTGTGTGTGTGTGTGTGTGTGTGTGTGTGTGTGTGTGTGTGTGTGTGTGTGTGTTTCTCTCGTACGTATTGCACGTATCTCGTAAAAACAGGTAACAAACATACACACACAGAAACTTTCGCATTTACAATATTAGTTGGGATGGGATAAGCCCGAAGGCATGGGCAGTGGAAGTTTTGACCAGCTAAAATATTACCGCCTTCGCCGCGTGGAGGTAAGTCCCAGCATGTGATTTATTCCTCACACATTGACATCACCACCATCATCATCGTCATTTGGAAAAAAACTCGCTTAGTGCTTACAGTACCACATGCGTCACCCTGTGACTTAAAGGCAATCCCTCTAACAATACCTATCCTACAGGGCCCAGTCACTTTTCCGGGACAAAAAGTAGCCTATATGTTAATCTAGGTCCAAATCTATCTACCAATCAAATTTCAACGAAATCTGTCCAGCCGTTTAGACGTGAAGAGATATATTTATTTCGCATTTATAATATTGGTGTCGATATGAATGTACACCCACTAAACTATACTAAAACCAGTTTTGGAATGGTGTCGTCGCATTGTGCTGTTCCAGGGAGTAAGAGACAGTACTACTTTAAAACTGGTTTTAGTTTAGTTTAGTTGGTGTACATCCGAATCGACACCATTAGTTAGGATTTTATGACTGACTTGTAGGACGTGTAAATTTCCATGTAAGTTTCAAAAAATCGGTCACCGATTTTCGGACGTGAGCGAGCAGCCTTGTATGAAGAACTGGCTACGATAATTCAAATCGCCGGATTACAACTTAGATGAAGTGGTGGTGGACATTTAAAAATGCTCCGTCACTAACCACACCTATTACTAGATACTTACCTCGCCGGGAACCGAACCCGCCACCCTAAAACCTTTATACTGTTTATATTGATTTTTTATTTTATTTTATTGATAATACATTATTATAAAAAATATTACACAAAATTTACAAGCCAAAGTCATGCCAATTACAGATTCCCATTTTTCATTACAATTCTCTTAGAAAAATAAATAGGTGGAAAGTCAGTATTAAATAATAATCATTATACAATCTAAAGGTAAAAAATGAATAGTGTGACAAACTAAGTAATAATAAATAATTTTGTCAATAAGTAATGTTACAAATAAAAAATTGGTCAAATAATTCAATCAATATCAAATAATCGTCGTATGTATGAATTTCGCAATGTCGTTTGCTATTGAGCTACTATTTCTGAAAATTAACAGAACAACTGACTACGTTTATTTAAAATACTCAACCCCGCAATAACGGTGGCTTCTGGTGACAGATGTATTCATGATTACAGCGACGCGAGCGGGTGACACCAGACCAAACATGGCACTATTAATAGAGGTGGGATCGTGAAATAAGAACGAACCAGTTCAGTGACTCAATCGTTGTAAGATTGTATAGTTCATGTGTGACCGACTCAATCAATATTCGACAAATTCGCAATCTGTTTAGCCAAGTTTCGTTAGTGGTTTTTAAAATTACCATAGACCTAGAAACTATTTATTCAGTGCCACAATACATTGTAAATAATAAATAAATAAATATCCTTAGACATACACACAGTGCCATCTAGTGCCACAGTAAGCAATTATAGGCTTGTGTTGTGGATTGTTGATATACTAATTGTAACCGTTGTACTCAATTTATGTATCAATGCAAAATTAATGTATTGCCTTTTTGTACAATAACAATAAACAAACTAATAACTACATACTTTTTTTGTAAACAAATACTTATTATAAATGAAAACATCCTTAACTCGGGTACACATGTCCGTATTCGTCACACAAACATATACCCCTAGGGGGATTCGAACCCGCACCCATTTGGTATAGTGGTCATGGTCAGAATTTCTAACCACTACACCAAATGGGTCGTTGTAAAGAACCACATTATACAGGGTGAATTTGAATTCGTGTAATTCCCATTAACTGGTGACGCCACTCCTAATTACGAACGACTTTCCCAAAGCAAACATTGTCAAATTCGATTCAAAAAATTTCGATTAGCTATTCAAACTATTTTGGAACCAACTTTAGTATGGAATTCCAACAATTTACCGAACCATACCGAATTCAGCGGAATATTGTTGGACTTCCATGCTAGAGGTATGTAGGTAAGGTACCATAAGCAATAATAAATAATAAATATCCTTTGACATACACACAGCGCCATCTAGTTCCACAGTAAGCAACTATAGGCTTGTGCTGTGAATACCAGATGGTTGATATACTACATAAATACATTTATTTTTTTTGTAAATAAATACGTATTATATATGAAAACATATTACTTTAGATATGTACTAATATGATATATAAATTGTACTTTCGTTAGAAAAACGTGCTAGGTTAGTTACTAATATTATGTTATCTAACTTCTAACTAATATTATTAATGCGAAAGTTTGGATGTTTGTTTGTTTATTTGTTACTCAATCACGGCGAAACGGATGAACGGATTTGGATGAAATTTGGTATATAGGTAGATTATATCCTGTATTAAGACATGGGATGGTTTTTATCCCGATAAAGTGATTAGTTCCCGCGGAATAAACAAATTAAACATATCCGCGATTTCAAACGCAGGCGAAGCCGCGGGCGGGAAGCTAGTTTATAATATTTTTAAAGTAATCTTTTAGACTAGTTTACCAGACGGGACGCATGACACGGGTAACTAAGTGCGGAAATCAGTCAGTTAATGTCAGTTAATGGCTTTGTTGTATTCAGGTCTTATGAGATATGATAGTCAATCCTCTCAATAGCCTTCGGATTGCTATAGGGGTACTGATCACTTAAGAATACAGCATGTTAGTGCAAATAGGGGCCATAAGAGGTAATTTAGAAGCTGATACAGACGCAATTTTATATATAAATATATGATCTTGCTTTTTGTGATGATATCCAAAATTTGAAGGTCGCTCGCCATCTTTCATGAGTGACTAACGACATTTTCCATGCCTCGGTAGGTCCCGTTGTCATTAATTGAAGTCATTAAGACTGTGCATTATGGCTCATAGTGAGAAGAGGCTGTGCCCCAGCAGTGGGGTTACAAGTGAGCTGATCTTATTCATTCGAGTGATATAAATAAAGAACTGTATCATAATTATGTAGCTGGTAACATCTCTAATCGCTACAAAGTTTTCATATATCACTAGCATGGTTTAATTTCCTCTTAACACTTGTGATACGCGATTGTACTCCTAATTTATTTCACATTCTGTTGTGGCGAATTTTCAGAAGTTATTTTAAAACAAAAATTTGATTTATAAAATAAATTATCGAATAAATGATTATATCGTGCAGGTGGCCTAGACCAAAAGATAGTGGTTTGGCCACAATTGGTATAAACAATTTATTAGGTTGATGTTTGATGTCTGATAACTATGATGTTAAGGAATAATTAAATTATCAGAATGCTATGTAAAGTGTCACAAATCATATTTTGCACATCTGTATGCAGATTGAATACATGACTCGTGTGTCCAATTTCATATCAGACCTTATAAACGTATTCTGGCAAATAAATAATTTATTTCTTCCTTTTTTATTTCAAATTTCAAACTTCAAGCATTTATTTCAACGTACTACATGATATGATTTGTTGAATGTCAATTTAAATCTACTGGAAATTAAAAAAAATATTGCATTACTCTGTCAGTCTGTATGTCCAAGCTACTACCGCTTCGGAAAGGAAATACATCTGTGGGAAAAGAAGCGGCGCAAGAAACCCACAGGATCATTGTCCTTTTTTTTAAAAAAATAAAGTATATAACTAATACAATTTTATAATTTTGGGGAGCTGGTCGAAGTACACCAAGCGTGTTTGTCATTCATTATAATAACCCTTTTTTGCTAATGTTATTTTGACATAATCTTTAATCATTAGGTTGAATGTATAATATAAAAATAGAAGCTTTATTTTATAACAAATGACTTACTAGGTATAATGTACGTTAGTTAGTCATTATTAGCTGTGCATTAATATAAATAAGTAGTTAATACTTTTGTTAAGTCGATAGCATAGATTGTTCCTGTGAAATTGCTATCAACATTTCACAAGGCGTCTCTCACAATTTATTTCGAATTTTTCATGAGTATGAAAATTACATTAAACTTATTAAATTTATGCTGTTCGTGTTTTATAGAAATTAAGATTATGCGGTTTTAAAATTATGCGGATTATGTTATGCGAGTTAAAAATAGGAGTATTGTATGCGTTTTAATATAGACCCGTCTTGAAATCAATCACCGTAAATCAGTAACAATTACAGCTGGTTTCCTACCTTGACAGGTCTTTATGGCCAAACAAATGGGCACCCTCTAACCTCTCTCCTCGGAGATGAGGAGACAAATATGGTGCATTTAACTCAATAGGTAAAGCCACGGAGCGAACAGCGAACCTCTAATAATCGACGCCATTTGTCAAGTTGAACATACCTTGGACATGGATGTGAAAAACAATGCGCCTTGTTAACCCCCGACGAGGAAAGACGGGTGTTATGTGTAAGAAAAATATACATACAAATAAAAATACACTTTATTGCACAACAGAAAAGAAAAAGTGGTAAGAATAGAATGTACAATTTGGCGACCTTATCACTAAGAGCGATCTCTTTCAGGCAATCTTTGGATGAACAGTACATTTGAAATAGGTAAGTTGTGCGGTATTAAATAGGGATGCAGATACAAACTACGTGAATAAATTTCATATATTTACATACACATACATGCGTAGATCAATAGACAAATATACATACTTAAACATAACATCTATAAAATAGCAACAAAATACAAACATAAATATATAGGTATACTAAATAAATATTTATTGGTATATAAAATAATAATAATAAGCGAGTTACATCTAATAATAATAATAAAAAAAAAACGTTTATTTTGAGTTTACAAAAAAAAAATTGAAAAAAAAATAAAAAAAAAAAAGAGTGTATCACAAGTGTTAAGAGGAAATTAAACCATGCTAGTGATATATGAAAACTTAAAAAAATTTCAAAAATTTATTTGAGGCCTTTGCCCAGCAGTGGGACACTATGGGCTCTTAATAATAATAATAATAATTGAGTTTACATATTTCACACACTTCTACGAAACTATATTTAGTTATGGGCAGAAAATAATACTCCCTTGATTTTAATATTCTTACAATGTGACTGTAACACATTATTTAAACTTTTGTGAATCTCACAGTATTACGAGTGTGCATGGTAAATGGAACATAAACATTATGTGCGTCGTTTCATATATATTTATAAGCTTTATATTTACAATTTTGTTAAACTTTTCCAACAGGAACTTTTTTATTTCAGTCTTAATTGATTTAGGCATAAACTTGCTGTTCATGTCAGCCGTTTACACAAAGTCACTAAGTCATTTAAGGGGCAATGTATACGCTTTTATAATAAGGTTCCAGTGGACATTCAAAATTTACCTTTAAATAAATTCAAAACCATCATAAAACAGACATTATTTACCAAAGGCTATTATAAAGTTTCTGACTATCTGGATGATAAGCAAGCATGTACATAGATCGCTCGGCGATGGTGGCCGAGGGCGGCAAACGAGCATGCGGGTCACCTGATGGAAAGCAATCACCGCCGCCCATGGACACCCGCAACACCAAAAGGGTCACAGATGCGTTGCCGGCCTTTGAGGAAGGTGTAGGCTTATTATACAATATAATATAATTGTAACCCAAACTTATTTAAAAGAGCAAGCCTTGAGTTTCTTGCTCGTTCTTCTCTGGGGAATCAGCTTTGTGAATGAGCAATAATGTCAATAATTTTAATATTATGATAAAAAATGTGACGATTTTTAGATTTGGTTTGTCTTTTTTTTTGTCTTTTTCTTTGTCTGTGCGTATTTTCTTTCATATGGCATTGGTTGAATTAACCAATTTTTTATTTGTAATATTATTTAATGGGTAAATTATTTATTATTTAGTTTGGCTTATACTAATCACTTTTGATTTTTACCTATACATTCAATGATTATTATTTAATAGTGACTTTCCACCTAATTATTTTATAAGAATTGTAATAAAAATAAGAATCTGTAATTGGCATCCCACTGCAGGGATATAGGCTTTCCCTCGTACATGAGGGAGTATGGGCCATAGTCCACCACGGTGGCCCAATGCGGATTGGGTTAGGTTAGGTTACTTTAGCATATACATTTTGTGTGTAATTTTTAAAATTAAGCTGTTGATTCTGTATTATTCAAAATCAACACGTTCATTTTCTAAATTTTCAATTTATCGTAAATATATGATGCTAATGTTAATGCTTATGTTTTCTTAAATTATATTAGATATAGGTACCATATCCACGCACTGTCTTGATTCCTCGGAGTGCCATCCCCCTATACTACTGGTACTCTAATATATAAAGGTATTTGCCAGGATCTTGGAGCAATCATTCACCCACAATATACTGTTGTTTTAGGGTTCTGTATTATTGTGGTTAGTGTCTTCTACCCCTACATTATGTAACTTTGTGGCACTACTCCTAAACCAGGCTTCCAACTGATTGTTCAGGAGTAGGCCGCAATAAATAATAAAAATCAGGAACACTTGAATATTGTATTGTAATAAAAAGGCACTCTGAAAAGGTATAAAAACACTGAATATGAATATAAAAGATAGATTGAATAAAACACATAAGAATTTGGAATAGATACCGAACACAATAAACACTACAAAACACTCACGTTATAAAACAATGCCTTTCCGAATGATAATGAATATAAGAATGAATATAAGAAATGCGATAGCTCCAGCGCACTCAGCGGAAATATAATACAATAGGGTTATAATATAATAAGTTTGACAGAAACGTCCGAGCTTTAGAACTATTGAAAATATAATGACGTTGTTTTGTTCGGCCGTCTGAGTTCGAAATAGGAATTTGAATTTAAATATAGAGAAACGAAAAGGAAAAAGAACAAAAAGATTACTAACTAAAATCACCAACGAGACGCAATACCGTCACGTTACAACTTCATCGGTATCGTTGACCAATGAGAAGCCGTAAAATTGCCGAGCGAGCTATAAATCAACCAACCACATGTCAGAACGTAACCGATGACGATAACGATGAAATTATGTAATAGAGCCCCTTGTCTCCGGCACAATAATTCGAATTGTAGATTGTGCTAGCGTTAACATCATCATATCCATTTCCAAAAAACAAGGCCTACCTGCAGTGGGATGTTTAAGGGCTGAGATGATGACCCAATGATGGTCCAATGAAAAGTTTTTACTTGTTTCCCCAATTTGAAAAGTAGACAGGCCCGATGCCTGTGCCTTGCACTTTATATTTTTTTTGTTGTACACTAGCGCAGTTGCGGTGGTATTCGACAATTTTACCTCTTCTCATCTACTTCGTTAGCCGTGTTGAATCCGCTATTTTTGTTTTTCTTTCGACAATTAATATTTAAGTAATTATTGGGTCTACACTCACCTCACACACACCAACGGATCACCAATCAATCAATCAATCAATAATTTATTTGCATGAATACAGTTATATAAGTTCTTAATACAATTAGAGTTCGGTGTATCCAGTCTGCTTGCAGACGTGCAAATATTAAAATCTACTTATACACTTTAAATCTTATACCATTCACAATTAAAAATAACAATGTCAAGCTTAAGTCATTAGAATAAAAATTATTAGTTATACATGTCAATTATGGAAAAGTCAATTATAAATATATTATTATTGTCATTGAACCACAATCATAACACAACCTATTTTACCCAAAATTCAGCGAAAGTGCTTCATCATTTTATTTATTTATTTTTAATAAATATTTCGGACACTTACACCAATCATCTAGTCCCAAACTAAGCAAAGCTTGTGCTATGGATACTAGATAACGGATAAACATACATAAATATTTATATAAACATCCAAGACTCGGGAATAAATGTTCGTATTCATCACACAAACATTTACCCCTCGCGAGATTCGAACCCGCAACCGTTGGTTTCGCTGATAAGGTCACTATCCACTACACCAATCGGTCGTCATATCATTGCTGAGTTGGTAAGTTTCTTTGATTTCCAATTTCAAATTCGCCCTCTTGATCAGGTATTTAACGCTCTCGACGTGCGATGATAAAGGATGTAAGTAGCATAAAACTGTTTTTTAACGATACGAGAAATACGATTGGATTTAGCTTCTAATGAAAATGACATTACTTACCAACTTCAATCTATAATTTTTACGCTCGACACTGGCTGAAATTTCACCCGATTAGACCAATAGTAGGAAGAAAGAAGATACAGTGTTTTCAACATGCAACAATGTAAACAACATTGGGCTTACGATTCGGAGGTCGCGGCTTCGATCCCCAGCGGAGTACGTATTTAGTACTCGGTTTGGTTGGTGGTAGGGCATTTTAAATGTCCGCCTGGCTAGCTACCACCATTTTATCTAAATCTGCCGCCAAGCAGCAATGTTAATAGCATTGTTGTGTTCCGATTGTCAGAGATAAGATAGCCAGTCTCCCAAGTGTGTTGGGGTTTCCAGATCAGTACGCTTCCACCTTCGACCTTATCTTCACTTAACATCAGGTGTGATTGAGGTCAAGTAACAATCCGTTGTGCATAAAAAAAAAACATTGTACAGAACCCATATTGGGTTTCTCTACGCTCACTTGATGAGCTTCTTTATTCATACATGCCTTAGGTGACTCAGCGTAGATCCCAGTGTTACCCAAGTCACTCGGTGTATACGACAGCATGGGTAGGAAATAACAGTGTATCATTGACTTGCCATAAAATGGACGATAATTAATATAAACAGTTTTTTTTATATTCATAAATACAAAAATTGTTTATATTGATTATTGTCCAATTTAGTTTCTCCTGAATAAAATCAAAATCAAAAAAATATTTATTTCGTAGGATAAACATTATCACTTGAAAACGTCACATTTTTTATCTTATTATTAAAGTTCACAAAGCTGATTCCCCAGAGTAGAACGAGCAAGAAACTCAAGGGTTGCTCTTTTAAATAAGTTTGGGTTACAATTATATTATATTGTATAATTAGACTGAATATCGCCGAGCGGTCTATGTCCATGCTTACTTATCATCCAGATAGTCAGAAATGTTATAATAGCTTTTTGTAAATAATGTCTGTCTTATGCTGGTTTTGAATTTATTTAAAGGTAAATTTTGAATGCCCACTGGAACCTTATTATAAAAGCGTATACATTGCCCCTTAAATGACTTAGTGACTTTGTGTAAACGACATACATGAACAGCAAGTTTATTTTTATACTGGTATTAACAATATGTATATCACTGTTTTTCTTAAACGATTCTAGATTTTTTCTTACATACATTACGTAAACATATTGCGATGCTAATGTTAATATATTAATTTCTTTAAATTTATTCCTAAGAGACACTCTGGCGAGTTTGTAAATCGCGCGAACCGCTCGCTTCTGCAGAACAAAGATACAATTTATGTCCGCGGCATTTCCCCACAACACAATGCCGTAGGTCAGTATACTATGGAAATAACTGAAATAATCCAGCCTCGCGGTATCCACATCGGTTAAATAACGTATTTTTTTAATCGCAAACACTGCAGAACTGAGGCGCTTCGCTAACTTATCGATATCTGGAGCCCACTGCAGTCCTTTATCCAATGTAATGTATTACATACTCATTCCTTATTTTATCCATCCTCGTCACTCTATATAACATAAAAAAAAGGATTCGACCATCCGATCGTCGTTGTTCCCCAATACTTGTACATGACATTTTCACTCGCTATTTTACCCATGGACTATACTCGAGGCGCCCTTCGTACTGTCATTATGATGGAACAAACAGCCTATTTACAGAAGAGTTATGTCCATGGTTATTTATATTTATCGTCACAGGGAAAGCGGTTGAGCAGAATTCGTGGTTAGTAAAGGCTCGTCCGCACTGGGAACTTAGATATCGGAACGGTATTTAAACTTCTTGCTAAACGACGACCTTCTTCTTTGACGACCTGTTTGGAGTAGTGGTTAGAAACTCTGCTACTATACCAAAGGTCGCGGGTTCGTATCCCGCTAGGGGCATTATGTTTGTATGATGAATACAGACATGTGTTCCCGAGTTATGGATGTTTTTCATTTATACATGTATTTATTTGCAAAAAAAATATGTATTTGTTTAGTTTATCAACCATCTAGTATCCATAACACAAGCCTAGATGCTTACTGCGGACCTAGATGACGCTGTGTGTTTGTGCAAAGACATTTATTATTATTATTTATTATTATTATGCTAATGTATACGTCTTCCTATTTCAATACATTTTTATTAGCTTCTCTTGTAACTAATAATGTAATCAAATCGTGAAAGTTAATTTAAACTTACTTATAACTGTCGTATCGAAATTAAACGTTGTTTATCCTATGTAATTCTGAAGACAACACTATAATTTCATATGGAGTCAGGAGGTGGATAGTAGAACTCTTCATTGGGTAGTAGTAAACACTTCGAGTTTGGGCTCATATGATTAGTTTTGACGAGTTCAATAGAAACAAAGCGGCTTGTAGACTCTTGTACCGCAGTATTATAACGATACAATGCGCCGGTCGATATAAACAAAACGGCTTGTAGACTCTTGTACCGCAGTATTATAACGATACAATGTGCCGGTCGACATAAACAAAGCGGCTTGTAGACTCTTGTACCGCAGTATTATAACGATACAATGTGCCGGTCGATATAAACAAAGCGGCTTGTAGACTCTTGTACCGCAGTATTATAACGATACAATGTGCCGGTCGATATAAACAAAATGGCTTGTAGACTCTTGTACCGCAGTATTATAACGATACAATGTGCCGGTCGATATAAACAAAACGGCTTGTAGACTCTTGTACCGCAGTATTATAACGATACAATGTGCCGGTCGATATAAACAAAACGGCTTGTAGACTCTTGTACCGCAGTATTATAACGATACAATGTGCCGGTCGATATAAACAAAACGGCTTGTCGACTCTTATACCGCAATATTATAACGATACAATGTGCCGGTCGATATAAACAAAGCGGCTTGTAGACTCTTGTACCGCAGTATTATAACGATACAATGTGCCGGTCGATATAAACAAAACGGCTTGTAGACTCTTGTACCGCAGTATTATAACGATACAATGCACCGGTCGATATAAACAAAGCGGCTTGTAGACTCTTGTACCGCAGTATTATAACGATACAATGTGCCGGTCGATATAAACAAAACGGCTTGTAGACTCTTGTACCGCAGTATTATAACGATACAATGCACCGGTCGATATAAACAAAGCGGCTTGTAGACTCTTGTACCGCAGTATTATAACGATACAATGTGCCGGTCGATATAAACAAAGCGGCTTGTAGACTCTTGTACCGCAGTATTATAACGATACAATGCGCCGGTCGATATAAACAAAACGGCTTGTAGACTCTTGTACCGCAGTATTATAACGATACAATGCGCCGGTCGATATAAACAAAACGGCTTGTAGACTCTTGTACCGCAGTATCATAACGATACAATGCACCGGTCGATATAAACAAAGCGGCTTGTAGACTCTTGTACCGCAGTATTATAACGATACAATGCGCCGGTCGATATAAACAAAACGGCTTGTAGACTCTTGTACCGCAGTATTATAACGATACAATGTACCGGTCGATATAAACAAAGCGGCTTGTAGACAGTTATGACACAAAGTGTTGCGAAACCATGTGCCGGCGCACAAATTTTCCCGTTGTGGACGACCCTTAAGTTACCTGATACTCGGTGTTAGCTTCTTTGAATAACTTAGACGAAGGAGTTATTATTTACTGTTTTCACCATGTATAGATAGATAGATAGATAAGCATTTATTCGCATCCATGTACACACACATAACAAATTTTACATTTGAAAAATACAATTGAAACAATAAAAGACAAGTACAGAAACAACAAATATTATGTGTGTGCCGCAGTATACAAAAATATTTTTAAATTCAGCCCCTAATGTATCGCTATCCGCGACATATATAGGTACAGAATGTTTCTTTGAAACTGAAAAAGAAATTGAACTGAATCATTTGGGGTGTCTATGGTTTTTCAGTTTCAAATAAACATCCTGTATAATTAGGTTGATATTAGAGCGATTTTCTCAAAGACTATTTCACAGATTTCGAGGATTCTTTCTCAAATGTAAGTACTAGCTGTTCAAATGAAGGCTTCTAGAATATTAAGCTATTTATGACTCAGGAAAACATTGAAACCTTACCTAAAAAGAACCAATTTCAATAAAGCCGAATTCGTCTATAATCTTACAAAAGGAGACTTATGACAAATAGTTTCTACACTTTTAAACTACAATGTTTACGGCATAAATAGATTTAAGGCTGCTATTCACTGCTATAGCTTTCGTTTGCATGCAATTTCCTTCAGCATTCAATGTTGAGATATTCTTGATCAATATGCACAATAGCGAGGTGCCTATGCTCACATTTCCACTTTGAAGACAGAATCCAATTTGGAATATACTACGTTGCAGCCCTATAGTAAAGTTAGACAAATTATGAAGCGCCTGGGTTTTCAAGAATTTGCAGCGGTGGCCGCATACACGAATGTAAATCTCTTTCAAGTAAATTAATTACTAAATATTTTATTTTTGTCAACATTAAAATAAATAAATAAACATTTCAGACACTTACCCCAATCATCTAGCCCCAAACTAAGCAAAGCTTGTACTATGGATACTAGATAACGGATAAACATACCTAAATGTGTATATAAACATCCATGTCTCTGGAAATAATATTCGTATTCATCATACTAACATTTAGTACATTAATCGGTTGACACGATGGGATTACTAAGCGATTACTATGAGCTCGCCTTTTGTGTATTATAATTTCTGTCCTAAGTTTGTTCAATGTATGTATGTATACTTATATGCAATAAAATATTAAATAAATAAATAAAATAAATTACGATATTTTTACCGGCGACTTATGACGTTTTAAATAGCGCGCGCGTTTAGTTACAAAATGATTATGCAACATTGCCGATTAGTGCAGTCCGCCATATTGTGCGACATATGCGCTCTTGCCGTTCCACTGTTGGTCGGCGACTGAGCAAGCGGCGATCAGTTGACTTGGTTTTGTCTGGAAGACTCCACGTGCATGAGTAATCATAATGTTTATTCGAAAACTACCTTGTTTGTGACAATTATGACACGAAATCTTTGCGCCATCTGTTGCATGAACCCGGAACTTTTATCAAGTGAAAACACAATGCTGCCGCCACATTTTCCTGCGGGAACGCGATATTTTTTTGTAGTAGTAGTAGTTTAATACGTTTTTTACCGAATATTACCGTAAAATGCCGTATTTTACCGGGGTAATTTTACCGCTCTACATCCATAATCACAATCGCACACCGGAACTCTTCGTAGCTGGAGCCGTCCAGTCCTCGTAATCTAGATCGCTAATAACTTGTCGTTTAGCTCGCTCGCGGCTTGCGTTCCATCGCTAAATTTGGTACCACTTAAGCGCCCTAGAAGTACGCGACACGACGAAAGCGAACAGACATATCGTGATTTGCCCAATTTTACACTTGGCATATAACATATACAATACGGGTCGGTTGAACGAGACCTCTAAGATAATAGCACTTAATCTAAATTGCATTAGAGATAAACAGAAATTGAATATTGTAATTAATTACATATTATACACAGTATTGTGTAGTGGTTAGACGCCCTACCCGCTATATCTAGAGGTCGCGGGTTCGAAACCACCTAGGGTCATGTTATTCATAAAAGCTGAATGCTTCCACTCCCAGAAGAGAAATAGGTACGAGTAAGTCGATCACTAGTCCATAACAAAGTTCATTGCGAATTCGAACTGTAATCGGCACATCTCTGGCACCCAGCCAACTTTCTGCCATCCATCTGGCTTTGCCAGTCGATACTGTCACCTGATAGCCATTCCGACGTCCACAATCTTGATTTCAAACTGTTTGTGCGCAAAAAGTTCAACGAGTTTTGATGAGGGATACTGTTGACAACCATAAGCGATGGACGGATGTACAGTCAGCTACAGAGAAACCAGACCCCCAATTCACATAATGACTGCATGTACGGGGGATCCGGTTTTTCTGCAGCTGACTGTACACACATACAAATTAAATCAGTAATTCATTCAAAGGGATAGCCCTTTTTACACACGCATACGTTTTTTCAATAAGGTTCCCATTGATGTAAAAAATCTTCCTTTCAATTTATTGAATATTTAAATTTATTTAATTATGAAGAAAGCATATTACAAAATATCAGACTATTTGGATGATAATCAACCATGAACATAACCAGCTCGTTCGCATGAATAATGATTTATTTATTTATTTATTTATGATATAATATTATTGTGCCTTTTTGTAATATAAAAACCTGTTTTAAAAGAGCAATCCCTTAGTTTCTTGCTTGTTTTTCTCAGGGGAAATTTTTTTAACAAACAGTACCTTAAACAATGTAAATTCTGACTATTTTAAAGTACCCTGTAAAAATAAAGCTACTTAGACTTTGATCTAGTCCCAAACTAAGTAATACTAACGGATGCTAGATAACGGATAACGTACATAAATAAATAAATATCCTTAGACATACACACAGCGCCATTTAGTTCCACAGTAAGCAACTATAGGCTTGTGTTATGGATAGGTACCAGATGGTTGATATACTACATAGATACGTTTTTGTTTTTGTAAATAAATACTTATTATAAATAAATTAATAATAAATAAATATCCTTAGACATACACGCAGCGCCATCTAGTTCCACAGTAAGCAACTATAGGCTTGTGTTGTGGATACCAGATGGTTCATATACTACATAAATACATTTTTTTGTAAATAAATACTTATTATAAGTGAAAACATCCATAACTCGGGTACACATGTCCGTATTCATCACACAAACATATGCCCCTAGCGGGATTCGAACCCGCAACCTTCTGGTATAGCGGTCAGAGTTGCTAACCACTACACCAAACAGGTCGTCAAATTCAAATCAAATCATTATAAAAATGAAAACATCCATAACTCGGGTACACATATCCGTATTCATCACACAAACATATGCCCCCAGCGAGATTGGAACCCGCAACCTTTTGGTATAGTGGTCAGAGTTGCAAACAGGTCGTCATAATTGCAAAGTGACAATGACAGTCACTTTACAATAATGTTCCGGTAGACATTCAAAATTTGCCTCCAAATAAATTTAAAACCTCCATTAGATGGCAACTATGTGCCAGAGGCTATTATAAAATTTCTAACTATGTACCTACCTACCTATGTATGATAAGAATGCATGGACATGAACAGCTCGGTGATATCCAGTCTATTATTTTTATCGAATCATAAATTGTAAATATACATAAAAAATAGCAATCCCTGAGTTTCTTGCTCCTTCCCATCTGGGAAGTCTGCTTTGTTTTTTTTTCAATAAGGTTCCTGATGTTATACAAAATCTTTTTTCAATAAATTTTAAGATAATATATAACAGAAACTTATTAAGAAAGCATATTATAAAATATCAGATTATTTAGATGATAAACATTCATGGACATAACCAGCCCGTTCGCATAACCAGGCTATTTCACAATTAATAATGAAATATTATAATATAAAATAATATTAATAATTTTGTAATATAAAAACCTTTTTTTTTTTAAAGAGCTACCTCTCGAGTTTCTTGCTTGTTCTTGCATTTTATACAAGCAGTAGCTTTAAAAATTTTAACTTGACTATTTTAAGTGTACGCGGTGTACCTACAAAATAAAGCATTTTTGATTTTGACTCTAGCGTGTTTTTTAGTTAGGTAAACTACATATTTTATTTCTTTAATATTTCAAAGGGCTTAGTCGATGTTACTGGTGACCCGAGAGCTGACCCTGTGTACGTACAAAATAAAGCATTTTTGATTTGATTTGATTTGATTTGTGAATGAGCGATAATTATGTCATGATGTTTTCAAATGTTATTTTTATAACTTTCGTAATAAAACTTTTTTGAGTTTGAATTTATAATAAAGTACTTTCCCTTTATGTCAAATGAGACATCCGGCAGATACGATCTACGGTCTAACTTGAGTGCTACTTTGTTCCAAGTATACTGCATTGGAGCAGGTGTTGCCAACCGAGAGTAAAGTTCGATGCTCCGAAGTTTGCGACCCCTGCCACGGCTCGTATACGAGGTCGATTAATTGAATACCTTTATTTGCATAAAACCTGTTTGGAGGTTTGATTTAACATTGAAGATTTGAAGGAAATTGAAAGAGAAGGATTTACTTACATAACTTGTAAGTTTTCACCTCGTAAAGTAGGTTTAAGGTTCCACTCGTCGAGTTGGATGACGTGAGGGGCATGCACTACATTTACCCTTTACTGGGTAGCATTTCTGAATCAGAATCATTTATTGTCAAGAAACTGGTACAATAGATATCATAGCTAGCATGCAACATCACCCTGTACGCGACGTCTCTTCGCAACGCCAGAGGATCCAGTCGGTCAGTGAGACTCTCTTGGCCGACAATTCGGACTGCGCGACGTTGAACGCGGTCAAAAGGAAGAAGCTGGTACTGAGGTGCCCCAGCCCATAGGTGAGAACAATACTCCACGTGCGGCCGATGTCAATACTTCAATATGTCAATAATTTAATCAATATCCTCTTATGTATCAAAAATAATATTAGAATTCGAAATACCAAATACTATTAAACAATGTTAAAATACTCAAAAAAGGTCATCATATAATCCAACTAATATTATAAATTCGAAAGTTTGGAAGTTTGCTTGTTTGTTTGTTACTCAATCACGGCGAATCGGCTGAACGAATTTGGATGAAATTTAGTATATAGGTAGAATATAAACAAAACAAACAACATAAACAAATAAACAAATATTTCGGACACTTACACAAATCATCTAGTCCCAAACTAAGCAAAGCTTGTGCTATGGATACTAGATAACGGATAAACATACATAAATATTTATATAAACATCCAAGACTCGGGAATAAATGTTTGTATTCATCACACAAACATTTAACCCCTCGCGGGATTCGAACCCGCAACCGTTGGTTTCGCTGATAGGGTCACTATCGACTACACCAATCGGTCGCCAATATACCCTGGATTAAGACATAGGATACTTTTTATCCCGATAAAGTGAGTAGTTCCCGCGGGATAAACAGATTAAACATATCCGCGATAAAACTATATTCCACGCAGGCGAAGCCGCGGGCAGAAAGCTAGTTTGGTATAAAAATTAAACAACTACCAAGAAGTTGGCAGCGACAACCTTGCCGGCAGATACGGTGTGAACTTCATTCATGCAAGCCCGAGACTTCTGGGCCCTTTCAAAGGGTATATTTTATTCATAGCATATCCCATAACGTTCACAACAATAATGTCGTTCTTTCTGTTTTGCTGTAACCCTTTCAAATTCAATTTTAGAGGGTCCCCCATTGGGTTGCAGGTGTAAGGAATAAAACTCAGATGGCCCTATATAAGCAGTCCTTGGGATTTGGATAATGGTTATTTTTTATGGTTTCAGTTTATGTTCCGATCCGGGATTTATAGCGGGTTAGCATTATGTAGCTGATAGGTGCTTATTGTAATTGTATTGATTTTTATGACGTCAGTAGTTTCTGCAAAAACCGATCAACTTGTTGTTAATCAATTGTTGTAACCTTTCTAGATTGTAAATGACAGATTGAAAAGAGACAAACCCTCTGAGTTTCTCGCTAGCTCTTCTCAGTAGTGGTCGCGTTCCGAGCTAGTGGTAGTTTAAAAACAAGTAACGTTCATATGTGCATATTGTATTGCCTACATGAATAAATGATTTTCATGTTTGCTGTAGTGGTTAGAAACAATGCTGCTATACCAAAAGGTCGCGAGTTCGAATCCCGCTAGGGGCATATGTTTGTAATGATGAATACGGACGTGTGGACCCGAGTTATGGGTGTTTTTCATTTATATATGTATTTATTTACAAAAAAAAATGTATTTGTGTAGTATATCAACCGTCTGGTATATCCACAACATAAGCCTAGTTGCTTAGTGTGGAACTAGATGGCGCTGTCTGTATATGTCCAAGGATGTCCAAGGATATATTTCATTTCATTTCACTTCACTGCGTGTCGGGCCACGCGCAGTGGAGGATTGCGTACTTACCTTCACAAATTATTTTCAATTAAAAGTACATGTTAATGTAAATGGCGGTGGTAGGGCATTTCAAATGTCCGCCTGGTTAGCTACCACCATCTTATCTAAACTTCTATCAGTTGGCTTTCAGTTTTTTAGTTTAAGTGATAAATAAAACAGCTGTTGGTTCTCTCAAGAAAATAAAATAAAATGAAATAAAAAATTAAATTAAATGAAAAGACAGAAAATGCTGTTTCTAAAAAGAAATCTTACATTTATCGAATGAGGACGCCATTCACGGATCAAGCCCTCTTAATGCGTCTTTAAACTGATTTCTTTTTTTTGTTATGGTTGACTGGATTCACGTTTGACCACAATCTCACCTGATGGAAAGTGACGATGTGGTCGAAGATGTAGCACGCGATCCCAGAAAATGCCTATTCACTCTGCTCTTGAAAATCCCAGGTTGTAGGATTCAAGAAAGCTGGCGTCGGAAGCAAGTTCCATGCCTTGGCTGTTCGGATGATGAATGAAGAGGCGAACTTAGTGCGAATGTTCGGTATATTAACTACATGCGAGTGGAATCCCTCCCCACGCCTAGTAGTCTGAAGGTGAAAAGGCGACGGTGGAATAAGATTATGTAATTCCAACGCACACTCCCTGAAATGCATCCTGTAAAGAGAGATCCCACCAAAAACATTCTGTAAAAAACTAGCCAAGTCTCGATGGAGCTGCTTGATTATCTCTAAAAAGTAATGAAATCTATACAAAGTCGTGCCAAGTGTAAGGTTCCTTACTGCGATTTCTTTATTATTATAGTTAATGTTGTGTGACTTGGCCGTTGAAGGGTACACAGGGGTACAAAACCAGGTGCTCCATGACACCATTGCACCAATCTGTCGCCAGAACCGCTATTAATGTTATTAATTATGTTATTAAGAATGTTCAACGGCAAACTATTAGCGAATAATCTGTGTGGCGTTTACATAACATTCTTTATACGTTAGTGGCTTTATCAAGCCTACAATTGACTGGTTATTGAATCAACGTTTTCCAAGTGGCAATTTTCCATCGTCAATGCGTAGCGGTTCTGGCGACAGATTGGTGCAATGGTGTCATGGAGCACCTGGTTTTGTACCCCTGTGTACCCTTCAACGGCCAAGTCACACAACATTAACTATAATAATAAAGAAATCGCAGTAAGGAACCTTACACTTGGCACGACTTTGTATAGATTTCATTACTTTTTAGAGATAATCAAGCAGCTCCATCGAGACTTGGCTAGTTTTTTACAGAATGTTTTTGGTGGGATTTCACTTCTTTTTGTAGAAACGTGGGCATATTACATATATGCCCACGTATCTACAAATATACTTGATACTGCAAGTTGAGTCAGTTCTACCATACACCAAGAAAGATATTGAATGGAAGAGACAAGACCCGTCTTTGGGCATACCAACTACTTGGTAGCCACTAAGTTCATCGTCGTCTTTTAATATTATCGACATTTTTTACGATAATTATTATCTTGCGAAATCAAACACAATTAAACTCAACGACCTTTAGTATATGGACAACAAATCAGAAATACCGATAATATTTAGACTAAAACCTACTAATATCTTTAAGACTTCTTTTGTCTTAATAAAAAAAACTTAAAGAAAATATTACTCTGCCTACTCAATCTATACAAACTATAAGCAAAACGTTAACTCTTAATTATTAGACAAGTGTCAATATAATTAATTATCAATGAACTTTCTACCAAAGGTACTACCTACCTAGTACTGAAATACAGCTAAATTAATGATATTTTTAAAGGAAACGAAGTAATATCTAACTAAATAAACTAAACTAGAATACTAGAAAAGTACTTATAAACACGAACGCGATTCGAAGTACTGCCTAACTGTAAATTAAACCTAGAAAACTAAAAGTAGGTACTAAATAATTAACAATTAAATAAAGTATTCAATTGAAACTACTTTTAATTCTGATAATTAAGTAATAATCAGTAATCCGTCACTAACCATATAATTCCTAACCTGTTTAAATTTTTGAATTAATATAATAACAACCTGCCAATTAACCTTAGCAAACCTCACGAAATAATCAGCGAAATCAACGAAATGCAAATAATCCCTCCTAATCCCTAGCAAACATTTTCAAGCGCAATAGAAGAATGTCGTAAACGACTGTAACGCGGCCGGTTGCCACTTTGCCATATAAGATTATCGGAAAAACAAAACGTAAGCGCGTTTTAAAATACAGTCAACGCCATCTAGCGACGCGTGCGGGTATCACCGCCACTGTTAGCCAATGCATTATATTTTGACCAAATTTTCGTTTGTTTATTTAATTTGTGTAATGTTCGAGTAGAATAAAAATAATCGTTTGACTATTTCTTCTTGTAAACTTGTAATAAGTATAAGTAAGTATAAGTATAAAAGCCAGTCTAGTCTTATCCAGAGTTTTCCTTTAATTTTATTTATATTCGTATTAAAAGCAGAAGGGGAGGCATTCGCCCAGCAGTGGGACGCTATAGGCTAGATTAAATTAGAAGATGTGTCCCACTACGCTGGACAGTCGATTTTTTATGTACCAATAGTAGAAGGGGGCATTACCATATCTCTAATACAGCTGGGACCAGCTGAGGGTTCTTCGTCAGATATAAAGTTAATCGTTCGACTATTTCTTCTTGTAAACTTGTAAGTATAAGTATAAAAGCCAGTGTAGTCTTATCCTGAGTTATCTTTTAATTTTATTTATATGCGTATTATAAGCAGAAGGGGAAGCATGCGCCCAGCAGTGGGATGCTATAGGCTAGATTGAATTAGAAGATGTGTCCCACTACGCTGGATTTTTGCAATGACAGTCGATTTTTCTATGTACCAATAGTAGAAGGGGGCCTTACCATATCTCTAATACAGCTGAGACCAGCTGAGGGTTCTTCATCAGATACTTCAGACCTTCGAATTTTGACATCAAATGAAGCGGCCCACCAAGTTGAATATTTTTTGTAAAGGCGGTATATGTCGATCTCTAATAGTTTGGTTGGGCTCTTGTGTTTCCTAATCAGGGTCACCAGGTACTCCAGATCTTCGATTATCCTAGTTTTTATAGTTTTCCCTTTATGTGGCCATTGAACCATAACTCTGTACCAAATTTCAGCTCTCTGAGTTTATGGGAAGTACTAGTTCTATTTTGATGATCATGAGTGAGTGAGTGAGTGAGTGAGTGTCATAAATGCGAAACTTTGCTTTCGCTTAACTTCGGATCTAAATGACCTACAGACTTGAAATTTTGGATTTTAAGTATGTGATTATAGCTTACTGGATGACGAAAATTTCTGCGTTCTAGTCTTATCCAGAGGTTCTAAAATAGGGGCCTGAAAATGCGGCGAAATGGTTCCAGTAAAGGATGGTACGGCAGTGTTTGCTTCGCGCTCGACTTGGCGGGGGCACTGCCGTGCCCCCAGATAGGCGACTTTGCGACGGTGTTCAAAGCTCTGCAATTTAGCCGTCATCGAATTATCACTTATGAGTCTAATGGCACGTCGTTCCACAGAATCGAGTACAGCTAGTATAACATTGCTAAACTGTTATATAACTGCATAACAACTGTTTAAATTCCATGATTTATTGAAGGACAAAGAATTAAGGTACAGATTAATAATGAGTTGAGTTCTCGCAATAAGTATTTTTAGTCAAATTTCACTTCTCAATAAGTACCTATTTAAAAACCATAAACCCGACAGCATATTTATATTTTGCGGACGCCATCTTGGTTTTATTAACATAAAATGTGTCCTATGACACTCCGGGTACCAAGACGAATTTAAAGACACCACGTCGAAATCGGTCAAGCGGTTTAGACTACAGGATGCGCCAAAGGAACGGACATACATACATACACTCAAAATTTATCGAATATAAACATTATAATTACGCATGCGCGTGTAGTGTGCCGGACAAGACCAAGTCAAGTAATCGTCGCGTATCGGTTGCTCAACCGCCCACCAACAGCGGAACAGCAAGAGTGTATATGCCGCACAATATGGCGGACTGCACTAATCGGCAATTATTTAAAACGTCATAAGTCGCCGGTTATTGTACCGTAATTAATATAAATGACCGTACCCGTATTTTACCAGCGTTTTTTTGTAGGATTTTTTGGAGGAGAAATATGGAACATATTGATTGCAACATTTCAACGCACACGTCCTACAAAATAATCGGACCCATTATCGGTCCTACATAAAATCTGTCGTGGATGGGCTGCCTTACCCTAGATCCGGACATACACACATACACAAACACACACAGAACTCTGTCAAACACACTCATGACACTGGTCGTTTTCGTCGGGACAAAAAGAGACATAGACTTATCCATTTGGTGTTAACCCGCTAACGTCCGGGCACCTTTTACCTGACCCAGGAATGAATCGCGCGACCCGTAATAATTGGAAGGGATGAGGGTTAATGGGTACTAAATTAGTTTAACCGATTTTGATATTTTATTCCCTGTAATTAAATCGGAGGGTCAAAGCGTAACCGAAGATTCGAGATAACCGTTTTATGTTGGCTTATTTATATTTTTACTCGATGACGGCGAAAGGTGTTTATTCACTTAACTCTTTGTTGCATATAATAATATATATTAAGAGGGCTTTATCTGTCCAGTGGCGTACTCATTGGATAAATTAATATTTATTTTTATATACAGCCTAAATCAAAAATATTGCTCTGATCTGCATTTTTTTTTGCACATACACACAGCGCCATCTTGTTCCACATTAAGCAACTG
Source organism: Oegoconia quadripuncta (assembly GCA_949316235.1). NCBI lineage: Eukaryota > Metazoa > Arthropoda > Insecta > Lepidoptera > Autostichidae > Oegoconia > Oegoconia quadripuncta. The sequence goes on along the minus strand of OX438741.1, from coordinate 2,505,364 downwards.
GGCTTGTATTATAGATACCAGATGGTTGATAAACTAAACAAATACATTTTTTTTGTAAATAAATACATATATAAATGAAAAACATCCATAACTCGGGAACACATGTCTGTATTCATCATACAAACATATACCCCTAGCGGGTTTCGAACCCGCCACCTTTTGGTATAGCAGCAGAGGTTCTAACCACTACATCAAACAGGTCGTCTTCCCTAACCCTAAAACTAAATCAGTAATATCTAATAATTACGGTTGTTGTAGAAAATTTTATATTATTGATAAAAACCGCTACATTTTTACAATATAAATAAATAAATAAATAAATAAATATCCTTAGACATACACACAGCGCCATCTAGTTCCACAGTAAGCAACTATAGGCTTGTGTTGTGGATACCTGATGGTTGATATACTACATAAATACTTTTTTTTTTTTGTAAATAAATACTTATTATAAATGATATATCATGAATAATATCATATCCATATTCATTTATTCATGCATTCGTGTGTTAACATTAGGCCTTACAAAATAAAATAGTACAAACATGAAACGCTGTTAGAGCACTGCAAATTCTAAACTATTATTAACATTGTTAATGCAATTTTAGTCATATAAATTGAATTAAATACAAATTGTACAAAATAACATTAAATACAAATTAAATTAAATATGTTTGTATATGTTTGTATGATGAATACGGACATGAGTTACGGATGTTTTCATTTTATATATTTATTTACAAAAGAATATGTATTTGTGTAGTTTATCAACCATATGGTACCCATAATTCAAGCCTACTTGCTTACATAGTGTGCAACTAGATGGCGCTGTGTGTATGTGCAAAGATATGTTATTAGAGTAAACATTAATACGCAATGGCGACGCTTCGGCCGCCAGTGCAGCATAAGGTACATGCTGTTTTTAAATATTGCTTGTTTTACTGGAAGTCGATATTTTAAACTACCACCACCCCCCCTTACTGTCCCCTACCCTTACTCTTCTCTCCAATCTCTACCTTAAGAGGGATTATCCCGTCCAGTGGCGCCCTCATTGGAAAATAATACCTAAATAGCCTCCCTTGAGTTTCTTACTCGTCGTTCTCTGGGGAAACAGCTTTGTGAATGAGCAGTAAATTTAATATTAATTTGCGACGTTTTCAAGTGATAATTTTATCATATAAAATAAAAATTATTTTGATTGTTTGATTTATTTATATTTGCCCTAAATTCTTGAGCAAAAAAGTTGTCAAAGTCGAGAAACCACATTCTTCCAACTCCCTGAAAATGCGTCCGAACTTGGGTTGACCTGTATCTAGTCTAGGCAAACAAAACCAAATGCATCTTTTTATCGATTCCCTCCTTTCCCTCCTCTCAGCATTATAAGAGCGGATTTACGACCGTCTCGCCAGAATTATGTCCTCTGGACATTGTACGTACGAAAGTTGCAACGGTAGAAGGTAATTTTTAAAATTTGAGACACAACCCAGTGTGGCATCTACACTCGACGTTGGCTGCGGCTGCTGCAAGTAAATATTAGGTCCTTACCTATGAAATTGGCGTTTTGTATGAAAAATTTCATGAAGTCTGTTTTCTCCATACAAACATTTTTGATTTTTTTTTGGGAACGGCAAATCCAAATTTAGCTAAACTTTGTGTGTATTATCGGATAACATTAAGTTAAGTATAGGCAGCGTTAATTTTTAAAAGTAACCGCTTTATAAAAGTTTCAGCGTATCTAAGAAATGATTATGGGAAGCACATGAAAAGAGCTCTGTTCAAATTTGTTTTATAATGTAATTTAGCCCAGAATTTCAAAAATATTTCATGTGAAACCTAGAAATAATATTCCATTTTCCAAATAAAAAACAAATTAGGATATAGCTTTGAAAATCGCAGGAATTGGTACATATGATTGACGAAGAAAAAAAATAAACACCGGATGATTTTTTTTACTGTAAGGCAAAAATCAAAAACGCTTGCGCCCGCCGGCCGCCGTCGAGTGATATGCGACTGGCATGATTCTTAGGGTTCCTATCATACGAAATTTATTTCTCAAGTTTTCTTTATTTGTTTAATTTAATTATGTAATTATATGTGGAATAGGCTAAACCGCTACCGTCAAATGATACAATTAAGGCTTAATGATGTTTTGAAAAAAAATTCTATTGGGGTTTCCGGGTCAGTACGCTTCCACCTTCGACCTCATCTTCACTTAACATCAGGTGTGATTGAGGTCAAGTATCAACCCGTTGCACATAAAAAAAAAAAAAAAATTAAACTACCTATGCCAATACCTTCTATTTAACTTACCTAATATAATAATAAAAAAAGAAAAAAAATATGCCCAATTTTTTCCTTATGGTAAAAAGTTGCAATGTTATGTTTGTATATTAAGCCTTTTTTAATCAGATTTAGGTACACTTATGTACTGTTTTCGCATCTATGCCTTTTGTTTCTAATCTAACCTAACTAATACTCGTATTATATTTACGGCGCTTGTGACTTTCAGCCTGTTCAGCCGTGGTTCATAAAAATAATAAATCTAACTAATATAATAAATGCGAAAGTTTGGATGTCTGTTTGTTTGTTGCTCAATCACGGCGAAACGGATGAACGGATTTGGATGAAATTTGGTATATAGGTAGAATATACCCTGGATTGAGATATGGGATATTTTATATCCTGATAAACTGAGTAGGTACCGCGGGATAAACATATTAAACATATTCCATATATTCCTTGACACTAAAAACAGCATTCGATTGAAAAGGACTTCAATGCAGCGATTTAAACGTCCGGAAGATTATTATATAGGGTCTAACAAAATTAACCCGACAAACTTTGATTGCACGTACATGACAATAAAATATCTAATATATTCATTAAAAAAACTAGCCTTAAAAATTTTGTTTCCGAGTAAAAAAATTAAATGTAAGTCCAATGAAAATACAAATTAACAGACTTACTTCATTTCGATTGTACCTTATTTTATCAATGAGAAAAAAAGGCAACGTTCATATGGTAGACGCCAAAGGGGTATCGGGTGGCGGGGCACAGGGCACCAATCACAGAAAGTCGCGGCGCCGCGAAATGCCGCCCCAATAAAGTACTTAGAGCCCGCGGTCATTAATGCCCAGCTCACAAAATTTCTAAATTTTATTTTTTGAATAAAATCTGTTAACTTTAATGTTTTATTTTTTTCTTAATAGGTACATCCTATACATCTCTGCAACGTTTATCGGGTTAATTTTGTTAGACATTATATATGGGAAATATACTTATTAAAAACATTTTTCTCATAAATATGCTTTATACAGCTTTGAGGCTGATATATTACTTTTAAAATTCGTACAAGTCCCGGGAGTAAGAGTATGTATCATAATTGATATAGGCACTAATTGACTTGTTTAAGTTTTGTGTAATTTTCAGTTTGCATGTCAAATACAATGAGCTTTTCATATAAAAGATCTGTGATACTACTATATTCTTGCAAATAAACGATTATCTAACATCTTATCTAATCTAACGAAAAAAAAAAAAAAAAAAATCAAAATATTTTTATTTCATAGGATAAAATTATCACTTGAAAACGTCACTATTAATATTAATATTACATTATAGTTTAAATTTACTGCTCATTCACAAAGCTGACTCCCCAGAGAAGAACGAGCAAGAAACTCTAGGGTTGCTCTTTTAAACAGATTATAGGTTACGATTTGATAATTATATGAATAGACAGCTATGTCCATGCTTGCTTATCATTCAAATAGTCAGTGATGTTATAATAGCCTTTTGTTAATAATTTCTGTTTTATGATTGCTTTAAATTTATTTAAAGGCATATTTTGAATGTCTACTGGAACCTTATTATAAAAGCGTATACAGTGCCCTTTGAAGGATTTACTAACTTTGTGAAGTCGGCTAACATAAATAGATAACTGGTTCTTATTCCTTGTATTAACATTGTGCCTATCACTATTTTTAGCGAATAAGGTTATATTTTTTTTTGCATATAACAAATTCTCATAAATGTATTGAGATGCCATTGGTAAGATATTAATTTCCTTAAACTTATCTCTAAGAGACTCTCTAGGTCCTAATTTATAAATGGCACGAATAGCACGCTTCTGCAGAACAAAAATCATATGTATGTCAGCAGCGTTTCCCCACAACAATATGCCATATGACACGACACCTTAGTTGTCCGAATCGGATGAGTCATTTAGGCCGTAGGTGACAGTGAGTACATTATACCCTGCTTTTGGCTTCGCCGTACTCGGATAAAAAAGAATAACGACTGTGCCCTCCTAAACGCTTGAAGCGCAGCGACGTTCTATCGTTGCCATAAGGATGTATTATCTTCGGATTTATCGGAAACTATTTATTCCGGTAAATGCGTGAGAGACGCCGGAAGGCAACATTAGTGAGCTGTCTGATAAAATAACCTTACCATATATTTAAATAAATATTTCCTTCAAAAAATTACAGTCTTTAAATTATTGGAATTTAAAAGTGTGCTATCCTCACTGGACTGGACCACGCATTACCTACTGAAATAAGTCCAGACAAAGACTGGACACACACAGATAACATCGTCAAACACATAACACCCTTCTTTTTGGTCTGTGGTTAAAAAGAAAAAAATGGCCAAGCCAAACATTTTTTCTTAGTTTTAAGGAGTTTTGTCGCTATATGACGATGTCACTCCATGTAAAGAGCTTCTACATCATCAAAAACAATCTGGTACATATCTTTTGAATTTGGAAATTCCTACGCAAACAAAAGTTAGCCACGTAAAGTTAAACACGACACTTTCCCATGTAAGCACCTTATTTAAGTACCTACCTCGTCGTAAGTAGGTCAACAAATCAATTCGTGTGACTCTACAAAGGGAGCAGGACATTATTTAAGGAAAATAAGACCACTCGCCAAGATCCTAAAAGCTTTTTATATAATAAATTCTTTCCCTTCTTTTGACGTTATGGTGTCCACAGCCAGCCAATATAGACAGATATTGACGACCCGTTTGGTGTAGTGGTTAGAAACTCTGCTGCTATACTAAAAGGTCGCGGGTTCGAATCCCGCTAGGGGCATATGTTTGTATGATGAATACGGCCATGTGTACCCGAGTTATGAATGTTTTTCATTTATATATGTATTTATTTATTTATTTTTTTTATGCACGACGGGTTCGTACTTGACCTCAATCACACCTGATGTTAAGTTAAGTGATATTTACAAAAAAAAATGTATTTGTGTAGTGTATCAACCATCTGGTATCCACAATACAAGCCTAATTGCTTAGTGTGGAACTAGATGGCGCTGTCTGTATATGCCCAAGGATATTTTATTTATTTATTTATTTTATATTAAAAAAGAAAACACACGTAATTTACCCAAATGCGGTGGTCAAAGATATCCCAAATATTAGATGTTGAGTTTGATGGTTGAAACAACATCCACGGTTCACCATTCGAAATGTACATAAATGCACACGTGACAGTTAGTCCAGTAAGGATACACGTTTAACTTCCTATAATCTTAAAGGCCATGATTTTTTGCACAAGGATAGAGTACCTGTCAATGATAGAATAAAAATGTTTTCTAACAAATCAGTAACTTGCTTGTATTTAGTAATAAAACATAGACTATTATATTAATTTAGTTTTAGACATTTTAAACGTCCGCCTGGCTAACTACCACCATCTAAATCTGCCGCCAAGCAACAATGTTAATAGCATATATTTATTGTAACAGTTTCGGTAACAACGGCTGCGATGATGGCGAAGACTTCAGGGCTTACCAGTGGATCATGAGACACGGTCTCCCCACCGAAGACGACTACGGAGGCTACCTTGGCCAAGTAAATAAATTCACCATTAAAAATATTTTTAAACACAAGCTTTTAATATTATCCATCATGATTATCACATATTTTTTAACCGCCTTCGTGGCTCAATTTAAACAACATTTAGTTTACGATTCGGAGGTCGCGGGTTCGATCCCCAGCGGGGTACATGTTTAAGTACTCGGTTTGGTTGGTGGTAGGGTATTTTAAATGCCCGCCTGGCTAGCTACCACCATCTTATCTAAATCTGCCGCCAAGCAACAATGTTAATAGCATTGTTGTGTTCCCGGTTGTCAGAGAGAAGATAGCCAGTCCCCCAAATGTGTTGGGGTTTCCTGGTCAGTACGCTTCCACCTTCGACCTCATCTTCACTTAACATCAGGTGTGATTGAGGTCAAATATCAACCCGTGTTGCGAAAAAAAACAAAAAACAAATTTCACGGTGAATTTCATTGCGGCATGAAACAAGTTTTATAAAATTAGATTAGATTATTTTTTTAGAAAATTGTTTTAGAAGATCTTAGCATCTTCTACAACGCAATGAAGTTCACAGTGGTAACTTTGATTTAATATTGTATGTTTCATAACTAAATACCTACACTATATCTAAAGCAAGCTACAGAATTGATTGAAAATATTTTTAATCTATTACCAGGGGGGGCACACTTCAAATGTCATCAATATTCATAGCAGACTGCGACCTCTGAACTGCGGTTGACGAACTAACCGTTATTAGTGTTCTGTGGCAGCAGCCGCCATCTTACCGGTTGGTGATGTCATGTCGAGCTCTCAGTCAACGTTGATTTCCTTTTGAAAGTTTTTGTAAAAGTTCAGATTTATGTTAATTTATTGTTTGTTTTTGTTATACTTGTTTTTCATAGCTAATTTAAAGAAATTAGTTATGAGAAGTAAAAATTTCCTCATAAACAACAATACCTATATCTAAACCCAGTTTCTACCTATATAATCAGTGTACGTAGGTATGTATAGATAGATTTAATTCCTCAACCAATCGTTGGCAGCAGCACTGTCTATACATGCAAATTTAACCACGGAGTTGCCACTCTTTCTCGGTAAATAGTTACTATACTCTTTGTCTATTACTGATCCTTCTACGAAAAATGAAGAACTTTATAATTATAAATATAATTTACTATTGTAAATCCTGTGTTTCACAAATAAATTGATTGATTGATTGATTGATTGGAAGTTTCACCACAAAAATTACGTAATTTTACTGGACTAAGCGGTCACGTCCATCGCTGTTAAAACGTGCAAGGCAAATCTCTATACTCTCGTTTTTTTTGTACAAAAAAAATCAAAATCAAAAATGTTTTATTTCGTAAGTTATAAGAATAACATTTGAAATCGTCATGACATACAGTTATCGCTCATTCACTAGGCAGTCTCTCCAGATAAGAACGAGCAAGAAACTTCGGGCTTGCTCTTTTCAAATAAGTTAATACAAATATAATTTGAATTTATTGTAAAATTTATGATTCGACAAAGAAAAATAAGAATAAAATGTACTGGATATTGCCGAGCGGTTCATGTCCACGCATTCTTATCATCCAGATAGTCAGAAATAGTTTCCGTTTAATGGTTGTTTTAAATTTATTTAAAGGCAAATTTTTAATGTCTACCGGAACCTTATTATAAAAGCGTCATTATCCCTTGAATGACTTAGTGACTTTATGTAAGCGACTGCTATGGACAGCAAGTTTATTTTTATATCTTGTATTAACATTGTGTTTGTCACAACTTTTCCTAAAGTTGTAAAGTCCCATAGTCACCTTTTACGACACCCACAGGAAGAGATGGGTTGGTTCTATTCTTTTTATGTGCCCAAACCACACAGTTTCTCAGGCATGCATGTTTAGCTCACTATGTTGTCTTTCACCGTTTAAATCGGATAAATGCGCATAAGTAAATTAAATTTAAAAACTCATTGGTACATTGGCTTGCCTGGGAATCCAACCCATCATCATCATCTGATTTAAGAGCCATGTTCTTATCGGTGGAGATATTTCCATATCTCTCTGCTCTCCGCCTTCCTCTTGACCTCCTGATACGACACGACGTTCAACTTCTCTTTTATCTGCTGCATGTAGCTTATTCTCTGTCTTCCTCTTTTTCTTTTCCCCTCTATTCTTCCTTCTATTATGGTTTTGATAAAATCATCGTGTCGTATAAGGTATAAGCACCACATCTCAAAAGCTTATTACATTAAATTTAAAAACTCATTGGTACATTGGCTTGCCTGGGAATCCAACCCGGACTTCTTAAATTGGAAGACCTCGTCTTAACCGCTGAGCCACCGACGCTCCCTAACGCTTTTTCTGTCTGTATTATGTATGTATGTTTTGTGCAATTACCTATTCGTAAACAGTACGACATTTATCGAATTTAAAGTACAAAACAAAGGGTTTTGATATGTAGCGTCCTCTTTGTAGTAAGGGTTTGACAGGTGTCCAGGATGTTCCAAGAACTTTCCCATTCAAAACTATTGGGAATTTAATTGCCGGTGTAGATTCTAAATTTTGAAATTGCTGCTGTGTCGCCGATAGCCTGAAGGGTTGACTGAGAGGAAATAGGTAGTTAAGTAAAGAATAAACTCGTCATCGCGTGTAGGTATACAATGTTTCGCTTTTTCAATAAGATTCCCATTGATAAACAATATCTTCCTTTCAACAAATTTACAGATACTATAATACAGATCATAAAATATCAGTTTAAGCATTTCGTTTTATTCTATTAATAATAATAATAAAAATTGTTTATTTTCTCACCACAAATGACGCTTTACAAAGTGATTTTAGGACTAGGTAATACATAGAACACATTTGTGGGAAGACTGGCGCCTGAAAAGGAACAACCAGAATTACAGGTCACCAGGCCCCCCAGCTATGGACATAGTGTATTAGAGCAGAGATATGGTGATTGAGGGAGAAACACTTAAGTAAAGAAACAAACGAGAAGGAAATCACGAAAAATAAAACCTGGTTTTTGGAGTGGAGTTGTAATGTTGTGCACTGTTTTTAACCCCCGACGAAAAACTGCGGGTGCTATGTGTTTGTTGGCGTTATGTGTTTATGTAAGTTCAGTCTCTGTCCGCAAGCAATAAGCGGTCCACTTGGAGTGCAGTCTCTGGATTAAAACGTAGAATATTTGTTATCCCGATAAAGTGAGCAGATAGGTTACAGTTACGCTTGAGATGCCACTATACAAGATACATAAAGTTGTCCCTTTTTAACTATCCTTAAGCAGAGACCATTCTGTAATACGGGCCTATAAGTGAATTTCCTCTTAAAACGTCTGAAATAGACGCCATTTCGAAAGTTCGACCATCTCATCAATTATTCATTTGCGTATACATGTCTACGAGTACTTCGACCTAATCATCGACTTCAATGAGCCACGCAGGTACTCGTATGTTGTACTAATATTAAGGATTTTAGATAAACCACTACGTCTTTTTGCTTGCGCCTACATCTCCAACCGGGAAGGAAATTCAGTTAGGTGTCGGCATGGAAAGCTTTTAACGTTAATTTTTGTTGAGTTCCACTCAACTGGTGCTTTGACCTAGATGTGTAGATATAATAGCATATAAAATAAGTGTAACGCGTCACTTACCTACAATAAAAAACTATTTAAAATTAACTGTTCGCCCACGGCTTCGCCTGCGTGTAATAATTAGGACATGTTTAGATTGTCTATCCCGCGAGAACTACTCACTTTATAGGGACAAAAAATATCCTATTTTATATTCCAGGTTATGTTCTACCTATGTACCAAATTTCATCCAAATGCCATATAATTATCAAATCTCAAATTGTAACCCATAATCTGTTTAAAAGAGCAACCCTTGAGTTTCCTGCTCGTTCTTCTCTGGGGAGTCAGCTTTGTAAATGAGCAGTAAATTTAAATGTAATATAAATCTTAATAGTGATGTTTTCAAGTGATAATTTTATCCTATAAAATAAAATATTAATTTTAATTTTGAATTCGGTTTTCTGGCTTTTTTTATGCACTAGGGATTAGCACTTGACCTCAATCACATCTGATGTTAAGTGATGGTGAGGCCGAAGGTAGAAGCCTAATGACCGGGAAACCCCCATCTTATTTGGGGGACTGGCTACGTAGCCAGTCAGCCAGAGCCATACATACGTCTGACAACCGAAACACAATAATGCTATTAACATTATTGTTTGGCGGCAGAATTACATAAGATGGTGGTAGCTAGCCAGGCGGACATTTTAGAAAGAACGAAAATAGTTTATATTTAAACACACACTAAACGTACGAAACAAACATGACATATAAAACATTAATAGTAATCCATAATGTAGTGGTAGAGCCACGCTGTAAGCTATTAGCTTGCAGCATGAATGGGCCGGCTCGACCGGGGAAGTACCACCCTCTCGCAGAAGACCGACGTCTGAGTAGTGGCATTTTGCCACTGCGCTTCGTCTGGTGAGCGAGGGCGCCGGAGGCCCACCTTCCAGTCTCTCTCCAGAATAGTAGCGGTATTTAAAGAGTTAGTACCCCTGGAGGGTACCAGCACTGCTGGAGAATCCCTCATCGCTCAGGCTGCCCTACTTATTCTGGGGTGGACACCTTCCTCAAAGGCCGGCAACGCATCTATGACCCTTTTGGTGTTGCGGGTGTCCATGGGCGGCGGTGATTGCTTTCCATCAGGTGACCCGCATGCTCGTTTGCTGCCCTCTCATATAAAAAAAAAAAAAAAGAACAAACTACAAAACATATTGGGTCTATACCTATGAAATTGGAGTTTTTTTTCTTCGTCAATCATATGTACCAATTCCTGCGATTTTCAAAGCTATATCCAAATTTGTTTTTTATTTGGAAAATGGAATATTATTTCAAGGTTTCACAAACATGAAATATTTTTTAATTTCTGGGCTAAATCACATAATAAAAAAAAATTTGAACAGAGCTCTTTTCATGTGCTTGTGCTTCCCATAATCATTTCTTAGATTCGCTGAAACTTTTATAAAGCGGTTACTTTTAAAAATTAACGCTGCCCATACTTAACTTAATGTTTAGCTAAATTTGGATTTGCCGTTCCCAAAAAAAATCAAAAATGTTTGTATGGAGAAAACAGGGTAAGGACCTAATATAAAGACAAACACAACAATTTTGCTCATGTGTAAAATGAGCGTGTATTATTGTGTTTGTTATATAGCAGGGAAATATTGTGTCATTGTAATGTAGGTAGCTGTGAATCGAAGGAGAGCAGTGTGTGAAAGTTACATAGTAAATATTTATAATACATTATATACACGTCTCATACACAACTGTACTAAAATGCCCTACCACCAACCAAACCGAGTACTAAATATGTACCCACCTGGGGATCGAACCCGCGACCTCTGAATCGTAAACCCAACGTTATTTACGTTGAGCCACGGAGGCGGTTAAATTGACTAATATCATTAAATATTTAAAGCATATTTTAATTATTTTTTTTTAGCATTAATTTAAAGCATATTTAGTTGTTTACATTGAGCCACGGTAGCGCTTAAAAACTTGTATTTCATAAGAAAAATGAATCGTTATTTTAGTATCTAAGTGCTGTGAGTAGGGATGTGAAGCAGTAAAATTACCCCGGTAACATACGGTAAAAAACGATAACTTAAGTAATGGTTTACGGTAAAATATGGCAATATCGGTAAAAAACGTATTAAACTACTACTAAGAAAATATCGCGTTCCCGCAGGATAAAGTATAGTATGTAATCACTACGTTTTAAGAGACGCAACTTCATAGTAAAGAATTTTGTATGGGTTGGTAAGGATTTAGTACCAATAACACAGTGCTACTAACATACTGCCACATGACAGCTGTCAACCATAGAGACGTTCACCAGCTGATTTACATTATCGATAAAAGAGCAGGGCGGCAGCATTGTGTTTTCACTTAATAAAAGTTCCGGGTCCATGGAACAGATGGCGCTAAGATTGCGTGCCATCATTTTCACAAACAAGGTAGTTTTGGAATAAACATTATGATTACTGATGCGCGTCTAGTCTGCCGGACAAAACCAACTCATCTGATCGCCGCTTGCTCTTTTGCCCACCAACAGCAGAACGGCAAGAGCGCATATGGCGCACAATATGGCGGACTGCACGTCACACGATGATTTTGCAACTACACGCGCGCGGGATTTAAAACAAATTAAAATTTAAAACGTTATAAGTAATTTTACCGTCATATATGTAGATAAGATAGACAGATAAAGCCTTTATTTGTTTCCACAGTCACACACATACACAGATAAGGTAACACATTAACAACAATAACATATATTAATATTGTAACACTAATGCATGTGTGTGCTACAGCAGTACAAATGGGTCATAGCTCAGTGTATTAGATTGCTCATTGAGCAAAACACTGATTTTCAGCTATCCCCTAATGTTATAAATATCCCCTATGTTTATATAAATGACCGTAAAATACCCGTATTTTACCAGCGTTTTCGGTAAAATTATGTAATTTTGCAACACTAGCTCCGAGAAAAGTTTGCTTTGAAGCGCTTCATGCTCGTTACGAGAAGAGTATCACATTACATCAGGTAGCTGTTACGGTGTAAATTTCAATACTCGTTATGTTGGTGATGTTATTCCTTTAAAATTTGCTTTAGATATACCTACAGGGTGAATTTGAATTCGTGTAATTCCCATTGACTGATGACGCCACTCTTGATTACGAATCTGGTACGATCATAAATTTTCTTTAAGGAACCATAGTCGAATTCGATCAAAAACATTCCTATTACTTATACAAAGTAAACCATTCTGAACCACCACTTTTAAAAAGTCACAATTTGTGATTTGATAATTATATGAATAATAAGACAGATATGTCCATGCTTGCTTATCATTCAAATAGTCAGTGATTTTATAATAGCCTTTTGCTAATAATTTCTGTTTCATGATTATTTTCACACAATTAGAACCTCTAGATATTTCCTTATAAACGTGGCTACCATTCTACGTCTATGGGTTATAGAGTCGACCGCAACTAGCTTCAAGCAGGATTAATGAATATCTATAAAACGGCAGATAAAAAAAGAAATAGTACCTAGATTAGATTCATAAACAATTTCGCGCTTGAATTGAATTAATAATTGAAGTTAAATTCGTAAAGTCATCGATGCCAGTATTGTTGGGTTTGTACGTAGTTAAAACAAATGATAACCCTCGATCAGACAGTAAAATGCCTCTTAATAATTGGCCTCACTCAACCATCAGCTCACGCAGTCAAGTTACGTGAACTATTACCAAAACCGGAGGTCAACGTAATAGCAATATATGAAAGGCAAAACGATTTAGTGTTCGAGAAAGTCAAAGGCAGAGAAGCGAGGGATTTGGTGAAGAAACTGAAGGACACTGAAGATATGGAGAACGCTATCGCGAAGAACCTGCAAAGAGTTGACAAAAACGCTGGACTGAATAAGATACTGGTCAAAAGAATAGTTCCAAGTAATTACGAAACGCCTTCTTTGGAATACGATTACAAATATAATACATATTTCAAACCTATAATGAGGGTACACAAGAAACTTAGCAAAAATGAAAGATATAGAACCGATAAATCCGAGAGAAAACCAAAAAACAAAAACGATGATTATATACACATGAGAGATGATACAGATGATGTCGACGGTGAATTGCTGGTGCCTTTTCAACTGAAGTTCGACAAAAAGGAGTACAACTATCCTGAAATACAAGAGGACGTGAGTAAAGATCTACTGAAGCACATTAACAGTTTATTAAAGAAGGTTAGATCACCTCGGATGAGGCAAAAGGCGTTTATACAAATACTGGACGCTTTGAATGATCCTGATCATTTGAGGACTGACGACAAGTCAGGAGAAGCGTTAGAGAACGATCCTTTATTAATAACAGCAATGGAACCAGAGCCAGTAGTCGTTATTGAGAAGCCTAGTGCTATGGCGTCTTATACTCCATTTTTCAATTATTGGACGGTAAGAATCTTGCATTTTCAATAATTTATTTACTCGTTCTACTTATTCGTTATTAGCCACTAGGACGATGCCGCCTCCTCTTTATACTGGATGAGTTGAGGAAAGAAAGTGAAATAGAAAGAAGGTATAGGCAGTAATTTTTTTTTTAGATAGATAGATCGTTTATTTGTATCTCCAGTCACACCCATACCATAAATTCCAAAGCAATTGGATAAACATATTTTATAACAATTTATAAAAGTAACATCAGGATACACTAGAGTATGTGTGTGCTACAGCCGTACAAATGGGTCATAGCTCAGTGTGTATAATTGCTCAGAGAGCAAAACTATCATCGAAAATACCGTTAATTTGTCATTTGACGGTCGCGTTTGTAGCCTATTCTACATAATTACACCATTAAATTAATTAAATAAAGAAAATTTTGAGAAAATATGAGTTCGAAGGTAGGAACCCTACGAATAGCGCCAGTCACATATCAATATAGGCCCGGTGCGTGAGTTTTTGAAAAAAATAAATAAACTACCTATGCCAAATGCCAATACCTTCCATTTCTTCTTCTTCTTCTTATTTTTGAGGATGGCAACCAGTCAACCTCATTGTCGAGGGACATTACTGCCAGTTTCGAGTGAAAATTTTTATTTATCTTATTTCTTCAGTTTATAGGTCAGTCTCAATCAAAACAAGTAATTCGTCGTATACAGAGTCTAGTCACGGTCAAGTCATTCTTCAGTAAAGTGGCAGAATGCTTTACAAAAGATTTTGGCGGCTTCTTGTGGGAACCCGAAAGCTCCGTTACGCACTTTAATTTACACTTCCCTTCACCTGTACACCAACACTAACGTTTGCTGCACAATATTCTGCCATTATTAAGCTTCAAAAGTTAGAATGCACAAATTTTAAGACTTATAAAGAAAAATGCTACTTCACTCGCCGAGTTCCCGCCAAAAAGCCACCTTCTATTTCACTTACCTAATATGCCCTATTTTTTTCCTTACGGTAAAAAAATAAGGCAAAAACATATAAATGGCTACTTAAGATTTTTCTTAAAAAAAAAGGTTTATTGAATCGTGACACTTTCGGTGAAATTTTTTTTTTTGCATAAAAAAAAAAAAAAAAAAAAGTTATTGATAAATTCTATTGAAAATAGTTACCTACAGGAGTTCTAAGTATATTCTCCGACGCAATGAAATTCAGTGGTAATTTTAATCTAATAGTCTATGTTTTATTACTAAATACCTATATCATATCTAAAGCAAGCCACCGATTTACTCTCTCCATGTGCCAAAAATCAGGGCCTTTAAGATTGTAGGAAGTTAAAAGGGTATCCTTACTGGACTATTACTTATTATTATTTAACTTTACAGTATCAAAAAACAGTGTACGAAGACGAATGCTCTGGAGAAAAAGTGCGGATTGGTAACGTTTGCAGCAGGATTCCCCCGCACAGACGCTGGATGCCGTTATTTACAAGCGGTCTACGCAGGGGTGTTTAAATACAAAAAAAAAATATTTTAAAATATATAACAGTCTTTAATTCACATAGGTAAGTACTCGTGATGCTACAATACACAAAGTGGGAAAAAACTGTGCTGAAATATTTAAATATGTGTATTTAAAGCTTATCTCTGTCAACCGGAACACAACAATGCTATTGACATTGCTGCTTGGCGGCAAATTTAGATATGATGGTGGTAGCTAGCCAGGCGGACATTTAAAATGCCCTACCACCAACCAAACCGAGTACTTAAACATGTACCCCGCTGGGGATCGAACCCGAGACCTCCGAATCGTAAACCCGTAAGGAGTCGGTTAAAATGTTTGCTTTCAAATGGCTAAAACTCCCAATATTATCTATCAATATTGAAGCTGATATTAGGTCCTTACCTATGAAATTGGCATTTTGTATGAAGAATTTCATTAAGACTGTTTTTTCCATACAAACATTTTTGATTTTATTTTGGGACCTGCAAATCCAAATTTAGCTAAACTTTGTGTGTATTATCGGATAACATTAAGTTAAGTATAGGCAGCGTTAATTTTTAAACGTAACAGCTTTATAAAAGTTTCAGCGAATCTAAGAAATGATTATTGTGCAGATAATTGTGCAATAAAGAGTATTTGAATTGAATTGAATTGATTATGGGAAGCACATGAAAAGAGCTCTGTTCAAATTTTTTTTATTTTGTAATTTAGCCCAGAAATTAAAAAATATTTCATGTGAAACCTTGAAATAATATTCCATTTTCCAAATAAAAAACAAATTTGGATATAGCTTTAAAAATCGCCGGAATTGGTACATATGATTAACGAAGAAAAAAATACTCCAATTTCATAGGTACCAATATTTTGACGGTGCACCACTGATTGTAGTAATGCTAGACGTGAGTGTTGGAAGGCCTCCATGCTGAGCTCTACCACTTGCCACAAGTGCAATGCAAGTTACACAAATAACATTTTCATGTTTGACAACGACGATGACGACGACGGTGGGGATGATATAGCAGAAGTAGTAGCCTGCGTTCCATCATCTGATAACAATTCCATAGATGATAAGAAAGAAGAGGCAAACGCTGAGGAACCACAACCAGGCCCGTCACGCCCAAAGAGGCGGCGAGTGATTAAATAATTAATTTTTAATATTAACTGTTGGTAGTAGAAACATTTTTTTAAATGACGTATCCTGAAATCTACGATCGCAGCTGAGAAAAGTTATGAAGCAATGTATGACAGAAAAAGCATAGAACACATTCACCGCCACCGTGGCTCAATGTAAACAACATTGGGTTTACGATTCGGAGGTCGCGGGTTCGATCCCCAGCGGGGTACATGTTTAAGTACTCGGTTTGGTTGGTGGTAGGGCATTTTAAATGTCCGCCTGGCTAGCTACCACCATCTTATCTAAATCTGCCGCCAAGCAGCAATGTTAATAGCATTGTTGTGTTCCGGTTGTCAGAGATAAGATAGCCAGTCCCCCAAATGTGTTGGGGTTTCCGGGTGGCTATTGTATTGTATTGTATTGTATGTGTATGTGGCTGTTGCAGGTCAACGGAGACCTGTATGACTGCGACCGTTGCCGATCTATTGTGATCGCCACTAACCTACAGTTCGTTGCTCAGGTTTGCCTCTTTGAGGAATTGGATAATTTTCCTGGCACCGATGGTTTTTATCTCATCCGGGTGTAATAAGTGGCTGCCCAGGTGGATATTGCGTTTACGCATTAGCGGGCCACATTCACACAGCAGATGTGCAGGTGTTTCCTCTGCGAGGAGGCAAAATCTGCACATTCCTGTTTCTTTCCGGGTGGCTAGCTACCACCATCTTATCTAAATCTGCCGCCAAGCAGCAATGTTAACAGCATTGTTGTGTTCCGGTTGTCAGAGATAAGATAGCCAGTCCCACAAATGTGTTAGGGTTTCTGGGTCAGTACGCTTCCACCTTCGACCTCATCTTCACTTAACATCAGGTGTGATTGAGGTCAAGTACCAACCCGTTATGCATAACATTATTGAAAATCGACCATATTTCGAAGTTCACAGCTAGGCATGTGGTTTCCGGGTCACTACTCTGCCACCTTCCGCCATCGGATTGGGTTCAAGTGTTAACCCGTTGTGTATAAAAAAGGCAAGAATTAAACACAAATTTTGCTTTATTTTATTAATCTCGTAGTTTACAAAAATGAGAGCAAAGGAATGCAATCTTACACAGCCTCTTAAATCGATTAGAAATAATAAAAAACAAATTGTTTTTCTTAAAAAATTAAGGTGTTTTACATTCTAATCGACTCTACCGGATGAGGTTTTTTAACCGTAAGAAAAAAAATAGGGCATACTATAAGTGAAATAGAAGGTATTGGCATAGGTAGTTTTTTTTTTTTCAAAACCATAATTCCAATTTAGTGTTATGGCTGCATCGTTATGCACGATAAGTCCGGCAATGTCAGGGTTGAAATTCACAATGCTAAACACTGTGCGGTAAATTAAGCTTCTCTAAGAAATGACAAAGAGAACAACACATATAAACACCACCCTAACACATAAATATTCAAAACCATAAACTTTGTTGTCCTTGTCATTGTCAATTGCCGGTCGCGTTTGTAGCCCATTCCATAAAACATCATTAAATTAAAAAAGTTCGAGAAAATAAGAGTTCTAAATAAATTTCGCTCATTACTCGAGGAACATTGGAATAAAGACTGGTCCAATTCAACAAAAGCCAAATTTTATCGCCAATCTCAACCTTGAAGACAAAAAATCGACAAAAAGTTCTCTTCCACTATTTCCCGTTTGAGATTTGGTCATTGTTGTTCTCCGTCTCACTTGGCTAAACTTAGGGTTCGTGACTCATCAATTTGCGAGTGTGGTTTGGAAGATGGGAACATTATCCATATTTTATTTGACTGTCCTTTATATCAGTCATTGTCGTTTTATAATTTATTGGTGTTTTATAAAGCGCCTCTCCCTGTTAACTTGTCCTCTATTTTGTCACTGACCAATAAAATATATGTAAAATGTATGTTAAAATATTTATCTCATCATAAAATTCTTCTATAGCTTTTTATTTATATATATTTTTTAACTTTTGGTATTATATTTATATCATCTACATATGTATATTATTCTTTTGTATCGGGGCAATTTTTCACTCGAAACTGGCAGTAATGTCCCTCGACAGTGAGGTTGACTGGTTGCCATCCTCAAAAATAAGAAGAAATAAATTTCGCATGATACCCGAATCTCGCCAGTGCATATCTATCTCCGACCGGCGCATGCGTCGATGTTGATTAAAAAAAAAAAAAACGATCTATACCATCACCTTCAATTTCACTTACCTAATATGCCCCATTTGTTTCCTAACGGTAAAAAATCTCGTCCGGTATAATTCGAAAAAAAAAAACTATGAGATTATCCTTCCGTCTAAAGTTCTCAACTTATTACATAAAATATGTGACAAAGATCTGCTGAGGAATATATAAAGTTTTACAATTGGAATACTTCATTCCTATTCGAGAATTATTGGAGTAAGAACGCCGCATTCAATGAGTAGAATCCTATTTATACATCGTAGCTGTTTTTTTAGCTTTATCCAAGCCGAAACAATTCAATTTTACTATGTGACATGTACATAGATAGGCATGTCAGTAGAATGCATGCCAGAAGCAAGAAGCATAGAGAACATGGAGCAAAAATAAATACTTAGAACAGTTACACGAACCATCTAATCCCAAACTAAGCTAGTACTATGGATACTAGATAACGGATAAACATACATGAATATTTATATCGGATGAGTTTTTTTAGAGTAAGGAAAAAAATAGGGCATATTAGGTAAGTGAAATAGAAGTTATTGGCAAAGGTAGTTTAATATTTTTTTTTTCAAAAACGCCCCGCTCCGGCCCTCGATTGATATGCGAATGACGTGATTCTTAGGGTTCCTATTATGCGAAATCAATCAATCAAATACGCTTTATTGTTTAAATAAGGAAGGTACATTTAAATATCTTATAGAAACTATAAATTAGGCCTTATCGCTTACAGCGATCTCTTCCAGGCAAACCAATCTTCACGGAATTCAATACGAGTAATTAAGTGGGTTAGCACACATAATGTCTTAATTGTTAAGTATACATCTGAAAGTTCTGCATAATGAAATCAAAAAGTGTTTATTTGGAACTCATATTTTCTCCCAATTTTCTTTATTTACAACGGGGGCTACAAACGCGACCGTCAAATGACACAATTAAGGCTTTATTCGATGATGGTTTTGAAAAAAAAAATTAACTACCTTTGGCAATACCTTCCATTTCACTTACCTAATATGCCCTATTTATTTCCTTATGATAAAAAAAAACTCATCCGGTATAATCCATCCATGACTCGGGAATAAATGTTCGTGTTCATTACATAAACATTTATCCCTAGCTGGATTCGAACCCGGAACGAATCAATATTGTAATTTTTTATTGCCCTCTTCTGTGACAATTCAAAGGTTGTGAGCACAGACTGGCTATTTATTCTCAGCAGTCCTATTTCTCGAGGATACTAAGAGATGGCGCTGTTTTATCTACTAAAAAAAACAAATAATATACATCACTTTATCACACCATAAAGCTTTACGGATGAATTATCAAGTTCGCCATACAAAGAAAATCTTTGTTGATATGGGATATTAGGTAATATCTTTTCTTGACAAAGTACTCAAAAATCTTGTATTACACAAAAATTACTTAGCATCTATATTTTAATTTACATATTACATTTGAACACTTCAGATCCACGAGTCGGTTAAGTCGCCTTTTATCGAAAATTGAGTCCCAACTTATGTAACATATTAATAATAATAATAAATATTTATTATCTCACCACAAAGAAATAGGTACATTGATTAAATAGTAATGTTAGGTAAATACAAATTCCTTTGTGAGAGACTGGAGTCTGAAATAGCTACGAAACCTGTGCTACCGAGGGCGGAGTGTAAGTTTTGTTTCGACTTAACTTTACCACCGCGTTCACGTTTACGTGAAGATTTGTATGGAGAAATGTGCAGCGCCTCTAGCGGATAGTTTGCAAAACGATTTTTTTCATAGGGACTTTTTTCGTAAACGCGAACGCGATGGTAAAGTTAAAAACGAGACAAAACTTACACTTCGCACACAGATCTCCAGGCTCTCACTCCCTTACTATTAGACATTACAACAAGAGCACTGAGAATACATTATCCTAAGTGATGCAGTATGAAGCTTAAAGTATATATATGGCATGTGGATAGTGGACTAAGGCAAATGTGTGATGTGGGGGGGGGGGGGGGGGGGGGGGTGTATGTGGGTTTGTGTACTACGATATTGGAATGAGCAGAGATTCAGTTTCAGCATATGTTAGATCCATTGACCATTTAGTTAGCTTAATTTTGCTATGTAGTCATATGTGCAATACGGATGACAATCAATGTTATAATTTGCTACTAGGATCTATATCACCCACCACGTATTGTCCCAAGCTGCTAGGTGTCATTTTCAAAATTTCACGCAACACGTGACCACGATGTCGGTGGTACTGCGGTTTCCGCTTTGCAGTATTCTCACGCAGTTTTCCCGTAATATATCTAGCAGAGGTCTGTATGGTTTCGTCAGGTAAAAAGAATATAACCATCACTTCCCGTGGATGTCGTACAGGAAGACTAAGGCCCGTATTAATAAACCGTTCTCAAGATTGACATGGCCACAAGTTGACGCTTGAGAATCTGTTGCATATTAAAACAGCATCAGAAAAAATTGTCTTGAGACTGAGACGCAATCTCAATCTCAAGAACCATTTATTAATACGGGCCTGAGGGACTTTTCACAAAAAACATCTATAGTGCGCGTTTTAATAGCAATCGGCTCGTCACGTGTGCGTATGATTCGAATTGTTACAAGCATCAAACTTTGTTTGGAACACTAAAACGCGTTAGTTTGGGATGTCTCCGACCACCCCATTTGGGATAAAGATGTCGACTTCGCGACACAATTTGCTAAAAGAATATAAACTCCAAATCTTTCGAACATAAAAAAATTCTAAGAATTGGTGTGATATCTTCATGAATCTACGAACCAATTTTTTTATACGGAACTCAAAATTCATCCTCAATTAATGAAACGTGCGTTGCTAGCTTACTTGTTCTAACAGGTGAGGCATACAATAAGTTAGAATGGATAAGCCCTTGACATAGAAAACTGTTGATCCAAAGTGTCCATTTTCTTCGCCTACCCTCATTTTTTTTATCTAAATTATAACATAAGTCGGCGCCGATTCAACTCCACAATTGTTATCCTTTGACGCCATGAGGATGTATCCGTCGTTCCCCCACATGTTGGACCACGAGTTCTTGACCAACCAGTAGTGTTGTCCCTTTAACACGCCATAGCCCACAGCGAGGACGGCGTGGTCTAACTCGTCGACCTTGTTCTTGCTGGAAATGGATGGAAGATATAGTTAATATAGGCCTAGATTGTTAATAACAGGCGAGAGGTAAATATTGGGTATTTACCTATGAAATTGGAGTTTTTTTTCTTCGTTAATCACATGTACCAATTCCTGCGATTTTCAAAGCTATATCCAAATTTGTTTTCTATTCGGAAAATGGAATATTATTTCAAGGTTTCACATGAAATATTTTTTAATTTCTGGGCTAAATCACATATTAAAAAAAATTTGAACAGAGCTCTTTTCATGTGCTTCCCATAATCATTTCTTAGGTTCGCTGATTTTTATAAAGCGGTTACTTTTAAAAATTAATACTTAACTTAATGTTATCCGATAATACACACAAAGTTTAGCTAAATTTGGATTTGCCGTTCCCAAAAAAAATAAAAAATGTTTATATGGAGAAAACGAGTCTTAATGAAATTCTTCATACAAAACGCCAATTTCATAGGTAAGGACCTAATACTTAGTGATTGCTTATTCACTATCTTAGCGTGGTTGTTCAGACCATGTTGGAGAACGTTACGTCTTAGGACGTCTTAAAGAAGGGCCAAGACAAGAGTACCCCAAATGACGAACATGTACGAACTTACCATGAAGGATCATAGTAAACGCCGTTGGAGTAGAACGTGAAACTCTTCCGCGATGCATCTATGGCGACAGAAACGGGGCCGTGCTTGAATATTGCCAACTGAAATAATACACAGTGTTAGTACAAAATTGTGCTTTGGAGAAAATATAGGCTATTTCCAAGGTATAGGGCACCCTGGAAGAGCCAGAAGGCAGACTAAAGCGCGCCTAGCGTTGAGACGGTGGCAATAGTACTTGTCAGGGATCCAGCACCGCCCTGCATAGACGCTGAGGTTCGCCCCAAAAACACAGAGATAAGATAGCCAGTCCCCCAAATAAGATGGGGTTTCCGGGTCAGTGTGCGCGCTGGTTTTTAATAAAATGCACATAAACTTTTGTTTATTTGTAAAATTTGTATTAATCTAATGGTAACTTTTACAATAACACAATTGCTGTTAATGTACAGGAATATTATCAGTGACTATAGATCAGCGAACGATGTTCACCTCACCGCTGTACGAGTAAGAAGAAGTAATTTTAATTAAGACGGAAATACGACATTTACTAAGGTTGTTTGGACAACTTATTATGTTCGAATACATACAGCGTTGGGATTGAACAGTCAGTACGCTTTTACCTACGGCATATCTTCACTTAACATCAGGTGTGATTGAGGTCAAGTGCATAAAATAACTATTTAAGTATTAAAATCCAAAAAAACCCGACAGCTATTTTGTATTTTGCGGGCGCCACGTTGAATTTTTTTATCATAAATGTATCCTATGACACTTGGGGTACCAATACGAATCTGACGACAGCGTGCACTTCGAAATCGACCAATCCGTTTAGGCTACAAGAATGCGCTAAAGGAACGGACATACATACATAAATACATAAACTAACATTCTATGGAACTTGCTAACTATGTAAACAAACCAAAATATTCAAATAGTCTCTGAATGATGAATTTACTAGTCAAACCAATCAAATCAAAAAATGTTTTATTTTGCAGGTACACAGGGTACACTTAAAATAGTATAAAGGATAAAGGTCGGAGTAAAATAGAAACTATGGCCGATTTGTTGCCACTCGTAGAGAAGTACCCTGCGCAAGCTAGTGCCACGGGAAGCTCAGCGCGCAATCTCTCACCGCAGCGCAAAGCCAAAGTAGTTGTGCCATCGGACAAACCATTAAGGAAAGCTAGCCGCGCGAAGTGAAGGAACATGACTCTGTGATTTTTAGTTAACCTTATTAGAACGCAGTATTGTAATAATTCACCCCCACTATCACAGGTGCTTTCATCTAAATTTTCGTTTACCGCTATTTATTCTCACTTTTGTACTAAAACTTCGAGGTCAGTTTGAAATTATTAACTTTTGTTTTTGTTATTGTGTTTTCTGGTTAACTTGACATTTAGTATTTATGGTTAATACAATGACATGACTTTTTTTTTTTTTTTTTCTTCTAAGCAAAGAGCACTAACGCTCATACAGCCCTGTTAGCGGAAGCGAATGTGGATACTTATTTCTGATACTGGTTCTTGTTTTTGATCTGTGTTATACTTCGTTACTTACGTTGGAATTGCATTGATTCTGGAAGATTGTTATTGTAATTTTTTTATTTTTTTTTTCTTTTAATTTGTTTTCTTGTATCTTCTTCCTACAAACCGGCGACTGCTGATTGTCAGTGCTAATTTATTCTTTTTGTTCTAATATTGTACGGTATATTGTTCTTATTTATTTATTTTTATTTTTAATATTATATTCATATATATATTAATATTTTATTTATTTTTATACACTGTACTATGGATGATGAAAGTATATGCGATTTTAGTGATGACTTCTGGTCGTGCTCCTCGGATGATTTTTATAGCGCTGACAGTGATAGTGATTCTGCTACCCTGACTTTGCAAGATCATATTACAAGATGTTTTTCTAACTTTCCTAAAAACTTTAATGCGGTACACGTTAATGCTCAGAGTATCCCTGGCCACTATTCTGATTTTCTTGCTTCCTTCGATAGCAAGATTGTCGATGCCATACTTGTATCTGAAACTTTTTTGAAACCCTCTATCCCCTCCACTCAAATATCACTTCCAGGTTTCAAACTTATTCGTAACGATAGAACAAACAAGGGTGGTGGTGGTGTAGCCATTTACTTACGAGCAGATATTATTTACAATATTGTTAATGTCTCTCCAAGTGCATACTCGAAATCTGCGGAACACCTTTTAATCGAAGTTACCCTCCATCACACAAAAGTTTTATTAGCGGTTTACTACAGCCCTTCTCTCCATATAAATTACTTTCCTTCTTTTGAAACTCTTCTTAACAATATATGCCCTCTTTACGAACATATACTTATTTTTGGCGATTTTAATACTTGTTTAATAAAAAACGATTACCGCAGTCGTAAACTATCATCAATTGTTTCTTCTCTTAATCTACACATTCTTCCTTTATCTGCTACTCACCACTCTCCCAATTCAACTCCTTCATTACTTGATCTCATGATTGTGTCTTCTCCAGAACTTGTTTCCGCTCATGGACAACTTCCTGCCAGTTTGTCGTATCATGATCTCATCTTCCTGTCCTATACTATTCGTCCACCCAAGCGTAAGCCTAAATTTCTATCCTTGCGCAGTTTTAAAAATATTAATTTGGAGGCTCTACGTGGTGAAGCCTTGGCCATCGATTGGGGACCGGTTCTTGATTCAGACAGTGTTGACGATAAAGTGGCTTATTTTAATAAAATGATAATTAATTTATATGATCGCCATGCTCCTGTCAAACGCGTTAGAGTCAAGCACATCCCTGCCTTGGCTAAGTAAAGACATTAAGGGGGTCATGGCGAAACGTGATAAGGCTAAAAGGAAGTTTAAAAGTTTACCTACGGATCACAACTTAAGTCAGTATAAATCTATACGAAACTATTGTAATCGTCTGTGTAGAGATGCTAAAAGGCGCCACATTCACAGCTCCATTGAAAATTATTCTCCTCAAGAGGTTTGGAAATTTCTAAAGTCACTTGGTATTGGCAAAATCCCTTCCTCCGACAACAATCTCACAAATCTTAATGAGCTTAACAAACATTTCTCAACTCCTCCTGTTTCTCTGAATAATTGCATCAAGGCTGATACTCTTCGCAACCTGTCTGACATGCCTCACCTTAAGTGTAATCCCTTCTCGTTCAAACAGGTTGCGGAATGCGACGTTAAGAAGTGCATCTTGTCAATTACCTCCTCCGCAGTGGGGTGTGATAACTTGTGCTCGCGCATGATTTCATTGATACTGCCGGAACTGCTACCAGTACTCACTCACATTCTCAATTTTTCACTGACAGCCGGTTGTTTTCCCAGTGTCTGGAAAGAAGCACATGTTATTGCACTGCCTAAAACTTCCAATCCTACATCCTTCTCACAATACCGTCCAATTTCAATTTTACCTTTTCTCTCTAAAGTACTTGAACATATTGTCCATAAACAGCTATCTAATTACCTTTCCGATAATCATTTATTAAATTCCTTCCAATCAGGCTTTCGTGCCGGTCACAGCACAGTGACAGCTTTGCTGAAAGTTACTGATGACATCCGTTATGCCATGGAAAACAAGTTACTCTCTGTTCTGATACTTCTCGATTTCAGCAGTGCTTTCAATTCTGTTGACTTCGATGTTCTTCTTGCCATACTTCGTTCTCTTAATGTTTCTCAATCTGCAGTCACTTGGTTTGTCTCATATCTTCGGGGTCGCAAACAGTGTGTTCGCTCTGATGAGACTTCGTCTGACTGGTGTGATCTAGCTGCGGGTGTACCCCAAGGTGGTGTCCTCTCTCCTCTTCTCTTCTCCGTTTTCATTAACACAATCACAGATGTGATATCCTCTTATTTCCATCTCTATGCAGACGATGTGCAGCTCTATCGGCATTTTGCAATTACTGACGTTTCCAACGCTATAGACGCAGTTAACTTAGATCTAAAGAAAATTTGTGACTGGGCTAAATCTTATGGTCTTGCGGTAAATCCCAAAAAGTCGCAGGCTTTGATTATTGGGAGCAGGTACATGTCCAACGCACTTCACAATTCACCTGTTCCGCCTGTCGTTTATGATGGGGTAACTATTGAGTATGCGAAATCGGCCAAAAACCTTGGAGTGGTATTTGATAATAATTTATCTTGGAGTGCTCATTGCAATGAGGTAAGTAGAAAAGTCCACTTCTCTGCTCACTCACTCAAATGCCTCCAAAACTTCTTGCCACTGAAGACCAAAGTGACACTTGCTCAAAGTTTACTCTTACCTATCCTTGACTATGGTGATATCTGCATGTTGGATGCCACCGAAGAGATCCTAAGTAAACTCGAACGACTGCAAAATTTATGCATTCGTTTTATTTTTGGACTACGTAAGTTTGACCGCATCTCTCACTACAGGTCTGAACTTAAATGGCTGCCAATACGTCTTCGCAGGAATCTACATATTCTTTGTTTCCTTTTTAAAGTCCTTTTCTATCCTTCTGTCCCTACTTATTTGAGTGAGCGTTTTAACTTCTTGCGTGCTTCCGATAAATCGTCCAGACCCCACATCGCTACCCTACTGTCCTTTCCTCCTACTTCTAACAAAACTGACTTTTATAACTACTCGTTTTCAGTTCATGCGGTCAGGCTATGGAACTCGCTTCCTGCCAGCGTACGGGATAGTCAAACTCTAGACGTTTTTAAAGCTAGAGTTAAAGAGCACTATCTTGAGGTCTCACGTCAAGTCAGTTAATCCGTTATTTACAATATTTAAATTTTACTTGTCATCTTGCTGTACAGGTTATAAATTTATTATAGGAATTTTTGTATTATGTGTATGGTTTATGTATATTATTTATGTATAATATTATATTATATGTATTTATATATAATGTTGTATGTATGTATTTGTGTATTTATGTTGGGTAATTTTTCGTTTAATGTATTATGTTGGTTTTATTCTTTATATTATGATATTTTTAACATTTTTTGTTTCTTCTGTTTCGTGTACACTTTATGTCTACCGTTTATATAAAATTTCGCTCTCACGGGTTTGCTGGAAGAGATCTCTTATAGAGATAAGTTCGCCCTTTGTACATTTTTCTAAAATATTTGTTAATGACCATTTCTTTGTGTGTGTGTACAATAAAGTGTTAAAATAAATAAAATAAATAAAATAAAATAGTCAGATTTTACATTTTTTAAGCTAATGCTTGTTCAAAAGCCAATTTTCCCCTGAGAAGAACAAACAAGAAACTCGAGAGATTGCTCCTTTTGATCTGCAAGTTTATCTTTATTTCTTGTATTGCCATCATGATTGTCACTATTTTACCTAAATGATGCTATATTTTTTTTTACATATATTAGAATTTCAAAAATGTACTCTGACGAAAAGGTTAGAATAATCTTTAAATAGTTTTTAAATCTTGTGATGGGCACTACTCTTACTTACTCCTTTACTTATGTCAAACAATATCGAATAATAAAATATCGAAAGTAAAAAACAAGTAGGTACGAGAGAGATCTGAGAGCGTCTTTTGTTTACATAGCTAGTTCCATGGAATGACACTGTACATACACTCGAAAAACACTACCCTCCTTCATTAAGCAGTCAGGTAAAAAAGGTAATAAACAGACAGAGTCACTGTCGTATTTATAGATATTTGCTAGTTTCGGTAGCTATGGTTTTTCAGATCAATAGACAGTCGGTTCATTGGCAGGAAACCATTAGTGACATTTTCAATATGCACTTCTGAATCTGGTCTAGACTAGTCTGAAACAAATCCACACAGGGTTTGATTATAACCGATGCCGTCTCCGTTAGGAGACTGGGGTATTGCACTCATACAGTACCCCAGTAGAGTTTCTCTGTCAGTATATCTTCGTAAGTATTGACCCTCACCATAAGCGCCTTCTCATCACCGGTGGTAACGTTCACCCATCCCTTCATCGAAGTCACTAACGTCACGTTATCCACATGGCAGTATCCGTCCTGAAATTGAGAACAATTTAATTAAAATATGCTTTAAATATTTAATGAGATTAGTCAATTTAACCGACTCCGTGGCTCATCGTAAACAACGTTGGATTTACGATTCGGAGGTCGCGGGTTCGATCGCCAGCGGGGTACATGTTTAAGTACTCGGTTTGGTTGATGGCAGGGCATTTTAAAATGTCCGCCTGGCTAGCTACTACCATCTTATCTGAATCTGCCGCCAAGCAACAATGTTAATGGCATTGTTGTGTTCCGATTGTCAGAGATAAGATAGCCAGTCCCCCAAACGTGTTGTGGTTTCGAGGTCAGTCCACCTTCGACCTCATTTTCACTTAACTCCAAGTGTGATTGAGATCAAGTAACAAACCGTTGTGATAAAAAAAAATTGATGACTTATTTGAACAAATGAACATATATGTCGTCGCCAGCGACAGATTAGCGACGGTTTTATAATATGGACGTTCGTATGCCTATAATACGCGGTTTGGTACAAGAAGCCCTACCACCAACCAAACCGAGTACTTAAACATGTACCCCGCTGGGGATCGAACCCGCGACCTCCGAATCGTAAACTCAATGTTGTTTAAATTGAGCCATGGAGGCGGTTAAAAAAATATGTGATAATCATGATGGATAGTGTTAAAAGCTTGTGTTTAACAATATTTTTAATGGTGAATTTATTTACTTGGCCAAGGTAGCCTCCGTAGTCGTCTTCGGTGGGGAGACCGTGTCTCATGATCCACTGGTAAGCCCTGAAGTCCTCGCCGCCATCGCAGCCGTTGTTACCGAAACTGTGACAATAAATATATTTTTACCATCAGTAATGTTATTAGCATTGTTGTGTTCCGGTTGTCAAAGATAGAATAGCCAGGCCCCCAACAAGATGGGGTTTCAGGATCAGCACATTCCATCTTTAGCCTCATCTTCATTTAACATCAGGTGTGACTGAGATAAGTGATAAACCGCTGTACATAAAAAATAATCTCTGACCACCCCATTTGGGATAAAGGTAAGTGTAGTTATGAAGTATGAAGATTATCTGATTATGTATGAAGATGTTTTGGGAGCGTCCAGGCAGGCCATGAATCAATGAGTTTTTAAAATTTAATTTCATTACTTGTATGTATTATCCGACTGCTATTAAACATTATCTTAACTTATTATTCACGGTAGCCTTTTGCTTCCTAAACATTAACGTTCACTGCTTTGTGTCGCTGTCCGTGGTGTATCAAAACAGGGTGTCAAGCATAACTTGAAACCCTTCCCCATAGGTTAAGCTTTAGTGCTGATTTTGAATTCATTTAGCTACACTCCCATTTGCCGAGGGGGGGGGGACTTCTTTCCTACTTCACACCTTTAACTCTTCTTTAATTAGTCTGGGGCCCAAGGTAGCAATAGAGACACGTAGGGCACCGACTACCTTCAGTAGGCGCCGTGCAGAGTACCACTGTTGATCCTGGCTTACAGGAGTTGCAGTGGGTGGAGTGTGGAGGCGGGTAATGCTCTTAAACATCGGTGACGTTTAAGAGCATTACCCGCCTTCCACAATATACGTAGGAAGACCAATATCTCTGCAGTGGTATGTTTACGGGCATCAGCCATCATCAAATGATGATGTTTTGGGCATAAAGGATTTATTTATCATATAATCATAAACTAGTGCCGGGTGGTTTTTGCACTCAAATAGATTAGAAACAACCCGACTCTTCCCGTGGGTGTCGTAAAAGGCGACTAAGGGACATTCCACCAGAAAAACATCTATCGATTTACACGTTTCAACGGCGATGGGCTCACGCTGTCACGTGTACATTTCTGTATATTTCATAATGTGAACCGTGGATGTTGTTGTTTCAAACATTAAACTTTTAATGTTTGGAACACCCAAACACTAATATTTGGGATATCTCTGACCACCCCATTTGTGATAAGGTCGTGCAATTTACTTAGAACCTTAGAAGAATAAATTGTCGCTCACCCCCAAGAACAGTCAATGAGCGCCTGTTGACTGAGGCGGACAAGGTGGCCGCCGTTATGGAGAAAGAGAGCCCCTTCCACTGCGCCCACGGTGCCGAAGGACCAACACGACCCGCATACAGACTGATCTGAAAGTAATTTATTTATGCACTACGAATCATCCAGTTCACATAAGTCCATCCTGGAGCCTTGGTTGTATGGACTCAGCACCCTTCTGTGGTAATCTTCTGTAGTAATCCTCTGTAGTAATCCTCTGTAGTAATACTCTGTAGTAATATTCTGTAGTAATATTCTGTAGTAATATTCTGTAGTAATACTCTGTAGTAATATTCTGTAGTAATATTCTGTAGTAATATTCTGTAGTAATCTGTAGTAATCTTCAGTAAAGTGACATAATGCTTTACGCAACATATTGGCGGCTTCATTACGCAATTGGTTCGGTAGATTTGTTTCACTAGCAGCCACCTCACACTCAGTTGTAAGCCGCCCATTTAGACCACCGACTTGGCTTAACGATAGTCTTCAATTTGAAAACAACCGGGACCGATTATCTAACGGATACAAAACGGGGGGTTTTGTATGCAAGCAAAGCAAAGCACGTATACACTCGTATTACAATACCACTAGTACACACCCAAAGACTGACCGCATCAGATATTGCTTAACTTCACTAATCGAAAACCAGTGTTTTTTCAACATTTAGCCTAACTGTCAATCGGAACTTAGGCCCGTATTAATAAACCATTCTCAAGATTGAGAACAGTCTTTTGACCGGTCTCAAGTAAACGTGTTGATTAATAAACCTAACTTGAGACTCAAGTCACTAAATTAAATAAAGATTTAAAAAAAAAAGAAAACTTGATACCTGAAAAGCACATGCATACTCAAGCAGTACTCACTTAAGAGGTGCGCGTATTAATAAACGAAACTCAAGACTATCATTCATTCGCCGCTGAGGCGAATACTTGAGAAGTGATCTCAACTGAGTAGACATCAAGATTGGTTTATAAATTAGCCCGGAGCTTGAGATAGCGTCAACTGCTTAAGACGCATCTCTGTTGATACAGCCTCAAGACTTCGATTGAGATTGATTTATTAATACGGGCCTTAGTTATACATTTAAAAAAGTATACAATTTACCTTTCACGGGAGTGACGGCACCGAATAGTCTCCAATCGAATTCGGGAGGCAGCTTCACGCTCATCTCTTCCAAGTCCGCTTCACCATATGGAAATGGGAGACCTGGAAAGAATGGTTTATCATAATATCATCACACTAGCTTTACGCCCACAACTTCGTCTGAGTGGATCTCGAAAAAGAGTAGACAATTAAACCACCACAACGTGGACAGACGAACTGACAAAGGTCGCGGCAAATCGTTGGATGCAGGCGGCTTCCAACCGGTCACTGTGGAATTCTATTTAATTAATTAAACGGAAACTATGTGCCAAACGCTATTATAAAATTTCTGACCATCTGTATGATAAGAATGCGTGGACATGAACCGCTCGGCAATATCCAGTATATTTTATTCTTATTTTTCTTTATCGAATCATAAATTTAACAATTATTTCAAATTGTATTTGTATTGACTTATTTAAAGAGAGCAACCCATGAGTTTCTTACTCGTTCTTCTCTGGGGAGACTGGGGAGTGAATGAGCGATAACTGTTATTCATGACGATTTCAAATGTTATTCTTATAACTTACGAAATAAAACATTTTTGATTTGATTTGATTCTATGGGGGAGGCCTATGTTAAGCAGTGGACGTCCTGTGGCTGACATATCATACATAATAATATGACAATGATGACTACAAAAATGTAATTAAATAACTATTTAAGTATTTAAAACCCAAAAAACCCGACAGCATATTTTGTATTTTGCGGACGCCATGTTGGATTTTTTTACCGGAAAATGTAGCCTATGACACTCCGAGTACCAAGACGAATCTAACGACACCATTCATTACGAAATCGGTCAAGAAGTGAGTAGTTCCCGCAGGATAAATAAATTTCCGCGATAAAGTTATTCAATGCAAGCGAAGCCGCGGGCGGTAAGCTAGTACTTACATGCATACATACATACACTCGAAAGTGAAATATTTATTCACAAGAGTATGGTCCAACAATTGATCTTTAAATATAATACAACGCGTTCGCATATTCTGCTATTTATGGGGTGCAAATATCATCGTCTTAAAGCATAATATTAAATATAGCAAATTAAAAAACATTACCCTCCTTTCTTGGGAAGTCGGGTTAACTGCTTAAATTATTTACATGACCATGTATTTCCCGGGTGTAACGTGAGTACACTCACCCAGAGGGCTAGGGCCGGAGTACAGTCGGCCACGGAGCGCCGAGAGCTCGTCCTCAGTCCTATCAGCCAAGTGGTTCACCGCCAGTGTGAAGGAACGACGCGCCCTATTGTTCGAATGGACGAATCTATTCAAACAAATGAAAAAAATATTGATAAGTTTTGTAGCTGTTGTTTTTTGTTGTATTTAAGAGGGTTTATTCCGTCCAGTGGCGCCCTTATCACATCTAAAGTAATATTATAAACTAGCTTTCCGCCCGGGGCTTCGCCTGCATGAAATAGCTTTATCGCGGGTATATTTTTAATTTGTTTATCGTGATTGATCAACAATCAAACATCCAATCTTTCGCATTTATAATATTAGTTACATGCGAAAGTTTTTGTTTATTTGTTTGTTTGTTGCTGGTTGCAAAGGTTGCTTGGAAGAGATCGCTTTTAGTGATAAGTCCGCCAAATTGTATCTTAATATCTTTATTGTACACAAAATCGTTACAGAAATATGCATTGTATATAAAATGTACAAAGGCGAGCTTAACTCCGATAGAGTTTTCTACCAGCAAACCTTAGAGATACATAGTGTTTACTTAATTGTACCCTTTTTATAATGTTTCTTAATTTTGTATAATAAAAAAAAATACTTTATTGCTCATCGATCAGTGAGGCCTTTTGAGTCCCGCACAGGTACAGCCCTGTCGCACGGGGCAGCTCAGATATACCATACAATCTAGTAGGTAAGAAAACTAAATTAAAAGAAATAAAAGATTATAATTAATTAATCCATTTCATCAATTAATTAATTAATTTAGTCAGAGGCCAGTTTATAACAAGGTGTAAATACCCGCAACACTAGTTTGCACTGTATCGTTGCAAGCATTTGCATTTTGTTAGTCACGAATAAAGAATATTTTGTTTGTCATTGCTCAATCACGGCGAAGCAGATGAACGGATTTGGATGAAAATTGGTATATAGGTAGAATATACTCTGAATATCTGAATTCTGAATACATAGGATATTTTTTATCCCGATAAAGTGAGTAGTTCCCTCGGGAAAATAAATTACCGCGATAACGTTTTTCCACGCAGGCGAAACCGTGGGAGGAAAGCTAGTGCAGAATAAATTTTAAAAAATCACTGTAACCTGCACTGGAGATGCTAAAAAGCTTACAAATTATACCTAAATAGCTTTAATTGAAGTTATTTTCAGAATTTAAAATCGGCAGCGCATATAAATGGCCTGTGTTATATATACGTAAGGATTAACTCATCTTTCTTTATTCATAATGATGAATAAAGAAATGTTTGTATTTCTTGTGCAATAGCACAATTATTGTAACTTTAAAATAAGTAGCTACCTCAGATTATGCCTGAAGATATTCAATCTTTTCGTGTGCTCCACAACTGAGGCGTACTGCTTGCTGTGTTTCAATTTGAATCTGAAACCAGTGAAGTGTTATTTATTAATAGTTGAGCGACGTTAGACTCGGTCAGTTGTTGGATGGGTGACCGGTAGTGGCGTTTTCGTGCTTATTGTGGAATTCGACTGAATATCGCCAAGCGGCACATATCCATGTCATGCTTGCTTATCATCCAATTAGTCAGAAACTTTATAATAGCCTTTTCTAAATCGTTTCTGTTTTATGATAGTCTTGAATTTATTTAATGGCAACACTGACCCGGAAACCTCTTCTTATTTGGGGGACTCGCTATCTTATCTCCGACAACGGAAACCAATGCTATTAACATTGCTGCTTGGCGGCAGATTTAGATAAGATGGTGGTAGCTAGCCAGGCGGACATTTAAAATGCCCTACCACCAACCAAACTGAATACTAAACATGTACCCCGCCGGGGATTGAACCCGCGTCGTCCAGTTCATAAACCATGTGTTGTTAACATTGAGCCGCAGTTATCTATCTAAATTAAATAGTAGGCGTCTATTGGCTGTGTGATAGATGTCGTGATGCCTTTTTTAGTAATATTTACCTGTCGAATTCGTTCTGTATATGTGCGTCGTGGATGGGATGAACAAACTCCTTCATCGGGTTAAAAGTGGCGTAGTGCCTGGACCCAGGGCCGGGGAAGGAAGTGCATTTCATACCTGACAAAATCAAAATCATTTATTGCTTTCCATGGTTATATATGTCTTAATTTAAAAAATGTATATATTTATGTAATATAATAAGATCGGCTTAACTAAACATGTAATTAAATTTATTTTCTCTAAATTATGTGCGTGTGATAAAATACAATATACAATTTGACCAAATAATATTAGATATCAATTAATATTAATCGCACACGACAAAATAAGATTATAATTAAAATAGTCAACAATATTACAATTGTAATAATTGTACAACAATATTACAATGAAACAAATGTGTTTGCTGTAATTTCAACACTTGATGTTAAGTATCTCTAACAGTTGAAAGAACAATACTATCAATATTACTGCTTTGTGACAGACCTAGATAAGATGGTGGTAGCCAGTGGCGTGCCTAGGATTTCAAAATAGGGCTAGTCTGACAATGTTCTCATAGTTTTTTTTTTGTTTAATTTATGCACGACGGGTTCGTTCTTGACCTCAATAACACCTGATGTTAAGTGAAGATGAGGTCGAAGGTGGAAGCATACTGACCGGGGGACTGGCTATCTTATCTCTGACAACTGGAACACAACAATGCTATTAACATTGCTGCTTGGCGGTAGATTTGGATAAGATGGTGGTAGCTAGCCAGGCGGACATTTTTTTTAAATGCCCTACCACCAACCAAACAGAGTACTTAAACATGTACCCCGCTGGGGATCGAACCCGCGACCTTCGAATCGTAAACCCAATGTCGTTTACATTGGTCTACAAGAACGCTAGTGCCGTGCAACTTACTTGAGTCGACCTTGAACACGTCCTGGTCGATGTCGTCCACGTCGTAGGCGGTGTAGTCGATGTAATAGTGGTCATAGTGGGAGCCCAGCAGTGAGTTGTACCCGCGCATTTCGTATCTGCGAATAAATAATAATAAATAAAAATTTTGAGCTCTTACACTGATTAACTAGTAAACAAAGCTTGGACTATGAATACTAGCCAAATCAAATCAAAAAAATATTTATTTCGTAGCATAAAAATTATCACTTGAAAACGTCACATTTTTTATCTTATTATTAAAGTTTTTGACATTATTACTCATTCACAAAGCTGATTCCCCAGAGCAGAACGAGCAAAAAAATCAAGGGTTGCTCTTTTAAATAAGTTTGGGTTACAATTATATTATATTGTATAAGACTGAATAACGCCAAGCGGTCTATGTCCATGCTAGCTTATCATCCAGATAGTCAGAAATTTTATAATAGCCTTTGGTAAATAATGTCTGTTTTATTATGGTTTTGAATTATTTAAAGGTAAATTTGCGTACACATTGCCCCTTAAATAACTTAGTGACATTGTGTAAACGGCTGACATGAACAGCAAGTTTATTTTTATATCTGGTATTAACATTTTGCGGAGGCGACTTATGTGACCTGCAAGTTTATCATTATTTGTTGTATTGACATTTATCACTATTTTTCCTAAATGATGCTATATTTCTTTTGACATACATTAGATTTTCAAAAATGTACTGTGACGAAAAGGTTACAATGTTATACACTTTAAACCTATCTCTAAGTGACACTGCAGGTCTCAATTGATAAATTGCGCGAACGGCTCGTTTTTTGTAAAACAAAGATTGTATTTATATCCGCGGCGTTTCCCCACAGCAAGATACCGTAAGACATCAATACGTTTGATATAACTGCTTACTTAAATTGCTGCTTAACTTCACAAATCGACAACGAAAAGCGAGTACGACTACGCCACGAGTGCTTCTGGGCCTTCTTTCCACTCACCTCACAGGTATAGGGATCGCATCCCCTCGAAGCGTCTTCTTGTATTTCACCCACATGGTATACTTGTTCACTTTGTCACCGATCGTCGTCACCATCCGCCATTTTGCCGTGTCAGAGTCCATCATGTTCTCTGTATCTGTACAATTATATCTTAACTATAATGGCAAGTATTTACTTTGTATTAATCATGTAATAAAGTACAGGGCTCATGCTCGTGATCATACTTTTTTTATTTTATTTATTTGGGACAGTTAACAAGAGTGTACATAGTTACATTATTAACAGTTTCTGTAGGTATTAATATACACAGTCCACGACACTATTCACAAGGTAAGTAACACAGTATTTCACAGAGCTTACAAGTTATGAAGTTTACAATAAATACATCCGTATCATTACAATGTTACAACGTGCTGCTACACGCAAAGCCTTGAACACCGCCGTAGGGTCGCATGCCTTTCAGTATTTTACAGGATACATTTCGGTGAGTGTGCGATGGAATTGCACGATCTTATTCCACCGTCCCCTTTCCATCTTCGGACAACCAGGCGCGGGGAGGGTTTCCATCCATATGTTGTCAACATACCGAACATCCGCACTAAGCGCTTTGCTTCATCATTTATAATGCGGACTGCTAAGGTATGGAACTCACTGCCCGCGTCGGTTTTTCCCGACACTTACAACCCTGGGATCTTCAAGTCTAGAGTGAACAGGCATTTACTGGGTGCGCGTGATACATCTTCGGCTACATCGTCACTTTCCATCAGGTGAGATTGTTGTCAAACGCGAAACCAGTTTTTAATAAAAAAAAAAAAACACAAACCAAACAATATAAATATTACCCGTGCAATAACTCTCCAATAACTGAACTCCTAAATCTGTGAATCTGTGATACATTCCTTCTATTTCATACATACATACATACATAATGTCACGCCTGTTTCCCGAATTTAATTTTTTTTTTTCACCTTCCATTTCACTTACCTAATATGCCCTATTTTTTTTCTTTACGGTAAACAAAGCTGCCCGCCTTAGTCATACCGACTGCGGTGACGTTGCGAGCTCACATAAAAACACGGGACACTCGTTCATGCCGTCTCTTCTTCGAATAGCTCCGTGGTTAACACTCACCAATATATTTAAAATCTGTCATGTCTGGCAACACTGATTGTATGGAGACGGACTCATCACCGGTGCCGTTCACTTGGAGACACATGTCCTGGTTGGTCACATGCTCTGTGGTTACCGGAGCTACCTGCGT
This sequence comes from Oegoconia quadripuncta, assembly GCA_949316235.1. Classification (NCBI taxonomy): domain Eukaryota; kingdom Metazoa; phylum Arthropoda; class Insecta; order Lepidoptera; family Autostichidae; genus Oegoconia; species Oegoconia quadripuncta. Next base: position 2,467,528 of record OX438741.1, on the reverse strand, counting down.
CAAAAGAACTACATTTTATTTGCGTTTTGTGGACTAAACCAGGTATATAAGGTCTAACAAAATTAATCCGACAAACGTTGCAGAGTGTATGTATAGGATGTACCTATTACGAAAAAAATAAAACATAAAAGTTAACAGATTTTATTCAAAAAATAAAATTTAGAAATGTAAATTTTGTGAGTTGGACCTTAATGACCGCGAACTACTTTATCACAACACACAAACACGTGCCGCGGTATCTTTGAAGACACCGAAAGGCGACCACTCGCAGCCGGCGCTTGCCCCGGCGCCGCGGCGACGCGCTGTGATTGGTTGAGCCCGCCGTCCCCCCACCCGCCACCCCCGCCGGCGTCTTCCATATCAATGGAACGTTGCCTGTTTTTTCTCATTGATAAAACAAGGTACAATCGAAATGAAGTAAGTCTGTTAATGTGTGTATTTTCATTTGTACTTACATTTAATTTTTTTACTCGGAAACAAAATTTTTAAGGCGAATATATTATTTTATGTTTATGTACGTGCAATTGCCAAAGATTGTCGGGTTAATTTTGATAAACCTTGTACACAAGTTTAACGTTCCTTTAACCTTTTAAAACTCAGGGGGTAAGGACGGAACAAATAATATCATTGGAAACCTTTGGAGCCACATGTTGGACAAGCATATATACTGCAGGGATATTGGCCTTCCCTCGTATATGAGGTATCGGCTATAGTCCACCAGGCTGGCCCAATGCGGGTTGGGGACTTCACAAGCCTTTGAATTTTTATTTCTCAAGCATGCTGGTTTCCTCACGGTGATTTCCTTCACCGTTTAGAAGCAGTCGGATAAAACACATAAGTAATTAAATTTTAAAACTCATTGGTACATGGCCTGCCTGGGAATCGAACCCGGACCTCCCAAATTGGGAGACCGCGTCTTAGCCACTGAGCACTGACGCTCCGAAACTTATATATAGCTAGTGTCAATGGGTCACATCATATGCGCTTGAATAATTCGTGGCGTATTCGTTTTCAATTTTGGTAGGTGGTAGGGCATCTTAAATGTCCGCCTGGCTAGCTACCACCATCTTATCTAAATCTGCCGCCAAGCAGCAATGTTGATAGCATTGTTGTGTTCCGGTTGTCTGACATAAGATAGCCAGTCCCCCAAATGTGTTGGGGTTTCCGGGTCAGTACGCTTCCACCTTCGACCTCATCTTCACTTAACATCAGGTGTGATTGAGGTCAAGTGCGAACCCGTCGTGCATAAAAAAAAAAAAAACTTAGCAAAGTGAATCAACATCTGGCTCGGTCAGTCCTCAGATGGGGGACCACCAGTGGTATTTTCATAAGCGGGCTATCAAATCCACACAAATCCGCACTTGGCCTGAGTGGTGGCTCTAAAGAGATTTGATATAGGCTCACTTTAATGGATGTTCCATACTGTGGGTAGACACTGGCTGTCAGCTGATAGGTTTTGACCATGCCACCATAGTAATCAATGCGAGACTTGCCATTCTTGCTGTCGAACCTGGAAGAAGACATAAACACGATGATGTTACTTATAAAATGTAATGACCAGTGAAATTGTTTCTCTAATATGGAAATATTGGCATCCACGATACAGGCCCAGCCTAGTGTGGACGCTACAGCAAATGTATAATTATGTATGGTCCGTTTTGGTAAATAAACATCTTATCTTATCTTATCTTATCTTATCTTATCTTATCTTATCTTATCTTATCTTATCTTATCTTATTTAAAGCATAGTGCCAGTCTTTCTACATGTCAAATTAAAATTTCAATTAATTGACGACCGATTGGTGTAGTGGATAGTGACCCTATCAGCGAAACCAACTGTTGCGGGTTCGAATCCCGCGAGGGGTAAATGTTTGTGTGATGAGAATACGAACATTTATTCCCGAGTCTTGGATGTTTATATAATATATGTATGTTTATGCGTTATCTAGTATCCATAGCACAAGCTTTGCTTAGTTTGGGACTAGATGATTGGTGTAAGTGTCCGAAATATTAAAAAAAAATAATTCAAAGCAACTTTATTTACAATACATTTTTTTTTCTTAATTTTTTTTTTAGTACGAAATCTTAAAAAATCTCCAAGACCTGTTTATCCTCCTTCCTAATGAGCCACTAATGAGTCAGTCAGTCAGTCAAAAATGCTTTATTTTGTAGGTACACAGGGTACACTTAAAATAGTCAGATTTTACATTTTTAAAGCTACTACTTGTTCAAAAGGCAAATTTCCCTTGAGAAGAACAAGAAGGAAATCGAGAGGTTACTCTTTAAAAAAAAAAGGTTTTTATATTCCAAAAACTCACAATAATATTTCATTGTTAATTGTGATATAGCCTCGAACGCGCTGGTTATGTCCATGAATGTTTATCATCTAAATAATCTGATATTTTATAATAAGTTTCAGTTTTATAGTATCTTTAAATTTATTGAAAGGAAGATTTTGTATATCAACAGGAACCTTATTGAAAAAGCGTATACATAACCCTTTGAATGAATTACTGACTTTGCGGAGGCGACTTATGTGACCTGCAAGTTTATCTTTATTTCTTGTATTGTCATCATGTTTATCACTATTTATCCTCAATTAAGCTATACATTTTTTACATATATTAGATTTTCAAAATTGTACTGCGACGAAAAGGTTAGAAAGGTCTCAATTGATAAAATAATCAGAGTAGGCAGATCCGTTTGCAAGCTAAATTCAACCTCGTTTAGTGGAGTTCTCTATCTCCGGCATCATCAGATCTTCACCAAATTTATATGGGACCACCCAGGTGATGAACCCTACTAATTACTTAATTAATAAGTAAACAATTAAGTATTTTAAAAAAAAAAAAAACCCGACAGCAAATTTTGTATTTTGAGGACGCCATGTTGGATTTTTTATCATAAAATGTATCCTATGACAATAAGACGAATCTAACGACATTATGCATTTCGAAATCGGTAAAACCATTACGGCCGTAACTTCGGACTTTTTCTTTTTCAGTTTTTTTTTTATGATTGACTGGATTCGCGTTTGACCACAATCTCACCTGATGGAAAGTGACGATGTGGTCGGAGATGAAGCACGCGATCTCAGTGAATACCTATTCACTCTGCTCTTGAAGATCCCAAGGTTGTAGGATTCAGGAAAGACTGACGCCGGAAGGGAGTTCCATGCCTTGGCTGTTCGGATGATGAATGAAGAATCGAACTTCTTAGTGCGAATGTTCGGTATATTAACTATATACGGGTGGAATCCCTCCCCACGCCTAGTGGTCCGAAGATGGAAGGGTGACGGTGGAATAAGATGATGTAATTCTAACGCAATGTAGTTTGCTGTGTCAATTATAAACTAATCGTCATTATGTTAATTTTGTTGTATATAGTTGGACATCACAAGTTAGTACGGGACGCTAGTAACGTCTGAAGTTATGCAAATAAAGGATTTTTAGCAGGAAAAAAGTCCGAAATTAGAGCCGTCCGAAGTTGTTTTCGTTAGAGAGGAGACCCCAGGATGCGCCAAAAGAACGAACATTTATGGCCACAAATATATATAAAATCAAAATCAAAAATATTTTATTCAATGTAGGATACAAAAATATCACTTATTGAAAGTCAACATGTTGTTTCTTTTTTAAACTACATCGCTTCACAAGGTGTTATGGCTAGGGAGAAGAAGCGACAAGAAACTCCGCAACAACACATCTTTTCAATTAGTTTCCATCTTTACAATAATATTACATTTTATATTACATATTACAAAACAATAGCAATTAACATAACGACCAGCTAACACCAAACCTCCTTATCGCCTAAATAATCATCTATCCTGTAATAACCCTTCTTACACAGAGTTTCTTTAATGTGGCGTTTAAATTTCTGCTCTGTTAAACTCAATACATGTTCTGGTATTTTATTGTAAAAGCGTATGCTGAGTCCCACAAAGGATGTGCTAACCTTGCTAAGTCTAAATTGTGGAATATGAAATATAACACATCAGGAACGGATCCCATGATTGTCTCTCTGTTGATGAGTTTACTAGGTAAATATAATGTATATAATTGATATAGCACATAAGAGTAGGCACGTAATAATTATCAGTGAACAACACGACCTCTAGATAAAGTTCATAACAACATGTCGGTTAGTTCGCGTTAAACATGATAATAATTACGTTCGTATCATATTTCTGTTTAACCAATAAAATTAAGTCTTAATTTCAGTTCAAACAGCAGGTGATTTTTTTTTTATCCACAACGGGTTAGCACTTGACCTCAATCACACATGATGTTCTTCTTAGATAAAGCGTTTATTGGCATATTACAGAAACACATACAATCGACCGCAACAATCATTGTGCTTGGTATTCTTACGAAATGTAGCCTTATTTCACAGTAATAAAAATAAAAACAAAAACAACTGTTACAACTTGTAATAGAATTGTATGTCTATCTGTACCACAAATGGGCCATCGCTCAGTGTGGATCCTCACCTATAGCGGTAAGACACTGATTCTCAGCTAGTGCCCTGCGAGAGAAAGCGAGGGTAGGGTACTAGTGCAAAAAGTTTCAATAACAACCATAAGTGTGTATTCTATAAAGATCATGTTGTACGGTGTGTATAATAATTGTATGGATCATAATTACACTCGTTTAAAATACTAATTGTCAAAAGTGGGCTTCACATAATTAACTAAATACCCACAACGCGAACGAATAAATATGTCTGTGTGCAGCTACCGCTAAGCTATTCGAATTGTTGCAAATGCTTTCGGAATATTAATCTTTAGTACTTCGAGCAGGTGTGCTTTAATTCGCTTTTTAAAAGAAAATTTAGATATTAGAAGTCGTAACGGTGGAGGGATGTTGTTCCAACATTTCGTCGTCTGGTAGCGGAAACTGCCCGTGAACGCTACAGTTCTATGTATGTGACCGGCCAGAGGAATCCGACCAGATCTACGTCGGTGCACTTCGTTTAGTGAGAATTTAATCTTTGAAAATAAATATTCTGGTTTCTTGAATTCAATAATATCGAACAATAAGCTGGAGAGATGCAAACGTCTACGTGTATCCATGTTTAGCATAGATGCTTCGTTAATATAAGGTGTTACGCGAGTACGAGGTGAGATATGGAAGTAGAAACGACAACATGCATTCTGCACACGCTGTATCAAACGCTGGGTTCTTGATGGGAGCCGCGGTCCACAAACCAGATCGCCATAATTAAGTCTGGTCAAAATTAAGGACTTACATAATTTAATGCGTACTTTTTCTCTAAGTAAGTCACGAATCTTGTACAAGACTTTTAAGCGATTGAAACTATGTCTAACTTGCCCTAGAACGTGATTCTCAAACCGCAGCTGACTTCTTAGCAGAAGATTTCTCGCCTCCTCTACATGCACGATATTCTGGTCCATGCGGACTATTGAATTTTGTCGCATAATGTTGGTTGTTTGCAATAGAGACCCGAGTACCATGAATTTGGACTTATTAGGATTAAGCATTAAGGCGTTCTTGTTCGACCATTCAGCGATTCCGTCCAGATCCTGATTCATTCCCGCCACCGCGTGCAGTATTCCGTCGGGGCATGCGGACACATACGATTGCACATCATCAGCGTAGCAATGATATCTACAATGCTTAACTACCTAGGAAGATCAACTGTGTATATAATGAAAAGTAATGGTCCTAATATTGAGCCCTGAGGTACTCCACGAACGATAGGAAGGAACCCAGATAATGCGGCCGTGCCGTCCTCTTTTATCATTTTTACCGCCTGAGAGCGATCGCTGAGGTAGCTACTAAACCAATCCATCGACCCAGCATGCAGACCATAGTAAGTTAACTTTGCGAGAAGTAACTTAATATTGATGCTTGTATAATGGATAATTGTATTGACAAAGAATTGCCTATCTATACGTATTTATCTATTGTACATATTAGACGCTCTATCTGTGAGTTATATGCGTGTAAATAGAAGACGCAGTGAAAGCCCAGTTTTCGGGCAGTAGATCGACGAGGAATACCGCTGTTGTGCTGAGACGTCTGTTGAAAGGTTGAACTTTTACAGAGTGCCCATGATGAGATCTTTCTTATAATAACACCTATATAGTATTCCTTGAGTAATTTTTTATTTTCACTTTGAGAAACTGACTCTTAACCTTTGAGACTCTGACTGTCACGACAAGTCTGACTGTATGTGATTAAGATCCAGCTAACCGTTTGGGTGCTACTAGGGAATACAGAATTCCACATATGTACATACGACGTACGCGTGAAATACATAACCCTTTTTGCAGCCGAGTAAAAAGAAAACGGTCATGTTTAATGAACTTTATATCTTCACTTGGTTCAGAGACAAAACTGTTATGCTGTACTTATGGCCGCGACTTCGTTCGCGTGGAACATTTCATTAAAATCGGTTCAGCAAAAAAATTACCATTTATGTTAATCCAGGTCCTAATACTGTCTACCAACCAAATTTCATCCAAATTCATAGAAGACGTGAAGAGGTAACCAACATACATACACACACAAACTTTCCCATTTATAATATGCGTTAACATTTATAATAATTTATTTATTTATTTATTTATTTATTATAATATACCCCCCTTCTAAAGAAAGTACCTAATGGAAGTATGAAACAGATCGTCTCCCAATTTCCTTATAAATGAGACCACCCAGAAGGTAATAATTACTCCTTCAAACAAAAAAGACGGTCAAGTGCGAGTAAAACTCGTGCTCTCAGAGTTCCGTCCATAACGAAACGTCCGTAAGAAAGAATCTGCAATTGTTTAGGAAACATAGTGAAATATACAATGTAAATATATTAAAAAAAATACGCCCCGAATACAGAACTTCCTCCTTTTTTGAAGTCGTTTAAAAATATAAATAAACTTGCTATTCGTAGCAGTCGCTTACACAAAGTCATTAAGTCATTCAAGGGACAATGTATACGCTTTTATAATAAGGTTCCGGTAGACATTCAAAATTTGCCTTCAAATAAATTTATAACCACCATTAAACGGAAACTATGTGCCAAAGGCTATTATAAAATTTCAGACTATCTAGATGATAAGAATGCGTGGACATGAACCGCTCGGCGATATCCAGTATATTGTATTTCGAATCATAAATTGTATAAGCTTATTTAAAAAGAGCAACCCCCCCCCTGAGTTTCTTGCTCATTCTTCTCTGGGGAGACTGCCTAGTGAATGAGCGATAATTGTATGTCATGACGATTTGAAATGTTATTATATGTGATAATTGAACATCACTACTGACAAAGTTTTTAAAGTGACAATTAAATTTGTCGTTATGTATTATACGGTCAGATCCCACCTCAGCTCTCCTCCCACTGTAACTCCTGTAAGCCAGGATCAACAGTGGTACTCTGCACGGCGCCTACTGAAGGTAGACGGTGCCCTACGTGACTCTATTGCTACCTTGGACCCCAGACTAATTAAAGAAAATCAATCAAAAGATATTAATGCGTTGAGGGGCAGCTGCCAGCCCTCTTATCGCCGGATATATCGATCAAACGCGTAGATAATTCATTTGCTAATTTCTTCGCCTCTGGGCCCAGGGCCCAAGGTTTCCACCCCAAACGCCGCAAAGAAGTCGCTTCGCTTCGAACACGGGAATTGCATGATGTATAGGGCTTAATAGACAAGAACTATATTGTATTGTAACCGCCGCCGCCGCGGCTCAATGTAAACAACTTTAGGTTTACGATTTGGAGGTCGCGGGTTCCATCACCAGCAGGGTACATGTTTAAGTACTCGGTTTGGTTGGTGGTAGGGCATTTTAAATGTCCGCCTGGCTAGCTACCACCATCTTATCTAAATCTGCCGCCAAGCAGCAATGTTAATAGCATTGTTGTGTTCCGGTTGTCAGGGATAAGATAGCCAGTCCCCCAATTGTGTTGGGGTTTCCGGGTCAGTACGCTTCCACCTTCGACCTCGTCTTCACTTAACATCAGGTGTGATTGAGGTCAAGTATGAATCCGTCGGTCGTGCTTAAAATAACTTACACCCTACATTCCATGTACATACCATATCGAATGGCTAATAAAATGTTTGTATTAACAATGTTAAAAATAATAACATTATTAAGGCACAGCAAACACGGTTAGCTATTTATAATCGACTTTATCGGCAAATAAATACTTTGAATTATTATAATAATGATGTCATTAAGGCAAGTAATGTGCGACTACACTTATGTTTAAATTAGAAGGAAACTGATTCGTTAAATCTGAGTTGTTTACGCGCGTTAGGGCAGCGTTACCAGGCAACAGGAATTTTCCTGACATGTCCGGTATTTTGGCCTTCTTTGAATTTGTCAGGAATTCTTGAAAGAGGTAGAATAAATGACAAATTTAAATTGAGTTCCATTCCATTGTATTTGGAACATTTGAATCGAGCCGGGCCTCCTCCGACAAAATCTGTCAGGAAAGTTACTGGAAAATCGTGTGCATGGACGACTGTTTTATGAGACTGCTCATAACGCACGTCCGCAGTGTGCGTGGAGGGTTACACGTGCAGTGCTGTTTACGCATGCCAGCAATGTGGACGGCTAGTTAAAATGACTACTCGTATAAGTAATACAATACAATACAAATACACTTTATTGTACAAAAGGAGAACATACATTTTACAAAACACAATACTGATAAGAGTACAATTAGGCGGCCTTATCGCTAAAAGCGATCTCTTCCAGGCAACCTTTGGGTGTAGGAGTTAACTTTATAGAACAGGCAGGTAATAAAAGTTACACGTGCAGTGCTGATTACGCATATCAGCAGCGTGGACTGGTGGTTACGTGCGTCAGCACCGCCTGGTTACACGTGTGAATAACACAATTTACACGTGCGGTACTGCATGTCAACAGTGTGGGCGGCAGTTGGTTACACGAAAAACCACAAGTTATACGTGCGGTGCTGTTTACGCATGCCAGCAGTGTGAACGGCTGATTACATGCGCTAGCACCGCTGATTACTCATATGAGTAACATAAGTTACATGTGCAGTGCTGATTACGCATATCAGCAGTGTGGAGTGGTGGTTACTTGCGTCAATACCGCTGGTTACACATGCGACTAACAAGTAACACGTGTGATGCGGACTGCATAAAACATGTCAGCAATGTGGACTGCTGATTACAAGTGTCAGCTCCGCTGGTTTCATGTGTTAGGCCCGTATTTCAGAACGTTGCTCAAGCGTAGATCAGCGATTGAGCATAGTTAGAAACAGATGCCGCTATACAAGTTACACAAAACTGTCCCTTTTTAAACTATCCTTAAGCGTAGATCTCTGCTTGAGTAATCTTCTGAAATACGGGCCTAATACAAGTTACACGTATAGTGCTATTTAAGCATGCCAGCAGTGTGGACTACTAGACACGCGAGTCAGCTCCGCTAATTACACGAGTAACACAAATTACACGTGCTGTGGCGTTTATGTATGTCAGTTGTGTGGGCAGTTACATGCGTCAGCTCCGCTAATTGCACGCACCAACGGTGCTGTTTAGGTGCGAAATCATTGCTGTCTTAGTTATACATATAAGTTATAAAATTATCCAATTTTGCTATTCTAATCCAATTGTATTCTATTAGAGGTATTTGGAAAAGTCTCATTTCTTTGTTTGTTTATAAACGCTTTATTGTACAAAGTAACACATGATATATTAAAACAAAATAATGTACATAGGCGGACTTATTCCATGAGGGATCTGTTCTAGTCGACCCAAATTTGCAATGGACAATGTTGATTGGACGTACAGAAAAATAATCACAACTAATATTACAAATGCGAATGTTTCTATGTGTGTATGTATGTATATTTGTTACCTCTTCACGCCTATATGGCTGGTCGGATTTGGATGAAACTTGGTGGGTAGACAGATTAGGACCTGGATTAACATATAGCCAATTTTCTTGATGAAATCTTCCACGCGGACGAAATCGCGAGCGGAAAGTTAGTAATAGAATATACTAATGTTATACAACACAATCACATATAACATATATATAATGGAAAAATATATATATAAATGACACATTTGACTTACAGTGACTCGACTCTCATTTTCATTGGGTCAAGAATAAAATACATACCATGCATAGAATGGCTCGTGTAGCTCAGCATATGGAATGGTCAGTAGCCCTTTGATGGTGTAAACGCCGTTCCATTGTGGAGGAGATACTATAAAAAAATAAGTCAATTTTTTTATTGGGAACACTGTCAAAATACAATGGAGTGATGACGAGGAGTTGACTAACAGTTCGAGCTAAGTTAAAAAATATGAGCATTAGGTCCTTCCTTACCCATGAAATTGGCGTTTTGTATGTAGAATTTCATTATAACTGTTTCCTCCATACAAACATTTTTGATTTTTTTTTTGGGAATGGCAAATCCAAATTTAGCTAAGCTTTGTGTGTATTATCGGATAACATTAAGTTAAGTATAGGCAGCATTAATTTTTAAAAGTAACCGCTTTATTAAAGTTTCAGCGAATCTAAGAAATGATTATGGGAAGCACATGAAAAGAGCTCTGTTCCAATTTTTTTTATTATGTGAGTTAGCCCAGAAATTAAAAAATATTTTTTTTTTTTTTTTTATTGGATATTGGAATTGGTACATATGATTAATGAAGAAAAAAAACCCCAATTTCATAGGTAAAGACCCAATATGTAAGCCTCAGTCAAAATTAAATAAGATATGAGATGATGAAAAACTAGCTTCGCACCAGAGGCTTTGCTTGCATGGAATAACTGTATCGACGATATGTTTAATTTGTTTATCCTACGGGAACTACACACTTTATCGGGATAAAAATATCCTGTTATAATCCAGGGTATATTCTGCCTATGTACCAAATTTCATCCAAATCTGTTCACCCATTTCACTGTGATTGAATAACAAACAGATAAACCAACAAACATTGAAAGTTTCGCATTTATAATATTAGTTAGTAGTTCCTTTAGATCAGCAGTTCCCAAATGGTCGTCCGAGGAACCCTGGGGTTCCATGGAAGGAGGGGTTCCATATTCAATCCGAAAATTAACGAAAACATTCATAGCAAGCAGCATAACATAATCGCGGCGCCGTCGCCGCCCCAAGCCATTACTTAAACCGAACCTTAACTGGATGCAGCTCCAGATATTCGTGTCAATTGTCAGACATTAAGTTTAATTTTAGTGCAATTATTATAAACATTTTAAAAATATTCATTGGTCCCATTAAATACGCAGTTACGGTACAAATTGTTTGTAGTCATGTCAAAAATGAAGATATTCAAACTACAAGGTGCAATCACTCTTGTTATTTTCAATTTGAGGCAGGGGCGTAGCTACCGCCGTATTTGCCGTATCAATTATATGGGGCCCCCGGGCCACGGGGGCCCCCAAAGTGTGTAAGGAAAAAGAATAAAAACTTTCTAATTTATTTTATTTTGCAAATGACAAAATTCTATAAAGCAATTCCTTTTTTTCCCGCCTTAAGCGTGCGTTCAAAAGTTTATTCCATTAAAGAACTCATTGAATTATTGCTAGTAAAATTCAATAGTCTTGCATCCAGTTTTCCCGAGGTAATCACAGCATGCTTTTTATTCTTGACCCTTCCAGTTACAACCGCAACGGCAGAAAGAAGTTTTTCAAAATTAAAACTAATAAAAAATTACTTAAGAACTCCGATGGGACAAGAACGGCTGTCAGACATCTCACTATTGTCCATAGAGGCAGAAACTTTAGAAAAACTAAAATCATCATCAGCCATAAATGATTTAATAAATCAGTTTGCCGAAAAAAAGGCAAGGTGAGTGAATATTTAAAATTCGATTTTTATTTGTAAAATGGGTAAATTATGTGATAAATAAATATTTCTTCTCACAATATTTTTTTTCTTTTGTGAAAAATCTTTACCTCCATATAAGGGCCTCCAAAAAAATTTTTATACGGGGCCCCGACAACGCACGCTACGCCTCTGATTTGAGGATCGCCTAAGAATTATTATCAATTAGAAGTATTAAAAATCTTTAAAAAAATTATAATAAAATTCTACTTACGTTTATCGAGATATCCCAATGATGAGCCTATGAAGAGGCAAAATAGAACTAACGGTATCATCGTGCGACCGTCCAAGACCACCAACCTAGACAGAATGACATACACAATACTTTCTTTACTCCTTTGTAATTAAATTCATAATAAAAAATAAAAAAACAACAAACAATAAAAACAAAGAATCTGTGGCACCTGGCCAGCTAATCACTTTCTTGGTAAATGTACGCACACAAATATTTAAACAACGATGACTCGCATATTTTTGTGGAGTAATTAGCCGGTAGGACAAAAAATTTTGAATTCTGCAATTCTTCGCGTTATTCAAGGATTGTAATAAAATTATCGTGTACCGACATGGCTACATTAATGTAATGTTACTTACGCTTTCAAAGCTACGAACAATAATTTTTCGTGAATATTTCTGTCTGTCTGTTTTGATTCCAACAAACAAGAAAATAAAACTTATTTTATTGTCTGCTTTTGTGTCCTTCGCCAGCTGACAGCTAGCTTACCACAGAGTACAAATGTAATAGAAAAAAATAGTGTAATTTCATTTGTATTCTGTGGTTTAGTTGTAATGTATTTTTTAATAAGCGATTTACGGCTCGGAAGAATACATATATATTTGCTTCAAAACTTAGAATGTACAAATTATAAGAATTATAAACAAAAATGCTACTTCACTCGCCGAGATCCCGCCAAAAAGCACATTCTTCTTTAGTAAAGTTAATGATATAATAATCTAAGCGCAGACCCAGACCACATTCAATTCAAGCGGTTACAAACTGTCATTATTATTTTTATATTTTATGGCAATCGGTCGTCTTTAATGCGATCAAACTGCCAATGTCCAGTTGTGCGGATAAAACCAAAACCGGATAAATGGTCATTGGATAAAACGCTGGATAAACTGTCATTCAAAATAACAATCAAAAGTTTGCTATTTTTAATCTTCACCTTTAGGCGGACGCGAACACCGATCGGTGTCCAAAATACCTTGTATACCTTCAACACTCCCGAACACCGATCGGTGTCGGCGGTACACCCGACTTTCAACTCTCAATTGTAATGATTATAGAGTTCCAATTCCTTTGGACTGTGTTTGAACTTGTTCTCTATTAAATTCCGCATCCAATAATGTGCGCCATGTCATGTTAGCTATGATATTTAGTCTGTATTTGCGAAAATATTTTTTTTCTCTTTGGGTGGGAGTGTAGGCATAGAATTCCAACTACTGTTTTTTATTAGAACAGGCTTAGGAACCTGGCCATAGAGCTTCCAATTCTAATAAGAATTTATTGAATTACCCGTTTTTTTCAACAATGTTGGAAGGCAATAGTATCCGAGCTCATACAGCCTAGCTCTGTAATACAATGGGAGTGATTGGCAACTGGCAAGCAACTTAATAATGGCAGAATATTGTGCAGCATAAGTTAGTGATGGTATATAAGTGAAGGGAAGTGTAAATTAAAGTGCGAAACGAAGCATTCGGGTTCCCACAAGAAGCCGCCAAAATCTTTTGTAAAGCATTCTGCAACTTTACTGAAGAATGACTTAACCGTGACTAGACTCTGTATACGCCAAATATACGACGAATTACTTGTTTTGACTGAGACTGATTTATAAACTGAAGCAAAAAGAGAAATAAGACGTGGCTGTATAGGCTTAGATCCCTTTGCCTTCTCCGAGAGGAGTAAATACCATACTCAGTAAATAAAACGAAAAAAAAGAATTAAGAATGTTTTCGTGTTTAGGCTGATGGCTTTACTGCCAAGCCATAATTAGTAAAAAAAACATCTGTTTGTTTGTTTTTCTACAATATAAAAAAGAAAATACCTATTCAGTCTACAATTTATGTATGTATGTAAAATTAAATAATATCCTCTCGCACCGACATTCATTGAAAATATAAACGATCGGCTCAATTTTAGAGTTGTACAATAATTATATAAATTAACGGTGAGAAAAAATGAGTAAAAAGCCCATATCATTCGGCAAAATCAGTTTCAAACTCAACAACAAAAACACAAATAACGAAAAACCTGACGATGCTTCCACATCTGGTTTCGGAACTTTTGGGCGAACGCCTATCCAAGACCACAAGGAGATCGAAGAGATAGCTGATGACTTAGAGAATCAGCATGTCCACCAAGTAATGGGTATTAAAAATTTTGGCAAGAAAGCTAAGAACTTCAATGTCGAGGAAATGATTGAGCAAGCCAGGAAGACAGCCCTGGAAGCCAGCAAGAGGAGGCAGGAGTCAGAAAAGGCGGGAAAGGCACAAGAGCCGGATAATGATGTTGAAAATGATGATGGTGATGATTTAATTGGTCCACCGTTACCACCAGGTAAAGTGAATTGGGAATCTTTCATTGTTGCATTATCAGTTGCTAAACGATAATATAAATTGTTGGTTTTCGATCTCTCCATTGGCTCAATCACAGATTTTTTTATTTATTTTTTTGATGGCTTACTGTTTTGAGTATTTAGCCAATGACAAGTTAGAATTACGTAAATATTAAAATCGAGGAAACATTTTATTATTACAAAAGTTTTATACATTTTATATTTATAAATTTACAACCTATTTGGTGTAGTGGTTAGAAACTCTGCTGCTATACCAGAAGGTAGCGGGTTCGAATTCCGCTAGGGGCATATGTGTTTGTATGATGAATACGGACATGTGTACCCGAGTTATGTATGTTTTTCATTTATATATGTATTTATTTACAAAAAAAAATGTATTTGTCTAGTGTATCAACTATCTGGTATCCACAACACAAGCCTAGTAGCTTAGTGTGGAACTAGATGGCGCTGTCTGTATATGTCCAAGGATATATTTTTTTTAACATTTACAAAAAATTTGGAAGAAGGAAAAGGACAGAGGAGGTTTTGATTATGACAATCAATACAAAGTAAAGATTAAAGACAAAAGAATAGAAATTACAGAATAGAACAGATTAAATTTAAATATTATTACTTATTTATTATATAGGAAGCTAAGGTTTTCATTATTTCAAAATCAGTAGCAGCAAGTAGACAAGTTATCCTGGAATGGAGTGGGACACCGAGGTTGGTGAGAGAATTTAAAAAGGTAGACCGGTCGTATAATGGGCACGCAAAAATTATATGGTTTAGATCACCCAATTCATCTCCACAAGAGATCACAGATTTGTCTGGTTTAGTCAGTCCTGCATATTCTTTTTATATTTTTGTTAAATTTCCAACAATGCTGGAAAGCAAAAGGATCTGAGCCCATACAGCCTCCCGCATACTTTTAATATATCGTGTTAAAAACCTGATTATTTTCAAACAGCTTTAACACAAACTGAAAATCTAGAGCAAATTGGCCCACCCATCCTGCCACCAATGTCTGACAAAGGTGAAAATAGTGAGGATGCTGAAGATACAACCAAAAGTGAAGACAGTTACGATGAGCTGAGTGGGTCAGATGATGAGGAACTAAGCTTTGAGAGAAGGATACCAAATACTCATGAGGTATGGCGGATTATCAGCAGTGCTTTAGCCTATAGCAGTTTATTGGGTATAATAGTTTATTGACTTAACAGCAGCTGTACAGCCTCGAAAAGGTAGATCGATAAAGGACTCATGAAATATACTGTGTGCCGCAGTAGCACAAATGGATCATAACTCCGTGTGGCACTCACTCATAGAGTGAACCACTGGTTTTCAATTACAAACCTTACATGTACAAGTGCAGTGCAGAGTATGAGCACTAGATAATTGATAGATCCTATACATTTCACCCTCAAATATATAATCAATTCAATTCTTTACAGTCAATATTATTATTGTCATCCAGCCAAATAATAGAAAACATAATTAAAAAATTACAAAACATCTCGAATGGACGACTTGTTTGGAGTAGTGGTTACAAACTGACTGCTATAGGTCACTGGTTCGAATCCCGTTAGGGGCATATGTTTGTATGATAAATACAGACATGTTTCCCAAGTTATGAATGTTTTCATGTATTTATTTACAAAAAAAAATGTGTTTGTGTAGTTTAGTGTGGAACTAGATGGCGCTGTGTGCATGTGCAAAGATATTTATTATTAATATTAGTCATTTAAAAATTCTATAATATACTGTAATAACATTTGACAATAGCAAGTGCCTTTAGTTTATTTTTAAAGGTCAATAAACCCACTCTCGAAAGTTATACATCTTAGGCCCCCATTACATTTTTTTTTATAAAAGTTAGGTTTTTTGCGAATGGTCCGAACTTTAAATTTTTTAGTAAGAGAGCATGAAGATCTAAAAAATGGTCAGCTGAAGGAAGGAAAACATCAAATAAGAACAAGCAAAAAAAATGGTAGATAAGAAGAAAAATTTACTAACAACTGTGTATTTAATCTTGATTTTGTAATGAAGCATTGAACAACTCTTAGACATTTTTCATTTCAAATGTATATCCTTCTTATTCTTTTGTCTTATTGTTTTATTATATTTTACTATAATACACTTCCTAATAAAACAATAAAAGTCCTTCCTTCCTAATAAAGAAATAAAAGAGCAACCCTAGAGTTTCTTGCTCCTTGCTCTCTGGGGAGTCAGCTTTATGAATAATCAGTTTTAAATGTAATATTAATAGTGACGTTTTCAAGTGATAATTTTATTTGAATGATTACACATACTAATGTAATTTTTTTGCATGTATTTACTAACACCATAAAGAGGGTGGTGCTGGTTGGTCATGGGGACAGTGGAGTTTATAATTTTTAACCCTATAAGACCTACAAGATATTTATTATTCATAATGGGTCATTTAAAAATTGTACCTATAGTATACTTTAATATTTGCCAATAGCAAGTGCGTTTACTTTATTTTTAAATGTCAAAAACGTGGTCATTAATCCACCAATAAGAGTATAGCTCTAAAATTGAAGAAGAACACCTACAAACTATCCTATTTAAATTGTCAGCTAAAGTCAGTTCTTGTACAAATCTGAGTCAGCAAAATCTGTTTTTTTTTTGACTGTCTTGTTTCGACCGCTGCACATGGTAGTCAGTGTTTTAAGCAGCACTTGTTGGCCACTGACTTGACTTTATCATCATAAGCCCGTAAACATCCCATTGCAGGGCTATAGGCCTTCCCTCATATATGTGACGTGACTTAACAATTGGCTAGGTATTATCTCTCAGTACTCAGAGGGTATTATTGATACCAATTAATGTTGCCACATTCGGCTAGAGCCGGACAGTGTTACGCTTCTTGACCTCTTGTCCAGCTTTTGACTGCGTCCGGCCTTTGTTAGGCTTTTATGAAAAACTAATAAAGAAGTTGACCTTAAGCAGGTTTGTTTCAAAGGAAAATATATAAATGATAATACGGATTAAATGTTATAAAAATGTGTTTTTAGCGGGTCCCAACCCAAAGTCCGGCTTTTTTAGCGTCTAAGTCTGGCTATCTGATTTTTAGAAATGGCAATGTTAACGACAGAGACCAACTACGTTGCACCACACTACTGCCACCATAGACAGATTCTCCGTCTACGACTGCCACAGTATAACCATTTGGTGCATAACAATAAAAATTCTATACCATGGTAGTGTTGGCCATAGCAAAAGAGTAGTGAAACACAAGTAAATAAAAAATATGACCTTACGGAAAATCATGCACTTGCTTGCTCAGCTGATTGAAAACTCATAATTCGATGACCTAGGTTGAACCCACAAGCTTGTGGGTTGTTTACTTCAAAAGTTCAAATTCCCACCATCCTTGCTCATTCACACTCTTCCGCTTTCCTTGTCTGAGATGCACAAGACATGCTCTTACGTGGCTCTTAAGCCCGTATTAATAAACCATTCCCAAGATTGAGAACAGTCTTGTGACCGGTCTCAAGTAAACATGTTGATTAATAAACCTAACTTGAGACCTGAAAAGCACGTGCATACTCAAGCAGTACTCAGTTGAGAGTTGCCGTATTAATAAATGAAATTCAAAACTATAATTCTTTCTTGAGAAGTGATCTCAGCAGAGTAGTCCTCAAGATTGGTTTATAAATTTACACGGAGCTTGAGATAGCGTCAACTACCTACTTAAGACGCATCTCGATTGATACAGCCTTAAGACTTCTATTGAGATTGATTTATTAATACGGGCCTTATATATACCGCCGCCACAGATTAGATAATAGTTACCGCAACCCTGGGTCTATACAGCCGCAGCACCAGATACTAAAATTGATTTTGTTCTTCATGCAAAACAACGGTTCAATGTCAAGCATCACTCGGAAAACTTATTTGGCGAATTGACTAATTCATCTCAGTACCCAACAATACTAACCTCTCAGGGGCAATTCCACCTGCGAATGCGGTTTAGATGATGGTACCCCAGATCATATATTTTTTAATTGTCCTAATAACAGATTCTCTTTGTATGATGTCCTTTCCCCCACCGAATTCCCTCGCCCTATAACATTTAAATCCCTCTTTACACATGCATGTACTATTCCCACCTTATCTAAGTTTGACCTACTAACAAAATTGTGATCGTCTTTATGTTGCTTCGTTTATTCTAGATATGCAAGGTGACTGGAAATACCGGCTCTTAACTCAAACACTTGCCTCTTCAAACACCAGTCTTTGGCAGAATTACTACAAAGTAGTAATATTGCCATTAAATAAAAAAAATACTATCCTCATTCATTACCTACTGTCTGGATTCTAGGAGTCAAACCCACTTTTTTTTCTTGTTCTTTTTTTATATATGAGAGGGCGGCAAACGAGCAACTTGGTTACAGCAGCAGAGGCATTTATATTCATCTTCTTCTTTTAACTGCAGGTGGAAATGCTTCATGGATCGAAAGCGGTAGTGGCTTTGGCCGTGGACCCATCTGGAGCCAGGCTGGCTACTGGTTCGATAGACTATGACGTGTCGTTCTGGGATTTTGCAGGTGAGCACACATTATTTGTTGTCATTGCAATGCGCAGCGATACCACAGACTAAATAGTAGTTGATAAATATATTAGTTAAGCTTGTTCTTTTAACCATTTTGTGTATACATGCTTGGGATTCCAATCTAGTTCGAATCTAAGTTAACTTTAAGTTCTTCTCATGTACGATTGTAATCTGTTGTGTGTACCAATAAATAAAGTAAAACAAAAATTCATACACAATTGATATGCGATTCCTGTAGTTTATTTTTTGCTGCAATCAGACTTCAAGCAGATCAAAATCAAAAATATTTTATTCAATGTAGGATACAAAAATATCACTTATTGAAAGTCAACATGTTATTTTTTTTTAAACTACATCGCTTCACAAGGTGTTATGGTTAGGGAGAAGAAGCGACAAGAAACTCCGCAACAACACATCTTTTCAATTAGTTTCCATCTTTACAATAATATTACATTTTATATTACATATTACAAAACAATAGCAATTAACATAACGACCAGCTAACACCAGACCTCCTTATTGCCTAAATAATCATCTATCCTGTAATAACCCTTCTTACACAGAGTTTCTTTAATGTGGCATTTAAATTTCTGCTCTGTTAAACTCAATACATGTACCGGTATTTTATTGTAAAAGCGTGTGCTGTGTCCCACAAAGGATGTGCTAACCTTGCTAAGTCTAAATTGTGGAGTTTCAATTTTATTTTTGTTTCTAGTATTCAAATTATGATTATCAGAATCTTTGCGAAATAGGCATATATTTTTGCGTACATACATTATACTGTCATATATATATATTGGGATGCAACAGATTTTTTGTATGTTTACTTGAGTGTGTTCTCCATTGAGAACATCTACTTCTATCCCTCAGTAATAGGTCACTAAGTGCGAGGTCTTTCCTTGTAAGACTTTTCACATAGCGTCTCCTTGTTAATTCAGCTGCTAGTATTTGGGCTTCCAGCCTGTCGAGTTATTCGTCATTTGCATTACGATCTCTTGAGATATGATAGATATTGCCAATTGCTGACCAGCAATGTGTATTTCGTCCTTTTTGATGAGCAGTTCCACTCATTGCATTCTTACAATACAAAGTCTTGTGGGTGCACTGATCACTGAATCCGGTAATTTGTTCCACACTTTCACTACTCGGGTTGATAGGAAGTGGTGTTTATTTTGCATGCACTTGGTGAGAGCCATAGCTTCATAGAGTGCCCTCTTAGGCCCGTATTAATAAACTATTCTCAAGATTGAGAACAGTCTTGAACGTGTTGAATAATAAACCTAAGTTTAGACCTGAAAAGTACGTGCACACTCAAGCAGTACTCACTTGAGAGGTGCGTGTATTAATAAACGAAACTCGAGACTATCATTCATTCGCCGCTGAGGCGTATTCTTGAGAAGTGATCTCAGCTGAGTAGACCTCAAGATTGGTTTATAAATTAGCAGGGAGCTTGAGATAGCGTCAACTTCTTAAGACGCATCTCGGGTGATTCAGCCCCAAGTCTTGTATTGAGATTGGTTTATTATTATGGGCCTTCCGATCACACCCTCTACGCTGCTCCAGAGAAGTTTGCCGTAATTCATTCAGCCTCTGTTCATAAGTTGACGACCGATTGGTGTAGTGGATAGTGACCCTATCAGCGAAACCAACGGTTGCGGGTTCGAATCCCGCGACGGGTAAATGTTTGTGTGATGAATATGAACATTTACTCCCGAGTCTTGGATGTTTATATAAATATTTATGTATGTTTATCCGTTATCTAGTGTCCATAGCACAAGCTTTGCTTAGTTTGGGACTAGATGATTGGTGTAAGTGTCCGAAATATTTATTTATTTATTATTATTTATTTATTATAAGTATAACGACGAAGTGATGCAAACTCTTTCAAACAATTGGATGTCATATATGATACATACAACATGACTTTGATGGTGAACAGCGACATAGGTACATAACAATACTGCAGATACTGCTGATACTGCAGGTCTCAACTGATAAACTGCGCGAACGGCTCGTTTTTGTAAAACAAAGATTGTGTTTATATCCGTGGCATCAAGCTGTGGAAATAGCTAAAATATACTAATCTGGCGGTATTTACTTTTAAGTTAATGTATACACTTTTTCAATAAAGTTCCTGTTGATAACAAAACCTTCCTTACAATAAATTTAAAGATACTATAAAACAGAAACTAATTAAGAAAGCATATTATAAAATATCAGATTATTTAGATGATAAACATTCATGGACATAACCAGCCCGTTCGCGTAACCAGGCTATTTCACAATTAATAATGAAATATTATAACATAAAATAATAATTAATAATTTTGTATTATAAAAACCTTTTTTTTTTAAAAGAGCGACCTCTCGAGTTTCTTGCTTGTTCTTCTCAGGGGAAAATTGCCTTTTGAACAAGCAGTAGCTTTAAAAATGTAAAATCTGACTATTTTAAGTGTACCCTGTGTACCTACAAAATAAAGCATTTTTTGATTTTGAATACTAGCTTATCAGTAACACCACTTTTGCAGGTATGGACTCCTCGATGCGCTCGTTCCGTACCCTCCAGCCATGTGAAAACCACCCCATCAAGGCACTCCAGTACTCCGCCACTGGAGATTCCATCCTAGTCGTCAGCGGCGCCGCACAAGCCAAGGTCCTCGATCGAGATGGCTTCGAGGTACTCGAGTGTGTAAAAGGGGACCAGTATATTACCGATATGGCTAAGTAAGAATCTGTGCTACATTTTCCAATATTAAATAAATAAATAAATAAATATTTCGGACACTTACACCAATCATCTAGTCCCAAACTAAGCAAAGCTTGTACTATGGATACTAGATAATGGATAAACATACATAAATATTTATATAAACAACCATGACTCAGGAATAAATGTTCATATTCATCACACAAACATTTACCCGTCGCGGGATTCGAACCCGCAACCGTTGGTTTCGTTGATAGGGTCACTATCCACTACACCAATCGGTCGTCAAAATTATTTTCATGTATATTTTTTTTTATGCTCAGTGGGTTAGGTTACCTCAATCACACCTGATGGTAAGTGAAGAGGCCGCAGGTGGAAGTGTACTGACCCGGAAACCCCATCAGGGGGCTGGCTATCTTATCTCTGACAAACACAACAATCCTATATGTATTAATATTGCAGTTTGGCGGCAGACTTTAATAAGTGGTAGCTAGCCAGGCGGACATTTAAAATGCCCTACCACCAACCAAACCGAGTACTAAAACATGTACCCAGCTGGGGATCGAATCCGCGACCTCCGATTCGTAAACCCTATGTTGTTTATATTGAACCACAGAGGTGGTTGGACCATGCTCTTAAGTGGCTATGTGGTTGCTAAAAATTTTTTTATTATTATTTATCTTTATCTTTAGTATTACTGCTGGCATGTCTATGTTACAGTGTTGGAAGAGTATACATTGTTTATTATATTGTTATAGACTTTTTTTCGTTTTATCCTCTCCTTTCGGAGAATGCAAAGGGATCTAAGCCCATACAGCCATGTCTTATTTCTCTTATTTCTTCAGTTTATAAGTCAGTCTCAGTCAAAACAAGTAATTCGTCGTATAGTTGGCGTATACAGAGTCTAGTCATTCTTTAGTAAAGTGGCTGAATGCTTTACAAAAGATTTTGGCGGCTTCTTGTGAGAACCCGTAAGGTTCGTTACGCACTTTAATTTACACTTCCCTTCACTTGTACACCATCACTAACTTTTGCTGCACAATATTCTGCAACATTCAAAAGTCAGAATGCACAAATTATAAGAGTTATAAAGAAAATTGCAACTTCACTCGCCGAGATTCTCGAGCAATAAATGATTCGAGTTTGAGATCCCGCCAAAAAGCCTGTTATAGACTTCTAATCTATTCTTGAACGAATTCACCGATTGCGCGGTGACAACCTCTACCGACACCTTTATTATTTTAAACTTAAGAGTGTGCTCACATAAACAGACTTTGGTAGAACTTTGATCCATTACGGCATATAAGCCTTTCTCGTGGATCGATTTGTCCAAATAGCCACGCTGGGCAGGCAGGTTGTCGATCGCAGATATTTTAGGAGCAGCTAAGAAGAATAGTTACCGAACATCTCTACAGTTACATATAAATATCACAAGTAAACAGACGACCTGTTTGGTGTAGTGGTTAGCAACTCTGACCACTATACCAAAAGGTTGCGGGTTCGAATCCCGCTAGGGGCATATGTTTGTGTGATGAATACGGACATGTGTACCTGAGTTATGGATGTTTTTCATTTGTAATAAGTATTTATTTACAAAAAAAATAATGTATTTATGTAGTATATCAACCATTTGGTATCCACAACACAAGCCTATAGTTGCTTACTGTGGAACTAGATGGCGCTGTGTGTATGTCTAAGAATATTTATTTATTATTATTATTATATGTATATGAGAAATGCGGATTCCATTCTACCAGAATCCTTACTAAAAATATTAATACAGTAGTGGTACAAGTTTTTTACGAGTTACTGGATACGCGTTTGACCACAATCATCATCATGGTCGAAGATGAAGCACGCAATCCCAGTAAAAAAACCTATTCAGTCTGCTCTTGTAGTACCCAAGGTTGTAGGATTCAGAAAAGACTGACGCCGGAAGGGAGTTACATGCCTTCCTTTTTTTCCATTTTTGAATTTTTTCCTTTAGACATTATTTGCTCACAATTTTTGGGCATAATAAAAATAACTGATTTCCACTGTGACCATTCTAATAAGGGTGCGAGCTCGCTTTCGAAACGGGCACGTTAAAAATATTTTTTTGGTGCAAAGTCTTCACTTAACATCAGGTGTGATTGAGGTCAAGTACTGACCCGTTGGGCATTAAAAAAAAAAAAGTCCCTTAGTCACCTTTTACCACAACCCCGGGAAGAGATGGGCTGGTTTAATTCTTGCCACACGTCGCAACCTTAGTAACATTTAGTATTCATATTCTGACTAAAAAGATTGAGGTTTCTTTACTTGGTTAAACTTACTCAACGTCATGTACCAAGGTATTATTACCAAATCATATTTGAGCACTCGGAATACATGAAATGAATTATTGTTCCTTTACAGAACTAAAGGCCACACCGCTGCACTGAACAGCGGCTGCTGGCATCCGCACATCCGGGAAGAATTCCTAACGTGCTCTCAAGACGGAACCCTACGGATCTGGCTGACTTCCAACCCGAAACAACACAAAGCCGTCGTCAAACCACGGCAGCAGGGAGGCCTAAAGACCAACCCCACATCCTGTGGCTTCTCCAGGGACGGAAACACGGTGGCTTGCGGCTGCTTCGATGGATCCATCCAAATGTGGGACCATAGAAGGAACTATGTAAACACCACAGCGCTTCTACGAGATGCACATCAGAAACAAACAGAAATCACGAGCATAGCATACTCGTATCTCGGTTCGTACTTAGCCAGCAGAGGAAACGATGATACAATGAAATTGTGGGATTTGAGAAGTTTCAAGAAGCCGTTGCACTCATTCAGTAATCTATTCTCAAGGTACGAGCAAACTGATTGCGGATTCAGTCCTGACGACACAATGATTTTCACAGGAGTATCATTGCAGAGAGGTCAAGATGTTGGCAAATTAGTGTTTTATAATACGAAAACCTTCGAGGAAGTCTCACATATTGACGTAACAAAGTCACACGTGATCAAATGCATTTGGCACGCAAAGCTGAATCAGATATTTGTTGGATGTGGCAATGGTGTAGTCAAATGCTATTATGATCAAAAGAAGAGTTTGAGAGGGGCGAAGTTGTGTATAGTGAAGACACACAGGAAGAAACATTCCGTAGAAGTCGTTAGCTCCCAGCAAATCATAACACCTCATGCGCTACCGTTGTTCAGACAAGAGAAGTTAAGAACAAGTAAGAAGAAAATGGAAAAGGAACGGTTGGATCCTGTGAAATCGAGGAGACCAGACTTGCCGATTACGTCAGGGCAAGGTGGTAGGGTGGCAGCATCGGGCAGTACCCTGAGCTCATTTGTGATCAGGAACCTTGGATTGAGTAAGAGGGTCGATGACGATCAAGATCCGAGGGAGGCTATACTGAAGTATGCGAAGGAAGCCGAGGAGAATCCGTTCTGGGTGGCTCCAGCGTATAAGAAGACACAGCCAACTCCGATATTCCAGAATGATGGTGATAGCGAAGATGGTCCATCGGATTCAAAAAAACAGAAGAATTCATAAACTAAATAGTAGGGGCTTTTTGGCGGGAACTCGGCGAGTGAAGTAGCATTTTTCTTTATAAGTCTTAAAATTTGTGCATTCTAACTTTTGAAGCTTAATAATGGCAGAATATTGTGCAGCAAACGTTAGTGTTGGTGTACAGGTGAAGGGAAGTGTAAATTAAAGTGCGTAACGGAGCTTTCGGGTTCCCACAAGAAGCCGCCAAAATCTTTTGTAAAGCATTCTGCCACTTTACTGAAAGAATGACTTGACCGTGACTAGACTCTGTATACGACGAATTACTTGTTTTGATTGAGACTGACCTATAAACTGAAGAAATAAGATAAATAAAAATGTTTCACTCGAAACTGGCAGTAATGTCCCTCGACAATGAGGTTGACTGGTTGCCATCCTCAAAAATAAGAAGAAGAAGAAGAAGAACTAAATAGTAGATGTAGGAAATAAATTATTCAATCAATGTTTAAATTATTTCATATTACCTTACCAATTAAACTACTAACTATAATAATTAACACTAAACTTTGGCTGCTATGCTGTCTTGCGTTGAGTCTTCGGTTTCACCGAATGGGTTTATCGGAGACCGCGCAGAGTTCTGTAACAATTTTTTTTACAAAACTGTATTCTAAACTCCAACACAAATTAAAGAAACAACTCTCGAGTTTTAAAGTGTGAAAATATCCTCCAAATTGACGAAAACGGATAAACCGACTTAAATAAATAATAAATATCTTTGCACATACACACAACGCCATCTAGTTCCACACTAAACAACTAGGCTTGTATTATGGATACCAGATGGTTGATAAACTACACATTTTTTGTAAATAACTACATAAATAATTGAAAAACATCCATAACTCGGGAACACATGTCTGTCTTCATCATACAAACATATGCCCCTATCGGGATTCGAACCCGCGAGCTTTTGGTATAATAACTTTACTTGGTTATGCCCGTAAATGGTATGATAATACCAGTTCATAGTGACAAAAAGACGAGGAAAGCTTCTTTATTTAGTTACAAGAATTTTGGTGTTTTTAGCAAGACCAACACCTAGAAAAGATTTCCGGGTCAGTATGCTTCCACCTTCGACCTCGTCTTCACTTAACATCAAGTGTGATTAAGGTCAAGTGCTAACCCGTAATGCATAAAAAAGATGTATATGCATATTGGGGGGTGACCCAATTTATAATGTTTTCTGATGGAAAGGCCTATAGTCACATTTTACTTCACCCAGAGAAAGGGACAGGTCAGTTCTATTAAATTGAAGAAAATTCTAGTAAATAACGAGCTATTAATTAACTATGTAACATGTTAAATTGACAGTGAAACTTAAATCCGCAAATAATCACATGAAATAGGTTTTAAACCGGAAAGAATTTGACTTCTTGAGATTCAAAATACTCACTAGCTTCTTGGCCCGCTCCATGAGGATGGAGAATGCGAAGTGGTTGAGAATGACGCCGGTGGGTAACGCGACGCCCTGGAACCTGTACAGCTGCGGCACCTCGCTATCTGGACCACCTAGGGACAGACGGGAGACACATTTAAAATTCCATTTGTCCCACGACCAACCCTCGGGTTCCAGCAGAATACCAGGATTTTGTCCGCCTCGGGCAAATCCACACACTGAGCTGTAGTCTAGAGCTGTAACTGCGGCACACACATAATATTTGATGTTTCTGTACTTGTGTTTTATTGTTTTAGTTGGATTTTTCATATGTAAAATTTGTTATGTGTGTGTACATAGATGCAAATAATGTTAACTATCTACAGTCTCTCTGGACGTCCACTTATGAACAAAGGCCTCTCCCATAGAGTTCCAGAGTTCCAAACACACTGTGCGTTTGTGCAAAGACATTTATTATAAGTTTTAATTATCTTATCATAACTTACCAACAAGCCTGTGCACTGAGGTGATAGCAACTCTACCGATTTGTGCCGCGTTACTGATGAGCGGGCCCTTAGATATGTCCACATATTTGTTCATTCTGTACAAGGTCACTTTGCCTGAAATTAAACAAATAACTATATAAGTATTTAAAAACCTGACTAATAAATTATTACATGTATGAATTTACAAAAAAAAAATGTATTTGTGTAATATATCAACCATATACTAGGCTTGTATTATGGATACCCCATAATACAAGCCTAGTAACTTAGTATGGAACTATTTAATTACACGTTCCCACTGTTGGGGCACAGCTTCCTCTCACTGGGAGAGGTTATGGGCCATAATGCTCTACTGGAACTAGATGGCGCTATGTGCATTATTGGAGTACGGCGAGCTACCTTATCCAAGTCAAACGCCAAGCAGCATCATTGTCAAGTATTTTTTATCATCACCAGTGTGACAACTAACCGTTAGCCCTAGCGACGCTGGGCACCTGCGCCCTCTTGTGTGGGTTGTCAGCGAACATCTCCGCGGCCAGCGCCTCGCCCACCTCCAGCCGCTCCAGCGCCCCGCCGGCGCGGGCCATGCGCACGAACTCGGCGCTGAGGGTCCTCAACTCGGGCTCGGTTGGCTGCCAGTCGCTGAGACTGGGCAAGTCGATGTCGTAAATGAACGAACCACTGCGAACTGGGGAGAACAATGTTTTATTATAATTACTAATCGAACTGATAGCTTGTAAACCACAATCTTATAAATCTGTTTATAGGGACAACATTTGCTGTATTCCAGCCATTTGAAATATGAGCCAGTTTCCCAAATCAGTTGCTAAGTTCTGGTCAGCACTCTTGCAACTTCACTTAACATCAGGTGCGATTAAGTTTAAGCAGTAACTTGGATAAAAAATATAACTCGTACACATCTCCACAGTTTGGGCACAGCCTCTCTCACTGGGAGAGAGCATGGCCCATAATCGACCACATGGGTCCAGTGCTGATTTATGTCAGACTAGAGGCTACCTGACAGTCAGTGTTTGTAGGGACCAACTATTTATCATTCCCTCCGAAGTAAGGAACACTAAAAACTGGCAACCCATCCAAGGCATCAAAAACTAATAGTGAATACAATAATGCCACAAGTCCTTATCGATAATAGTGAAAGCAGTATGTTGATGATAATATTCGAAAAAAAAAAGCGAAAAGGGCGTTTTAATTTAACGAAACGAATTGCTCGGATAAAGGCGTCTCTTTTAGTTCATTAAAAAATATATTAACGACATTATGAAGCGATTTCACCATATGCATTTTCATAAGCGTCAGAAAGTCTTTTTATGCACAACGGGTTGATAGTTGACCTCAATCACACCTGATGTTAAGTGAAGATGAGGTCGAAAGTGGAACTGTACTGACCCGAAAACCCGGAGTATTCTGTAAACACGAATATGGCATACAAAAGTATAAAATAACTATTGATATGAATGCGTCAAGCCAAGAAGCCAATGACTAGTTAGTACTGCAGGCAGTAGTGTTCAATGTACTCACTATCGGGCCCTGGGAAGCTGTGTAATATAACAGGCACGGTGTCCTTGAACGCGACGGTAGCGCACGCGCCGAGCATCAGCGAGCAAGTGCGCCAGAACGCCTTGTTCACCTGTTGTGGCTCTGGCACTGTGTAGTTTTGAAACTAGAATTTTAGAGTAATTGTAAAGTTCCATGTAGAGTAAATGTACTTTGAGTCGCTCCTGCAGTCGTAACAACCGCAAGTTTTTAGCAATTAATTGCAAATCATTATTATAATAATAAATATCCTTAGACATACACACAGCGCGATCTAGTTCCACAGTAATCAACTATAGGCTTGTGTTGTGGATACCAGATGGTTGATATACTAATTATATGTATACATATTTTTTTTGTAAATATTATAAATGAAAACATCCATAACTCGGGTACACATATCCGTATTCATCACACAAACATTATGCCCCTAGTGGGTTTCGAACCCGCAACCTTATGGTATAGTGGTCAGAGTTGCTAACCACTACACCAAACAGGTCGTCACAATTATGTCTTTGTGTCATGGTTGCTGTTTTCTACTCTTATTGGTCAAACTGTACACTTCGCAGGGTCTTCTAATGTTGATAACATAAGATTTACAAAGCGGACATTGCAGATTTGATTGCCAGTAAGGTACATTTTGCAAACTCAGGGTTGATGGTAGGGTATATTTAACTGTTCACTTGGCTAGTTTATAGTGTAAACGAGATAAGATAGCCGGCCCCCAAATATGTTGGAGTGAGCACGCTTCCGCCATCGGGACCATCTTCACTTAACATCAGGTGTGCGTGACGTCTGGCACCAACCCGTAATGTTTAAAAAAATATAATTGCTCCGGTTATAGCATTCCCAAGCTGTACAACAGTGCCCTGCCTACTGCCACTTCAACTTACTAAGCCACTAGGCTATGACAGATACAGATATCTACAGGTTTGATTTCATCTCGTAGTCAAATGTTGAGCATAATCTTCTCCATAGCTCATTGTGTGACCTTGAGCCTTCTTATGAGGACACTATTGAGTCTCATACTTACTTCTAATGTGCAGCTCTCAGTAAGAGGTCTGTGCATGTCCCAGTGCATTGTGCCATCAACAAGGGCAAGAGCAGTGCTCTCTGCATGCCATTCACTTAAGTCTGCAACAATAATAGTTAGCATTATTTATTAAATAGAACCTCTTCCAAAAGTCAATATCTAATAACCTATACTGTTTAAATAGATCGAGTATTTAGTCAGGCAAGCGGGGCTTTCGGGCTTTTACTAAGATACTGCCACTGACCATGAGTAATCTGATTCATTATGCCCTTATAAGCGATGTTGGTATAGCCGATTTTGATTATAGTTCTATTTGATCATCATATCAGCAATAAGACATTCACTGCTGAACATGGGCCTGCCCCATTGATTTACAAAGTTAGAAGCAGCCTGCACAAGTGGCTTCCCATGTTCTTCCTTAGATAATAATAATAATGTAATATTTCGGACAGTTACACCAATCATCTAGTCCCAAAATAAGCAAAGCTTGTGCTATGGATACTAAATAATGGAAATATATATATAAATATTTATATAAACATCCATGACTCAAGAATAAATATTTGTATTCATCACATAAGATAGTGGTAGCAAGCCAGGCGGACATTTAAAATGCCCTACCACCAACCAGAGTACTGAACAAGTACCCCGCTAGGGATCGAACCCTATGTTGTTTTTATATTGAGGCATGGAGGAGATTAAAATCTGTATTGGGATTAAATGTTCTTTGAGCTGGACTGGATAAAAATATACTCACGTTTGGCGCAGTCATGTGGTGTAGAAATATTCTTATTCATAATAAGGGTGCAATCATTTGGAATTCCCTTGTATTTCACTTCAATCTTCTCAATTCTACCAACTTTCTCTAGCTGGCGTTTCTTTTCTAAAGTAAAAAGGTGACTACGTCGTTCCACGGCTTCCTGGGTGCTTAGAAATCCTGAAAAAATTATATAAACGCGGTGAAATCGCAATGTTATGTATTATCGACGTTTGTCAGAGATATTTATGAACAATAGGCCATACTTGACAAAAGTACAGCCTTTGCAGGGTTATTTTGAAGGACTGCTTTAGACAGAAGTGATATGTTGCGCTTCATTTCGGATTAATTACAGAAAAAAACAAATTAATAGAATTATCTCGGCCCAATTTCGATATTTTGAGGTTACAACAGAAAAGAAAACAAGAACAGCAAGCGGTTGACACTTTGGTTTGTAAATGTTATCCTTTTGAACTGGCAAAGACACTGAGCCCGTACAACCATGTCGTTGTTTTTCGTTCTGTAAAACCGAAAAATAATCAATCGAACGTAAATCAAAAAATTAAAATGGTAAAAAAATAATTAAAAAAGGCACAGACTGATGCAAGTCTGTCTGTGGCATGGACTTATTATTTAAACAGGACCAAAGAGTATAGTAACTATTTACCGAGAAAGAGTGGCAACTCCGTGGTTAAATTTGCATGTATAGACAGTGCTGCTGCCAGCGATTGGTTGAGGAATTAAATCTATCTATACATACCTACGTACACTGATTATATAGGTAGAAACTGGGTTTAGAAATAGGTATTGTTGTTTATGAGGAAATTTTTATTTCTCATAACTAATTTCTTTAAATTAGCTATGAAAAACAAGTATAACAAAAACAAACAACAAATTAACAAAAATCTGAACTTTTACAAAAACTTTCAAAAGGAAATCGACGTTGACTGAGAGCTCGACATGACATCACCCACCGGTAAGATGGCGGCTGCTGCCACAGAACCCTAATAACGGTTAGTTCGTCAACCGCAGTTCAGAGGTCGCAGTCTGCTATGAAAATTGATGACATTTGAAGTGTGCCCCCCCTGAACAGGACTGAGTACTCGCCGCTGAAAAACGAGCCGAGCAGGATGTGTAACGTAGAGGCCGTTTGTCTCTGTCTAACAGGGTGACCACAATATATTTGTTACTTGGGACAAATGTTGTAATAAAATATTTGTCAAAAAACTTTGGCGTTTTGACATTAGCCGGCGTGAGCCATTTATTTCGCATTTCTTCATTTTTTGGGAAACTGCAATAATAGTACAACAGTCAGGACCCTAATCAATCACACATATTTCACATATTTCGACTCATTTCAAGAATTCATGGGCATCCTACTTCTTTGATTTACAAAAATATTATTTTTAGCTTACCTGTGGAAAGATATGTTGCAACCACCATAGGATTCACTTGGGCAAGTATAAACGCAACACTTTTTCACCATTTTACTCCTTTTACTTGTTATAATATAACAAATTCTTTAAAAAACTTTTAATGCAAAGAAAATTCAAAATCACACCGAACCGCCATGACATGACATGCTTTTCAGGGTTACCATAAAAATAACAAAATCGAAATAAAAATGTATGTTTTCTGTTTGATTTAAGAATATATGAAAAGAAATTAATGCGAATGTTATTTGTTTATTTATAATTGTTAAAATAACATAAAAATATAAGTGTTTCAATGGAATTTTTGAGTAGCCAAAACTGTTGATCATAATCATTTTTTTTGCTGGCAAGAAGTAAGAACGAGACACACGGCCTCCGTTATTTCTATCTCTCTCGGCTCGGATTTGCTTTTGTGTATGGTGCATCCAATTTAATACCTTATTGCGTTGACATAGTGATCATTTTCCTAAATGATTCTTTTGATAGTTATCAGTCCTGTTTAAATAATAAGTCCATGGTCTGTGGTCAAATGTTTTGTTTTGTGTCTAGTTGTACCTACCACATAATTTATGCGTTCGATCGCTAATAATGCGGATTATCTCGTTTGCGTTCGATTACTTGGTACCGTGTAAACGCCCTAAAAATAAGGATAAGAAAATGGGATAGATATGTCTTATATCGAGCCGAGCTAGAATACCATAATCTACTTCTAGGGCGCTCATGGTCCTTATCGATCGAACGCAAGCGAGATAGACGGCAAATTTTTTAGCGTGTTGCGACTGCTGTAAACTGGATGGTGCCTAGCAAAAGATTTTGGCGGCTTCTTGTGAGCCCGTGAAAGATCAAAGCAATGAAATAGAAACATTTCGATAACAACTGCACCCACTTTTGCTATATAATAACCTGCCTTCATTTTACATCTCAAAATATACAAATAATATACATATATGCAACGTCAATCACCGAATTCGCATACATAATGTACGCAATTAAAACTTTACTCCCGATTGCCATAAAATATAAAAATAATAATAAAAAAAAAAAACTTTACTCACTATTACGTATCTACTTCACATGGAATATCACTAGTGTTCACCCATCCAGTCACTGCGCCAGACATTGCTTAACGTTGCTAATCGAAACCGAATGCTCCACAAGTGGTTCTGAACCAATCATATCCCTTAAAGGTAACTTGGGGTCCGGAGAGTAGGCTACTTTTCATAAAAGTCAGTGATAAATTCCACATATGGGCGGAAAGCTATTATTTATTTTAAGGTTTACCAGCAAACCTAATGACTACATATTACCTTTATATTGGGTCACGGTGTAGCCTTCGTATTGAATTTTAACATAAATGCATTGCAACGATTACGACTTTGGATGAATTAGGATCAGAGCTTTTTAGGTCAGGGAATGGTGGTTCTTATTACAGTTTATTCATCAGGGTCAGGGGTTACAAAATGAATAGTATTAACACTTTCATTTTATATTAAATAAAACATCTACAGTGTTTCTACCAAACATTGAATACGTCCAATTCAAGCAATCTATATACTAGTTATGTAATACATAAATTCTTTGGTATGATTCAAGCCGAAAACATCTTCGTTGGTTCTTTTCAAATGACAATTAAAGAAAAAACATTTAGGCATAATTTATTTTCTTTTTCTACCCAACCATTGTCCTCTTCCGTCCTCTTGCTCGGACCTCTTCAAACTTATTTAATATTTCTGTCACATTATTTTTACTGTAATTCTTGTAGGCTTCCAGAATTTTGGGAAATAAATCCGGATGATCGTTGTGAGTGCTCATCAATGCTCTTTCTAGCACATATAAATCAACACCTTTATCCTCTGCGCTTGCATCAATGAATGATAAACCGAAGTCTATCATTACCAGCTCTAAATCTATAGTACGCAGCCATTTCAAATTATCTTCCACGCTGATCTTTGGCACTAATAACATGTTTGATGTTGTTAGATCACCATGTATAATGTTATTCTCGTGTAATTTCCTTACAGTTTGACCAATAAATCTCGCCACAAAATCTAGGATGTTTATATTATCTCCGGAGCCATTTTGTTCTTCTTTGTTAAACACAGCGATGAAATCTTTTACTGTGATGCTTTGTTCAAAATGTTGCATGTAAATCCTGCGACGTTCAAAATCCACAAGGTATAATGCTGGTGTTTTAATGCTGGCAGTTTTACAGCGTACAATAGATCTAGCTTCATTTTTTATTCGTTCTTTGGTAATGGACGAATCCAAATCCGGATGACGATAGTTTTTTTGGAATCTCTCCTTGATTAAGGTCGGTTTGCCGAGGTACTTGCATACGTAAAGCTTTGCTTCGGCGCCTTGCTTGAATAATTTCAGATCCTCACACATTTCTCTGGCATAACAATTAACCTAAAAATTGCAACAAAGGACTATAGTAAATTCTTATTATTTTTAATATAACCTCATCTCCTTGTGAAAATTCATTAAAATTACTTGTGTGTAACGGGTATTTCAACGGAGAATATTTATATTTACAAAGAACAATTTTGCAAAACCAACACCCAAGAGAGATGAAAGAGTAGCGATCAGTCAGTCAAACGAGCAGTAGCGAAGCGAGACAACAAGACAAAATGTCAAAAAAAGTTACGTTTCGTTTCGTTAGTTGTTTAGTATGTATGTAATTATTTTAGGTTATTTCTAAATAAATAAGCGCATTAGTATTATCAGCGGTATTTACATTTCGTCCAAGATGGTGCCGGTACTTAGATTATTAGACTAGGTATAAAAGAAAGAAGGAGCAGTATATCCTTACAAAATCTGCATCGAAGTGTGTTATTTGCAATATAGAAACGCCATTCAATA
This sequence comes from Oegoconia quadripuncta, assembly GCA_949316235.1. Lineage (NCBI taxonomy): Eukaryota > Metazoa > Arthropoda > Insecta > Lepidoptera > Autostichidae > Oegoconia > Oegoconia quadripuncta. The sequence continues at coordinate 2,432,770 of OX438741.1, read as the reverse complement.
AGTGCGTAGAACGAAACGTAATTATCGAGCGAAAATTCAAAATCGTCGCAGAGAGGCCGCACTTTACATTTAACGCTAGGTATTTGGCTACCTACTTTCTATACCTACGTGTATGTTCTCACTCGCTGGAGAGCAAGGGAGGCTGAGTGGGCGTGTGATATTGGTTGCTATACCCGCGCCGGCCGGCGGCACCGCATATAATCCCATTCAAACACAATTCCCATCAAATTCTTTAATGGATATTGTGATTTATCACTAAACTGTCAACCATTTAGTGCTAGTTCAACATTCGAACGTACCGCCGCCCATTTTACTATCGAAAACATAAGTAAAACGAGTGTGTTCACTTAGTAAATTACCAACAAAAAAATATTTAATAATTTTTGTAGTGTGATTTTTACTGTGACTATTTTTAGTGGAAATAATGTCAGTGGAAGGCTTGGAATACGAAAACATCGTTCAGAACGGACCTAAAAAAGTGAGTTGTATTTTTTTAATTATTCTTTTTTTTAATTCAATTTCACGGTTTTGGAAATCACTTTTATAAGGCATAGGCTGACTCATACGCGGATGCTTTTTTAGAACAAACTAAACGAGAAATCGCGCGACAAGTGCGACGATTTTAAAAAGGTTCTGTACTACTGGATTAATAAACGAGCTTCCAACATTTTTTATTCTAACTTATTGTTAGTTTATAAATGTTCGCAGGTAATCAAATGAAATTACTAAGCTAGAATTTAATTTTCCTAGACACAATTTCCGATTGATTACTTACTAAATATCTACTGGGAATGAAAAACGTCTGGGTTGAAATGTAGCGGGCCAAGTTGGATCGAAAGGGTGAAATGTTGACATATAGAAATGTCTGGCTGCATGTTGGTATGTACACAATGCAGTCTAGTCTCCGGACGATGTTCCACGCACAACTAGGTAGGTAGGTACATATAAGCAGATAACTGTAGGCCACTAGCTGTAAGCAATTATTTTTCTTTGACTTAAATTTGAATGCCAGTAACTATATAACCTGCGAGATACATTTAACTGAGTGAGTAACACACCTCTTTTAAATACCTATATCTCAGCTAGCTTTTCGCCCGCGGTTTCGCTTGCTTGGAATAACTGTATCGCGAATATGTTTCATTTCTTCATCCCGCGGGAACTACTCAACTTTTCAGAATATAAAGTATCCTATGTTTAAATACAGCGTATTTTCTACATAAATACCAAATATTATGCAAATCCGTTCATCTGTTTTGCCGTGATTGTGCAACAAACAGACATCATAATTTTCGCATTTATAATAGGTATTAGGTGTTATTCCTCTATGGTATTAGTGAGATACAATTTTTTTGATACTGTAAAATACGGAGAGTATCTCAGTTCACCTCGATCTTGAGTTCGTATTATTAATATGGACCTTATAGTCGTATTATTGTTCTCTGTACAATATAAATATAGGTAGATACCATTTATATTCTGTTGTACCTAAAAAACACAATTTGTTGAATGGAAACGGACTCACAGGAATCACAAAAATCTTGGACTTTTTTAAATTCCGAAAAAAATAAATGAAATTGACACTCCGCTGTCATTTTTACTGACATATTTTTTTATTCATAAATGATATTAGCCTAAGACTGTTGTGTTATGCAACATACAAACGAGTTAATTGTGTAAGTTCTACCCATAAAAGTATGAGCATAGGTGTTTATATAACGGGCCATCAAAGAATTTTATTTACGTAAGTAGGTAGCGCAATTATCGACCCATGACGGCCACGGGTGAAGATGCCGAATAATCTCACATTAAATCAAGTGAAGTGTTAATTTATATAACAATAATTTAAACTAGATCGATTTACGTGTGATAATAATTAATTAGACGATTAATTATACGTTTTCTTTGAGAACCCATTACCATATTTAATTTATAATCAGTTGGGCATTATTGTATATTAAGTACCTATCTATTACTGTGTGGTTCGGTTGTATAATTCCAAAATCCATCTCTTACCGTGGATTGTCGTAAATAGCCCAGCTAAGAAACTGGGTGAAAATGCTCATAAAGAGCATATTGGTGTATTTTATTATAGGGCCGTCCTTATCCTATGGGCATCTTATACTTGTATTGTAGCAGGAGAAAGTATATGTAGGGGTAGGGTCAAAAAGAAATTGGTACATCCACGGAAAGAAATGAATTGGTCCAATTAGTGGCCATGAAATACATTTTTCTTTCTTTCTTAAACGGATATAGCTTTTGCTCTTCAATACCAGTAGAAAATATCGCCTGATGTATACGTACTAACTATGCTAGTTAATATATATATATATATGGCATGTACAAGCTGAACAAGCTCAAGTCACAAGCGCCAATTTACGGCAACAACAACTACGAGTTTGCGGCGCTTGCAGTGGAAACATTAGGCCCTTGGTCTTCTGACTCAAAAAAAATTGCAAAGGATTTATCCATTAGGTTGGTCCATGCCTCTGTAGATGTGAGAGCTTGTGCCTATCTTTGGTCAGCAGCTGAACTTATGCAATCAGCGGGGGAATGGCGCTAGCGTACTGGGTACTATTCCTCACGGAAGCGAGTTGGACGGCGTTGTTTTTTTACCATAAGATATATTTTCAATTGTAAATTAATTATTATTTAATAGTGACTTTAACAAAATATATACAACTGGCTTTCCGTCCGCGGCTTCGCCTGGGTGGATTAACCTTATCGCGGATATGTTTAATTTGTTTCTTCCGCGGGAACTACTCAGTTCATCGCGATAAAAAATATCCTATGTCTTAATCCAGGATATATATTCGCAGGGCATCGGGCCCTGTCGCGCCTCATACCGCTCGCTGATTGCGATGTGAGACGCAGCAGCGCCCCCCGTGGAAGGCGCCCTCCGGGAACGGGCCTCCCCTTGTGAGGTTGTGTAACGCGTTCCAAGGTCCTCTCTACTGCCGAGGAATGTCGCCGCGGGGTTTTAGTGGGTATCCCTCCCGATAGGGAGGGGAGTCCCACATAACCGACTCGCCGTTCCCCAGGCGAGCGGTACGCGAAATGCGTTTCCCCGCGTCAAAAAAAAAGGGTATACATTATCTATATACCAAATTCCATCCAAATCCGTTGGAGCAACAAACAAATAAACAAACATACAAACTTTAGCATTTATAATATTAGTTAGATTAATGATATTTTATATGTGGCGCATGTGATTGAATTAACCATTTCATTAAGTGTCTAAGCAGATCGTAATGGCGAACATTACAAACAAAACGTTACCTACCACCGCAAACTTCCTCATATTGTTATAAATAATATTTAAAGTTATTTTTAGCGATGCAAATTAAAAGGCTAAGGATAACGTGAAGCGTTGAGTGGTAGAGAGAATTAGATATATTTTTGCTCCACTTTGCGAGACTGACAAGTTTCATTGGTGTTGCCACGAAAATTGAATTGTTTTTTTTTTTAATTATTATGCTATATTCAGTGGTGTGCACAGCGTTTGTCACAGAGTAGACAGAATGATAATTTACTATTATTTAAAATAAATACAACTACAAAATAATAACTTACTCATAAAGCAATCTTCGCAACTGTTTACAATATTTTTCTGTTCACATAGTATGAATCAGCTGTCTTGATTATCCGAAGTAAGCTTACAATTTACTAGGGTAGGGACTGCCTTTCTGCCTGTGGGGAAGGGTACGCCACTGGCTATATTATTCATGTTCCAGTCCCATTTTGAGTTGTGGAGATTACATTTTTACCACAGAGACTACCTCAGCAGTACCTTTGTTGAATTTGGTACATAACATTCTCAAGAATTTTGGGACCTCATATTCTGCCACTATGTGGTCTGCAAATATCTAAATAATGGTTTAAGAAGTTTTAATTCACTCAACTATTTTCAGTTATTTACTATTACAACTTATACTTATTTATTACTTGACTTTATATTAATTTTCAAGATTAAATTATTACAGTGATCTGAAAAAAAAAATTAAATGTTACCAGACGTGGGTATGTTAAACGTTACCACCATAAAGTTTACAGAACACCATTCGGCAAATTAAAATGCACCGACACGTGCATGATGCTAGAATTCACACGGTGGAATTCTGCTGGACAATGTCAAAACAATTGTTAAAATAGTGTCAATTAGTGCTCAAAGGAAAAAAATTGTGCCACTGCAGTTTAAGAGTTATTCAACATTTGAGTGAGCATTCGGCGTCACGTGTTACTGGAATCCGCATTCTCATACACAGAGACTGCTTTACTTATGATTATAATTTATATCCCAAAAAACTGCGCATAAATAGTGCCACCGAAATATACAAGTCCTATAAATAGTGCTTCAAAAACAACGAAATTATTTAGATGTATTTGTGGAAAAAAGGCAGCACAGATGAAGGACTATTTGTAGGCCAGACAAAAAATCCGTCCGGTTTATCCGGGAGGATGGAATGTACAGTATTCTACATATGCAATAACACACGTGGACAACAAAAAAGTGCGTCCGACAAAGAGCCAGTCGTCTGCGCTGCTACGTTGTTTTTGAAAAACTATATTTCGGTGGTACTATTTATGCACAATTTTTTGGGATATAAATTATAATCATAGATAAAGCAGTCTGCGTATAAGAATGAGGATTCCATTAACACGTGACGCCAGAATGCTTACTGAAAATATTGAATAACTCTCAAACTACAGTGGCAAAAATGTTTTCCTTTGGGCACTATTTAGCACTATTTCCGCACAGTTTTTTGACATTGTCAAAATAGCTGAATTCCACTTTGTGTATTCTAGCATCACATATGTGTACTAAATTGGTTCAGTCGTTTTAGCTCTACAATACTATAGACAGACACACAGGCTTCAAACTTATAACGCCCTCCATTTGCATGGGAATTAGAAAGAGCAACCGTTGAGTTTCTTGCTCATTCTCCCAGCTTCGTGAATGAGCAAATGTAGGTAATTTATTTCCAGTGATAACTTGTATACTTACTATACAAGAAATAAAGCTGAACTTGCAGGTTGCTTGAATAACTCTTAAACTACAGTAGTGGCAAAAATGTTTCCTTTGGGCACTAATTAGCACTATTTCAGCACAGTTTTTTGACATTGTCAAAATAGCTGAATTCCACTTTGTGTATTCTACCGTCACGTACATGCACCGAGCAGACAGAGCGATGATCTTTAATTTGGCAAGTTCATTGGTCATAATCAGTTTCACTTGGCTTTCTGTATGATAGTAAAAAAACTGCTACTTAACTTTCACGTACCCAACGTACGAGTAGTAACTTAATTATACTTAGTCTCTGTCCGTATTTTAACGGAACTGCAAATTAGCAACGGATACAGATAATGTATATCGATAATTGGATGTGAAAACAGAGTCATAGGCCCGTATTAAATAGATCGACCTGAACTTCAGTTGATACTTTTGTGTTAAAAAGTATAAAAAAATGTATTGAGAATCTAGATCTGAATCTTCTGAAAGACGTCAATCAATCAATCGAGTATACACAACAGATACGGATTACATTTGTTAAACTAAATTTCCACTCCTGGACAAAGGCCTCCAAAAATCTCCACAAAACGATCAGTCCTGCGCTGCGCTTCCCGCGATCTTTGTCAAATCGTCGGTCCACCTCGTGGGGGGTCCACGCTGAGTCTTCCGGTGCGTGGTCGCCACTCGAGAACCTTTCTGCCCCAACGGCCGCCTGTCCTACGACCAATGTGCCACTTAAGTTTGGCAATTCTTTGAGCTATATCGGTCACCTTGGCTCTCCTGCGGATCTCCTCATTTCTGATTCGATCCCGCAGGGAGACTCCGACCATAGCCTTCTCCATTACCCTTTGGGTGACCTTGAGCCTTCTTATGAAGCCCATAGTGAGCGACCACGTTTCAGTTCCACATGTCACAACTGGCAACACACACTGATCGACTTTCGTCTTGAGACATTACGATATTTGGGACGAGAAGATGCAATTTGATGCAATTTTAAATGTAACATCGTGATATGTCAAGTTATTCCGTAAATAATCGTTGCACAAAATGATTCTATTTTTCTTATCTTAAATATTTGTACGCTCTAACTGGCTGATTTTGTTGGACTAAATACCTATCTATAAAATAGGACCTTTATCTGTATACCTAAAATCTAACAAATAAATAATTTTCTATCTTTCTTACGAACCCTAAAAAGATACATAGGTACTAGCTCTGTATGTTGTACTAGCTACAATATTCGTTCGTGGAATTTGTTCGGAAACGCTTCCGTCATCATCCCATCACTAGGTATAACCATAACATCTAACGGACTTGTGAACATTCTTAGCCATTGTTTGAATTGACGTAATCATGCAGCAGTAATATACAAACTAACGGTATAATGGATTAATTCCCACTGCTTCGTTGTTAATTTAGTGATAGTGTCTTATTAAATGCCTTTTGTTTTTAAAAATTATCTGTACTTAGTGAGTTTCCATACACAAGAGTCAGGTTTAACATTTTTCAAGCTAGCGCTTGTTCAAGAGGCAATTTTGCCCTAAGAAAAACAAGCTAGAAACTCGTGAGGTTGCTCTTTTAAAAACAGATTTTTATATTACAAAAAGGCACTATAATATTTCATTATTGATTATGAAGCTTGGCTTACGAAGGAGCTGGTTATGCCCAGGGATGATTATCATCTGAATACTCTGATATTTTTTAATATGATTTCATAAAAGTTTCTGTTTTATAGTATCTTTAAATTCATTGAAAGAAGATTTTATATATCCACGGGAACCTTATTTAATAAAAACGTTATGTAGCCCTATAAATGAGTTATAGACTTTGCGGAGGCGACTTATGTGAACTGCAAGTTCAGCTTTATTTCTTGTATAGTAAGTACATAAGTTTTCACTGGAAATAAGTTACCTATATTTGCTCATTCACGAGGCTAACCCCCTAAAGGAGAATGAGCAAGAAACTCAACGGTTGCTCTTTATAATTCCCATGCAAAAGGAGGGCATTATAGGTTTGAAGCCTGTGTGTCTGTCTATAGTATTTTAGCACTAAAACGACTGAACCAATTTAGTACACATATGTGATGCTAGAATGTCCTAAAACTGTGCTGACATAGTGCCAAATAGTGCACAAAGGAAAAAAATAGTGCCACTGTAGTTTAAAGAGTTATACAATATTTTAAGTGAGCTTTCTGGCGTCACGTCTTTTATTTTATTTTTATTTATTCGGAAAACCAACAACTGCAATAACACTAATGCTGTTAATAATAATAATAATTTACTTTATCTAAGATTATAATTTATATACCAAAAAACTGTGCATAAATAGTGCCACCGAAATATATAAGTCCCATAAATAGTTTTTCAAAAACAACGTAGTTTTTGTGAAAAGGAGCAGCGCAGACGACTGACTCTTTGTCGGGCGCACTTTTTTATTATGTTTACTTATGATTATAATTTATATCCCAAAAAACTGTGCATAATTAGTGCCTCCGAAATATATAACCCCTTATATAGTTCTTCAAAAACGACGTACTCATTTAGATTGTCTTTGTGAAATGACGTACTTTTTGTACCTTGACCAGATAGAGTAGGCAGCTCTCTGCCAGTCAGGCATCAGCATAGTCATTCAAAAACGAATCGCCGCGCCGTCTGTCCTCTAGGCACCTATAATGCAAGGTAATCTTTTGGAGGATATTTTACATTTGGAGTACTGGTGTCCTAAAGCACAGGCCACCGCCTATTTTAGGCATCAGTCTTCACACGTACTTACCAGACTTAAGTAACACTGTTATCCTGTACATTTCGCTATAGCGTGCGTTTGTGAAGAACAAATAAAGATAAGTACATTTATTATTATTATTATTTTATTTTTTTTAGTTTTATTTTATCCTCTAGGAGAAGGCAAAGGGATCTAGCCCATAACAGCCATGTCTTATTTATCTTATTTCTTCATTTTGTAAGTCAGTCTCAGTCAAAACAAGTCATTCGTCGTATACTTGGCGTATACAGAGTCTAGTCACGGTCAAGTCATTCTTCAGTAAAGTGGCAGAATGCTTTACAAAAGATTTTGGCGGCTTCTTGTGGGAACCCGAAAGCTCCGTTACGCACTTTAATTTACACTTCCCTTCACTTGTACACCATCACTAACGTTTGCTGCACAATATTCTGCCATTATTAAGCTTCAAAAGTCAGAATGCACAAATTATAAGAACTATAAAGAAAAATGCTACTTCACTCGCCGAGTTCCCGCCAAAAAGCTATTATTATTTATTTTTATTTTTATATGAGAGGGCGGCAAACGAACATGCCGCCCATGGGCACCCACAACACCAAAACACACACAAATATTATATTTTATATTTGTAAAAATTCTTGTCTATTGTATTTTGTGTAAATATTGTTTATTTATAAGTAATATTAAAAATGCAATAGTTTGGATGCTTGTTTGTTTGTTGCTCAATCACGGCGAAACTGTTTTTTTTTTATGATTAATCGGATCGAAGATGAAGCACGCGATCCCAGTAAATGCCTATTCACTCTGCTCTTAAGATCCCAAGGTTGTAGGATTCAGGAAAGACTGAACGGTTGAACGTATTTGGATGAAATTTGTTATATAGATAAAACATACCCTGGATTAAGACATAGGATAATTTTTCGAAGCCGCGGGCGGAAAACTAGTAATATAATAACATAGATTAACAAGTTCTTGTAGTTGTTAGAAATTTGTTAATCTGACTTAAAGATTGACTGCGCTCTGCGTTCAAAATGAACTTACATTTCCGTGAATAGAAGTCTGGACAGTCAGCCATATTGACCTTCAAAAACGCTTCAATGGGAGTAAGCAATATCCATATTTTCTTGTATCCAACCAAAGTGGTTCGTCTCGCATGTTAATCGAGATTGAATGTTGTGTAAACCAAAGCTTCGCGGGTCAACGGCCCGCACCTACGCTCCTTCACACCATGCCACAGTATAAGACAGTACTACCAGTACCACTGAAATATCCTTACAGTAAGAAAACTTCATAGAGAAGTTTCGGATTGCTGATAGACAGATCTAGTGTACAGTCGCGGAATGAAAAGGTTTGTCATAAGACTTTTTGGCGGGATCTCGGCGAGTGAAGTTGCAATTTTCTTCATAATTCTTATAATTTGTGCATTCTGACTTTTGGAGCTTAATAATGGCAGAATATTGTGCAGCAAAAGTTAGGTGTACAAGTGAAGGGAAGTGTAAATTAAAGTGCGTAACGAATGTCTACCGGAACCTTATTGTAAAAGCGTATACATTGTCGCTTGAATGACTTAGTGACTTTGTGTAAGCGACTGCTATGGACAGCAAGTTTATTTTTACCTAAACAAATACAGATTCTTCCTTACGTACATTAAGTTTTCGTAAATATATTGCGATGCTAAAGTTAATATATTGATTTCTTGAAATTTATTCCTCAGAGATACTCGGGAGCCTAACTTGTAGATCGCACGAACCGCTCGCTTCTGCAGAACAAAAATACAATTTATGTCCGCGGCATTTCCCCATAACAGAATGCCATAAGCCATTATGCTATGGAAATAGCTGAAGTATACCAGCCTCGCGGTGTCCACGTCGGTTAAATAGCGGATTTTTTTAATAGCGAACACTGCAGAACTGAGACGTTTCGACAACCTTTCGATATGTGGACCCCATTGTAGTTCTTTATCTAACATAATGCCTAGAAATAGAGTAGTGTCCACAAGCTCCAACTCCTCGTTTTTTATTAAAATAGTACTAGCTACCTGTTTGACATTAGGTAGTGAAAATTTTATGCATTTGGTTTTTTTTTCATTAAGAAGTAGGTTATTTGACGTAAACCATTCAACCACCTTAGAGATAGCACTATTCACGTCGTCAAGAGTTTTCTGTCGTCTCCTAACTTTGAAGAGCAAGGAGGTGTCATCAGCAAATATTGTTATCTCATGGTTTCCGTTTATACAATTGGGTAGATCATTAATATATACAAGAAATAAGAATGGCCCGAGAATTGAGCCCTGTGGAACACCTATGCAAACTGGAGACCCTGACGACCTCTTACCATTGACATCAACCCTTTGAACTCGATTACACAAGTACGATTCCAAAAGGTTGAGGGCACGGCCTATAATGCCATAGTAGCGTAATTTCCTGACCAGACCATCATGATGAACGCAGTCAAAGGCCTTGGATAGATCACAAAAAATACCTATCGCATCCTGCGAATCTTCCCATGCTTCAAATATATATTCAATAAACGCAACACCGGCATCGGTTGTTGAGCGACCCCGTGTGAATCCAAATTGTTTTGAAGTCATTAAATTATTAGTATTGAAGTAAGACAACAATTGATTTAAAATTAGTTTTTCGAAAACTTTACTAAAAGTTGGTAGAATTGAAATGGGTCTAAAATTAGTGGGGTCTGATGTACTACCAGCTTTGAATAATGGAATTACTTTACTTTGTTTCATCAAGTCAGGAAATACACCACTGTCTACACATTTATTAAAGATGCAAGCTAAGTGTGGTGCAATGCAATCAATGATGGAATTAACTATTTTAACAGAAAGACCATAGAGATCAGTGGTTTTTTTCATTTCCAGTGATTTATACGCTTGCATGATGTCATTTGGACTAACATGTCTAAATATTTTCAGTTGCATATTCGGGACATCGCTATTCATTCTGAGTAAAGATTCGGCTACGGTGGGAGATGACTTAAGTGACTTCGTAGTTGTTATTGGAATATCTGTGAAAAACTTTTCAAATGCTTCAGCAACCTCCAAGTCTGTATTAAGGATGCAATCGTTAATTTTAAGTTCCATATTTGAATCGCGAGCATTAACTTTTCCAGTTTCGCTGTTTATAACTGTCCATGTGGTTTTCACAATGTTTGTACTATTTTTAATTTTGGATTTTATAAAATTTGTCTTTGCTAAGGTGCAAACACGTTTAAATAATTTGGAATATTTTCTTACATAATCAGCAAAAGCTGGACTAGTGTTATATGTCCTTTCATGATAAAGATCATATAACTTCCGGTGACTTTTATGAATTCCCACAGTCGCCCAATCAGTAAATACTAAACCACTATTTATTCTTATAACTTTTTCTTTGAAAATATTTTTGCACTCATTTTCTACCAAAGTGAATAATGAATTATATAATTCATTCGGACTCTCATACATAACATTTGTCAAGTCATACAATTTTGCCATAACATTATGTCTAAATTGCTTGAGCCGACCATCATTTACAGCATCATTTATAAAATCTTTAACATAGACTTCTTTTAATCCTCTTGGTAGAACAGCAGCAAACAAAATGTCACCATCATTTACAAGATACAGCTATTTATAAATGATGACAATTAGCAATGTACAAAAATATCAGTAAATTAATAGAGCGATATAAAATGTGAATTTAATGTGAATTGAACTCGACTATATCTTCCCAAAATGTTGGATCGAGCCGTGGAAAATGTTTCAAACAGGACACATCCATAGTTTGTCACAGATTTCACACTGGCCAATCTAATTCAGCGTCTTATCTGCACAAACGCTGGGAGTAATTGATCGCATTAAAGACGATTGATTGCCATAAAACAAAAAGTTAAAGTTGAAATTACCAAAGCACTGTACGAGCAGCTGTGGTAGTAGACTGAGAGGCAATACCCGCCCACTTAGATAATTCTCACCCCGCATTCCCCGCTTGATTAACCCTTCGAAACGCAGAGTTGACTAACTGTAAGGCGAAGGAAGGTTTGCTAAGCTATGGCAGGGACTACCATAACCATTATGTCCAATAGTGTCCATTCCACTCTGTTTCTAAATGATTCCTTAGTATCCCGTATGTCTAAATATAATTTTCACAACGTAGATGGCTAAATCACGTAACGTGAAAAAAAATATATTATTTCTTTAAGTACTTCGTACGATTGCACCAGTGGGGGCTATAGTTTTTTTTTTGTATCATTCTTATTTCCACTGCAGTAAAACTACTAATTTACGTTACATTATTATTCACTCCTCTCGGAGAAGGCAAAGGGATCTAAGCCCATACAGCCATGTCTTGTTCTCTTTTTTTGTTCAGTATAAAATTCAGTCTCAGTCAAAATAAGTAATTCGTCGTATACTTGGCATATACAGAGTCTAGTCACGATCAACCAGGACCTGGAGCCGCTTAAGCGTTCCCAGGTCCCTCCTACTGCCGAAGAAGGACGCCGTGGGGTTTTAGTGGGGAGTTCCGTTCGGTACGCGTAATGCGTTTCCCCGCGTCAAAAAATAAATAAAAAATCGTCCATGTATTGTAAGACGTGCTTTGCTGCGCTTACCGGTGCGTGGTCTCCACTCTAGAACTGTAATGCCCCATCATCCATTAGTTCTATGAGCTGTGGCCTTACATTACTAAGGCCCAGTGGATTACCACTGGACTATCGGTGACTTTCGTTCTACAGACTTCTTCATTTCTTATTCAATCCCGTAGCACAGATTACTAATAAGTTACTAAAGTAACCCGTAGTGAAACGCCGAGTACCATCCGCTCCATAGCAGGTAGTGTTACCAAATCAATTGAACAGAAATCCGGGAGGTGAAAAATCAAAAATTTTTTTTTTAATTTAAAGTTGTATTTTTTACACTGCCAGCAGCTTTTAATTAGAAACTATAAAATCATAGAATTCTTTACATGTGTGTGTGTGTATGTGTATTTACATGTGTGTTTAAAGTGTGTTTGCGACTTTCGACCACAGTTCGTTTACTATACTGAAAACATATTCAGCGGCGGCGGCGGCGTTTGAAATAGGGATCGCCGGCCCGCCAGTCCGGAGATTTTAGCTGCTTTCTTGATGCCGGGAAATTCTAAAATCGAATGTCCATTTTCCGGGAGAATCCAGGGAGAGTTAGCAAGCCTAATAGCAGGTCGAGCAAATTTTATTTAACTGTAATGAAGTAGGTATGTACTTATTTAGTTATTAATAACTTTCCTGTTACAATTTCGCGAAATTATGACTTGTGTTGGCATGACGTACGTATGTTCTAAAGATAGGCATTGGAAACTTCCTGTTGTGTGAATAACAATACTGAAATAGTACAGTGGGCCGAACTATTTCCTATTAGGAGTATGCTTACCGTCATGTCAATGATCTATGACAAATAGAAAGAAAGAAAGAAAGAAAAACATTTATTCAGCTTACAATGGGCATGTACATGAAATTTTTTTGAGAAATTAAAACTAAAACATAATAATGCAAGCTGACATAGGTTCCAGCTCAGCATAATGCTGTGGCAAGAACCATATAGTACCGAGTATATTAATTCTGTGCCACAGCGCTGATTTTCAGCTGGCACCTTCGTAGGAGGTTAGACGCTCATAGAATAATTAAAAAAAAAAAACAAAGAAATAAAATAATCGACTCCACATATTGTGTACTTATTTTACACATACATAATTAACTTATTCCAGAAAACAGACAGACAGACAGACAAAAAATAAACTACACATTACAGGTACCTAATAAAGGCATACAAACAGCTATAATTTAACAGGGGGCGCAATACCATCATTAACTAATATTAAATGAGGTAGTGGTTAAATAGTTAAATGTGGTTAGTGTTTTATTATAGAATATTTTAACTAAGTATGAAGCATTTGATAAGAGTGGAAGAAGCAAAAGCAGTAGGTCAGGATGGTTGCAAGTTATATGTAGTCTGTGTCTCCCAACTGGAAACAGATGTGAGCGAATGTATGTAATGTAATAACTAACTAATATATATTTTTTTGTTTATTCAAGACATACATACACACACACACACACCGCAACACACAGACATACACACACAAACATGCACATATACATTCACACATGTACACACTCATATGTACATTACCACACATGCCATAATTTTTATTATTATTATGACAGTTTAGCATACACTACTTATACATATTTTAGTGGCATTTGTCATATATTATTATTGTATAAGCTTTATTTTATTTTTATCTTTATTCTGAAGAATTAGTTTAAATTCTCATACTCTGTGCGCATTGAAGAGCGGTGTTTTCTAACACAAGTATGTTTTGTTCTTTTATTGTAAGCAAATTTGAGAAAGAAATAAACAATTTTTATAAAAAAAAAAAAAATAAAAAAAAAAAAAGGAGACAATCACTTTCAAACATTCTTGACCAGATATTCAGGAAATATCTTAGCCAATGACAAAAAGTCTTAATAATAAACAAGTATTATGAAAAAATAGCGAAGAATAGTTTTATAGTGTTATTGTACTACATGCATTTGAGTGTTGTGCCCATCTGTAATTGGAGTCCATACCAGAAAATTTTAGTTTAAATGATTTTGCAAGATGCCATATATGTACTCTGTTGGTGAGCCTAAATAAATAAAGAAACAACACTGAGCAGATAGACCATTCATTCTCCACTGGTACTCGACACACGGTGCTTACTCGTTTATCGAAAGCACCCAAACAAAGTCGCGGGTGCAACTAGTTTATTTATAGACAGTAGTTCAAGACGGTTACTCGTCAAACTGCTGATTCACCCGGTTGGCTGGAATATGTCTAAATACGGTAACCGCGCTGTTGGGGCAGTTAAATATAACCGTACAGTTAGTGCCCTCTTAATCTTAAGCTGTTAAGTGAGTTCTGACGATGGTAAAAACAAACTTGATTTGGATAGCCATATCGTTCTAATAATAAGTGTTAATATTTTTTATGCACAACGGGTTAGCACCTTAATGTCATAATATTTTAAATGAAGATGGGGCCGAAGGTGGACACTCGCCTACATGGTACCTACCTACCACCAACTTATTTTGGGGGATTGGTGCCGCCAAAATATTCCGTAAGGCACAGTCGTCTTGCGGAAGATTTTGATGGCTTTGATAACACAATAACTAACTTGTTGAAATAATAACATTGTATTCTGTCTTTATTACACATCAAATCTCGACATATTACAAATTGTGGGAAATATAAATAAAATCGCCGCATCACTCACCAAATTCCCGCCAAGAAGCCCATTTTCAACCTTAATTTCACTGACAGTAAAGCCGATATTACACGGTTCACTTCTGACTTTAAATTTGTATGAAGCAACCAAATTGAATCATGTACACATAAACGTGAATCATTCAATGACAATATTCAACCGTGCTCAACCGCGTTGAAATAATTGAGCTTGTTAATTATTTCCATTTGCCGTTCACCGTTCAACGCAATTGAATGAGAGTTGAACGTGTAAACACTAGAAGTGAATCGTTCAATTCTTGTGTTTACACGTTCAACTCAAGAATTGAACGATTCACTTCACTCCATTCATTGATCGCCGAAGTGTAGAGAAAAGACGTCAAAAGTGTTTAACAACAAATACGAAATATGTTTTTAAATGAAAATAAATGGAAAGAAAGAAGAGCATACGCCTTTGTTCTTTGAATATTTTAAGAGGTATACTCGCACGTGGAATTACAAAGGGTTTACTAGAACCAAAACTACTTCGTTCTCCCTACTTCGAAGACATCCTTTGAGCAATGTGAATTGAATAGTTCACTTTATATTCACTTCAAAGATACATGTAAATAGCATTATCTTTCACTTCTGGGCCTTCAACCAACGTGAATCAATTTGGTTGAAACATTGACATTGAACGATTCACTTTTATGTTTACATGATTCAATTTAGTTGCTTCATCCATCATTGCGTGAACCGTGCAATATCGGCTTAACATATCTATCAATATCATAATCGTTTCATGTAAGTAGTTAATTCAACGAATTGTGGTTATTGCATCATTAGGTACTCATTATGGTATGTAAAGAAAGGTCTCAAGTCGACCTCTCGCACTTGGATTGCCTTACCCACGTCACCAGGCCTTTTTCGGCATCCGGTCAAGGTTACCTGTGACTGGTAGACGCTGTTTTGTAATGTAACTACTGTAAACCAGGATCAGCAGTGGTGTACACAGTAACTACTGAAGGCAGACTGTACTTAGATGTTTGGTACAGTTCAGGCTACAGGAGGTAACAATTCAAACACTCGAAAAACTTTACTCTCCTTCCTTGGGCAGTCGGGTAATAAGTTACTGCATATCATATCATAGGTATTACCAACAAATACAGTTCTCGAGGCGTAAGATCAGCTTTGCATTTGTGTGAGTGCACACAGATAGAGATACGGCTTGTGGCGCAGCGCGTCCCGCGCATTGTTTAAACGCGGCCTGAGGCGCGGCGTGTCCGCTGCGCGTCGCTTCCCTGCCGCGCACATGCCGCACTTCACCTCTTGTACCGCTAGCAGCTTGACGTCACTCACACAAATGCAAAGCTGAGCTTACGCCTCGAGAACTGTAGAATACGTTTCATGATAGATACAGTCACATAGGCATACAACTTAGGCCCGTATTAATTAACCAATTCCAATACAAGTCTTGAGGCTGTATCGCCCGAGATGCGTCTTAAGAAGTTGACGTTATCTCAAGCTCAGCTGAGATCACTTCTCAAATATTCGCTTCAGCGACGAATGAATGATAGTCTTGAGTTTCGTTTATTAATACGCGCACCTCTCAAGTGAGTACTGCTTGAGTATGCACGTGCTTTTCAGGTCTCAAGTTAGGTCACAAGACTGTTCTCAATCTTGGGAATGGCTTATTAATACGGGCCTTAGAATCGTACACTTTGGTATATTTAAAGCATTCAGTAATAAAATAACTACTTTCTCAATTGATACTAAAGGATTTCGATATCGTAAATAAAAGAAACGAACCTTTTTTGTTATTGTAGGTACCTACTATGCGTTTTTCAATATTCATTTGTTTTTATTTCCCGTTTCCCAATCCAGCAACGCTTCAGTAGGCCTAATAAACCTTTAGCAATTATTCAGTGCAATGTTTGATACAATTACATAAGAGTTACTAGAATATTTATAAACAATACTTATACAATTTATTAGAAAAAAAAAACACAAATTAAAAACTAGCCCCAAGTCTCTGGTTGGTGGAATGGTACCCAGAAGGCTGGCCGCGTAGCCTCGCTGTATAGCAAGGCTGATTGATTATTCAGTGCAATCGTCCACATAATCTAAATTAACGTAGGTCCAAACTGTCCCCATATCTAAGCTCACGTGGACTCAGTTTACCATCAAGGGACCACCTGCCTCTTAATTCCAATCATCCCTATATTTAAACAAACGTAGGCCCAAGTGGTCAACATCAATTATGAAAGAGGATGTGGTCTCTGGAACAGGTTTCGGACTGGGACAGTCTGTCTATATAACCATACGTGAGACTAGCATGAAACAATTTTTTTTTCTGGTTTGTTTGTTGAGAGTCGACCTACTTCAACATTTACCTAATTGCAGACTGACGTTGTTAAGGCTTAATTGACGTTTTAAAAAGGATATCCCTGCATGGAATACGAAAAAATCCGGCCAAGTGCGAACCGGGCTCGTCGACTGAGGATTTCGTAATTATTGTTCTGCAGAAACTAGCGGTTCGCGCGATTTACAAACTGGGCCCCAGAGTGTCTCTTAGGAATAAATTTAAAAAAATTAATATTAATATATTAATTAGCATCGCAATATGTTTACGAAAACTTAATGTATGTAAGAAAAAATCTAGAATCGTTTAACTAAAATAGTGATTATACATAATGTTAATACCAGATATAAAAATAAACTTGCTGTTCATGTCAGCCGTTTACACAAAGTCACTAAGTCATTACACACTTTTATAATTAGGTTCCAGTGGACATTCAAAATTTACCTTTATATAAATTCAAAACCATCATAAAACAGACATAATTTACCAAAGGCAATACAATACAATTCTTTTTTTTTTTTATGCATAACGGGTTGATACTTGACCTCAATCACACCTGATGTTAAGTGAAGATGAGGTCGAAGATGGAAGCGTACTGATCCGGATACCCCAACACATTTGGGGGACTGGCTATCTTATCTCTGACAACCGGAACACGACAATGCTATTAACATTGCTGCTTGGCGGCAGCTTTAGATAAGATGGTGGTAGCTAGCCAGGCGGACATTTAAAATGCCCTACCACCAACCAAACCGAGTACTTAATACAAACATGTACCCCGCTGGGGATCGAACCCGCGACCTCCGAATCGTAAACCCAATGTTGTTTTTTTTTTTAATTCCGGCGGTTAATTCCTGACTATCTGGATGATAAGCAAGCACGGAATAATTTAAAATGACCTACCGTTGGTGGTAGGTGCCGTGTACTAAACATGTACCCCTCTGGGGATCGAACCCGCGACATCCGAATCGTAAACCATGTTGTTTACATTGAGCCACGGAGGCGGTTTTTAAAAGAATTTCCAATTCTTGTTGTATTTCTTTTTCTACGAAATCTATTGGAACAATGATAATCTTTATTTTACAATTATAATTTTATGTAAAAACAAATAATTATAAAACTGTTTCCTCGGTCATGCCGATATTCCAATCCTTTTTTTCATTTAGAAATGTGTGACCCATTAAAACATATGAAATATTAATGAATCAGGAGAAATGGGTGGTGAAATGTTAAATACGACCTCCAGAAACGAAATTAACCTAACGCATCGTGAATCGCAGATTTGTGTTGGCAATGTTCATATTCGCATGAACAGTTTTGTAAATAATAATTATACTAAAACGACATGACGACGGTCAAAATTTGGCAAAGCTGCGAGACAATCAGTATGTCATCTAAGTAAACAAGTCAACTTAGAAACAGCTAACCCGATTTCCATCAAACAGGGCTAATCTCGCAAAGACGAACTATTGAATAAAGTTTAGTCGTGGCATTTGTACCAACAAATGATATTGATAATTGAAATGTACGCATGTAACAAATGATAACTTGAAGTATGAAAGAAAGACAGACAGAAAGAAAATTATTTATTTGTTTGATTTTGGGGTATACAGATAAAGGTCTTATTTTGTAGATAGGTAAGTAGCCCAACAAAATCTGCCTGTTAGGGCGTACAAATATTTAAAATATAAAAATAGAATTAAAAATTCATGCAACGATTATAAACAGACACGATAAACGACAACATTGTGTTAACCCTGAATAACTTTAAATATTACAATGTTACATTTAAAACTGAATTAATGTCATCTTACCTCATAAATATGTTGTGTCAAATAAAATTAAATAACAATACATAAGAATATGTCAATTTAACTAATTATTAACAATGTCAGATTCTCATATTAAATTACAATTTATAACAATAAAATACAAAACAGATATTCTCTATTGCGCAAAATAATTTACAATAATTTTTGATGATAATATAATAGAACACAATTAGGCGGTCTTATGGATTGCCGTGTGAGATAAATCCTCTTAATTTAACTTACGTATATACAGTAATATCACGATGTATACTAAAAAGTAAGTAAGCCCGAAAGCGTGAGTAAGTACTTTCTCCCGCGTGGGGAGGAATTCTATATACAAAATTAGACGCCCCGCGACCTCGAACCCGCTCCAGTGCATATGGCAGCCAGCCAGGACAGATTTAGTCCGTCGCGTCATCGTTAAAGGATATTAAGTGGGGTCAGGGTTCGGAGTTTGTTGATGTTTTCTGTTTTTGTGAAAAAACCGCCGACTATTATATTGAGTCTTTACCTATGAAATTGGAGTTTTTTTTCTTCGTTAATCACATGTACCAATTCCTGCGATATTCAAAGCTATATCCAAATTTGTTTTTTATTTGGAAAATGAAATATTATTTCAAGGTTTCACATGAAATATTTTTTCATTTCTGGGCTAAATCTCTTAATAAAAAAAATTTGAACCGAGCTCTTTTCATGTGCTTGCCATAATCATTTCTTAGATTCGCTGAAACTTTTATAAAGCGGTTACTTATAAAAATTAACGCTGTGTATACTTAACTTAATGTTATCCGATAATACACACAAAGTTTAGCTACTTTTGGATTTGCCGTTCCCAAAAAAAATCAAAAATGTTTGTATGGAGAAAACAGTCTTAATGAAATTCTTCATACAAAACGCCAATTTCATAACCT
Source organism: Oegoconia quadripuncta (assembly GCA_949316235.1). NCBI lineage: Eukaryota > Metazoa > Arthropoda > Insecta > Lepidoptera > Autostichidae > Oegoconia > Oegoconia quadripuncta. Next base: position 2,412,708 of record OX438741.1, on the reverse strand, counting down.
AATACATAGTGTCCTACAAGTAGCTGGGTAGACTTGGGAATCGAACCGACAACAATTTCATGTTTGTGTATGGGTTCATCAACAACCTGTTTAGTGTAGTGGTTACAAATGCCGATTGCTATATCAAAAGGTCGCGGGTTTCATATCCAGCTAGGGGCAAATTATGTGTGTATGATGAATACGAACATGTGTACCCGAGTTATGTATCGTTTTCATTTATATATGTATTTATTTACAAAAAACTATGTATTTGTGTAGTATATCAACCAACTGTTATCCATAATACAAGCCTAGTTGCTTCGTGTGGATCTAGATGGCGTTGTGTGTGTCCATATTTATTTCTTTATATATGAACGATGCGACAACTCAATTCAACAAACTTTTCGGCATCTAATGATTTGCTGGTATGTAGTGTTGATATTAGCTTCTAGTTTTATATTTTGTTGTCTTCTGTTAGTGAAGACCATTAATTGACTTTTTGTATCTTTTTGTAACTTTAGTTAATACTAAGCTGTTGTTGGGTTTAATTTTTAGTAAAATTTGTTATTACGATTGCCTTCAGGCTTGTTCACGACCTCAAACTTAGACTTCGTATAGCAATTCGGGGCAAGTACCTACCTACTAAGCTATACCAACCAATAGGTACGAGTATAAAATTGAATTTTTTCTTTATTCTTACGATTAACTGGATACGCGTTTGACCGACGTGTCGAGTGACAAGCACGCGATCTCAGTAGATGCCTATTCACCCTGCTCGTGAAGATCCCAAGGTTGTAAGATTCAGGAAAGACTGACGCCGGAAGGGAGTTCCATGCCTTGGCTGTTTGCATTATTTTCAAATCAGAGATCATAATTTAAAAAAGATTCCACTCCTAGGTCCGTATTAATAAACCATTCTCAAGATTGAGAACAGTCTTGTGACCGGTCTCAAGTAAACGTGTTGATTAATAAACCTAACTTGAGACCTGAAAAGCACGTGCGTACTCAGTACTCACTTGAGAGTTGCGCATATTAATAAACGAAACTCAAAACTATCATTCATTCGCCGCTGAGGCGAATACTTGAGAAGTGAGCTCAGCTGAGTAGACATCAAGATTGTATAGCACGGAGCTTGAGATAGCGTCAACTGCTTAAAACACGTCTCGGTTGATACAGCCTCATGAGTTGTATTGAGATTGATTTATTAATACGGGCCCAAGTGTATTACTGCTCATTCATAAAGCTATCAAGAGGAGAGTAGAAATAATTTATGAATTCAAAACAAAAACGGTTCCAGTCGTTAGTTCTCGTAAAATTAAAAAAAAGTCCTACGCACAGACTTTCAGTTATTCAGCCTCTAAATCCCCGCTCATCGACCACGGGTCATCGCACTGTTGTTTTTCTAAACGCTACGTACAGACAGTGGCGTATTGTTAGACATACATACAGACAGACAAAGAACGGTATTCTGTGCGGAACATGTGGTCCGATGTGCGTGAAAAGGAACTTCCGGGTAGTTTTTTTTTAATTTTCCATGGACGAAGCTTTTGTGAACATTGTACATTCTCGATTTCAGTGGCGGATTATTTTTTAAAGTAAAATGTTTTCAATTTTCACTTTCGAAGCCAATGCCCACATGGACTTTCGGTTGGTGGTAGGATATTTAATGTCCGCTTATGTTAAACTACGATAAATAAAAAGAGGAGAATAGTACCCAACTGTTGCAGTAGTCGTATGTTATGCCATTCATTTTTTTTTGCATAACGGCGCTTGACCTCTCACACGTGTTAACTGAAGATGAAGCGCGTCCACCCGGAACCAATCCGGTCCAATTAAATTGGGGCTGTTTTAATTCAAACAGCCGTAAACACAACAATGCTGCCAACATTACAATACCCTCCGCCTTTAACCGCCTCCGTGGCTCAATGTAAACAACATTGGGTTTACGATTCGGAGGTCGCGGGTTCATCCCCAGCGGAGTACATGTTTAATTACTCGGTTTGGTTGGTGGTAGGGCATTTTAAATGTCCGCCTGACTAGCTACCCCCATTTTATCTAAATCTGCCGCCAAGCAGCAATGTTAATAGCATTGTTGTGTTCCGGTTGTCAGAGATAATGTAGCCAGTCCCCCAAATGTGTTGGGGTTTCCGGGTCAGTACGCTTCCACCTTCGACCTCATCTTCACTTGACATTAGGTGTGATTGAAGTCAAGTACGAACCCGTCGTGCATAAAAGAAAAAAAGGACATTACAATACAATAAAAAAAATGAAAATGAAATGTGTTTACTTTATTACGTGCTTGCAGACATAGGCATGCACCAATCATAGAAATAGGTATATTATTGTTACTCAATTTAAAATCATGAAAACAAACAATTTTGAAGTTTTTGAATGCCCCTCGCTTATTAGGGGTGTATGGGCTATGTGGTCTTTGCTTCCAGGATAAACAGCTCTCGCTTCGTTCACACTGCGGCAGCGTCCTGCGGCCATCTTACATGGGTCAAAATCAAAATCAAAATCAAAAATATTTTATTCAATGTAGGATACAAAAATATCACTTATTGAAAGTCAACATGCTATTTTTCTTTTTTTAACTACATCGTTTCACAAGGTGTTATGGTTAGGGAGAAGAAGCGACAAGAAACTCCGCAACAACACATCTTTTCAACTAGTCTCCATCCTTACAACAATACTACATCTTATATTACATATTACAAAACAATAGCAATTAACATAACAACCAGCTAACACCAGACCTCCTTATCGCCTAAATAATCATCTATCCTGTAATAACCCTTCTTACACAGAGTTTCTTTAATGTGGCGTTTAAATTTCTGCTCTGTTAAACTCAATACATGTTCTGGTATTTTATTGTAAAAGCGTATGCTGTGTCCCACAAAGGATGTGCTAACCTTGCTAAGTCTAAATTGTGGAATGGGTAGTTTTCTGGACGTCGTGCCATCGACTAACTTTACACCTAGGTTTTATCGTATACAGCCACGTCCCCACAGGCACAGCCTCTTCCCTGGGAGAGGGTATTTCCATAATCCACCATGCGATTTGTGTCAGTCTAGTACCCCACCAACCCCACCAAAAACAACCGCGAACGATTATTTAACATACCCCCCCGAAACACAGAAACACTCGTATTAAAATGCCACTAGTGGTCACCCATCCAAGGACTGACCACGCCAGACATTGCTTAACTTATCGAGTGCTTCACACTTAGGTTTTACAAATTATTTCGTAAATTACAGCACAATAAAAATCTCTAAAAGATGACTTCGTGTAATCGATTCGCCACGCTATCTCAATGTAATAGGTACAACTGCAGGTAATTAAGTTACAATCAAAAATAAATCAATCGACAGAGAATCCTTTCATTCTGTAATGAACAGCTGTAATGCTGCAATCGATTAATTTTGCAATATTTTGTCACCGTCACGCTTCTCGTAACTTCAATTGCGGTGAAAGAGAGAGATATTACGTTTTTAAAACTCCATTACGTTCGACTTTCAACATCCTTTTTTAAGCGAAAACTGATACCTACTGTTGGCAATACATAACAAACACTTAGGTACCCCATCAGTATCCAGAACATTCACCTACTTGTGTACTAAAAAACTTGGAGAAGATAATGAGCTATAAATTTCGCATGACAGCAACCCTACGGCCAGTAACCGTTCTCAAGATTGAGAATAGTTTTGTAACCGGTCTCCAGTAAACGTATTAATTAATAAACCTTACTTGAGACCTGAAACGCACGTGCATACTCAAGCAGTACTCACTTAAGACGTGCGCTGAGTTTCACGTATTACTCAAGACTATCATTCATTTGCCGCTAAGGCGAATTCTTGAGAAGTGATCTCAGCTGAGTAGACCTGAAGACTGGTTTATAAATTAACACGTGGCTTGAGATAGCGTCAACTGCTTAAGACGCATCTCGGTTGATACAGCCTCAAGACTTGGTATTGAGATTGGTTTATTAATACGGGCCTAAGTTTGATGATTCTGTAAAACTGACAACCGACGATTACAATCACAAAAACGCAAAGATAATATTTGCTTAATACAATATTGAAACAAACATTCTATTTTAATTGGTTTACAAGTCAAAATATACATTGTGTCTATGTAAATGAAAGATATTAACAAAAACGTACTAAAATTACAAATTACATTATATTATTCCGTAAATATCACATAGATAATAGTAAGTTATTTAAGTAAGTAATTTTTTTCAATAGTAAGTAGGTATAGTATAATCATTATCAGTCAATTTACAGTAAAATTTTCACTTCAAAATCGACAGTCTTTGAATGTAAGAAGAAAAATGTAACTTACGTTTAACAGTCTAGTCAGTTATATTATGATTTTAATTAAATGAAAAACTAAAGTGTTGTGTAATAAAAAATATATGCAGCATTAACTACTCGCGGATTCCCGCCAAAAAGTCAGAAAATGATTTGTCGAGTTGCTTTTGATGGCGTGTTGTTTTTCTTCTCTGTGACCTAAAAAAAACTAGATTGTTGCACTGAGTGATGAAAAAGTCTCACATTGCCGCCAATAATTGCTCGACTGGCAGCATAAGTTATTCGTAAAATTGGAAAGCCTCATTCCAGCGTCTGGTATTGTTTCGCCGGCGGCCGTTTCAACTTTTAAGAGAAATCTCTCTTTAAATTACATTACTTTGTGTAGTAAAATATTTTTTATTCTATTTTTATTACGAAAGTAGGCAGTATATGCGTGTGGGTCTTTTCTTTGTTTATATTTTTTATTACTGTGATTATATCGAATATAGACGAAGAGCGGAACAACGGTATGCCTCACAATCTGCCTAACAAAATACGCCTGCAATATGCCTAGGTACCTACTCATCCAACCTTTGTTTATATGGTGTGATTTTATTTTACTCGCATTTTTGTGAGGCTCGGGATGGGATTTTGGAAGGCTTAGTAATATTAACAACTTTTGTGAGTATTTGAAATACAATAAGTGTTAAATGAAATGATTGTACCGTGTTAGCCTGCGAATAAATTATTTGTAAGTATTTGTAATAATACATGAGACATCTGAACTATATGTATACTTTAAACTACTGTAGTTGATTGATAACTTGCTTTAGATTCGTCTGTTAGTACATATTAATTCTGTGCTTTCGTTGAGACGACGACAGCACCTACATCAGCAGCTTCACGCGGGTCGAATGCAAATCAAAAATCGCACAAAAAAATGTCAGTGTGCGTTCCACGATAGGTAAGTTTTATATGAGAGGGTTTTTTGGCAGGAATTCAGAGAGTATTTGCTGTAATTTGTATATTTTGAGGTTTGATGTGTAATAAAGTACGAGTATTGTGCAGTAGTTAATGTTTATGTACAAGTGAAGGGAAATGTAAAAGAAGTATTCTCAAAGAAGCCGCCAATATCTTCCTTAAGGCACTGTCACCCTACAGATGAAATAATAGAAGGAAGAAAAGAAGTATACTTAGTACGATTGAAGCTGTATACTGTACAGGATAATAAACGAAACACATATGCATGCATAAATACCAATTAGTCTTGTTTAAAAGTGCCAAATGTTCGACTGTCCCGGCGACCAAGTTATTTTTGTAAAATAATTTCTTATTTATTAATCACTAGCTGTTGCCCGCGACTTCGTTCGCTTGGACCATTTCATTAAAATCGGTTCAGCAATTAAATTAGCGTATACCATAAGGAAGAAAATTGGGCATATTAGGTAAGTTATTGGCATAGGTAATTATTTATTTTTTTCAAAACCATCATCGGCCCACGCGCCTGCTCGAGATTGATATGCGACTGGCGGGATTCCTAGGGTTCCTATTTTGCGAATTTTATTTTATTTGTTTATTTAATTTAATGATGTAAGTATGTCAAGTAAGCGAGCCAGGTGGAGGCGACGACTTTTAAACTTCAAAACAAATTGTGATTCTGAGTTACACGCTTTCGGTATTTTCACGTAAACTTGAATTTAATAATAACCGAGGATTAAAGAGATGTTTGGAAATTAATCGTATTTTAAACAAGGCCGTTCTTGAACACCTGACAATGTTATATACCGGATGAGTTTTTTTACCGTAAGGAAAAAATAGGGCATAATATTAAGTAAGGGAAATAGAAGGTATTGGTATGGGTAGGTACTTTATTTTTTTTTCAAAACACCATCGACTTTCGCGCCGTGCAACACTTTAATTGGAACTCATATTTTCTCCAAGTACTTTTTAATTTATTTCATTTAATGATGTAATTATGTGCAATAGGCTACTTATGCGACCGTCAGATGCCACAAGTTTTATTATATTTTATGGTTTTGAAGAAAAAAAAAAACAAATTGCCTATGCCAATACCTTCTATTTCACTTACCTACTATACCCTATTTTTTTCCTTACGGTAAAAAAACTCATCCGGTATACAGGGTGTCCAGGAATTAATGGATAACCCTTTAACTGTGGCTAGCTTGATCGATGCTCTACTGGTTAAAAAATTATGACCTAGCAGAAGTATCACGGTTTTCGAAATATCGTACAAAAGCCTCTTTTAAATAAATTTCTCCCAACGCTGAGTTATTTTCATGCCATTTCATCAAATATCAACATTTTTGGGTTCTGTTTTTTTTTACTACGTCATAATTTTTTAACCAGTAGAGCATCGATCAAGCTAGCCACAGTTAAAGGGTTATCCATTAATTCCTGGACATCCTGTATAACATTGTCAGGTGTTCAAGAACGACCTTGTTTAAAATACGATTAATTTCCAAACATCTCTTTAATCCTCGGTATACCCTGGAATTTTATTTAAATGTCAATAAATTTCTCAAATAAATAATAATAACAATTCAATCACAGGTAAAAAATTCCATCTAGCGCATCTCCTCGAGGCGGCATTGTGCCCAACAGGCAAGCGGCGTTCCCGCGCTGAATAGCGAGACTTATTCTCTGAGCTAGGAAGCCGCCCGCTCTGTGGTCACCAGAAACCTCGATGAGACGCGCCGACAGGTCTTGGACCAGGCGTTTTGTCTGAGGGCCCCAAGGTCCCATCGTCTCGACCCCAACCGGTACGAACACGTAACCTTCCTGTAAAGCCTGGTATTTACGTGATTTTTTTATTTCGGCACCCGCAGCGGCCGCGCCCGCCACCTCCGCAGTCGCACGCAGGTGGGTCGGCGCTAGCGTGTCCACGCAGGTTACGTCCCATGCGAGGAACTTGCCCTCTCTCCACGCTACATGTGAAACTCCATCCGGCCTCTTACCATCCTCGGTTAAATTTCATCCAAATACTTTCAGCCGTTTAGGTGTGAAGATGTAACAAACATACATACACACACACTTTCGCATTTATAATATTAGTTTAGGATTATTCTGCATCGAGTATTTTATTATATTATCCTGTAATATATTGTACAGAATATAGAATATTAGTAATGGGTACACTCGAATACAAAAACATGTAGGTAGGTATCCCAAAAACTACAAATGGGGGCTTTACCATAGTAATGTAATTTGGTAAGATATTTTTGATGCGTTCCCGACATGTTGTTGTATTCGTCTGTACGTGCCCTTGGCAATAAAAGCGATATTAAACTTTATCTAGTCCTCGGTTCGGATCAATAGTAGGTACTTGAGACCGTTATCAGAAACATCTGTTGTATGTAGGCAAGTATGTATTCGTTTTCATCAGTAACGAATGTTTAAATCTTTGTTCCCGCCACGATTATGGTTCAAAATCGGTAAAATGCGGCCTTTCATAAGGATTTATTTCGTCTAGTGGCGCCCTCATTGGATAAATTAACATTTCTTTTTAAATACATATATTTACGAAAAATTAATGTACCTACGTAAGAAAAAATATAGAATCGTTTAAGAAAAATACTGATATACATAATGTTAATACCAGATATAAAAATAAACTTGCTGTTCATGTCGGCCGTTTACACAAAGTCACTAAGTCATTTAAGGGGCAATGTATACGCTTTTATAATAAAGTTCCAGTGGACATTCATGATTTACCTTTAAATATATTCAAAACCATCATAAAACAGACATTATTACCAAATGCTATTATAAAATTTCTGACTATCTGGATGATAAGCAAGCATGGACATAGACCGCTCGGCGATATTCAGTCTAATTATACAATATATAATTGTAACCCAAACTTATTTAAAAGAGCAACCCTTGAGTTTCTTGCTCGTTCTTCTCTGGGGAATCAGCTTTGTGAACGAGCAATAATGTCAATAATTTTATTATTAAGATAAAAAATGTGACGTTTTCAAGTGATACTTTTTATCTTACGAAATAAATATTTTTTGACTTTTGACTTTGACAGCATAATAAATCAAAAATGACCTGCACTCGAGAAGCCTAAAAGCTAATTATAAATAATATCTAAATAGCTTTAATGACGGTTATTTTCGTGAATTCTGGAAAATTTCGCGGTTTTCGAGTACGGGTCAGAGCGATTTTTTTTTTATTTATTCTGTAGGCTACCTTTCCGCCGCCGTGGAATAACTTTATAGCTAGGGTTGCCATAACTTCTAGAAGTCAATACGAGACGATTTCTTTTATGATGCCTAAAACTCGAACCTAAGACATTCAATACCGACACGCGGCTTTTGAACTATGTTTTATTATATTTAACTACTTTTGCACGCATGCGCACGTAGTATGAGTTTTCTAACAGATGGGTATTGATCTGATGAGATTTGATATCTACAGTAGTTGACTATCGCGCTCCCGCTCTCACCTCTCTATTCTATGTCCGTATTTTGTCGAAATACGGGACATAATGTAATACGGGACGGGATGGTCAAATACGGTGACAGTCCCGTATATACGAGACGTATGGCAACCCTATTTATAGCGGAATTCGCGGATTTGTTTAGTTTGTTTATCCCGCGGAACTACTGCCTTTATCGGGATAAGAAATATCCTATGTCCTGCAATACCTACAACTGACCTGTCACTTTTGTATGGCAAGGCGAATAAATTTTTTTCCCAAATATTTTTTGACCTGGTAATGTGATCTACTCGGGGTACTTTCGGCTCAGTAGGTGGGGGGGCTTTTTGGCGGGAACTCGGCGAGTGAAGTAGCATTTTTCTTTATAAGTCTTATAATTTGTGCATTCTAACTTTTGAAGCTTAATAATGGCAGAATATTGTGCAGCAAACGTTAGTGATAGTGTACAAGTGAAGGGACGTGTAAATTAAAGTGCGTAACGGAGCTTTCGGGTTCCCACAAGAAGCCGCCAAAATCTTTTGTAAAGCATTCTGCCACTTTACTGAAGAATGACTTGACCGTGACTAGACTCTGTATACGACAAGTATACGACGAATTACTTGTTTTGACTGAGACTGACTTACAAACTGAAGAAATAAGAGAAATAAGACATGGCTGTTATGGGCTAGATCCCTTTGCCTTCTCCTAAAGGAGAGAATGAAACCAAAAAAAAAAATCAGTAGGTGGGGGTACCTACTGAACCGAAAGTACCCCGAGTGGATTTCAGATTAACCTTGACGAATACTTATACCTAATGTTCGTAGAACACCGTAATCGCAGTAGGTAAGTAGTATTAACACTTAACAAGTTAAGTGGTCGCTTACGTCAGTATGCAGGTTAAAAAACGATAAACATTGATAAAGTGCAACGACTAGGTAGGTATTAATTACAGTAAGTAGGTGGGTCGGTACTGTGGCATCTCGAACGTAATCTTATATAAACCCTTACACCGCGTTATAAAGATTACTTTACACTTGACTTGCGATCGACTGTACAGAGTCGGACGCCGATCGCCACGGTCGCTGAGTAATTCGATGCCCGTATTTATAGTATACAGGGTGAATTTGTGTTATTCCCATTAACTCGGGTTGGTGGTAGGACATTTTAAATGTCCGCTTGGCTAGCTACCACCATCTTATCTAAGTCTGCCGCCAAAATAGCAATGTTCATAGCATTGTTGTGTTCCGGTGTCAGAGATAAGATAGCTAGTCCCCAAATAAGATGGGGTTTCGGGGTCTGTACGCTTCCACTTTACATCTTCACTTAACATCAGGTGTGATTGAGGTCTTGACCACAACAACTCGTGTGTTATAGTTAGGCATGTATGTATTTTAGCTGAAAATGTCGTCGAGCTGCATTGCTTAAGAAATAAAAATGAGAACTAATATTTTGTAGCGATAAATTCCCTAAATGTTTTGAATTTAAAGATATACCCATCAATTGAGCATTTTTTTTAAAGAAACACATTTTTCAACTTTACTTTATTTCGTTACTTACTTAGTACTTACTTGCGTTTCTTACAAATGCTTAATTTTTAGCAATTGTTACTACATTTACAACACTTCATTAAATGTTTCAAGAAAATCGCGGTTATTCGTTGTTACGAGGTTAAATCATATTTTCCCTGGGTTTCGTAACCTGAAGTGGAGCCACCAGTGAATAGGAATTACATGAATAAAATTTCATCCTGTATAACTATAAATTGAAAATGTAGAAACTCCCCAACAATATTGACGAAACAAATAATTATATCGTTCAGGTGGACTAGATCAAAAGATAGTGTTCCAGCTTAACCGATTTCCACCAAACATGGCTAAAAACGTATATCCGTGTTTATTCTTAAATATAAAAAAAAAATTGAAAATTGTCGAAACACAAAAAAAATAAGTATGTTAAAATGTTTACCCGGGTTCGCTCCCCAAACCGATGAAGACGTTGAGCTCACAGGACATAGGTTTATTTGATGCCTGAGAGAAGTCGCAGATGCTGTAGGTGGATATTGCGATCTATCCAAGGCGATTGATTGCGTTCGGCATGATATTTTAATCCAAAAATTACGTCATTATGACTCACAAAGCGTAGGCCTTATGGAATTCTACCTTATTGATAGAATTAATAATTTAATATTTCCGGCATTTCTCTCGCATCCGTAACCAATCAAAGAAAATTATACTTCTAAATAAAAATGTCTGAGACGCGATTCTTTAACAATTTTATCATTATTCTCGCCTAGGAATCAGAAAGAGAAAAGAAACGTTAAAATCGCTTTAATTATGGATGAGTGGAAGTCTACCACTGTACGTTTCTCAAAAAACTTCTTACCACGTACAACCACCCTGTGGAACGGACTTCCGGCAGCGGTATTCCCGAACGAGTACGACATTGGAACCTTCAAGAAACGAGCCTGCACCTTCCTCAAAGGCCGGCAACGCATCTGTGACCCTTTTGGTGTTGCGGGTGTCCATGGGCGGCGGTGATTGCTTTCCATCAGGTGATCCGCATGCTCGTTTGCCGCCCTCTCATATAAAAAAAAAATAAAAATTAGAAAGAGAGGCAAAAATGTAGGCCGGGTTTTTATATTTTTTAACAGACTTAAATAAGGAGGGGGTTATCAATTCGGTTGGTTGTTTTTTTTTTAATATTAACTCGGACCTCAGTCGTTTATAAACCAATTCGGAAAATCTTTTTTTTTATATAATAGGACATTATTCTAAGGTGGTCCCATGTTCATCATAATCCTGTTCTGATGATGTGATCTATGAGGAGTTAAGGGAAATTCTCACATATTATAGACAAGCATATACCGCCTCCGTGGCTCAATGTAAACAACATTGGGTTTACGATTCGGAGGTCGCGGGTTCGATCCCCAGCGGGGTACATGTTTTAAGTACTCGGTTTGGTTGGTGGTAGGGCATTTTAAATGTCCGCCTGGCTAGCTGCCACCATCTTATCTAAATCTGCCGCCAAGCAGTTATAGAATTGTTGTGTTCCGGTTGTCAGGGATAAGATATAGCCAGTCCTCCAAATATGTTGGGGTTTCCGGGTCAGTACGCTTCTACCTTCGACCCAATTTTCACTTAACATCATGTGTGATCGAGGCCAAGTACGAACCCGTCGTGCTTAAAGAAAAAGTCGCTTGTTTTTGACGATTCAATATCTTTAAGTTTTTCATATCTAACCTAGGGATAAAATATGCCCCATCTTCCCCGGTATCATTGTCACTGGAGAAGGTCAATTTTTCCCCAGTTACGGCCGTCGTGACTGTACACGCTATCTATACCATAATCGTTCATTTCCAAGAAACTTTTATCGCTAAAAAATTAATAAGCCATGATTAAGTTCCTTTTCGCTTGTAAATTTTTAGTGTCCAAGTAATATTGATACAGATATAACACGTTGGTTTCGTTTAGAAAATTACGGCGTGTTGTTCGGTGAGTATTAAGTATTGTTATTATACCGGATGTGTTTTTTACCGTAAGGAAAATATAGGGCATATTAGGTAAGTGAAATAGAAGTTATTGGCATAGCTAAACGAGGTATGGCAATAACTATATTTTTTTTTAATCATCATAGACGCACGCTCCGGCCGGTGATTGATGTACGACTGGCGAGAATCGTGGTAGGGTTGCTTTTTTTTTGAGCAGGATCGTTTGCTGATAGTCACGCAACTAACAAAGACTTTTTCAGCTTCACCGGGCGGGTGGGCGAGCGCGGGAGCGCTCTGCCACGTAGGGTTGCTCAAAATCAAAATCAAAATCAAAAAATGCTTTATTTTGTAGGTACACAGGGTACACTTAAAATAGTCAGATTTTACATTTTTAAAGCTACTGCTTGTTCAAAAGGCAATTTTCCCCTGAGAAGAACAAGCAAGAAACTCGAGAGGTCGCTCTTTTAAAAAAAGGTTTCTATATATATTACAAAATTATTATTTTATATTATAATATTTCATTATTAATTGTGAAATAGCCTGGTTATGCGAACGGGCTGGTTATGTCCATGATTGTTTGTCATGTCTCTGTATCATCATGTCTGTCATGCGAAATTGATTTGGAGCTCATATCTTCTCCAAGTTTTTTTAATTTATTTAATTTAAACATGTAATTATGTGGAATAGGCTACAAAATGTGAAAAAATGTGACAAATTCAAGTGACATTAACGCTTTATTCGATTATGGTTTTGAAAAAAATAATTATAAACTATTTCAATTTCAATTTACTACATTTATGTTGTACATAATAGGTATGATCTTAAAATATTTTTAGGTATCAAACATAAAAACAATTAAATTTAAAATGCATGCACATAAATATACGGATTACTACCTATGCCAATGCCTTTTATTTCACTTAACTTTTTTTTTTTTTGACGGGGGGAAAACGCATTTACGCTTTCGACCCGCCGCTGACGGGAGTCAGCAGCGAGGATATGTGGGACTCACCGCTCCAGACGGGAGCGGTCCTACCCACTAAAAACCCCCCGGTGTTCCTCCGCGCGCACCGAAAACGGCGTGGCCACGAGTACCCCTCGGTAATCGTCCGCAGCCACGCCAGTTTTTACTTACGGAAAAAAAACAGTCCAATAATTAGAAAAAGGTTTATCTATGCTGTTATACTTAAGTCTATTTTTTACCGACTATGCAACGCGGCATGTATACCTACAGATTAAACGATAAGTCTCAGCCGATTTATGACAAATGTGATGTCGTTAGATTCAGACTGGGAGTGTTTTATTGTATACAGCTTTCCGTTCGCGGCTTTGCCTGCGCGGAATAACTTATGTTATGTTTAATTTGTTTATCGGGATAAAAATATGCTATGTCTTAATCCGGGGTAATTTTTTTTCACGACACTTACAACCTTGGGATCTTCAAGTCTAGAGTGAATAGGCATTTACTGAGTGCGCGTGATACATCTTCGGCTACATCGTCACTTTCCATCAGGTGACATTGTAGTCAAACGCGAAATATATATTAAAGTATCTTCTGCCACAGTATGCATAATGACATGAGTGCACAGTGTACAAGGAATACCCCACAAAAACATTAATACTTTTATTTTTAAAACTGCCTATATTAATTATATTGGTATAATAATTGTATTGGTTTCGCTACAAAAATGTTGCGTGCGTTTTTCAGTAAGTGGTACTGGCAGAATAACCAGCGCTGTGGTATGGACCACTGTCTGTGCTGCAGCATATGATGAGTCAGAGCCCTTTCAGTGCACAGTGGGTACAGCCCGTCGCTGGGAAAATCTTGTATGTTGTGCGTCAGTATATTAAGCTTTCATTTATTTATTTATTTTATTTGTTGATTACATAGGATTTATTGTTTGTGTTCTTCTATTTTGGTTGTATGTACTGTGCAGTGAATAAATGTTTCTATCTATCTATCTAAACCAGTTTTTATATAAAAAAAAAAATTCTACCTACATACCAAATTTCATCCAAATCTATTCATCCGTTTCGCCGTGATTTAGCAACAAACAAACAAACGTACATATAAACTTTTGCATTTATAATATTAGTTAGATTAGATAGTAGCTTAATGCTCGCGGCCACTTAACTTTGGAGATTCTTCGGCAAAAAATGCCTTTTAAGAGGGTTTATTCCTTCTAATGGCGCCGTCATTGGATAAATTAGATTTCTTTTTTATTAAACAATAAATCAAAATCAATTGCACTCGAGCAGCCTAAAAGCTAATTATAAATCAGGGACTGAATGCGGTTACGGTATAAGGTTAAGGTACTTTAAAATCATAACGATACCCTTGTTTTATAAAGGTAGGGCCATACCGTTATTTAACCTTTTCGCGATTTCGGTACCGAAATATGGAGAAACGCGGGTGGGTTCGGGGCGGGGGTATGCGCGCGAGGCCCGCGGAGAGGCGCGCGGGCGCGGGGCGGGGCGCGGCCGCAGCGCAGAGACACGTACAAAGTTTAGAAATTAATTTTCTATTTTCTGATATGTAATATTATTTTGTTTTTTCTTTTGTGCTCTAAAGTTAAATGAACTAAAGTACCTAGCTTATTAGTACAGGTACTTTTATGAAAACAAGGTCAGATAAGTTGTATAATATATGCATATAATAAGTTTTCATTTCACTGAGGATTTGAAGTGAATTCTTACAGAATAGCACAGCTGTTCCCGTGGGAATTACGGAAAAAAGTATCCTTGAAATAAGTCCAGAAGTTTTATATTATAATTTTCATTCAGATTGTAATTGTTTAAATTTATATAATCCTAACCTTAATCATCTCCGAAAATGATTATAATATATTCAGCGGTTTTTGCGAGATTGAGTTACAAAATACAGATGTACACTTTCATATTTTATAATAATACATAGTATTGTAATAAATTGGATAGGTATACTCACTCATTATCTCTTGTTTTGCCAAAATATGACTTACGATAGTAGACAACTCCCTCGCTCGACACGTGCAAACACGAAAATAATAAATAAAACTAGAAAATCACCGTGTGGGTCAGAATGTACCTACAATGTACTAGTATGTACCTTTAATGAAGGTAATGTACCTCAATGAAACGGGAGCAATTATAATAATAAAGTGAGCCGCGGTCCTGACGGTCAGAATCGCGGGTGTATGTTGAAAATGAATGTAATAGAATAGCCATGGGTATGTACTATTTACCAAACGAATGTACCTTCAATGTACCTCACGAAAATAATCTAAATCAAATTGAATGAGTAATTAATGAGGAAATGAAGAAAACAAACTTTTGACGCCTACAATTTTTTCATAGCAATATGAATAGAGTTCTATTTTGCTCGTATTAAGAATGTAAAGCCAGTCATAAGAGAAATATTTATGGGTTTGTATATATGCTTCGATAAAGTAAAGAAACATGGATAAGACATAATCATTTACTCAACGTTTATCAAAAGTTACAAAGAAAAAACAAAAAGCGTGATTACTTTTGTCCATATAATATACAATGCACAATTATGTTTTTACGGCTTCTTGTAGTTCGATTACATAGGTCATCATAACACACCCACTTATTTTGTCTGTAGCAATGGGCCTTGCAATGACCGATTTTGTCAAAAGTATTTGATATCGGCGGTAAGAATTCAATAATCCCTATGATCGTGTATGTTTTTGATTCTAGATTAATTTCCAGTGGCACTTCATCTATGCACACCAAGTCACTTTGACTTATCTCAAAATTTATAACATTTTGCAAGACATATGTAAATGTTCGTATTCCATTGCAGTTATTACGACGACACAATACTACGTTATCGCTTACCAGCATAGATGCTGCGAAATCATTTAATTCTGAAACTTCCTTTTTGTTCATATCAATTAGCAGAAAAACAATCTTTCTGGTTACATTATTGAAAACACAAGATTCGTTTGTACAATTTTCTTTAATATCAGCGCTATAAATTGCATCAATCAAGAATTCATCAAATATTTTTGTCACGCTACATTCACAGTGTATTTCGGTGATTCCTTTTGAAAAATTCGTTTTAAAATATTGTTCTGCAATTTGAGCACGAATTCTGTACAAGTCTTGTTTTGTTTTTTAAACATACAAAAATTATTGCCAGTGTTAGTTAATAGTTGTAGTCACGGCAAAACCATCAAGCACAAGCCGCTGCAATTACTTGAGCCGCAGCATCAAATGCGCATGTGTTCTTTAGTACCACCTTTTTTTTTTTTTTTTTTTTTTTTATTAAAAACTGGATTCGCGTTTGGCCACAATCTCACCTGATGGAAAGTGACGATGTAGCCGAAGATGTATCACGCGCACCCAGTAAATGCCTATTCACTCTAGACTTGAAGATCCCAAGGTTGTAAGTGTCGGGAAAAACCGACGCGGGCAGTGAGTTCCATACCTTAGCAGTCCGCATTATAAATGACGAAGCAAAGAGCTTAGTGCGGATGTTCGGTATGTTGACAACATATGGATGGAAACCCCCCCCGCGCCTGGTTGTCCGAAGATGGAAAGGGGACGGTGGAATAAGATCATGCAATTCCATCGCACACTCCCCGAAATGTATCCTGTAAAACACTGAAAGGCAAGCGACCCTACGGCGGTGTTCAAGGCTTTGCAATTTGCCGGTGACCGTTGAGTCATCGCCTATGAGTCTTATGGCGCGTCGTTCCACAGAATCGAGTGCAGCCAGTTGGTACTTGGCTGATCCGTCCCAGAGGTGACAGCAGTATTCCATGCACGCATTTTCCACACCAGATCTAGTTTTGAGACCGTTTAATAGAAGAGGAACGTCCCTAATAGGTCTTTTCTTTTTAGGCAATTCCTTGCTTCCGAGGCCTCTCCAATTTTCTATTAGCGTAGGGTTTTCTGCGAAAATTGAGTCATCTAAATATATTTCTTTTCTTTTTCTTGTGTTTACAGATTGTTACACACACTACTTCATCTTTATAATAAAAGTTTCCTACGGAACCCTCTTATTATTTTATTTAAAAAGGGTCTCACCACGGTATTGCGGTACGCTAATTTGTCCGGTTGCGATGACGTCGTTAAGACGATTTCTAATTAGAGTGGGGGAACCCGAATCGTCCTCTGTTTGACCGCGACCTTGCTACCGGGAGAACACTGCTTCGGTTGCCACCTGAACCCTCTTAAGTAAACTACGGAAGATCCCTCTAGGCTGAGTTTCCATAATAGTCTGGCTATTTTTAATGTAAGTTGTTTCTGATTTTGTGTCTGTCAACTGCGTGGTGTTCGTTATGGTTGCTGAGCCGTGAATACCAGCAGTGGACGAGGATATATGTGGGCACTAACTAATGCCTGCCTGTGCTCTTCAGGATCAAGGTCCGAAGTGACTAATTGTCGGCGTCGACATCCAGGTCTGCACCTGGGAGACCTTCGGGGTTGATCTACCCTCCCCCAAAAACCGCTCATCCAGCATCCACCTCGTCGTCATCTACGAGAGGACTCGAAGGCTACGTCCACTGCAGCTCCAAGACCTTCAGGCCAGTGACCGTACGGGGAGATTTGCCGAGGGGTGCAGGGGAATGAGCTGAATGTACAATAAACCCACTAAATCCAAATGAAATTGGTATTCTTTTCTTCTATACCTACCTGCTGGCGGCTAAACGGGCGCTAAACGTCCTAAGACAACCCCTAACCGCCGCACGAACATTTACATATGTCTTGCAAAATGTTATAAATTTTGAGATAAGTCAAAGTGACTTGGTGTGCGTGCATAGATGAAGTGCCACTGAAATAAATCTAGAATCAAAAACATACGAGATCATAGGGATTATTGAATTCTTACCGCCGATATCAAATACTTTTGACAAAATCGGTCATTACAAGGCCCATTGCTACAGACAGAATAAGTGGGTGTGTTATGATAACCTATGTAATCGAACTACATGAAGACATAAAAACATAATTGCACATTGTATATTATATGGACAAAAGTAATCACGCTTTTTGTTTTTTCTTTGTAACTTTTGATAAACGATGAGTAAATGATTATGTCTTATCCATGTTTCTTTACTTTATCGAAGCACATATACAAACCCATAAATATTTCTCTTATGACTGGCTTTACATTCTTAATACGAGCAAAATAGAACTCTATTCATATTGCTATAAAAAAATTGTAGGCGTCAAAAGTTTGTTTTCTTGATTTCCTCATTAATTACTCATTCAATTTGATTTAGATTATATTTTCGTGAGGTACATTGAAGGTACATTCGTTTGGTAAATAGTACATACCCATAGCTATTCTATTACATTCATTTTCAACATACACCCGCGATTCTGACCGTCAGGACCGCGGCTCACTTTATTATTATAATTGCTCCCGTTTCATTGAGGTACATTGACCTTCATTAAAGGTACATACTAGTACATTGTAGGTACTTTTCTGTCGTATATAACATAATCATTTCTGAAACAATACACCCGCCATTCTGACCCGCACAAATCACCGACAAGGACGCACGGCGCGCTGCGGCGGCGATTCATCAAAGGAACCGTTTTCATAAAGGTTTAGGTACCAGAAAATTTCGGTACCGTTATTTCGTTTCGGTATCGTTTTTTATCGATATGGAAATATTCCAATAGCCGAATTTTACGGTATGACGTCATACCGTTAACCTTTATTACCTTTACTTTTCGGTTATTCAGTCCCTGTTATAAATAATACTTGAATCGCTATAATTACGGTTATTTTCGTAAATTCTGGAAAATTCTCCGACCGAGAATAAGCTACATGCAGCAAACAAAAGAGAAGTTGAACGTCGTGTTGTATCAGGAGGTCAAGAGGAAGGCGGAGAGCAGAGAGATATGGAAATATCTCCACCGACAAGAGCATGGCTCTTAAATCAGATGATGATGATGAAACTTAAACTAATCTTTGTGGGCTAAATAGATAATCTTAAAATAATCACAAATAATACTTTGTATTTATTTTGTGGTTATATTGTAGTAATTCTCTAGTCTAGCCAGTATACATAGAAGCTTATTTTTTAGTAAAAAAAATATTTTTAACGTTGATTATATTTACTTCTTTATAATAATAAAAGTAAAGCAATCTATTATGTTAAAAAAATTATTTATACAATTTTACTTACTACTTTACTATTTACCTAGGTGAAATATTTTTATTATGAGTCCGAAACAGAATCAACTTCCGAATCAAAGGTCATTTACCTTGTGGTGCGAATCGACCCATTCAAAATTTGCAGGTGGCGATTCACACCACTGGTGCGAAAGGGGCTCTTCAAAAATTGAATGGGTCGTTTCACACCGCGGTGCGAACCGTTTGTGGTGTGAATCGCCACCCGACCCAAAATAACAATACATAAGAATATGTCAATTTAACTAATTATTAATAATGTCAGATTCTCATATTAAATTACAATTTATAACAATAAAATACAAAACAGATACTCTCTATTGCGCAAAATAATTTACAATAATTTTTGATGATTATAATAGAGTAACAAATGAACAAACAAACATCCAAATTAGCATAGCATAGCATTTATAATATTAGTTAGATAGATTAGGTACATAGCATTGTTGTGTTCCTTTGCCAGATAGCCAGTTCCCCAAATAAGATGGGGTTTCCGGGTCAGTATGCTTCCACCTTCGGCCTCATCTTCACGTAATATCAGGTGTGATTGAGGTAATGTGCTATCCCTTTGTGCTTAAAAAAAAATCTGGAAACTGAATGTTCCTTAATAATTTTTTTTAATGCACAATGGATTAGCACTTGACCTCAATATGAGGCCGAAGGTGGAAGCGTGCTTATTTGGCGTGGTGGTAGCTAGCCAGGCGGACATGCCCTACCACCTACCAAACCGAGTACTAAACATGTACCCCGCTGGGGGTCGAACACGCGACCTCCGATTAGTAAACCCTATGCTACATTAAGCCACTAAAGAGTGAGTCAAGTAGGAATCTATTTCTCTGTAAACTGTATTATTCATAGTCTAGATAATTATCAACCTAAATTGAGTAATAAATATAATATGCGGCTATAAAAGAATATCTGTACAAAATCGTCCAATTTGCATCGATTGATCGATTAGACATTGATCTTATCGTATGTATGATATCGATGATCGATATCTCTCATCGATACGGTGCGCTCATTCACATATATGGTTATCATTTTGAATCAATCAATATAAAAGACTATTACTGGCAATATAATTTATTTTAGCTAATAAAGCTAATAAAAATTTAAATTATTTTTAGGATTCCATATCTCACAACATAACTAAAAATTTTAAAACCCCTCGAAAGACTATGATGTCATTCAAATATAGGTACCAACTGTGTTAAAAGCTAAATAACTTCGAAATGGCTTAGTCGATTTTCATCAAATATGTTCCCTTATTTAGTCTGTAATTTATATATCTATAAATTGAAAATTTACAAAAAAACCACACTCAAATCGGATGATGCATTATTAAGGTACATCCGAACGAAAACGGGATACTCACAACACCCGTCGTTTTACGTGGGAGCTAAAAAGATATGAATACTCGCCCAGCATGTTTCATTCCACTCTAAGATATGAACTAGCGCAAGTAACTGATTATCACAATAGAGTCTAGGTACATCATCATAAGGAAGGCAATACATAGACGTATGTACGTATAAGTAAAATAAAAAATTCCCGTGTATCAAAACGTGATTATCAAAGTAGCTGAATTTTCAACCGCCTCCGTGGCTCAATGTAAACAACATTGGGTTTACGTTTCGGAGGTCGCGGGTTCGATCCCCAGCGGGGTACATATTTAGTACTCGGTTTTGTTGGTGGTTAGGGCATATTAAATGTCCGACGGGCTAGCTACCACCATCTTATCTAAATCTGCCGCCAAACAGCAATGTTAATAACATTTTTGTGTTCCGGTTCTCAAAGATAAGATAGCCAGTCCCCCAAATAAGATGGGGTTTCCGGGTCAGTACGCTACCACCTTCGGCCTCATCTTCACTTAACATCAGGTGTGATTGAGGTCAAGTGCAGACCCGTTGTGCATAAAAAAAAATCCATTGTGTGTATTCTTAATCGAATAGAATAATGTGAAAAAATGTTGATCAAGTGACCAAAGGTAAAAATAGTGCCACTGTATTTTAACAGATTCAATATTTTGGGCACATTCTGAATAGAATAGAATATGATTTATTTGCTCTTGAATAGGGTACATTACATTAGGTGTTATTACAACACATATTACAATAAGATCCTCCTAGTTCAGTCATAATAATGACATGCAAATATTTGACAATATCCAATTTTGACATGAATAAATCAACAAATGCATGCAAGCATGCATTTAATTGTCCTTGTGATCCAAGAACTGTTTAATGGAATAAAACGAGTATTGCAGAAGCCACATTTGTAAGTTCCTTTTAAAGCAATTGAATGCTTGATCCTTGAGATGTGTCGGAATGCTATTAATATTAGTTTACCCATGAAATAGCAGTTTTTTTGAAACCGCGTGGATTTGGGAATCTCGTTAATTATTATTTTTTCAGGGTACCGAGTATTTATTTGTACCACATCCTTAGCCTGTTTATAATAATTTTTTTTCTTTTTTTTTTACTGGCATTACGTATTGTTAGAATCTTCATTTGTCACACGCAGACACTGTTTTTTTTTTTTTTTTTTTTTTTTTTAATTAGAATGGGATCGCTCTTGACCTTAATCTGGACTAATGTCGAGATAAGGTCTACGATGGAACGAGCTTTCCCAGAAGATGCCTATTTAACCTGACTTTAAAGAGCTGCGGGTTATATGCGATTGGAAACACAGACGGAGGTAATGCGTTCCACTCCTTAGCCGTGCGCATGAGAAACGAAGACCTAAAACGCTTGGTCCTTATAAATGGCACGTCAACTAAGTGCGGATGATATCCTGCGGTACGTCTTGAATTTCGATGTAAGAACGGGGATGGCGGGATCAACTCATGCAGTACTTCAGCACACTCTCCGAAATATATCCGATAGAAGATTGAAAGGCATGCGACTTTCCGTCGGTGTTCAAGGCTGTGTAGATGGGAATCTACCAACTCTTTGTTGCCTATCAATCGCTTGGCTCTGCGTTCCACTGAATCTATTTTTATTATATGTTTTATTTATGATTACACTCTGTTTCTCAAAAAACTGTCTCAAAATAGTGCGTTCGAAATATACAAGTCCCAAAAAGAATAGGTACCTACTTCAGAAACAACAAGTTATTACCTAGATGTTTCTGTTGAAAAAAATTCTGCGAGACCAAAAAATTCGAAAATCAATATCTAATTGCATTTGGAATTAACGATTACGTATAACTTGAAACGACCTGTTTGGTGTAGTGGTTAGCAACTCTGACCACTATACAAAAAGGTTGCGGGTTCGAATCCCGCTAGGGGCATATGTTTGTGAGATGAATACGGACATGTGTACCCGAGTTATGGATGTTTTCATTTATAATAGGCATTTATTTACAAAAAAAATGTATTTATGTAGTATATCAACCATCTGGTATCCACAACACAAGCCTATAGTTGCTTACTGTGGAACTAGATGGCGCAGTTTATATTAATACATTTTAAACTAAATATTTGAATTTTGATGATGTTACGGAATCCTCCGAAAAATAAGGCTAGAACCTCACTTAACCTTTTTTTTTATTTATCTACTTAGACCAAATTAAAGCAAAATCTCATTAAGTACCTACGTACATACCTACTTTCATAAGCAAAATAAATAGGTAACAACCAATAGTATATTAAAAGTTGTTTTTTTAATTAACATGAAGTTGTAAATCAAGGTGGAAGTGGAGCGGCAGAATTTGATACTGACTGTTCTCATTTCGCTCACTAAGGCCCGTATTTCAGAATAGATCAGCTTGTTTATTAATAAACCAATCTCAATACAAGTCTTGAGACAGTATCACCCGAGATGCGTCTTAAGAAGTTGACGCTATCCAAGCTCCGTGCTAATTTATAAACCAATCTTGAGGTCTACTCTACTGAGATCACTTCTCCGGCGAATGAATAATAATAATAATAATAATAAAGCTTTATTTCAGATTGTAAAAATCCATATTAGATATAATAAAATTGTATGTAATAAAATTGCTAAGAAACAAGCTGACAGAAAATACAATAAAAAATAAAAGAAATATAACCTAACTTACATTTTACATAGTAAAATGGGTCAATAAAAAAAAAAAAAAAGAAAGATAAACATCTCACGTGACTACCCCCATCCAGTACCAATACATGTTCGACGTAATTAACCTTCTATTGAGCTCCCTAATAATAACGTTGTTACACCTGTGAACTCTGTCCATAAAAGACGCTGAATGAATGATAGTCTTGAGTTTCTTTTATTAATACGCGCACCTCTCAAGTGAGTACTGCTTGAGTATGCACATGCTTTTCAAGTCTCAAGTTAGGTTTATTAATCAACACGTTTACTTGAGACAGGTCACAAGACTGTTTCAATCTTGAGAATGGTTTATTAGTACGGGCCTTAGTGTCTTTGCTTGTAATTGTAAAATCTAATAGTTGGGGGACTTGGGGGACACAAAGTGAACGAGATGGGATTACCAAATTTTCAATCTTCCTAGTAGGTATTGAGAGAAGGTATGGTAAGTTACGTGGCCTTCGTCTTTGTAATTTCATGGTCTATGATTAACGTATCAATACATGTAGTAGGTATATCTAATGTCATTGTTGTGTTCCGGTTGTCAGAGATGGGATGGCCAGTCCCCCAAATATTGGGTGTTTAAATTGGAGTTTTTTTTCTTCGTTATCTATCATATATACCAATTCCTGCGATTTGCAAAGCTATATCCAAATTTGTTTTTTATTTGGAAAATGGAATATTATTTCAAGGTTTCACATGAAATATTCTTTAATTTCTGGGCTAAATCACATAATAAAAAAAAATTGAACAGAGCTCTTTTCATGTGCTCGCCATAATCATTTCTTAGATTCGCTAAAACTTCTATAAAGCGGTTACTTTTAAAAATTAACGCTGCCTATACTTAACTTAATGTTATCCGATAATACACACAAAGTTTAGCTAAATTTGGATTTGCCGTTCCCAAAAAAAAAAAAAAAATGTTTGTATGAAGAAAACAGTCTTAATGAAATTCTTCATACAAAACGCCAATTTCATAGGTAAGGACCTAATATATTGAGGTTTCTGGGTCGTACGCTTCCACCTTCGACCTCGTCTTCACTTAACATCAGGAGGTGTGATTGAGGTCATGTGCATAAAAAAAAACATACAAACGACCGAAGTGAAAACCACTTCTTTTAAAAATCGGCTAAGTTAGAAACGCCTATTAAAAAGCGAATTCGTCGGTAGTCCTCCATACATTATAGTAAACAAAATACATGATCATAGGGTCAATAAGATAACCTTTCTTTTTTCGTCGGTGCAGTGTTGACACGTTTAAAAACAAACATCACTCTCTTGCACATGTTATTGATTCAGATTAAAATTGTTCTGTTCATCTAGGGTTGCCAGATGGTATATTATAGGAGGACATGCCCACCTTTTTTATAACTTGTCCTCCCTTATCTTTTTTTGTATGCACATCGGGTTAGCACTTGACCTCAATCACACCTGATGTTAAGTGAAGATGAGGCCGAAGGTGGAAGCGTACTGACGCGGAAACCCCAACACATTTGGGGGACTGGCTAGATAGATAAGATTATCTCTGACAACCGGAACACAACAATGCTATTAATTTTGCTGCTTGGCGGCAAATTTAGATAAGATGGGGGTAGCTAGCCAGGCGGACATTTAAAATGCCCTACCACCAACCAAACCGAGTAATTAAACATGTACCCCGCTGGGGATCGAACCCGCGACCTCCGATTCATAAACCCAATGTTGTTTAAATTGAGCCACGGAGGCAGTTAAAACTATTATCTACTGTATATGTCCTCATTTTGCCTTATGTGAACAATGCCGTGCGTGCGCCTTGCACAGAAAGTGTCAATAAAATCATAGATTCTCACACAATATCATTTTAAAATCATGCAATGTGAAGATTTACATACCTTTAGCTCTCGTATTTTAAATTATGATCTGGCAACCCTGTGTTCATCTCCGATCCTGTTCAAAAGTTCGAACATGGAACGTAAGGTCATTCAACTCGAGCGCTTGTACGTCACGTCACTGGTTATTTTAATTTGTCGAATATTGACCTTGCCATAATGGCTGACAGTCATCAAACCTGTTTAATTAGATTGATTGCAATGATATTGGATGCATCTCACGTCATGGTACAAACTGCAATAATTCTGATTTGTTACAGAATTTTCCAGAAATATTTTTTTTAATGAAGCAAATTTTCTTTTCGCATTTGTCTCTAAATTATGCCACCATAATGGCGGATTTGTATCAACTTGCACTTTCCGAATCTGTCATTTGGTTTTCAAATTACCAGAAATCGGTCGTTTCGTATTTTTTTGTAATCTGACCGTCACGACAATATCAGATTATTTAGATGATAAACATCCATGGACATAACCAGCTCGATCGCATAACCAGGCTATTTCACAATTAATAATGAAATATTATTTTGCCTTTTTGTAATATAAAAACTTCTATTTAAAAAGAGCAACATCTCGAGTTTCTTGCTTGTTCTTCTCAGGGGAAAATACCTATATAACGAAATAACGAAAATACAAATTACAGAATAATGGATTTTTGACTTTGACTTTTATGCCAAATAGGTCAGAGATATCCCAAACACAGAGGTGTGACTTATCTAAGATACAAGTATCTGAAATACAGATACAAGATGCAAGATACGTATTTTCATTTTGTATCTAAAATACTTTTTAAAAAATCATTTTGTATCTTGTATTTAAATATATTTTGTTTGGTATCTTAGTATTTTATAAATACTTTTTCTGATAAAATACTTTTAGTAATATATTAGTAGAAATATATAAAATAAATGCGTAAAATTGAGCATGTCATTATTAGTCCAACATCACATTGGTAGATGGCGACTCTTTCTTTGCACTGCATTGGCCTGTATCTATACAAGATGTGGCAAATGCACAAGTCGTGCGAGCCAAACAATTAAAAAAAAAAAACTGAAATGTAATTTCATTTGAGAAGATGACCGCCTTTTTGTATATATTACATTACATTAAGTTATTTACGAATAATTCGTAAATAACTTAATGTTAAGTTATTTACATACGTAAATAACATTAAGTTATTTATGAATAAATCGTGTTATGTTATGTAACGTGTGTGTTATGTTATCGTGTTATGCTCGTGTTATGTCAATTAAGAAAAATAAACTTAGAATTCATTAAAATAAAATCTTGTTTTCTTACAAAAGTATTTGTATCTTAAGAAGTATTTAGAAGATACGTATTTGGTATTTAGTATTTCAGATACTATTCTCGAAAGTATTTTGTATCTGGTATCTGAAATACTTTATTTAAAAGTATCTTGCATTTTGTATTGCAGATACTTTGTACAGGGTATTTTGTACATCTCTGCCCAAACATTAGTACTTGGGTGTTCTATTGGAACACCACATATGAGTTTAGTGCTTGAAACAACATCCACGGTTCACCTTACGAAATATACAGAAATGCACACGTGACAGAGAGTGAACCCACTGCCGTTAAAACGTGTATATCTTTAGTTGTTTTTTGCTGAAAAGTCCCTTAGTTTTACGACACCCACGGGAAGAGACGCGCTGGTTCAATGCTTTTTACTTGCCGAAACCACAAGACACATAGGTACTTACTTATTATGGTTAAACTCACAAACATGATAAACAGTACCTATTAGTAACATATTATGTTAGCTTAACTTGGTCACGCCGATTACGTACTTAGACGATATCACACCGATATATATAAATAACATTGGCCGCAAGCCTGGGCTTAGGTTGTAAGTTGTAACTAGATAAACACAGTACATACGAGTAGGGTTACCAGATGTAAAACTGAAATGTCCTGACAAAACGCCATTTGTAGAAAAAGTTCTCTGACGCTTTACTGCGAGAACGCGAGCGCGAGGTGCCAACCTAAACTTAAGACTTTATGAAGATTGTAAGTTCTATTGATAAATAAAACAAAGGATTTATTATTACTAGCAACCTAGTCTCTATATCAGCGGTTGCCAAACGGTGGTCTGCGGATTCCTGGGAATCCGTAACCGCTACTTATACTGATCCTTACACTTACAAACAAACATACTGGATGCAGCTCCAGATATTCGCGTTCAATTTTATTGTTACACATTAGTGACATTATAAATATATGAAAACATTTCATAGGTCACGTTAAATACGCAGTTACGGTACAAATTATACTCTGTCTCTTGTATAAAATTCTCTTTAATTCTACTTCTCCAAATTACTTGCGTGAGCGATTTAATTTTATGCGTTCCCCTTCTAAACCCTGTCGATCTCACATGGCATCCCTTCTGCGCTTTCCTTCTACTCCGACTTCAGACTTCTACAACTATTCTTTCTCCATACATGCAGTTAGACTTTGGAATTCACTTCCCACCGACGTACGTGATAGTCAGTCGTTACCGGTCTTCAAATCGCGACTGAAGGAGCATTACCTTAAACTGTCTCAATATGATTATTATTATTATTTGTGTACATTTGTTTAAGTATATATCATATTTATTTATAGGTTTTGTATTTATTTTAATCATATTAGATTATATATTTTAATATATTTATTTATATTATAACAACACCATAATTTAAGTAGGTATGTATGTCATCGACATGGTTGTTATTTTCTCTATATGTATAGTATGTTTGTTTATAACTACTGTTTTTGTAAGTGTACTCGCTGTCTACTTTTACGTTACCTCATCTATTTGTCTCCTTACTGAGGTTTGCTGGAAGAGATTCTCCTGTTTTTTGTTTTGTTTGACGTGTATGCTTATATACAATAAAGTGTTAAATAAATAAATAAATAAATTATTTGTATTATCATGTCACAAATGTAAATATTCATACTACAAGGTACAATCACTCTTGTTGTTTTCAATTTGGGGATCCGCCAAGAAGTAGATCAATTAGGGTTAAAAAATTAGGAACCACTGCTCTAAATAATCCAAATTATCCTGACATTTTCAAAATTCAAGTCCGTTGACAGTGCCTAAAAATCATGTCAACAGTCTGATGTTACAAATAAAATATGTAGAAGTGGTTATGAGTACAAATTGTATGTCCCAGTACAAAAACTTCAAGTTTTTAGTAAAAGCGTGTACTGTATGGCAGTTAGAATTTATAATCATTTACTAATTATTTATTTTATCATTTATTGCACACAAGAAAAAAAAACATACAGATACAACATAATAGAGACGACACAACAGGTTCTGCTTGAATTCCTAATGAATTCAAAAATAAAATTGGTAAAATATTTAAAAAGCAGATTGTTTGCATATTTTCTAGAGAAGGGTTATTTTATTCAGTATCGGAATTTCTGAGCGACAAGTAATTTATTTTTCTTTGTCTCATTGAAAGTAATTAATTTATCGTTAATAATTAATATTAATTTGACTTGTTTAATAATTTACTATATTTTTAATATGATGCTTTAGAACAATTATATTTGCACGCCATAAATGGCAGAATATGCGAACGTGCTGTATTATATTTAAAGATCAATTGTTGGACCATACTCTTGTGAATAAATATTTCATTTCATTTCATGATATCCTGACGTCTGGTAACCCTACGTACGAGTATATATTGTGGTCATAAACTAACAAACCAGGATGAATAATATTAGTAAATACATTTTAACCTAAATTAGTCACTGATATCTATTTACCTACAACTGTTAATTGGGTAAAATCATAGTACCTAAAACCACGGCTTTACAATATTATTTTTTTATTTTTTTTATTAATGAAGCTTTGGCTACTAGGCCATCAGCTTAATAATGCAACTGAAATACATATTACAATATTATCCTGGGACGACTTCATAGACAAGTTTATTTTGTGCGTTTTGGATCACGCCAGCTGTCAGATGTATTCTAGGGTTGTTAAACATTACACATTAGTTATGATAGCCCTTGCCGACACTTACCGCACGCTCCCGCGAATTCGGAAGTTGACTAACAAGCGAAACGACTCGCTTGTTCTTGTTAAGCAACAAGTGGCCAAGCGGCCACACCAACAACAAAGAGTAAAAAAGAGGGTCAAGTGGAACCAACCCGTCTGGGTTCTGGTGTCCTCAAAGGCCACAAAATATAAAATCAGCAAATTTTAGAACAACTAAGTAATTATTTCAAATTTTTTTTTTATGCACGACGGGTTCGTTCTTGACCTCAATCACACCTGATGTTAAGTGAAGATGAGGTCGAAGATGGAAGCGTACTGACCCGGAAACCCCAACACATTTGGGGGACTGGCTGTCTTATCTCTGACAACCGGAAGACAACAATGCTATTACATTGCTGCTTGGCGGCAGATTTAGATAAGTTGGTCGTAGCTAGCCAGGCGGTCATTTAAAATGTCCTACCACCAACCAAACCGAGTACTTAAACATGTACCCCGCTGGGGATCGAACCCGCGACCTCCGAATCGTAATTCATAATTCATTTATTGTTGCTTTCCATGGTTACAAGGTCTTTCAATTACATTTTAGTACTTAACATGGAAGCCCTGTTAGGGCACTACAACTATTATATTATATACGTAAACCCAATGTTGTTTACTTTGAGCCACGGAGGCGGTTATTATAATAATATAGATCTTTGGGTGAGGCCTTTGTCCAGCAGTGGACGTTTTTCGGCTAATATGATGATGATGATGATGGGGTACCTACATACAAATAGAATATGTTACATAATAGATACAGCTGTCCCGTCACATAAACATACAACTAAGGCCCGTATTAATAAACCCATCTCAATACAAGTCTTGAGGCTGTATCACCCGAGATGCGTCTTAAGCAGTTGACGCTATCTCAAGCTTCGTGCTAATTTATAAACCAATCTTGGGGTCTACTCTGCTGAGATCACTTCTCAAGTATTCGTAATGAATGATAGTCTTGACTTTCGTTTATTAAGAGGAATTACAAAACAAGCGAATAAAAAAAAACTTTACGACTAATGATGACATAGTGTTCTAATAACTTGAGCGGTATGTATTACTAAGTGAGTGACTACATTACTAAGTGAGCGACTGGATATTCAAAGAGAGCAACTAAAGCATAACTGCACCCCGACATGGTTAGGTTAGGTTCGAAGGGTATGGCGCAAGCGAGCCGGACGAGTGCGAGCGAAGCGAGCACGGGAGTTCTTGGCACCCCGACATGGATAGATTAGGTTCGAAGGGTATGGCGGAAGCGAGCCGGGCCAGCAGAGCGAGCCCGGATCGCCCGCCATACCCTTCGTGTTAGGTTGACATGTAAGAATTACATATGCCAAATATTCAAAAAAATACAGGACGTAACGTTGACACTCAAACAAATATTATGTCGCTCCAATATTATGAAGCTTCTCATTTTGTTTTTTAAGTAACTCAAATTAATGTTTGTAAGTTGCTGTTCTGTTGATTTGTCGTCACTCGCAGTCAGTCGCTCACTTAGTAATACTATAACCTAAATTACTTAATTTTGAAACTCCAAAATGTAATTTACAGTCACTCGTTTTATTGCTACCCGAAACTTAGTGCACCTCTCAAGTGATTACTACTTGAGTATGCATTTGCAATTCAGGTCTCAAGTTATGTTTATTAATCAACACGTTTACTTGAGACGGATCACAAGACTGTTCTCAATCTTGAGTGACATACAGTTCTTGTAACATAGTCTATGATTGAGAACAGTCTTGTGACCGGTGTCAAGTAAACGTGTTGATCAATAAACCGAACTTGAGACCTGAAAAACCCCATGCATACTCAAGCAGTATTCACTTGAGAGGTGCGCGTATTTATAAACGAAACTCAAACGCCGTTGAGGCGAATACTTGAGAAGTGATCTCAGCTGAGTAGACCTCAAGATTGGTTTATAAATTAGCACGGGGCTTGATATAGCGTCAACTGCTTAAGACGCATCTCGGTTGATATAGCCTCAAGACTTGTATTGAGATTGGTTTATTAATACAGGCCTATGACCTGTTGTTTCGGAGCCGATCTTACCAGTTCAAGTAATTTAGATTCATGATGGTCCTCCGCCTGACTCAGGCAAATTAGTATACGTATTTATGAATACGCTGTTTTGAAATAAACCTTACATTAATGATTGGTCTCCGCGCCGCTACGACTAGATACCGTCGGCGTACTCGAAAAATGCGGCAACAAATACTACGCCGTATTCGGCGTACCCGCGCAGTCACGCCACAAGTTCAAATTTCAAATTTTGGTTTAAGACTGAAGCAAAATGCCGGTTTGCGTAGTCAAACTATGTAATAACAATACTACAAAAAACAAGAAAGATACTGGCATCACATACCATCAGTAAGTACTGTATAAATCGTCACACTACAATATTGAGTTGCCGCATTCAGGAACCTGTTTTTTCTTCATAGTGCGGTATCTAGTCGTAGCGGCGCGGAGACCAATCATTAATCTAAGAAATAAACATTATAATTTATTTATTGGTATCTAAAAGCGGAATTTTAAATTTTGCGGTCGAAATTTTTTGTTTTTTTCTGACGGGCAAATAAAATCTTTTTTAACTTGGTGGGAGAAGGGTGATATGGATTACAAATCTTCGAATGCAGTCTTTCTTGAAAAACACCGGTTATTCGAAGACACATCCACTCCAGAATCCCGACTTACACACATTATAAGACAACTATGTTGATATAATTAACATCACGTGACCAATTCCAGTCGCCGTCAACCTTTTTTCACGTCGCAACAACAAAATTATGCGCATAACTTAATTAATTAGCAATCAACACGGTGAGATGTTTAGGGCGAGTTTTGGGTGAAAAGCGGTTGGCGATTACTGACGCTTGTCAAATCAATTGTCACATTTGCAAGATATAAATCAAACTAGATCTTGCTCGAATTGTGATTACGATACAAAATACAAATAGAGATGGCTGGAGACCGACGTGCACGTAAATTATGTATCTTCATCGGTATCATTGACCAATGACAAATCGTCAAATTGCTGAGCGAGCTATGAGTCAACCAATGAACATCAGCTTTCGCTTTGGGATACAATTGTGGCAACTGTCACTATAAACAGACACCACTGCGATCTAAAATTGTGTTCGTTGTGCTGAAGGAATCTCTAAAATATGTGAGAATATAACCTCTTTTAGTAGCTCTACATTGTTATTAAAAGTCATAAGAATACGTTGGCGATTGAGTGTAGGTATATTCGCAGATACCCTACAACATAGCATCGCACTTGTCAAGAGGTTTAGTAATACTGTAGTAATAGATACATATTGTTGAATGAACATGTATTTAGTAGATAAGGGTTTTATGATAGATTTAAATGAATTAACCACATGGTCGATCTTTTCTTTTCGATTTCAACTTATGGCTGTTGAGTACAACATGAGGTAGGGCATTTTTAAATGTCCGCCTGGTCAGCTGCCGTCATCTCTAAATCTGCCGTCAAGCAGTAATGTTGATAGCATATTGTCCGGCTTTTTGTGGATAGCCTTCGGCCTCATCTTCACTTAACATCAGTATTCGTAGCATGACAACTTTCTACATAGTTTATCACCACACATTTTCTGTCAAAATGAGCGACATAACTGTTGTACAGCATCATTTTGACAGATGCGCGCGATATAACATGTGATAAACTATACCGCGTGTTGTCATGCTACCCATGCAGTTGTGATTGAGGTCAAACGCTAACCCTTTATGCATTTGGAACTTGTATCTGTTTTGTTACAAGCTTATTACTTAGACCAAGTGACAACTGCTCTAATTTCTGAGCGTTTTCACTGAAAAGAAAGTGATTTCAAGATCCAAAGCATTCTGCTTCACGGTCGGGAGGCGCGCGTGCGCTGTTCACACTAGGACGCATCGAGTTATTATCGAGACGCATTCGTGAAATTTGGAGGAAATCCCGTCGTCTAATGAAGATTTATGTGACTATTTAAGAAAGTTTTTCGTTATTAAATAGCGTATCCAAAGGTTGGTGACATCTGCAATCGATGGGTATCTCAAGCAGGGCTGTCAAACAATCAAACAGGTAACCTGTTTTGAAAATACCGATAAATAAAGGTTTTTAGAAAAGGTTTCGTTCAGAGCACTTCCCAAAGCCTTATAATACCGGAGGAAGTGTTGTGGAACGTGAAAAAGATTATAAAAACAAAGATGCCCGAAATGCTACAATACGACGCCTCATTCCTTTTGACGACCTGTTTGGTGTAGTGGTTAGGAACTCTGCCCACAATACCAAAAGCTTGCGGGTTCGAATACCGCTAGGGGCATGTGTTTGTGTGATGAATACGGACATGTATTGTGTACCCGAGTTATAGATGTTTTCATTTATAATAAGTATTTATTTACAAAAACAAAATGTATTTATGTAGTATATCAACCACCTGGTATCCACAACACAAGCCTACATGCTTACTGTGGAACTAGATGGCGTTGTGTGTAGGTCTAAGGATATTTATTTATTTATTATTCCTAACCTCGGCATAGCAGATCAGAGTCATCTATAATTGTGCAAGGAGACAATGAATACGATAGTAACTTAACTCGTATGAGTGCACTCACTGTGATAAACACGCCAACATTTACCCTTCGCGGGATTCGCACCCGTAACCGTTGGTTTCGCAGACAGGGTCATTATCCACTACTTGTGTCTTGCATCACGAAATACCACTTCTGATCAAAACAACTGACGGAACCAAAAGTTTTCTGTAAATAACCTTTTAGGTGACAAAAAATCAATACCTAGACATTACAAACTCGCCACGTGCCAACTTTTTAAAAACAAATACACAACCAACAGTCGACGCTGACAGTTCAAAACCATCAAAAAATCAATCACAAACTGGATGAATTTTACATGATTTTTTCAAGATATCATGAACAGATATTTAGAACAGTAACAATTTCGAGACACTTTCAAAAAATAGGACTCTCCTAAAAATGGACGAAGCCGCCAGCCACATGGAGGGCAGTTACAAGGCTCTTCAGGACCACATCAACAAAATTACAGAAAGCCAAAACAATATTATATCCAAATTCGACGTATTAACCAAAAATGTGGACGACCTCAGGAAAGTCATGGCACAATTCTCCGACAAAATCATTGCGCTGGAGGAAGTTGCGACTGACAGGAGGAAACTGAAGACCGAGATCAAAATATTGAAGAATCGGATAGACGAACTTTATGCGATAGTGAAAGAGGGGAAAGAGGATGATTCGTGTCCAAGCGACGACGATGTCCAGGATGTGGAATCGTGTCATTCTGGATTCTCTAGTTCCTCCAAGGTAAATTAGGGTAATCTAAAGTAGCAGGGAGCTAGTACACTGATAACCATAGCCTTGCACGATCCTGCAAGACGGGCAAGATCAACAAAATCTTCTTTATATGGCGACTTTGACAATCCGTCGGTAAAGCTTTGCATTGTGGCAAAATTATGTATAGTAGGTTACGACAACTATCCAATGGTTTTTATTTTTGGGCCGGCTGGACCCTAGCGGCGCCAGCGTCTTGGGTACCGTACCATAATACCCCGATGTTAAAAGAGCAGGTTCACAATTCGACTGGTTTTTTGTTAACAGATTTTGATGATTATTTTTCGTTTGAAAGGGTATACCGCCATGTTGTTCCCATGTTTTGGTGAAGATCTGGGGCTCTATTACACAATTTCATCGTTATCGTCATCGGTTACGTTCTGACATGTGATTGGTTAATTCATCGCTCACTCGGCAATTTGACGGCTTCTCATTGGTCAATGTAATAGATGACGATACCGAGGAAGTTACTTAATCTAAGGGCAGATGATGCACGCTGGTGATAGAGAACGAAAGCTTAGTAAAGGACGTTTTTTTGCCAAATTTTGAGGGTTCATACATAATGTGACAATTTATTTTTTTCTCTCGAAGCGGGACATCCAAAAATTTTTATGTAACGGTGTCAAATGAAATTCTGTCAGAATGGCGGGTGTACCTACTTGTCCAATTCCTGATTAAGTCCATGTGTACATCTAAACTTTCGCATTTATAATATTAGTATGTATGACGCTCGTGCCTTGGAAATTGGGACGGTCTTTAGTATGGGATGCAACCTGCGTCGATACCCTTGCTTCTTCCCATCTTCCAAGTACAAGCGGTACAGCTGGTTCCGCTGCCGCCTCGGCAGAAAGCTTTAAACGGCTCAAATATGCCGGTCTCAGTGGAGATCACCTATTTGCGCCGTTTGGTGTAGAAACGCTTGGGCCGTGGGGACCGGGTGCTCATACTCTTTTTAGGGAGTTATCTGAGCGTCTGGTTGATGCATCCCACGATCGGAGGGCTGGCCAATACTTTGGTCAAAGAATCAGCCTTGCTATACAGCGAGGCAATGCGGCCAGCCTTCTGGGTACCATTCCACCACCAGAGACTTGGGGCTAGTTTTTATTTGTGATTTTTTTTTTAAATTCTATAATTATTGTTTATAAATATAGAATATTAGTTAAATTAGGGAAAACATCGCATAATTTTTTACACGTGGTCGATCATAGTTTACTTACATGAAAACTGGTCACTATAGTCAACCGCTATCATCATCAGCCCGTAAACATCCCATTGCAGGGATATAGGCCTTTCCTCGGGAGGGACCATAGTCCACCACGCTGGCCCAATGCAGGTTGGGGACTTCACATGCCTTTGAATTTTTATTTCTCAGGCTAGCAGGTTTCCACACGACGTTTTCCTTCACTGTTTAAGAGCAGTAGCAGCAGCACATAAGTAATTAAATTAAATTTAAAAACTCATTGGTACATGGCCTACCTGGGAATCGAACCCGGACCTCCCAAATTGGGAGACCGCGTCTCAACCGCTGCGCCACCGGCGCTTTTTTCCTAGTCCATGGTATTGTAATGTTACCATAGATCTTAATAGATATATAATAATGTACATTGTCCTTTTTTGCAGGTAACCATGACAACCGGGTTGGATCGGGACCCGGTACGTGCGGCCTACGAGGATGTACGGTCAGATGCCACACCCACGGAATGGTGAGACAATAATCCCAATGCCCCAAATCATGGCGAAATTTGCTCGCGACATAACACCTGACAAGGCAACATTTTAAACAACATTGGGTTTACGATTCGGTCGCGGGTTCGATGCCCAGCGGGGTACGTGTTTAAGTACTCGGTTTGGTTGGTGGTAGGGCATTTTAACCTGGCTAGTTACCACCATCTTATCTAAATCTGCCGCCAAGCAGCAATGTTAAAATAGCATTGTTGTGTTCCGGTTGTCAGAGATAAGATAGCCAGTCCCCCAAATGTGTTGGGGTTTCCGGGTCAGTACGCTTCCACCTTCGACCTCATCTTCACTTAACATCAGGTTTGATTGAGGTCAAGTAACAAACCGTTGTGCATAAAAAAAAAGTGCCCAACGATAGAAATAGCGCCACTGTAGTTTTAACAGATTCAATATTTAGTGCACATTCTATGGCATTACGTATTGTTAAGAATCTTCATTTGTCACACGCAGACACTGTTTTATTTATGATTACATTTTGTTTCTCAAAAAACTATGTCAAAATAGTGCGTTCGAAATATACAAGTCCCAAAAAGAATAGGTATCTACTTCAAAAACATCAAGTTATTTATTACATACATGTTTAGATTGGGGTTGAGTGCGAACCCGTAATACATAAAAAAAAAACAATGTCTGGGTAACGACGACCTTTTTGGTGGAGTGGTTAGAAACTGACTCTATACCAAAATGAACTCAAGTAACACGTGGTTTAAGCCTTAACAAGTACTTAACTTTACGTCCTAAGCGGGATTCTCGGATAGCAGTAAACGGTGACCAGTGTCCGAAGTGTAAGTTTTGTCTCGTTTTTAACTTTACCATCGCGTTCGCGTTTACGATAAAGTCCATATGTAAAAAATCGTTTTGCAAACTATCCGCTAGAGGCGCTGCACATTTCTCCATACAAATCTTCACGTAAACGTGAACGCGGTAGTAAAGTCGAAACAAAACTTACACTCGGCCCTCTGATGCAGGTCGTCGGAAGTATGCAGTCCACCTCCAACCTGATCGCTCTGGACAGCTTCCAATCCGGTCATTAAGGGGGGATTATACTCAGCAGTGGACGTCATGTAGCTGATATGACGACCGATTGGTGCAGTGGATAGTGACCCTGTCAGCGAAACCAACGGTTGCGGGTTCGAATCCCGCGAGGGGTAAATGTTTGTATGATGAAGACGAACAAATGCAGCTTAGCTATAAAAGGTTTAAAGTTCGAAGCTGTATGTTCACGGGTCGTATTGGAGACCTCTAATTTACTATGCGATTCACCGGACGATGTATGCAGACAGTAGATATGCTCGCATCGACGAAAGTGGAACGGAGTGCAATCTACTGCCTACTGCTTGTAATAAGGAAGCTCGTAACGCGATGTAACTTTCGATTTACGCGAAATTAACGGTTGTATAGTCCATGGTTTGTAGCGGATCATATAGATATATACCTGCCTTATGTAATCAGGGTGTAAATAAATTTAATTTAGACGTGTAGTACCCAGAAACTATATGTTTGGCAGTATTTTTTTACATTGTACTTGATTGTTTTTTTTTTTATTAAAAACTTGTTTCGCGTTTGACTACAATCTCACCTGATGGAAAATGACGATGTAGCCGAAGATGTATCACGCGCACCCAGTAAATGCCTATTCACTCTAGACTTGATGATCCCAAGGTTGTAAGTGTCGGGAAAAACCGACGCGGGTAGTGAGTTAGTGTTTTTTTTTTTAAATAATTTTGTACATTTTCTTAATTTTATGAAATGTAACTATGGTTTAATGCTCGTAGTTGCAGTCAGAAGCAAAGATTTGTATAATATTGCGGGCAATATAATAATTGCGGTTAATAGTATTAATAACGCAAGGTTATTCATATTCATTTATATAAAACAGCTGGATTTTAATTAAATAAATAAACAATACAAGTCATAACGTACATGGATAGTTAGTTTTGTTATGTATCACACAATTTACAACACTTCTGTGACCCTTTTGGTGTTGCGGGTGTCCATGGGCGCTCTCTCATATAAAAAAAAAAAAAAAAAAAAAACTTACAATTTGCCTGGAGATGCACTACACTCAACTTTTCACCTATGATGGATGTATATTCATCATCATCACACAAACGAAATAAATTAATGAATAATTTGCTTGGAATAATAAAATTAATTTACAATAAAACGTTGAAGTAATAATTTTCCGAATGTCATTTTATAATAAATCCATACAATGATTCAAATAAATAACAATAATAAATAATAGATTACCTACAGGCGATAATAATGTCACATAAATTTATTTTTTCTAAATTATTCTTTATAAAATAGTGTAGATAAGTGCAGTGCCATTTTAATATTACAAATAAAAAGCAAACATGCCCTGCCCACCTATTATTTATACTACTCTTTCTCTTATCTATTAAGCTCCCAGCGGATGTCTTTCCGAACCGATACGATCTGGGAACCTTCAAGAAGCGAGCATATTCCTTCCTTAAAGGCCGGCAACGCCACTGCGGATATTCCGTTTCCGTAGATGGTTATGGGCAGCGGTGACACTTACCATCAGGTGCGCCTCTTGCTCGTTTGCCCACCTCTTCAATAAAAAAAAAAAAAAAAAAAAAAAAGTACAACTAATCCTGAAATGGAGACGTGTATGATAAAATTTTGCGATATCGAAAATTAGTTCGTACCTACTAGGTACTTATTTTTTACTGTTCCATATTTCTTTGTATTATGAGGGTTTATTCCGTCCAGTAGCGCCTTCTTTGGATAAATTAAGATTTCTTTTTAAATACAGAATAAAACAAAATCGATCTGACTTGCACTCCATGCCTAAAAACTTATTTTCGAGAATTTCAAATTATTGATAAAAACGGCCATTTTTTTATAATCGTGAATTTAGGGAAAATAACCTCGTAAGTATCAAAGTTATTTAAGTATTATTTATAATTAGCTTTCAGGCTTCTCGAGTGCAGGCCAGAGCGATTGTTTTGCTTTATTCTGTATTTAAAAAGTAATCTCAATTTATCCAATAGGGGCGTCACTGGACGTCTTTAAATGGATCAAATTTTTCTTATTTTTCTTTTCTTAGTTTTCTTATTCATCCAAACCATCATAAAACAGACATTATTTACCAAAGGCTATTATAAAATTTCTGACTATCTGGATGATAAGCAAGCATGGACATAGACCGCTCGGCGATATTCAGCCTAATTATACAATATAATAAATTGTAACCCAAACCTATTTAAAAGAGCAACCCTTGAGTTTCTTGCTCGTTCTTCTCTGGGGAATCTGCTTTGCGAATGAGCAATAATGTCAATAATTTTAATATTAAGATTAAAAATGTGACGTTTTCAAGTGATAATCTTTATCCTACGAAATAAATATTTTTTGACTTTGACTTGACATCCAAAACCGTTAATGATGTCACGAGATTTAATTAGACAGTACCACAGAGTCATAAGACTGTTATACTGATAGGATAGTCTTCGTTGTCCCCAGGGCCGTGTTCAAGTTCGAGGCGTCTCGCATAGTGTGCTCAGCGCGAGGCAGCGACTTCACGGAGTTCCGGACCCAGTTCTCAGACGACGACCGGGCGTTTGGATACCTCAGGTAAGCATCGAGTATTTTAATGTTGTTTTCTAGGGATTTGTTCCAATAGTCCTCATTACTTTCCCCAGAGATAGGGATTTTGAGACGGTTTCCATCCAGTGTCTCCCGCATTGGATAAATTAAGATTTCGTTTTAAATACAGAATAAAAAAAATAGCTTTGGCCTCCACTCGAGCGAGAAGCCTAAAAGCTAATTATAAGTAATATGATGATGGTTATTTTCCAGGAATACACATTATTTTCGTTTATTTATTGGTAGGTAACTACATAAAACAGATTACAATCGTAGATGAGAAGAACTTAAAGTTAACTTAGATTCGAACTAGATTGAAATCCCAAGCATGTATACACAACATGGTTAATTATTGTATTTTGTTTTTAATATAATGTCAGAATAAAACACTTTTAGCTTTGACGGATCATGTAGCTAAGCATAAAATAAAATTGGGATAGAGCTCAATTGAGGACAACTTTTACTAGCCTTTTAAATGATATGGTTCTAAAGTCGAATGTCTATAGGGGAATCACCAGTTGAGGGCACCTCGTTATAAAATCTACACATCCTAAGCATGTATTAT
The DNA here is from genome assembly GCA_949316235.1 of Oegoconia quadripuncta. Taxonomy (NCBI): domain Eukaryota; kingdom Metazoa; phylum Arthropoda; class Insecta; order Lepidoptera; family Autostichidae; genus Oegoconia; species Oegoconia quadripuncta. Next base: position 2,372,095 of record OX438741.1, on the reverse strand, counting down.
ATCCTTATTACAATAAGTGCTTTAAGATCTATATGTCTGTGGTTGGACAAATTGTCTGTGAACTCATGAAATTGTTTATTGTCACAGGTTGCAAATGGGCGATGAGATGTCTAAACGCAAGAAGTTCCTGTTTGTGACGTGGGTTGGACCGAACGTGTCAGTAATCAACCGCGCCAAGATGTCCACCGACAAGGCTATCATAAAGGATATCATCTCTGTAAGTATCCACCTGGCTAATCTGCAACCGTACCATTTAAAACTTGCCATTTAGCTCGTTTGCCTTCGCTGAAAAAGCTGACTGACGGCTTCTGAGGCCTTTGTTTTCTAATGTTTAAAAAAATAAAAGATTCCGCCCTCCGCGTAACAATGACAAATTCCTACTATATCTTTTTAATGATTTTTAAGACTTGGCTTCTGCCTTCCTTTTTAATAAAATGAGTCTTGGCTTCTACACAATAAGCTGACTCGAACTAGGACAGGCCGAAGCCTTGACAAACTATTAATTCTATTTGACTAGGAAAGTGGACATGTAAACTGCCTTCTACCTTTATAAAATAAAACAAAATACTTTAATATAATAAAATGCTATATGGGCTCAGATCCCTTTGCCTGTCCAAAAGGACAAGGAATACCAAAAAAATGAGAACCTCCTCCTTTTTTGAATTCGGTTAAAAAATGTAAGTAGCTTTGAGCTACGTTTGAGTAATATTGTTTTTCACGCCCTCTTGTATGAGCCCCCTCTACAATATTTAAAAGATATATTTATAATTTTTTTTTGTATTCCTTGTCCTTTTGGACACACCTTTGGTTGCAATATGATGACTCTTAACTTCAACGGTGACAGACGGACACATTAGATAACTTGTAACTTCTATGTAAATATTAGGTCCTTACCTATGAAATTGGCGTTTGTATGAAGAATTTAATTAAAACTGTTTTCTCCATACAAACATTTTTCATTTTTTTTAGGGAGCAGCAAATCCACATTTAGCTAAACGTGTGTATTATCGGATAACATTAAATTAAGTAGGTATAGGCAGCGTTAATTTTTAAAAGTAACCGCTTTATAAAAGTTTCAGCGAATCTAAGAAATGATTATGGGAAGCACATGAAAAGAGCTCTGTTCAATTTTTTTTTATTATGTGATTTAGCCCAGAAATTAAAAAATATTTCATGTAAAACCTTGAAATAATATTCCATTTTCCAAATAAAAACAAATTTGGATATAGCTTTGAAAATAACAGGAATCTAAATATATATAACTCAAAGGTGACTGACATAGTGATCTATCAACGCCCAGCCCAAACCACTGGACGGATCGGGCTGAAATTTGGCATGCAGGTAGATGTTATGACGTAGGCATCCGCTAAGAAAGGATTTTGATAAATTCTACCCCCAAGGGGATAAAATAGGGGATGAAAGTTTGTTGTTTGTATTTTGATAAAATCTTCCACGCGGACGAAGTCGCGGGAGGAAAGCTAGTTGGTACATATGATTAACGAAGAAAATAAAACTCCAATTTTATAGGTAAAGACCCAATATTTATTCAATACATACGACGACGTCCACATTGTAACTAGGTAACAGCTTTTTGTGAGACCCGAGTTCCCACTGACAAACTGTGCAAACGGTTTTGCTGAGTATTGTTTAATAAAGACCATGTAGTCTATTTAATAATAAAGTAAAAACCGGCCATGTGCGTGTCGGGTCACGCGCAGTGTAGGGTTCCGTACTTACTCTCACAGTATGCGGACTTAAGCTCGTATTAATAAACCACTCTCAATACAAGTCTTGAGGCTATATCATCCGAGATGTGTCTTAAGAACTTGTTTAATAACGTGTAAGTTTAACTACTTACTTACCTAATTTGTGAGTTAAATTACCTCTACAAATTACTGTGTATACTTACACCTGCGACTGCAACTATACAACCTGAATGTCATGCACAATAAAGATTTCATTTCGTGGCAAAACTTTGATTTGTTATTACGGATCCTTAAAAAATGAGCAACATTATAGGGCTGTGTTAAGGCCTTAAGGTACCGAACCCTGTAAAGGAATAATAAAAGAAGAAAAATGAACAAGCAGTAGCTTTAAAAATGTAAAATCTGACAATTTTAAGTGTACCACTGTGTACCTACAAAATAAAGCATTTTTTGATTTTGATTTTGAAAAGCCACCACACATTGCTATGCCAATGTTTTAAACGATAGTATGAGGCGGTGCTCAAATCAAATCAAAACAAATATTTATTTCGTAGGTTAAAAATTATCACTTGAAAACGTCACATTTTTTATCTTATTATTAAAGTTTTTGACATTATTGCTCATTCACAAAGCTGATTCCCCAGAGGAGAACGAGCAAGAAACTCAAGGGTTGCTCTTTTAAATAAGTTTGGGTTACAATTATATATTATATTATATTGTATAATTAGACTGAATATCGCCGAGTGGTCTATGTCCATGCTTTCTTATCATCCAGATAGTCAGAAATTTTATAATAGCATTTGGTAAATAATGTCTCTCAATTACTATTAATGATGACCGGATTGGTGTAGTGGTTAGCAACTCTGGCCACTTTACTAAAAGGTTGCGGGTTCGAATCCCGCTAGGGGCATTTATATCCCTATATTTTGCGTGTACTTTTATGTTCTGTTTTTTTTTATTGCAACTGTACTGTAGTCTAAATTATGTGTATTAATTATTTATAAATGTTATTTAATGTATGTGTGTGGCTGGAGAAACAAATAAACGTTTATCTATCTATCTATCTATGTTTGTGTGATGAATACGGACATTTGTACCCGAGTTATGGATGTTTTCATTTATAATAAGTATTTATTTACAAAAAAAAAATGTATTTATGTGGTATATCAACCATCTGGTATTCACAACACAAGCCTATAGTTGCTTACTGTGGAACTAGATGGCGCTGTGTGTATGTCTTAAGGACATTTTATTTTATTTTTTTATTTTAATTACATAAAGCCTATATTTGTAATATTAGTAGGAGAACACATTTACAATGCCTCGATAGTGTACTATATTTTTCGCCCGGTAAAATCACAAAGCAAAATTATCAATTTGGTTTGCAATAAAAATGGATTTTATAGGTTTACGACATTTTTATTACATAATCGTATGCTTTGTATAAACTTCGATAACGTAACTTATAATAATATACAAGATAATGTCTTCGGCAATTTTTTTAAACTCCGAATTATAATGGTTCTTGTCTGTCTGTGACATTGTAGAGTCTGAACCGATAAAAACAGGTTTATCTGTTTCAAAATCGGTATTTTCAAGATGATTTTTAAATATATTTCATGGAAATCGGTTCAGTAGTTTCCGAGATATTTAGCTTTGCGAATGAGCAGTAATTTTAGTATTAAGTTAAAAATACGTACATAAAGTTACACCTGTTTCCCGTAGCGGTAGGCAGACCACAGACTTCCACTTGCTACAATCCTGACTATAATGAGTGAATGATGACTGAATATAATGAGAGTGAATGAAGCTCTTTTGCTTCATTCACTCTCATTATATTCCTCAAATATGTTCGTCGGTTTAGGGTACTCTTGACTTGGACTTTTCTTGCTCATTTTAATAAACCGAACTTGAGCCCTGAAAAGCATGTGCATACTCAAGCAGTACTCACTTGAGAGGACTATCATTCATTTGCCGCCGAGGCGAATACTTGAGAAATGATGTCAGCTGAGTAGACCTCAAGATTGGATTATGAATTAGTACGGAGCTTGAGATAGCGTCAACTGCTTAAGACGCATCTCGGTTGATACAGCCTCAAGACTTGTATTGAGATTGGTTTATTAATACGGGCCTTAGTTTTGGCCATTTATTCTCAACAATCCTATTAGTTCTCGAGCATTATAAAAGATGGCGCTGTTTTATCTACTAAAAAAACCGCGAAACACTTGTACTTGAAATTGTATTGTACTTGAAAAGGGGCTTAAATATTTATGAAGACACTTAATCGTAAAAAGGCATATAAATGTGAACAAGACTAATAAATCAATAATTAACTAATACTTTCACTAACTTTTCATCTAATAATATTTTAAATGCAATGTATGTTTGTCTATCTTTTACATCATTAGGGAGCATCAGAATGACTTTTTTTTTCATTTAAGACTGTCATGAAAAGCTTAAGACTGCTGATTACTTTGAAAGCTCTACCTTTGAAATCAATGGTTACAGGTTCAAATTCCACTGGCAGTAGGCACGTATTAATAAACCAATCTCAATACAAGTCTTGAGGCTGTATCACCCGAGATGCATGTTAAGAAGTTGACGCTATCTCAAGCTCCATGCTAATTTATAAACCAATCTTGATGTTTACTCAGCTGAGATCACTTCTGAAGTATACCCCTCAGCGGCGAATGAATGATAGTCTTGAGTTTCGTTTATTAATACGCGCACCTCTCAAGTGAGTACCACTTGAGTGTGCACGTGCTTGTCAGGTGTCAAGTTAGGTTTATTAATCAACACTAACGTGTTAATACTCAAGTTAACACTTGAGACCAGTCACAAGACTGTTATCAATCTTGAGAATGGTTTATTAATACGGGTCTAAATGTTGTGTAATGTATGTTTAATCTTTATCTAGTTTTCTAGGCCAGTCTAGCACTAGATAATTGGTGTCTGAAATATGTCAATATTTATGTCAGCAATGGAGTAGGCCAATAACAGTTAACGTATGTACTTACATTATTCAGTGGTTAAAGGATTATGACCAATGTTCAAATACAATGCAGAACAATAAGGAAAATAAAGTCAGTTTGTTTTAGAGCACAGTAAATAAAGCATTGTAGCAAATTTTACGGTTTGTTTTCCTTAATTGTTTCGATACAAGGGGTTTCTACAAAACCTTTTCCATTTCATATTAAATTTAATGTAAAAAATAACCAGTATAATACACGATCAAATGAAATCGTACAAATACTTTCTCACATTAAAACCGACAGTGTGAGCGACCGCCGAGATAAAATCATAACCAACAATACACTTATATTTCGCTGCATCCAAGTCTATCTCCTTACCCCCAGCTATTAATTTTAACTCCACTAGCGTAGCTATTTGTGCAAGAAGGTTGCTCGTTAAACCGATTTTTTCTTCCAAAATTGCATAGAATATAGCTAGTAGCCTGTCTAAAGTGAAAGCTTTTGGACCAAGCTGCGTGTTTAGTTTCTCACTGATCTTCGCCTTTGCTTTAACTTGCTGCATCCTTTTCCGTTGCTTACCATGATTCTTCATGAATAGTCTTTTATCTTCTTTTGGAGGATTATAACTTGCTAAATAAGCAGCGATCAGGAGATATTTAGCGTAGTATGGCAATTCAAAGCTCTGAGCAAAAGTTTTTGTTGATGTTAACTCCTCTTTTAGTGTATTCATGAAATCGTAAGTCTTTATATGCTCAGAATCACTGTTTTCCTTACCCGGTGACTGGGTACTTGGTTTGGAATTACTTATACGAAGATAGAGCAGCTCCAAGCTGGTTTTCAGTATCGGTGATATATGCCTCCATAGTTTGGCTAAGTCGTGAGCTTGGATCTCGTTTTTAACAATTGGTTCACAGTATTTAACAAAGTTTACTCTAGCCATGTGCTGTAGTTCGATCAAATCTCGACATGGTCTGTAGAACACACTGAGAAATGCATTGAGAAAGTTCGCAAACAGCTCTGGTTTTTCCAATTCCTCTTTTATACTTGTATCAATCTCACAGTTATTTAATAAGTGGCGAATGAAAGATTTCTGATGTAAGAATATAATTTTAAACAGTTCCTCTTTGTTATAATTTGGGAAGTATAACTTTATAGGTTCTCGCGCGCCCATTTTGAAGTAAAAATTGTCGTAAACTAAATGAGTAAGAAATATGGTGCAAATGTTAAGATTACAAAGTTCTCTCAGTCTCAGCAATGCGCAAATTATGCTGTGGTCCATCGAGCGGAGTCTCTCAGCTTTATCAAATACCAGTACAATGGGTTCGAAGCTTGTTTGGCTCGTTCGTAAACGACCAAGTCCATTCATAAAATCAAGCATAGAATCACATTTTATATCTACCTCTTCGTTTCCAATGCTAGATAAGATTAACTCGTACATGATTTTTGGAGAATAGCACTCGATACAATCTATAGTAACATATTTGTACCTTAGATATTGTAATACAGCTTCAACACATAAAGTTTTTCCGGTGGCCATACTTCCACTTATAAACAACGAACACGGCAAGGGTTCCTCTTCGTCGCCCAAAAGGTTAAACAGATCGTTCAATTGCTCCGCTCTACAAGGTATTTTATTGTAAATATCTTCCATTTTTCAAAAATTAGTAAACAAAATAGAATAAAAACAACTTATTCGCGCGCCTTAAACGCCATTGTGACACTGACATTTAGCTTTTTTTGTAAAAATTGTCTGTATGCACAAGCAAAAGGAACTAGCCCATACAGCCAAGTCATAGAACTAGCCCATACAGCCAGGTCATATACAATCACTCGCCGAATTTCTATCAAATAGAACTGGCCTTACGGTCTAGAACTAGGCAGTCTCTTGTTTCTCACAAAATTATTAAAGGTTTGGATAGCGGTTTATGTTTGTTTCGTTTTCTGTAAAAAAATAAAACGTTTCAATTGCGGTGTGATCTGTCTGCGTTATTTGTTTTCGTTTTATGCAATATTGAAATACATATTCATGGGATTTTTTTTTTATGGTTTTTGAACACCTATTTGCTGAGTGTACATTAATTTAAATTCGATTTAATTTTATTTGTAAATTATTAAATGGCGAAAAGTGTCTTTGATTGAGTTTATTGATTACTAATAGGAATTCTTCCTTGATAACAGTTTATTTAAATCACACGCCTAGGTTTGTAAACTCGATAACCATTGTATAGAACATGAACGAATATAACGAACCTTCCAAGATAGGGAATCGCATTTATCAATGTCTTTAATGAAAGACACGTATATGGACCGCTTCAAAGCAGAAGTAATAGGGAGCTGTCTTTTTCTTATTTTACATTGTATAGTAAGAGGTTTGAGCATCTTTTTTCACACATTTTTTTTATTACAGAATTTCGCAGTGGAACTACAGCTGGAGAGCCAGGCAGAAATAGATATTGACCAATTCAAAGATGCTCTAAACAGAGCAGGTGGAGCAAACTATGGTACAGGAGTCAGGGATTTATGAATTGCACAACGAAACTGCCTGATACTTACCACAAAGCAATAACGTCGATCTGTATTCTGTCTTTTTCATACGTATTCGAGATTATCAATAAAAGAAAAGGATAGGGATACTGGTCAACCAAATGTGGTAGGATTTTTTATGTTCAAAATGTATCCTGAGAATAATTTCACGAAGTAATTTTATAACTGATTCATTGTTGCCTAATGCATTTTTGTTTTTAAAGTTTGTGTAGGTGAGAAGATTACCCTCGTGTAACGAACATAAAATTTCTTAGTGAAACAATTCTCAGGCCAAAATCAGGCCCAAAATTATTTTTCTCTGTACTTTATCTTCATTAATAGTCATTTTGTAAGGAAATTAATCTTTATTTTTGTCACGATACGGAGATCTATTTATTTTTTGACGAAATTAAAGGTTGGAAAGTCAGTTTATTTATTTATGGATTTATTTGGTATTTAAAAATGTAAAAGTAAGTAATGGAATACAGTAATTTATGTAATCTGACCTAAAACTAAAGAATTGCCATATAATTAGGCCTAGTTGTTCTATACCATGGACTTATTATTTAAACAGGACTGATAACTATCAAAAGAATCATTTAGGAAAATGATCACTATGTCAACGCAATAAGGTATTAAATTGGATGCACCATACACAAAGGCAAATCCGAGCCGAGAGAGATAGAAATAACGGAGGCCGTGTGTCTCGTTCTTACATCTTGCCAGCAAAAAAAATGATTATGATCAACAGTTTTGGCTACTCAAAAATTCCATTGAAACACTTATATTTTTATGTTATTTTAACAATTATAAATAAACAAATAACATTCGCATTAATTTCTTTTCATATATTCTTAAATCAAACAGAAAACATACAATTTTATTTCGATTTTGTAATTTTTATGGTAACCCTGAAAAGCATGTCATGTCATGGCGGTTCGGTGTGATTTTGAATTTTCTTTGCATTAAAAGTTTTTTAAAGTATTTGTTATATTATAACAAGTAAAAGGAGTAAAATGGTGAAAAAGTGTTGCGTTTATACTTGCCCAAGTGAATCCTATGGTGGTTGCAACATATCTTTCCACAGGTAAGCTAAAAATAATATTTTTGTAAATCAAAGAAGTAGGATGCCCATGAATTCTTGAAATGAGTCGAAATATGTGAAATATGTGTGATTGATTAGGGTCCTGACTGTTGTACTATTATTGCAGTTTCCCAAAAAATGAAGAAATGCGAAATAAATGGCTCACGCCGGCTAATGTCAAAACGCCAAAGTTTTTATGACAAATATTTTATTACAACATTTGTCCCAAGTAACAAATATATTGTGGTCACCCTGTTAGACAGAGACAAACGGCCTCTACGTTACACATCCTGCTCGGCTCGTTTTTCAGCGGCGAGTACTCAGTCCTGTTTAAATAATAAGTCCATGTTCTATACACGCTAGACCACTCTGAAAAAGGACGAGTGCGGATTGGTAGCCACATCTATAACGTATTTACCCAGCAAAGGTGACTAAATTCTTGGCCCATTTCCACAACTAGCCGTTTATTTGAAAACACTGCGCCGAACGAACGTTACCTACCAGTTTTCTTTCAGAGTGGTCAACATTGTCAGTCAGTAACGAATTATTTTTTTTAGTTTTTCGTCAGGTTAGTTGTCTTTTACGAATATACTTCGATGTAATAATAATAGATTTTGCCAAAAATTATTGTGGGAACGACTGCCGCGTAGAAGAGTGCATTTATTTTTTGTCTAAGTGTTTATTATCTACATATTTTACCGCGACAAAATTGACTGTATTGTATACACAGAATTCGGATTTTAAGGGCTTTTATACATTGAATAGTGTTATTTACCCCGTATTTTAATATTGATAAACAACTGGTAAATACAACTTAACTAAACAATCTTGTGTTTTATTAAATTCTACCCTTCCGTCCGCTTGGATTTCTGTTTTATTAGCCTTTTCGCCAATCCGTATTGTTATAATGGTTTTGGTTTTCGGGTCACTTATAATTTGTCAGTATTTTTTTATTCCTATGCTAAAGCTTAGTGTTTAGAAAATTAGTAGCTAGCAGATTACTATGTGAAAGTATGTTTAATTTTTTTTTGTTGGCAAATTCTCTACCTATTCCGATTAATAACTTTGTAGCTTTATTAATTAGTATGTATCTTATAGGAATACTTATATTTTGTAGCACTACTGACTCCTCAAGAAAGTGTATCACATTCTTTGATGCAAAGATTTCTTAGATTACCAATTTGCTTTGGTGTGGCATCCTAAGGCATAGGTATATGGTACACAGTCTATACAGCCAGGTCTTTTAGATTTCCTTTTCTTTTGTAACACCAAAATGATTGTTACAAATAGATATGCAGGCATTCTACTATATTACAGAATGCAAACTACACATACACAGGGTATAGTTGCCTGAGGTGTTAAAATGTATGAAATTAAGGAGGCTAATTTCATACAAAAGATAAATTCTAGGCTTACGAGGACACCTCTTGGTAATCTTGTCTGACTGTCTGATTGCATGCCTAACCTAATACCTCTGTTTGGGATACAAGCATAATCGGGCATGTACCTTTGGGTCACCTTTTGATTTGATAGGTCGGTATTGAAGAGCTCTATGTGTTGCGATCGTCCACATACACATGGTTTTTGAGAAAAAAAATAAACAAATCCGATATTTCCCTTAAATTACGCTAATTTTGTGTAAAAGCAAGCAATTACTGCACTACTAGTGCAATATTTTTCATACATACTTATGTAACATTTTTTTTAGTAGCCAGTTTTTTTATTTTTTAGCTCATATTATTTGGTAATACTAGTACCTACATTAAATGCAAACACGTTTTTATATAGATTTAAACAAATAATAATACCTAATTCCTGAAACTTAGCACAATGTGTGGGGTAGTATAAATGAGATTTTTTTTTCTCGAAAGATTCTCTTCGGATATTTCTTTATTTATATACGCTGTGACATATAAATACATTTTTAATAAAATTTTTACGAAGCTTTTTTCTTAACTAGGCAATACCAATGAAAGAATATCATATTGAAATACCATTTATTTCAGCAAAATTGATGCACATTGGCTAAACTTGTACATATTACGCAATATTATCCGAAAACGAAATTAACAATGTCATTTTATTTTTATCATTATATGACTAATGATTTGGCTCCACGAACACATTTTAATCTTATTGCTAAAATTATATTGCTAGCGGATAGTTCTAGGGATTTTAAATACTATATAGAATAACATAATCTGTTATTTCGCCTCCGAATGGAACAAAAACTATCAGTGTCGATAAGGGGGCGCAAAAAGCTCGAAAATTGCATGACTTTTAAATTACTGTGTATGGATCGGCTTGTTGAAACAATCAAAATGGCACCACTTCATTGGTGATAAAACGGGAGCTTGGTGACAATGAGAACTCAGTCAAACACCGACTCGTTCGCGAACTGTAGTATCAAATACTTATTGGTCTTGTAAAAATGCATGAATTACCACAGAAAGTGACCAAAAACATGTTCAAACTCATATTTTTATCAATGTTGAAATTTTCTCTTGCATTTTAATAGCTTACGAGTACAGACTAAAAAAATTTAGGTTGTGGCATGGATGTAGTAGTTAAACAGTACATCCATGGTGCACAGTTTTGGGCCCGTATTAATAAACCATACTTAAGACTGAGCACAGTCTTGTGACTGGTCTCAAGTAAACGTATTGATTAATAAAACCTTACTTGCGACCTGAAACGCACGTGCTTGCTCAAGCAGTACTTGCTTGAGACGTGCGTGTATCAATAAACGAAACTCAAGACTGTCATTCATTCGCCGCTGAGGCGAATATTTGAGAAGTGATCTCAGGTGTGTAGACCTCAAGATTGGTTTATAAATTAGCACGGAGCTTGAGATAGCGTCAACTGCTTAAGACGCATCTCGGTTGATACAGCCTCAAGACTTGTATTGAGATTGGTTTATTAATACGGGCCTTAGTTTTGGCCATTTCTTCTTCTTATTTTTGAGGATGGCAACCAGTCAACCTCATTGTCGAGGGACATTACTGCCAGTTTCGAGTGAAAATTTTTATTTATCTTATTTCTTCCGTTTATAGGTCAGTCTCAATCAAAACAAGTAATTCGTCGTATACAGAGTCTAGTCACGGTCAAGTCATTCTTCAGTAAAGTGGCAGAATGCTTTACAAAAGATTTTGGCGGCTTCTTGTGGGAACCCGAAAGCTCCGTTACGCACTTTAATTTACACTTCCCTTCACCTGTACACCAACACTAACGTTTGCTGCACAATATTCTGCCATGCTTCAAAAGTTAGAATGCACAAATTTTAAGACCTATAAAGAAAAATGCTACTTCACTCGCCGAGTTCCCGCCAAAAAGCCTTTTGGCCATTTATTCTCAACAATCCTGTTAGTCTTCGAGCATTCTAATAGATGGCGCTGTTTTATCTACTAAAAAAACCGCGAAAAACATTTGTTTGCTCGACCATATCTGTAGCATATTAAAATCAACGGAAAATTGTCTCTGCCGAGCAAAATTTTCGTATAATTTTTTTTTTTTGTGCATCAGTGCCCGCCCTTAAAGACACCCTAACCAAAAAAAACAATTTTCGTGGGATGGTCCCAGGAGACTTAGCACCCGTATAAAATAATCATTTAATTTTCGTAACAATTGGTGTCGGTTCAGTTGACAGACGCTTAAAACTAAATTTAGGGTCGTATTTCAGAATGTTACACATGCGTAGATCAGCGCATTGACTACGAACACACATGACTATATTATTATTTTTATATTTTATGGCAATCGGTCGTCCTTAATGCGATCAACCAATACAGCCAATGGCCGGTTGTGCGGATAAAACGCAGAATGAGATTGACCAGTGTGAAATCTTAGCCAAACCAAACTATGGTTAAAATCAATTCAATTCTTTTAAGTAATGGCTTTTCTTTTTAGGATCCTGCCAGCATCAAGTCAGTTATGGGAGTGACAACATTGCAGATAACAATGTGGTTATTAATATATTTACATACACCAGTTGAAGTTGATCCAATCTGTTAGTAGAGGCACTGTTCTACACAAGATTATCATAACTCAATGGAAAACAGATTGAATTTAGGTCTAAAAACCACTGAAATGAGCCAGAATTTGGAGAAACATGTGTCTTAACCAAATCACTCGGACAGCCAACAGTCATGGTTAAAATCGTTAACATTTAACTTTTTATTTTATGAATGAGGTTGACCAGTATGAAGTCGGTGCCAAACTATGGGTCTAGAACCTGTTGTTAAAATCGTTTAAGGTTATAATTTCTGAACGATGTGACAGGACTGTCTTTTTTTTAATAAGGGTTTTTACGGCTCTGGATTACGGCTCCTTTTGAGCCACTATAATGTCATGTTCTTGTGCTACGAGCACACGTGACCAAGAAAGGATGGACTAGTCCAAATTTAGTTTCAAGAGTATACCAACCGAATCAACACCAATGTTGGTTATGTAAATGTGCGCCTTACCTAAGCTTATTCATATTATTATGCTTCCTTATGTAAGTATAAGTTAACCTTTCGGCCAATATTGGCAGATACACAAAAGAGTCACATTCTAGCTCCATATCGTGTCAACTGTCAAGTTTGACAGTGGTGTCGATTCGGATGTACACCAACTAAACTAAAACCTGTTTTGGAGTAGTACTGTCTCTTTCTCCCTGGAACAGTACGATGCGACGGCACTACTCCAACACTGGTTTTAGTTTATTTTAGTTGATGTACATCCAAATTGACACCATTTCCGTGGCGATAGATTCGGTTATATTTTTTTCCTTTCTTTATGGCAATTGTTTAAACCAGCCAACGTCCCGTCATTGACCAGAATGTATGGAACATTCTGTTTAATGATCTAGAATCTGATCTAAGTGTAGACGGATAATTTTGAAAAGGTATATCTGAATACTGGATGCCTTCTTCCTCTGCAAGCTTAATGGACAACACAATCTTGACAAACTTGACATTCGATAACGAATATAGAATGTTACGCATCGGGTTTCTGAAACACGTATCGAATCAAATTCCGATATAGAATCAAAGAGATGTGTGTGGATAAATTGGCGAGCGCTTTGTATCTCTATCCCTTATCAACGTGTAAGTGGGTAGGAAAGAGATGCAAATAGTAGAGCAAAATCACAAATATTGGTGTCGATTCGGTTCCACACGAACTAAACTAAAACCAGATTTAGACTGGTGCTGTCACGTTATATTGTTCCAGAGAGAAAAAGACAGGCCTGCTTTAAAATTGGTTTTAGTTTAGTTTGCGTACAACCGAATCGACACCATTATGTATTATTTCATTATAATCTTGTGCCGCTTCTTTTTCCACAGATGATTTCCTTTCCCGAAGCGGTAGTAGCTTGGACATACTGACTGATCATTTAAGCCATATTATTATTTCCAATAGATAAATTGACAATCAAGAAATTATGTCAGAGGTATGTGTGGAATGACTTTGAATGATAGATTAAATAACTGTGTGATTAAAGAAAGGTGTGGCGTGTAAGATGACTTAGGCCCGTATTAATAAACCATCCTCAAGATTGAGAACAGCCTTGTGACTGGTCTCAAGTAAACGTGTTAATTAATAAACCTAACTTAAGACCTGACAAGCAATTGCACACTCAAGCAGTACTCACTTGAGAGGTACGCGTATAATAATTCGCGAATGAATCATTCATTCGCCGTTGAGGCGTATACTTCAGAAGTGATCTCAGCTGAGTAAACCTCAAGATTGGTTTATAAATTAGCACGAAGCTTGAGATAGCGTCAACTGCTTGAGACGCATCTCGGTTGATACAGCCTCAAGACTTGTATTGAGATTGATTTATTAATACGGGCCTTAATAAGATAGAAAGAGGTATGTTAAGGTGGTTTGGGCGTATAGAACGAATGAGTGAAAGGAGATTAACGAAAGCAATATATTACCTATGAAATTGGAGATTTTTTTCTTCGTTAATCATAATGATTAAAAAACACATGTGCGAACTTGACCCAATTAAAAAATATTGACAAAGAAGATGGGCCACATATAGGCGAACGCTTTAGGTTATGAACGCTAGGTATAACGATAACCAGCCAAAAAAGGATGACTTTAACTATATTAAAGTTAAATGAGCAAAACCTAACAGATTGCATGATATCGACTTACAAAGATGGGCCACACAGACACGTGTGGTCCTGAATAAATCATTCAATATTTCGACAAATATACAATTTTAGGTTGAATTATACATTTCGACACTGTCACTTATATGTGACAATACGTAACGCCCTAAATCCAGTCGCAAATCAATGCAACAATAATAGAAAAAGTGATATCTTGTTTTTTAGCACCATTGGGCTGTGTGGCCCATGCTCAAAGTCTTCTATTGTCGTAAATATTAAGCCACTTAAGATGTGAAGTTGATAAAATTGAACTGAATTTCTGTCACTAACCTTTTATATGAAACGGCTAGCAATCACTCCACTTTTATATTGAAGTTTATTTTTATTCGAAAGTAGGTTTCATTGCGGTAGTTCTTAGAACATTGCAACATAACAATGTTATATTATAACATGTCAACAATACGTTTTGTTATTTTACTAGGTTTGATAGTCAGTTTTAGACAAATTACGTCTAAATCTATTGTTTGTTGAGAGACTCGACTCAAGCAACGTTAATCAAAACTAAACAAAGTTTTAAATAGTGATCAAGTCTCGAGTTCGGTTCTGTAATACGGACCAATGCTTCTATAGATACCGTATAGCTTTATACATCACAATTATATATTCATATATAATTACTTATTTATATAATTATTGCTCATTGTATTATCTTATTGGTGATATAAAAATAGAAAAAGTGAAAATATAACAAAGGTACTCCCTTAAAATGTTTTACGATAGAAAATATTATGCTTACATTATGTATAATTACACATAACGGTGGGTGAGGGACCATGTTTTGAAGTCAGCAAACTTCCCATACAAAAAGAACTTAAAACAATTTGCCAAAACATATTATTCAACAAACACGAATCACGACATTTTATGCGTAGCACCCGTTGCGCAGGCGCACCCGCTTGTCGTTTTCGATTTGCGAGATTAAGGCCCGTATTAATAAACCATTCTCAAGATTGAGAACAATCTTGTGACTGGTCTCAAGTAACCACTGTTGATCCTGGCTTACAGGAGTTACAGTGGGAGGAGTGTGGAGGCGGGTAATGGTCTCAAGTAAACGTGTTAATTAATAAACTTAACTTGAGACCCGACAAGCACGTGCACACTCAAGCAGTACTCACTTGAGAGTTGCGCGTATTAATAAACGAAACTCAAGACTATCATTCATTCGCCGCTGAGGCGTATACTTCAGAAGTGATCTAAGCTAAGTAAACCTCAACATTGGTTTATAAATTAGCACGGAGCTTGAGATAGCGTCAACTTTTTAAGACGCATCTCGGGTGATACAGCCTCAAGACTTGTATTGACATTGGTTTATAAATACGGGCCTAAGTAATGTCTGGTGCGGTCAGCTGACTAGAAGCATTATCATACTAGTGCAAGCAAGTCGGTGGCCTGCAATGAAAACATTAGCCCATATACCCTTTCCTAGTGATTCGATGCTCCAAATATCAAATCCGACCAATAGTAGGCATGTGTCAAATCCGACCAATAATAGGGCTTCAACTATCAAATCCGACCAATAGTAAGGCTCTAATTGTCAAATATGATCTATAGTAAGGTTTCAACGATCAAATCCGACCAATAGTAGGTAGTAACCAATATATGATCTATAGTAAGGATATAAGTATCAAATCAGACCAATAGTAGAGCTCTAATTGTCAAATTCGACCAATGGAAGGGCATCAACTAGAAAACGATACATTTCCAATAGACTTTTCCCGACACGTTTTGATAACGATCTATTTCTTCATTACTATTTTCAGATCAATAATACCTATTCTCGTGAATAAATGTTTTGGCAATGCTACCAAGCCGCATTAGCAATCCAACGGAAAGGAATTCATTTGTCGAATTCCCCAGTGGATTCTCCAATTTTGGGATAACATTCACACATTTTAACGTAACAGATTTTACCGACGGACGGAGGAGTTATTGTCAAAGAAAATCCTTGTTTAATCGCTAATGCGGCTAGTAGTCGTTGGTAATCAGCAGTGGGCCCCCCACCCCGGGGCGCGTATATATCAGATGTGAGTGGCGCGGCCCACGCTGAGGGCCCGGAGCAGCTTGCTGTTGGTGTGGGCCCCGAACAGCACGGGCAGTAAGGCCACGCCGTATCCCGTCGCGCGCTCGCCCTGGACATACAAAATGGTTTCCATGTACATAGTTGGTTTTAGTAGGTTTCTTTTTTTTTCGTTTTATTCTCTCTTCTCGGAGAAGGCAAAGGGATCTAAGCAAGTAATTCGTCGTATACTTGGCGTATACAGGTCTAGTCACGGTCAAGTAAGTACGTTACCGTAATGCAGCCAGTGGGCAAGGGTCGAACCTGTACCACCTTCTCAACTAAATGATGAGGTGGCAACGGGAAGAGCCGTTAGTAATTTAAGGCCATAGACATTTTTTTTTTTAGTTTTTTTTTCTCCTCTAGGAGAAGGCAAAGGGATCTAGCCCATAACAGCCATGTCTTATTTCTCTTATTTCTTCATTTTGTAAGTCAGTCTCAGTCAAAACAAGTCATTCGTCGTATACTTGGCGTATACAGAGTCTAGCCACGGTCAAGTCATTCTTCAGTAAAGTGGCAGAATGCTTTACAAAACATTTTGGCGGCTTCTTGTGGGAACCCGAAAGCTCCGTTACGCACTTTAATTTACACTTCCCTTCACTTGTACACCATCACTAACTTTTGCTGCACAATATTCTGCCATTATTAAGCTTCAAAAGTCAGAATGCACAAATAATAAGAATTATAAAGAAAATTGCAACTTCACTCGCCGAGATCCCGCCAAAAAGCTGGTTGGTTTTAGTAGAGAGACCACAGACTTCCACTTGTTACGATCCTGACACATCTCTTTTGCTTCATTCACTCTCATAAAGTTGTTCATAAGACGTCTCCCATTTGATCATGGTACGTTCGCCGTGGTCTTCCAACACTACACTATCCACATTCACTTCGTATATCTCTTTCGATAATCTGCTTCATTCATCTTCATCACATGTCCAAATTATCTCAGCGTACTTGTCAATCTTTGTCATAGAGTCTTCTTTCACACTGCATAACCCCCTCAATACACTATTCCTAATTCTATTTTTCAAAGCCAACTCCACTCATACTTGATCTCATTTAAACTACATTAACTCTTATAATCATTCTTCTTCTGCCATTCCCTGCTGGAGTCAATACTATCACTTTTTTTTTATGCACGACGGGTTCGTACCTGACCTCAATCACACCTGCTGTTAAGTGAAGATGAGGCCGAATGTGGAAGCGTACTGACCCGGAAACCCCATCTTATTTGCGGAATTGGTTATCTTATCTCTGACAATCAGAACACAACAATGATACTAACATTGCTGTCTGGCGGCAGACTTAGCGGTAGAGGTAGCTAGCCATGCTGATATTTAAATGTCCTACCAATAACCAAACCGAGTACTATGTACCCCGCTGGTAATCGAATCCGCGACCTCCGATTCGTAAACACTATGCATCGCTATTTTGTACTGTGTATATTTTGATTCTCCCCCCCACAAAAAAAGGATTAACAGTGTTATTCAAAGGTTATCAGTAAAGTACTAACGCAAGTGGAAGGCGCGGCCATGTCGATGTGGAGCCAGGAGCCGGCGAAGTCGAACCCGAGGTGCGACAGGATGAAGAGGCCCGCGCATGACGGCTGCGCATTGTTGCGATCCTGTTGACAACATACGATGATACTTTTCAAAATTCACGAGAAAGCAAACATCAAATGATTGGTGCACTTGCTTTTATTCTGTTCTACTTCTCTCTACCCGAAGGTTGTACAATTTTTATTTTTTTTCCCCCACTTTCATCTACAATCAGTTCTTTAACTATAAGTAGATTTTTTGTAGGTCCTTCATACATTTCGAGTGCATCCTCCAGCGAGGTTATCAACCCATATTCAGATTACGCATTGGAGGTCCTTTAGTCACTAAAGACATCTTTCCGTTTCAGACGTTTGTTGTAGGTACGGTGTACAATTTTTGAAGATATATTTATGAAGTGTATTATTAAGTAATAATTCTGGAATGTTTGCCGATGCCAGCGTGGAAGATTTCCAGGCTTTGATGCGCAAAAAGAGTGCGTCAACGGTACGGAGAGTGCGCGGGAGCTCTAATAGAGTTTTAGGGATGGTGGGAGACAGATTTGACTCTCTTCTGGTCGGCAAGTTCGTCGAACTTCATGTTCTGAGGTCTCGATGAGCTTGCGGGCAGAGGATGAGTCAAGTCTCAGATAATTTATTTTAAATTAATTAATATTGTAAAAAAATTAGTAATGATATTAACATAGTCAGTAAGTAAAATTTGTACTAACACCTATGGACTGTCATTTGTCTGATATAAAATATTTTTATTTATTTTTTAAAACTTTTGTTCAATAAAGTGTACTTGGTTGATTGATATCATCCAAATAAATAAAAACGAATTTGTTAAAAACTATATACCCACGAAACGGTTTAACCAAGTAAAAAAATATATATAGAAATTACATCGAAATTATTTATTTGGACTTTTTATTTATTTTTATGCACAACGGGTTGTTGCTTTACCATAATCACAACTGATGTTAAGTGAAGATGAGGTCGAAGGTGAAAGCGTACTGACCCGGAAACCCCAACATATTTGGGGCTATCTTATCACTGATAACTGAAACACAACAATGCTATTAACATTGTTGCTTGGAAGAAAAAGACGTACTGCGCTGACCCGAAATAAATTAGGACCAGGGTAAGATGATGATTTGTCGAATATTATTGACTGCTTTTTTCTATCCTTCCTTTTTTAGAAAAAGAACAATTTATAATGAACACGATACAACAAACTACTTACGGAGCAGTAAAGTATAGCTAAAAAAGAAATACAATCCAACTAATATTATAAATGCGTTTGGATGCTTGTTCGTTTTTTTTTTATATGAGAGGGCGGCAAACGAGCATGCGGGTCACCTGATGGAAAGCAATCACCGCCGCCCATGGACACCCGCAACACCAAAAGGGTCACAGATGTGTTGCCGGCCTTTGAGGAAGGTGTAGGCTCGTTTCTTGAAGGTTCACTAACCTAACAACTGTATGTATATATGAACCACTGTGATATGCAATAAATACTTTGAGTTTGAGTTCCAATGTCGTACTCGTTCGGGAATTCGTTCGTTACTCAATCACGGCGAAACGGGTGAACGGATTTAGATGAAATTTGGTATATCGGTAGAGCATACCCTGGATTTGGACATTGGATATTATTATCCCAATAAAGTGAGTATTTCCCGCGGGATAAACAAATTTCTGCGATAAAGTTAATCCACGCAGGCGAAGCCGCGGTCGGAAAGCTAGCACAATTATAAATCAAACGCGCAAAATGCTGTTACGTGTTGCGGCGTGCAAATTCAAATTCAAATTATTTATTTTGCCAGAATATAGGTACACAAGGGTGTTTCCGTATTAAAATTAAGGCCCATTACATTCTGCCTTTTGAGCATGGAAAATTTAACGAATTATATCTAATTATAACTACCTATTATTAATTTTACAATACAATTTTAAATAACCCAACTTGCAATGAATGTTTAAAAATTGTCAACATTACAAAATTAATGTAAAATTTTCAAATGAATGTCAAAATTATAATTACAAACGGGTTAGCACTCAGCTCATGCTGCGACGGTACACAGCGCTGGTTTTCGGTGCGACAACAGCCCGCCACATCCGACCCCCCCCCCCCGACCGAAGGGCACTCACCGCGACGCTGTTCTTCATGTCGGCGACGGCGCTGCAGAACTCGGCGAAGTGCAGCTCCGGCGCGAAGGGCAGCGCGTGCGCCAGGTCGCCCGAGCGCAGCCCCGCGGCCACGCAGCGCGCCTCCAGCCGGCTGCTGTTGGACACGCACGCCGCGTGGTACTTGCCCGTCGCCGTGCCCTGGGACCACGCGGACGGTCAACGTCAAAAATTTTTCGGCGAATCATTCGGTTCGACGACCTGTTCGGTGTAGTGGTTAAAAACTCTGACCACTTTACCAAAAGGTCGCGGGTTCGATTCCCGCTAGGGGCATATGTTTGTATGATGAATATGGACATGTGTACCCGTGTTACGGATGTTTTCATTGTATGTAGTATACCAACCATCATGTATCCACAACACAAGCCTATAGTTGCTTAATGTGGAACTAGATGGCGCTGTGTGTAGGTTTAAGGATATTATTATTATGCCAATACCTTCTATTTCAATTACTTAATATCTACTTTTTTCCTTACGGTAAAAGAAATCATCTGGCAGAAAAAAAAAATTACAATGCAAGGACCCAATTCCCCAAGCCCAAGGAACTAACCTGAGCACCCGTAAGCGTGGCGACGTCCACAATGGTGTCGGCCTTCAGGTCACGGTGTGCGTACACCACTCCGTCGCTCAGCACCAGCCGACCTTTACAAAACATTGCCTCCAAAGGATAAGTATTGCCATCAAGCGAGGTAATGCACCCAGCGGGCAAGGGTCGAACCTGTACCACCTTCTCAACTAAATGATGAGGTGGCAACGGGAAGAGCCGTTAGTAATTTAAGGCCATAGACATTTTTTTTTTTAGTTTTTTTTCTCCTCTAGGAAAAGGCAAAGGAATCTAGCCCATAACAGCCATGTCTTATTTCTCTTATTTCTTCATTTTGTAAGTCAGTCTCAGTCAAAACAAGTCATTCGTCGTATACTTGGCGTATACAGAGTCTAGCCACGGTCAAGTCATTCTTCAGTAAAGTGGCAGAATGCTTTACAAAAGATTTTGGCGGCTTCTTGTGGGAACCCGAAAGCTCCGTTACGCACTTTAATTTACACTTCCCTTCACTTGTACACCATCACTAACGTTTGCTGCACAATATTCTGCCATTATTAAGCTTCAAAAGTCAGAATGCACAAATTATAAGAACTATAAAGAAAAATGCTACTTCACTCACCGAGTTCCCGCCAAAAAGCCAAGGCCATAGACATATATTTATTTGACACCACGCTATAGCAACAACAATATTAATAACAACAAGAGAATTATCACAATATACAGAAACAGAATCGTAGGCTTACGCTTACTTAGGCCCGTATTAATAAATCGTTCTTGAGACTTTGATCGCGTCTCGGTCTCAAGACCATTTTTTCTGATGCTGTTTTAATATGCAACAGATTCTCAAGCGTCAACTTGAGGCCCTGTCAATCTTGAGAACTGTTTATTAATACGGGCCTAAGTCATATTTTCGAGTACAGGCAAGTTTCAAATTTTACATACATATGTTCACGCCTGTTTCCCGTTGCGGTAGGCAGAGACTATTGATTTCCACTTGCAACAATCCTGACATACTACTTTGCATCTTCCACTCTCACCCAATGCTCTCTCACTCAAAAAGTGATCTCGTTGATGAGTAGAGTAGATGTGGGTGATAGCTGAAAATGAGTGTTTTGCTCTCTGAGCAATTATATACACTGAGCTATGACCCATTTGTACGGCTGTAGCACACACATACTCTAGTGTATCCTGATGTTACTTTTATGGATTGTTATAAAATATGTTTATCCAATTGCTTTGGAACTTATGGTATGTGTGTGACTGGAGATACAAATAAACGATCTATCTATCTATCTAGAGTGTGCGGCAGCACCAACAGTATCCTGAGGGTGGTGGGAGGTAAACAGGAGTGTCCTATTGCTAGCCACTGGACAACGCTTTTAGTAGGTTACAAGTTGACATTTGTAATTTGATATTTTTCTAAATTTTATTTCTATTTATTATTATTGTTGTATGACTTAATTTTATACAAATATAGAGACATCGGTTCCGAATACATTTTCCTTGCTTTCGGAGTCGAAACTGTAGGTCCGTGGGGGCCGGGCGCTCTTAAATTTTTCTTTAATATTTCAAAGCGCTTAGTCGATGTCACTGGTGACCCGAGAGCTGGTTGTTTCCTCGCCCAACGCTTAAGTATCTGCATACAACGAGTAAACGCCGCCAGCGTTTTGGGTAACTTGCCTCGCGGCCCCAATTTTTTACATTTGTTCTAGTTTATATTTAAATTCCATCTCTTTATTTGTTACTGTTTTTAAATAAATATGTAAATAAATAATATTTTATACTAACATAAACTAAGACTTACTAACCTAATATGGAATTATCCGAAATAAAATATTTGATTGATTGATTACGTTAAGAACGTCACAATGAGTTACAGTTGAAGTTATATGGACATTCCACTCTATAATCAATTGTAGCTATAGCCACCATTGTTATGTAAATTACAATTGTTTCAGTAAGACATCGATTCGTTTTCACTTCAGTTCAATCTGTTCCTGTGTAAATCGTTGATATAATTTTTTGGTAAGATACAGTTAATTTTAGTGATAATAATGTCATTTTACATTTAATTCACATTTAAATTCATTCATATATAAATGTCAACAGCAGCAAACAAAATGACTGTTTTTTAACGGATAAACATACATAAATATTTATATAGACATCCATGACTCGGGAATAAATGTTCGCATTCCTCACACAAACATTTACCCCTCGCGGGATTTGAACCCGCAACCGCTGGTTTCGCTGACAGGGTCACTATCCACTACACCAACAGTCGTCGGTCGTATGTTATAATTGTTTCCACATTTTTATTTTCCTGTATGAAAACACAAAAGTGACGAAATAATCCCACCAATAACTTATACATTTAAGCGTATTTCATTCACGCAAAGACCCTACCAATGTTATTTAATACTAAAATACCGAAAATATCGCGAATTTTTTAAAATCGATTACAGTTTTTATGAAAACTGGTAACTATCGTCTATCCTTAAAAGAAAATAAGGCCGAAGGTGGAACCCCCCAGCTTGTTTAGGGGACTGGCTGTCTTATCTCAAACGATTCGGTAACAGTTTCTTCCCATAATGCCATGAATTCAAAACGTACATGCTTACAGACACAACAAACAACATGCTTGCATTCATTCTTACCTTCTGCATCCGTATTGTTGATTTCAACGGTACGCCCCGAATACAGGGTGTGGATGTCGTCAGGTCTGAAAGGAGATGTTATATACAGGGTGAATTTTCAAGTGGACGTGGATGGCCTAATCCGGAACTATGAGGAATAGCGAAAAGTATTCAAAGGAATCTCGGGCCCGATTTTTATGAAAACTAAAACTACATCAATGGATTTTTGAAAAATCAATACTGCTAGCCAGGAACAGTCCAGTTAATTGTGAAAAAAAAAAAAAAAAAAAAAAAAAACATGGAATTGGGATCGTCAGCGTGTCCGTAGATTAAGAAGATAGAATAAATAAATAAATAATAAATATCCTTATACATACACACCGCGCCATCTAGTTTAAAAAAAAGAAAAAAAAAAAAAATTTAAAAACTCATTGGTACATGACCTGCCTGGGAATCGAAGCCGGACCTCGCAAATTGGGAGACCGTGTCTTATCCGCTGAGCCACCGACGATATAAGAGATTGTAAGTTGCCAATTTAAAGACAATATATCAAGTTGGTCAAGACATGAGTTGTCCCCACCACCTCGCTATATCGCAAGTAATTTCCTGAGATACAGGTTTCTACTCGTACGTAGTTCGGGAAGCAGAGACTTCATAATTATTATGTGTGTAAAAACTAAATAATTGCACACAATCCATATTATTTTACGTCAAATATAACAAATTTACATTTCACAAACCTCATAAGAATACACAAGTCGAAACACCTTGTATTAATACATAAATGGATTTTATTAATTATATATATATATACAGGGTGTAACGGTTAAGTGTAGTCATATTTTAAGGGCTTGTTCTACCCATCAATACGAACAACTTTTACTATGGGGGCAACTTCGAAATCGTGAAAAAAAAATGAGCTGTTCCATAGAAAATTTCAATAACCTCCCGATGCAATGTATGAAACAGCTGATTTTTTTTCGCGATTTCGAAGTTGCCCCCATAGTAAAAGTTGTTCGTATTGATGGGTAGAACAAGCCCTTAAAATATGACTACACTAAACCGTTACACCCTGTATATATACTCCACCTATATAACTTAATATAAGTTTCTGTAGTTGGTTGTCAGTCTGCTGTATTAGGTCTCCCATTATTACGTTGTGACCAATGATGTTGGGGTCACAATTACAAATAAATAAATAATAAATAAATATCCTTAGACATACACACAGCGCCATCTAGTTCCACAGTAAGCAACTACAGTAGGCTTGTGTTGTGGATACCAGATGGTTAATATACTACATAAATACATTTTTTTTTTTGTAAATAAATACTTATAATATATGAAAACATCCATAACTCGGGTACACATGTCCGTATTCATCACACAAACACATGCCCCTAGCGGGATTCGAACCTGCGACCTGTTGGTATAGTGGTCAGAGTTTCTAACCAATACACCAAACAGATCGTCTGTCTGTCTAGTATAAGTTGTTTATATATGACAATATATTGTGAACTTGTTTGTGGTCCTAATAAATAAATGAAAATAATAATATATATATATATTAATAAATAAACTAAACTAATTCCCAATTAACATTTTACTTTCAAAATTGATTATGTCATTCTCGAGTTTTAAAGAAACTCACCTGGTAGCCTTGGGCCCGACCGCGTTCTCTGCGAGACAAAGTACGGCGTGGAGATTGATGGTTGGCTTAGCCCGGACCATGACAGCGAACGCGGCTAACACGGCGGCTGCGCCCGCGCAGTCGCCTTTCATGCCCACCATGGACGTCTGGAAAAGGAAAATGAAAACTGGAATGGTTGGACGTAGTGTGTATTGCGAAAACGAAAAATACAAAGATTGTCCGGTTGTTAGAGATGAGATAGCCAGTGCCCCAAATAAGATGTGGTTTTCGGGTCAGTGCGCTTGCACTTTCGGCCTCATTTTAACATCAGGTGTGATTGAGGTCAAGTGCTAACCCGTTGTACATAAAAAACACACTGACCTAGCTCGACAAGTCTTTCTAAAATGAATGCAAAATAACATTATTCGTTTTTCGTTCATATTTTTCTTGATTTTTACCATGAAACATCATTTTTCATTTTCCTATAAACCAAACGGGGCGCGTACTAATACCTTTACTTTTTGTACTTAAAATTTCTTCAATAAAGACTTTTCGTCTCGAAGTATCGAGTGGTTGGTGATAGGGCATTTTAAATGTCCACCTATGGCTAGCTACCACCATCTTACCTAAATCTGCCGCCAAACAGCGTCCGGTTGTCAAATATAAGATAGCCAGCTCCCCAAATATTTGGGTCTCCGGGTCAGTACGCTTCCACCTTCGGCCTCATCTTCACTTAACATCAGGTGTGATGAGGTCATGTGTTAACCCGTTGTGCATAAATTTAAAAGAACGAAGCTGTTAAATATATAGGTTTTTTTAAATTAAAGTAATTTAAGTCACCACAGACACATGGTCCGTGCTCTTGTTTAGAAAAATATATTATTTATTAATGAATTTGCTTTTTTTTTACATTTAATACTCTAAAGACTACGACTATGCTTAAATCTAAAACAGTGAGTTCTTTTTGTACAAAAAAAAATATGGCTTACATACCCTAGCCTTGATGCTAAGCCCGCCGGTGTCATACACGATGCCCTTCCCGACCCAGGCGACAGTCTCCGTGGCCCCGGGGGCCCGGTACGAGAGCGCCACCAGCGCGGGGGGGCAGGCCGCCGCGGCTCCCACCCCGTACAGGCCGCCCATGCCTCGAGCTTGCAGCTCCGGCCCGCGGATGATAGTGGGCTCGGGGATATCTAGATCTTTCGCCACCTTGCACGCCGTCTGTGGGAGGCAAATGGGAAGTTAGTGAAAGGTGAAGGTAAACAGGCACTTTAATTTATTAACTTGACTATGCCACATAAGTATTATTACCTTTAATGACACCTATTTGAACTCGTAAACAGTTAATGCAGTTAATTGTTGACAAAATAATCTGTTGATCTAATGAACCATTGATATAACAAATTATTGGTACAATAAATGGTTGACCTGTTACACTGTTGACCTATTGGTGTTGATATAATGAAAGTTGATCTAAAGAATGTTGATTTTAGGTACCAATCCCAATGTCGACACCCCTCTTCAAAGAACACCATACCCCAGGAGGATGTAAGGTTACCTCAATAAACTTATCGACGTCCATGATGTTGGCTGGCGTGTCGGCGATGCTGGCGGCGAGGCGGCACGCGTCAGCGGCTTGCTGAAGAGTGGTCAGCTCCTCGGTCGACAGCGTGTTATCAGTGAGCTGAGGGGAGAGGGTGCCAATGCCCTCGTCCTCGGATTCGCCGTCTGGCAAAGGCATTGTCATTATTAAAGGAAAGAATTAACGCCAATTATTGATCTCATGACTCAAAAATGCGGGTAGCTTTACACAGTACAGAAACACATAATAAACTAAGCAGAGCAGGGCTTAATTATAATAATAAATATCTTTGCATATACACACAGCGCCATCTAGTTCCACACTAAGCAACTAGGCTTATATTATAGATACCAGATGGTTGATAAACTACACAAATACATTTTTTTTTCTGTAAATAAATACATATATAAATGAAAAACATCCATAACGCGAGAATAAACATATACCCCTAGCGGGATTCGAACCCGCGACCTTTTGGTATAGCAGCAGAGTTTTTAACCACTACACCAAACAGGTCGTCAATCTTATTGATTGAAATTAAGTATACCACCTAATTAGCTTAGTCAGTACCTGTAACTTTACCTAAGTTTGAGTTAATAAACTTTATTTTATTATTTTTATATTGTATTAATTGTGAATTATATTCAATACCTTTTAAACCATTTCATTGTCGGTAGACATCATAGGTTCATCATGCCAATATCTATCGACAGTGAAATGTCGATTGCGTGAGAAACGGGAGCCAGGGTCCTGATTCTCGCACACTCGACATTTGTCTATCGATAGACATTGGCATGTCTATCTCTTTCACACTTATATACGTGTGTAAAAGTGACAAATCTATTGATGTCGTTCGACATTGAAATCTCGAGTATGTGAGAATCAGGCTGCTGGGCCCCGATTCTCGCGCGTTCGACATATCACTGCCGACAGACATTGGTATGTCTATCTCTTTCACACTTACATGCATGTGCAAAAGCGACAGATCTATGGATGTCTATCGACAGAGAAATGTCGAATGCGCGAGAATTGGGATCCTGGGGGCTGATTCTCAGTTCATGCGAGATATCTCTAATTCGAGATAATGTCTAATCGTGGAATGTCGATTAAAAATGTCACAAAAATGTCTATGATACCAAAGAAACGTATTCTCGCGGTCGCTAGAGATAAAATGTCACGAACTATTGGGATGTCGATCTAAGTTACGTTCCGTTTTATCGATTGTGTTTAGTCGTAATCGAGATCAACGAATCCAGCCTTATAATAGGTTCTGAAATATAAGACTTAACCGACTTCATTTCAGAGTATAAATAAACTACAAGGTATTGCTTTATTATTGAAATCTAACGAAAAAGATTCCACAGAATGACTGGTTTATTAAACAAATCCGCGTAAAACGTAACTCAAGCAAGTGTCAATCTGACATGAAGATATAAAATTGTCAACTCCTATTACTTCGTCACCTAACATTGTCGAATTTGTCGATTTAAGAGCTAAATAAATGGCACTTAGACGATAAATCACACAAAAACACAAACACTTTTCCAATACCAAACTAGCAGAAAGAAATGTCACTACGATACCTACAATTTGACGATAGAGATCCAATGTCGACTGACATTTACCACTCGTTGTAAGTCGAGCGCTGGGAATATACAATTCTCTTACGTGACATTTTGAGAATACGAAAATTCTGTTTCATTCGACATTCGCCATTTTATTTCGAGATATGTCGAATACGACATAATGTCTATTGCGCGAGAATCGCCTCCCAGGTCCTCCACGTACCTTGCTTGTCTTCTTTAACCAGGTGAATCTCGACGGTGACCATGGTAGCGGCGGCCACGGGGCTGGCGGCGGCGGGGGCGGTGGCCAGCGGGGCGGCGGGGGAGCGCGCCTGGTACAGCGGGAAGGCGCGGGCGATGCTCACCGCGCTCGCGTACACGTCACGCTTGCGGCATACCAGCTGCGTAAGAGCATCGATTACGTGTTAAAAAAATACAGCCAAAAGGTCTGGAATGTACGAGTACGAAGCTCAGCCCGCAAGGCAGTACTGCAGCAGACCTCGCCCAGACAGTCATCAACTCAGCCCGTCAATATCCCACTGCAGGGATATAGGGCTTCCCTCTTATAATATATTGATAATGGTGTCGATTCCGATGTACACCAACTAAAATAAACTAAACTAAAACCTCTCTCTCATACTCACCTTTATACTCTCCCAGTATAAATAATGTTGACTGATTTTTCATTCATCTATTATTCATTTTTTTTTAATTTAATTCTTTATTTATCTTCTAAATCAAACGTTGTCTTCTATCATTAATACTGAGTACATTTGTAATTGTACCACAAACCATGTCACATCGAACTATGATATTTGTACTACTGTTAATAAATAATCGGAGTATGGAGCATGGTTCACCACGGTGGCCCAATGCGGGTGGGGGACTTCACATGTCTTCGAATTTTTATTTCTCAGGTTTCCTCACGATGTTTTCCTTCACCTTTTAAGAGCAGTCGGCTAAATGCACATAAGTAATTAAATTTAAAAACTCATTGGTACATGGCCTGCCTGGGAATCGAACCTGGACCTCGTAAATTGGAAGACCGCGTCTTAACTGCTGAGCCACCGACGCTCAAACCGACGAAAATAATGTAGAGTTTATGATTCGAAATGAGTACTCGGTTTGGTTGGTGGTAGGGCATTTTAAATGACCGCCTGGCTAGCTACCACCATCTTATCTAAATCTGCCGCCAACAACAATGTTAATAGCATTGTTGTGTTCCGGTTGTCTGAGATTAAGATAGCCAGTTCCTCAAATAAAATGGGGTTCCCGGGTCAGTAGGCTTCCACCTTTAGACTCATCTTCACTTAACATCAGATGTGATTGGGGTCAAGTGCTACGTTGTGCTTAAATATTTGGTGTTATGTCGTCTTTCTCTATAGATTTCTCACAATTTGTATATTTCGAGTTTATGAATGTGTAACTAACGCTCGTGTTAATAAACCAATCTCAATACAAGTCTTGAGGCTGTATCAACCGAGATGCGTCTTAAGCAGTTGACGCTATCTCAAGCTCCGTGCTAATTTATAAACCAATCTTGAGGTCTACTCAGCTGAGATCACTTTTCAAGAATTCGCCTCACCGGCGAATTTCGTTTCGTTTATTAATACGCGCACCTCTCAAGTGATTACTACTTGAGTATGCACATGCTTTTCAAGTCTCAAGTTAGGTTTATTAATCAACACGTTTACTTGAGACCGATCACAAGACTGTTTTCAATCTCGATTCGGTTTATTAATACGTGCCTAAGACGGAATATTATGCAAATTATTTATGCTACAAATAGTAACGTTTATTTAATTAGGTACCTCTACAAATTATTTTTAGAAGCACATTGACGTTTATTTCATTGTGAAGCGGCGTGTATTTACTGAGATACAGCTGTTTGAATGTTAAGTCGCGTTTGTGTCGACAAGTGACGTCATGGTGTCATGCGAATAAAACACTGCGTCATATATATGCACCACAATGCTGTGGGCCACGTGGCCGTACGCGACCCGCGCGGCCACAGCTCACGGCTCTATACCTTACACCACAGACCATCCACGTCCGAAACCGGAAATATACAGCGTTGTTCGCCAAAACGTCGAGAAATTGCTCACTGCAACTTCGCGTCTTATTAGACGCGTGATGGTATCATTGGAGTAGGTGGTCTGTGCCCTATACTGTGGGCAATACACAATATAAATAACAAGATACAGCAGCACCGCGCGGCCACAACTAGCTGCTTTGTACCTTATATGGTGTACAATATACACTCCACGATGCCGCGCAGCACGGTCATAGCCCTCTACCTTATACAGTGCACAATATACAAACCACGGTGCAATGCAGCACCGCCCGGCCACAGCTCGCAGCTAAGTCTGCTAACCTAACACCTTGGGGATGATAATATTAGGTCCTTACCTATGAAATTGGCGTTTTGTATGAAGAATTTCATTAAGACTGTTTTCTCCATACAAACATTTTTGATTTTTTTTTTGGGAACGACAAATCCAAATTTAGATAAACTTTGTGTGTATTATCGGATAACATAAAGTTAAATATAGGAAGCGTTAATTTGTAAAAGTAACAAAAGAAAAGAGCTCTGTTCAAATTTTTCATGCAAAAATTTCGTGCAAAAATATTTCATGTGAAACCTTGAAATAATATTCCATTTTCCAAATAAAAAACAAATATGGATATAGCTTCGAAAATCGCAGGAATTGGTACATATGATTAACGAAGAAAAAAACCTGAAATTTCATAGGTAAAGACCCAATATTAAACACTACTTCACGTCCGTGTAAATTATTGATTGATTGATAGACACATGCTGTCCGATTGCATGCTGTGAAAATGCTACGGCGATCAGCTAACGACTGACTCCCTACCCTCCACAGGGCACAGCATACCCACCACGATGCAGTGCAGCGGCGAGCGCGCGGCGGCCCGCACCAGCTTGCTGAGCGCGTGCGGGCGGGCGGGCGCCGCGTGGCGCGAGCGGCGCGCGGGGAGCGAGGCCAGCGCGGCGCCGCGCGGCCACAGCTCGCAGCTCTCGCCCGGCGCCGCCGCCACTACGGACACGCCGCGGCGCCACGCCTGGACGCAGACATTTTCAATTGTAAGTTTACAATTATATTTATAATTATAAGTTTACAGTTTTACACTAAAACACTTATAAGTTATTCGACAAGAGACACAAAGATTAACACAAGACTACTAAGCACAAGAACGAATACAAATATTTCACGATGACCGTCAGATCATCCGCAAATATGTCAACATTTTGGATCTCTTTCGTAAAGTTATTAATTATATCAATAGCTCTAGCGGAGGGCGAGGTTCCGGTGTGTATAGTTCGCAGTCCATCAGCGCATGTGTATTGCTGCGGGGAATCACTTTTTGTCACACATTGCAGCATTGGGCTATCTACTCAATTCTAGTATTATTTTTTATTATTATTATTTCGAAGGGATATTTACGCCGCCGTTTAAAGTAAACCATGTAGCTAGTTTTCATAAAAACTAGAAACGAGCACATGTACGTATTTAGTCTGGACTACATACTAAATATATTCGTTATTTCGTCTTATTATTGATTTTTTTTATTACAAGGTTAATTATTGTATACCTGAAACCTGAAATTAGTTTGGTCAGAAGCACGTATAGAATCGATCACGCTGTAAAAATATGGGGTTAATGATTTGTCTAATTAAGGAATGATAAACACCCTACAAGCTACCTAGGCATACAGAGCCATCCACTGTCTCGCGGAAGCAAAAAGGATTCATTCATTCCTTACCTAGCGAGCAGCGATCCCTTATCTATATATCAGGTATTGGTGACCCTACTACTACCCGAGTTATGGATGTTTTTCATTTATATATGTATTTATTTACAAAAAAATATGTACATATGTAGTTCATCAACCATCTGGTATCCATAATACAAGCCTAGTTGCTTAGCATGGAACTAGATGGCGCTGTGTGTATGTGCAAAGATATTTATTTATATTTATTAGAATATACCTTCACTATTTGCGTTTATAACACACGCGTGTTTTAGGAGCTGCTTGATATCTAAAACCGATGAAATTAAATCCACTTTATGAGCAAGTATGTTGAAAAATATGTAAGATAATAGTATAATAAATAATAAAAATAAAATATCCTTCGACATACACACAGCGCCATCTTATTCCACAGTAAGCTACTATAGGCTTGTGTTGTGGATACCAGCTGGTTGATATACTACATAAATAATTTTTTTTTTTGAAAATAAATACTTATTATAAATTAAAACATCCATAACTCTGCTACAAATGTCTGTATTCATCACACAAACATATGCCCCTAGCGGGATTCGAATCCGCAACCTTATAACTGTAAAGACCTAATATTTAATCTAATCAACTATGTATACAATAGCTGTAAGTTTGAACATAAATAAAATATAAAACTTACCTCTTCGGATACACTGGGTTCCAATTTGCATCGCACGTCGCCCCACGTCAGGGCGCTGATGTGGGCCACCTGTCCTACTATGAGGACCGGCTCAGTCTCCGGTTCCGATGTTGAGAGACCCCACCGGAATTGAATGCCTACTGCCGCGTTCGACATCCTGCGAACTGAGAGGATAAGTCTTTTACAGGATGCACTTCAGCGAGTGTGCGTTGAAATTACATAATCTTATCCCACCATCGCCATTTCAGCTGCGGACTACTAGGCGTGGGGAGGGATTTCCACCCGTATGTAGTTAACATACCGAACATTCGCATTAAGCGATTCGACTCTTCATTCATAATGCGAACAGCCAAGACATGAAACTCCCTTCTGTCAGACTTTCCTGAACCCTACAACCTTGGGATCTTCAAGAGTAGGGTGAATAGGCGTCCACTGAGATCGCGTGCTTCATCTTCGGACATATCGTCACTTTCCTTCAGTTGAAGTTGTGGTCAAACGCGTATCCAGTTAATCATAAAAAAAAATAAGTTCTTATACAACCTTGAGGGAGGTGGGCTATGATGGGCTGAGATGGCGATGGTTCGTTCTATGGCTCATTATAAGAAAGTTTATTTCACGTCTGCGAATTGTGCCTAAAAAGTAAATTGGGGTCACCACTTTAACGATCACATCGGGTTCACCACTTTATCCGTAGTGCTGTTGACTCGCTGGTGGTTCAGTCGATGAAGGAAACAACGGTATCGTGCAGATAACCAGTGCTGTGTTATTGTATTAATAAATAATAAATAAATATTTCGGACACTTACACCAATCATCTAGTCCCAAACTAAGCAAAGCTTGTGCTATGGATACTAGATAACGGATAAACATACATAAATATTTATATAAACATCCAAGACTCGGGAATAAATGTTCGTATTCATCACACAAACATTTACCCCTCGCGGGATTCGAACCCGCAACCGTTGGTTTCGCTGATAGGGTCACTATCCACTACACCAATCGGTCGTCATTGTATTCGGATAGACTAACTATTTACTATAAAGGGTAGGTATTAGTATTAGTTTACTATAATGTAATTTCTGCAATAATGTTGTTGATTCTATATAAATAAGTAAATAAACACTTACAATCTTGGGATCTTCAAGTCTAGAGTGAATGGGCATTTACTGGGTGCGCGTGATACATCTTCGGCTACATCGTCACTTTCCATCAGGTGAATTTGTAGTCAAACGCGAAACCAGTTTTTAATAAAAAAAAAAAAATTACAATTGGTGTAGGAAAAAAAAAGAAAAAGAGGAATGTTATGGAGAACTTTCACGTAAAGACGTGAGGTGCGCGCGCTGCAGGTTGCATCTCTATTTTCAATGTTAATAGTCGATTCAGCAAAGCACGTAGTTTGCCAGACGTGTCTCCTAATGATAATGCCACTGTAGGAGTTATTCAATATTTAAGAGGTTTACTCCGTCCAGTGGCGCCCTCATTGGATAAATTAGATTTCTTTTTACATACAGAATAAATAAAATCGCTCTGACCTGCACTCGAGAAGCCTAAAAGCTAATTAAATAAATCTCGAAAATAACCACGGTTATTGTCAAGAATTTCAAATTATTGGTAATAAAAACGACTACTTTACGTTTAGGTTACATGAAGTAACATAGAAATGTACATACATACACTCGAAAAACAAATAAAATAAAAATGATTGTCGCACGCCACTAAGAGCGGGATAGTTGTATATTATGTCCAAACGAATGAGCAGGACTAATTTTATCTCATGTGACATAAACGTTTATCGCGTCTATCGGTTCCTAGTGCTGATTACGTTACTTTTATATCGAATTAATTCCTTATTCGGCTTAGTAAGTACACAATATGTGGAGTCGATTATTTTATTTCATTGTTTTTTTTTTTTAATTATTCTATGAGCACCTAACCTCCTACAAAGGTGCCAGCTGAAAATCAGCGCTGTGGCACAGAATTAATATACTCGGTAGGTACTATATGGTTCTTGCCACAGCATTATGCTGAGCTGGAACCTATGTCGGCTTGCATTATTATGATTTAGTTTAAATTTCTCACAAATTTCCATGTACATGCCCATTGTAAGCTGAATAAATGTTTTTCTTTCTTTCTTTCTTTCTAGTACCCCCCTATCTAAATAGGTATAAGGTATAGTGATATCTTTATAAATACACTATACCATAAATAATTCACTCGTTACCTACCCGCATGCATTTCAAAACTAACAAAAACATACAAAATGATACAAGTGTTACTCAGTTCAATTTGAATCACACCAACCTGCTCTTAGATTATGTAACATCATCGGTATCGTCATCGATTACGTTGACCAATGACAAACCGTCAAATTACCGAGCGAGCGATGAGCCAACCAATGACATGTCAGAATGTAACCGATGACGACAACGATGAAATTATGTAATAGAACCCCTGGTCAAACAATGTGAATGACTAGTAATGAATATTGGAGAAATATATAACACCTGTCTGTTTCTTAGTACAGTCGATTGCAAGTTAACAGTAATAGGGTAATCAACTACACATCGTCCATTTGCATACTTCCACTCTTAGTTTTCTTTTCTTTGTTTCATTTTTATGCTTGCTCCCGCGTGCCTTCTGGGTGATAGCTGAAAATCAGTGTTTGCTCGTTCATTGAGGATTTTTAATGCACTGAGCTATGACCTTGTTGTATGACTGTTGCACACATGCCCACCTATAATTTTTTTTTATTTAGTTTTATTTTCTCCTCTGTGAGAAGGCAAAGGGATCTAGCCCATAACAGCCATGTCTTATTTATCTTATTTCTTCAGTTTGTAAGTCAGTCTCAGTCATAACAAGTAATTCGTCGTATACTTGGCGTATACAGAGTCTAGTCACGGTCAAGTCATTCTTCAGTAAAGTGGCAGAATGCTTTACAAAAGATTTTGGCGGCTTCTTGTGGGAACCCGAAAGCTCCGTTACGCACTTTAATTTACACTTCCCTTCACTTGTACACCATCACTAACGTTTGCTGCACAATATTCTGCCATTATTAAGCTTCAAAAGTCAGAATGCACAAATTATAAGAATTATAAAGAAAAATGCTACTTCACTCGCCGAGTTCCCGCCAAAAAGCCTGCCCACCTATGATGAATCGGCAGTAACTCTTGAAGGTATTGGGAAAATTTTAATTGTTATGGTACATTTGTTCACATCTGTTTGTATTTGTTAAAAATTGTATGTCTCTTGTTGTTTTCATGAATGTTTGTTTATTGTTTGTTAATGTGGTATTTGGGAATGTAGTAGTGTGTGTAGAAGTAATGAGTTTGAAGTTTGAATTACCCAGCAAATATCAATTAAAAAAAAGTAACATTGGATACGGATTCTATGATTGTAACTTAAAATATCATGCAGACAGACAAATTTTTGTTTAATGGTTAAAACTAAACATCTGTTATGTGCATGCACGCAAGCCATGCAATAATGGTTACATGCACAGTAATCAATCATAAATATTGATTGTAGTGACACAATCACCAACAATAGGTAGTTAAAAGCAAATGTTTATTGTCATAGATTAAAATAGGATAGGTTTAAGTGTTAATTGTCATTGTTTGCAAGTTCTTTTCAATTGTTTTTTGTATATGAAGCTAAGTTTATTTGTGTATGTAATTACTTTTTAGAGCATCTTCAGTCGATTTTCTATGGGTCAGTAAGACATTACCATAGGGATAATTCCATATGTGAATGTGGACTAGATGAAGGCACTCTAGACCATATATTCTTCACCTGCCCCAAAAATAAATTTTCCTTGTATGACGTACTTCCCCTTGCCGATTTCCCTCGTCCTATCTCTCTCCTTACATATTCGTTTATAAACTCCCCTATTATTCCTATTTTATCTAAATTTATTACAATTAACAATATAAAACTATAACAACTAACAAATTGTGATTATCCTTGTGTTGTTCTGTTTGTTTTAGATACGGAGTGTGTCAGCGAATACCGTTCTTTGGCACATACACTAGCCTCTTGAAACACCACTATTTGGCAGAATTACTACAAAGTAGTAGTTGCCATTAAGTTAAAAAGTGAAGTGAAGTGACATTACCAAATAGTGGCGAAGAGTCAATATAACAAAGATTGGTCATTATATTTTTAATAAAACAAAAAACAGTTGTTTTATTCATCTGATGTACCTGTTTTCATTGGTATTAACAATATATGTATCGGATTCCTTTCCCAATACAAGTATATATATCTATTTCAGTCCCATAATATGCGAATTATCGCGAAAATAATTTCGAGAGCACAGGAGCAAGCGAGATAGGTGATTAGAGTAGTTGCGTGAAGAAAGAAAGAAACTGTTTATTCGCCACTTTGACACATGAAAATCCATTCCGTTGCCGAAAGAAAATAGGGTGTAGTCTATTATTATGTGCGGTTGGCACATTACAATGTTTAATGCATAATTATGCAGTATTCCCTATAAAAGCCAATATTTTTATTTGTCTAAATTTGATAGATACATAAACATTTATTTACGCTACTGCTCACACACCTACACAATTTTTAAATTACAAAGAAATTTTAAAATACAAATAAAAGTAAAGAATAGAAAATACAAAGAGCGAGTGTGTGCCGTAGTAGCACAAATGGGTTATAATTCAGTGTGGCACATCACTCAAAGAGCGAAACACTGGTTTTCAGTTACAACCCCGACAAGTACGAGTGCATAAAAGTACGTGCATTTCCCATCTGCGCGTACATTTGTGGTCAATGATAATGATTAAACAAAAGGCAAAAGAGAAGTGCATAGGAAGTTAATTAAACTATAGGTAACGCTTTGGAATTCCAATTTTTTGTTCTATTTATTAAATGTGCCCTAATTTAGAGAGTAACTTTAAGTATGAAACTATTTTTAACCTCTGATGCAAGTTTAACCACCTTTCTGTGTGTCTGTCTGTCTGTGGCACCATACCTCTTAAATGATTTGGATGTGCTTTTTTTATTTGAAAGGAGTGTTTCTAGCGGTCGTTCTTAATGTGCCCACCCACAACCGAGTTTTTGTTGGACCAATAATCGGGCCTATATTTTCCTCAATACTTTTATCACCCATATTGTGACCGATTTTTTGTAGGATGTGGGAGTTGAAACATTGCAATCAGTACGTTCCATTTTTCTCCTAGAAAAAATTGGTCACTTATTATTGGTTGTGGGCGGGCAGCCTGAGACATGTTTTATAAAAATCGGTTCAGTCGTTGTTTATGAACCACTTGTTTTCTTGTGGTTTTTATAATAACAAATCATTTATCTTTGTGAAGTTTAGGATGAGTCTTGACAGTGAAATAGTGACAAGAATAAATGGTTAGGGTGTCGTGAAGAACGCAGTAAGGCAAAATGAAGACTTTATAGCACCAAGAAGTCCTTGTTTTTTTTTTTTTTTTTTATATATGGCTTTTTATATCGTGCTCTTCTAGCACAATAAATTCTGCCAATGACAACGTATGTAGAGGAAAAATCACGGGAAAAGCTGACCGGTTTTAGAGAAACGATGTATTACTAATTTGGCCAGTTATTCATTTCTCCATCTAGAACAAATAATTAAATAACATAAAACCAAGGACACTCACAACGGGACTAGGACAATATCAAGCCAATAAAATAGACAAGTACAAATAACGTAAACGTAACAACACAAGTGAAATGAGTACAGGGGTTAAAGTTT
This sequence comes from Oegoconia quadripuncta, assembly GCA_949316235.1. Lineage (NCBI taxonomy): Eukaryota > Metazoa > Arthropoda > Insecta > Lepidoptera > Autostichidae > Oegoconia > Oegoconia quadripuncta. Next base: position 2,333,737 of record OX438741.1, on the reverse strand, counting down.
AATATCAAATTCCAAAATATATTTACATAGATATTTGATAATTATGGGAGAATCAACAAATGTTAAAAGAGATTGAAATTTAATAGGGCGTGGGACTTCAATAGGGAGTATGTCGTACAGAGAAATAGGGTATTTGGGGCAATTAAAAAATATGTGGTCCAGCGAACCTTCGTCCAAGCCACATTCACAGAGTGAGTGATCTCTAACCCTAATTTTTGCTAGGTGGACAGGAGTACAAGCGTGGCCCAAGCGTAGCCTGCAGATGGTCGAGGTAACTTGTTTGTTTAAAGAGCGGAAGCGGAAGAACCAAGGTTTTCGCGGGATACTTGGTTGGATAGGTCCATAAAAACGGCCTTTAGCCACCCTAGATTGACTCCAATCATTTTGCCATGTCTCTAGCAGGGACTTTCGAGCAAGGGATAATAGGTCGTAGGAAAAGCTCGTATATTGCGATAAGCACCCTGATTGAGTTGCATCCTTAGCCCATGTGTCTACCACCTCATTGCCTTCTATACCACTATGACTTGGGATCCATGCAAGAACGATTTCTATTTCTTGCCTGTGACATTGATAAAGGGTTTCTTTAATTTTGAAAATTAATGGTAAGTTACTTTTATATTTGAAGGGATTACTTGATATTGCTTGAAGACAGCTCTTAGAATCAGAAAAGATGATTGCCCTCTGGAGTTTATGTGATTCGGCATATGAAACCGCTTCATGGATGGCTAAAGCCTCTCCTGTGAAGACTGATGATTCTGGGGGACTTTTATATTTCAGAACAATTCTAAACCTTGGAATCCAGACCGCTGCGCCTACACATCCTACATCTGTCAGTTTGGAGGCATCTGTATATATTGTTATCCAATCGTTCCATTGCCTTTTTAACTGTTCATTAAAAACAGAGTTAGCAGCTGGGTCGTTTTTGATGACACCGAAGTCTAGAACTATCCTAGGGATATAAATCAGGGCCTCAAAGTTACATGAAAATATGGGGCAAATTGGAGATTGAAAAATGGGGCATGATAGGGCTTTGATTTCCTTGAAACTTTTCAAAATTCTGGGAAGGTCTTTATGAGCCCAATATCGTGAAGATGAAGTTCTTTGCAGGAGGAGATCTAACCGAGATAACAATGGATGTGAGTGTGACTGGAAGAGTTTGAAAATAAACCGATTAGCCAAGTACTGTCTACGTAAGCCTAATGGGGGATCGCCACCCTCAACTTGCATCGCGTTTTTCGGCGAGGACCTCATTGCTCCTAGAATGATGCGTAGACATTTTGCTTGGATAAGATTAAGTTTTTCTAATGCTGTTTTGTTACAGGGTTCGAGCAGGAAAGATCCGTAATCAAAGTGGCTTCTAACTATGGCATTGTAAAGGAGCTTTTGACAGTATGGATGAGAACCCCACCAGACTCCGGAGAGAGATCTCAAAACATTTACCCCTTTCTCACATTTTTCAGCTACGTAATTTAGATATGCGTTGCCAGATAGTTTTGAGTCCAGAATGACACCCAAGAACTTCACCTTTCCCTTAATTGGAATGTCTTGACCATCGCATGTAATTTGAAAATTTGGGATAGATCTTTTTCTCGTAAATACTACCGAACTACTTTTCGAAATCGACATTTCCAGGCCATGGTCTTCCAGCCACACTTTCAAATAGTGTAAAGCATTATTCAACCGTTCTGAAGTCTCTTGCAGAGATTTAGCTGAAAAATAGATGGCAAGATCATCAGCATATTGGAGAACTTTGCAAAATGAATTAACCGATTGTTCCAGGTCATATGTATAAATACTATATAGGAGTGGGGATAGTACTGAACCCTGTGGGAGACCTTTCCAAATGATCCTGGGGGAGAGAAGTAAGCCTCCGTGTCTAATCTTAATGGATCTGGCCATAAAGAGGTTAAACATAAAGTCAACAATCCTCACGGGAATACTCAGCTGTAGCATTTTTTGCCTGAGTACCTGAAGAGCGACATTGTCATAAGCGGAAGCGATGTCCAGGAAAACTCCTACAAGATGTTCGTCATTTGTATAAGCCAGACGGATATCAGTAGTGAGAATGCTGAGGCTATCCTTGTGCTCCTACCCTTTCGAAAGCCAAACTGGCTTTGTGCCAGAATCCCCTTATTCTCCATTAGCCATTCTAGTCGATTTTTAATGAGGTGTTCTAGTATTTTTCCTGAGGTACAGGAGAGAGCAATAGGGCGATAAGAGCTCGCGTCCTTGGGGTCCTTTCCCGGTTTTAATATGGGAATAACTATTTGATTTTTCCATGAACTGGGTATGAGTCCAGAAGTAAAAATACTGTTTATAATTTTTAGAAAATATTTCTTACTTGATTGGCTAAGGTTGACAAAGAATGAGTATGGAATCCCATCTTCGCCGGGGGCAGAGTCTTTAATACCATTTAGAACTATCAGTAGTTCAGCTATCGAAAACGGATCATCAAATCTGCTTGTCGGTTGGGAGCAAGGAGAAAAAATTGGTCACTTATTATTGGTTGTGGGCGGGCAGCCTGAGACATGTTTTATAAAAATCGGTTCAGTCGTTGTTTATGAACCACTTGTTTTCTTGTGGTTTTTATAATAACAAATCATTTATCTTTGTGAAGTTTAGGATGAGTCTTGACAGTGAAATAGTGACAAGAATAAATGGTTAGGGTGTCGTGAAGAACGCAGTAAGGCAAAATGAAGACTTTATAGCACCAAGAAGTCCTTGTTTTTTGTGGCCTCATTAACAATTTGAAAAAAATAATTTTTGAGGTTGTAACAAGTGGAAGACCTAGGCGTACATTGACCAAGTGAAAGAAAAGGTGAATGTCGTGTCGTACCAAGAGGTTAAAACGAGGGCGGTAAATAGAGACATGGTCGTTACTCCACCAACAAGAGCATAGCTCTTAAATTGAAGAAAAAAAACAAGTGGAGCAATTTGACTAAACTGTTAGTTCCTTAAAAATAAGCGCGACATCCTAAATCTCATACGCAAACACAGGATAGCCGCTGCACCGTAGAAAATTTAAAATAACCTCACATAGTCGCACCTATCCAAAAAATTATCACATAGGCTATGGACTGGTCAACACACAATTCACAATATTTCAGTTAAAATGCCATACCTCTAAAGTAGACCGGCACCTGTTTAAACACCGTGACATAAGCACTAAATGTCTTTAATATTAACATGATTACTTACATAACACTAATACTTGTCAATATTCAAAACAAACAAGATAAAAACTACGATAACCGCCTTCGCAACCGCTAACTTTGAAACTGCTTACCGTTTCAATTTCGACGTCCGCGAATTTCTAAGTGTTGTTTCGCGGCATCCAACACGTGAGAATTAGCCAAATATAGACGAATAGTAATTAAACGCCCGTCTAAACGTAACTTATTATCACAAATTTAAGAAAGAAAGTGCATTAGTGCACAGCTTTCTGCCAGATCATTGAATGATGAAAGTTATTTTCGTCCGAAAACCAATTAATCTGACAGCAACAGCTGCAGCTGCACTGGCTGGTTTTTTTTTTAACTCGGAATCGAGCACAAAGCTGTGATTTGAGTGATTTATTTTAAAGATTGGTACTCAAGTTCTATTATTACATCCGTTTAATTAATTTAATAACATTAATTATTATTAACACCACAGTTTTAAATTCGATTATCATCTTTTTCTGAACGGAGGTATGACGTTCCTGCATTTCGTTTCACGCAACGCGGTAAGGATAAGATACGTAAGTCCGTTCCGTTTATTCATACATAGTACACTCAAACGAATGGAATTATGTATGACCCACCTTAAGTTCACTTTTTGCCGAAGTGTTTATTGTGTTATTTCTCAGATGGCGCCACAAGTTGTTGCATGGGCTTAATATTATGAAGATTTTATGTAGGCAATTTATCGTTAACATAGGGTTAATCAGTGATTGCGAACAAATTGCTTGTTTTTTTTTTTTTTTTTAATTAGAATGGGATCGCTCTTGACCTTAATCTGGACTAATGTCGAGATAAGTTTTATAAAATTTTTATAAAATGTCCCTTCTCTTAGCATATTTCTCTCCTATTCTATGATGCGCTAATGTATTTCAAGCCCAAACTCTTGACAGATGGCTATCTCTGTCTATAACATTAGTTTCGTATTTCTTTCTCCTTCTTTGTTGTAACCGATGTATATGCTTAGTAAGTATATACTATGTCGTATCGGAACATCAAAACGACGCGCAGTATTTATATACGTCACCTTTCTTAAAAGTAGCTGGGATACACACTTATCCGTATTTCTAAGGTACTTTGCGATCGAAAGCAATAATTTCTACGTGGTACGGCAGATTCGATATCGTAGTGAAAATCTCTCACATTGCAGTCTCTATAGCTCGTGTTCTTGAGCTTTCTTATAAGTACCAGAAAAAAAAACTGCTATCAGTGGCCTAGATATAAAAATATTATTAAAAAGTTTTTGTAGAATAAAACAGCGAATGTATTCGACTTCTTTATTCATCTCATCAATAATAGCTCAGCTATAAAATAAAATCACATAATTTTAACTGTAGCTCGGTAACCCGCTTTCGCATTAGCGTAATAACGTTACTGTAATAGCTTCTTGATACCCAATGATTCAATTCACAAGGTAAACTGGCACCAGGGGGTGCCAGCGGGTTTTCAAAGGATAGTATAGAAGCTTAATAATTATTACATAATTTTATTAGTTTCATTTTAATTACATATCATATCTAAATTCACAATAACAATTATTTATTAGTTGTAGTGTTTCTAAGTCACAATGGAATTCATAAGATTAATTTTCTTCGAACGCTACCTTATTTTAAATATTACAATTCATTTAATTGTCTACTGTGGGTATAAATTTAAATGCATTGTATATTGCAATATGTAGGGGAACCTGTTGTACGTTGGACAGTGTTGTACCTAGGACAATCGTAATTTTTCTAAAACTCCCGCGCTTTCAAATAATATTGTCTATGGCAGTCGAAGCATCCTTTGTCAACACCATGGACTTATTATTTAAACAGGACTGATAACTATCAAAAGAATCATTTAGGAAAATGATCACTATGTCAACGCAATAAGGTATTAAATTGGATGCACCATACACAAAGGCAAATCCGAGCCGAGAGAGATAGAAATAACGGAGGCCGTGTGTCTCGTTCTTACATCTTGCCAGCAAAAAAAATGATTATGATCAACAGTTTTGGCTACTCAAAAATTCCATTGAAACACTTATATTTTTATGTTATTTTAACAATTATAAATAAACAAATAACATTCGCATTAATTTCTTTTCATATATTCTTAAATCAAACAGAAAACATACATTTTTATTTCGATTTTGTTATTTTTATGGTAACCCTGAAAAGCATGTCATGTCATGGCGGTTCGGTGTGATTTTGAATTTTCTTTGCATTAAAAGTTTTTTAAAGTATTTGTTATATTATAACAAGTAAAAGGAGTAAAATGGTGAAAAAGTGTTGCGTTTATACTTGCCCAAGTGAATCCTATGGTGGTTGCAACATATCTTTCCACAGGTAAGCTAAAAACAATATTTTTGTAAATCAAAGAAGTAGGATGCCCATGAATTCTTGAAATGAGTCGAAATATGTGAAATATGTGTGATTGATTAGGGTCCTGACTGTTGTACTATTATTGCAGTTTCCCAAAAAATGAAGAAATGCGAAATAAATGGCTCACGCCGGCTAATGTCAAAACGCCAAAGTTTTTTGACAAATATTTTATTACAACATTTGTACCAAGTAACAAATATATTGTGGTCACCCTGTTAGACAGAGACAAACGGCCTCTACGTTACACATCCTGCTCGGCTCGTTTTTCAGCGGCGAGTACTCAGTCCTGTTTAAATAATAAGTCCATGGTCAACACTAACGTGAAGTTAGTTGTGATTCGCCGGCGCCGTATCAGTGCAGACAGAAAAGGTAATTTATTATTTCTTGCTCAAAAAGTACGTTTTTCGGACTTTACTTATTGCCTATTTAATTAGCTTAATATACATTTTTATAAAACTTTTTATTGACACTCTCATCTCAGTATAAGTAGGTAATAGATGGCATTAGTGTTCGAATCTAACCTCGATTTAAAGCTTGTTTATGAAGCTTGTTAAAAGAAATTGTTGCGATGTTGTACCTTGGTCCCCCAACTAAGTATGTACCTTGGACACTGGCCAAGGTACATCATATTGGTTGTACCTTGGACACCACACTGTTTATGCTTTCTTGTCTTTTATTTAAGTTATTTAACTACCTACGTTTATTAATGTTGCAGGAAAAATGCCGCGAAGCAAGCAAAATGTAAAAAGAGCTTCATTCGACAGGGATAAAATTGAGACTGCTGTAAAATTATTGAAGGAGAAGAAGTTTTCACTTCATGGTGCTTCCAAACATTTTCAAATACCCAGAACTAGCTTGAGATGCTACTACAGCTATGCTATGAAAGAAGGGACCTCGGTAAAGGATATACGTAAAAATCTTGCAGTCAAAAGAATATTCGATGACGCACAAGAAAGAATGCTCGTGAACTATATCAAAGAAGCAGCCATCCTTCAGTTTGGTTTAACTTTAAAAGAAGTCAAAAAACTGGCCTATCAGTTCGCAAAGGCCAATCTAATTAAATACCCTACTAAATGGGATTCCGAAAAAATGGCTGGAGAATATTGGCTGCGCTTATTCAGGAAACGTTTTAAGAATGAAATCTCACTTCGGAAACCAGAAGCTACGAGTTTGGCACGTTCGTCAGCATTCAATAAACACACGGTCGCATTGACGTTTAATAATTACAAGAAAGCATTGTCCCAGTGTCCATCAGATATACAAGCATCTGACATATGGAACATAGATGAGACTGGATTATCAACAGTGCACGTCCCTCCAAAAATCCTGGCACCAACTGGAGTTAAACAACTTGGATCAGTGACGAGTGCGGAAAGAGGCAATACTGTAACGATGATAGCCGCTTGTAACGCTGGTGGTGGATTTATTCCTCCAATGCTTATATTTCCCAGGGTTAATTTCAAAAATTTCATGATTCATGGAGCACCAGATGGCTCCGTAGGCGCTGCAAATCCATCAGGATGGTCTAACGAGACCACATTCTTGATGTTCATGAATCATTTCATAAAATTTGCAAGACCCACTAAGGAGCGCCCTGCCATTGTTTTGATGGATAACCATGAAAGTCACATTTCCGTTCCAACAATCCGCATAGCAAAAGAAAATGGTATAATTTTGGTTACGCTACATCCACACACAAGCAATAAAATGCAACCACTGGATAAATCGGTTTTCGGACCATTCAAAACCTATTTCAATCATGCAGCCAACGAAAAAATGATGACACCAGGAAATATAGGGAAGCCTTTAACTATTTACGACATCGCTGGTTTAGTTGGAAAGGCATTTCCACGCGCATTCACACCAACGAATATTTCGAATGGGTTTAAAGCTACAGGATTTCATCCGCTAAATGAGGAAATATTCTCAGAAGCTGATTTTATGGCAGCAAATTTTTCAGACCGTCCAACACCACCAGGAACCCTGCCGGCCCAGGTTAATCGTCAGTTGTCTCAAGAATGTTCTGCACAGGCTGATGATTTGTTGATCCAAAAACAGGCTGAAGAACTATCAACGCTGAATGACTGCCCGCAGTTTCAAGAAGCTATTGTTCAAATTGATCATCAACCTCCAGGATCCTCATCGCAGACTGCTGCTGGAATGATCTCCCCTGAAATCATTCGTCCACACCCAAAAGCTGAACCACGAAAAGCAACACAAAAAGGTAGACAAAAAGGTAAGTCTAGAATACTGACTGACACACCAGAGAAGAATGAGATTGATCTTTTGAAATCAGCTAAAAAAATGGCGCCTAAGAGTGACCCACCCATAAAAAAACCTAAGAAAGAGAAAACTTCTAAAGTAAAAAGGAAAGTATTGGTTGAGTCTGATTCTGAAGAATCCAACTATTCCATTCATGACACTGACGATTCTAGTGAAGATAAAATAAGTGACTGTGAGATAGAAAAAGAAAATGTTGAGTATGAAATTGGGGACTTCGTAATATTTATTTATGAAGAGGAATACTTTGTAGGGCAGATAAAGTCTCTAAACGAAGAAGGTGTTTTCATAAAGTCTATGCAAAAATCTTTGAAACACTGGAAATGGCCTGATAGGGATGATTTAAATTTATATTCGTACCAAGATATAAAACAAAAGATTAACACACCAAAGAGAGTTCATTCCAAAAGAGAAGTCTATTATGTGCCAGAAATGGTAAAATATTGGGATTTTTGTTAATCTATTTATACACGTGATCTCAAAATAATAATTGAAAGTCTGAGAAAACATATAAAAATTTTGATTATTTTTAAAGTTTTTTTTAAATGGAAAAACATTGTTATAAGTAAAAACTAAATAGGTTTAAGAAATTATAGAGACAAGAGACTGTTGGTTAGGATATTGTTTTCTTTATACGTTTATATACGTTAGCGCTCTTTGTTGATTACAGGTGTTGAATAATGAGTACCTACAAATAAAAAATAAACTCACTAACTAGCAACTGCAAGTGTTTATCTTCATTTTATTCTAGTATCTCCAAAGTATATTTAGTTTGGTCCAAGGTACATCTGGTACGGTCCAAGGTACATCAGTTCTGTTGTACCTTGGACAGTTTTCCCTTTTTTTTTCTAACGGCTTTTGTTCTAAGCTTTGTAGAAAACCTACAGATTTTATTAATTTCTTATATAGTTGAATAACTGATCTTTCCATATATGCATAATTGACAGTTCTTATTCTTACTCTTTATTTATTAAAAATGAAAATGTTAAAAACTGGCCTAGGTACAACAGGTTCCCCTACTATTATAGAAAATTCATTGAAATATCTACTTAGGCAATAAGATGATTAAAGTCTGCGACCGTGGGCGATGTCATGAATAAAAAAAAAGGAATAAATTTTCCTTAATTTTCTATGACAACAAAAATAATTATTTAATGAAATACGAGTGACCTAAAAACACTATTATAAATAAATTAATCATTCTCCAGAAGCATGGAATTGGTCTTAATTAATTAAAATAGATATTTCCTTAATTTCCATACTTCAGATCTAACCTGTGGTAATTCTATCAGTGATTTAGCGGTGCAGTACGCAGTTTAATTTTGCTATTTTCTGTCAATAATTGATAAAACTATAAACGAACAAAAATAAAATAGATATTTTTATGATAACGTTCGAGTTATAATGGAAGAGAAGATAAAAAAATTATAAAACATTATGCGAAGAAAAATATAAGAGGTTGGGTCTTTTCATCTTTCCTCTTCGGTTCTCAACTATGGCCAACAAGGCTTCTCTTCTCCTTTAGGAAAAAATCAAAGGTCACTTCATACGACACTACACTTTTTTGAAGAACATAATTGAGGGAAAGATTCAAAGAGAGCAACGAAGGAGAAGCCCTAGACGCAATTGCTTTGACCAAGTGAAAGAAAAGGTGAATGTCGTGTCGCACCAAACGGTTAAATCGAGGGCGGAAAGCAGAGGCGTGATCATTACTCCTCCGACAAGAGCTTAGCTCTTAAATTGCAGAAGAGGAAAGGTATTTTCATCACAACGCTCAAGTTATTTTGACAGAAAAAATTAACAAAACAATACACGAACAAAAATAAGTCAACAATCACGAGTAAGATATTCTTAAATTTCATAAATTTATATTATATGTGGAATATTGACAAAAGGGGAGTTTGTATATAACAATAGGGATTTCGTATTAATGGGCCTGGGGATATCGTAGAGAGGTGTACCATATAGAAGAGACTGTTGGACAGGGCCGTTAAAAAAGATATGATCCGCAGATGGCCTTATGATTAAAGTCACAAATTGGGAAATCTCGAATGTGAATATTACTAAGGTGAAGAGGAATGGTGATGCAGACACAAGCGGCAGATTACCGACGAGGATTGCTTGTCAGCTAGGAAGAAACAAGAGGGGGCGTCTTGGGGAAAAAAATAGTAAGTCGGTAATTTTTATGACAACGTTCGAGTTAATTTATGACAGATTAGAGCTAACAGCTTACCGCACCGCGTTAATTTAAAATAATTTCATTATTTATTAATATCACTGCGCAAATTTGCGTCTAAATTGTTAGCATTGCCTAACGTAGACAAGCGTATTTGTTATGCGGGCATTGAACGAGTCAATTTCCTTTAGACGTCTGTTTTTAACCAAAAAAAAAGCCCAATCTCAATCCAATATTTTAGAGCCCAAATACACTATTATAGAAAAAAAGAACATCACAACAAAGGTGCGACATTAATGAAGATATAATTTGAAATAACTAATCGATTTAATTTCGATAGAGTAAATCGTTCTAAAGGGGAAAACATGCGAAATAAACAAAACGCACTATAGTATTACAGAAGCCCAACTTGATATTTGTCAAAATATACCACATTATCTGTAACCAAACAATACTATAAAATATGACTTTACCCTTAATAAATGAACATCTAAAAATTGGCAAACAATCGACTTCAATTAGGCTCCATTCTATTTTCCGAGTGCATTATCGAGACCAGTCTGGTGTTAAACCATATCAAACAAAATTAAGAAAATGTGTGATTAACGAATCTTTTTTTGGTATCGGTTAAAAAGCCTCATCGGAAGCATTCGTTTCAATCCTACTTCAAATTGATTCAGATTAGGCGCAGAATGTCTGATTAGCAAAGGTAAGCTTCGTTCAGAGCCCCAGAATGTCTACGTGAAGCATTAGGTAGAACTTGATACCTCGCGACACGCGGCAGGCAGACTACTACCTCTTACGTAAATCCATGACAAGCCAGAACTACCGCTGCCATGCGGAGAAAAGTCTACATTCCTGGTGCATCCACGTTAGGCGATGTTGTCGTCGGACGCGACCCGGGAGAGGATGACACCCCCCGGTGCGACAGGTGTCGTCGCATCGGACCCTGTCGCGCCCCATACCGCCCGGGAAACGAGCCTCCCCTTGTGAGGGGGGACGACGACAACGACCTGGAGCCGCTTATGCGTTTCCGGGTCCTCCCTACTGCCGAGGAAGGTCGCCGCGGGAGGCGTATCACTTTGCTAACAGCTAAACCTGCAGCTACAATACTGCTACCAGGGGGCTACTCTCTAACGAAAACAACTTCGGAAGGCTCGAACTTCGGACTTTTTCTTTTGCTTAGAATCCTTTATTTAACTTCAGACGTTCCTTGTGCGTCCCGTACTTATTTGTGATGTTTTTTTTTATGCACAACGGGTTGGTATTTGACCTCAATCACACCTGATGTTAAGTGAAGATGAGGTCGAAGGTGGAAGCGTACTATATACAACAAAATGTCCAACTATATACAACAAAAGTAAAATAATGACGATTATAATTGACACAGTAAACTGCAAAAGAAAAAGTCCGAAGTTACGCCCATCCGAAGCTATTTTCGTTAAAGAGTAGATCCCCTGGTTTGATAACTGGTAAAGTTACTGCATAATCTAGATGCACCATCATGCTAGGCTTAATTCACATGGGAATTGTATTGAACGAAAATCACATACGAGTAAATACTTAAAAATAATTATTTTAGTATATATTATTAATTTGACATTCACCGGTTCGCTTTAAAGGTATCGGTAGAACATTGGCATAAGAGGAGTATAGTACACGATGGGTTAGAGTTTGTCCAGCACCTGGTGTTAAGAGGGTTGAAGGTGGAAGGAAGCGCGCTTATTCAGAATTCCGAATAATCCTTTTGTGAATGATTATCACATCCACACAATCTTTCTCGTCCGCTCATGCCACTGTACAACCCAGACACGTTACAAGTAACATCTCCTGTAATCAGCTCATGCCCCTGTACTACCAAGACACGTTACAAGTAACATCTCCTGTAATCAGCTCATGTCACTGTACTACCAAGACACCTTACAAGTAACATCTCCTGTAATCAGCTCATGCCACTGTACTACCAAGACACGTTACAAGTAACATCTCCTGTAATCAGTGGCGTACAAAACAATGACTTACTCTTAAAGCAATCCTCGCAACTTACAATATTTCTGTTCACATCAGTATGAATCAGCTGTCTCGACAATGCATTTCGAGGAAAGCTTACAATTGGCTAGGGTAGGCACTGCCTATCCGCCTGTGTGGAGGGCACGCCACTGATTAGAACTACAACTATATACTAGTCTGATATTTTGACTGTAAAGCAATTGTAACAGTTAATAAAATTGTACCAAGAGCTTTGATAGTAGTTTAGGGATAAATTGTCTGATAAAGTTATTTTTCGGAAAACACTACTAAGAACTTTGTACTAGTGGTAAATAAATCTCAAAAAAACATTGACCTACATAATATTGTTATGTGAAAGACCATCCATGACATAGAAGCAGTAGCAACGTTGCTGTTTGTCATAATAAATACATTATAGTCACATACATTATCACAGTTTTGAAATAGGTTCAACTTTAATAACTGGTACAGCTTACAAACTGTTACATATGCTCACAGAATAACCACCAATCCACGTCTGTGCATATGCTGAATCACTGTTAATGTACCTAATTGACGCAAACAATTAGCTATACGTCAACTATTCAAAGAGTAGGTACTTAAAGCATCTTGCGTGCACCCTTGACCGAATGTACTAATAATTTCATAAATATAAAATAAATTTGGTAAAGGTGCATAACCGGTCCGCTATTACATTATCAGCATGTCTGTAATATGATAAATTTATTGTTCATATACTTTTTCAAAGCAAAAATAGATTATCATATTTCTAAGATAATATAATAGCAGCCTAAACAAACTATAATACCAAATATGACAATACCTTGTTAGTAATTAGTTATTTCTATAAAAAAAACTATGTTATAATATTTTTATGACTAACTAATTTTTATGAGAAAAACGTAAAACATTTTGCACCACAAGGAAAACACACATAGACACGAAAAAATATATATAAGTACTTGTTAATACTATGAAGGTATATCTAATAAAATAACACTTGTTAAAACATAAATTGATTTAAAAAATAAAGTACCTAACAATAACAATAGGTTAGTAATATTTATGAATCCGTTGTACTATTTTAAAATTCTATATTAACTAGCCACCCTATGTCATAAATTTAATTACTATCACTAGCCACGATTTAATGGTTTTATCTAATTCATAAACATTTATTATTATAATAATAATTGGGAAGTCGTAACCAATGAGTTATGAGAAAGGAATGTTAACTATTTAAACGATCTCGCCTCGGAGAATTTAAAAATATAACTTTTGATGAGAGCTATTTATTTAATTGATCATTACAACATTATTTTTTCAATTATAATTAACATTTTAACAAATAATTTAACATTTAAATATTAATAACAATCTTTTCACCCGCGAAACATATTTATTGTCATTTTTAAGTGACTTAGATAATTTTAAGCGTTAAAATAACGATATTATGTGACCTGTTTTAAATACTGCTATTTATGAAACAACCAGAGACACCCGTATTGGAAACATTAGAGAATAACTAATCGAATCAGTCGTCATTTTACAGAAAATATACTCCAGTACGTAGCTTTTGTGGTATAACTTCGTATAATCGTAAAGTTCCTGGTTTTTTTGTAGAAGGATGGAGTACCCATCAGTAATAGAATATAAATGTTTTCTAAACGTTCTGTAGCTTGCTTTAGTTATAGTATAGGTGTTTAGTTATAAAACCTACAGTATTAAGCGAACTTCATTGCGCAGTGTATTAATAAACTAATCTCAATACAAGTCTTGAGGCTGTATCAACAGAGATGCGTCTTAAACAGTTGACGCTATCTAAATCTCCGTGCTAATTTATAAACCAATCTTGAGGTCTACTCAGCTGAGATCTCAAGTATTCGCCTCAGCGGCGAATGAATGATAGTCTTGAGTTTCGTTTATTAATACGCGCACCTCTCAAGTGAGTACTCCTCGAATATGTACGTGCTTTTCAGGTCTCAAGTTAGTTTTATTAATTAACACGTTTACTTGAGACCGGTCACTAGGCTGTTCTCAATCTTGAGAATGGTTTATTAATACGGGCCTTAGTTCACCTAAAACAATTTTCTAAAAACAATTATCAATGGCTATACTTTATATTTTCTAAAAATAGTTTATTGAGTCGTGATAAGAGATTTTTTTCATAAATATAAAGAAATTATTGATCGATATTTTTGAAAATAGTCACAGGAGTTCAGTATATTCTCCGACGTAATGAAATTCACAGTAAGTAAGTAATTTTAATCTAATAGTCTATGTTTTATTACTAAATACGTATACTATATCTAAGATACAATAACCTAATTTGAATATTTTCGATTGCTTTGGTTTGGTTTTGACATTGTAAATTAATTTGATTGTCTTGACATTTGTATTTAACTTTTATTATAATGACATTTTAATAACGGCAATAATAATTAGACATTGACATTATGACCTAGTGTATTTTGTATCTTGACATTTGTATTTTGCTTTTATTGTGTTGACATTTTAATGATTAGGTAATTTGAATAATATTTAATTTACTTTTAACCATTTGCATGCCATTAGATGACGCAACACGCTTGTTCTAAAATAAATGTTCATCAATGATTGTACCGTGTTAGCCTGCAAATAAATTATTTGTATTTGTATTTAAAGAAAGCTACCAAATAAATTTTTGCGGTGGACTATTATACCACAAAAATTACGTACTTTTACTGAACTAAACATAACTAAATGGTATAACAAAAAGCGTTCAAAAGTTTTTCAACAAAATGTTAATTCGTTTCCAGGGTATCGATTTTCCCGCTTCTACACTCGAATACTCGCTTCGTTAAATTCTTCGAGTCCAGTTCTAACCTATAAATTAAAAACTAAAGCTCAACCCAAGGAAAACAATAAAACGAATGGTAATATCGCGGTAGAGGGGAAGCGATTATATATCGCGAAAAGAAGACGTCACCAGGATTTTTTTTTTTTTTCGATTTTATTTTTTCAGTCACTGTCAGAAAATAAATAACAATAACAGAAAAGCTGAGGAGTAATAGGTTAGCATGGTTTGGGCACATTATGAGGAGGGATGAAAGGCACGTAACAAGACGAGTGTTAAGTATGAATGTGGAGGGATACAGAGGTAGAGGAAGACCAAAGAAAGTATGGGTAGATTGCGTGAGGAATGATATGTGTGTGAAAGGGGTGAGTACGGAGATGACGGCTGATAGAGGAGAGTGGAAGAGGATGACATGTTGTGCCGACCCCACCTAGAGTGGGATAAGGGCAGGAAAATGATGAGTTACTGTCAGAAAATATCAAACTCGAAGAACTCGAAATTTAACCATGGCAATGTATTCTGTTCATGGTACTTAAGAAATCTTTTGCGGTTTAGTCCTAGTCCTTTTCAACTAACCTGCCAGTTTTATAAACATCTGCGAGTTATCACTGGGATCGGCTTCGATTTGATGGGTGTGTGCGAAGTGAGTGTAAATATTACCTTAGTTTTAGGCTTAATTTCTATCGCACAGCGAGTTTCGTGTTTTGCAAAGTCTAAGCCTCAAATTTTGCCAAAACAAATTTGGATTTCATACTTCTGTAGTTTCGATCTCAAAAATCGGTACCCAGCACAAAACTAGAATTCGTTCTCACTATTCATATATAAATAATAAATAACACGACGTATTCTATCATATCTAGCAACAACACCAATTATCTATATTTAAAAAAACGTATCGTCGAACAGTTGTAATTCAAATAAATGTCCCTAGATGGCAGTGTTACTTGTTATTTGAACGAAAAATGTTACGAAAAGACGAATTTCGAATTTACCGAATGAAACGAATTTAATTTCTCCAGGCCCTTTACGGGAATAAGAATCAATTTATTCGACCCATTTAACGACACATAACACATATGTAGTGACAGATTAACATTTACAATCCAATACAATAAATTAAAGATCCATGACTCATGAAAAAATGTCGTATTCATCATAAAATTTACCATTAGCGGATTCGAACCCGCAACCGTTGGTTTCGAGGGCACCCATTCCACCAACTGGACATCGAAACGCCTTCGCGAAATGACTTTTACATAATACAGGATTCTTCTCGTAATAATTTGCTAATCAAATAATTTGAAACAGCGCCATCTATTGACACTAATTGAATATATGTGGTTATCACCGTCGAACATTAATGCCAATGGAATATCGTACGGGTGGAAGATATAACGATATAAAAAAGTAATATTACAATAGGCCAGCCGTGAGTCTACGGCGAACAGTATACTGTGCCGAGTAATTTATTGTATTTGTAAACAACGGATCCTGGCATCAATCACACCTGATGTTAAGTGAAGATGAGGCCGAAGGTGGAAGCGTGCCCACGCGTAACTCCCAACTTATTTGGGGGACTGGTTATCGTATTTCAAACAGTATATTTTATTATATTTAAAACACAGAATACTATCAACAACGCTGATTGGCGGCAGACTTAAAAAAGATGGCGGACAATTATAAATGGCGTAGCACCGACCAACCAATAACGAGATAAGTATACCCCTATGTGAATCAAGGACACAGTCAACGGATTTGAAAAGTAACGGAAATTCACTCAGTCGTTATACAATGTTAGTCGGAATGGGGGGTACTAAGCCGGAAGGGGGAAGGAGCACCTTGTCATGGTTCAAAATATTTATTTCGAAGGAAAAATTTTGACCTCCCCTTATAAAAGGTTAGATTAGGTCCCGTAAAAATGATTAAGTATGAGTATTGACTAGTGTCTGCGCGTCATTTGGAAGCTCCAGGGAATACCAGCGTATAATGAATGCCGATTTGAAAACCTTTTTGATTCCAGCTTGCGAAATTGATAATTAGATGGCAAACACCATGTTTACTTTTTGCATGTGTTTCTACTGTGTAATTCTTGTAACTAGTTGTTTGTGGGTTTAAATACTTTTTTCTTTCTTAAAGTGACCGATAAACCTAGAAAGGTTGAAATTTTTTCTCGGTAAAAAAGAAATATTTTGCCTCTGGAAAGTCTTCTGTTCGTGATACCTAAGAACCTCTATTCGGCTTAGTACCCCCCCTTCCGACTAACGTTGTATTGTGGCGTGTTTAAATGAACAATATTCAAAGTTTTGCATTTCAAATATTAACGGGTATTCTTGCCCTTTTAACCTACGCAAAAATATGGCTCTTAAAAAGTTTTGACAACAGTTACAATTTTCGAAATAGTGGATTTTTTGACGAAAATCATTTCGAAGATAATATTTGGTTGTTTTTGTTTACACAGTTTTGTTTATTTGAATGATGGAATCATTGTCTTTCGGGAGTTTTCAATTTACTTATTAATTTTTCTTAGCCGATTGCCTTAATCCATTCGAATAAAGAAATAATTTAACATTGTGCAATACTTAACATTTATATGCACCAATAAATTTCCAACTTTTTTTAAATTCATATTTTATGTACACGATTTATAATAACAATACATTTATTTGTCTGCGTATATTTGTTTTTATACGATTTCTTTATAATTGACGTAGACGTTACATAATTAAAGTTTAAAGCTGACGTCAATATCAGAGCCCAAGATAATAGCTGATGAGTTAACACATAAAAAACAACAGCAAATTGTCGGTTGTAGTGTGAATCACCAGCTATTTGTTGTCTCAATTACTTCTTTATTGCATTGTGACTCTTCATGTGCTAAAACACGACGGTGTTCGCGCACGAATTGACGACAGCTTTAAAGATAGGACATTCTTAACAAATTTTGAAAGCCGCCTGAAGTTCATTTAGTACGAAGCTTCAATCAACCTGAAATTACTTTAAAACTGCATTAATGTTTCATAAAAAAAACTTAATAAAAAGTATATGATATACAAAAACGATATTAAGTAATTTTTGTTCGGCGAATGGAATTTAATTGACATTCGTCCAATTAATCGCGTATTATTTTTCTCTCAATTACGCCACGACAGAAAAAACGCGCGCAAGACGAATTTGCGGCTGTCAGGCAAACATGATGATGTATTTATTTTGTTGTAACATTTGAGTAAATTTTTTTGTAATTGCTTGTTTTTGTAAATTTCCTGATTCTGTCGCAAATATGTTTCTTTAGTATAACGTTACATCGAGTAACAATAAGTAATGTGTAATGAAGCTTCGCAGTAACATGTAACTTCACGAGTTTTCGTAAAACAACGTTCGATTTCAAGTATGTAACCCACTCCCTACTAAATAGCTATGTGAAAAAGAAAAAAAAACGATTTGTAAGGCCGTTTGCACGGTCGGAGTATAAACTCTGATTTTACGACCTATGTTTGCAACATTTTAAATACACATATGATTAAGTCGGCAAGGTTAGGCGCCCAACAAACCATCAAAGATCTTGGACAAAGATCACCATCAATAGTCCACTTCCTCGGGATGATTTGTCCAATCGCAATTATTTAGGAGCTAAGCATTAAGGTGGCGAAGGGATTTTTTTACGTCATCCACGAGTAGACAGGTTGGTCCGATTTTATACTACCCTATATTACAAATATAAATAACAAAATATCAACAGAGGCTATTAGTCTCTTTAGCAAAGATATTTAGCAAATGAAATTTTTTGTGACGTATTTTAAGAACGAAATGTCTATTTCGTTCTTAAAATACGTCACAAAAAATTTCATTGGAATAAGATCTTTGATAGTGTAAGGTGCCAATACAAATAGTATACATTTTGCCACCAACTGTACTGTGACTTTATCTGTCTGTACATACATATATCGCCTAAGTTTAAAAACTTAAACATTTTAAAAATTAAATTCATATCTGAAAGCAATATATTTACACGTCTTATAATTCACATTGGAAA
The DNA here is from genome assembly GCA_949316235.1 of Oegoconia quadripuncta. NCBI lineage: Eukaryota > Metazoa > Arthropoda > Insecta > Lepidoptera > Autostichidae > Oegoconia > Oegoconia quadripuncta. The sequence goes on along the minus strand of OX438741.1, from coordinate 2,314,821 downwards.
CATTACTCACAGCCGCATTATAACAATTCTATACAATTTATATAAAAAAAAATCTAGTACAGTCCACAGTACGTCAAGCGTAACACTGCCAGTCTAAGCTGAACTACCATACGGTAGCAGTGTTGTCTGATGTGCGATTGACTGTACATACGAGGTTAGTCGGAAAGGGGGGTACTAAGCCCAAAGGTCGCATTAGATATCGAACAGAAGACGTTTTGTATATTCTTTTCTATGCTGTCAGAACAGCGGATTGGTTACTTTTATATGGAAAGTTTGAACTATGGTTCAAGAACAATTCAAGAATTCAAAAACAAGAACAAAATGGTTCAAGGTAGAACACATTACTATGGTAATGTGTTCTACTTATTGATCTATGACCCCCATCAGGCTTAGTACCCCCCTATCCGACTAACCTTAGATAAGGAGGTCCGAAATTTGAAATACAGCTGTGGACCTTGAAAGAATAAGTAGTTTTTCCCTTCTTCCAGTTTGAAATTGTATTGTAAACCGCTTAGTCCCAGTTCATAGATATTTGCTGTAGGAGCTTGACCAAAAACAATTGACAATTCGTCAATCAATGGTTTCAACGACCCGGTCTGTACACAGTTAATAGTCTATGATTATGGGCTTTTTGGCGGGTACTCGTGGAGTGATGTTCCATTTTTCTTTTATTTCTTATAATTTGTGCTTTTTGAGTTTTGAAGCTTAATTGCGTAACGAACTTCCCGTGTTTTCTTTTGTAAAGCATTCTGCCATTTTACTGAAGAATTACTTGACCGTGACTAGACTTTGTACACCCCAAATACAAGTCGAATGATTTGTTTTGACTTAGGCTGACTTCACTAAAATGAAGAAATTAGACATGGCTGTATGGACTTAGATTCCTTTGCCTTCTCCGAGCGGATATGATTACTCGACAGATCGTCATACATTTTTTGATACCGTTTTAATATGCAACAGATTCTCAAGCGTCAACTTAAGGTCATCTCAATCTTGAGAGCGGTTTATTAATACGGCCCTTAATTCCAGTACGCCACCTATTATTACCGTGGAAACCTTTTTTGTCGCCCGGAAAACGTCACTGCGTCATTTTTAGAGGCGTCACTAGTTCGGTTACTTTCTGGACTAGGAATTGCCATTTGACTTCTAGGTTTAAGATTTAACTATGAAATGGGACTAACCACGAGTTGCACAAAGTAATGTTACATTACGCCGTCTCTTTCAATGTCGTACATACAGAAAGAGATACTGACTCGAATACTATCAGAATCACCAGAAACATAAAACCCTTTGTAACTCGCCTTAAGCGTTGTGGAAGCAATTGAGTTGAAAAGAGAATGAATAAACAGTTGGTGCGCGGGAGTTGATTTCTCAATAAAATTTTAATTGAGTGTAAAATTAAATGTAATATGTGGGTATTATTATTTAAGAATAATATTTAGTATATAAAGTATTACTATTGCGTTTTTGGGAAATGGACCAGTTTACGGGAGTTCATATGTTGTAGTTAGAGGTTGAAATTAGCTATTTCATGAAATGGCTAGGCGTTCATGTAGCAGGTAGATCGATGAATTAGCCATTTCATGAAAAATGCGTTAAAAACACTGTCAGGTGGCCACCAGACTGTTTCAAATCCATCGCGCTGGGCCCGCGTGGATTATGACTCATACCATCTCCCAGTGAGAGCAGACTGTATCCCAACAGTGGGGACGTGTAGGGCTATAGATGAATTGAAAAAATAGTAATGCAGGAACTGACTTCCGGCAGCGGTATTCCCGAACGAGTACGACATTGGAACCTTCAAGAAACGAGCCTACACCTTCCTCAAAGGCCGGCAACGCATCTGTGACCCTTGTGGCGTTGCGGGTGTCCATGGGCGGCGATGATTGCTTTCCATCAGGTGACCCGCATGCTCGTTTGCCGCCCTCTCATATAAAAAAAGTTCACTTACCAAATATGCCCTATTTTTTTCCTTACGGTAAAAAAACTCATCCGGTATAATAAATTTACATTACCAGCAATCCCGTTTCAAAACCGGGTCATTCAATCCTATGTGGTTGAAAATTTTTCCTTTCAAGACTATAACCATAGGACATTACAAGTAATCTCTGCTCTGTGGCATGCAACCGTACTATCAAAAATAATACAGTTGTATACGAGCCCCCTTCTAATTGCAGTTGCGCATGCGCAAGCATAATCCCGCATGCGTACCTATAACCTTCATTCCTATTATTAGGCACGTATTACGGAACGACTTCGACTCGAAAAGCATAGATAATAACAATTGGCAATAATTAGACTAGAGAATCGTTCCATACTGCGAACCTTAGATTGATCTATGCTGGACCCTCTACAGACTGCACCCTTATAACATACAGCGCCATCTAGTTCCAGACTAAGCAACTAGGCTTGTATTATGGATTCCAGATGTTTGATATACTAAACGAATACGTTTTTTTATTGTAAATGTATACATATATGAAAATATCTACAAGTCGGATACACACGTCCGTATAATACAAACACATGCCGCTACCGGGATACGAATCCGTGACCTCTGGTTTAGTGGTTAGTATCTAACCACTACACCATATAGATCATCGATTATCCAACTTCAATAGTAAGGAACACATCGGAAACCGTCAAATTCGATCAAAACACGACTTCAACTGTCAAATTAGTTCAATAGTTATGCTTCAACTGTCACATGAAGTTCATTACCATTGAAAATAGATAAGCCGTTGCTCAGGTTTTAACAGAGTGTAATACTCATAGTTTTTAGTGAATCCCAGCGATAGGCTCTCTAAATACAGTTACGCATGCGTAGTTACAGTTCCGCATGCGCATTTATTTCTGACTGACTATGTTACTTTAGTTTGTCCCGGATTTTCTTGGGCTTCACGGAAAGTAGGGGGTCCAATCGGGGGGGTCCATTTCCTTAAACATCCTGTGTATTTAGTAAAACAGAGGATATAATAAAGCTGTATCTAAGCGGGAAGCGAATCACACAACCTCTAGCAGAGCACCTCGTACGTCGGTTTACGCTGAAACAAAGACAAATTTAAATTAGCAAACTGCTTTCAATACATTAAAAGGGTGTAAATTTAAGACTTAATTCGCGTGAGTACAATTTTTTTTTTATTATGAACCGGGGCAGCGTAGACCACGGACTTTTCGTAGGCTGGACAGGAGTATGTGGACTGTATGTCATTCCCTGCAATAACGCACGGAGAACAATAAAGTCAGGGCGACAAAAATTTCGTCGTCCGCGTTGCACCTTTTCACAAAGACATCTTTAGATTAGTTATTTATAACTTCGTCGTTTTTAAAGAACTGTTTATGGGACTTGTGAATTTCGGTGTTTTGTGATATAAATTATAATCATAGATAAAGCAGTCTCAGCGTATGAGAATGGGGACTCCAGCAACACGTGAAGCCAGAATGATCACTTAAACAGAAATGTTGCGTGCGTTTTCCAGTAAGTGGTACTGGTAGAACAACCAGCGCTGTGGTATGGACCACTGTCTGTGCTGCAGCATATGCTGAGTCAGAGCCCGTTCAGTGCACAGTGGGTACAGCCCACCGCTGGGAAAATCTTGTATGGTGTATAAAAATTTTCAAAAAATCAAAAAAATGTTTATTTGCGTTTACAAATTAATCCTTATGCTAAGAACACAGTGGTTGGAGGACACCTATTAAGCATTTTATAAAATACTTGTGCCAGATGGCCCCGCTCTTCCAAATACAATACAGTTATATCTGCATTGTTTTGTTGTTGTTGTTGTATGTTAATCAAAGCTGGCACAACTTACATATATAAGCATTAGCGGTCACCATATCCTCGGCGCGACGTCACTCGAGAAGCCCGCCTCACGTGCCTTCCAGTATTCACCCGTGAACACCCACATCTCTTCGCCGCCCTCCGCTGATTTGCTGAAATAATACATGTCAATCACACCTGATGTTAAGTGAAGATGAAGCGGATGGTGAAAGCGCGCTCATCCAGAACACTTTATTTGGGGGACTGGCGATCTAATCTCAAACAGTTTTAGTGCGGGTCCATCAGTAATATGAACTCTGCAATTTCTTGTATTTAGTATGCATGCCTACATATCATATAAATCTTATAAATTATAAGAATTGTAAAAAAAAAATTATTTGTTAATAAATAAATTTTGTATTATTTTTTCTTGTATCTAAAAGGAATAGTGCGAAATGCTTTTAGACAGATCATCTACAGGGGGAAATGCGAATAACGCGAAATACTCTTAAACAGATCTGTTAGCGAAAATCCGAATACGGCGAAATGCGCTTTAACAGATCATCTGCAGGGCAAAATGCGAATGCGGCGAAATGCTCTTACAGAGATCATCTGCAGGGGAAAAAGCGAATACGGCGAAACACTCTTAGAGATATCATTTGCAAGGGAAAATGCGAATATGGCGAAATGCTCTTAAATAGATGTATAAAGGGGAAAATGTGAATACGGCATAATGCTCTCATCATCTGCAGGGAAATATAAATAAATATCTTTGCACATACACACAGCACCATCTAGTTCTACACTAAGCAACTAGGCTTGTATTATGGATATAGGATAAACTACACAAATACATTTTTTCTTGTAAATAAATACATAAATAATTGCAAAACATCCATAACTCGGGAACACATGTCTGTATTCATCACACAAACATATGCCCCTTGCGGGATTCGAACCCGCGACCGTTTGATATAGCAGTCAGAATTTTTAACCACTACACCAAACAGGTCAGTCACTTGGGAAATACTGTCAGACAGATTCATTCATAAGAGCGAGATTTAAACAGTGATCGTTTTCTTTTCTTTATTTATCCATAGAACATTATTTAAACAATCTTCACTATAAGACGCCTACGAAAACTTGTAAAGGTTTGTGTGTAGTGTTAAAAACGGTCATCTGGATACCTCTATAGTCGGTTTATATGAAAATAAAGGACTAATCACTTTATTACATGTTATAGTTCGATAGATTAAATACAGATCTTTCTTTCTACAAGTCTTTCGTTATCCTGTAAGATACAGTAAATTGTTGTTTCGGTAAAACAAACTCACCGGAACCAGGCGGGCGTATGCTCTGGACTATCACGTCTCCTCTCCCGCTGGGCTTGCTCCAGCTGGTGTTTGTATTGCTCAGCTGCATCCACGTCGCCTTCCTCCAGGGCTCGTTGATCTGGCCTGCAGGATAAGGTTCGTACTATGTACCATCATGTCATTCATCAATCGTGATTTCAGTACGCTCATTCTTCGCATTTTCTTCCTATCATTGGCAATCGATGTATTATCTACCAAAAGTTCCAAAAACTTGCATGTGGCAATCTTAAAGTTTGGCACAAAGGGTGGTCTTATGGCACAAGTCCAGAAATAAACACGAAAACCATAAATTTCAAAGCCAATATGGAATTAAAGCATGAAAATTTTGATGTTTGACTTTGACAGTAACAAAATCAAAGTCAATAATGCTTTATTTTGTAGATACACAAGAGTACACTTAATTTTTTTTTACATTTACATTTTTTTAACATTTTCCCCTGAGAAGAACAAGCAAGAAACTCGAAGGGTTGCTCTTTTAAAATCAGGCTTTGATTTTACACAAAGTTTTTTTATATTTCATTATTAATTGTGAAATAGCCTGGCATGCGAACGATCTGATTATGTCCAGGGATGATTATCGTCTAAATAGTCTGATATTTTATAATACGCTTTGTTAAAAAAGTTTATGTTTTATAGTATCTTTAAATTTATTGAGAGGAAGATTTTGTATATCAACTGGAACCTTTTTAAAAAGCGATACACCTTATTAAAGCCACATGGTCGCTCGAATAACTCAATGACTTTGCGTGTACGATTGACATGTACATGTTTATTTTAAAATATTGTAATTATATGTATTGAGGTTATACGTCCTCACTTTTGCCCGTCACACAGCCTCGTCTCACTGGGAGAGGGTAGTGTTGGCACTGGTGGGGTTCGTATCAGACTAGAGGCCACTTGATAGTCACTGTTTTTAAGCCGCCCCAGTAGGCCACCGACTTGGCTTGAAAACAACCGGCACCGATTATTTAACGTGCTCACAGAAGCACGGAAATACTGCCCGCGGCAGATGTTGCTTTACTTCGCTACATTCGCTAATTGAAAACGAATAGCGAATGCGACTGCGTCACGAGTGTTTCATCATCATCATCATCAGCCGGTAAACATCCCACTGCAGCGATAGCCTTCCCTCGTATAATGAGGGAGTATGGACCATAGTCTACCAGGCTGACCCAATGCGGGTTGGGGACTTTCTCATGCCTCAGAATTTTTATTTCTCAGGCATGCATTTCTTCACGATATTTTCACCTTCACCGTTTAAGAGAGCAGTTGGATAAAAACGCAGAATTAAATTACAATTACATTACATGGCCTGCCGGGGAATGAACCCGGACCTCCCAAATTGGGAGACCGCGTCTTAGTAAACCATTCTCAAGATTGAGAACAGTCTTGTGACCGGTCCCAAATAAACGTGTTGATTAATAAACCGAACTTGAGACCTGAAAAGCACGTGTATACTCAAGCAGTACTCACTTGAAGGGTGCGCGTATTTATAAACGAAACTCAAGACTACCATTCATTCGCCTACACCTCAAGATTGGTTTATAAATTAGCACGGAGCTTGAGATAGCGTCAACGTCAAGACTTGTATTAAAAAAAATTGGTTTATTAAAATGGGCCTTAAAGGCTGAGCCACCGAAGCTTTTACCGAGTATTTAATAATATCTTATTGAGCTACTAATGGTTGATTGTTACCTGAACCTGGTGTCTGTGTGCGGCAGAAGTGATCTAATGCCGGGCTCCATCTCGTTTAGTTCCATCGCGAACCGCGTGAAGCCGTAGTATAACTCGTGGTCGGGGGGCATCGTACCTAAATATTTTAAAATTTCGAATTAATAGAAGAGAATAGAATTTTTAGGCGTAGAATGAAATGAAATGAATTTATTTCATGTAAGTTTGGGTTACAAATTTGCAGATTTCTTGCAATCAGTAAAATGGTATCGCCAAACCCTACCTTTTCAGGTGCACATACATTATAGTGCTTAAAATTAAAGTTGTCAATAAAACTTAATAAGATATTTATATCAATCAAACAAATAACTATCAAACAGATTGCCTACTATTTATAGTCAAGAAATTCAGCCACGCTATAAAAACGCCGATCACAGAGCCACGACTTTAATCCTCTCTTAAATATATTAAGTTTCTCGTTTTTTTAGAGACTGGTAATTTATTATATAATGTTATACACATCATAAAACAATTTTCTCTCAATGTCCGAACAACTATTGTTATGGGTCTCCGAAATCACTATAGTAAGGGTGAAATATATACAGAATGAATTTGAATTCGTGTAATTCCCATTAACTCGTGACGCCATTCTTGATTACGAACAACGTTCCCCAAGGAACCATAGTCGAATTCGATCAAACAATTTTCGATTATCCATACAAAGTACACCATTCCATCCCCCAACAGCTTCAACTGGATGGCCATATGTAATATTAATTTGTCTTCTACATGCTTCATTCAGGACACACTCCATCAACATATGGAAAACGTCTTCTTTAACGTCACATTCTGTACAATTTGGCGAAGGTACTTTCCGCATCATGAATGCAAACTTGTTTATATTATATATATTATTCTTTATTGCAAATAAACACAAAAGATACAATTGTCAGATACAAAGATACAAAGGTGAGCTTATCTCTAAGAGAGATCTCTTCCAGCCAACCCTATAAGTGGGAAGTTGTTAAGTGGGATGTGTCCGGAGCGAAGTCTGAAAGCCATGATAAGGTCTTGTCTGTTCATTTGGCAGTTATCGATCCAGGAAGTATTCCACGGATGAGGTTGGATCGTTTTGTACCAGATACCCTTCTCCTTGGACCGTTTATCGAAGTACTCTTTCCAATCTATCTTACATTTTTCTTTTACAAGTGGTATACGATCGGTATAAAAGGGTAATATGTTACATTTCAATTCCATCATTACAGGCCTCTCTCGCCAAGGAGCCATATTAAGTTATTATGTCTCAGAAGCTTATTAGGGGCTTTAATATACACCGTGTAACGGTTAAGTGTAGTCATATTTTAAGGGCTTGTTCTACCCATCAATACGAACAACTTTTACTATGGGGGCAACTTCGAAATCGCGAAAAAAAAATCAGCTGTTTCATACATTGCATCGGGAGGTTATTGAAATTTTCTATGGAACAGCTGATTTTTTTTTCGCGATTTCGAAGTTGCCCCCATAGTAAAAGTTGTTCGTATTGATGGGTAGAACAAGCCCTTAAAATATGACTACACTTAACCGTTACACCCTGTAGATACTCGTTTGTGATAGAAGTTCGGGGCAATCTATGAAACCTTGTGCAATTTTTTGTAGAAAGGCAAGATCTGCAATTTCGCGACGTTTTGTCAATGGCAGTAGGTGAGTGTTTTTTACTTAGATTGACATAGTTATCCGAACTGTACCTGTCTTTAGTTCGAATAATAAACTACCTATGCCAATACCTTCTATTTCACTTACCTAATATTTCTACTTACTGTAAAAAAACTCATTCGGTATATTCACTCTTAAGCCCGTATTAATAAACTATTCTCAAGATTGAGAACAGTCTTGTGACCTCAGCCTCAGCGGCGAATGTATGATAGTCTTGAGTTCCGTTTATTAATACGTGAAACTCTCAAGTGAGTACTGCTTGAGTAAGCACGTGCGTTTCAGGTATCAAGTAAACGTGTTGATTAAGTTTACTTTAGAAGTGATCTCAGCTGAGTAGACCTCAAGATTGGTTTATAAATTAGCACGGAGCTTGAGATAGCGTCAACTTCTTAAGACGCATCTCGGGTGAGGAGGTACCTCAAGACTTGCATTGAGATTGGTTTATTAATACGGGGCCTTAGTCACTGTCACTTATCGTTACATTATGGAGGACTCACCAGGCCGCCATAGACACCTCGCCGATGGCGGTTCACCAGCGTACAGCGCTTCGGACCAGCGCCCCTGCAGGCGGAGCCGGGTGCCGCCGCCAGTCACGGCGCCCCGGACCTCGTGTCGGCTGCTCGACCATGAGCTGGCCTGAGAAGTATTTTTGCTATATTTCAAGTATGTCGTTCCATGCAGGCGAAGCCGCGGGCGATAAGCTAGTTCGGTTATACATTAACCAGCATGCAAGAGTTCACCTCTAGAGACCGCCTCCGTGGCTCAATGTAAATAACACTGGGTTTACGATTCAGAGGTCGCGGTTTCGATCCCCAGCGGGGTACATGTTTAAGTACTCGGTTTGGTTGGTGGTAGAACATTTTAAATGTCCGCCTGGCTAGCTACCACCATCTTATCTAAACCTGCCGCCAAGCAGCAATGTTAATAGCATTGTTGTGTTCCGGTTGTCAGAGATAAGATAGCCAGTCCCCCAAATGTGTTGGGGTTTCCGGGTCAGTACGCGTCCACCTTCGACCTCATCTTCACTTAACATCTGGTGTGATTGAGGTCAAGTACCAACCCGCTGCATAAAAAAAGACAGCGTGTACTCGGGGTAGTTAAAATTATTATAAAACATGGCGGTTGCTTACCTTGATGAAGTTGAGTTTGCAGGATATGTCGGAGCCATGGCACACTATGTGCATATCGCCATACTGGTCTACCCACCGCTGCCCACCGAACAGGTTGTGAACACACGTTGTTACCTGCCGACAGGTGGTTTATAAAATATCATCATCAGCCGACGTCCTGTGTTAAACATTATACCTTCCAGAGTGACCGATTGGAAGCGGCCTGCATCTAGCAACATCCCGCGACTTTTATCAGGTCGTCTGTCAGAAGGAAACATTTGATTCTAAGAAAAATGTTAGGTTTAGGTTTGAGAGTTTATTTCTCCTTTTTGTAATATAATAAGCTTTATATAAAATCAAAGCCTGATTTCATAGGAGCAACCCTTCGAGTTTCTTGCTTGTTCTTCTCAGGGGAAAATTGCATTTTGAACAAGCAGTAGCTTAAAAAATGTAAAATTTACTATGTAAAATTGACAATTTTAAGTGTATTCTGTGTACCTACAAAATAAAGTATTTTTGACTTTGACTTAAAGCTAGTTACCGATTTATTAGAATTTTTTTTATTCTATCACTAGCACGTACTCTATGCATTTGCAAAAAATCACGGCCTTTAAAATTATAGCAAGTTAAAACTGTATCCTTACTCGACTACTACAAAATAAATCAACTATGACTTTGACCTACATACCTTGTTCCAGCTGTAATGGTCTCCCGTAGTGAGGAGCCGCACGTGGACCCGGCCCGTAGGCTGGAACTCCATGGACTTGCCCCAGAACTTGGTCTTGATACGCGCCTCCTGCCAGAAGCACCAGCGTGGCGACTCCGCGTGGCACGCAGATATCGGCGGATGGTGGGACACCTGGGACCATTAATTTATATGCTATAGAATGTATTGCAGAAATGCTTTTTTAATTTTTTGCGGAAAATTAGTTGCGGATTCGATACCCTTAAGGGGTAAATGTTTGTGTAATGAATACGAACATTTGTTCCCAACTCTTGTATAAAATTTTTAAGGCTGGTTTTTTTTTTTTTATTAAAAAACTGGTTTCGCGTTTGACTACAATCTCACCTGATGGATAGTGACGATGTAGCCGAAGATGTACGTTTGTTGTTTTAATGAATATGTCATTTTATTGTCATGGCAATTGCCAAAGTTTATCGGGTAAATTTTGTTAGACCTTATTTATCTCACTACGCTAACCATCGTGTTCCTTATTATTAAATAGGTCGGGGAAGTGTCCAGTCTTCAGCAACAGGAGGTGTGAACCCGTCACCTGTTCAGCCAGGAAGCGGAAGGCGCGATCGGCTCTCATGCACTCGTAAGTCTCGGCCAGGAGAGGGTTGAAGGGTTTGGAGGCGGCGCGGTGGGCGGCGGCCGCGTAGGCGCTGACGGCGAAGGCGGCCACGAGCGCCATGCGGTCGGCCGCCCCGCTGCACGCGGCTGCAGCGTCCAGCAGCTCGGAGTACTCCAGCTCCTCGCACAGCCGCTGTGGAACGCAGATATGTTATCTAAATAATCAACTGTAAACGCTTTATTGCACAAAAGAAAATAAATACAAAACAAATGCACGAAGGCGGATTTGTCCCACAGTCGTAAGATCGTAAGGAACAGTAGATTGGGCGTTCAACTTACTTGCATACAGTAGGCAGGCAGAAAAACAAGTCATTGTATATTAAATTTAATTCGAGTAACGACTCTACTCCTGATTATGAACAACTTTCCATTAGGAACAATAGCCCAAATCGGCCGAAAATTGTTGGACTTCCCATACTAAAGATGGTTTCACAATAGTTTACTTTGAATGAGCAATCGATTTTTTTTTATCGAATTCGACTATGGTGCCTTAAGGAAAGAGTAAATAGGCATTTACTGGGATCGCGTGTTTCATCTTCGACCACATCGTCGCTTTCCATCAGGTGAGATTGTGGTCAAAGGCGAATCCTGTCAATCAAAAAAAAAAAATGTTGTTCGTAATCAAGAGGGGCGTCATCAGTTAATGGCACTTACACAAATTCACCCTGTATACACTCATTTTTTCCCTAGGCGTCTGCTGCGCACTTGGACATGTCCATTACAATATAATACAATAAATTAATTTTAAATGTATACCTAATTACATTTCATAATGTATATACATACATATAACAATACATAAGTAGAATAAATATATGAACTACACGTATTCTACATAATAGCAATAAATAGGGATATTTTTTTTTTGTAAATAAATACATAATGTTGGCTTTTGGCTTGGGGAATTGGGTCCTTGCATTGTAATTTTTTTTTTTACCAGATGTTTTCTTTTAGCGTAAGGAAAAAAGTAGGGATTAGGTAAGTGAAATAGAATATAGCATAAAAATAATAATAATATCCTTAGACATACACACAGCGCCATCTAGTTCCACAGTAAGCAACTATAGGCTTGTGTTGATACATGATGGTTGATATAATACATAAATACTGTTTTTTTTTTGTAAATAAATACTTATTATAAATGAAAACATCCATAACTCGGTTACACACGTCCATATTCATCATACAAACATATACCCCTAGCGGGATACGAACCCGCGACCTTTCGGTATAGCAGTCAAGAGTTTTTAACCACCAGACCAAACATTGACCAAACAAGTTATGAACATTGCAATCTAAATAAAGCTTGTTAATAATAAGGCTTAGCTTGAATAGAATTTCACTAACCTGCAACATATTTAGTGGCTCGTTTATAGTGACAGGCATCGATATCTGACTGAGATCCTTCCCAATGTTCTTATACAGTAAGTTCCATAAGCTGGGGCCCCCAGGCGTGGGCCTGGCACACGGCAGGCCCGTGCGCCGCGCCCAGCACTCGGGCCGGGACTCCAGGCCGTTCTGGTCCAAGCGCAAGGATACTGGCTCCGCTGATAGCACTGGATACAGATGAAAATATAGTTACAGGTTGGTTGAGGTATTTTGATAACGCTTTTAGTGATAAGGTCGCCAAATTGTACATTCTATTCTTACCACTTTTCTGAAACTTTTATTTGAATAAATGCTATTATTCTGTTCAAGAATTTATTAATGATAAATTGTAATTAGCACCTGGTTACTGACATTTGCATGCCCTTTTTACTGACATTTTAATGAATTGTTATTTTATTTAATTCATTGTTTAAATTATCTTTCTGATCTGTAAGATGACAGATTTTGACATTATATTTTTCCAATTTATTGATTTTTAATGCGTGATCTGTCTTCACATATTATAATATTTTGCACGCTTCTTAAAGCAGAGTATGTCTTGGAAAATAATTTATTAAGACCTTATTGTACCATATTCTTGCAAATAAATAATTTTTATTTTATTTATTTATTTATTTTACTGTATTTTCTTATCTGTTGTGCAATAAAGTGTATTTGTATTGTATTTTGTAGCTGGTGGGCCTCCAGCTGAGCGCTGTATTTTCTTTATGCGCAACGGGTGATATAAATAGTTATTTAAAAAGACCAACCCCCTGAGTTTCATTCTCGTTCCTCTCTGGGGAGTTTGCCTTGTGAATGAGCGATATTTTTTTTATGCACAACGGATTAGCATTGACCTCAATCACACCTGATGTTAAGTGAAGATGAGTACACCCGTCTTATTTGAGGGACTGGCCATCTTATCTCTGACAACAGGAACACAACAATGCTAATAACATTTCTGTTTGGCGGCAGACTTAGATAAGATGGTGGTAGCTAGCCAGGCGGACATTTAAAATCCCCTACCACCAACCAAACCGAGTACTAACTACCACCGCTGGGGATCGAACCCGCGACCTCCGATTCGTAAACCCTATGTGTTTACAAGGTTGTGTATTAAATTTAACTGCATTGACGCAATGAGTGTCTAAGGCTGTTAATGACTTACTGGCATTATCTGAGTTATCGGAGCTAGCGGATCCCTCTTCGCTGCTCAAGGAGCCAGCCTCCGAAGTTGAGTCTCCATCCAGCTCTATCACGCCGGCCTGGAGACAAATTTATATAAGGATATATTTCTAGTCCTTTAAAACCCATGTCTTTTGGCTTGGTACTTGACCTCAATCACACCTGATGTTAAGTGAAGATGAGGTCGAAGGTGGAAGCGTACTGACCCGGAAACCCCAACTTATCTCTGACAACCGGAACACAACAATGCTATTAACATTGCTGCTTGGCGGCAGATTTAGATAAGATGGTGGTAAAATGCCCTGCCACCAACCAAACCGAGTACTTAAACATGTACCCCGCTGGGGATCGAACCCGCGAACCTACGAATCGTAAACCCAATGTTGTTTACATTGAGCCACGGAGGCGGTTAAAGGTTAGGCGATGTACCTTATGCGTAGACCGACTAAGTCGCATTTTGTGTCTATTTGTGAAATACCGTGCGGGATAATCCCTCATAAAGTTGATATTTTAAATAATGTGTTTATGGATACATAAACTAAACAATAGGTACTTAACGAAACGACGGCCATTGTAACATGAGTGCTAGTGAATAGGAGCCAACCTTATCCTGCCTTGAGTGTCACAATAAAAAAGACTCTCCTCGTTATGACCCTCATTATATGCAGTGAAACGCTGGATTACTTGAATAGGAATGAATGTACGTTATTTATTTGAAGGCATACACAACAGATGTCACTCATTACATCTTTTACAATAGATATCTAACAGGTTAGTTCAAGAATAACACCCAAAGCGTGTACACACAGCTAGTTAGATAGATAGATAGATACAGCGTTTATTTGCATAATTACAGAAACACATACAAAAATATTCGACGCAACAATCATTCTGCTTGGTGTTATTCTTACGAAATGTAGCCTTATTTCACAGTAACAAAAATAAAAACTAAATAGTTATAGGGGTAATTGTACTAAAACTTGTTATTAACGATAGCAAAACTAAATAATATAGGAAACATATTACATATAGTAAGCACATAAATTTATAGTAAGAGTGTTTATAATATGTGTATTTGCATTTATAATAAATTACCTGACGAACTTAAATTAGAGAATAGCATAAATTTATTTAGAACGAAACTAATAAAATGGCTTACGTCAAATTGTTTCTATAGTGTTAAGGAATATTTAGAATTTAAAAAAACAATTAGATGATATTAAGTGATAATACGAATTGTTGAAAAGTATCTGTTACACCAGTAATTAAACGGAACCTGAAACCATTTGCACACCTGCATGCAGGTTGAACTCATTGTGGACGAACTATACCTAACATCTCTTTTACTGTGTTCTGGCAAATAACTATTTGTCTTTGTATTTGTAAACTAAATATCAACTATTTATAAAAAACATCAATGAGTGAGTAGTCTACTTAACCTAATTTAACTGCTCACCATAGCCATAGTTATAAATATTATATACTTAAAGTAACAACGGCCATTATAACACGAATACAATTTTCGCCCGTGTCGCAATAGAAAGAGTAATATTACGAATTCCATGTTGATCTTACACCATACACGTTAGTCTTTCAAAGCGCTTCTCACCTCGTCCCCGGCGAGTATCTCGGTCGGCTTCAGCTCGTCATGCTCTTCAGCATCGAAGAATTCTGATGCTGACACACAGGAGGAGCTGTAGCTCAGGGACTGCGCGAATTGCCGGACCATCTGTTGGAAATAAGCAATAATTGTGAACTACACTAGACCTCATAGCCTCTGCTTCTTTTTGGGACTTTTAGCGACGTTAATAGGCACTGTTGCTTTGCCATATGACATCGTTTAATCTTTAATATAAAAAAAAAACCGTACTCAAATCTGACCACGCATTACTGAGATACGTCCGGACAAAGACTGGGCACATACATATAGTCACGCCTGTTTCCCGTAAGGGTAGACAGATACCATAGACTTTCACTGCTACGATCCTGATACACCTCTTTTTCTTCATTAACTCTCATAAGGTTGTTCATACATATTCGTCGGTTTAGGGAACTCTTGAGTCGGTCTTTCTTGAAGACGAAGTCTTTAATCAATGTGTGTTACCAGTGATGACTTGCTCTCCCACCAAGTCTCATAAAAAAGCTAAAGGTCACGCAACGAGCTATTCAGAAGGCGATGCTCAACGTACCGCCCGTAGTCGTAATGCTAGGGTAAGGCTAGACACAGACCACAGACTTCCACTTGCTACGATCCTGACACACCTCTTTTGCTTCATTCACTCTCATAAGGTTGTTCATACATACTCGTCGGTTTAGGGTACTCTTGACTCGGCCTTTCTTAAAGACGATATTAAGATGAATGATAAAGATGTTACCAGTGATGACTTACTCTCCCACCAAGAGCCTCATAAGAAAGCTAAAGGTCACGCAACGAGCTATTCAGAAGGCGATGCTCAACGTACCGCCCGGAGTCGTAACGCTAGTACCAACATATAACGATGTAGGATATTAAGCTTAGTTTTAAAGAATAGTTTTTAATTATATATTTAGTAGATTTCAAAAGAATAAAGGAACGCACTCGCATCAGTCTGCCATGTTTGTGACGTCACTTGCTTACTCATTTTGTCTTATCTTACTTGACGACTCTAACGTAGCCGCGCGTGTTTTATTATTAATTTACTCCAAAATTCAATAAATAACAAGTGAAGGTTGCTTTACGGATTAGCCTCTGTATAAGGCCCCATCCTAGTGTCGAAGACCAGTGGAAGACCAGGGAGCTCCCGAGAAGATCCTTCTGAGGCAACACACAGGACCACGAGATACCTAGCTTCCTTCATAGTTTTTTCTAGAAGAAAGTGATATTTTTACAGTCCACTGCTCGTTCCAACGATGTCACATTTCTTCATTTGATGGCTGATCCTATGGGCCTCGCAAGAAAGCTCAAGTCAAGTTACCGGTTGGTATACATACAGGGTCCGAGTTGTTCACTGAGGACAGCTCCGCCAGGTCCGAGGCGTCGTGGATGCGGGAGAGTCGCGACCGAAGCTCTGTGGAGTACACTTCACTGGTCATTATTTATATCCGCGACTGGCACAATATTGCAAATGGACACATTAGATCAAGTCGCCAGAGCTTTAGATGTTTGCATAAGTCCATACCGCTCATTTCGCTTTTAGCGTACGCAAAAACTTCGGTATTTCCTTTTTATTCTGAATCTAATACATAAATGTCGCAGGCAGGTCGTTGAAATTACGTAAATACTTTAAGTAGAACCACGATACTTTTAGTGATAATTAAACTAATAAATAAATTACCACTATACCAAAAGGTTGCGGGTTCGAATCCCGCTAAGGGCATATGTTTGTGTGATGAATACGGACATGTGTACCCGAGTTATGGATGTTTTCATTTATAATAACTATATTTTTACAAAAAAAAAATGTATTTATGTAGTATATCAACCATCTGGTATCCACAACACAAGCCTATAGTTGCTTACTGTGGAACTAGATGGTGCTGTGTGTAGGTCTAAGGATATTTATTTATATATTTCCATCAAAGTAGAATAGGACCAACCCATCTCTTCCCGTGGGCGAAAAGGCGACTAAAGATTTTAAGCATATTTGAGTATAGAGTAGCGTCATCGTGTGGCGATTATGGCAAATTCTCACATTGAAAGCGTTCTATAAGCTGTTGAAGAAGCCTCTGGAGGTTTACAGTGTGTCATAGAACGCGTTCTTACCCGAATTCTGCTGCAGCGCTGAGGAGAGGTTTGTCCTAAGTGCTGCTACCACCGCGCCGCCGGGCGTTGCCGTAGTGTCCGCCGCGTCCATCGCCGCGCGTAGTCGTCCGCGTTCGCATACCTGCTCAAACAAACCGGTAATGTATCACAATCTGATTTAGAATATTGAATGCAAGGATCTCGCGAATTGAATGTTATCACATTTAATAAAGGTTCTTTCTAGTAATAACTTTTTGTTCAAATATTTCATCGCAACGCCATCTATTGCATTTATTAACTAACCATTATCATCATCAGCCCGTAAACATCCCACTGCAGGGATATAGTGCTTACCTCGTATATGAGGGAGTATAGTCCGCCACGCTGGTCCAGTGCGGGTTGGGGACTTCACATGCCTTTGAATTTTTATTTCTCAGGCATTCAGGTTTCCTCACGATGTTTTTCTTCACCGTTTAAGAGGAGTCGGATAAGTGCACATAAGTAATTAAAGTTAAAACCTCATTGGTACATGGGAATCGAACCCCTCCCCTTACTTAGCAATATAAGTGGAAGAAAAGCAGATTACGAACCTCTAAATACCTGATTTATTCATGTCCTTTAAATGTACTAAATAAAAAATTTTAGTCCAATCAAATTACTTGCAATAAATATACCCCCTAGACCCGAAATACGCAGAGAGCGCTGTTCGCCAAATCATAGAGAAATTACTCACTATCGCGTGGTGGAATCGGACACTTATGAACGTTATTTAACACCTAATAAACTCAGAGTATTCGACTTCAAAGCTGTTTTAATGTTTACGTACTTGTGTATATTAGACTACAGCGAACCCATTTGAACGTCGCCATATGCTGTCGCAGAGTAGTCTGCAAGCGTGTAAAAAATGACGCGTCGTCGATTGCAGTTAGCTTAAGTATATCAACGATAAGTCCAATAAGGACTTTAAACTTCCTATGATCTTATAGGCCATGATTTTTTGCACATGGAAAGAGTACCTGTCAGTGATACGAGTAGAATAAAAATGTTTTCTAACAAATCGGTAGCTTGCTTTAGATATAGTATAGGTCAGATAGTCCGATATATATATCGGTCCGATTCACGCTCCGCGAGATGGGTGCACTATGAGCACACTCACGGTAGGTGCCAGTGTGCCAATTTTGTTGTGTTTGCATACGGTTTTGCAGCCCTTACACTGCGTCACATTTAAATGATAATTACCGTATATGTATAAACTATTTAGGCATATAAGAATTATTTGTGCATGTCCCATTGGCGTTCGTGATCACACCTTAGGCTCCACTGAAAACCAGCGTTGTAGTCGTTTTTCCTCTCGACTGCAACATATGCTGAAATGGGGACCTGATTTGATACCACTTTGCCACACCGAAAACCTAGATACTGCTTATTTTTAGATTGCTGTGCCATAAGTTATGTTGTATTATGTAGCACATACAATCTGATCAATAATTTGTAATGTAGGTGTGTCGCTAAATGGATCAAATAGTTTTTTTTGTTCTTAGTACATGTCTATTGAGTTAAGTGGTCTGTCACAAAAACTTACCAACGTAGAGACAACTCCTTTCAACGTGGCCAACAAGTCCTTAGCGAGCACTGTGAAGTCCTCCCTGAGTTGCTGATCGGGGGTGAGGCTGGAGAGGGAGGCGGGGCCGGCAGCGCCCAGGGCCTCCGCCCCAGGCAGAGACTGAGGCCTCGCTGCCGCGCAAGCTGCAAGTTAACAATGTGTAAACAAGAGGTATTGGTTGTTGAACATTGATGTTGTAACATACTAGAGGGGATAACGCGTAGAAATATTGAGTCAGAAACTACGTGAATGATTCAGTGATGTACAGTGCTTGAGCCTTTAAAATGCGATCGGGTGAAAAATCAACGACTTACACAACAATCTTATATCCCAAATATAAGCGTTTGGGTATTCGCAAGTTCTCCTTTCGAACAAAAATTCAGACATCACATCGTGAGCCCATCGCCATTGAAATGTGCAAATCTATACATGTTTAATTGATGTAGTCCCCAAGTGGCTTTTTACGGGAACGGTGGCTCAATTCTAAGTGTCGAAAACCACATACATAAATACAAACCGTATTACGTTGCTGTGAAGTGTTATCTAGGACCAAAATATGTTCCAACATCTCACGGCCTGCACTAACGTCATTTTTGAAGAAAAATTAGCTTCTGGATACACACTTGTCTATAGTAATACTTACTTATTTTACTTGAAAATGAAAACTTAAGCTACAATTATACCTACTCGTGATTCTGAAAATGGAAGGATTAATTTCGTAATTCCAACACATTTAGAAATACTGCAGTATAATACAATATATTTCTGTTACTTAATTAAATGAAAAACTACATGAAATGCGCCTTTATAATGAAAAAAATATAGCTATAGGACTAATTATGGGTGAGTTTTAAACAAACCAAAGGTCCATAAACAGCAATAATTTTAATTTGTATTAATAAAACGTGGTTTATTTTAGAGAATCTTTAGCAAGTTAGTGATGATAAATAAATAACAATGTAAAACTTCTACTTTATTTATACAGAAATTTATCAGATTGACAAACATTTAAAACTTTTACTACGCGCTGTCCCGTCTATTAAAATATAACTCAATGTTCCTGATGAAAAAGAAATGGTGAAAATTGTGAGTAATTTTGAACGATTGCTCGAACAATAGAATGAAATTTGTGCAATTTATTTTGTGTTGTGTTTTAAAGGCAAAAGTGGAATTAATTTTAAAAAATAAATACCATGTGTTTTTGTAAGTAATTTATCCCAAATTGTCATAGTAACATTTACAGTGACAGCTGACAATAAAACCTATATTCAAAAGGAATAAGCAGAGGGCCGATCGCGCTATCTAACTAATATTAAAATGTGAAAGTTCGTTTATTTGTTTGTTGCTCAATCATGGCGAAACTGATGAACGAATTTGGATGAAATTTGGTATACAGATAGAATATACCCTGGATTAAGACATAGGATATTTTTTATCCCGATAGAATGAGTAGTTCCCACGGGATAAACAAATCAGCGATAAAGTTATTCCACGCAGGTGGAGCCGCGGGCGGGAAGCTAGTTTTATTTAAATTTCACCGTACGATCGGTAAAACCAAACGCAAAACGTTTAGCGATTATTAAAAATACTAGGCCTAATATCCGTCCAAATTATTTAATGTTGTTTTCAATGAAATTAATTTACTGTTTTGTAATTGTTACTTCATCATTATCAGCCCGTAAACATCCCACTGCTGGGATATAGGCCTTCCCTCGTATAATGAGGGAGTATGGGCCATAGTCCGCCACGCTGGACCAATGCGGGTTGGGGACTTCACATGCTTTAGAATTTTTATTTCTCATATAAAAAAAAAATGCAGTTTTCCTAAGGCAGAGACCACAGACTTCCACTTATTGGGCTTTAATTTCATATTGTAGGTTTTATAACTAAATACCAATACTATGCGTAAAGCAATCTACAGAATCGTTAGAAATCATTTTTATTCTTTACTGATGGGTACTCTATCCTTCTGCAAAAAAAACAGGAACTTTTGAAGTTATTATAAATTATAAATCTGACAGAAATGTCAAGGGACAAAATAATTTACTATTATTAATTTGGACAAATAATATAACTGTCTGTGGGTGAGTAAAGTTTTTTTTGGTGATGATTTTTTTTAAATTTGATATTCACGCTTGTACTAATGCTTTATGTAAGGTGAGTAATCTCCTTTTTTTTTAAACTCAGTTTTCATCAACTTAAAGCGATCTTTCCCGGGTGTTATCATCCTAAAGCTGAAAAAAAAATATTATTATATATCGTCTCATGCAACAGGAACATGAGAGTGAAAATCAAAACCTATTTACACTTACTCTACATGTGTATGAAATGCTAAATGGAAAATGAATTTACATTATCTACACAATGTTCAACAACAAAAGACGAGGTATACCGAGTATAATTGAATTCGAATAAATCGTGTTAAGCGCGCTAGGGGTCAACTTTTAACTGCCGGCGACTGTATTACTAGAAAAGGGTGACAATAATTCTGCATTTCAAAATACAGTTTAAAGAAAAATTTAAACTCACAATTGGCCTGCTCCTCGCATTCTCTCAATACTTTGACGATATATGTACAGATGCTCCTTCCTATCGTTACAACTACACCGTCACTATCGGTGGACATTTTAAATTACGTTAAAGCAAACGCGTGAAATTTTCCATAAACATTGTTTTCCAACGAGATGATTTCACGTTAATCCAATATCAATTTTAAAGGGAAATAACATCATTTTTTAAAAGTTCATTAAAAATTCGTCCAAAGGCTCATTAACAAAGTAGATTACACCAAAGTATAGATACACCAGACTTCAACAAAAACTCACTGCACTATTTTAAAGAATTTAAGATTTTTGTACGTATATTTGTTTATATCTTATATATATCACTGTTAGATGCCACAATAACACTGGAGAATTAAACACAGTTATGAATACTAATAACTCCACGCACTAGATCAAGGTTAACTTTAACTGTTAGTTTAATACTTGAGTCTTTTCAGTTGTTAGTTAACGTACGGAACTGAATTTTAATTTTACTACATTATTCTGTAATAATTAAGTAACCGTCATGTGTAAAAATTAAGTTAGACTATATTCCACTGTAATAAAGATCATAATAAAGTGGTTTCGATTTTATCTATTACGGACAGCGCAGTATAAGGATAGAGTATGGAATCTCTGTACTCGCGGCGGTACAAAGAAACACATCCAGTATAAGCAGGCCTCGCAGCGTGCACAGTTCCGGTAGCGTTGCACGATCATCTTACACTAGAGAGTGGTCGTCAATCAATCAAATTCTCTTTATTGCACAACTAACATATAATTAATGGCATATAAGAGCGGACTTATCGTTATCGTCCAGGCAGAGCTTAGGTTGTCGCGCGGTTTTCAGGTACCGTTCCGTTCTTTTTTGACATACATTTGGTTTTTTGGTTATATACGTTAATATGTGGCAAGTAAACTATGCTATGAATAATTAGGCTCTAGACTCGAAATATCCATCTATGTGACGGTTTATTCATATCTTTAATAATTGCTTGTACTTGCTCTGAATTACCTTATTTCAATGCAAATTATCATCAGTCTTTGAAGTAGTTTACGATTGTTAAAAATAATCAATTTATAGAGTAAAACAAAAAAAATGATTGGTGACACATATTATTAGGGCTTTCAATACTCACAGGCACCCTTTTATCATAATTTGTTGTTTGAAGTATATATATTTGTAGTAAATCTTATAAGGTTTACTACAAATGCTTTATTGTAATGGCCTTATTAGACACAGTTCGTCGTCGAGAGAATGTCACCAGAATATGTTACTTTAATTTGCTAATGCATCAGCAAAGTATTACGTTCTTGTGAACATGATCAATGGTGAATTAGTTTAGATGCTGGCAAACATTCATCTTTAATGGAGAAAAATCAAATAGTAGGAATATACAGTGTCATCACTGTACCTACCTACACTTAAACAGATATATAGCTAAGATAAATCTGTAGATAATATTTTGTGTCATAGTTATCTCTGATGGGTTGGAAATTGTGCAAAAGATAACACAGATCAAGGTTGCCTAATCAGCTTTAGTAGAAAATAAACTTATCAAACTATAAAAAATGTATGTTCGTTTATCAATTTTTTTCAATTATAACAATACAGGCTTGTTTGTAACACTGATTTCGTCGCGATAACATGGGGAACTATTTTTTTTTTAAAGTTAATATATAGGGGAGAGTTGAAAGCAAGGCAATGAATGGGGTGTCAAACGACGCGTCTTCCAAATTGCACGTGATAGTAAAAATAAACTTTGAACATTATCAAAAATTACGGAGTTATTTTCGAAAAACAAGATAGTACCATATAACTGAGTGCGTCATGCGATGTTCCCCCAATTTATACTTGACCAATCTGAAGATATACATAAAAAACAGGGGCGGTACCTTCACATAAGCCCAAAAGCCCGGCTTGCCTACTAGAAAAATCATCTGCAAATTTATCAATAGACTAATAGATAGATGGATTACTGTAAAAATTTCATTAGATTGTTAGCTGTTCTCATTTCAATATGTATTACTGTTAATGCCGCATATATTTTTGCCGACCGAAAAATTTGGAATAGATATTTATATCTGGTTATGACGATTATGACCTTGCAGATTGAAGAGAAATGGGCCAATAAGATGTAATAACTTAGTTTAATATGTAAAAAATCTCGGTTGATACAGCCTCAAGACTTGTATTGAGATTGATTTATTAATACGGGCCTTAGATTTGAGTGGTCCGATTGGACCACGCATTATTGTGATGCATCCGGACAAAGATTGGACATAATTATGTGTGTGGTTGCACACATAACGCTCTCAAACTTAACAGCCGAATTGAGAATAGTTTTTTTGTTGAATCCTAAAATTATAGATAATGAAACCACTCAGCGGATTGGCTATCGACTGCTCACGTTTTATTAGTAGCCAATCAGCTTAGAGAGATGAAGCGCTGTTTTTATTTACATGCAAAATGCGACGGAGCTCACTAACTTTTCTAATAATAATTTCTCACAAGCTTCATCACAAGCGAAGCCATAAATCAGAGGTTATACTTCTGTATACAATGACTGTATCGTTTAAGATGTAAAACACGCAAGCAATGTCGCAATAAGAGATGTAGTGACGTCACCAGTTTCAATCTCTAGCGTAAAATCCAACAATAAATTATACAGGGTGAATTTGAATTCATGTAATTCTCATTAACAGGTGACGCCCATCTTGATTACGAACAACTTTCGCCAAGAAACTATAGCAATATTCGATATATAAAAAATAAATTCCGAATTTAATTCGTGTAATTCCTGTTTACTCCACGCCTGATTACGAACATCTTTCCACTTAACCTTTGCTGGACTTCCATACTAAAGGTGATATCAGAAAGTTCTATGATTTCAGATTTCAGACTGTTTCTAACCACTGCACCAAACAGGTCGTCAGTACTATGAAAAGTAGTTTTTATTACCCGTCTGCCCCAGGAAGGAGGATCCCGATTTTGGAGTGCAAGTTGTGGTAAGATTCGTCACAGTTTCCAGAAGGCCATAGGATACATTTGATGGTAAAAATTCCAACGTAGTGCGTGCTAGATACAAAATATACTGTCGAGTTTTTTGGTTTATAAATTATTTAATAGTTATTTCTTACTTTTAAAAACAAAATAAGGTTTCCATAGTGTAAAATTAGCTCTCAGCATTTAAGAAAGTTTCACTTCACAGTTCGTCTTTTTAATCCATATATATTACTGTATTAATAAAAAAATCTACATAATTTCAATGAATTCTTTTCACACACAAAAGTTATAACTCGAAATATGTAAAAATATGATCGTATGATTGGATACAGACTTTGACGTTTGCAAGTAATAGTTTTTGTAACTGATACATGGAATAGATTCCATACTAGATACCAATCGCTTTTCCAATCACCCTATAACATTAACAGTAATGGATGAGAGCTAATATTAATTGTCATTAAACATGCCTAAGAACATCTCGCAGATACCAGCATTTAAACATCAAAATGAATTGAGAATCAGATAATAGCGACATAATGTTTTAATAACTATGTGAATTGTGGATTCTGCACATTTAGAAATGATATTTCGCATTATGTTTGATATGCGATATCTAAGAGTGAAGTCTAGAGCTCCAAAGCCATGGCGGTGTAATGAGCTTTGAATATAAAAAAGAATATCGTGTAAATGTGTTCGAAAAAGGAATAAAAGAGGGGTAAAAAGGGGTAAAAAAAATATAAAAAGTCTTACGAACTAAAGTAGATGCCAGAAATGTAGAAAGAAACGCTGGAAGACAACCAGAAAAAAATACATTTATTAGATTTTTTCTATTATGACAATTTTATATTTGTCAAAATTTATTTCAGTGTCGTAGTGATGCAATGGTCATATTTTGACTTATTTATTAAGCATACATACAAGGTTATGCGGAAAGGGGGGTTGATTCTTAGGTAGCGCGAGCAAAACACATTGCCATGGTTAAAAAAAATGTCTGAAGAAAACGACTCCCCATTCAAAAGTGAACAATTAACTGAAAATAAGGAAAAATATTTATAATATAATTTATCGAAAAAAATTATTTTGACCTGTGAAAAAGTCCTTTGTCCGCGATATCTAATAACACTTTTCGCTTAGTACCCCCTTCCCAACTAAACTTGTATAGGTTGAAAAAAATACGTGTAAACCTTTGCTTTTTAGCAAAAATTTGGTATCAAATTTTGTATTTGTCAGTTATAGAATATCGTAAATAAAGTTTCGTATTATGATGTAGTTAGCTACGGAAGAGACAGCTTGACAGACATGCTGGAAGAGCTAAAAGTTGATATTCGTTAACCTGATAAGCTTTTCGTGCAATGTGAAGGAGATAGAGATGGCGTCGTATGTATTTCTCATTTACTGAGCCATGCTTAGCTTCACATCCACGACTTACCAATTTCGTAGAATCCTTGCAAAGACATAAGTTATTAAATTTCAAATTTATAAAAAAAAAAGTTAAAAGGAATAATACCTAATTTTAAAAATATATTTACAAAATAATTTAATTAATCATTTCATAAAATCTACATGATTGTGTAACGTATAAAAATAGAAATACATGTACAATAAATTTTCACAAAATTTTCCTCGATTTTTTTTTTCAATACTTTTCTTTCTAATTCGTCTTCACCTTTTACAACACATAGGACATTTACTGAGGACTTGGGTTGCGGGAGTGTGTGTCCTTTTTACTAGAAACAAAACACAAACACACATTTTGCGATGCGCACAATGAAATATAATGTACAACGCCTAAAGATACTATAAAACAGAAACTTATTAAGAAAGCATATTATAAAATATCAGATTATTTAGATGATAAACAATCATGGACATAACCAGCCCCTTCGCATAACCAGGCTATTTCACAATTAATAGTGAAATATTATAATATAAAATAATAATTTTGTAATATAAAAACCTTTTTTTAAAAGAGCGACCTCTCGAGTTTCTTGCTTGTTCTTCTCAGGGGAAAATTGCCTTTTGAACAAGCAGTAGCTTTAAAAATGTATAATCTGACTATTTTACAAAAGAAAGCATTTTTTGATTTTGATTTTATGATTTGTTTTTGATATACATACATAACGCCAATCCTGTATTCCAGATGGTGTTGTCAGAGATATCCCAAACAAGCGTATTAACAATTAAATGCTTGATACAACATCCACAGCCAAAACGTTATAGATGTTTCAAGTCCCTTAGTCGCCTTAAAGCTCCTAAGTCTTTGTAGTTTTTATATATAAACAACAAAGACACCTGATGTTAGGTGAAGATGAGGCCAAGGTCATCCAGAACCTGCAACTTCTACCACCATCTTATCTAAATCTGCCGCCGAACAGCAATGTTAATAGCATTGTAGTGTCCCGGTTGTCAGAGATAAGATAGCCAGTCCCCCAAATAAGATGGGGTTTCCGGGTCAGTACGCCGCCACCTTCGGCCTCATCTTCACTTAACATCAGGTGTGATTGAGGTCAAGTGCTAACCCGTTGTGGATAAAAAAAAAATTGCTCACGCAGTCTACCCAATATCTTCTTCGGTCTTCCTTTAATCCCTCCACATTCCACATTCTTGAGCTGCAACTCAAATAAATATTATATATCTCACAAACAAAACCTGAACAGGAAAAAATAAGAATTTTAAGCTGTAGTTTTTTAATTTTAGCTGTGTTTTCATTTTGGGGGACTGGCTATCTTATCTCTGACACACCGGAACACAACAATGCTATTAACATTGCTGCTTGGCGGCAGATTTAGATAAGATGGCGGTAGCTAGCCAGGCGGACATTTAAAATGCCCTACCACCAACCAAACCGAATACTTAAACATGTACCCCCCTGGGGATCGAACCCGCGACCTCCGAATCGTAAACCCAATGTTGTTTACATTGAGCCACCGAGGCGGTTAAAAATCTAAATCAACTACAAGTTTTTCCCTGTTAAGGTTTTGTTTATGAGATATATAATTATTTACTTGAGAGGCAGCACTGTCGACTGTCATTTCGTGGGATGTCCTCTTAAAGCAAGAAAATCTAAACTATATAATAATACCTGCCATGATAATAAAAAAAAACAATAAAATTGTATATTTCATTGTACGCATAATCTAACCTGTAAAGCATTGCAAAGCGTCTAACACTTCCACATCTAACACAAAGAATTAAAATTCCAATTGTATTAAAAAAAAAAATGAATATCCATGTACTACCAA
Organism: Oegoconia quadripuncta; assembly: GCA_949316235.1. Lineage (NCBI taxonomy): Eukaryota > Metazoa > Arthropoda > Insecta > Lepidoptera > Autostichidae > Oegoconia > Oegoconia quadripuncta. The sequence continues at coordinate 2,287,169 of OX438741.1, read as the reverse complement.
AATTGAAGTTTAAATACTCGAACGACTGAAAACCATAAAGGATTGTATAGGGTCTAACAAAATTAACCGACGAACTTTGGCAATTGCACGTACATGACAATAACATAATATATTGATTAAAATAACTAGCCTTAACAATTTTGTTTCCGAGTAAAAAAATTAAATGTAAGTGCAAATGAAAATACAAATTAACAGACTTACTTCATTTCGATTGTATCTTATTTTATCAATGAGAAAATAGGCAACGTTCATATGGAAGACGCCGGCGGGGCTGGCACCCCCCCACGGGGCGGCGGGCGCAACCAATCACAGCGCGTCGCGGCGCCGGGGCAAGCGCCCGCCCCGGGGCGCCGAGCGGAGAGTGGGCGCCAGAGGCGTCTTCAAAGATAGCGCGGCACGTGAGCATGTGTTGTGGCAAAGTACTTAGACCGCGCGGTCATTAATGCCCAACTCACAAAATTTACATTTCTAATTTTTATTTTTTGAATAAAATCTGTGAATTTTAATGTTTTATTTTTTTCGTGATAGGTTCATCCTATACATACACTCTGCAACGATTTGTCGGGTTAATTTTATTAGACCTTATATATACACTAAAAAAATATTTTGCATTTACCCTCAAGGAAATACTACATCGGACCAGTAGAGCATTACCAGCAATAAGTAGTTGACAAAGAGCATACGCACTAAGCGGTCTGGCTTTTCATTCATAATGCAAATACTCATAGTAAAGAATTCCGGCGTCAGTTTTTCCAAAAGGCTACAATATTGCTGTCTTCAAGAGTAGGGTGAATATATCGTCACTTTCCATCAAATCAAATCAAAAAAGCTTTATTTTGTAGGTACACACCCACACGTAAAATAGTCAGATTTTACATTTTTAAAGCTACTACTTGCTCAAAAGGCAATTTTCCCCTGAGAAGAACAAGTAAGAAACTCGAGAGGTTGCTCTTTAAAAAAAAAAGGTTTTTAAATTACAAAATTATTAATTATTATTTTATATTATAATATTTCATTATGAATTGTGAAATACCCTGGTCATGCGAACGGGCTGGTTATGTTCATGAATGTTTATCATCAGGTATCCATTCTATTTTAAATTGTCATCTTATATGTTTTTTAAATAAAAAGGAAAGCAATCGTCGGATATTGGTCCATTAACATATACAAGACGAGCCCTCTTATCGTCTGACTTCAATAGTAATGAACTATGTCGCCAAACCCCGCGCCTTTGGTCGAATTTTAAAATTTAATCCTTACTATTGTTCGAAATTGGCGTTGACTGTATCAAAATAGTCCCTATAACTATATAAATACGATTTAGTTTTCTTTACGGCCTTTAGGTATAGTAGGTTCAACATTGCAGTCAAAGTATTTTTCTTTAGAAATTCAAAGCTCTTCGAAAAAATCCAGTCATTTGTAGTTGACAATGAAGCCATCACCTCCGAGTCTTTATCGTATTGTAGTAGTACATGGATAACGTAGATATGTGACCCAATCAACGAGGATTTTTTGTACGGAGACTCTGGAGTAATGGTTTTTCTTCGTCAGCAAAACGTTGCAGTGTAATACAATGGACAAGTAATCAAATGGCGGATTATTTGTATGCACAGCGGTTTAGCACTTGACCTCAGTCACACTTTGGTGGTGGTAGGGCATTTTAAATGTCCGCCTGGCTAGCTACCACCATCTTATCTAAATCTTCCGCCAATCAGCAATGTTAATAGCATTGCTGTGTTCCGGTTGTCAGAGATAAGATAGCCAATCCCCCAAATGTGTTGGGGTTTCCGTTTCAGTACGCTTCCACCTTCGACCTCATCTACACTTAACATCAGGTGTGATTGAGGTCAAGTACCAACCCGTTATGCATAAAAAAAACACTTGATGTTAAGTGAAGATGAAGCCGAAGTTGGAACCGTATTGACCCGGAAACCCCAACTTATCTCTGACAACCGGAACACAACAATGCTATTAACATTTGTTGTTTACGGCAGACTTAGAAAAGATGGTGGTAGCTAGCCAGGCGGACATTTAAAATGCCCTACCACAAACCAAACCGACTACTAAACATGTACCCCGTTGGCGATTCGAACCCGCGACCTCCGATTGTTTACAAGTTTTGGATTATAGGTCAATCGTGATTAATAAACTCTACTTTATAATACCAGAAAGTTTTACTGGCGGAGGAATTAATATGCACCTCCACGTCCTCGTTAATTGGAGTGATGTGGGAGGACTCAACACTCACCTATTGGCAGCGAGGCGGCAGAGTTTGGCGCGGAGGAGGCGCCGCCGCCAGGCGACGGTGGCGCCGTTAGGGCGGACAGCGCCTGAAGGACCAAAGGTTACTCCATTGAGGGTGAAATTACAGAGCGAGCGGGCTGGACTCTTTTCAAGTGCATGTAGACATCTATGTTACCATCTGTACCATCGGCTTGACCGATTTTTAAAGTGCTCGGTGCTGGAGCCGTTCCACTGGCTTAGATTTTACACAAAATTGACTTTATTTTTCCTCTGACAAGAAATTCGTAATAATTAAGCCAGTAAACCGTTCGTAATTAAATATATAGATAGATAGATAAAGCATTTATTTACGCCACTGCGTTCACACAACTACACATTTAAATTACAAAGATATATGCATACATAACGTAACTATCTTTATCCCAAATGGGGTGGAGATATTCCAAACATTAGCGTTTGGGTGTCCACAACTACATCCACGGTCCGCCTTTCGAAATATACAGAAATGCACACGTGACAGATGGTCAGCCCATCGCCGTTAAAACGTTGCTTTTTTTGTGTGAAGTCCCTTAGTCGGCTTTTGCGACATCCACGGGAAGATAGGTTGGTTCTGATATTTTTAGTACACATTAAATCCAACAAAATGTGTTTCTGGAGTTTTTTTTTAATATGAATTCCAACCAGCTTTGTCCGTCCTGCTGTTTCACCTAAATGTGCGCGAATAGGTACATAATGTGGACACCACTCGCTGGCCAGCTTTATCCTCTCATTGAGTGGGTCATAATGTAAATAATTCATGTGCATTAGGTGCAACTGCGGAGCTGTTAAAACGGCTTGTAATTTTCATAATAAAAACTGATAAGTATACCATAAATTTCAAAGCCCGTGTGGAATTAATAGGAGGTATTCAAAGCGCAAATATTGGATGTCAACAGGAACCGGTTTGATTCTTATATCAACATTGTGTCTATCACTATTCTTAATAATAACTATTTCAGTATATAAAAATCAAAAAAAAAACGACAGCATATTGTATTTGTATTTTGCCGACGCCATGTTGGATTTTTTACCATAAAATATATCCCATGACACTCCAGGTATCAAGACGAATCTAACGACACCATGCGCTTCAAATCGGTCATGCCAATTAGGCTACAGGATGCGCCAAAGGAACGTACATACTTACATACACTCGAAAAAACATTACCCCCCTTTCTTGGGCAGTCATTTAAAAAATCCCAAACCTGCAATTTCTGGCTTCAACAACTCAAGTACTCAAGAATTACTCAACTAACGCTATACGTGCGTTTGAGGCTTAAAAGTATTTAGGAAGTACAAGGAAGGAACTTAAGCAATCGGGTAAGAAATCCCAAACCTATAATTTCTGGCTTCAATGATTACTCAAGTAGTCAACAACGTTACTCAAGTAACGTTATACGTGCGTTTGAGGCTTAAAAGTACTTAAGAAGTACAAGAAAGAATCTTGGGCAATCGGGTAAAAAATCCCAAACCTACAATTTCTGGCTTCAATGATTACTCAGGTACTCAAGAACGTTATTCAAGTAACGTTATACGTGCGTTTGAGGCTTAAAAGTACTTAGGAAGTACAAGAAAGAATCTTGGGCAATCGGGTAAGAAATCCCAAACCTACAATTTCTGGCTTCAATGATTACTCAAGTAGTCAATAACGTTACTCAAGTAACCTTATACGTGTGTTTGAGGCTTAAAAGTACTTGGGAAGTACAAGAAAGAATCTTGGGCAATCAGGTAAGAAATTCCAAACCTACAATTTCTGACTTCAATGATTACTCAAGTACTCAAGAACGTTATTCAAGTAACGTTATACGTGCGTTTGAGGCTTAAAAGTACTTAGGAAGTACAAGAAAGAATCTTGGGCAATCGGGTAAGAAATCCCAAACCTACAATTTCTGGCTTCAATGATTACTCAAGTAGTCAATAACGTTACTCAAGTAACCTTATACGTGTGTTTGAGGCTTAAAAGTACTTGGGAAGTACAAGAAAGAATCTTGGGCAATCAGGTAAGAAATTCCAAACCTACAATTTCTGACTTCAATGATTACTCAAGTACTCAAGAACGTTATTCAAGTAACGTTATACGTGCGTTTGAGGCTTAAAAGTATTTAGGAAGTACAAGGAAGGATCTTAGGCAATCGGGTAAGAAATCCCAAACCTACAATTTCTGGCTTCAATGATTACTCAAGTAGTCAATAACGTTACTCAAGTAACGTTATACGTGATTTAAGGCTTAAAAGTACTTATATTACTTTTAACACATAGTAGGCCGGGATATGGAGAATATTTTTAAACCATTTATATCCACACACCGAAAATAAAACCACAACAACATACAAGAAATCAAAAAAACAGAGATAACTAAGGCCCGTATCCCACAAACCGCTCTCGAGATTGAGATGGCCACAAGCTGACGCTTGAGAATCTGTTGCATATTAAAACAGTACCAAAAAAAAAATAAAGAAAACTATAATATCGAGACCGAGACGCGATTCCAATCTCAAGATCGATACACCAACACGGCGCTGTGACTAACTAGGTACTACAATGAGTGAGTGTATGGGGGACAGTCTCAGTAAACACTGAGTGACATAACTCGCTCAGCGCTGGTTTTCGGCATGCCCTCAACATATATCTTTGTTTTTTTTTTATCTACAACGGGTCAGCTCTTGACCTCAATCACACCTGATGTTAAGCGAAGATGAGGCCGAAGGTGGTAGCGTACTGACCCGGAAACCCCATCTCATTTGGGGGACTGGCTATCTTATCTCTGACAACCGGAACACAACAATGCTATTAACATTGCTGTTTGGCGGCAGATTTAGATAAGATGGTGGTAGCAAGCCAGGCGGACATTTAATATGCCCTACCACCAACCAAACCGAGTACTAAATATGTACCCCGCTGGGGATCAAACCCGCGACCTCCGAAACGTAAACCCAATGTTGTTTACGTTGAGCCACGGAGGCGGTTGGTTTGTATTGCGGGTTTGATCAATATCATCAATAAGCTTACCATATGTGATCCGGACGGGTCTATATGTGGCGGGGCGAGTTCAACCGAGGCACATTTGCTATTAGATTTCTTTTTGCGCAGACCGAATTTGCGCCGGTCCTTTTTAACGTTCGGAGAAGCGCCCTCTAGTGATACCTGTCAAGATTAATTTGCAATTATTATAAGAAAACCGTCATGCATAGTTGTCGCAGACGACAGTTACAACTCCCGCCGATTTTAGTTGGTGTCCGATTTTCGTTTTTATTTCCGTGTGAGAACGTCCACACTACAGAGGTTGAAAAAGTTCTCGAATATATCAGAATTATATCAGATGCGTAAACAAAAATTGTGGGTCTCTATCGGAAAAATTTACTACATAATTAAGTAATTAGTATTAACCGGTCTGTCACCGCGACGTAATGACGTCATCCCTTCTTCAAGCACTTCGCGGCGCGTGTTCAAGGGGATCAAATTACAGAGTCATAACAAAAAACATGTAGCTCTAATTCTATTGCGTCTATCAAGTTTCTGTAAACAGTTTTGGCTTGTTGAATAATGAACGCGTATATTATAAACAAACTCAAGTGTGTTGCTGCTTTATGTGATTTATAATGACCAGCTGATTTCAGAGTAGTGATTTGACCATGCAACGACTCGAATAATTACGATTTCTGGCAAAACCAATGTATCAAAACAAATGAAATTCAGCAAAGTGCAGCATGAATAAATAAGAAATCAAACGATTACTATTTTATTTATAGGTGCCCTACAGAATTTTCAAGTTTATCAAGATCGAAGTTAGGTACTACATAGTGGTTGGAGCAGTTCAACCAAAGAATTTTGATTGCGATCATCCAAGTTATATTTCTTCATTTTCTTCAAGAAAATAAAGAAATATGCTATAAATATCATAATCTATCAAAAAGTAAACAATTAATTTTAACATTGCTTATATAAAACCATAAAATACTAGTTTTTCGTAAATATGGGAACATTTTCAGGTTATATTGACAAAAATAGTTTTCGTTAGTATACTTACGTATTGGAATACGCTAATACAAAGAAATAACTAACACTACAATAGATTTCCCATTACTGCACATAAATTACCTGCCTTTCATACAAAAAAACAAAAATATTATCATTTCAAAGGAGCATATTTTTTGTACTGCACTCGAGTTGACCCCGAACAATCCATAGTGGCGGGATCGGGTCGTCGAGTACGACTCGAGTTATCGATAACCGGAGTGAGGACATTGAATTGGGTAAAGAAAGAAAAACATGTGCTGATAATAAAAATGATTCTTTATTTATTATATATGTGACTTATTCTTTTTTTACTTATAGATAATTATAAAATACAGGTGATAATAAAACAAGCAGACTTTTGACGTCAAGTATAATGACCGTAAATTTGTGTATTTTTTTTTTAACTAAATTGATATCATTTGTATCGAGAATTATGAATAAATTTAGCACAAAGCATGTCCAATTGACCGCACGACGACCGTAATACTACCAGTATAATCGCGCGACCGACTGTACAAGTATTCCAACGTTCTTTTACCTATCGAATATATATATATACATATGATTTTAATGGATGTATGTACATTGGACATGTGGGTCGAGTATTCTTCAATCTAAATTCTGTTTTTGATGCTTTTCTGTAGAAGTTATAAGTTATCTTTTATTTTCCCAAATATTGACAGTTTTTATACGTCAGCCTGACTTCTACATCTTTTGGAAGCTCATGAAAGTATAAGTATAGGAAACGTAAATTTGTAAGTGACAATTAAAAAAATTTGGAGTCCTGAAAATGTATATGTTATTATGGTTTCTTAGAGATTCGGTATTCTTTTTGATTAGCGAAGCTTCCAGCGTGCGGCCTTATTATGTAACTTCAATAAAAATTTGCGCATTATGATTGGTCGGATTTGATGGGTGCGTTGCGTAATAAAGGTGCAGGTCAGTCCGTGGTAAGTGGCCGTTCCCGTTTTATTCAACTGTAACTGAAATATTTTTTTAAACATTATTATTTTTCCATGTTAAAATTATAGCGATCTTATGATTATAATTGACATTGATTTAACCGCCTCCGTGGCTCAATGTAAACATTGGGTTTGCGATTCGGAGGTCCCGGGTTCGATTCCCAGCGGGGTACATGTTTCAGTAGGTTTATTTCACTATATTCACCTCTGTTTGGTTGGTAGTATGGCATTTTAAATGTCCGCCTGGCTAGCTACCACCATCTTATCTAAATCTGCCGCTAAGCAGCAATATTAATAGCATTGTTGTGATCCGGTTGTCAGATATAAGATAGCAAGTCCCCCAAATGTGTTGGGTTTCCGGGTCAGTACGCTTCCACCTTCGACCTCATCTTCACTTAACATCAGGTGTGATTGAGCTTAAGCATCAATCCGTTGTGCATAATAAAAAAAATTAACTGTCGTAATAGTAATGCCACACAAAACGCGGCCACAATGACAGGTAATAAAGTTGAGACTCAGTTTTTCAAAGAGGTCGCTTTGTTGTCACTCCGACTGTTGTATTGACGCAAAATATTTACCTCTTCCTTCAAATACTCATTGTCCATATCTAGATCCGAGAGATCTCCGTCATCCTCTCTGAGGAGGTCTTCGAAGTCCTCCGGAGCATCTCCCGAATCGACATTCCACGCAGCCATACTATAAAGAAAGTTACTAATTTATTTTTATATGACACAAAGAGCGTTATAGAAATCGAATAAATGATATCAGGAATAAGTATTACTATCGTAATTTTAAATTTACATTCCGTATATTCAATTTAAAAAAATGGAATAATTTTCCAAATCAATGTAACGTTTTCACGTACGGTACGTTTGATACGTGATATTTTTAAATTAATTTGTTCGAATACTCAATCTAAAAATTATTTACTGTGTCTATTTTTACAACACAAGAATGTCAATTCTACATGAAATAAATAAAATGTACGACTATTTGTAAGAATATTCATAATGAAGTTGATATTTATCGACAGCGATTTATCGATAGTGGTGCGCCCTACCTACTGCGCGCCGCGCGCGCTACCTACTGCGCGTCACGCGCCGGGTGTCCGTGCCCTTGTCATTATTGTCAGCCATTTTGCAAATGTAAACAATACGAGGTACCGTTGTAAAGTAAACAAGTTATTGTTAACAAAATATTTGAAATAAGCCTTGGTGAAGTATAAATGTGATTTTGTGTTAGGTATTGCACCATTACTAATGCTTTTTAGGCTAATCCATTGTCAATATCGAACAAAATATACCGATATTTCGCGCGAACTTTCTAGTGAAATCGTAGTAATTTTTTTTTGCAGACAGATAAAAGTACTATTTACGACATACCTTGCTCTTCTACTTATCTAAATAGTCGGACCAATCACTTATAATGTAAATAAATCCACTCACCTTTCACAAAACAACACGTAAACATTTTTATCGTAAAAAACCTGAACCACTTGAACGCGTCAACTAGCACTTCACAATGAACATTTGTCACTCGATTGTTTTGTAGGTTGGAGGCATTGAACAGATTATATTATACGGTCTATGGTTTACTACACAAAGGAACTTGAGTCTCTAAACTTGTCAATCAATTTAGAACCGTAAGTTTTAAACTATAAGGCAAAAATACCGGTGGCGTCGGGTGGCTCCCATCGGAGCCAGCGGTCCTAGACGGTACGGAAATTTGTGCGGCTCCTTTCGGAGTCGCCCGGTCCGAAGCGGTTAAACTCAAAAATGCTTTATTTTGTAGGTACACGGGGTACACTTAAAATGGTCAGATTTTACATTTTTAAAGCGACTGCTTGTTCAACAGGCAATTTTCCCCTAAGAAGAACAATCAAGAAACTCGAGACTCTTTTAAAAAAAAGTTTTTTATGTTACAAAAAGTCGCCGAAGGGCAATATTTCATTATTAATTGTGTAATAGCCTGATTATGCGAACGAGCTGGTTATGTCCATGGCACATCATTTAATAATCTGATATTTTATAATGTGCTTTCTTAATAAGTTTCTGTTTTATAGTATCTTTAAATTTATTGAAAAGATTTTGTATATCAACAGGAACCTTATTCAAAAAACGTATACCCTTTGAATGACCACATCGTCACTTTCCATCAGGTCAGATTGTGGTCAAACGCGAATCCAGTCAATCATAAAAAAAAATTAAAAAATGAATTACTGACTACTTGTAGTTGTCTAAACATAACAACTGCAAGCTTCTAAACTGCAGTCGATAAATACTATATTTAAGATAAATGTATGTATGTAAAAAAATGAAATATGTATATCTTTATGACAGTCAGGCGTTACTACCATTCTCGGACATTCAGCTCGAAGGACCTATCTACATCTATTAAAATATTTTAATTAGTCGTAGTGTTTATTGCAGGAACAACATAAATATTCATTATTATTTTTCTTACTAACAATCAACAATAATATAACTTTGTCGCGTTAGAGACTAACCATTTCAAATTAACGTTACACCAATATATCCGACAGACTTCTTTGCACAATGTTACTTCGATTTAATTTACATTCACCAAATCAAGGTCATATGTAGTTACGGGTTTCACCTGTGAATTTAAGAATCTATGTTGAGATTTCTAATCGTCAGCCATTTTGTTCCTGTGAAAATAAAACTGGGATAGTGACATCCCAATAAACTTCAGTATTGTGGGTAAACTAAAACTAGTTTATTTAAGGTCTAACAAAATTAACCCGACAAACTTGGCAATTAATTGCACGTACATGACAATAAAATAATATATTCATAAAAAAAACTAGCCTTAAAAATTTTGTTTCCGAATAAAAAAATTAAATGTAAGTGCAAATGAAAATACATATTAACAGACTTACTTCATTTCGATTGTACCTTGGTTTATCAATGAGAAAAAATAGGCAACGTTCATATGGAAGAAGCCGGCGGGGGTGGCACCCCCCACGGGGCGGCGGGCGCAACCAATCACAGCGCGTCGCGGCGCCGGGGCAAGCGCCCGCCCCGGGGCGCCGAGCGGAGAGTGGGCGCCAGAGGCGTCTTTAAAGATACTGCGGCACGTGTTTGTGTGTTGTGTGTGACAAAGCATTTTTTTAATAAAATCTGTTAACTGTAATGTTTAATTTTTTTCCTAATAGGTACATCCTATACATACACTTTGCAACGTTTGTCGGGTTAATTTTGTTAGACTTTATATAAGGTGGCCGCGGTCATGTCAGGCATGTCGATTCATGCTTGATAACTCACATCGGTATCGTGGTGGACCTGGTGCTGCAGCTCCAAAGCGTCGAGCAGTCTGTGCAGCTGCTGCACAGACAGCTGTGCCTGGCCCAGTTCTCTGGAAACATTCTCCAACGGACCGCCAGACTCTGTAAATTTTAATTGTATTTACTTCATGAGATTTATTGCTATAAGGCTATAGAAGGGTACAACATTTAGTCTTCTCTCGAAAAAAAATATGTAAATACACTGGTCATCAAAAAAATTACCCACCAAGTAAATCTATACAGGGTGAATTTGAATTCGTGTAATTCCCATTAACTGGTGACTCTACTCCTGATTACCATCAACTTTCCCCAAGGAACCATAGTCGAATTCGATCAAAAAATGGGTACAAAGTAAACCATTCTGAAACCACCTTTAGTATGGAAATGCAACAATTTCCGTCTGGTGACTCCACTCCTGATTACGAACAACTTTCCACTCAAAAATCAAAAATCAAAAAAATATTCATTTCGTAGGTTGTCAGAGATAAGATAGCCAGTCCCCCAAGTCCCCCAAATAAGATGGGGTTTCCGGGTCAGTACGCTACCACCTTCGGGCTCATCACTTAACATCAGGTGTGATTGAGGTCATGTGCTAACTCGCTGTATATAAAAAAAACAATAAGATTTTCGAAAAAAAATTACGACATTTTTAAGAGTACGTATCCCGCACGGAATACCATACAAACTTTCAAGTCCGAATTTTTCGAAACGAATGAACCGATTCTAAAGAAACTTTATACGGATAAAGCACGTACATTCTCCATCAGAAAAGTATATTTTGTACGGGACCTAAGATAATAAAAGGGACTGCAATTTATTGACATTTAAAAATAAAGTAAAGGCACTTGTTATTGGCAAATGTCATTGAAGTATACTAGAATTTTTAAATTACTCATTCAAGATGAATTGTAATTTTTGAATTGATTTTCATAATGTATTATGTTTTAAATTATTTGATTGAATGATAATAATAACATTGATTGTATAGAATTGAAATTAACATTGATTATATTATATTTGCACGCCTGACGGTATAATGTACAGGATCTAACAATTATTATTATCATCTACATTATTACTGTATACCTACATTTTATGCAAATAAAGTTATCTTATCACATAGATCTAAAAAGCTAGTAGAAGAAACTTTTCGAAAAAGAGTATTGAAACTAAATTATAGCGATTTCAAGTTTTCCATAGAAACAGAAAAACTGCAATATATTCTTTTAAATTCGATATTTTCAAAATGTTTCCTACTAACTTTTAAGATCTATGTATCCCGCTTATACGTATCAAGCTTCATTAGAAACGGTCTATTCATTTTGGAAAATTTGCACTTGAAACTTTGTATGAAATGCTCTTAACGTTATGTACACGCGGCCGCACGACAACATCCAATATAGGCAATGAGGCTACCAAGAGTTGACGCAAATTCTGAACAAACATGGGCAAGGAACAGCATTACCAATTTTCGATAATGAATGTATGAGATTTTATTTGTGCTTACACCAAGTCACGTTAATCTCCATAGTACATAGAAACGTGAATCGTTCATGTAAAATCATTGTAGACAGCAGTTAGACCGCTTAACTCAAATGCTTTGGAAATTGTTAACGTTTATGACGTCAATTCACTGTCCGTTCTTACGCAATGACAAAGACAGATAGTGCAGTGCGATCGCTATCATAATATCATTAATAATACTGATGGCAACATTTACAAATTATTTATTTACTACGTAATACCGATAGTGTTACAGTCATCGTGCCGTCGACTGTACTTATATATACTCTGTGCCACAATAACTCTGTGACATCTGTCATCCAGGTGACAGCCTTACCTATGATCCAGCTAGCTAGCCGTCCGCCAGGCGTGCCCGTGACGAAGCCGGCTTGCGGGCCCCGCAGCGGAGGAGATGTCGGGCTTACCATCCCTACAAACAAACATGCAGCGATGGGGGAGCAGTTTGGATGTTCTTGCTTTGTACTATAGCAATTATGATGTGGTTTTAACGCGTTGTAAGAGCGAATGGACAACATCGCAAACTTATAGTATGTAACATTGAATAATTTTTAGACTTGGATTCATTTGCCGGCACATGTTTAAAAAATAAAAAGTGTGTTTTATCTATGGGCATGATTTTCAATGAAGCCAACCGTTTTCCAACATTGTTGGAGAAGAAACCAAAAAAAAAAGAAGCCAACCGTTTTGCCAAGAGGAGCTGTAATAACTCTTACTTTACGGAAACTCCTCTCTGGAAAATTATCTTTGACTTAAGTTCTGAGATGTCTGCGATGTCACATGTCAATATTAAAAAAAACGCTAATGTATGAATTTGATCTATGTCCACGAATTTCCCGACAGATTAATCTTTGCCATAATTAATCATTAATCCCGAGAAAAATTAAATGTGCTTATCATAAACGAATTCCAAAATTGAAATGCTGTCCATTACTATGTTCTAGTGATTTAATTCAGGGATTGTAAGGGCTATTGAGAGCTGGAATCCTAGCGTATCCTTCGCAATCCGCAACAATTTGTATTATGTATTTTCTAAGTAGCCTTGCGGTCCGAATCATGCATAACAACGGTGTCAGCACAATCTGCTTGTAATCGCTCACAGGCTTCACTGACGTCAATAAACAGTGCGACGTCATCGATGACGTATTTAACACGTTCACAGTCCCCATAAAATAGTAGATTACAAAACAAGTGAAATTAATACTTTTAATAATCCATCATGATCATCACACATTATTCTAGTACAAAGACGAGTAGCGACTGCGATAAAATAAATATAGTATCTATATTAATCACATTTTATTATCATCATCATCATCAGCCCGTAAACATCCCACTGCAGGGATATAGGCCTTCCCTCGTTTAATAGGCCATAGTTAGGGTTGCCAGACGTCCCGTATATACGGGATTATCACCGTATTTGACCATCCCGTCCCATATCACTATATGCCCCGTATTTCGACAAAATACGAAAATAAAATAGAGAGGTTAGGGGCGCGAGCGCGATAGCCAACTACTGTGGAGATCAAATCTCATCAGATCAATACCCATCTGTTAGAAAACTCATACTACGTGCGCATGCGTGCACAAGTAGTTAAATATAATAAAACATAGTTCAAAAGCCGCGTGTCGGTATTGAATGTCTCAGGTTCGAGTTTTAGGCATCAGAATAGAAAACGTTCCGTATTCTGCGTATTCCGTAATCCGTTGGACCAATGCGGGTTTGATTAATCTTTGCATTTTATGTACATTTAATTATGCTTACAAGTAATAACAGAAAAAAGTTTTAAAAAAATAATATTGGATTTTTCAATGACACGACAACTGAGACAACTAAAATTGGTAGGATTTTAGTTTGTTTTAATTAATTGAATGAAATAGGTGAACCAAATTCACTTTTTCGAGGGGCAATAGTAATTGCCTATTTCCATCTCTGTGCCAAATACAGGTGTGATTATAATAAATGAATTAATAATTATAATAAATACACTAAGTTTCGGCTCTCCTTAAAAACATGTTATGCTTAAGTTAGAAATAAATATATGGCGTGAGCACTATTAGCGACACATCAAAAGAATGTTTGTGCGTCCGTGAGCGCATTCGGACCACAAGGCAGAGAGTTGCGGAGGACACGTGGACAAGCGTCCTCTCAGGAAAAAGGCTATGGAATGCCAACACTCGGGTCGAATGGGAGAAATAGGGCAAACACCGAGCAAATTACATCGAGTCTTTCGAAACCAAGGAAATAATTTTCTAAACTACTTGGCCTTACAAAACTCATGCACATATTTATACCAATTTCAACCGTTTCTAAATAAATACATACGCTCCTACACTAATTTTACATTCTAAAATCTTCTAAAAATATGGCGTTGGGAAGAATTATGCTTTTAAATTCGGTTTTAAAGTAAAATAGTCAATGCTTTAATGTAATTATCTTATCTAAAAAGTTTTAAATACCTCTTTAAACAACTACTAGAATAGTGATAACCTTGAGATATGTCTATAAATCGTAAAAATTAACTACCTAATTCATTATGTTAACTATGTGTTTAATTTTAAGCTTTAACGCCTAAATACTCAAACAATTCTTAACTTTAAGAACTCCTTAAATATCATGCTCTCATTTTCATTCGAAGCGAAATAATGATGTTTTAGTGCTCTTAAAGTTAAGAATCGTTTGAGTATTCGGACCTAAGTTATTGGTATATTCTAAAGCATTCTGATAGGTACATAAATAAGATAAAGTACAATCTAGCCATAAGTAATTTACTAGTAAAATGTGTACTTCAAAAATGTCTCAAAATGACCAATTGCTAACCAGAACTGTAGGAAGGATCACTGGTACATCTATAAATAGTTTTCAAGTCATCGCTGTTATTGATTGTGATTTCAATTTTGGAATCAATGACTGAACTCGATCTTCTCATGCAGTATTGATTGCTCACAAACAACTGGTAAACGTTGAAATCCTTCTCCAACTTCTTGTTATCCTTCAGCAGTCGGCTGAGGTTTTTATCCGTCTGCGACTGTGTTGAAACTTTAAACGAAGGCGACAACAACCTTATCTCTTTTATTAGATCCTGCTTCACCTTCTGTGATTTTCTCCTGTCGTTTTTACACTTTTTGTCTGAGGGTTTCTTTTCTAGTGGTGCAATTTTGAAATTTCTCCCGCTGTCCGTGTCATCGAATATATATTTTACGGCTGTACTGATCCCGCAGTCTTGCTGTACAATTCTCTCATACCAACAAGGCCCTTTCCTTGCGTTAACTTCCTCGATACTTGGCGCGCTCATTTTCGAAGGAGGTGCTGCTACATAATTTATTCCTTCGTTAATGCCCTTGGACCCTTCACTAATAAACTTGGCACCTTCTTTAACGAACGTGGCTCCTTCTTTAATGACCTTACCCACTTCTTCCTTGCCTCTAGTACTCTTTCCGGAGTGTTTTTCTACAGTTCTGTTTTTGTGGACAACCTCATCAGTTTGTACATTGATATCTCTAACATCTACTGGCACTACGAAGGCGCTTAAAGATATATCTATAAGTTTTTTCTCTGTCGATAGATTTTCGGGTAATATATCTTTGCTAGTGTTAATAGCTGTTTCCTTAACATCTTTGCTGCATTCGTTTTCATTTTTCGGGCAAATAGTAGAGTCGAATTGCGTCTCATCGTCATCGGTTTGTTTTTTATTTTCATCTTTATAGATTTTACCTAAAAGACCCAGCCCTTGAGTGTTGCTGGAATTTTTCAAAACTTTGTCATGCTTTTTTTTCAGTTTGCAATACACATTGTTTATATCCTTATGCAAAGATGGTATACTTTGTGAGAGCAACGTTAGATTTTCTAATAAAAGTAGAATGAATTTTTCGTCTATAATTCTAGGCGCGGGTTTTTCGAAAACGGACAGTTCAGGGCTTTTTTTAGGCGGTGAGCGGCATGATGATGTACTCCGTTGATTGAACACGATTCCATTGCACTCTTTCATCCGAACTTTTTTCTTTGACTGAAATTTCGCTGCTAACGAACTTTTTTTAAAAGTTGAAATAATGTAACATGACTGAGGATCGTCGTTACCGTTTAAAGACTTTTTAGACTCTATTACGTCTTTTGGAAAACTATTACAGCTCGGGAAAGACAAGTTAAGGGAATGCTCGCTTTCGTGCATTACTTGGAAGAAAGCTTTCGAGGTCGCATCACTGCTACTCAAATAGGGTTTAAGATCTATCTTATCCTTTTGAGTATTTGGACAGAAATCTAAGTACGGATTCTTGAAACTAAGACGAGGATCGAAAGGATTTCTACCAAGATTCTTTGTAGCTGAATCGGTAAATTGCAGTTTATTTTTAATGTCTGACTTTACAGTCTTTGGCTTATCATTAGAAAATTTGAAATTTAAATTTGTGCGTTTTGATTCACCAAAATTCGGAGGTTTTTCTTTTAGTTTTATAGTAATTGTCATCATTCCTTTGATTGTTGAGTCATTGAACATCGCTATATGCTCTAAGTCATATTTGGAAAGATCTACAACAACGGAGTTTTCATCACGATTTTCGGAAACAAGGTTTCTTTTAATATATTTATTGTCATGGGTTCCTAGTTGGTTTCTAATTGGTCCTATTAGTTTAGTATCAGACAGCACTTTCTTTGGATCAGTTATCTTGTAGTTTGTGTTGGAATGAGTCCTCTTTACTTTTGCAAATATTGTGGTTATTTTGTCAAGAATATCTTTCAAATACAATTGACCTGGATCTATTGATGGATTTTTATCGGACCCTCCATTTTTATCGCTTTCAGATTGACCACTGCTCTTTTTAGTACTGTCAGCTGTTTTATCTAGTGTAGTAATACTTTTGGAAACCTTTTTTTGTACAGATTCGGTCTGTACATCACATGCAGGGTTTGCCTCTTGAGATAACTTAGAATCGTCTGTGGAAGGAGTGCTATTACTACTGTCGCTGCTATCATGTAGAAGTACATCTAGATATGCACCAAAAAATTCTTTAGCAACGCCTGGAGGTATCGAAGTTTCGCTAATGAGATGGTTTATAGTTTCTTGTATTTTTGGCAGTTCAGTGGAAGAATTGGAATTATTTCTTGTGTCGTCATCATACGAAGCGCTTTCTTCTCTCTTTGATAATTTCTCCAAGTTGTCTATAAGTTTTTTTGTAATCTTTATGTCTTTCTCCTTGCTGTCATTACTGCGTACCGTCTCACATACATAAACAGTATTTTTCAATAGTCTCTCAAGCTCCTGGATACGTCTTTCTTTCTCGAAGCTATCAGTTGGGTTTTTAACTATGTGTTTTTTCTTTTCACTGACGATTTTGGTTGGTTTAGGCTCATTAACGAGGTCAAACCCTTGAAACTGCGTCTCTTTTGTCGAGCCACATATACAAAAGCTAGAGACGTTCGCGTCTTTTGTAAAATATCTATTAGAAGGCGCATCGATAGATTTTACACGTTTTAAAGCATCTTTTACGTGTTCGACAGATGTGTTCTTCAACCAATATTCTAATAGACATCTAAATAACGCTTTGACTGGATGTTTGTCGTCTTGGTTCCATTTGAAGTCATACAACTCTTTGACTATTTGATTTATGTAGAATTTAGTTTCACTAATGGAGTTGCTTGTTTCGGGCCTATGATTATCAATTATAGACAACATTAACTTTTCAGTTATTCTGTCGTATTCCGAAGCAGTCATTGTGTCCTGCAGAGCTTTGTTATCTCTGGCTTCTTCAATATCCACTTGAGTTTCCTCACTCACTTTCCTAGTAATCGGTAATTCGGTGGTATCGGAGTGGCGTGACATTTTTAATTTATATTTTCCAAGTAGCATACTTTTACTGAGCGGTTTCTTCAGCGCCGGTTCCTCGCTCAAATTTTTATATTTGACGAGGTTCGTACACTTTTTGCTTTTCCTCATGATAACGTCTTCCGGGCCACCAACAACAGCGCTTCGTTTCTTGCGCGCGAAAAAGAATAAAGCGGTTGTGGGTTCAGTTCTCTTCTCAAAAAACAGCGAACGTTTCTTATCGCTTCCTTTGTAATCGTTTAGATACTTTCTGTTATTGGTATAAGAACTTTTATTTGTTGAGCCGAAAGAACATTCGTAAAGCAAAGACGACCTCATACCGGCTTCTGCGCTCTTCAAAGAGTTTAGGTCTAACTCGGTACTGTGAATTTGTTTCTCGTTATCTGTCGTACCAATAGAAATATCTGGGCTCTTCTTGCCTATTACATCCTCATACTGTTCTTCGTAAATCCTGGTCATGCAATTCATAGAACAGAGACTCCTGTGGTTTTGGAACAGTTCGTTGTTGGCGGTGAAAATTTGCTCGTCGAAAGAATCAAAATGTAAGGGCATCACTTCGTTTTCTTCTAAAATCTGGCAGCACCAATCATTAATGGGGTTCTGTGGTATTCTGTTGTATATAGAGGAGTTGTGATAGCATGCGATTTTTTGGGAGAAAGTTGGGGAGAGGGGGGCTCTGGGTAGGTCGGGGAGGTACTCGTCGCTGGAACTGAAGGATGAGGTTTCCAGGCTTGATGATATACCTTGTAGAATAAAGGAATTAGAATTAGATGTTCTGCGAAACTGACTTACGTACGATGCAGACTGTAGCCGGTGGATCGCATTAAGGATAAACGGCAGTAACTAGTATTCATGCAAACAATAACAAGCAACCATGTAAAAAAATGTATTTTCTATATTTTAGTAATAAAAGGTGGTAATAAAAGGTTAAAATAAATAAAGGTTGGTGGGGTCTAGGTGCCTTAAATGCAAAAAAATCCTTTATTTCATAGTTTCATAATGTACACTTAAACAAGTCATATTTTATTTTTTTTAAGCTACCGCTTGTTCAAAAGGCAATTTGAAGAAACACAAGAACGCTAACATAACGCTGTGTGCAGCAGCAATACAAATCGATCATAGCTCAGTGTATTAGGATTGCTCATTGAGCAAAATACTGATTTTGGGATTGCTAGAATTTTCATATAAAAATTAGACTCTATCAGTTTAACTTTCGTTACTTAAAGTTATGTTGGTTGTTGCTCGGGCAGCGAGCTACCTTCGAGATTATTTTAGCATATTTTTTTTTTTTAATAGAAATAAAAATGTTAATGACTCACAAAATTAGTAAATAAGAAAATTTTTTAATTGTAATTTATATGAAAACTAATTACTATCGCTTGCCCTTAATCTGATTATACAACTGGACCTACACTTCACATTTGTTTAAATTAGACAAAACATAATCTAAAGAACTCCGTCGATGCATTGGCATATTACGTAACTTCATCGTTAATTGAGAACAATCACACGTCAGAATCTAATCGAGAAATATAGTTACGTAATAGCCCACTAGGTCTATTATCAAATCCGAGAAAGATCTAACCTGACTAATAGGGTCACTCATCTAACAAAAGAATATCAAATATGCTCACACAAAATCCAAACACAACCAAACCACACATGCTCGAAAACCAAATATATGGTCAGGGTATCAATAAGTGATATCATAGGACAAACACACAGCGCCATCTAGTTCCGCACTAAGCAACTAAGCTTGTATTATGATACCAGATAGTTGATATACTACACAATTATTTTTTTTTTTTGCAAATAAATACATCTAATATACCGGATGAGTTTTATGATGATACCCTGGCCATATTTAACTACGACGACCTGTTTGGTGTAGTGGTTAGAAACTCTGACAACTATATCTAAAGATCGCGGGTTCGAATCCCGCTAGAGGCATATGTTTGGGTACATGTGTACCCGAGGTATGGATGTTTTCATTTATACTAAGTATTTATTTACAAAAAAAAATGTATTTATGTAGTATATCAACCACAGATTTATAAACTGAAGGGAGATATGCCAAGGGGGCGTGGCGCGTGCGAACGCAATATGCACAAAACAGAAACAAATGCGGGCGCCGTTGATTAGTCGTGAACACAATTACGGACGGAGCGCAACATATATTTTTTCCGAAATGCCAAGTTGTTCGGTGGTTATTTGCAAAAACCGAAGTGTCACAAAAAACTACAAGTCAGATGGAATTACATATCACCGGTAAGTACTGAGTTTAACGCTTTATTCTAGCAAATATCATTAAATAAAATTTTATTTACGAAAGAATCCACAAAACTCTAAAAAATATATCAATACTATCACTTCGAGTTTTCACTGAACCATTGCCGTTCAAACACGTAGAACTGAAATTCAAAGCAATACTAAAGTAGCAATGTAGGTAATGCTAAACAACGTGTTCATGTTTTTATTGTTGCTTATATCGAGATGTCAAATTGTCAATGTACTTGTGTGTCTTTACATTGCGGTTTGCTGTTACGCGATTGGCTTGCGTTGCTTGTGTTGATTGTAATAGGGTGAGTGAGCGCGTGTTCGTATTGTGGTGCATATGTAGTTGTAATTTTCGAAGGCGACAGCCGGACTCGAACAACTAGGCAGTGAAACCATATCTCCCTTTAGTTTATAAATCTGTGATATCAACCATCTGGTATTGACAACACAAGCCTATAGTTGCTTACTGTGGAACTAGATGGCGCTGTGTGTATGTCTAAGGATATATATTTTTTTTATTAGCTATATCAATCTAATATAGTAAAACTCTATATCAATCTATATAATAAAACATAACACTTACGCGACGAAGTGTCAGTAGGCGCCACCTCCTCCAGCGGCGCGTGAATCTTCGGCACCGACTCACGCGCACCGAACGTTAGCAGGTGCTGCCGGTATAACCTGTGGATGCAATATTTGAAATTAAGAGGGTTTATTCCGTCCAGTGGCGCCCTCATTGGGTATATTAAGATTTCCATTAAATGCAGCATAAATCAAAAATATTGCTCTGAAAAAAAAAAAAAAAACAATCTAACTAATATTATAAATGCGAAAGTTTGTATGTTTGTTTGTTTGTCACTCGATCACGGCGAAACGGACGAACGAATTTGGATTAAATTTGGTATATAGGTAGATATTTTTATAATATAGTAGAGCATTTTCGTTGGTGGTAGGGCATTTTACCGTTGGTGGTAGGGCATTTTACCGTTGGTGGTAGGGCATTTTACCGTTGGTGGTAGGGCATTTTACCGTTGGTGGTAGGGCATTTTAAATGTCCGCCTGGCTAGCCACCACCATCTTATCTAAATGTGCCGCCAAGCAGCAATGTTAATAGCATTGTTGTGTTCCGGTTGTCAGAGATAAGATAGCCAGTCCCCCAAATGTGTTGGGGTTTCCGGGTCAGTACGCTTCCACCTTCGACCTCATCGTCACTTCACATCAGGTGTGATTGAGGTCAAGTGCTAACTTGTTGTGCATAAAAATAATCTGACTATTTTAAGTGTACCCCGTGTACCTACAACATAAAGCATTTTTTGATTGATTGTATATGGGAACACAATCATTACTCACCGGTGGGCCTTCAACACGTTCAACCACGTCCGGAACACGTCGGGTGTCTTCGCCCGCAGGTGGTATATGAACTCGTCGGCGTCGATGTCGATCCGCCGTCGGCGCGCCTTCGCCGAAATGACGGAGAGGCCGACGTCGACCGACCCGTGAAGGCGGCCACGGGCGACATCTGTAGGCGAACGCGCATATACCAGTATACCGCCGTCGACCACGAAGAAACGCTGCAAAACAATAATAATACTAAATCATTTACAACGAACAAGCAAATACCTAATAAGATTCAAGTATTTGAATATTTATTATCACAAACATTCTGATATACAATCTGCTTATGAGTAATGACTTATGAGTTTAAAGAAGTACACTGTTCCCTAGAATATGTTTACAATAAATAAATAAATAAATAATAAATAAATCCTTACACATACACACAGTGCCATCTAGTTCCACATTAAGCAACTACAAGCTTGTGTTGTGGATACCAGATGGTTGATATACTACATAAATACATTTTTTTTGTAAATAAATACTTATTATAAATGAAAACATCCATAACTCGGGTACACATGTCCGTATTCATCACACAAACATATGCCCCTAGCGGGATTCGAACACGCAACCTTTTGGTATAGTGGTCAGAGTTGCTAACCACTACACCAAACAGGTCGTCAAATTACATAGGTACATAGGTACTTAAAACTTAAGCAGCAGAAGTTGTGATAAAAGGTGACAAGTTCAGCTGTGTGCTGTTGTGACATAAGCCATACCAGCGCTGATTTTCAACTTGGTACTTTTTTGAAAACCGCCACCAAATTTAAACCATATCAGTGTCTCAGTCATTCCTTCTTCACATAACAAGTACATCTTAGATTAATGATTGGTCTCCGCGCCGCTACGACTAGATACCGCACTATGAAGAAAAAACAGGTTCCTGAATGCGGCAACTCAATATTGTAGTGTGTCGATTTATACAGTACTTACTGATGGTATGTGATGCCAGTATCTTTCTTGTTTTTTGTAGTATTCTTATTACATAGTTTGACTACGCAAACCGGCATTTTGCTTCAGTCTTAAACCAAAATTTGAAATTTGTTTGTTTGGTGATTGGCGCGAGTACGCCGAATACGTCGTAGTATTTGTTGCCGCATTTTTCGAGTACGCCGACGGTATCTAGTCGTAGCGGCGCGGAGACCAATCATTAATCTAAGAAGTACATATTAATTCTGTGACACAACAATTTACTGACCTTTGGCTGTTACGCATCATACTACTAATGCAATTATGATATTTCTCACAAACTAGCATGTTCATACAAAACTTAAAGCTTGTTATTACAAAAGATGGTCTAAGTCAAGTCTAAACATTAAGTCTGGTTTAAACTATAGTCCAAGATTTTTTATTATTACAAAACCAAGTTTTTTCTACTTAGATCAGGCTTATCTCTGATTTAAAATTAGACCTGGCAACCACCTAGTTTATCCGTGGTCTAAAGTGAGCTTTGGTTGTGTATTGTATTTTAAAGATTTTACGGTGTATAAATAACGAAATTTGGCTTGAAAATGCATTTGGATATGTTAGATGATATGGATTTCGACGATATTGGAATAATTAACGCTATTGGGGCGCGACAACCATCAAGGCCTCGTGTGAGATTTAATCCTTTTACGGAGCTCGAGGACGAGGAATTTAGATATAAATATCGTTTTACCAAAAGGTTTTCGAAAAAGTTTTCACTAGCTAGGTACTTCGTTCACTTTTTTATCGGCTCCCGCCCGCAAATGCAAACTGTTGACATTTACGTTTCGTTACACGTACGTGTTTCATCGACACAAATGCCTAAGGCACAAGCTCAATAATATGTTATGGGTAGATACCTAGCGTCAAAAAGCCTTTAAATAAGTGAAACAAATATTATTTCTTTATACTATACCATTAAATTCACTATTTTATTTTATGAATATTATTTCAGGTAAAAAATATAATAGAGTATAATGCGTGTACAGGAATACAAAAGTGAGCAATGATTGATGAACGAATGATAATACTTAGACTTAGGATGGACTCGAGTTTATCTAAACTACAGCTTTGCATTTTTTTGTAATGAAGCCAGGGATTAACTTGGGTTTATCAATTTTTTTGTAGTAAGACTAAAAAAGTTTGGATCATCCAACCCCGAAAAAAACATTTGAAGGGGGAGACCTGGTTACCCGAGATAAAGGGTCACCTATTTCGGGCACAAGTTCTCTCCATAACATTGCTGTTGTAAGAATACCCACTTTTAAGAAATATGCTTTATTGTTTAAATAAGGAAGGTACATTTAAATATCTTATAGAAACTACAAATTAGACGGCCTTATCGGTAACAGCGATCTCTTTCCTAATTATTAACACACACTCACACACACAAAACACGACATTGCGAAATTCATACATGCGACGATTATTCGACGACCGATTGGTGTAGTGGATAGTGACCCTGTCAGCGAAACCAACAGTTGCGGGTTCGAATGCCGCGACGGGTAAATGTTTGTGTGATGAATATGAACATTTATTTCTGAGTCATGAATGTGTACATATGTATGTTTATCCGTTATCTAGTATCCATGGTACAAGCTTTGCTTAGTTTGGGACTAGATGATTGGTGTAAGTGTCCGAATTATTTTATTATTGACTAAATTATTTATTATTACTTACTTTGTCTATGTACTTTTACCTCTAGATTGTATAATGATTATTATTATAATTTAATAGTGACTTTTATTATTTAATAGTGACTTTCCACCTAATTTTTTTTTTTTAAATTATTGTAATGAAAAATGAGAATCTGTAATTGGCATAACTTTGGCTTATAAATTTTGTGATTTTTTTAATGATGCTGTTGATTCTGTATTTACAATAAAATAATAATAAAAAAAATTATACATCAGAAAGTTCTGCATATTGAAGCCCAGATGACATTTCGGTGAATGTCAATTTAAATCGATTGGAAATAGTGATAGAGCGCATCAATCTGTCAGTCAGTGTGACCAAGATACCGGTTCGGGAAAGCAAACCATTCGTCCAAACGAAGCGACGAAACCGACATTACCCGCCTCCATACCCCCAGCAACTCCTGTAAGCCAGGATCATTTTGGTTGGTGGTAGGACATTATAAATGTCCGCCTGGCTTGCTACCACCATGTTATCGAAGTCTGCCGCCAAACATCAATGTTAATAGCATTGTGATGCACTGTCAGAAATAAGATAGCCAGTCCCCCAAATACGATAATAGTGTTTTCGGGGCAGTACGCTTCCTCCTTCGGCCTCATCTTCACTCAAGGTGTTTATCCATTGTGCATAAAAAAAAGAATCAACAATGGTACACAGCACGGCGCCTACTGAAGGTAGACGGTACCCTACGTATCTATATTGCTACCTTGGGCCCCAGACTAATTAAAGAAGAGCTAAAGGTGTGAACGACAACCCCACCACTTCCCCATGGCCCAATCGACCATCTTGGTAATACGGGCCGAATCGTTGAGAGATGTGCTCGGTGACCCGACAGTCGTTGGTAGCCTGTTACCTTGTGCCATCCTTTGAGCGGCCACTTCCTCTTCTTGTGAAGGTATCCGTTGAACACCTCCGGCCGCCGGTCGAACCGCTGGCCATCCTTCAGACCCTCGAGCACCTCCCACTCACTCCCACGCCGGCGACTGTGGAAGAGTGTGTTTTATATGACATAACACAGCTTAATAACATTTAAGTGTTTAAAATTATAAATACTTAAATAGGTCGTCAATTTTATTGATTGAAATTAAGTATATTTTTTAAGTATATTGCTTATAAGATTCGGAGGTCGCGGGTTCGATCCCCAGCGGGGTACATGTAGTTTTAAGTACTCGGTTTGGTTGGTGGTAGGGCATTTTCAATGTCCGACTGGCTAGCTACCAACATCTTATCTAAATCTGCCGCCAAGCAGCAATGTTAATAGCATTGTTGTGTTCCGGTTGTCAGAGATAAGATAGCCAGTCCCCCAAATGTGTTGGGGTTTCCGGGTCGGTACGCTTCCACCTTCGACCTCATCTTCACTTAACATCAGGTGTGATTGAGGTCAAGTACGAACCCGTCGTGCATAAAAAAAAAACAAAAACCCAACAGCATATTTTGTATTTTGCGGGTGCCATGTTGGATTTTTTTACCAATAAATGGATCCTATGCCATTCTGGGGATCAAATAGGCTACAGGAGGTAACATATAAATCTACATTACATACACTCGACAAATATAACCCTCCTTTTTGGGGCTGTCGGGTAAACAGTCGACCAAAAAGGACGCTTATTTCCCGTTGGGGTAGGCAAAGACTATAGATTTCCACTTGTAACGAACCTGACATACTTCTTTTGCTTCCTCCACTCTCATCAAATGCTTCATACACGCTTGTCGGTTTGAGTACGTCAGTCACTTGATTGACGTACGTCCTTTTTGGTCGACATTTACCGACCCTTTCATTCACGCTTTTTTTTTCACTTATTCGTTCTATATGCCCAAACCACATATCTTACTCATTCAATCATTCAAAGTCACTCCACACACGAAGTGCACGCATGTCTACTGCATGCTTCTTTTCTTTTTTTTTTTTTGAGCTGGAACCGTTGCTGTTAGTCAAAAGACTTTTACAGCGTCACCGGGCGGGGGGGGGGGCGAGCGCGGGAGCACGAACAGCACGTATGTGTAGTTGCAACCGATGCCTAAGGGTGCCCACGGGGGCTCGAACCCCGGCTTAGGACGTTGCGTGGGAAGTTCAAAGACAGACTACCATCGCTTCGTAATGTGTATAGTCAGAGAGAAGAAACGACGCAAGATACTCTCTGACACACAATTTGGAAAAAGCTAATAGTGTAGTGTAGGTAATTAGTGATAGTGAGAGGGCCAGGAGGACCGTAGTCGCACCTAATCGCGATCGCGTTAAGTTGAGCGGTGTGCGCGTACCTGTGCTCGCCGGCAAGTACAGGGTGTCGGGCGAGTACAGGGTGTCGGGCGTGTACAGGGTGTCGGGTGGGTACAGGGTGTCGGGCGTGTACAGGGTGTCGGGCGAGTACAGGCTGTGAGGCGAGTACAGGGTGTTGGGCGTGCATGCTTCCTGCCATACCTAACATTTATATCAATCAATACATAGGAGTACACTTACCTGCGCGACTTGCCGGTACGGGGCGGCGGGGGCGGAGGCCTGACGCGGTCGCCGCTGTCCGCGGACAGGGACGCTGTCTCGCCAGAGCAGTCCGAGTCGGACGGAGCCCTGCGCAGTACCGCGGCGCGCCCTGCCGCACCGCGCCGCCGCTCCCCTGCGATGTTTAAACATGAAAGATCAACGTATTGAATAAGCCATTTCATGAAATATACAATACAATACAAATACACTTTATTGCACAAGAGGAGAATATACATTTTACAAAGCACTGCTGGTACAGGGCACACACAAATTATAAAATTGTCTGGCTTTTTGTACTTTTATTGCTTGTTGTGAATTGTTTCTGTGTACCTTGTATTTCTGTCAGCGAATAAAGTTATTCTATTCTATTCACATGAAAAGAGCTATGTTCAAATTTTTTTTATTATGTGATTTAACCCAGAAATTAAAAAATATTTCACGTGAAACCTTGAAATAATATTCCATTTTCCAAATAAAAAACAAATTTGGATATAGCTTTGAAAATCGCAGGAATTTGTACATATGATTAACGAAGACAAAAAACTCCAATTTCATTCAGTAAAGACCCAATATATTCCCCGACGCAATGAAATTCACCATTACAATTTTAATCTAATAGATTAATAGCCACAACATTAATGGTGACCCGTGACTGGAAATAACTGATGGATGATTGTTGAACGAACCACTTAGCAAGTCAAATCGACTCAAATTAGTAACTTATTAGTAATCTGTGCTAATAGTCTATATTTTATGTATGACTAAATACCTATACAATTATAAACAACGGAATATATGTTAGGTACACATTTATTTTTAGTATCAATCACTCTGTCAACTGGCGTTACGTCAATTTGAGTGCGAGGATTGATTACTCATTGTTTGATGCGTGTGTGTGCATTATATCTAATCTCTTCTAACATTGAGTAAATATTTTATGGAAGCGTTTTCAAATCACTTAAGGTTAGCGCAGCGATGATTCCACCCCGTCGGAAACCACCAATACGTCAACAAATATTTTTTTTTTTGAATAAAGCAGAACTTTCTCAATTCGACTCATACATTAGGTACTTACCTATGAAATTGGCGTTTTGTATGAAGAATTTCATTAAGACTGTTTTCTCCATACAAACATTTTTGATTTTTTTTTTTGGTAACGGCAAATCCAAATTTAGCTAAACTTTGTGTGTATTATCGTATAACATTAAGTTAAGTATAGGCAGCGTTTAAAAGTAACCGCTTTATATGAGTTTCAGCGAATCTAGGAAATGATTATGGGAAGCACATGAAAATAGCCCAGATACAATACATAGCCCAGAAATTAAAAAATATTTCATGTGAAGCCTTGAAATAATATTCCATTTTACAAATAAAAAACAAATTTGGATATAGCTTTGAATATCGCAGGAATTGGTACATAAATGATTAACGAAGAAAAAAAACTCCAATTTCATAGATAAAGACCCAATATTTTACCAGACACTTGCATGCAATTCTTTTTTTTTATTCACGACGGGTTCGTACTTGACCTCAATCACACCTGCTGTTAAGTGAAGATGAGGTCGAAGGTGGAAGTGTATTTACCCGGAAACCCCAACACGTTTGCGGGACTAGCTATCTTATCTCTGACAACCGGAACACAACAATGCTAGTAACATTGCTGTTTGGCAGCAGATTTAGATAAGATGGTGGTAGCTAGCCAGGCGGCCTACCACCAACCAAACCGAGTACTTAAACATGATCGAACCCGTAACCTCCGAATCGTAAACCCAATGTTGTTTACATTGACCCACGGAGGCGGGTTACATTTAATTTACCATTATATTTACACATGCACATTATACGTAGTTACAATAATTATTTAGTTACAATGTGAGACTCACAGAAGCCAAAATTATATAGTTATGTAGGTACCTATTAATAATTTCAAATTGTTTCAAAAAATTTTGATATTCGTTACGCGATATCATCGTCAATAATTTGTGAGACGATTTTGATGATTCTTTTTTCGATTGATATGGACGGTGCACTCCGGACATACAGAATTGAACGTTAGTGAATAATAAATAAAATAAATATCTTTGCACATACACACAGCGCCATCTAGTTCCACACTAAGCAACTAGGCTTGTATTATAGACACCAGATGGTTGATTAACTACACAAATACATTTTTTTTTGTAAATAAATACGTATATAAATGAAAAACATCCATAACTCGGGAACACGCGTCTGTATTCATCATTCAAACTTATGCCCCTAGCGGGTTTCGAACCCGTGACCTTTTGGTATAGCAGCAGAGTTTCTAACCACTACACCAAACGGGTCATCAAAGTCGGTTGTTTTGCAAATTTGTGGCAATTCAATATTTTTTTTTAATTGCATAAAGCCACGGAGCGAAAGCTGACGGTGTGTATGACAGTGTTCCATGATTCCGAATGAGGTTGTGATGTCACCGCTGTGGGCGTGGCTTATTGAATTGAATCGCGTGTCCGGTCCACACGGGTTTGCGACAGACGCCGATCAGTAAAAAAAATTAAGGTACGCTAGAAATATCTGCGAGATGATAATATAATGATGTAGTGCTTATGGGTCTAGTCTGTGTCCGATTTGGATATGGTTTTTTAAATGTAAGATTAAATTATGGGATTATAAAATCCCGGCTGGTGTAGTGGATAGTGACCCTGTCAGCGAATCCAACGGTTGCGGGTTCGAATCCCGGGAGGGCTAAATGTTTATGTGATGAATACGAAAATTTATTCCCGAGTCATGGATGTTTATATAAAGATTTATGTATGTTTATCCGTTATCTAGTATCCATAGCACAAGCTTAGCTTAGTTTGGGACTGGATGATTGGTGTAAGTGTCCGAAATATTTATTTATTTATTATTATTTATTATAAAAGACCCCTTGTCTTACTCAGGTTTCATGAGTCAGTCAGTCTTTTCAAATATAATTAACGTTTAAAATATTTTATTTTGTTTAAATCTCGAACAACCTTTCAGTTAGCATTTAATGCTTTTTTCTTTTATGTTATTTTAAATTGATGCAAAACCTTGTTATTGATTGGTAGCAATAAACAAGTGATTTGATTTGATTTTTAGTAATGCTATCGACTTAATTTAAGTGTATAATATAGGTTTAATGTAACATTGTTTATGAACTCAAACAACGAGAAAAAAAATAGTTGGTATGATGTTTGTCGTGTTACACCCAAACGTGTTGGTGTTTTTCCGGGTCAGTACGCTTCCACCTTCGACCTTATCTTCACTTAACATCAGGTGTGATTGAGATCAAGTACCAACTCGTACATAAAAAAAAATATCGGTATGCCCTTTTTATCGATATTTAAATCCTTGCATCAAGCTCCACATCGCTCCCATTCATAATTTCGCTCCAAAAGTCTGCTGTCACTAATCAAGCAGATAATAATTTGTAATCAATACCACAGAATTAATATAGTACTAAGGTATCAATACAATGAGTGGATGGGGCGTCTCCGGAACGACAGTCAAAGCTATTCATAACTGTCGTAAAAGTTTCGCCAACTATATTTCACAGTGTATAAAACTTGCTAGGTCGGTAATTGCATGAAAACCGCATAGCACCCGCAGTTTGAACCACGGAGCGAAGACAAAGGGGAGGCGGTACAAACGACTGTGCCCTGTGATTATAAATAATAACTTCTACGTTAAAAACACTTATAAAACACCCATCCAAGGAATGCGACGTGTCACGAGTCCTTCTATGAGCGTGCATTAGCTATTATGATTGAATCGATTTCAGGTTCACACGTATTGCAATGTGGTTGTGATAGACACCGATCGATAAAAGAAATACGCTAGGAAAAACTGAAAATCGATAAGGTATCTTCCCCTGCAAGTGTTTGTGGCAAGTTCACAAACTGTACATTGAAAATTTGTAAACGTCGAGGAAACAAATGATTATATCATCCAGATAAACCAAAGCGTGTTAAAAGCTAAATATGTTCACACGGCGGAGCCGATTTTCATTAAACATAGCTAAGAAATTGTCCCCTTGTTTATCTGACCATGCATTACTGAGATAAGGTTCCTGTTGATATACAAAATCTTCCTTTCAATAAATTTAAAGATACTATAAAACAGAAACTTATTAAGAAAGCATATTATAAAATATTAGATTATTTAGATAAACATTCATGGACATAACCAGCTCGTTCGCATAACCAGGCTATTTCACAATTAATAATGAAATATTATTGTGCTTTTTTTGTAATATATAAACCTTTTTAAAGAGCAATCTCTGGAGTTTCTTGCGTGTTCTTCTCAGGGGAAAATTGCCTTTTGAACAAGCAGTAGCTTTAAAAATATAAAATTTGACTATTTTAAGTTTACCTTGTGTACCTACAAAATAAATAAATAAAAATAATTGAAGACCTGTTTGGTGTAGTGGTTAGCAACTCTGACCACTATACCAAAAGGTTGCGGGTTCGAATCCCGCTAGGGGCATATATTTGTGTGATGAATACGGACATGTGTACCCGAGTTATGGGATGTTTTCATTTATAATAAGTATTTATTCACAAAAAAAAAAATAGGTATTTATGTAGTATACCAACCATCTGGTATCCACAACACAAGCCTATAGTTGCTTACTGTGGAACTAGATGGCGCTGTGTGTATGTCTAAGGATATTTATTTATTTAAAGCATTTTTGATTTGTTTTAATACACACACAACACCATCAAACACATAACACCCCTCAGAATAGAAAGAAAAAATTATTTGAACCCATGATGACACAAAAAATTACACAGTCGAGACACATACAAAAACTAAACATAGTGTTTGCCATCTAATTGTCAGTGTCGCAAGGTGGAGTCCAAAAGGTCTCCAACTCAGCATGGGTTGTAGCCGTTCATTACCACGCTGGTTTTCAGCGGAGTCTCCAAATAGCTGACACCACAAATAGCTGGTATACCACCTCCATAGTAAAATCATCATTCTTCTTGCTCCGGGTTTTGTCAACGAGTCAAACTTTTGTATACATTTTTTTAGGTGGTCAATTATTTAAAGATACTATAAAACAGAAACTTATTAAGAAAGCATATTATAAAATGTCAGATTATTTAGATGATAAACAATCATGGACATAACCAGCCCGTTCGCATAACCAGGCTATTTCACAATTAATAATGAAATATTATAATATAAAACAATAATTTTGTAATGTAAAAACCTTTTTTTAAAAGAGCGACCTCCGAGTTTCTTGCTTGTTCTTCTCAGGGGAAAATTGCCTTTTGAACAAGCAGTAGCTTTAAAAATGTAAAATCTGACTATTTTAAGTGTACCCTGTGTACTTACAAAATAAAGCAGATTTTGATTTTGAATTTGGCTATACCCACCTTCAAGCCTTAGCGACTAAGGCTTTCTAGCCATAGAATAAGAATACTATTAAAGGTCATTCAGAGGTCAATGTGTGCGCTTCTACAACAAGGTTCCCATGGATATACGGAATCTTCCGCTTAATAAATTTAAACTTATTATAAAACAAAAATTATGTAAAAAGGGACATTACAAAATTTCAGACTACATTAATGAAAGTAATCCATGGGATTAAACGGCTCACGACACACGATATATAAAATTGTTGTAACCTTTCTTGATTGTAAATGATTGATTGAAAAGAGACAAACCCTCTGAGTTTCTCGCTAGCTCTTCTCAGTAGTGGTCGCGTTCCGAGCTAGTGGTAGTTTAAAAAACAAATGACGTTCATAAGTGCATATTGTATTGCCTACATGAATAAATGATTTTCATTTTCATTTACTGCAGACAAGGCTGTCTGAAGGGCTTTTTTCAAGCAAGGTTAATAAAATGTAATACTCACGTTTGCTGTCGAGCTGCGATGGCTCGGTGGCTGCATGCTTCAAGCCGCTCTGATTCGACATCTCCTTGTCGCTAAAACTGTATAACACCTTCCATTTTATGTCGGCTGCAATAGAGAGAAAGAAGACTGTCAAAGAAGTTCAACTTGGCAATATCAAGGATAAGCCCCTGGTGTCGATTCTGATACGATATAGTCACCATCATATCAGCCACAAAAAGTTCAATGCTTTTTTTTTATGCACGACGGGAACGTACTTGACCTCAATCACACCTGATGATAAGTGAAGATGAGGTCGAAGGTGGAAGCGTACTGACCCGGAAACCCCAATACATTTGGAGGACTGGCTACCTTATCTCTGAGAACTGGAACACAACAATGCTATTAACATTGCTGTTGGGCGGCAGATTTAGATAAGATGGTGGTAGCTAGTCAGGCGGACATTTAAAATGCCCTACCACCAACCAAACCGAGTACAACACCCCCGCTGGGGATAGAACCCGCGACCTCCGAATCGTAAACCCAATGTTATTTACATTGGGCCACGGAGGCGGTTGTTTGGAACACCCAAGGTGCTTCTTTGGCACATTGTTTGGAATATCTCTGCCCACCCCATTTGGAATAAAGGCCGTGTATGTATATTGATACACAGATAAGGAAACAAATCAACAACACTGACATAATTTTGTATCCCAAAGGTCGTGACGTTATGTATGTACTATAAAGTCAAAGGGTTTTATTTGACTTTATAGTATGACGACCGGTTGGTGTAGTGGATAGTGACCCTGTCAGCGAAACCAACGGTTGCTGGTTCGAATCCCGCGAGGGGTAAATATTTGTGTGATGAATACGAACATTTATTCCCGAGTCATGGATGTTTATATAATTATTTATGTATGTTTATCCGTTATCTAGTACCCATAGCACAAGCTTTGCTTAGTTTGGGACTAGATGATTGGTGTAAGTGTCCAAAATATTTATTATTTATTATTATTTATTATTTGGGTAATAAGATTAAAATATCTCTTAAAAACGTTGCAATTTATTTGCAATGTGCGTATGTAAATAACTTATCCATTTAAAAATTTGCAAACCATTTTTCAAACATTTGCTGGTATCTGATTGAGCTGTGCCATATTTATGTAAGTTCGGTGACAATGCAATATTATGGTACTATCAAGCTGATCTGATGATGGAGCCGGGATGTAGGGACTGGAACTCCCTGCAAATAGCTGCAAAAAATCCACCTTCGGCCTCATCTTTACTTAACATCAGCTGTGATTGAAGTCAAGTACTAACCCGTTGTGCATAAAAAAAAAACATACACGAACTTTATCCCAAATGGGGTGGTCAGGGATATTCCAAACAATGTGCCAAACAAGCACCTTGTGTGTTCCAAACATTAAAAGTTTAATGTTTGAAACAAGAACTACGGTTCATCTCTCAAAATATACAGAAATGCACAAGTGACAGGAGAGAGCCCTTCGCCTTTGAAACGTGCGAAACCATAGATGTTCTTTGGTGGAAAGTGCCTTAATCCCTTTATGATACCCACGGGAACATTTGTTTCCATCATCATATAATATACATCATAGAAAATTATAATATAAAATAATAACTAATAATTTTGTAACATTAAAAACCTTTTTTAAAAAAAAAGAGCAACCTCGAGTTTCTTGCTTGTTTTTCTCAGGGGAAAATTGGCTTTTGAACAAGCAGTAGCTATAAAAATGTAAAATGTGACTATTTTAAGTGTACCCTGTGTACCTACGAAATAAAGCATTATTTGATTTTGATGATTTTGATTTTGAAATCAGCCACAGGACTTCCACTGAACCACCTGAACACAGACCTCTCTCATAGATTGTTAGAGCGACAGGTTGGAAGCGGCCTGCAACCAGCGGCTTCCCGCTAGCTAGCTACCACCATCTTATCGAAATGTGCCGCCAAACAGCAATGTCAATAGCATTGTTGTGATCCGGTTGTCAGAGATAAGATAGCCAGCCCCCCAAATGTGTTGGGGTTTCCGGGTCAGTACGCTTCCACCTTCGACTTCATCTTCACTTAACATCAGGTGTGATTGAGGTCAAGTACCAACCCGTTGTGCATCATAAAATATAACTTACCACTACTTAATTTTGAATATTAACAAAATGTTCAGTTGCAAAGTTGCAATACTGTTTTCTATAGCAGATTTCTAATATATCTATTTCTAATCTAGATTTGGTGTATTTGATACTTAATAAAGATATATATTTGTAAATTTGTTTTTTTTTTTCATATTATTTACACTTCCGTTTCTGCATCCGTTTCCTTTTCTGCCAAAATTTACTTTTGACATCTGTTTCCGTTTCTGGTTTCGCTAAGACACTTCCGTTGCATCACTAATTATGACCCATATCCTCTCCCGGTCATAAGAGGCTGTGCCCCAACAGTGGGGATGTGTAATTAAATGTGCACACGTACCAAGGCTTGACAACGATATACTTTTCCCTTTCATTATAGACGCTCACTATTAGTTCCACTGATATTAATGTCCAAAACCGAGTGACCGTTTAATTTAAAACACCACTCTAATCGTCACAGAAAATTTAATTCTGGTATCGGATATCTGGAGCATGGATGGAAGTGGTCTAGCGTCCCGAGATATCCAACTGATCGACGTTACACGTCAATTGTCCAATGTACAGTCGCAGAATGAAAAGGTTCGTCAGTTTTCATATACTTTAATTTGACACTTAACAAGCACATGCTACCTTTCAAAGCTAAGTAACACACCCAAATGTTGCATAGAAAATTATGCTTAACTCTTTCAGGGTTCATATTTAGCCGAACTTAGTGTTCCGTGACTATGAATAGTTGAGTTAGATCCTTTTTATTAGTTTGACCTGTCAGTGTTATCGAATGTCAAATCAACAACTTGTCTACAAGCAAAAGTCAACTTATGGACAAACCTTCTTTTTTTTCGTTTCATTCTCTCCTCTCGGAGAGGCAAAGGGTTCTAAGCCCATAACAGCCATGCCTTATTTTTCTTATTTCTTCAGTTTATAAGTCAGTCTCAGTCAAAACAAGTAATTCGTCGTATACTTGGCGTATACAGAGTCTAGTCACGGTCAAGTTATTCTTCAGTAAAGTGGCAGAATGCTTTACTAAAGATTTTGGCGGCTTCTTGTGGGAACCCGAAAGCTTCATTACGCACTTTAATTTACACTTCCCTTCACTTGTACACCATCACTAACTTTTGCTGCACAATATTCTGCCATTATCAAGCTTTCTATTAGTTTCACCTGCCAGTGTTTTCGAATGTCAAATCAACAACTTGTCTACAAGCAAAAGTCAACTTTAAGATGACGGACCTTTTCATTCCGCGACTGTACAAAGACCATCTAAAAATAGCAAGGAATTGTACGGAAATCTGAACGTCGAATAAAACTCTTAACACAGCTTGTAAATGGCTTGTTAGATCAACAGGAATATCTCAGCCATTCTGGACCTTCTCCATCTATGCTCCAGATATCTGAAACCATATCTTTTCCGACATAGCTTCGATCGTAAGAAAAAAGCGCGTGGCTCCGTTTTTATGCCCGGGAATGTTACACTTATTCAATCTTGCTTTTCGCACTTTCCTTGACGAGGGCGCCACTGGACGCTCTGGTCCCTCTTAATGAAACGTATATACTCAACTCACACTACCAAAATACTAATTTAGACACAAAACATATTTTGGTCACATGTAAAGATATACTAAACGCACTTGGACTTATGTCAAATTATCAAACACAGATAATCGTTTTGATAAGTCTATCAGTGCCAGAGATAGTGTATTATTTATTATAATAAGGATATAATATATGTTAGACACATTCAATAAAAAGGTTATCTGAAATCGTGTTGTTTTAACAATCAGTTCAGTAGAATATAAAGCTATAAACCAGTTGATTCACGGGTAAGCCATAAAGTAATATAATTGTGCCATTAGAGAAACAAGTTTTAATAACGTTGTGTCATGCATGTGGCTGATGGTTATGCTTGGTTATGCTGTTAAAACGATGGGTCATTTTCAATAGGTAACTATCATTTTTTACCTAACCGTATTACTGGACGACCAGTTTGGTGTAGGGGTTAGAAACATCAT
This sequence comes from Oegoconia quadripuncta, assembly GCA_949316235.1. Lineage (NCBI taxonomy): Eukaryota > Metazoa > Arthropoda > Insecta > Lepidoptera > Autostichidae > Oegoconia > Oegoconia quadripuncta. Next base: position 2,250,447 of record OX438741.1, on the reverse strand, counting down.
CCTCTTCTTGTCTATTTATTTGACGTCGGCGCAGTACGCCTTTTTCTTCCAATCTCCTCTATCAGCCGTTACCTCATCATTCACGGTCTTTCCGTACATATCACCCTTCTCACAATCCATCCATCTTTCGATGGTCTTTCTATTCCTAGTGGTTGGAAATACTGACTGTTACATTGGTATACCAAAAGGTCACGGTTTCGAATTCCGCTAGGGGCATATGTTTGAATTATGAATACTCGGGTATACCGAGATATGGACGATTTTCGTTACCTGTTATACAATACAATACAAACACTCTTTATTGCGCAAAATAATTTACAATATTTTTTGATGATAACAATAGAACACAATTAGGCGGTCTTATCAATAAAAGCGATCTCTTCCAGACAACCCACACAGCCATGGGACATTTATGTATTTAGTTGCAAAAAAAAAGTAGGTACCAATTGTTTAGTTTATCAAAGTATTTGATATTAATTTTGAGATGCCCCACGCCTTCCTAAGAGCAACGGTCTTGACATACAGATGGACAATTAAGAAGTGTTCCTTTTTTTTTTTGAAGTACGGAGCTCTAAATATCATAACTATTTAAAGCCAAAAAACCCGACAGCATATTTTTCATTTTGCGGACGCCATGTTGGATCTTTTACCATATCTCTGAGGAATAAATATCAAGAAATCAATATATTAACTTTGGCATCGCAATATATTTACGAAAACTTAATGTACGTAAGAAAGACTACTTAGGTCTCTGAATTTTTTCTTTTCGTTGACTCCCGCCTCGTGAACATTAGTTGACTATCTATAAGTGCTTCTAGTGATTGTGTTTTATACTATATATTAAGTATTTCTACATATTTATTTATATATATATTTATTTATTTATGTATATATTTATATGTATTATGTATATATTTATATAATTAAGTCAATTAATATGATATTATTATTATATTTATGCATGCACCCTACCTGTTTTTCTACCTACAAATGTCCCGTAGCTGTGGGTTGTCTGGAAGAGATCGCTTTTAGTGATAAGACCGCCTAATTGTGTTCTATTGTTATCATCAAAATTATTGTAAATTATTTTGCGCAATAAAGAGTATTTGTATTGTATTGTATTGTAAAGAATCTGTATTTGTTTAGGAAAAATTGTGAAATACACAATGTTAATACAAGATATAAAAATAAACTTGCTGTTCATAGCAGTCGCTTACACAAAGTCACTAAGTCATTCAAGGGACAATGTATACGCTTTTACAATAAGATGCCGGTAGACATTCAAAATTTGCCTTTAAATAAATTTAAAACAACCATTAAACGGAAACTATGTGCCAAAGGCTATTATAAAATTTCTGACTATCTGGATGATAAGAATGCGTGGACATGAATCGCTCGCCATTATCCAGTATATTTTATTCTTATTTTTTCTTCGTCGAATCATAAATTTTACAATTAGGTATCTCAAATTGTATTTGTATTGACTTAATTAAAAAGAGCAACCCTGGAGTTTCTTGCTCGTTCTTCTCTGGGGAGTAGTGAATGAGCGATAACTGTATGTCATGACGATTTCAAATGTTATTCTTATAACTTACGAAATAAAAACATTTTTGATTTTGATTTTGATTTTTTGATAAAACGTATCCTATGACACTTCCAGGTATAAAGACGAATCTAACGACACTATGCATTTCGATATCTGACCAGCTGTTTAGGCTACAGGATGCGCCAAAGAAACGGACATACATACACCCAAAAACTTTACTCACACTCATTTATTTTTTCCATAGGCGTCTTCCGCGCACAAGGACATGTCCATTACAACACAATAAATTAATTTTAAAGGTATACCTAATTAAATGTAAAGGCGAAAGTACATTAATTATTATAACTAATATGTGGATACAAATAAAAGGATTATAAAATATTTAGAGTAATGTTGCTGCAGTAAAGAGGCATTGTCAGTCTGCATAATAAGTAGCTGCTGTATATAGTGGCATTGACAGATACAAAATACACTACTGAAGCCAGGCATCTCTATACATATTCCAAGTAATTATGTATACTGTTCCCGCCTACTAGAGGTCCTCCCAGAAATAAAACGACGATACGAATAGAGAGCCTTTAATGCTCGCGAAAACTCAACTTAAAAAAGAATACATTTTTACTTATCCATTCGCAAAGACAGAAACGATACCGGGATTTAAAATGGATCAGCGACATCTAGTGACAAATTTAAGAACTTAATATATATAACTCAATCATATACTCTAATAGGCCTTTCTAATAAGGCTACTTTTGATTTTATTTTTAAATTGTCGTTGCGTGAGCTCCAATATATTTAATGGGATTTTGTTATAAAAACGGACACAGTTCCCCAAGTACGACTTATTTGTTTTTTTAACCTTCTTTCTTGTGCAGTAGGGTACAAAGAAAAGCGACTTTAAAATAACGAAGTGGGCAAATGTCTTCCTATTCCATCGACACACCCAGTCAATTTCGTTCGTTCGACATTTTACGGCCTCGTAAAATATGAGGCAACATGCGATGCTAGTGGTGGAATAGCATGTCTCCTATGCAGTGTTCGCAACTTTGTAAACTTGAGGAAAATAAATGTACGGTTAAGTGCGAGTACTCTGCAGGATTGCACCTAATATTTTTTTTTTTTTTATGCACGACGGGTTCGTACTTGACCTCAATCACACCTGATGTTAAGTGAAGATGAGGTCGAAGGTGGAAGCGTACTGACCCGGAAACCCCAACACATTTGGGGGACTGGCTATCTTATCTCCGACAACCGGAACACAACAATGCTATTAACATTGCTGCTTGGCGGCAGATTTAGATAAGATGGTGGTAGCTAGCCAGGCGGACATTTTAAAATGCCCTACCACCAACCAAACCGAGTACTTAAACCCCCGCCGGGGATCGAACCCGCGACCTCCGAAAACCTAATGTTGTTTACATTGAGCCACGGAGGCGGTTAAATCACTAATCGTCCATAAATTTGAAGTCCCCCGACATCTAGTCAAAGTCAAAGTCAAAAATACTTTATTTTGTAGGTACACAGAGTACACTTCATATAGTCAATTTTACATTTTTTAAGCTACTGCTTGTTCAAAATGCAATTTTCCCCTGAGAACAGGGGAAAATTGCAAGACAAAAAATACGACAACCTTTTTAAACCGATAAGCTTAGGTATACATATACCCACTTAGTTACTTAAGACGATCTAATGCAAGTAAGGATGTAAAGGGGTAAAATTACCCCGGTAAAATACGGTAAAAACGATTCAGATAAAAATCCCACTGCAGGGATATAGGCCTTCCCTCGCATAATGAGGGAGTATGGGCCATAGTCCACCACGCTGGCCCATTGCGGGTTGGGGACTTCACATGCCATTGAATTTTAATTTCTCAGCCATGCAGGTTTCCTCACGATGTTTCCTTCACCGTTTTAAGAGCAGTCGGATAAATGCACATAAGTAATTAAATGAAATTTAAAAACTCGTTGGTACATGGCCTGCTTGGGAATCGAACCCGGGCCTCCCAAATTGGGAGACCGTGTCTTAACCGCTGAGCCACCGACGCTCCTTACATAAAAAATCTTACGTAAAATATTCGGTTAGAAACGTATTAAACTACAACTAAAAAAAAATATCGTGTTCCCGCAGGAAAATGCGGCGGCAGCATTGTTTTCTTTCACTTCATAAAAGTTCCGGTTCCATGCAACATATGGCGTTAAGATTTCGTGCCATAATTTTCACAAACAAGGAAGCTTCGAATAAACCTTATGATTACTCATGCGCGTGTAGTCTGCCGGACAAAACCAAGTTAACTAATCGCCGGTTGCTCAGTCACCTACCAACAGCGGAACGGCAAAAGCGCATATGCCGCACAATATGGCGGACTGCACTAATCGGCAACGTCGCATAATTGTTTTGCAACTATACGCAAGCGAGATTTAAAACAAATAAAACTTTAAAACGTCATAATTCGCCGGTGATTTTACCGCAATTTATACAAATAACCGTAAAATACCAGCATTTTACAAGCTTTTTCGGTAAATTTTGTCCTGTTTCACACCTAAAAACGTTTTTTTACTGTTACCCTGTGGCATGCACATCACACAGCCAACAGAGTATGGAGATAATTAATGCCATTATCAACAGGACACTCGAAATCGGCCATTATCACGGATTATACATTCTTATCATGATTAAGTTGCAAAATAAACAGAGGTTTTTCCTTTTTTTTTTTCAATTAGATTGCGGTAATTTTTGCTGGAGGCTGTCAAACTAAATGGATGTTCTAACTAATCTGTATTGGTCCGTTTTTTACATTACACATGGTTTCGTTAAATATCCTTGGATATACACACAGCGCCATCTAGTTCCACACTAAGCAACTAATGCGATTAGGGAAAAAATCCTACCGATGAAAAATGCGTTCGAAGCAATCGACCAAATCACTAGATCCGTGTAATGGATAGTGACCCTGTCAGCGAAACAACGGTTGCGGGTTCGAAACCCGATTTCGCGAGTCAGGGATGTTTAAATAAATATTTACGTATGTATTATTCATAAACCATGTCATCAATCATGTGTCAATGACACAGTGAAGATGAGGCCGAAGGTGGAAGCGGATTGACCCAGCAACCCAATCTTATTTGGGGGATTGGCTATCTTATCTTTGACAACCAGAATACAACAATGCTATTAACATTGCTGCTTGGCGGCAGATTTAGACAAGATGGTGGTAGCTAGCCAGGCGGACATTTAAAATGCCCTACCACCAACCAAATCGAGTACTTAAACATGTACCCCGCTGGGGATCGAACCCGCGACCTCCGATTCGTAAACCCTATGTTTACATTACGCCATTGAAGCGGGTAGAAAGACAAAATAGTAAAAAAATTTTTGGTGAACCGATTTTGATGAAATTTTATACGCCTAAGAAGTCGCGGGCAACAGCTAGTATAAAATAAATAAGTGTAGTGAAATACTCATTCAAACGTGATGAGTTAAGTACCGTGTGATTCACAAGATGAAGTAAATTACCTAAGTGAATGACATCAGAGATTAGGTCACTCTTCAGAATTACCTAAATGCAGATTAAAGGTCTTTACTACTAGACTAGTGGCCTTATTGTCCAAATTTAATGGCAATGGCCTTCTTTGCCACCTCCTTCGACGTCGACGTTGATATTTAACGTCACTATTGGTAGAATTATCCTTATCTATGAAGAATTATCTCCATACAAACATTTTTTTTTTTGGGAATGGCAAATCCAAATTTAGCTAAACTTTGTGTGTGATAACATTAAGTTAAGTATAGGCAGCGTTAATTTTTAAAAGTAACCGCTTTATAAAAGTTTCGGCGAATCTAAGAAATGATTATGGGAAGCACATGAAAAGAGCTCGGCTCAAATTTTTTTTATTATGTGATTTAGCCCAGATATTAAAAAATGTTTCATGTGAAACCTTGAAATAATATTCCATTTTCCAAATAAAAAAAACAAATTTGGTGTATATGTATTGTGTGATGATGGTGATGTATTAGCTAAAATTAATATTGCGAAGCGTTCTGCACGGTATCAAACCGTGATCTTATTTAATAAACTTCCGGTAGCATTTAAAAGTAACATAAGGTTTAATATCTACAAAAGAAAACTTACGTTACTTCTTTTGGAAAAATGCTTTTACTCCTTTGACCAGTTCCTCCAGTGTGGACTGTAGTGTGTATGTTCGAATTTGACATAATTAGGTACAGTTTTATGAATTACAATGTAGTGTATGACTTAACAGTAAAAAATATTAAATAATTTGATGATATAATGCATGAGTAATGAATTAACAATTTAGATAAGTATAATATTAATACTAATGAATTAATATAATTTATGTACAAGCTTATTTCATAAGCAAACACAATATCCTTGTAAATACATGAATAAATTGAATTGGAATTGAAAATTTGACAGGTAGCAATGAAGTTAATATGATAAGGGCCAATAGAATCTAGTTCATGTCCTGCTCTAAAAATATAAATTTATCATTCAATCGGTTTACAGTAGACTCATGACTTAAGAGGGTTTATTCCGTGCAGTGGTTTAAAAGAAAAACGAAAAAAAAGTGCAATTTTTACAATCTGAATTGTATCTGTCTGTACTGCTACTGTAGCTATGGCTAATTATATTTCATTGAATTACTTAAGTATAAGTACTTACTAATACTTAAGTAACTCAATTGTTTTTTAGTTAGAAAATGATTTATAATGTGTGTAGGTAGGTAGTGCTCACAAGGGCATTAAGAGCAGGAATGTCCTTAATGCGTCACTTATTTATTTAAATAGTAGAAATTGAGATTTGGAATTTGAAATGTGCTTTTAACCATGAGCAGAATAGGTCAAGAGTTTGATAATTTGAATTAATTGCATATTCCACTACGGTCCCTTTGATTCATTGGATATTCTGTGTTAGCATGCATGTTTGCTAACTGCAAAGCTACAGACGTATCACAATTTTTATCAAAAACCTCCAGTTCAATCCAATTCCCTTAGATAATGTTAATTTTAAAATGTTAATGCAACAAATGAAAGAAGAGGTGTGGTTTGTATCATCTGCCAAATTATGGACGTAAATAAAAATATTTCCAATGCCAAGTCAGCTGTCAGTGGGAAAAAAATATTAGAGACCATTCACACTGCGGAAAATCTAATAGAGTTTTTGCCAAATTAGTCGGTTATAACTGACGACCTGTTTGGTGTAGTAGTAAGAAACTATGCTGCTATGCCAAAAGGTCGCGAGTTCGAATCCTGCTAGGAGCATATGTTTGTATGATGAATGAAGACATGTGTTCCCGAGTTATGTTATTTTCCAACCAAAATGTATAATTATATATTTTATCAACCATCTGGTATCTATAATACAAACCTAGTTGCTTAGTGGGGAACTAGATGGAGTTATGGGTATGTGGAAAGATATTTATTTATTTAATTATAATTCGTTTTTATTTGACCTAAATGATTAATTAACTTTTCATATTGAGTAACTTAATTAGAATACGCAATAAAATTATGAATAATAAAAGAATACAGAGACAGTAGCACTGTAGCCAATAGATCTAAAATTCTAGCATGCTCTCTAGCTTCCATAACTTTGGCAGGTAGAGAACACATTGAAGGTCCGAACGCCATGTGGCAAAACGAATGCCATGTGTTTCTGACAGTTAAGAAGTACTAAACCAAAACCAACTACCATTCTTCATCATCAGCCCGTAAACATCCCACTGCAGACATATAGGTCTCCCCTCATATAATGAAGGAGAATGGGCCATAATCCACCACGCAGGCCCAATGCGGGTTGGGGACTTCACATGCCTCAGAATTATTTCTCAGACATGTAGGTTGCCTCACAGTGTTTTCCTTCACCGTTTAAGAGCAGTTGGATAAATATGCCTGGGAATCAAACCCGGACCTCCCAAATTGGGAAACCGCATCTTAAGGCTGCGCCGAGCGAAAGACGCGCGCGCTGTTTAGGTATTTCGCTTGATGCGAATGTGCGTATGGCAGACCGAACACCGTCCGAGCGTAAACATATGTAACTCACATTTTCTTTATTGGGGGTTGTATTGGATTTCTTCTCGCAATAATTTTCAGGGCTATTTAGTATCAATTATTTTTACTTTGTCTACTCCTTTTTAATATTGACCAAATGTGCTAAAAATTAAAACAAAATCCTTGTTAAATTTAATTTTTAATGATCTTTTAGGAAAGTTTATCAATAATGTAAAACTATTGGTGATGTTGCAAATCTACAGATTATAAAACGCAAAAGTTCAATTCAATTCAATTTATTAATGTGAAACACAGGTATAAAAGATGTTAGTAAATATTATGGTATAAGTAACACTGTGATCTACTCCATTTTGATGATTGTGATCCATTTTGGCATACAAAAAAATGGTTAGTTATTTGTCTAACGTAGGTACATAGGCTTATCTAAGATGGTAGGATTTTTTTGCAAAAAAAAAAACAAATATATTACAGTAGATACCCATTAGCTTAGTTTCGAAAATTAATATTATAATTTCATGTCAATTATTAAGGACAATGTTAAAATTGTAAAATACGATTGAAATTGGTAAATAAAAATGTCAAATTGAAATGAAATTATATTAAAATTACATAGTCATGGAATATTTAACATGAATTATATTCAGTCATTTATACATTATTCAACACATAGAGTCAATAATAATATAACAAGTCAAATAGTAACTCAATGCAAATTAACAACTGCAAATTTAAATTAGGTGCTGTTTTCCCGCTCAGAAACAATCAAGCAGATTTGTCATTCAAGAAATCTTTAATGGAATAATGTGTTTTTCTATTAAATATTTAAACAACGAACTCTTGAATGTACTTAGATCATGAAATTCTCGAATGATTTTAGGTATCTTATTGTATATTATTGGTGCCATTGCAAAGATGCTATTTCTAAAATACAGGATACTAAACGTAACTGATCACGTCGCCGTGCTCGTTTAACATGTTCAAAATGCTCAGGATTAGACCGAACAAAAATTGCAGTCTTGTAAATATAAATAGAAGGAACCGCGAGTAAATTCAGCTGCTTATAGAAGGGTTTGCAAGAATCTGTGCGTCGCAAATTACAAATAACTCTTATACATCGCTTCTGGGCTATAAACACTTGTTCATTGTCTGTGGCATTCCCCCAGAAAATTATACTATATCTCAGAGTAGAAGCTACGTAGCCATGATAGGCCGTAAGTACAGCTCCGCGGTTAACAGTTTTGCTTAAGATATGTAATGCATATGAGAACTTTGTTACTTTTTTGCATACTTCATTTATTTGTGTCGTCCATTCCATGTTACTGTCAATATTAATACCCAAGAATTGAGTTACTGATGCTTCATCCACCCTTTTACTATTATATTGTACATTTGTTGTCATATTTAAATGGTTTCTTTGTTTAAAGTTCATTATTTTCGTTTTGTCTAGGTTAATCTTAAGGTTATTACATTCCAACCAGTCAATGATAGATGAAAGACTGCTGTTGATATCCTCTTCATCCTCATATACCACAGTGCTATCATCGGAAAATAACACCATAGGATGATTTGTAGATTTCGGAATGTCATTTATATATATTAGAAAAAGGAGTGGGCCTAATACACTGGCCTTGAGGTACACCGTAGTGCACATGTCTAGTTCCAGATGTATAGGATTGTATGTATGTATACAACCAAGTGCTGAGTTATGACTTGAAATTTCTTGTAGTTGTTGATAAATATAAGTAAAATTTATAAGTCTGTTTCCGTTTATTGTAATTTCTTCTTGATTTTCATTTTCAATATCTATATTTAATTCAAAATCAGACGTTTCTTGCGGAGATTCCTAAAAAAAACAGCATTACTAGTAGTTGTCCAAAATAAGTTATTCAGTCAATTATGAAAACTCTTATCAAATGTCCAATTGAATTAAGTGCGTTCCTTGTGTACGGTGAATGTATCTATGTAACATAACAAAGAACTTACACTATGGCGACTTTGTCGAAAAAAAAATTCACTCCCCAATCCCCAAACAAATCGGCAATCAGCTGATCGAAATTAGGATGGGAAATAAATTTTTTTGTTATTTTTTTTCAACCATGTCGCCACAGTGAAAGTCGTTTGTTATGTTACATACCTACATTCACCGTACAAATTGGACCTTATATTTGCTACAATTACAAGAACTGACCTGTTCATTATCAATTTGCGTTGTAGTTTTATTTTTTTTCTTGAATCTCGTCTTGCTTATTAATTTATAATATCTTTTTTTACGGTTTCCCATTTTACTGAAACAAATAATAGTTTATTACTGTAATGAATGACGCCATTGCAGTTTTCTTAACTTGGCTCATCTTGTCGAACTCCACCAACTAGACCAATATATTGTCAATCCGAAATTTTATTTCGAAAAAATAATGAATGATTAAATAAGTGAAAGAATACTCTTTATTGCACAAGAAATGAAACAACAGTAATATAGGTACTACAGTTATGATAAACTACATTGTACAACTTCGGTGACCTCTTCCGGACAACCGGTGGTTAAAAGAAAATTAAAATTAAAAAAAAGAAAGAGAGGTTATTAGAAAGGACAGCTTTACAAAAAATATATGATAATATAACATGACAGACAAAACCAGAATAAAGTTGCTACGCAACTGACCAATGTCTTAATGAAAGTACAGAACAATAACCTAAATGTAATATGTACATACATCACATATACTTAACTAATGTAACGTCTCTTGGTATTTTTTGTATGCAAGAAAAAGTTAGCAGTCTATTTAAAACTCCGAAAAATATACTTACACCGTTTTCGGCCGTCGCCGGTACACGAAATGACGCGATCGGTGTGTATAGTGGCGCTCAACAAAGTGACGTGCGCTCGCTCTGAACACTTGTGGGCGACTGAATCACAGCGATGCGCGACATTATTTTATATCGCCGCGCGGCCGCCATAGTAAAAATGTATGGCGGATTTGAAGCGCATTTTGATAAATTCATATCTTAATTGCCTAATACAATTTTTTATATTGGAGACGGTAAATTTGTAGTATAAACACTCCTGTTTCGGTTGAACTAAAAATAAGCGTAGATTTCTAATGTTATAAACTAAAAAAATACTTAACGCCACCATACGTTTTTTGCATTTTTGTCTAACTTTCCGTAATTTTGTAGAGTAATGTATAAATAATTTTAACATTTTTCCACGGAGTAAATATTAAGACATTCTTCGTCATGGTAAAAGTATTTTTTTTAAATGTGTATATCAAGTATTGTTGAATTTATCAACTTAACAGTAACTGCTGTTTTAGCACATTTCCCTCGGCGCAGGCTTAACCGCTGAGCCCCCGATGCTCCATTATGGGGCATTAATACAAAAACGTTTACATTAATCTTTCAACAGCTTTTATATTTCAAAAGCAATGGGCTCACTCTGTATTACAAACAAACGTTTAATGTTTGGAGCACCCTAATATCTTTAAATGTGTGTATGTAAATTATAAGATATAAAGAGATCACCAACTAAATAATCAACAATATAAAAAATAATAAGATAGGTACATATTCTATTGAAAAGCAAAAAGTAATGAGTTTGCTTAAAACTTTTTAGCTGACTATTATTGATCAAATATCTTGTATCTTGATGACAAATTACCTACAGATTGTGTTACATGGATATTAATAGGTAGCATAGTTTGTGACTTAAACAATATTCAATGTGTTTAAAGATTCAAAATTATAATATTGCCAAATGAATTACATATATCCAACATTTAGTATACAAGGTCTCTTACTTGATCAATTTTGTTTCACAATAGAATAATTTGAAGGTCACAAAACCAGTTTTGGCAGGAACAACTGAATTTTCAAATGACAACGTATGTAAATAAACCTAAACCACTAACGAGAAAACTTGAGCCATACACATGGAATATGTTTTCGGGATAAGTTGAGAAATCTACACTTTATATAAAATTAGCTACCTACGGCGATGTTTAATAACAAAGAATACGTCATACTTACGTAATATGTCCCAAATAACAATTAGATCACAAACATATCACACACAAAATTGATTTTGAGTAGTATTGCAACGCACAATTTTTTTACACAAGTAATATCTCAATACTCTACAACGGAATGTTTACGCGAAAATTTTCTAATAAGCTATAGTTCAGTGTATTAGAAATGTAATTTACAATCCATTTTATTGATGATTGGTATAATTTGGAAGAAATCCCGCGAGAAACACCATTTTGAAAGATTGAAAGAAAGATCGTCTGTCAAGGCAAGGATTTTTTCCCCGTCTTGGCAGGCTGTCCTTGCGTCATTGCGACATTTTGACATTTGTCAGCTAGTGTTGCCAAAATAACATACAGTTTTACCTCATGGTTGGTTTGGTGGAAGGAGGGTGATTTTCGGGTGTAAGTGAGTCTGTTTTTTTGACTCACTAAGCGCCAACTAATCAAGCAATCTTAAGATCGAGACTCAGATACTGTTTTTATACTGCTTGAATACGCAAGAGTATTTGAACTTGCGTATTCAAGAGTACCCATCTCATTGTATCAACTTAAGTTCACGTCGATCTTCGGATCGCTATATAATTAGGGGCCTAAACCACAAAGGTTAAATAAAGGTGAAGGCCACGTTAACTTATACCAACTTAGGTGAATCTGGAGAATTTACCTATAGGACCTAATTTTGTATTGAGGGTAGAAGTTCTGCATTGTAGGTTAATAACAAAAAAGACTTAACACTCTTGTAGACTCCCCGTTGTTCACCTGACTAAACTGTCATAGAAGGCTTTATAAAAAACTCAAAGCCACAAATGTAGCTTAAAGTTATCAATGAATGTTGAATACTGCTCCATGACTAATTATTATGGTTTGTTGTCTCCAATACTAACCAATTTTTACCAATTTCAAGGTAAATCTTTTTTACTGCCACACTAGCTGGTAATTGATATGATTTGATTGGTTGGTATGGTTGCGTTCAGCAAATTACTGATGCTGAATGCTATTTACTATTATAATAAATAAGTAGGTATTGCATGATTGCATAGATTCAACGTGTGCAATTTTAGATATACATCTATTATTATTTTTCTTGCTGACGGGGGCTGAATGAAAACAAAGATAGGTACCTATACAATTTTTGTATAAAATTTATCTACATGTTGCAGGAAAAGTACTAGGTAACGTAAGTATACCCATATTGAATTAATTTCCAAGTCTTAAGTGTCCGCTTCACTTTTAGTTTAAAAGTAAAATGTATAATCCCGAAGGCTACACCGTGACCAAAATACCAATATTTTCATGTTTAGAAAACTTCATCAACGTGTTAGCAACTTTGCTATTAAACTATGACCAGGCGCTATAGTTTTATATCGTAATAGTATGGTGTACCTAAGAGTAAACCACTTACCTATTTCTGCCCCAAAATCTGATCAAAGAGGCTATATTATTTTATTTTTTTCATTTTACGGCTCAAGGACCAGTCCTTGAAGGGCGTGCATGGAAGGTAATCCCACTTATATTGGATCCTTACCTATGAAATTGGCGTTTTGTATGAAGAATTTCATTAAGACTGTTTTCTCCATACAAATATTTTTTTTCTTTTGGGAACGGCAAATCCAAATTTAGCTAAACTTTGTGTGTATTATCGGATAACATTAAGTTAAGTACAGGCAGCGTTAATTTTTAAAAGTACCTAACCGTTTAGTAAAGTTTCAGCGAACCTAAGAAATGATTATGGGAAGCACATGAAAAGAGCTCTGTTCAAATTTTTTTTAATATGTGATTTAGCCCAGAAATTAAAAAATATTTCATGTGAAACCTTGAAATAATATTCCATTTTCCGAATAGAAAACAAATTTGGATATAGCTTTGAAAATCGCAAGAATTGGTACATATGATTAACGAAGAAAAAAAACTCCAATTTCATAGGTAAAGACCCAATAATACTCTATGGGGCTATGAAGGGGTCAACTTGTGAACATTTCTATTTGATTGGCTTACTCCAGGCTCGTTAATTAACGTATTCTCAATTAAAGTCGACGTTATCGATGACAAAAACGTAAGTGTGGTGTAGTGACGAGTTAACTGTGGGTCTCATGAAAAAGTTCAAGGTCACGCAACGAACTAGAAGAGAGCTATACTCGACATTACGAATTTTTACGTCTCATCATCGAATCAGGAATATAGAAATCCGTAGGTGAACGAGTCACCAACATACCCCAGCAGATTAGTAAGTTGAAGATGCAGTGACAAGCCACATAGCTCGAAGAATTGATGGCCAGTTAGGCATTAAAGTTCTCGAGTGAAGACTACGTCTACTCACAAGGTGGACGGACGACCTAATATTATATATATGGGAGATAGCGATAAATTAGCGATATAATTCATTATTCGAACGGTCAACTGACTATCATAATACGCGGTTAATGGGAAGTAAACCTGGTGGCGCTGGTATCGCCGGAAACGGTGCGGTTACGACGTTAACAGTTATATTAGGCCTTCACATCGAAATTGGGACACACTTTGCTACCAGCCGTCGCAGGAGTCGGACCACCACTGGACATCAACGGCCATGAGGGACTCTGCTTACCTACTACCATCGACGCTTGAAGAATCCGGTGAGACGTTACTGAATAAGACTTCGATTATGGAATTTGAGCAAGGAGGAACTATAGACAAGGTACAGCTGAGTTTCACAGAGTGCACACGGGGGCCAATTTGTATGGCACGAGGGGCGTGCACATGTTTTCTCTTCAACAGAAAGCATCTCAGGTTCCATGATCATAATCGAATGTGAATACGTTGTCGATTTGCCTATGGTAGCTTGTAATAGTATCGCCATTGCCCGAGCCACCCTTTACCACGCGACTGGCACCGTCTCGGTCACTAGCACGCCCACCCCGAACCCACCATCTCCGTCATATATTTATATATCATACGTAAGTATTTATTAATATGTATTTTAGTATATAGGCTTTTATACTATGTATTTATTGTGTGTAATATCTATATATTTTTTGGTATTATAAAATAGTCCTATAATCAAACCATTATTGCTATTAATGTTTTGTCTTTTGTCAATTGTGTTCCTATAACAGTGATGTGTTTTTTTTATGTATTGTTCTATATTTTAAGTATCGCTCTTTGTCTGCAATATAAAACTTTAAATTCGTTTTTCCTTCCGAGGGTTTGCTGGAAGCAATCTCTTACAGAGATAAGCTCGCCTTATGTGTATTGTAATTTCTGTCCTATGTTTGTTCAGTGTTTGTATACATAAAGTGTTAAATAAGATCCCGGGCAGTCGTTGGATGCAGATCCAACGGTCTCTCTGGAAATCTATGAGGCCTATGTTCAGGAGTGTGATATAATATGATGACGAGTTAATGCAAAATTTAGAATGAAAAAAAAAAACAAATCATATTTTATGGTTTCATTTTTCACTTCAGAGATTATTTATTCGACAAACATCACACCAAGAATTTTGTACATATTTACAAAAACGAAATAGTAAATACACATTTTAAATTAAAAAAAAATAAAAAAATATACAAAACACACATTTACAAATAAAAAAATTGTCCCAGATCTTGTTAAAACGGAAGAGTGCCTAAGAGGCTAAGTGCGTTTCCTCTTTGGACAGCCAGACTTAGCCTCTGAGCGAAATAGAAGCCAGCCTTCCGAGCATTGGAAGCTTCGATCAGGCGCTCAGATATCTCTTGAAAAAGACAATGAGCGCCTGACCCCCACGGCCCAAGGGTTTCCACCCCAAACGGGGCAAAAATATAATCTCCACTGAGACTAGCATATTTGGGCCGTTTACATTTAGGTATATACATTATATGTGGTTTAAGTAATCAATACAGGCACAATAATTACATTAACAATTCCCACTTTAGAATTTGTACAATAATAATCTTCCATACACATAAATACAGCAGTCGCAAAGCCCAAATCAGTGGCTTATAGATGCGGTTAACAACACTGTCAGGTCCTCTAAGGGGCTTTAGGGGTATTAATAAACCATTCTCAAGATTGCGAACAGTCTTGTGACCGGTCTCAAGTAAACGTGTTTATTAATTTGATTTGCATCAGTTAAATTTCCAAGAAGTTCGACATATATTCATTTCTGATTTTTATTGACAAGTTTTTGTCTAATATCCATATTAGACAACACTGTATTTACCTGCACAGTAATCTTCGATCAACAAAATCATTTTCTGTAAGAAAATTATTCTATTCTGGCAGTCCGAGGGGCCTTATTAGCCTTGCTATTCAACGGGGTGGGGTAATGCTGACAGTCTACTGGGCACCCTCACTGTTCGGACACTACAACAATCACTTAGGCCCGTATTATGGTAAAAAAACTCATCCAGTATAAACATCCATGGGTCAAGAATAAATGTTTGTGTTCATAACACAAACATTTACCCCTCGCACGCTTCGCACCCGCAACCGTTGGTTTTGCTGACAGGGTCACTATCCACTACACCAATCGGTCGTCAATATACAACATATAATATATGCATATACATATATTTCCAAAACAAAAATAGTGTGTAGTTTATCAACCATTTGGTATCCATAAAACACGCGTAGGTGCTTAATATGGAGCTAGATGGCGGTGTGTAAGTCCAAGAATACTTATTTGTTTACACGTCTTGACATATTTATTGAAAGATGTTTGTTTGTGATGTGTGCGTAAATTAAAAAAAAAACTGTTGTTACTGTAGTCAGGGGCAGGCTGCAAATCAGTGCTGTGTGGCTGCGCCGCCCAGAGTACGCTGAGTCTCTTCCCACCACACATGCACGCATATATATATTGTTAAGAATTGTAGCAATAAAATATCGTGGCCGAAGGGCGTGAGTCCAAGCCACGCACTTTTAACAAAAGACCTTAAAATTAAGAAAAAACTAATAATAACTTTCACTTTTGTCGTCGGGTCCTGACGGTGACTAAGCATAACCGTCATTATCGAATATTTTTGAAATTAGTTATCGTAGTTAATTGTCGTTTATTTTAAGTGTAAAGTGTAAGAAGTGGTCGATCAGCTGGAGAAAGCGCTCCTGCAGAGTCGAGATCGATTAATTCTGGTAAGAAGGTAACTGAAGTGTTCTGAGGTAAGGCTAGACGATCTAAAGGCACGGAAGGAGCCTTCAGCCAGTTGAGGTCGATCGCGCCACATCAATCCACCAGCAGCTGCAAAGTGAGTGCACCCTTTAGTAGATTGACCCCTTCCACTTGTTAATTTTCGTAATAGAAGTCTTATCGTTTCGAAAAAAAAATACAGTCCATTTATCGAACATTTTTGGTCCATCGACCCGGATTTTGAATTTGTAGCCTGTGGACAGGATTTTCTGAAAACTTTTTGTAAAATCCTTGCATTTTCATTATTTTCGTTCCCAAAATGCAAGGTAGGTAGTTGTTAAAGTTTTCGCTTCATTTGTCGTAAACAACCATAGATGTTTTTTTTTTTTGTTATCGGATGACATATCCTTTTGACAGGCAAAGGCAATTAGTCCATACAGCCAAATATTTGCTTGATAGTTTCGATTTCTATATTATTTCGTTTATTGTTTCCTAAGAATGGAGGAGACAGCTGATAAAAACCGTATCGCAAGAGATTATGCCTTCGCAAGAATAGAGTTAATGAGCGAAAGTGATTTGTTAGGATATACATTAGAAGACGTAAAGGACATATGTGATAGTTTCCATAGTGCACAAATTAATTTATTATCAACACTTCCCCCTAAAGAAAGACAATCAGAGCTTAATTATTCGTCAGGGTTTGAGAAAAAAGTTAAACTCATTAAACTTCGTTTGTCGTCATTATCGAAAGAGTCTGAAAAGAAACCTGTAGCGCAAAGTATTCCAGTTTGTGTGGCAAAGTTACCTAAAATTAACATTCATCCGTTTGATGGTAAACAGGAAAACTGGGTGTCCTTTAAAGAGCTGTTCGACTCACTTGTGCACAAAAGGGACATGCCTGATGTGGAGAAACTTCATTATTTATTATCAAGTTGTCGGGGTTCTGCGTATGATCTCATTAAGAACTTCCCTTTGTCGGATCATAATTACTTGAATGCTTACCAAGCACTAAGTAAGTACTATGATAACAAGAAAAAAATAGCTCTGATGTACTATGAGAGGTTGATGAGTTGTGATATCGTTAAAACAAAAAGTAGTTCTGAATTGGAAAGGGTGCATAGAAGTTTTACTGAAAATTTGAGTATTCTATCGAGATATGACCTTCCTGATAAAAACTTCATGTTATATTGTTCATTGTGGTCCAAATTAGATAGTACAACACGCGAAGCCTTTGAGCTCCAACTAAGTTCTAACACTGACATTCCTAAATTTAAAGATTTGATGGACTTTGTTGAGAAGCGTAGTAAAGCTTTAGAAAATTCGAATATTAAGGTAAATGTCATAGTTAATAACAAACAATCAGTATTAAAATCCAAATCGACCCTGATTGTGCCTTCGGCAAATGGCTGTGTTATTTGTTTTGCGAGTGGTCACAGTGTTGAAAAATGTTCCACTTTTCAAAATTTGTCGCCTTTGGATAGGTTTTCCAAGGTTAAGGAAAAAAGATTGTGCATTTTATGTCTACGCCCCTCACACACAGTGAAAAACTGTAAAGCTTCGGAGCGGTGTAAAAAGTGTCAGTATCGTCATCACACACTCCTCCACTTTGAGCGGTTAGGGGATGCGAATAATACAGAGTCCTCCGATGTACAACCTACTCCAAAGGTGACTACTA
The DNA here is from genome assembly GCA_949316235.1 of Oegoconia quadripuncta. Lineage (NCBI taxonomy): Eukaryota > Metazoa > Arthropoda > Insecta > Lepidoptera > Autostichidae > Oegoconia > Oegoconia quadripuncta. The sequence goes on along the minus strand of OX438741.1, from coordinate 2,232,091 downwards.
CACTGACGACTGTACCTAATTGTGATTCTCAAGTCTTATTTTCGACTGCGATTGTGTCGATTAAAAATAAATTTAATAAAATGGTACGTGTTCGCATGTTAATTGATAGTGCTAGTGCTTGCAATTTTATAACGTTGACTTGTGCAAAGAGGCTTGGACTTACAATAAACAATAGTGGTCATAGTGTAAATGGTATTGGCCAAGTGTCAACTGGCACACTTGGATCTGTCGTGTGTGAGATAGTCTCAAATAGTGGAGACTGTGCAGAAAAATTCTCGGTTGAAGCTTTAGTGTTGCCACAAATATGTGCAGATATGCCGTCCAGCAATATTGATGTGTCGTTATGGCATCATATCAAAGGTTTAAAACTTGCGGATCCTGAATTTCATAAATCAGGTCCTATCGACATGTTAGTCAACGTCAATATTTTCGCTTCAGCGCTTCGACCTGGTCTGGTAAAAGGCGAGTCAGGTCAGCCCATTGCTGTAAATACCGTGTTCGGTTGGATAGTTATGGGTGAGTGCGCCACTGACGTTAATTGTCACTCACTTTACAGTTCTTGTGTCGATGCGGCCGCTGCCAAGAATTGCCTTCTCGTTTCGAATTTGTCGTTAAACAATTATATCAAACGGTTTTGGGAGCTAGAAAATGTCGAGCCTCCTAAATGTGTGATCTTATCGAAAAATGACCTGTCGTGTGAAAATCGTATGGAAGAAAATTATTGTCGTAATTCTGAGGGCAGAATGGTAATACCATTAACTTTCGTGGATCCTCAAGAACTTCCAACATTTTCTAACTCTCGTGAAATTGCTCTTAAGCGATTGATTAATTTGGAGCGGAAATTTAAATCCAATCCTCAATTTAGGGCAGCTTATGTCAACTTTATGGATGACTACTTAAATTGTGGCCATATGGAGGAAGTTGAACCCCCTTCTACAAGTGATGGTGAATTTTATTACATCCCTCATCACGGCGTTTTGCGACCCGATTCTGTCACTACGCCACTGCGCACAGTGTTCGATGCCAGTGCAAAGGATGCGAATGGCAAGTCACTCAATGACAGTTTACTTTCAGGTCCTAAACTGCAAAAAAGCATCTTTGATTTGCTAATAAGATTTCGTTGGCATGCTGTAGTGTTCACTGGGGACATTAAACAGATGTATCGCCAATTTCTCGTGACGCTTCGGGACTGCGATTATCAGCGCATTCTCTGGCGATCGTCTTCACATGATCCCGTACGAGATTATCGTTTACTCACGGTAACTTACGGCGTGGCTTGTGCTCCTTATCAAGCACTTTGGTGTATCTCAAAATTGGTCCAAGAGTTTTCGTCTCGTCTCCCTCTCGGTGCAGCAGTTCTTCGGAGAGATACCTACGTCGATGATATCGTATCTGGTGCGGAATCAGTCGAAGAGGCTTTGCAAATTCGTCAAGAATTGTTAAAAATCTTATCGTCGGCTCGCCTTCACTTGCGAAAGTGGACTTCCAACAGCCAAGACTTTCTTGGTGATTTGTCGGTTGCTGATTTATACTCCGAACAGTTTCGTAATTTTGATGACGTCAATGACGTTTCCTTGAAGATTTTGGGCCTTTTGTGGTTGCCTAAAACTGATCAGTTCTCGTTCAAATCCAATGCTTTCGATGGTCGTTGTACGAAACGATCTATCCTTTCGGACATTGCCCGTATATTTGATCCGTTGGGACTTTTGTCGCCTGTCGTTTTTCTCGCGAAATACTTGATACAACTTTTATGGTTGTCTGGTGTCGATTGGGACGATGACGCCCCTGAATTGGTGGCACGCGAGTGGTGCAAACTTAAATCTCAACTTTCGGTGTTGAGCTCGCTTGCTATTCCTCGTCGCATGATTGAGAGGTTCGCTGACATCCAGTTTCATGGCTTCTGCGATGCATCTGAGCGAGGGTACTGCGCTGTCGTATACTGCCGTATGGTTCTTGATAATAAAAACATTCTAGTGCGTCTTTGCTGCGCCAAATCAAAGGTCGCACCTCTGCGAAAACAATCGATTCCACGCTTAGAACTTTTGGCTGCTGTTTTATTAGGTGACCTCATGTCGTCTGTCACCTACGCGTTGAAAGACCTTTACTCAATTAGGACGATTGTTGCATGGTCCGACTCCACTGTTGCATTGACGTGGATCAAATCTTGTCCTTCGCGATGGAAAACTTACATTGCCAATCGTACCGCTGCTATCCAGGAAAAAATTCCTCCCGACTGCTGGCATCATGTTGCCACGGGTGACAACCCAGCGGACCACGGTTCTCGCGGCTTACTCCCCGCTGATTTGATGAACTGTGAATCATGGTGGGCGGGGCCTAGCTGGCTTTCGCGTCCTGCTCAGGACTGGCCTAAGTCTCTTTCTGATTTTGACAAGTCAGCCCTTGACGAGCAAAAGGTTCTATCTTTGTTGACAGCCATGAATTCAGATTTTATCGATGGATTTTTATCTCGTTTCTCTCGTTATCGTCGTGTCGTTAATGTTTTGGCATATTGCTTTCGCTTTGTTTACAACTTGCAAAATCCTAAACTTAGGAATCTTAACAAGGCTTTATCGTCCAGTGAAACAAATTCAGTGGTTCACTTTCTCGTCAAGCACGTACAAGAACGTGTTTTTGCGACAGAAATTAGAGCCCTTCGAAAAGGTGACACTAATTCATTACCCAAACCCTTGAGAAAGTTATGTCCTTTCTTGGATAGAGAGGGCTTGTTGAGGGTGGGCGGACGGCTCTCTCATAGTCACATGGATTACGAGAAGAAGCATCCGTTATTGTTGCCTCGTGAGCACCGATTAACGTCACTCATCATCGCGGAGTATCATCGTCGATTTTTGCATCCAGGTTTGCAAACTTTGCAAAACCTTCTGGCACAAGAGTTTTGGATACTTTCGTCTAAACGTGCCATCAGATCCGTGATATCCTCATGTGTCAGGTGTTTTCGCGCTCAGCCACGAGTTGTTCCCCCGCCTTTGATGGGCAATTTACCATCGTTTCGCATCAATCAGTTGAAGCCATTTTCGTCGTCTGCGGTGGATTTTGCTGGCCCCTTTTGTATTTCTCTCGGTCGAGCTAGGGGTAGCAAAACCTTTAAGGGTTACGTTTGCGTTTTTGTCTGTACTGTCACAAAAGCAATCCACCTAGAGCTCGCTTCTGAGCTCACTTCTGAAGCTTATTTGGCGGTCCTTAGGCGCTTTATATCGAGGAGAGGTCGCTGTTTTCGTTTGGTGTCCGATCAAGGAAGAAATTTCGTGGGTGCGAACTCTATTTTGAAGGACTTAATGGATAAGGCGTCGAAAGAGGAACAGATAGAGTTTGTTTTCAACCCACCTGGGAGTCCTCACTTCTCAGGACTTGCTGAAGCCGGGGTGAAATCTGTCAAAACCCATATCTCTCGAGTCGTTGGTTTACAGCGCCTCACCTTCGAAGAGTTATATACACTCCTAACACAAATCGAAGCAATGCTTAATTGCCGTCCCCTCTCGCCTTTGAGTTCCGATCCGAATGACCTTTCAGTTCTAACTCCAGGTCACTTTTTGACTCTGGAACCGTTAACTATCCTCCCCGAAGTTGATCTTACCAACGTTAAAGTGAGTCCACTCAAGCGTTGGCAATTATTGCAAAAAATGCACCAAGATTTTTGGCGCAAGTGGCACTGTGAATACCTACATACTCTTCAGCAGCGGCACAAATGGACTGAAACTCAGAATAACGTTACTGTGGGTATGATGGTTCTGATTGTCAATGAGCTCTGCAGTCCACTGAAGTGGAACTTAGGTAGAATCATTCAACTACATCCTGGTGCTGATGGAATTTGTCGTGTCGTTACCGTCCGCACTGCTACTGGCGAATACAAACGACCTGTGGTCAAACTGTGTCCTTTGCCTCTTTCAAATTAGTATATCCTATATTAGAAAATTGCTTTCGTAGTTTAGTTTTAGACTTAATATTATTTTTAATTTTGTATCTATTTTGTTTAATCTATCATCTGTAAAATACTCCATATTTTGGTGGGCGGAATGTTAAGAATTGTAGCAATAAAATATCGTGGCCGAAGGGCGTGAGTCCAAGCCACGCACTTTTAACAAAAGACCTTAAAATTAAGAAAAAACTAATAATAACTTTCACTTTTGTCGTCGGGTCCTGACGGTGACTAAGCATAACCGTCATTATCGAATATTTTTGAAATTAGTTATCGTAGTTAATTGTCGTTTATTTTAAGTGTAAAGTGTAAGAAGTGGTCGATCAGCTGGAGAAAGCGCTCCTGCAGAGTCGAGATCGATTAATTCTGGTAAGAAGGTAACTGAAGTGTTCTGAGGTAAGGCTAGACGATCTAAAGGCACGGAAGGAGCCTTCAGCCAGTTGAGGTCGATCGCGCCACATCAATCCACCAGCAGCTGCAAAGTGAGTGCACCCTTTAGTAGATTGACCCCTTCCACTTGTTAATTTTCGTAATAGAAGTCTTATCGTTTCGAAAAAAAATACAGTCCATTTATCGAACATATATATTTTAATTTTATTTATTATTATCTTTTGTAAAATAGCTTCTTTTTTTTTTAAACTCAGGGCCGTATTGACAGGGCAGTCTCAGGATTGAGATCGAGTCTCCCTCTCAATAATATATTATATATTTGATACTGTTCAAATTCAGATTAGACGGAAGAAATAGAATAATCTCAAGTTTTTCTCAGTCTTGGGATAGTTTTATTAGTACGAGCCTTCTTTAATGTCTTGTTACACTTATATACAGCTTATATTTATGAGTGTGTGGAAAATAAATGGCATTAATGGTCAGAGGCGTCTTTATCTATGGTGCAAGGTGTGCGGCGCACACGGGCGTCGCCGCCGGGTCTAAGGGGGCGCCGAGCGCTCTCTAATGCGACACCTCCAAAGATGCGTCGCTCGCGGCGCCCGCGCCAGCGCTCTCAAAGACCCTATGTGTATATATATATATATATATTTGTGTGTACGAGCGTCCTGTTATGTAACGATAATAGTTTTTTCATCCCCCCACCTCGGAAAGGGTATTTTTTCTATTCGATATCTGAGCACAAAAGCCATTTTTATCCGCTTGAGGTTAAAGTACATTTGAATTTAGAACATCGCGTGCACTAGGTATGTGATTCCAAAACATCATTAAACCTATTTACTTCCATCTCCATGGTGCCGTATTTATCATACAACTTTTTAAAATATGTTAAAAACTCAGACACTGCCAAACCTCCTTGGTGTACTTTGGTTTTTAATTTGCTTTGCGCGCGCCATTTTGTTTTGACATCGTAGGTATTATTTTATATAAGTAACTTGAAAACAATTAGTCATTTCCTCGCTGAAGGGGGATGAAAAGTCACGTGTTGCACTCTAGTGCAAAGATTTTTCACCTTGTGCTCTTTTGATTCCTAACCTAACCTCGCTAACGCTCTGGATTCTAATCCTTCGCTTGCTCGGTCATCAAAGTTGAGCACGCGGTTAAAAAGCAACTTTGCACTCTTGTATAACAAATAACTATTAAATTAAATATTTTTGAAAGAAAGAACTACAAAGTTGTGATTTTTGCATTCTTATAACCCCTTCCTTCCTAAAAAAATTTTTTGCTTCCCGATATCATTTAAAATTGCACCATTTGCATCCGAATTTCCGTTTGAAAATATAACTGTTAGTATTCTAGTTTGACCCCGCTCCTACTAGAGGGGGGCGCCAGGGTACTGGTTGCACACGGGCGCCACAAGGGCTAGAGACGCCTCTGTTAATGGTATTCATGGACTAAGTATATATCTCTGTCTCATTACCATCATTGACGTCGCTCACCCTCCTCCAATAGACGTACTCCTGCAACAGACCCTTTACACCTAAATAATAAGGATACTGCTTATCTGTAGACAAATAAAATAACCCATGTCTCGACCTGTCCACGTTCAAACCTAACAAATTAGTCACCATAGGAACATTAGTATAGCAATCCGAGTCTCTAGCTTGTTGTATACTCGTACACTGCAAGCCTATAAACTTTTTAGGATTCCTTAATGCTGAACTCCAAAGATACAGAACTCTAAAATGACTGCAAGTTGTTGTACAAGGGAACATAGTTAAATCTGATGGTTGGTACTCCCCTCCGTTAACATAGAAATCTACGTGACCCATCCTCCTAGCCATACCAAATCCATCAATATTTGTATGTATAACTTCAACGAAAGCGGCATCAGACGCATCCAGTCTATCTGTAGGTCCTAGGTTCCTGAAACAAGGTCCGGATGGTTCTAATGCGGTGATTTTCGAAATATTCCTGTTGGTGAATAGTTGGAAAGTTTTGGCTATGAAGCCGACTGTTTGGCCTCCGAGGCTGAAGCCGAGGAGTTCCAGCTTGTTGGGGTCGAGGCCTGAGTTGGTGAGCTGGATAAGCACTTCAGCGACGTGTTGGCCCACAGGACGCATGAGGCGTGATGCTCTGGAAGGGAGATAATTGTTCTGTTTTAGTTACGGACAAGATAGATGGATAGATAAAGTATTTATTAACGACATTGCGTTCGCACACTATGCAAAAGAAAATGAAATATACATACAAATACCGCCTCTGTGGCTCAATGTAAACAACATTGGGTCCACGATTTGGAGGTCGCGGGTTCGATCCCCAGCGGGGTACATGTTTAAGTACTCGGTTTGGTTGGTGGTAGGGCATTTTAAATATCCGCCTGGTTAGCTACCACCATCTTATCTAAATCTGTCGCCAAGCAGCAATGTTAATGCCGTTGTTGTGTTCCGGTTGTCAGAGATAAGATAACCAGTCCTCCAAATGTGTTGAGGTTTCCGGGTCAGTGCGCTTCCACCTTCGACTTCATCTTCACTTAACATTATATGTGATTGAGGTCAAGTACCAATCCGTTGTGCATAAAAAAAAAAGAAACAGAAAATACAAAGAGAGCGTGTGCCGGCCGTAACACAAATGGTCATAACTCATTGTGGCACATCACACAAAGAGCGAAACACTGGTTTTCAGTTACAACGCCTACCTGTATACCAGAGCATAAAAGTACACGCATATTTATGATCCCGTCTGCGTGTACATTTATGGCATCTATCTATTTATTGCAATGCTGATATTTATAATACAGGGTGAATTTGAGTTCTGTAATTCCCATTACCTTGGGAGTGGGGTCACTTCTTGATTACGAACAACTTTCCCAAAGGTGCCATAGTTGAATTCGATCAAAAAATTTCGATTACCCCATACAAAGTACCTAAACCATTGAACACCTTGAGTATGGAAGTACAAGATTTAAAAGTCGGACACCTAAAAAAACACGAAAGTGATCAGTTTGTCCGATGTCTGATTCCGCTACGACGACAGATCTCAACTTGGGTCTATTTTAAATATGTGGCAGTCACACGCAGCTGTTAGGACAGCAGCCAAATTAGATGTTTCTGACAGACAGGCGCGGACAGGCAGTCAGACGAACTGCGATGATCCAATAATTTATTTTTATTACCCGACAGCCTCACAAAGGAGGGTAATGTTTTTCGAGTGTATGTATGTATTACATTTCTTTTTTAGCTACTGCAGCCCAAACGGTTCCATCGATTTAGAAGTGCAAGATGTCGTGATCCCCTATAAAAGTTCAGAAGTATAGACTGGGGAATAAAACCAAATAATCTTTAGCCAATTACTTACAATATATTGATTTTCTCACATTTATTACACTTCCACTGCACTTGTCAAAATAGCACTCACGACTGACTAGTGTTTCTTTTTTTTTTTTTTTTGTAGGCTGGAACTCGCTAGATAGCGCTCTACCCAGTGATAGCGCTCTACCCAGTGATAGCGCTCTACCCAGTGGCTAGCGCTCTACCCAGTACGATAGCGCTCTACCCAGTTGATAGCGCTCTACCCAGTCGATAGCGCTCTACCCAGTAGATAGCGCGCTACCCAGTCGATAGCGCTCTACCCAGTACTCGTGTATCAAAAAGGCTGACGTTTATAAATTCTCGTTCAAGGTGAACGAGTAAATGAAATCGATATATTAAACTATGATTTGAAAAATCATTATACTCTAAATACTAATTAATATAAAACTAGCTCAAAACCTTACACCCCAGACTGTATAATGAACGGATCTCTTAGGGTAATGAACCTCAAATAGCGGATAAATTATAAGGGTGTTCGAAAGACATGCAAATAGTAGGGCACGCTGTTAATTGGCACAGTTCAACATCATAAAGTAAAATAAGGGAGATATATGGAGGAGTGAGGTGAGGGGAAAGTAGCATAGGTACGCACACAATGTGTATATAGTTGTTTGACGATGTATGTACTGTAGGGCGAACAGAGCTGTAACGTCACGGTATTGCGTCTCGTTGGTGATTTTAGTTAGTAATCTTTTTGTTCTTTTTCCTTTTCGTTTCTTTATATTTAAATTCAAATTCCTATTACGAACTCAGACGGCCGAACAAAACAACGACATTATATTTTCAACAGCTCAAAAGCTCGGACGTATCTGTCAAACTTACTATAATGTAACCTAAATTCTATTATATTTCCGCTGAGTGCGCTGGAGCTATCACTATCATAAAATTCATTATCATTCGTAAAGACATTGTTTTATAACAGTGCCTTTTTATTACAATTATATTCGGTCAAGTGTTCCTGATTTTATTATTTATTGCGGCCTACTCCTGAGCAATCAATTGGAAGTCTGGTTCAGGAGTAGTGCCACAGAGCGGCCGCTCCAGGCGCCAAGCTCCAGAGGGCGCATCAGTGGTCAAGAAAAAAAGGTTACAAATAAATGCATTAATGGTATGTTACACAATGTGCATACAGTTGTTTGATCACCTATTTGTTGTAAAGGTTAGAAACGCTGACTGCTATACCAAAAGGTTGCGGGTTCGAATCCCTCTAGGGGCATATGTTTGTATGATGAACGCGCACATGTGTACCCGAGTTATGGATGTTTTTCATGGACATAACCAGCCCGTTCGCATAACCAGGCTTTTATTATGATACAAAATAATAATTCTGTAATATAAACAACTTTTTTTTAAAAGAGCAACCTCTCGAGTTTCTTGCTTGTTCTTCTCAGGGGAAAATTACCTTGTAAAAATGTATTTATTTACAAAAAAAAATGTATTGGTGTAGTTTATCAATCATCTGGTATCCATAATACACGCGTACTTGCTTAGTTTGGAACTAAATGGCGCTGTGTGTATGTCTAAGGATATTTATATTAATTTATTAGAACTGTTGTTGAACCAAGATGACCACCCCCAAAATCTTGGGCTACATTGGCCCGCCCTCGTATATGAGGGAGTATGGGCCATAGTCCACCACACTGGCCCAATGCGGGTTGCGAACTTCACATGCCTTTGAATTTTATTTCTCAGGAATGCAGGTTTCCTCACGATGTTTCCCTTCATTATAGAACAGTTATGAATAAATGCACATAAGTAATTAAATTAAATTTTAATAACTCATTGGTACGTGGTTTGCCTGGGAATCGAATCCGGTGTTGGGAGAAGATAAACGGCAGCTGTAGTCTGATCGAGGGTATAATGTTGGAATGCTGCATCGATTGGAATGAAATATATATACATTTAGTTTTGCGCCATCTATCGGATTATCCTGGAACCCGTGAGAAAGGTACACTTGTACCTATTGAAGTGATTAAATCGATTAGTGGTGGGTACATTGGTTCGCCGATAGATGGCGCCAGTGTTTACATAATCGCCGACAGAGTCAGGCGAGGTTCTATACTGAGCCACGAACGCTGAAGCATGATCATGTTTATTTTCTATTAAAGGCCCCATATACTTACAGGTGATAGTGAACAGTAGCAAATCTCTGGTTGTCCACAATGATGATGTTGTATCCTCTCGCTTCGTATTCATTAGCGAAGAGTGCACCGATCGGGAAACTGGGACTGTCCAAGTAGCCAAGAGCTATCAGCAGGGTCTTTCTGGAACAAGTCAAGATTTTTAAATAGTTTGGTGAGAAAGTGGAAACGCACCCAACCGACCTCCCACTTATTTGGGGGCTGGCTATCTTTTTTTTTATATATATATATATGAGAGGGCGGCAAACGAGCATGCGGGTCACCGAGGAATACCGCTGCCGGAAGTCCGTTCCACAGGGTGGTATTAGCTCGAACAGTTCTTCAGAACACTCCTCATGAAATATGCGATAGAGAATGCAGAGGGACGCGACGTCTCTTCGCAACGCCAGGGGATCAAGTCGGTCAGTGAGACTCTCTTGGCCGACAATTCGGACTGCGCGATGTTGAACGCGGTCAAAAAGGAAGAAGCTGGTACTAAGGTGCTCCAGCCCATAGGTGAGAACAATACTCCACGTGCGGCCGAACTTGCGCCTTATAAAGTTGGAGGCGGTGAGCCGGCGTGAAGTAACGGGCCGCTCTACTGAGGACACCTAACTTTTTGGAGGCCAATTTGGCCTTATCCTCCAGATGACCGCGGAATTGAACGTTGCTAGAGATGTTCACTCCGAGAATCCCAATACTCCGCTTAACGTCAAGGGGAGTGCTCTGAAATTGAGGAGACAGGAGAAATGGAATCTTCTTTGCGGTGAATGCGCAAACTTGTGTCTTTTCAGGGTTAAACTTAACTAGGTTGAGAATGCCCCAATTAGAGACTTGGTCTAGTGAGGTCTCGATTTCAGACACAAGCTTGTCCCGACACTCATCAACGTGCGCCCGAGAAAGATTAGCACGGCCGGCATATAAGGCATCACCCGTACTGTCATCCGCATAACAATGGAAGTCACTGGTTTGTAACATATCATTGATATGCAGAAGAAACAGGGTGGGGGATAGTATTTTGCTCTTATTGAGATCAATACGGTTTTTAATCATAGGAACATAATATTTTTTAATACAGTTGTTCAAAAAGTGGCATATTGCAGGGACGTATAGCGTGCGGGAAGTGGGATTTCCCGAACTAGTGCTTTTTCTTTGCAAACTGGTCAAAATAATGTCTATTAAAAAGAAAAAACCAACCATGAAGTTTTTACAAAAAAAAATCATGGAAGTTTTTTTTATGATTTATGCAAATATTTCTAAAAAAAGCTACTAATTTGTTTCAATATCAGATTTAAAAGTAATTTTAATTGAAATTTAAACATTAAATTAATATTAGTATCGGCCAAATTAAATTTATAAATATAAAAAAGTTGGCTGTATGACGTATACTGCCATAGTCTCTGCTTGTATTCTTTTACGGTTGGCGCCATTTTCCAAAAATTTTATTATTTTATTAAATTGCTTAATTTTTTCGCAACTGTATTAAAAATAGTCGTTCAGTACACGTGCGGAACCGTCATTGCAACTCGTTCCGACTGTCAACCCTCACCTTCGGCTGCGCCTCGGCTTGGGTGACATTTGTCGGAACTCTTTGCAATGACAGGCTTTCCGCACTTGTATTGAAATATACTATTCTAACATAATTATTATAATCATAAAGTTTTTATATACATTGCTATTTTGCCATCATAATATGATCGCAATTCAATATTCAATAACCTACATATTCTACTCCCGGTACCTATTCGTTTTCAAAATCTTCCTAGAGAGCTCGCGCGGGGTACATTTACGCCACCCGGGAACTTTGTAGCGTCGCTGTGCAGACTTTGATGTGCTGCTTCGACTGCGATTTACATGTTCCATGATATCTAACTTAACCAATTCATCAATTTTTGCATTGACCTTAGTTTCTAAGGCAATCGGAATTTTTTTTTTTTTTTTTTTTTTTATATGAGGGGGCGGCAAACGAGCATGCGGGTCACCTGATGGAAAGCAATCACCGCCGCCCATGGACACCCGCAACACCAAAAGGGTCACAGATACGTTGCCGGCCTTTGAGGAAGGTGTCCACCCCAGAATAAGTAGGGCAGCCTGAGCGATGAGGGATTCTCCAGCACTAATAGTGCTGGTACCCTCCTGGGGTACTACTACGATAAGGTTGACTCACTGGTTTAATAGAGTCATCGATGGCAATGTTAAGTTCTATATCCTTAAATTTCGGGAAAGGAGTTACGACCGTGTTTACACCTAAACCAAGTCGCAGAACATTGAGCGACATAGCTGTGTCTCTGCTACTGACGGGGAGAATGATTTATAGTCGATGAATACCTGAGAGGGCAGCACTGTAACGCGGCGGATTAAAAAAATATTTAACAATTTTACACCGTGGGTGAGTGTGGTGACCTGCGCGAGCACTCTAGTGTTAAATTGTCATGTATTATTTGACTAATGACAGGCCCTCCACCGTCTTTCTACGATAATTCAGCGTTCATATTTTACTTTTTTTTTTTTTTTATATGAGAGGGCGGCAAACGAGCATGCGGGTCACCTGATGGAAAGCAATCACCGCCGCCCATGGACACCCGCAACACCAAAAGGGTCACAGATGCGTTGCCGGCCATTGAGGAAGGTGTCCACCCCAGAATAAGTAGGGCAGCCTGAGGGATTCTCCAGCACTAATAGTGCTGGTACCCTCCTGGGGTACTAACTCTTTAAATACCGCTACCATTCTGGAGAGAGACTGGAAGGTGGGCCTCCGGCGCCCTCGCTCACCGGACGAAGCGCAGTGGCAAAATGCCACTACTCAGACGTCGGTCTTCTGCGAGAGGGTGGTACTTCCCCGGTCGAGCCGGCCCATTCATGCTGCAAGCTAATAGCTTACAGCGTGGCTCTACCACTACAAAAACTTATATTCCGTAATATCACATACCTATTGAAGTCTACCCTGGGGTCTGCAGCAATGTTTTTTATACTATTCCGTAACATCACATACCTATTGAAGTCTACCCTGGGATCTGCAGCAATGTTTTTTATACTATTCCGTAACATCACATACCTATTGAAGTCTACCCTGGGGTCTGCAGCAATGTTTTTTATACTATTCCGTAACATCACATACCTATTGAAGTCTACCCTGGGGTCTGCAGCAATGTTTTTTATACTATTCCGTAACATCACATACCTATTGAAGTCTACCCTGGGGTCTGCAGCAATGTTTTTTATACTATTCCGTAACATCACATACCTATTGAAGTCTACCCTGGGGTCTGCAGCAATGTTTTTTATACTATTCCGTAACATCACATACCTATTGAAGTCTACCCTGGGGTCTGCAGCAATGTTTTTTATACTATTCCGTAACATCACATACCTATTGAAGTCTACCCTGGGGTCTGCAGCAATGTTTTTTATACTATTCCGTAACATCACATACCTATTGAAGTCTACCCTGGGGTCTGCAGCAATGTTTTTTATACTATTCCGTAACATCACATACCTATTGAAGTCTACCCTGGGGTCTGCAGCAATGTTTTTTATACTATTCCGTAACATCACATACCTATTGAAGTCTACCCTGGGGTCTGCAGCAATGTTTTTTATACTATTCCGTAACATCACATACCTATTGAAGTCTACCCTGGGGTCTGCAGCAATGTTTTTTATACTATTCCGTAACATCACATACCTATTGAAGTCTACCCTGGGGTCTGCAGCAATGTTTTTAGCCGTCCAGTAAGAGTATTTCTGCCTCGTCTGACCTTTGCCTTGAACTACGAAGTGTAGGTGTTTGAGCTGACTGCGGGGGATGGTCGCCAGTTTCGTGGAGCCAGGGCCTGGTGAAGAAATGTTTTTAAGTTATAAATGTGTCTAGGGTATATGGTGTTAGCTATTATATTTTATACATACTGCTTGGGCCATGTAATCATAATAAAATTAGTATAAAAATATAACGAACTGACTTCCGGTAGCCTTTTGTAGTTAACTATTGGACTTATTATATCATGAGGTAAGCAGGTACCGAAAACCAGATCGTTAAAAGTTAAATAAAGTAATTAAACAAATGCTGTTAAATATGTTTACGCGCGAGCACTTCCGGGACTTTTAGGATGCGATTTTTGTTGAACCGTTGCAAAAACTTATGAAGCGGATATGGAAATTGAGAGACCCGATTCTTCTACGACATTTCCATCAATTTCCAAAGGCTGAGAATCTGTTGCATATTAAAACAGTATATAAAAAAAATAGTATTGAGACTGAGTCGCGATCTCAATTTCAAAATACATAATGGTATACCGAATTGGAATAATATTCTTTGAAAATGTCCAACGGACACGACTTCGGCAAGTTGGCGGAAGATGGCGCCAGCCGACGTCGAGGCAGTTGTGTTGGTGACCTAGCCGCGAAAGTGTTCGGATGTGAATTAGCAATCGAAGTGAATAAATATTTATTATTATTATTTATTTTATGCACAACGGGTTGGTACTTGACCTCAATCACACCTGACATGTTTAAGTACTCGGTTTTGTTGGTGGTAGGGCATTTAGCTACCACCATCTTATCTAAATCTGCCGCCAAGGAGCAATATTAATAGCATTGTTGTGTTCCGGTTGTCAAAGATAAGATAGCCAGTCCCCCAAATGTGTTAGGGTTTCCGGGTCAGTACGCTTCCACCTTGATTTTTTACCGTAAAATGTATCTAATGATCAAGAAATCTAACGCACTTTATTAAATGTTGAGTATTGCCAACTAGTTCAAACTTCAAACCGGACCTTATGTAGTAACATATATATTCTGTGGTATTGTTATGTGTTGAATGGAAGACGTAGACCACTCATTCCGCACCAGTGACACTACTACCTACATGTACGGTGTGTCTGTTATTATGTCGTAATTTAAAACATGTCATTGGGCTCCACTTGGCGAAATAAACAGTGAATGCCCAACCATTGCTATCTAAAGGAAATGGTACGCAAACTTACATGTGAATCGGTACAGTCGCAAGGAATAAATTATAAAGGTTTGTACACGCGGCGGCCGCGACTGTCCATTTTTACGTGATGCTAAAATACACCGTCTCCGTGGCTCAATGTAAACAACATTGGGTTTACGATTCGGAGGTCGCGGGTTCGATCCCCAGCGGGGTACATGTTTAAGTACTCGGTTTGGTTGGTGGTAGGGCACTTGTCCAATGTCAATGTCCGTCTGGCTATCTGCCACCATCTTATCTAAATCTGCCGCCAAGCAGCAATGTTGATAGCATTGTTGTGTTCCGGTTGTCAGAGATAAGATAGCCAGTCCCCCAAATGTGTTGGGGATTCCGGGTCAGTACGCCTCCACCTTCGACCACATCTTCACTTAACATCAGGTGTGATTGAGGTCAAGTACCAATCCGTTGTGCATAACAAAAAATACACATTTGGTCCTTACATAATATTTAATTAGTAAATACATAAATAACGTCACGACCTTTATCCCAAATGGGGTGGTCGGATATATCCCAAACAATAGTGTTTTTATTTGAATACATTAATTAAGACATTACCCATTCAATGTTAAAGTAACCGTTGTCAGTAACATAATAAGAATCTTTAATTGGCATAAGTTTGGTATTAGTTTTCTGAATAAGAATTTGTAATAATGCTGTTGATTCTATGTAAATAAAATAAAATAAAACATTAAAAATTTAATGATTAATGAATATAAATAATAAATAAAATCTTTGCACATACACACGGCGCCCTCTAGTTCCACACTAAGCTTGGGGCTTGTATTATGGATACCAGATGCTTGATAAACTACACAATAACATTTTTTTTTTGGAAATAAATACTTATATAAATGAAAAACATCTATAACACATAAGTTGTCCTAATTTTACACTACTACTCTACTACTACTACTAGGCCAAACCATAGATGTCATTGAAGTCGTACCTATTATAGTCTTGATTTAATTTTATGTATGTCGTATTGCTTTGTCATGCCGACTGTACAGGTTGACGTATTGTCACAGATTAAATAATAGTTCCTACGGAATTCCTATGGTATTATTCCGAACGAAAGACTATGGGGTGTGTCGTTGCCTCGTACCGTGTAATTTTGGTTAGCAAACATTTGAAATGGTGATGGACGATTACATGCTGACAGTCGCATTTCCTTGTAACTCCTCCATACTCCTTACACCGTCTGATTCTTGTACAACGGGCTAGCACTTAATACATTACGTTTGATGTTAAGTGAAGATGAGGCCGAAGGTGCAAGCGTACTGACCCGGAAACCCCATCTATTTGACGGCAGACTTAGAAAAGATAGTGGTAACTAGCCAGATCCATGTAAGCCAGGATCAACAGTGGTACTCAGCACGGCGCCTACTGAAGGTAGATGGTGCCCTACGTGACTCTATTGCTACTTTGGACCCCAGACTAATTAAAGAAAGAATTTAAGGGTGAAAAGTAGGAAAGAAAGAAAGTCCCACCTCCCCCCCAGCAAATGGGAGTGTAGCTAATGTGACGCAAAAAACCAAAGCGGCTAACCCTATGGGGGAGAGAGTCAAGTGAAGTAGGTAAAAGTGCCAATAGTAGGTATGGCAGAAGCGCTTGAACGCTCGGAAGTTGTGGCGGCTTAGTACCTAGGACGCCGTAATATACCGGCCGGATATCCGAATTTAGATTGTCAAGCATGAGTTTGCGTTCCAGACGCCAATTACTGCATTCCCACAGAATGTGGTGAGCAGTCTGTTCACCAAGCCGCAATCACATTTCGGTGATTCCACCAATGCAATTGAGTAATACTCAATGGCATTGGTAACTAGCCAGACGGACATTTAAAATTACATATCCAAATGCTCATTTCAAAGTCCGCATGTCGTGACGGGGAACCAGTGACCCGACAAGCACTTTTCCGGTTTTTTTTATGTTTGTGTAGGTAAAACTGTGGCTTATTATTATTTTGTTATTTTTTTGTGCAACTAGATGGCGCCACACGTATTTTAGAACGCGCTATCGACTTGTTCCTTCGAATTCATAACCCTAGCGATAGAATCTTATAACTTAGTTCATTAAAGCAGTGATATGTGTAAGTACAGTCTTTTAATTCTCCAATGTTCGTTAGGTTTACTTTGTAGTAATAATACAAAACAAAGAATTAACTTGACAATTTCAGTTCGAAATCGAATTTATCACTCAAGTAAGCGCATATTTTATAATAGCCTTCCGCCACAGATTAACTAATAGGTCCTATTATCGCGCACAATTTGCGTTTAATAAAGTTTTGTAGACCTTTGGTGTAGTGGTTAGAAAATCTGACTGCTGTACCGCGGGTTCGAATCCCATATTCGATTCGATGTTGTTGGATGGATGTTTTTTTACCGTAAGGAAAAAAATCATATTAGGTAAGTAAAATAAAAATAAATAAATAAATATCCATAGACATACACACAGCGCCATCTAGTTCCACAGTAAGCAACTATAAGATTGTGTTGTGGATACCAGATGGTTGGTATACTACATAAATACATTTTGTTTTGTAAATGAATACTTATTAGTGACGACCGATTGGTGTAGTGGATAGTGACCCTATCAGCGAAACCAACGGTTGCGGGTTCGAATCCCGCGACGGGTAAATGTTTGTGTGATGAATATGAACATTTATTCCTGAGTCATGGATGTTTATATAAATATTTATGTATGTTTATCCGTTATCTAGTATCCATAGTACAAGCTTTGCTTAGTTTGGGTCTAGATGAGTGGTGTAAGTGTCCGAAATATTTATTTATTTATTTATTATAAATGAAATGAAATGAAATCAAAATATTTTATTAACCACCTGGTATCCCCAACACAAGCCTATAGTTGCTTAAAGTGGAACTAGATGGCGCTGTGTGTATGTCCAAAGATATTTATTATTTATTTATTATTATTTATTCATAGGATAAAATTATCACTTGAAAACGTCACTATTAATATTACATTTAAATTTACTGCTCATTCACAAAGCTGACTCCCCAGAGAAGAACGAGTAAGAAACTCTAGGGTTGCTCATTTAAACAGACTATGGGTTACAATTTGTGATTTCGTAATTATATGAATAATAGGACAGCTATGTCCATGCTTGCTTATCATTCAAATAGTCAGTGATTTTATAATAGCCTTTTGTTAATAATTTCTGTTTTATGATTGCTTTAAATTTATTTAAAGGCAAATTTTGAATGTCTATTGGAACCTTATTATAAAAGCGTATACATTGCCCTTTGAACGATTTACTATTAACTTTATGAAGTCGGCTAACATAAACGGATAACTGGTTCTTATTCCTTGTATTAACATTGTGCCTATCACTATTTTTAGCGAATAAGGTTATATTTTTTTTTGCATATAACAAATTCTCATAAATGTATTGAGAAGTCATTGTTAAGACATTAATTTCCTTAACCTTATCTCTAAGGGACACTCTAGGTCCTAATTTATAAATGGCACGGAAAACATCCATAACTCGGGTACACATTTTCGTATTCATCACACAAACATATGCCCTTAGCGGGATTCGAACCCGCAACCTTTTGGTATAGTGGTCAGAGTTGCTAACCACTACACCAAACAGGTAGGTGAAATGGAAGTTATTGGCATAGGTAGTTTAATTTTTATTCTTAGATTAATGATTGGTCTCCGCGCCGCTACGACTAGATACCGCACTATGAAGAAAAAACAGGTTCCTGAATGCGGCAACTCAATATTGTAGTGTGTCGATTTATACAGTACTTACTGATGGTATGTGATGCCAGTATCTTTCTTGTTTTTGTAGTATTGTTATTACATAGTTTGACTACGCAAACCGGCATTTTGCTTCAGTCTTAAACCAAAATTTGAAATTTGAACTTGTGGCGTGACTGGCGCGGGTACGCCGAATACGGCGTAGTATTTGTTGCCGCATTTTTCGAGTACGCCGACGGTATCTAGTCGTAGCGGCGCGGAGACCAATCATTAATCTAAGTTTTTATTTTTAAAACCGTCATCGAAGCTCGCGCCGGCCGGAGATTGATATTCGAATGACAGGATTCGTAGGGTTCCCATCATTCGAAATTTATTTCGAACACACATTTTCTGTAAGCGTTTTTTTTTTGGTAATTATGTGGAATAGACCACAAACGCGACCGTCAAATGGACACAACGCTATTTCGATGAAGGTTTTGAAAACAAAAAGGCATCCGGTATATGTATTCACATAAATAAATGTATTTGTGTAGTTTATCAACCACTGTATATTACCGAGGATTGTTTTATTGATGCCTACGAGTACATAATAATAAATAAGTAAAAGTACAAATTTTTCTTGTAATATAATTAAAACGTTGCCCACTCAATTATAACGATATCTAATTATTGTCAGTAACATACTAAGAATCACTAATTGGCATAAGTTTGGAATTTACTGTAATATAATTTCTGCAATAAGTAAATAAATAAAAAAACAATCTGGTATCCACAATATAAGCCTAGATGCTCAGTGTGGAACTAGATGGCGCTGTATATATGTGCAACGATATTTATTATTATAGTAAGTCTTATTTATTAAAGGCTAAATTTTGGATCTGTATTTTTTATGCACAACTGGCTATCACTTGACCTCAATCACACCTGATGTTAAGTGAAGATGAGGCTGAAGGTGGAAGCGTACTGACCCGGAAACCCAAATATTTGAGGAACTGGCTATCTTATTTCTGACAACCGGAACACAACAATGCTATTAACATAATAAACACAATTTGGATAAGATGGTGGTAGCTAGCCAGGCGGACATTTAAAATGCTTTACCACCAACCAAACAGAGTACTAAACATGTACTACGCTGGGGATCGAACCCGCAATCTCCGAATCGTAAACCCAATGTAGTTTACATTGAGCCACGGAGGCGGTTGTTTAGAACACCCAAGGTGCTTGTTTTTCATATTGTTTGGAATATCTCTGACCACCCCATTTGGGATAAAGGTCGTGTATGTATATTGATACACAGATAAGGAAACAAATCAACAACACTAACATAATTACTGTTTGGCGGATCTTATCTTTGATCTTATTGTAAAAGTGCAAGTGAAAAATTAGTTTTTATTTCCAGATCCAGGCGGACGAAGTCACCGACGGAAAGCTGGTCTATTAGTTTATCGCCAAACCAGTTGTGTAAGAAAAATTGTAGTTCAAGGTTACTATAGTCGCCATCATAAATTAACTTCTAAAAAAGTTTTTAACCATATAAGTAATGTGCGCTGTGCCGTGAGGTTTCATAAATATAAACGCTTTTCGTAATAGTAACTCAATGTAAAAGTAAAAAGTCGAAACCAGTCTCTTATAGCATATTATAAATAAATTAGTACCTACAACCTTGAATACGTCTAATAATAATAAATTATGGAGCTATTACAAGTAATTGAGGTGACTGTTTGCAAATAAGTATGCAAGTGAAGAGGTGATTTCTAATAAATATAAAATGTTTAAGAACGGAGCGTGTAATGTGTTTACATGCATAGTCACGCCTGTTTCCCGTAGCGGTAGGCAGAGACCACAAACTGTCACAGACATCCTGACATACCTCTTTTGGTTTAGGGTACAAATCAAATCAAGAAAATGACGTATTTTGTAGGTAGCAGCATTATTTCGTTGAATGGCAATACTGATGCCTTGGCCAAGGTAAGCGCCAGCTCTACGACTGCCGATCATAGCTTTCGAGTTTCAGGTCCCCACGAACCCACACCAAACGGCCCAAATAATAATAATAATAATAAATAATAAATATCCTTAGACATACACACAGCGCCATCTAGTTCCACAGTAAGCAACTATAGGCTTGTGTTGTGGATACCAGCTGGTTGATATATTACACAAATACATTTTTTTTTTTTTTGTAAATAAATACTTATTATAAATGAAAACATCCATAACTCGGGTACACATGTCCGTATTCATCACACAAACATATGCCCCTAGCGGGATTCGAACCCGCAACTTTTTGGTATAGTGGTCAGAGTTGCTAACCACTACACCAAACAGGTCGTCAAATATGTGACCATCTCCTATCTCTACATTATTTATTTGTCTACAAGATCGAAATATATTAGGTCCTTACCTATGAAATTGGTGTTTTGTATGAAGAATTTCATTAAGACTGTTTTCTCCATACATACATTTTTGATTTTTTTTTGGGAACGGCAAATCCAAATTTAGCTAAACTTTGTGTGTATTATCGGATAACATTAAGTTAAGTATAGGCAGCGTTAATTTTTAAAAGTAACCGCTTTATAAAAGTTTCAGCGAATCTAAGAAATGAATATGGGAAGCACATGAAAAGAGCTCTGTTCTTTATTTATTATTTGATTTAGCCCAGAAATTAAAAAATATTTCATGTGAAATAATATTCCATTTTCCAAATAAAAAACAAATTTGCATATGGCTTTGAAAATCGCAGGAATTGGTACATATGATTAACGAAGAATGTCTTGTCTCCTCTTCTATTCTCAATGTATAAACACAATCACTCGTGTTATTTCCTCCCATTTCCATTTATATGCAGACGACGTACAGATTTATCGTCACTTTAAAGCGAATGAGGTCTCAGAGGCTATCACTAGGGTTAATGACGACCTCACGAAAATCTGCAAATGGGCGAAAGAATTTGGTCTCCTAGTTAACCCAGCCAAATCACAGGCTATAATCATAAGTAGCTCATATTCACGCACTCAATTGACGGAATCAGCTATCATGCCAGTAATGTATGATGGAGTTGTGATTAGCTACGCGCAGACCGTTAAAAATCTGGGTGTCATATTTAACCAGAACCTGTCGTGGTCTGACCAGGTAGGTTCCATTAGCATAAAGGTTTATTTTTCTTTCCAATCCCTCAAACGACTCCAAAAGTTTCTTCCTCTTCAAACTCGCATCACCCTTGCTCAATCACTTCTGCTACCGCTTCTCGACTATGCTGATGTAACTTTTCTTGATGCAACTGAGACTTAACAAGCTTGAACGGCTCCACAATTAATGCATACGTTTTATTTTTGGGTTGCGCAAGATGGTTTTTGACCGCCTCCGTGGCTCAATGCAAACAACATTGGGTTTACGATTAGGAGGTCGCGGGTTCGATCCCCAGCGGGGTACATGTTTAAGTACTCGGTTTGGTTGGTGGTAGGGCATTTTAAATGTCCGCCTGGCAAGCTACCACCATCTTATCTAAATCTGCCGCCAAGCAGCAATGTTAATGACATTGTTGTGTTCCGGTTGTCAGAGATAAGATAGCCAGTCCCCCAAATGTATTGGGGTTTCCGGGTCAGTACGCTTCCACCTTCGACCTCATCTTCACTTAACATCAGGTGTGATTGAGGTCAAGTACGAACCCGTCGTGCATAAAAAAAAAAAAAAAGTTTGACCATGTTTCGCAACACCAATCCGAGTTGAAGTGGCTTCCCATACGACGTCGTCATGACGTAGATGTTGTATCCTTCCTGTACATTATCCTCAACAACTCTCCCCCTTACCTTCGTGAGCGACTTGACTATCTTGTTCCCCGAGGTAAACCTTGTAGAACAACCACATCCCTCATGCTTAAATGCCCATCACACTTGACGTTATATTGATTCGTTCACGATTCGGTCAGTGAGACTGTGGAACGCACTACCGCATGCAATCCGCGCAAGTCCATCGTTAGAAATTTTCAAGAAAAGAGTAAAAGAGCATTATTTGTCTGTAAGATGTCTCCTCAGTATTATACTAATTATTTAATTATTTATCATAATATGAGTATTGATAATGTATATACTTGTTTATACTTCGTACTATTTATATGAATATTGGATAGGTTATGTGGTATATTTATTTATATATATTATTTTTTATCTTATTTTTTTTATAAAATAATTTTCAATTGTTGTGTACATTATTTTCTGCCCAATCTAATAAACACTATGTATCTCTAAGGTTTGCTGGTAGAAAACTCTATCGGAGTTAAGCTCGCCTTTGTACATTTTATATACAATGCATATTTCTGTAATAATTTTGTGTACAATAAAGATATTAAGAAGAAAAAAAAATCTCCAATTTCATAAGTAAAGACCCAATATAACAAAAAACGCAATCTAATCTACTGAGATAATACCCTTACTAAGTCTACAGCAATATTGTCAAAAAAGCTTAATTTTATAGATGACTCATACATACACATAACTCTATTGTAGCTACTCTACATCTTGGCGAAATACTGGCTAATTAACGAGATATACGATAATGATCGAGACCCATGTGCTAAGGTTGCAAAACAAAACGTTGCACGTTATTATACTTAAAGATGTTGCGAAGATGTGTCCTTGTGATTTATATTATGATTGTTGGACTCTACTTATTCACAGTATAATGGATTAGAGCCACCTAGCGCTTGTAGTCCAATAAGGAATTTAAACTTCCTATAATCTAGGCCACCACGGAGAATAAACAGAAAAAATGTTAATATACGTAGGTGACACTAAAATTTTTCGCAACTTAAAAAAACAACATGTTATAACCAAAATATGTATTATGTGTATTGCTTTTCAAAATACTCTCCTTTACATTTTAAACATTTTTTCATGCGATCCAACCATTTTTTAAAACAGGAGGACCACAGGTCTGAAGGCATGTTTTTTATGTGCCGATTGAACGCTATTGAACTGCCTCTTCGGAGTTGGTAAAACTGAAACCTCTCATCAAATCTTTGATTTTGGGGAAAATACAGAAATCACAGGGTGCTAGGTCGGGGCTATTTTTGGTCCACTTTCGCGAACTTTTTCTAACACCCTGGGTTAACATATGGTAGAATACCACTCGGCATTAACACGCTTTTGATCTTCAAGTGGAATTGTGCAGATAGGACCCGTAGTCTCGCCTGCCTCACTTTTGTTGGCCTGTTCTCATTTTCAAACACCCATTCAAAAGATTGCTGTTTTTTCGGGATCAAAACAATAAATCCACGTTTCGTCTCCTGTGATAATGTCATAAACAGCATTAGAATGTCCGTGGTCGTACTTCAGTAGCATCTGTGAGCACCATTCCACGCGAGCCCGCTTCTGCTCCGCTGTCAATTCATGAGGGATCCAACGACAACAAAGTTTCCGAACTTTTAATTCTTCGTGTAAAATTTTCTGTATTTGGCTCATACCAATCCCCGATAGTCCTCGAATTGTCTCATAGGTAATCCGCGGGTTTTCTTCAATTAGCCGCTTAACAGTAGCCACATTATTCTCGTTGACGGCAGTTGAAGGCCGCCCTTCACGAAATTCGTCATGTAAAGAAACCAGACCTCTCTCAAATTCAGCAAACCATCGCCTCACGGTGCTCAAACAAGGTGCTTCTCTCCCAAAAATATTTTGAAGACAAGCAGCACAGTCTTGCGGAGAAAGAGAACTTTTAAAATCATAAAAAATCATCGCCCTAAAATCTTTTCGACTTAATACCATTTTCGTTGCGTACGTAGAACTTTGATGTGTGATAAAAAAGAATTGACAAATGATTTCCCGCCAATTTTCGAACATTCGAAATTCAAATAGTTCCGATTAGCTAGAAGTGCAAAACTTTTAGTGTGCCCCATGTATCCGAACTTTGGCAATTGCATGTGCATGACAATAAAATAATATATTCATTAAAAAAACTAGCCTTCAAAATTTTGTTTCCGAGTAAAAAAATAAATGTAAGTGCAAATGAAAATACACATTAACAGACTTACTTCATTTCGATTGTACCTTGTTTTATCAATGAGAAAAAACAGGCAACGTTCCATTCGAAGACGCCAAAGAATTTTATTTTTTTAATAAAACCTGTTAATTTTAATGGAAGGTGTAGGTACTTGCCGAAGCGTGTGGATGTGGTATATAGTGCTATAACCTCTTCGGAAACCGGCTTGTTCGGGAGGCTGGAAGTCATCAAACCTACGAGCGAGACTGTTCGTGATTACCCTAGAAAACAGCGTGTAAATAGGGCTTAAAAGCGATATGGGTCTTTAGTTCTTCGAGTGGAGACCACGCACCGGCAAGCGCAGCGTAGGACGTCCATTCACAAGGTGGACAGACGATGCTCCCGTAGCATGACATCGTTTGTCGCACGCGACGTAGGTGTCAGACGTAGGCCCGCATTAATAAACAAATCACAAGATTGAGAACAGTCTTGTGACCGGTCTCAAGTAAACGTGTTGATTGATAAACCGAACTTGAGACCTGAAACGCACGTGCTTACTCAAGCAGTACTCACTTGAGAGGTGCGCGTATTTATAAACGAAACTCAAGACCATCATTCATTCGCCGCTGAGACGAATACTTAAGAAGTGATCTCAGCTGAGTAGACCTCAAGATTGGTTTATAAATTAGCACGAAGTTTAAGATAGCGTCAACTGCTTAAGACGCATCTCGGTTGATACAGCCTCAAGACAAGTGCAAACGTAGGTGTGAGAGTGCGATAGTTGTATATTTCGTCCAAATGAATGAGCAGGACAAATATTATCTCGCCTGTCATGTTACTAGTGCTGATAAAGGTCTCGGGAAATCGCTGGACGCAGACCGCTTCCAACCGGTCACTCTGGAATTCTATGGGAGAGGCCTATGTTCAGCTCAGTAGTGGACGTCCTGTAGCTGATATGATGATAAACAAAAGGAACCACAAAATATTGATTACAAATACAAACACACGACAGTAAACCAGCGCTGAGCTCTTATAAGCTCAGCATATAGCTGAGTCGTTTCCCTTTCTTGCTGCGACACTTATCTGAGTGTTCTGTTATTTTATTTGCCTAACAATTTGTTGTATATGTGTCGAAGTGATGAATAAACAGTTCTTTCTTTCTTTCTTTCTTTTATTGCACAACAGAAAAGAAAATACAGTTTCAGAAAAGTGTTAAGAATAGAATGTACAATTTGGCGACTTTATCACTAAAAGCGATCTCTTCCAGGCAACCTTTTACATCTACAAAATATACATCTTTAATTTAGTATTTCAGTGTTGATTATTAAAGAGATTTGGAAGGCCGAGAAAGAAATGTCGCGCAAATGCCGGTATTATTAGGACATGATACTGCCGAAGTTGACCTTACATTGTTAGAGCACTAATGACTCTGCAGCCCATAAACGGTTTATGTTATGCTTTTATGTCGAGTATATTAATCCCAAATTGGCAAGGTGCCACAAAACCGCCTCCGTGGCTCAATGTAAACAACATAGGGTTTACGATTCGGAGGTCGCGGGTTCGATCCCCAGCGGTCTGACTGACTAGCTGCCACCATCTTAATATATAAATTTAAAAAATAATACAAATAAATGTACCTTAATTCCGATATAATCAACTGTTCCGTTAGGAGTGCAGTGCCGTAGCATAGGGGCCGATCGCGCTATTTGAACCATAATACCAAAGCTAAACCATAATCAAAAACGTTTACCTAAAGAACATTTCGTATCGCGCTAATCATTTGAACTGAAATTACCTAACCTAGTTCTTTTTTAATACTCGTGGTTAGCTCTAAACATTTTGGGTTTGGTTTTACTTAGGTAACGTCAACGATATAATCGTTCACAAAAAATTGCACGATACCATTTTTTACACCAATCAATCAAGTACACTTTATTGCACAAAAATTCAACAATATACTTCATAAATATAGCTTCAAAAAAATAATAATTTTACAATTTCTACCAGCTTATATCATTACATTAGAACCATTAGATTACATCAGCTAAAGTAAAGCTAAACTGAACCATAAAACCGTTGTAAAATAGCGCGATTGGTCCTCTGCTTTCAATCGACAAATAAGACAATAGACTTAAGATTTTGTCGAGATATTCATAGTTCCATGCTTGTACTTGCACGCATAACTGTGTGCGAAATGCGAGTTTTGTCTCGTTTTTAACTTTACCATCGCGTTCGCGTTTACGCAAAAGTATCTATGAAAAAAATCGTTTTGCAAACTATCCACTGGAGGCGCTGCATATTTCTTCATACAAATCATCACGTACTCACACTCCGCCCTCGGGTATTGGGCGCAAGCAAAGGGGGGCGCCATAATTGTAACTCGCTCCATTTTAAAATTTACCTCGAACCGGCCCTGATTATATCATCATAGACCTAGACCAAGGTAACTATCTTCGAAACGACTTAACCTATTTCCATAAAACATGTTAAGCTCCGAGAGACCACAATCTCACCTGATGGAACGTGATGATGTGGTCGAAGATGAAGCACGCGATCCCAATAGATGCCTGTAAGGATACACTTTTAACTTCCTATAAGGGCCGTGAATTTTTAATACATGGATAGAGTATGTCAGTGATAGAATAAAAAAAATCCTAACAAATCGGTAGCTTGCTTTAGTTATAATATACATATTTAGTAATAAAGAATAGACTATGTTACGAAAACCTCGATTATGTGCCAAAATTAAATACCCTGAAGCTAATGATATATACCGACTATTAAGGAGATAGGTAGGTACTTACAGGAATTCGAAACTGTTAGCCTTGATTCACTCCACAGTATATTATGCTGGGTTGAGGTATTATGTACACAATTAACCTGGGTTTTCACTGAACTTCGCTTAAAAACTGGTGTAAAACCACAAATCGCTTTGATCAGTTCGACAGTAGGTCAATACATTGTAGTCTTTGAGTAGGTCTTCAAGTAATTTTCTTTTGACAATAGTCACGTGGGCCTTTTGTTCCACATAAATCGTCCACAGAGGGCGTTAGGTCGGTGAAAGGAATTAAGGAAATAACAGTCGGTTCCCTAACAGACTATAATGATTAAAATTACCACTGTGAATTACACTGCGTCGGAGAATATAATTAGAACCCCTGTAACTATTTTCAAAAAAAAAATCGGACAATAACTTCTTTACAATTATGAAAAATTTCACCGAGGGCAAATATCACGATTCAATAAACTATTTTTAGAAAATATAAAGTATCTAGCTATTGATTATTTAAAAAAAAAATAGTTTTAGAAGATCTTAGCTTCTTCTACAACGCAATGAAGTGCACAGTGGTACCTTTAATTTAATATTGTAGGTTTAATAACTAAATACCTACACTATACCTAAAGCAAACTCCTGATCTATCTAAAATATTTTTTACAATATCACTGATAGGTACTCTGTCTATGTACAAAAAATCAGGGCCTTTAAGATTATAGGAAGTTACACCCCTAGATATGAATATCTTGACTGGACTATATTTTACGAGTAATGTCCTGTCTCTCATTCTTTTACAGGATGCGTTTCGGTGAGTGTGCTTTGGAATTACATAAATCATATTCCACCATCGTCTTTCCATCTTCGGACCACTAGGCGTGGGGAAGGATTCCACCGGTATATAGTTAATTGTTTGTTTGTAAACGCTTTATTGTATAAAAAGGCAATACATTAATTTTGCATTGATTTAATATATACCGAACATTCGCACTAAGAAGTTCGACTCTTCATTCATAATACGAACAGCCAAGGCATGAAACTCCCTTTCAGCATCAGTCTTACCTGAATCCTACAACTTTAGGATCTTCAAGAGCAGAGTGAATAGGCATTTACTGGGATCGCGTGCTTCATCTTCGACCACATCGTCACTTACTATCAGGCTTTTTGTAGGATCGATAATCGGGCCGATTTTTTCGTCAATACTTTTATAATTTGGCAACCGATTGGCGTAGTGGATAGGGACCCTGTCAGCGAAACCAACGGTTGCGGGTTCGAATCCCGCGAAGGGTAAATGTTTGTGTGATAGATATGAAAATTTATTCCCAAGTCATGGATGTTTATACAAATATTTATGTATATTTATCCGTTATCTATTATCCATAGCACAAGTTTTGCCCAGTTTGGGACTAGATGATTGGTATAAGTGTCCGAAATATTATTACCGATATTGTGACCGACTTTTTCTAGGACGTATGCGTTGAAATATTACAAACAGTACGTTCCATTTTTCTCCTACAAAAAATTGGTCACCGATTGTCCGTAGTGGACGGGCAGCGTCAGGTAAGATTGTGGCCAAACGCGTATCCAGTTAATCATAAAAAAAATGTATGGAGAAAACAAATAAATGCTTTATCTATCTATTCAACCAAACAAAATTGATCGATGATAAGTTTATACCTACATAGACCTTTATTGGTATTCTTTGACCTTTTGGACAGTTATCCATAAACTTAGAAGTTTTATCAATCGCGTCCTTTCCGTCATTTTTTTTCCACAGAAACAAAAATGGCCTCAATCATCGAGAGACAATTCAATCGATTCATGTCTCGATAAAAATATACTTATTTATAAATCTTTATAAAATTTAATTGTTAACAAATAGTAATTTGTTTATATTATAATAGGTACACATACAAACTGACATGAATCCTCTAGGGTAACCAAGATCAGCTTCGCAGTCCACGCATGCGCTCAAAGACATGCACAATATGTAAGTCATCCACAAACTTGCACTCATATTGTTTTTAAATTAATTTGTACTAAATTCAACAATACTAAATAAATTATTATCAATCGAAATCACTTGTATAACTAATTTTGAGAACTTCTAAAATTGTTCTAGAGATGGCTGTTTCTTTAACTACCTTGGCCATTTTTACGAGTTGGCGCCTAAACAAAGTTTTTTTAAAACAAATATCCAAGGCGAAGACCGTTCGCCCAGATAGCCTTTTACCAACTGAGTCTAAAACGGCGTTAAATTCATAGTAGGTGACAGTCGAGGTTACCTTACCAATGATGGAATGAGAGTACAGTCAACCTAATTAATCAAGGTATAATTTAAAAAAAATTCGCGTTAATGTTTGAAAATAAAAGAATTAGAACGACAAATGTCCGTATGGATTGTGTATACCCCAGTTCTCCAGACGCTTTTTCAATAAGGTTCCAGTTGATATACAAAATCTTCCTCTCAATAAATTTAAAGATACTATAAAACAGAAACTTATTAACAAAGCGTATTATAAAATATCAGACTATTTAGATGATAATCATCCCTGGACATAATCAGATCGTTCGCATGCCAGGCAATTTCACAATTAATAATGAAATATAAAAACCTTTTTGTAACATAAAAACCGTTATGTAAAATCAAGGCCTGATTTTAAAAGTGCAACCCTTCAAGTTTCTTGCTTGTTTTTCTCAGGGGAAAATTGCATTTTGAACAAGCAGCCTAGCTTAAAAAATGTAAAATTGACTATTTTAAGTGTACACAGGGTACCTACAAAATAAAGCATTTTTGACTTTGTCTTTGACCCGTTCTCGTGAGAAATTTTCTATTTTTTTTCTTAGTGTGGCAGTATCAGTTCTAAACTTCAAATCCTTCGACCTCATCTTCACTTAACATCAGATGTGATTGAGGTCAAGTACCAATTCGTTGTGCATAAAAAAAAACCCCAAAACTCACTTTCCTATTCCAATGCTCAGGTTGGCTGGATCTCTTAAAGAGATAAGTCCTTTGTACGTGACCTTATTGTTTGTACTCTGTTAATGTAATATTTTGGTGCAATAAAGAATATTATATTAGTTTCCTCTCGATACAGGTTAAATATGTCAAAATAAAACGTGTCTCAATTTTTTTTTTATTTTACTATTTAAAAATTTTACTTCCGTTTGGTTTTAATTTAATTTACTTAAATTAAAACCAAACGTTCTCGTTTGTCCCAGTATTTAATCTACAGGCGAGTTATTATTAAGTGAACTGTACATTGTTGGTCGCTGTGTATTATTATTCGAATCGTGCTTACACTGTGATTCACTTCGTACCTATCTCATTTTTATAAGACCTACTGCGAGCTGCTCTACATACTTTTCCATTAGGCAAAAAATTCCAGATCCGCCAATTTTGACCACGATGGTGGAATGTATGGCATTCTCTAATAATTGAGAAAAGACAATGTGTGATGTTAAGTGAAGATGGGGCCGAAGGTGGAAGCGTACTGACCCAGAAACCTCATTTTATTTGGGGAATTGGCTATATGTCTGACAACCGGAACAAAACAATGCTATAAGCATTGGCGGCAGATTTAGATAAGACGGTGGTAGCTAGCCAGGCGGACATTTAAAATGCCCTACCACCAACCAAACCGAGTATATGTACCCCGCTGGGGATCTAGTCGTAAACCTTTAGTAAACGGAGGCGGTTTATTCTTTAATAATATATAAAAAAAAAACCGCACTCAACTCGGATTCCACAACCTAAAACCTAAGTGAGAGAGGGGTTGCGCTGAAAACCAGCGCTGTCAATTGCCATACGACATATTGACAGCAAATGCTGACGCCCAATCCCTTTGCCACAAATACATTTAAATATGCAAAATGTTATACCTACGAAATTTAATTGTAAGTAGGTACTAATTTAATAATAGAAAAATATATTTCTCTAACAGAACGACATGATGCAATTCTTATAGTTGTGACCTTCTATTAAGTATCCGTGCATCAGAAGGACATGTCGTCCTTGAATGTTAACGCAATGAAACAGCACAACACCCCATATTCCGCATTTGTCCATTATTTGTCTTATTTGAGATGTATCCCTCAGTAATGTAAAGATGAAAGAAAGAAAGAGTATTTCTTTGGCAATAAAGTATCCCTGTCATTTATACACCCTGTAACGGTTAAGTGTAGTCATATTTTAAGGGCTTGTTCTACCCATCAATACGAACAACTTTTACTATGGGGGCAACTTCGAAATCGCGAAAAAAAAATGAGCTGTTCCATAGAAAATTTCAATAACCTCCCGATGCAATGTATGAAACAGCTGATTTTTTTTTCGCGATTTCGAAGTTGCCCCCATAGTAAAAGTTGTTCGTATTGATGGGTAGAACAAGCCCTTAAAATATGACTACACTTAACCGTTACACCCTGTATAATAGTGTCCCTGTCAGCGAAACCAACGGTTGCGGGATCGAATCCCGCGAGGGGTAAAGGTTTGTTTGATGAATATGAACATTTATTACCAAGTCGTGGATGTTTATAATTTATATCAATATTTATATATGTTTATCCGTTATCTAGTATCCATAGAACAAGTTTTGCTTAGTTTGGGACAAGATGATTGGTGATGTAAGTGTCCGAAATATTTATTACTAGCTTTCCGCCGGCGACTTCGTCCGCGTGCAAGATTTTATCAAAATCGGTTCAGCAAAAAAATTTGCCTATATGTTAATCCAGGTCCTAATCTATCTACCTACCAAATTTTATCCAAATCCGCCCAGCCGTATAGCGTGAAGGGGTAACAAATTACATACAGACATACACACACACAAACGTTGGCATTTATAATATTAATTGGGATTATTATCTATATTATTGTAACGCCATTTTAGAGTGAAACAATGATAATAAACGCTTCAACCTCGTAACTAAACCTCTTGTTCAGCGCATTGTAATACCAACACTAATAGTTCTGACAACATAACTAGATGGCGCTTTCTCGCAAACATAATCAATTCTACATCGCGGTGTTAAGATTTACCTATGTTTGATAAGCTTCCCCGATACTAAAAACCGGTATCCCCCGCCCCCTCTCCCCCCTTCCCCCACCCACCCTCTCTCCTTCCCCCACCCACCCTCTCTCCTTCCCCAGTTCCTCTGATGTCACTAGACATCCCCACCCCCGCCCCCCCAAGCCAGACGGCTGCCCCCCCGACCAAACCAGCAACCCGCTGCACCCCCACGCTCCCCAAACTCAAAGCCCCCCCGCCTGTCTTTCTCAGAGACAAGACGAAGTGGACCTTCGTCTCAAAGCTCTGCACCGATAACAAGGTGCATTACTCCCATGCCTCCAACACCGGTGAGGCCATCAAAATAGAAGTCCCCTCAATCACCGATTTTAGGAACCTCACGAGGTTACTGTCCCAAAATAGAATCCCCTACCACTCCTATGCGCTCCCCGAGGAGCGTAAAATCCGTGCCGTCCTTCGTGGCGTCCCGCACGAACTCCCCAACGAGGCCATACTCGATGACCTCATCCAGCAAGGTTTCCCCGTTGAGGCTGTGCACAAAATGCACAGTCGCACGGGTAGAACATACCCACTGGCCTTAGCCATCCTCACCAACGTCCCCAACGCTAGGGACGTATTCAAAGGAGAACTCACCATCTGTGGACTCTCCAAAATAAAAATAGAGCCCCCGCACAAACGCGGTCACCCCGGTCAGTGCCACCGTTGCCAGCTCTATGGCCACGCAGCGGCAAACTGTTCCGCCAACCCTAGGTGCGTAAAGTGCCTAGAGCCACATAGCACAAAAGAGTGCACACGCACACGTGACGATGAGACTCCTCCATCGTGCGTGCTATGTGGACAATCCGGCCATACGGCCAACTACCGCGGTTGCCCGCGTGCTCCCCGCCCCCGCCCCACTCAAAAGGCTCCTAAAGCCTCCACCCAAGCAGGCCACAAACCCTCACCACCCCCGGCGACAGCCTCCCACTTCCCACCCCTAAAGCCCCCCCAGGCCTCAAACCCCTGGGGTCCTAAAACCCCAGCCCCCCCCTCAGTCTTCCGTCCTCAGGCTCTTCCAGCCACCCCACGCCCAAACCATCCAAAGCCTCACCCAGGTGGCAGTATGCCCTCCCTGGCTGAGGACATGCAGACCGTCTACGCTGCAATCAGCGGTATTGATATCGGAGAGATATCAATACTCGCCCGCAAGCTGCGCGCTTCCCGCACAGCCCAAGAACGTCTCCTTGCCCTAGTAGAACACCATCACCTACTAAACTCCATTTAAGTACAATGTCCCAAAATATAAACACCCCCTTAGGTACCGGTCGGACCAAACCAAGAGGTGTCTCTCTCATCTCCTACAATTCGCGCAGTCTGCGCACTAATGTCAACGAACTAAAAGAGTTCGTGCGCAGTAGAGAAGTAGACCTCTTATTAATACAGGAGTCATGGCTCAAAGCCACTGACCGTAAAGGCTTATCCATCCCCAAATATACCCTAATACGTAATGACAGACTCGACGGACGTGGCGGAACAGCCATTTACTATAAAAGATCTCTCCACTGTTCTCCCATCACCACCCCCCCCCTCACTAATATGGAAGCCTCTATCTGCAGGCTTGCCATGACAGGTCATCAATCCATTATTATAGCCTCCATCTATATTCCTAGTGGTACTCCACCCCTAAAAAGTGACTTTGAAGCTATCCTCCTACTGGGCAACTCAGTTATTATGTTCGGAGACTTTAACTCCAAACATACTAGCTGGACTTGCCTCACTACCAATGCAAGCGGCACTAAGCTGCTCAACATCACCCAGTCTCTAAATATAGACGTTATATGTCCATTTTGGCCCACCCATTACCCCGATAACACAAACCAATTGCCAGACATTCTCGATTTCGCTCTTTTTAAAAACATTTCCCTAAACCTAAACACGATCGAACCTCTCGACGACCTAGGATCAGACCACCGCCCAGTCTCACTGATACTGGGGCCCCAAACCCCTCCTCCCGCCACCCCTAAAACCTTCACCCACTGGGATGGGTTCAAAACATCCCTCACCGCAGCCATCGACTCTCCAGACTCACCGTATGTCCCCTCATCATCATCATCATCATATCATCATCTCGATAGCACTGAAAATATAGACAATGCGGTGAGCTCCCTCACCCAACTCATACAATCTGCGATCAAGGCCAACGAGCGCGTAGCCAAGGTCAAAGATCAAAAGCTCCCATTAGACGTCATCAACCTAATTAAATGTAAGAATGCAGCCCTCCGCAGAGCTGCTCGCTATCCCACCCCCTCCCATAGGAAAGCAGCCAACCAACTCCAACGTCAGGTTAGGTCCCGTCTCTCCGAAGTGAGGAATGCTCAATGGAGTAAACTCATGGAGGAAATCTCTCCCTCCCACCTCGCGTATTACAAAGTGGCGAAAGCCCTCCGGTTAGACACAATCACCCATACCCCTCCGCTAAACCGTCCCGATGGCACCGTTGCCTTCGAAGACGATGAAAAAGCCGAATGTCTCGCTGACAACACGGCCGCGCAATGCTCCCCCAGTACTCTCGAGTATGACTCCGCCCATGTCCAAAATCCTAGTTTCCACCGACCAAATTCAAGCCATCATCAAAGGCCTTAAGCCAAAAAAAGCCCCAGGCGCGGACGGAATCTCCAACCAAGCCCTCAAACACCTCCCCCTCAATGTACTCACCCTACTGTCTCTTATATTTAACGCTTGCTTTGATCTCTGCTACTTTCCAACCGCCTGGAAGGAAGCAATAGTCATAGGTATCCCCAAACCAGGAAAGCCCCTCAATATCCCCTCTAGCCACCGTCCCATCAGCCTCCTCAAGGCGCTAGGCAAAGTATTAGAAAGAGTAATCCTCTATCATATGAGAAAACACCTATTCCCAGTAGGTGAGCCCCCTCTTATTTTACCCCACCAATTCGGCTTCCGCGCAAACCATTCTTGTCCACAACAGGTCCACCGCATAATCGAGTACATCTTGAGCGGTTTCTACCCTAAACGCGAAAAAACAGTAGCAGTCTTCTTTGATGTCGCAAAGGCATTCGATAAAGTATGGCACGCAGGCCTTATCTATAAACTACACCACTTAGGTCTCCCCGATAGGCTAGTTCTAACAATAGCATCCTATCTCCAGGATCGTACCTTTCGTTTTAGACACGAAGGAGTGCTATCCTCCCCCCGCCCGCTCAAAGCCGGAGTCCCTCAGGGATCAGTGCTCTCTCCCCTACTATATATATCGTACACAAACGACATACCCATCCCCAAAAACAATGTCCAACTCTCTCTCTTCGCCGACGACACTGCCCTCTATATAAAGGGTCAGCGGCTGTCGTCAACCATATCCAAACTCCAACGCTCAGTTAATGAGCTTGGAGAATGGTTTAGGAAATGGCGTATAGAAGTAAACCCCGATAAAAGCACCGCGATTAGATTCAGTCATAAGAGAAGACGCCATCTCGATCTCAATGATACCCAAATCCGTATGCTAGGTACCCCTGTCCCCTGGAAACCCACTGCCAAATACCTAGGTGTTACTCTGGACTCGAGGCTAACTTTTAAGCCTCACATCCTGAATGTGACTCGCACTGCCCGCTTCTATCTGGGCCGCCTAAATAGTATGATAGGCAGAAGTAGTAAAATGTCCCCCATCAATAAGAGAACACTCTTCAAGGTATGCATCCGACCGGTAATGACATACGCGGCCCCCGTTTTCGCACACGCGAACCCTAATACAATAAATAAACTCCAAATCGTACAAAACCTTTTCTGTCGTAGAGCACTGAACGCCCACTGGTGCGTCAGAAATGCTGACCTTCACCGTGACATAGATTTACCATCAATCCAACAGTTTTTGAAAACCCTCACCGAATCCTTTTTCAAATCAGCTACCGAACACCCAAATCCGTTAATAAGAGGGTCAGCAGTCTACCCTACCCCCTCATCAACCTCTTTCTATCAAGTCCGGCGTCCTAGGAACGTCCTCACCGACCCACCCAACAAACTCACATCCGATCTGGCTTGCCTCCTGGCGGCCACAGATGAGTCAGGGGCACTTGTCACCCCTGACTCATCATCGACTCTCGATTAGCTCCAGGCTCTTCTAAGTGATGCTCTTCTAGCAGAGCACCACTAGCGCCCCTCCCCTCCCCAGGAAAGGGGTCGCTTCCGATGACGGGATAAAAGCCTCACGGCTAGTCCCTACCTCCAAGGCGGAGTTTTAGTGGGTAGGCACACTCTGTGAGTCCCACATAACTTGCACAGCCGGCTGTGCTCGTACGCTTAGAGCCTTCTCCGCCTCCCTCCTTCGTTCCTCCGGAGGGTGCCTTTGCATGGGCGCAAAAAAAAAAAAAAAAAAAAAAAAAAAAAACCGGTATCGCTTCTCGGCCTTTTGGCTAAGATCAAAGTGTAGTATCTGTTCTTTTCAGCTTAATATCTGAAAGTTCCCTCAACGAGGGACCAGTATATTAAACTGATTTTTGTGACCAGACGGGATGTTCGGGGCTCGCTCCACTCCCGTCGCGGGTCGGCCCGGCATTGCAGTGCCGCCGGGATCGGCCCACATAAACACAAGAAGCTTTTAAAGATTGTCAGCTCCATCGGACCATGATCTTTAAACAAATAGAGCTATGAACAAAGGAAACTTAGTTGCAAGGCCCGGTAGTTAATGTGTAAAATTGTTGGTGTCCAGTAATTTGCCACGTAAATACCATTGGCATTGAATATATTCTTTGGCTCAAAAAGAAAAATAGACTGAATAATAAGAATTTGGTAACTTATAGAAATAAATCTGTGACGTTTAACCCCAAAATGTCTAAGAAAATAAATACGTTATGGCCCACGTGTCGGGCCACGCGTAGTGTACGTAGGGTTTCGTAGTTGCCCTCACAATATGCGGAAGCAACCCCTTTATGTTGTTTGATAATCTAGTCTAGAGTGATATGGCACTGCACAGAGACATGTGGCATAAAATAGGGGGTAGGCTTTTGCCCAGCAGTGGGACTATCCAGACTAATCTAACTTAATGTTATAATTGCAAAAGTTTGCTTGTTGCTCAATCATGGGGAAACGGATGAACAGATTTGGATGAAATTTGGTATATAGGTAGAATATTCCCTGGATAGGATAATTTTTATCCCGATAAAGTGAGTAGTTCCCGCGTGATAAACAAATTTCTGCGATAATTCCACGCAGGCGAAGCCGCGGGCGGTAAGCTAGTATTAGTAATAAAACATAGACTATAAAATTAAAATTACCTATGTGAATTTCACTGCGTCGGAGAAAATATAAAATACGCATAGAATAATTTTTTAATAATTGTTTTACATCGTCTACAACGCAATGAAGTTCACAGAGGTAACTTTAATTAAATATTGTAGATTTTATAACTAAATACCTATACTATAGGTACCTAAAGCAAGCTATATAATGATTAGAAAACGTTTTTATTCTATTACTGATGGATACTCTTTACTTCTACAAAAAATCAGGAACTTTAAGATTATAGGCAGACACCACAAAATTACGTGTTTAGGAATAGAGCGCCGAGGACACGCGTCATTTTTTTTTTACCTTTGCACATACACACAGCGCCATCTAGTTCCACACTAAGCCAACTAGGCTTGTATAATGGATACCAGATGGTTGAGAAACTACACAAATACATTTTTTTTGTAAATAAATACATAAATAAATGAAAAACATCCATAACTCGGGAACACAGTTGGTTGGTGGTAGGGCATTTTAAATGTCCGCCTGGCTAGCTACCACCATCTTATCTAAATCTACCGCCAAGCAGCAATGTTAATAGCATTCTTACGCTCCGGCACAGCTCCGGGCCAATACGCTTCCACCTTCGACATCATCTTCACTTAATATCAGGTGTGATTGAGGTCAAGTACCAACCCGTTGTGCATAAAAAAAAACATGTCTGTATTCGGCGGGATTTGAACTCGCGACCTTTTGGTATAGCCGTCAGTATTTGTAACCACTACACCAAACAGGCCAGATCTTAGTGCTGGTCAAGATAGCTACCAACCCTGGGTCTTAGGAGCAAGGGCTGTTCAAGGTACCAGACCAGTGAGCTAATGACAATTATAATAATGTTAAATTAACAATGCTATCAATTTATGTACGCTATCAAAAAAAATTGTACCATTATCTAGCTTTAAAATTTTAATGATATTTGACATAATGAACTATGTAGATAGGTTACCATGTACCTTATCTGAATAATCCGTTTTAATCAAACTGTTGATTAAATTATTTTTAACGACAATTAAGGGACACTTTACATGCCTTTTATTGTGGGACGCTTCAAAATGTTTTACTTTGTGAATTCTAGCATCAAATACGATTTCATTTTATGCACAACGGATTGGTACTTGACCTCAATCACACCTGATATTAAGTGAAGATGAGGTCGAAGGTGGAAGCGTACTGACCCGGAAACCCCAACACATTTGGGGGACTGGCTATGTTATCTCTGACAACCGGAACACAACAATGCTATTAATATTGCTGCTTGGCGGCAGATTTAGATAAGATGGTGGTAGCTAGCCAGGCGGACATTTGAAATGCCATATCACCAACGAAACCGAGTACTTAAACATGTACTCCGCTGGGGATTGAACCCACGACCTCCGAATCGTAAACCCAATGTTGTTTACATTGAGCCACGGAGGCGGCTCAAAACAAGTAGCATCCCAAAGTAAACGTGAAATCATCCCACGTGAAACAAGTGGCATCCCAAAGTAAACATAGTTGACCGATTCACACTTGACCGCGTACAGTGTGTAAACTCCCTAATAAAGTATTGAACTTTTGAATGTTTTCCTATAAAAGCTGGATGCTGGAATGACGGTCACAAGTCAGCCGACTCTAGTCCCAGCAGGGCCACAACATGGGATCTCTGTCCGTCATTCTCATCGTTGCATTGACCACCAAGTACGGATTCAGCTATGTTTTGGGTGAGATATTTCATTTTTATTTGTTTCCTAGCTGATATTGTGATCAGGTGAGGTGGAAGAAACTTGTAAGAAGTAAACAATTGTACATGCTATAATAATAAATAATAAAATATATAAAATATCATTGGACATTATACAGACAGCGCCATCTAGTTCCACACTAAGCTACTAGGCTTGTGTTGTGGATACCAGATGGTTGATATACTACGCAAATATATTTTTTTTACATATATTACATATATAAATGAAAAACATCCGTAACTCGGGTACACATGTCCGTATTCATCACACAAACATATGGACTAGCGGGATTCGAACCCGCAACCTTTTGGTATAGTGGTCAGAGTTGCTAACCACTACACCAAACAGGTCCTTTAGTAATAATAATAATTTAAAAAATAATAAATATCCTTAGACATACACACAGCGCCATCTAGTTCCACAGTAATCAACTATAGGCTTGTGTTGTGGATACCAGATGGTTGTTATACTACATAAATACATTTTTTTTTTGTAAATAAATACTTAATTATAAATTAAAATATTCATAACTCGGGTAAACATGTCCGTATTCATCACACAAACATATGCCCCTAGCGGGATTCGAACCCGCAACCTTTTGGTATAGTGGTCAGAGTTGCTAACCACCAAACAGTTCGTCAACCACCACACCAAACATGCTACTCGTATTGAATAATTTGCATTAGTATTTCCATTGTCTTTTTTTATGCGCAACGGTTTGTTACTTGACCTCAATCACACCTGATATTAAGTGAAGATGAGGTCGCAGGTGGAAGCGTACTGACCCGGAAACCCCAACACATTTAGGGACATTTCTATTGTTTATTGTATTGTACGAGTATTTGATCAAAATCTTTATGATACAATGAATCCTTCATCATCGACAGCATTACAGGTCCCACTGATGGGATACAGCCTCTCTCTGGAAGAGGGTATGGCCCTTAGTCCAACCACAGGCTCAGTGCGGATTGGTGGGTTTGTGTCAGACTATAGTGGTCACCTGACCGATAGAATTTTCAAGTCAAAGGTGAGGCCCGTGTGATTACAGAACCAGCTTCCGCCCGCGGCTTCGCTTGCGTGGAATAACTTATTCGCGGAAATTAATTTATCTCGCGGGAAGTACTCACTTTATCGGGATAAAAAATATCCTGTCTTAATTAATTAATTAATTTATTTATTTACTTATTTACATAGAATCAACAGCATTATTGCAGAAATTATATTATAGTAAACTAATATCAAACTTAGCCAATTAGTGATTCTTATTATTTGACGACCGATTGGTGTAGTGGATAGTGACCCTGTCAGCGAAACCATCGGTTGCGGGTTCGAATCCCGCGAGGGGTAAATGTTTGTGTGATGAATACAAACATTTATTCCCGAGTCATGGATGTTTATATAAATATTTATGTATGTTTATCCGTTAGTTTCCATAGCACAAGCTTCGCTTAGTTTGGTGACTAGATGATTGGTGTAAGTGTCCGAAATATTTATTTATTTATTATTTATTTATTTATTATGTTACTGACAATAGTTATCGTTATAACTGAGTGGATAACGTTTTAATTATATTACAAGAAAATTGGTACTTTTACATTATTGTTATTATATAACTATCAATAAAACAATCCTCAGTAATATACGAGTCATTATGTTAGTGAGTCCAAATTACTAAAGGAATTAAGTAATTTCAAGTCAAATAAAAATGTCAAAACTATAGATCTATGTAACAATTAACTAATAAAAATAATGATGAAATACAATAAGTTGTCGCATGTGTACAAATTAACGACTTCGATTGTAGTGTCTGTGAGTATATGTGTGTATGTGAAGCGGGATTGTAGATTGTAGTGGGTTCACATGCCGGGAAATAATTAATCCAGGGTATATTCTACCTATATACCAAATTTCATCCAAACCCGTTCATTCGTTTCGTCGTGATTGAACAACAAACAAACATACTTTTCGCATTTGCAATATTAGTTAGATAACAAATCAAATCAACATATTTTATTTCATAGGATAAAATTATCACTTGAAAACGTCACTATTAATATTAATTTTACATTTAAATTTATGGCTCATTCACAAAGCTGACTCCCCAGAGAAGAACGGGCAAGAAACTGTAGGGTTGCTCTTTTAAACAGATTATGGGTTACAATTATATATTTATATATACTTATATTAAGTTCCACATTTCTATGTTGTGTTATATAGTACATAAGTAACAATTAAATGTATTGTATAAGTGTCGCTAAATGGATCAAATTAAATTTTCTTATTATTATTCTTTATTCTTAATTTGTGATTTGATAATTACATGAATAATAAGACAACTATGTCCATGCTTGCTTATCATTCAAATAGTCAGTGATTTTATAATAGCCTTGTGCTAATAATTTCTGTTTTATGGTTGCTTTAAATTTATTTAAAGGCAAATTTTGAATGTCTACTGGAACCTTATTATAAAATAACATATGTATTGTCCATGGTTACAGAACCATCTTTGTCTTGGCCGGAAGAGTATAACTTCGGTGCTGAGAAAATTGACATGTTCAGCGGTGTGGTGAAGCCTTTCGAGATATGGTAAGGGTAGATTTCGACAGCTGACTGTTTCATTGTTCAGCGAGGAAGTGGCCCAATTTTTCACATTTGCTCTAGAAGTTCCACATATTTTTTTTATGCACAACGGGTTAGCACTTGACCTCAATCACACCTTATGTTAAGTGAAGATGAGGACGTAGGTGAAAGCGTACTGACCCGGAAACCCAGATATTTGGGGAACTGGCTATCTTATCTCTGACAACCGGAACACAGCAATGCTATTAACATTTATGGGTTCGCTTTAACTTCAAAATTAAATACAAGGGTTGTTTTTAGTCAGATTAAAGTTTATGATATAAACTGGTATACATGTGTACCAGTGTGTGTGTGTATTTCTTGTATGACCGCCTCCGTGGCTCAATGTAAACATTGGGTTTACGATTCGGAGGTCGCGGGTTCGATCCCCAGCGGGGTACAAGTTTAAGTACTCGGTTTGGTTGGTGGTAGGGCATTTTAAAATGCCCGCCTGGCTAGCTACCACCATCTTATCTAAATCTGCCGCCTAGCAGCAATGTTAATAGCATTGTTGTGTTCCGGTTGTCAGAGATAAGATAGCCAGTCCCCCAAATGTGTTGGGTTTTCCGAGTCAGTACGCTTTCACCTTCGACCTCATCTTCACTTAACATCAGGTGTGATTGAGGTCAAGTATTTTAAGTATTTTAAGCATTTTTTGATTTTGATTTCTTATCGCTTATATTTTGGCCGAAAATATCTTTTCGCGTCTACCACCACTGGTCTTATCCGTTCCTCGACATTTCACAGGTACAGTGAGAAGTTTAACAAGTCCCGGATAGACCTGTATGGCGGAACTGTAAAGAGGATCTACTACGGCCCTGAATATGATTCAGATGACAGTGACATCTCAGGAAAAGCGTTTATGGTAATTGTTTACTTTTCATTTATTACAAGCTTTGGGCAGTCAGTGATTATCATGGAAAACAAGAATAGCGATCCAATAATGTAGAATTTATTAACACGCTTTGTATTATTAGCTTCACTTGTATTTTTTTTTTATGCACCAGGGGTTAATACTTGACCTCAATCGACCTGATGTTAAGTGAAGATGAGGGCGAAGGTGAAAGCGTACTGACCCGGAAACTTCATCTCATTTGGGGGACTGGCTATCTTTTCTCTGACAATCGGAACACAACAATACGATTAACATTGCACCAGACTTAGGTAAGATGGTGGTAGCTAGCCAGACGAACATTTAAAATGCCCTACCACCAACCAAAAACTTTTAACCGCCTCCGTGGCTCAATGTAAGCAACATTGGGTGTATGAATCGGAGGTCGCGGGTTCGATCCTCAGCGGGGTACATGTTTAAGTACTCGGTTTGGTTGGTGGTAGGGCATTTTAAATGTCCGCCTGGCTAGCTACCACCATCTTATCTAAATCTGCCGCCAAGCAGCAATATTGATGGCATTGTTGTGTTCCGGTTGTCAGAGATAAGATATCAAGTCCCCCAAATGTGTTGGGGTTTCCGGGTCAGTACGCTTCCACCTAAACCGAGTATTAAACATGTACCCCGCTGGGGACCGAACCCGCAACCTCCGATTCGTAAGCCTTATGTTGTTTACATTGAGCCACGTTTATGTATGCTTATCCGTTATCTAGTATCCATTGTACACGTTTTGCTTTTGGGA
Source organism: Oegoconia quadripuncta (assembly GCA_949316235.1). Lineage (NCBI taxonomy): Eukaryota > Metazoa > Arthropoda > Insecta > Lepidoptera > Autostichidae > Oegoconia > Oegoconia quadripuncta. The sequence goes on along the minus strand of OX438741.1, from coordinate 2,188,551 downwards.
CTAGATTGTTAATATTCGTCACACAAACATTTACTCCTAGCGAGATTCAAATCCGCGCCCCATAGTTTCCAAGGCAAACCTTTTTTAGAGCTGCTGAACTTCTTTTGCAGTATCATCCGGAGTCTGACGAAAACGAAAACCCTGTGATGCTGTGCGAGCAGATGACCCACTGGAGTGACCAAGAAAACTTCCTGCCCGAACTTGAAGACTTTGTCTACTCCAGTAAGCTACATCACCAGTCTTACACGTCCCCACTGTAATGAAATGGCCACCCAGAGGTGGCCTGTCAGAACAGGGAAAGGGTATGCGCCGTAATCCACAACGCGTGGCTGTCTTTTCTGTTTTTTTTTTTCTGTCAGACTAGTGGTCACCTGACAATTTTTTTTTATGGACGACTGGTTCGTACTTGAGCTCAATCGCACCTGATGTTAAGTGAAGATGAGGCCGAAGGTGGTAGCGTACCGATCCGGAAACCCCAACACATTTGGGGGACTGGCTACATTGCTGTTTGGCGGCAGATTTAGATAAGATGGTGGTAGCTAGCCAGGCATATATCCAATATGCCCTACCACCAACCAAACCGAGTACTAAATATGTACCCCGCTGAGGTTCGAACCCGCGACCTCCGAATCGTAAACCTTCAACTGAAAACAACTGGTACAGTGTATTTGTGTCCTCCAAAGCACGGAACCACTTGTATCAAAATGCCACTAGTGGTCACACATCCGAGGACTGGCCGCGCCAGACATTCGCTCATCAAAAACACGTAGCGAATGCCACAGCGTCAAGAGTGCTTCCCAAGAGCAAAAATCAAATTAGATTATAAACATTCATGGACATGAAGAGCCCGTTCGCGTAACCAGGCTATTTTAAGATAAGATAAGATAAGATAAGATGTTTATTTATCAAAAAGGACCATACATAATTATACATTTGCTGTAGCATCCACACTAGGCTAGGCCTGTATCGTGGATGCCAAAATTTCCATATTAGAGAAACAATGTCACTGGTCATTACATTTTATAAGTAACATCATCTGTTAAATTAGACTTAGGGAGAGACATGCATGCAGAACTAGCCTTAGATGTAACTAGCACGTTAGAATTGTACAAGTTGCGCGTGCGCATGTGTGGTGTGAGACCATTTAATTAAAATTTGAATGCGTCTGCCTATTAACAAAAAGAAAGGCAAACTAACTAACTTAAATATGTAATATATTTCACAATTAATAATGAAATATTATAATATAAAATAATAATTACAGGACTCCTGGTACAGGTATTTATTTACTTAATAGGGGTCCTCAGCAATGAAATACGGTTCTGTAAACTATGGTTACACAATAAATCAATTTTATTAAAAAAAAAAAAATAATAATTTTGTAACATAAAATCCTTTTTTTAAAGAGCAACCTCTCGAGTTTCTTGCTTGTTCTTCTCAGGGGAAAATTGTCTTTTGAACAAGCAGTAGCTTAAAAAATGTAAAATCTGACTATTTTAAGTGTATCCTGTGTACCTACAAAATAAAGCATTTCTTTATTTTGATTTTGAATCAAACAACAAATCTCGGAAGTCAATTTTAACTTACTTCTAATTGTCGTATCGAAATGAATATGTAGTTCGGATGACGATACTATAATTTGGTATCTTTGAGCTGATCTGATAATGGAGCCAGGAGGTGGATGGAGAAACTCTTCAGTGGCTACTAGTAAACCTCTCGAGTTTGGACTTATATGATTCGATTTGACGAGTTCAATAGATTGCACTTGATGTCGAGGGTCTGTGATGAAGCAAGGAGGTGGATGGTGGATCTTTTCAGTGGCTACTATTAAACCCCTCAAATTTGGACTCAAATGATTACTTTAGATGATTGAAATTATTGCACTTGATGTAGGTGGTCTGATTCTAGCGTATTTTTTAAATCTACATTATTATTCATGTTTATTACAGAACATGAGCAACACGGTGGAAAAAAGCTATCTGTCTGGACGAAGACTCATTCACTGGGAACCTATTTTGAGAAGCAGGAGACTCTGTATGTGGAGGAGAAAGAAGCTGACATTGGTATTCCAGTTCAGTAAGTTTCATTTTATTGCAATCACGATAATGTCCAGTCCTAAAAACTGGCCAAGTGGCTGTCGGGCCATGCACAGTGTAGGGTTCTGTAGTTGCCCATCACAATATGCGGACTTATAGAAGGGGGCTTTTTGTTGTAAAATAAATAAATATCCGCCTGGCTAGCTACCACTAATAATCTGCCGCCAAGCAGCAATGTTAATAGCATGTGTGCCGGTTGTCAGAGATAAGATAGCCAGTCCCCCAAATGTGATCGGGTTTCCGGTTCAGTGCGCTTCCACCTTCGACCTCATCTTCACTTAACATCAGGTGTGATTGATGTCAAGTACGAACCCATAGTGCATAAAAAATAATTGGAATTTTCAACGGAAAGTACATTTTAGAAGGATTTTGTAAAAGCTATTTATCTTTGTAACTACTACTGTGAATTTTGTCACGTATCCCAAAATACCTAAGTGCTTGAAGACGAAAGTTGTTACCAGTGATGACGTATGGCACTGAAACGTGGTCTCTCACTATGCGCCTTATAATAAAGCTCGAAGTCACGCAACGAGCTATGGAGAGGCCGATGCTCGCTGTTTCACTACGTGATCGAATCAGGAATGAGGAAATACGTAGGCGAACGAAGGTCACTGGCATAGCCCAGCGGATTAGCAAGTTAAAGTGGCAGTGGGCAGGGCCATAGCTCGAAGAACTGATGGTCGGTGGGGCATTACAGTTCTTGAGTGGAAACCACGCCCCGGTAAACGCAGCGTAAGACGTCCACTCACAAGTGAAGAAGTTTAAGAAGTTCGATTCTTCATTCATCATCCGAACATCCAAGGCATGGAACTCCCTTCCGGCGTCAGTCTTTCCTGAATCCTACAACCTTGGGATCTTCAAGAGCAGATCGAATAGGCATTTACTGGGATCGCGTGCTTCATCTTCGACCACATCGTCACTTTCCATCAGGTGAGATTGTGGTCGAACGAGAATCCAGTCAATCGTAAAAAAAAAGTGAAGCAACTATTTTTACAAATAATTTTCAACACGATTTCAAAATATTGGCCAGTATCAACCTACAATCAGTTGATGATGATTTGATAATTATAAATAAATAATAATATCCTTAGACATACACACAGCGCCATCTAGTTCCACACTAGGCAACTATAGGCTCGTGTTGTGGATACCAGATGGTTGATATACTACACAAATATATTTTTTTTGTAAAAAAATACTTATTATAAATGAAAACATCCATAACTCGGGTACACATGTCCGTATTCATCACACAAATATATGCTCCGAGCGGGATTCGTACCCCCAACTTTTTGGTATAGTGGCCAGAGTTGCTAACCACTACACCAAACAAGTCGTCAATTCATATTAATAAATTTGACATCTATTTTTAAAGGCATGTCACGAAAAAGTATAATTCTGATAATGGTGCGCTGACCACACATACAATCGTCAACTATTTCAACTACAACTCGAATGTGAAAGAAGAGGACGTTCAAGCTGACGGTAACTATTATAATTAATTTTTCAACCGCACCTACAACTCGTGTTAGTATGTTTACATAGCCCATATAATCGATGGCGTTGGGGTAGACGAGTATTGAAGTAGGCACCGAGCAAAGCGTAGTAAAATATGAACCAAGAACGACAAAACAAGGCGACTGGAAGTGATCCACTGAAAATCCTATGTCTAGTGTATGATTCTTACAGGTTTTTTTTTTGTAATCTAAAGTTTTTACAGGGACTTTTACAAATTTTGTGTGGCAGTCCCATCGTACCGCTTAATTCTTACAGGTTGTGACATGAACAAACTTTGTGTCGAACATACAATGCAAAGATTGAAGGACGAATTCTTGCATACATATAAGATATCAATAGGAGTAAGAGTTTGCTATAAAGAATATAGATGTTTTTGTGACTCTCTTAAAGCATTTAATTGCGTTATATTAACTATTTAGCAGCCATTTTCAAATAATCTAAAACCGTCCTGGGTCTAAGAAATGCAAATTATCGTATTCATTCTTAACTAAGAAACTCGGCTCAAAAGTAGGTACAAAAATAGTTATGTTGCAAGGTAAAGAATGGTATACCGCAGGGGTCAATATTGGGGCCTTGATTGTATAGTTAATAAATTACTTCACGCCCTTTTTCTTTTTCACAGAGGATAAATGTGTGGAATTTGATCCGTATGATTTCGACAAATCAATCAAATTGTTTCATCCTGATATATCAAATGACGTAGAAAGTGCCTTCCTTAGGTAAGTAAATAACAACATTTGAGCAAACCAGAAATTCCGTTTGTATTTTAAAATACAAATGCATAACATTATGTTCATAAGTGGCATATTTTATTAGTTCAGAACACATTTCATTGATGGAAAAACAAAGGAAATGAAACATAAGCACAGAATTAATATAGTAACATAAGTTAAGATTGTGAATTTTTATTTTATTGCTTAGCCTTATAATATTTGTAATGCTAATGGGCGTGTCTTTCAACTAATTTTAGTTACAAGAAGCATCACAAAAGAGTCTACAAGGAAAAAGAACATGAATACAGAAAGGCGATCTTCCATCAAAATTGGAAGTAAGTTACAGCACACATTCAAATGTACACAAGTACATCCTTGATGTAATATTGGCACAGATATTGCCCCAGGAGTACAAATTCTTTAGTAACATATCATCTGATGGTTCAATGAAGTTCTTTATGTCCACCAGCTCGAGTAATTTAATTTTTGGTGAATTGGAAATACTCATCTAAGAATTACTTCTAACTAATTCTTGACTTGCTTAATTTCAGTTTTGTTACAAAAAAATTTCCTATTACAGATTGGTCGTAGAACACAACAGTAAAAAATTGGGAAGCACACTAGCAGTGAATAAATATGCAGACAGAACCCCACATGAACTGAGATATTTGACGGCTACTAAGTTCTCTGAACCTATCAGAGGAACTCAGTCCTTCCCGTATACCGGGAAAATACTTGAATCTATTGCTGATAAACTACCTGAAGAGTATGATTTGAGAACGGAAGGAATCATTTCACCAGTTCGAAGTATGTTCCATACGCGAATTTATTTTCCATTTTTAACCCTCAAGGAAATGTATGGGTATTATTTGTTTGATGGCGTTGTGTGTCCACTCTTTGTTCGGATGTATCTTAACTTTTATTTTAATATTGAACAGGGGCTCCCGTTCAGCAGTTTCCAGGATATTTAACTTTTAACACAGTTGCTTTGTATACCTGGAGGATGTTATGTTTAGCATCTTCGGGGATTTTCAAAATTTTGAATTTACTTAATCATTCGATGACCGTCTTGCCATATTTCGTCAAATTATCATAACCATTAAGGCCAATTTTGTGTATAAGAATTTGATTGCTAAAAACCGGTAAAGCAACTTTTATATTAGGCAATTTGCAGTGAAATAATCACTGCTATTTTTTCATATTAAGCATTCTTCTGTTTTTTTAATTCAAATTTTGTTATTAAGTTTAGGCTCCCTCGGAGCTTACGCCTGAAAAAATCCTAGCTACCTACACCCTTGTGCATTTGGATTGTCACATCTACTTCAGGATTTGTATACAGATTCCCACGATGTATTTGAAATGATTGAATTGTTTTACAGACCAAGCAAATTGTGGTTCCTGCTGGGCTTTCGCTGCCACAGCTACCGTCGAGGGTGCTGTAGCGAGGAGCAATGGTGGTCACATCATGGATCTCAGTGAACAGTCACTAGTTGACTGCGCTTGGCAGTATGTATAACTATTCACTTTTCTGGGCTCTGTATCCAAGGAGCATCTACTCCATGTGGTTCGTAGTTGGGTACGCGGTGACAAACCATTAGAGGATTATGACATCTGATGTAATTTGTGCTATTTTCATCCATTTCTTTCAAATGTCATTTCCTGCAAAATTTTAGTGTACAACAATATTGTAACTTTAATCTTCCAGCATTTATTTCAACGGAGATACAAGATATCATTTAATTGAATATCAATTTATGTCTATTGGAAATAACAATTAATATAGCTTGCATTTATCTGTCAGTCATGGACGTACCCTCTCGGAAAGGGAAATCATCTGTGGGAAAAGAAGTGGTACTAAAAACCAACAGAATAATTGTTTTTTTGATTCAATTAACACAATTTTATAATTTTTTGGTGGGAGAAGTGCATCCGCTTGGTTTCTTAAGTCTTTTGTAAAAAACCTTATGTGAAAGTTGTTTGGACCATGATCTTTAAATGTATTCTCAGTTTTATGATATTCTCAGGTATAAAGTTATAAATGCATATAGGGAGTAGTCTCATCAAGTTTCGCCTGTTCATGTACGGGTGGTGGCTGGCTTCCCTTTATTTAATTAAGTTATTATTTTCGATTTTCTTTGATTTAAGATACCAAAGCCATGGCTGTGAAGGGACAGAGTCTATCGACGCTGTCTACGGATACCTTGTTAAACACGGTATCCCAACCGTGCAAGAATACGGACCGTACTTGGAAGAGGTAATGCCTTCAGTTATTAATTCTTTGATGACTTTCGTATATTGGCGTGCTGTCATAAGACTCATGCCCACCAGGAACTTCTGGAGTACTGAAGACATCGGCTGTTTTCAACGAAAAGATAAAAGTTCACACTGCTGGAGTACAGTTTTATCTTACTAGTAGAGGATAATCGACCATAATATCGGCCTAGTTGCTTAGTTAGGAACTAGATAGCGGTGTATATTATGTGAAAAGACATTTATTTATAAATTTGTGTCAGTAAACATCTAGCAAATAAAGGCAAGTCATATGACAGTCAGGGTTTTCGAGGTCCTGTAAGCAGGTAACTTCCAAAATAGATACTAGGTGAGCAGAAACTATTAAAAGGTATGTAGAATAAAGGCTCGGATTACATGATAGACATTATTTATACTTTCAGAGTGATATTAGTCATTACCATATATGAGTACCAGGCTCACAGAAGTTACTAGTCGGCTATTATGTGATACATATTTCACCTGTTTTTAAAATTTCAGTGGAATGGCTTAGTATCAAAATCTCGGCTTCAATTATTTTGATGTTCGGCCAACCTTCAAATGTTTGGCACGGATCAGCAAAAGCCACTTGCTCTTTATGTTTTCAGGATGGCTTGTGCAACATCAACAACATGACTGAACCTTACCGCATCAGAGGCTACGTGGCGGTCACTCCACTAAGTCAAAATGCCCTCAAAGCCGCTATTTACAGAAACGGTCCCGTTACCATTGGTGTCCTAGTCACGCCGAAGATGATGCTCTACAACAATGGCGTATTCTTTGATTATGATTGGTGAGGAAGTTGAACAGACGACGGAATTGTGAACAGTGGAAAATTTGACGAATTAATTCATTTCGTTCTCGTCACTTTCATAAACCTTTCATTTTCATTACCTGTCACTCTCATTAACCGGTCCCGTTCATTAACTCGTCACATTTGTTACCTCATAACTTTCATTATTCTCATCTCTCATTCTCATTTATTATTCTGTTTGTATTTATAATTATGATTATGTATTACTATTGTTATAATGTTAGATATATTTCTTATTCCTCTAACTAATTTTATAAATGCGACAGTTTATATGTTTGGTTGTTTATTTGTTTGTGTGTTTGTATCTTTGTTTGTTTTTCACTCACCACGAAACGGATGAACGGATTTGGATGAAATTTGGTTAACAGGTTGAATATACCCTGGATTAAGACATAGGATATTTTTTATCCTGATAAAGTAAGTAGTTTCTGCGGGGTAATCAAATTAACATATCCGCGATAAAGTTATTCCACGTGGGTAAAGCCGCGGGTGGAAAGGTAGTTATAAATATTTTTAACTTGTATACAATAAAGAATTCTTCTTCTTCAATAACTGGCTACTTTCATTATTACTTCCAGTTTCACGTGCCCCTTTCATTGTCTTATCTCTTTCATTAACTGTCAATTTTGATTATTTATTTATTTGATTATTAACTCGTGTCACATGTATTATATCGTCACTTTCATTAACCGTAACTTTCACTAAGTCGTCACTTCCATTAGTCGTTACTTTGTTTATCTGGACACGATCTTCCACTCGTTATATATCTAGTTTCGTTATATCGTTGGGCTTAAATGAACTATGAGCAAATTTTCTGTTTGGTGTAGTGGTTACAAACTCTGCTGCTATACCAAATGGTCGCGGGTTCGAATCCCGCTTGGGGCGTATAATGTGTGATGAATACAGACGTGTGTTCCCGTGTTATGGATATTTTTCATTTATTATACAGAGTGAAATTTAATTCGTGTAATACCTGTTTACTGGTGGATCCACTCTTGATTATGAACAACTTTCCACTAGGAACCGTAGCCGAATTCAGCCGAAAATTGTTGGACTTCCATACTTATGGTGTTTCAGAATGAATTACTTTGTATTCGACTATGGTTCCTCGGGGAAAGTTGTTCGTAATCAAGAGTGGAGTCAGCAGTTAATGGAAATTACACTAATTCAAATTCACCCTGTATATTGTTTTCAATTTACCTACAGTTATTTTTAATTGCAGCCAAGGAATGCCGGCTGAGAGGATGAACCATGCCGTGGTCGCTGTTGGCTACGGGGTCCGTGATGGGGACCTATTCTGGATCGTGAAGAACTCCTGGGGCGAGGACTGGGGCGACGACGGATACATTAAGATATCTGCAAAGGATAACAATTGCAACATCATGTCTTCTCCGGTTTACCCCGTTATGTAGGCTTATAGTTTTAAGGTTTCCTTGAGGTCTCTATGAATCCCGTTCTGATTTACGTCGTGTATATTACAAGAACCATGAAATATTTTTCATGGTTACTTTTATAAGGTTGACTTTATAATACGAATTCCTAGAATTTACCATCGGATTCTGAATAACTTACTATGAATACAACTTCGAAATGGTGAAAAAATATTCGTCTGTTCCGCATAAGAGTTTAATACCTCTACCATAATGTGTAATAATATTCTCTATAAGAATATGTGATAAAGATCTTAAGATAGACTTGGCAATGTTTAATGGTTATAGATTTTTCATTAAATTAATAAATGATGTGCAATTTGTGATGGTTTTTTATTTTCTAGCACGAGGCCTAGTTCCCAGAATAGTAAATGTCCAGAAATGGCCTCACCCCCAATGAAGCCATTTTCCGAAATGACCGCCGTCCATAAATTGGCACGTTTTAAAATTTCCACTATCTTGAAACGACCACAATCTCAAAATAACTATTGTCCCGAAATGATCTCGGCGTCATAATAATCCTTGTCCCGAATTAACTACAGCGCCAAAATATCCACTGTCACGAATTGACCGCAGCGCTAAAATAACCACTGTCACGAATTGCCGCAGCGCTAAAATAAGCACTGTCGCGAATGGACTGCAGCGACAAAATAACCACTGTCCCAAATAAGCATTGTCCCGAATTAATTGCAGCGCCAAAATAACCCCTGTCACGAATTTACCGCAGCGCTAAAATAACCACTGTCACGAATTGACTGCAGCGCTGAAATAAGCACTGTCGCGAATTGACTGCAGCGACAAAATAACCCCTGTCACGAATTTACCGCAGAGCTAAAATAACCACTGTCACGAATTTACCGCAGCGCTAAAATAACCACTGTCACGAATTGACCGCAGCAATTAAATAACCACTGTCACGAATTTACCGCAGCGCTAAAATAACCACTGTCACGAATTGACCGCAGCGCCGAAATAAGCACTGTCACGAATTGACCGCAGCGCTAAAGCACTGTCATGAATTAACCGCAGCGCTAAAATAACCACTGTCACGAATTTACCGCAGCGCCGAAATAACCCCTGTCACGAATTTACCGCAGCGCTAAAATAACCACTGTCACGAATTGACCGCAGCGCCGAAATAAGCACTGTCACGAATTGACCGCAGCGCTAAAGCACTGTCATGAATTAACCGCAGCGCTAAAATAACCACTATCACGAATTGGCCGCAGCAATTAAATAACCCCGGTCACGAATTGACCCCAGCGCTGAAATAAGCACTGTCACGAATTGACCGCAGCGCTAAAATAACCCCTGTCCCGAATTAATTGCACCGCCAAAATAATCACTGTCAAGAATTGGCCGCAGCAATTAAATAACCACTGTCACGAATTTACCGCAGCGCTAAAATAATCACTGTCAAGAATTGGCCGCAGCAATTAAATAACCCCTGTCACGAATTTACCGCAGCGCTAAAATAATCACTGTCAAGAATTGGCCGCAGCAATTAAATAACCACTGTCACGAATTTACCGCAGCGCTAAAATAATCACTGTCAAGAATTGGCCGCAACAATTAAATAACCCCTGTCACGAATTTACCGCAGCGCTAAAATAATCACTGTCAAGAATTGGCCGCAGCAATTAAATAACCCCTGTCACGAATTTACCGCAGCGCTAAAATAATCACTGTCAAGAATTGGCCACAGCAATTAAATAACCACTGTCACGAATTTACCGCAGCGCTAAAATAATCACTGTCAAGAATTGGCCGCAACAATTAAATAACCCCTGTCACGAATTTACCGCAGCGCTAAAATAATCACTGTCAAGAATTGGCCGCAGCAATTAAATAACCACTGTCACGAATTTACCGCAGCGCTAAAATAATCACTGTCAAGAATTGGCCGCAGCAATTAAATAACCCCTGTCACGAATTTACCGCAGCGCTAAAATAATCACTGTCAAGAATTGGCCGCAGCAATTAAATAACCACTGTCACGAATTTACCGCAGCGCTAAAATAACCACTGTCACGAATTTACCGCAGCAATTAAATAACCACTGTCACGAATTTACCGCAGCGCTAAAATAACCACTGTCAAGAATTGGCCGCAGAAATTAAATAACCACTGTCACGAATTTACCGCAGCGCTAAAATAATCACTGTCAAGAATTGGCCGCAGCAATTAAATAACCACTGTCACGAATTGACTGCAGCTCTAAAATAACCCCTGTCACGAATTGTCCCTACCTGATCGCAGCGCCAAGATAACCCCTTTCCCGAATTAACCGCAGCGCCAAAATAACAATTAACCTGAAATGAAATGACTGATTTCCCTACATATTATGTATCACAAACATGTATTACTCGTATTTTTAATTAGTATTATATTTTTTTGTTTGCTTTGTGGGACCGATTTATAAGCACCGAATAAAAAATTTGGTTGTGCACGGTGATTTTGGCCATTTATTCTCGGCAGTCCTGTTAGTTCTTGAGGGTTCTAAGAGATGGCGCTGTTTTATCTACTAAGAAAAGCGCAAAACAGATTCGCTTTGTCTATAGCATAAAAATCAATGGTTAAATAATTGTATATACACAGAAAAAGCACCCTATAAATGCTACAATATGATTTTATTGGCCTTGACTCAAATTATCTTGCAGCTGCATAAACTTCAATAATATTTTATTTATGCGTATGCAAATCAATTCCAGGCCAATTTCACTTGTAACTTGTGATTGTAATCCAATTGGTTCCATGAAAAAAATTAAAGTAATTTCTCAATAAAGTATAAATAATCCTTTATATAAGTAATCACACAAAGGTGAAAGCAATATACATATTACAGTCAACCCGTCGACATGAAGTCTTTTAAGTAAGTTATAATAATATTTATATACCTGTCGTTAAAATATGGGCAAGCTCTTACTCGTAGGTTCATCAACAGCCACGTCCTTACTTCCAGTCCTCTCAGGTATTGGTTATTTATTTATTTATTTATTGTAACTGCAAAATGTACACAATACTTATGCTAATAACAGTAATTAAAGTATAGTACTCATGCACATACCCTGTCAGGGTGAAGCAGCGGTCAGAGGACGTCCAGTCTAATTTATATACCTACTATACAATTTTTGTGTAATCTCGCAATTTATTTATTTTATTTTATTTATTTTCCTTTTGAAGAACCAACAACAAGAATTAAGTATATGTGAGATAAGAATAATGTAAGAATTACAGTTTATACATATATTTTAGATATTTATGTTTTCCGTTAGTAAATGAATGAATTGAATTGTTATTATTTAATTATTAATTATTGTCACTTTGTGATTGTTTTTTATTTTAATTATGAAGTATTTAGTATTATTAAATTAATTATTATAATAATAATAAATATTTCGGACACTTACACCAATCATCTAGTCCCAAACTAAGCAAAGCTTGTGCTATGGATACTAGATAACGGATAAACATACATAAATATTTATATAAACATCCAAGACTCGGGAATAAATGTTCGTATTCATCACATAAACATTTACCCCTCGCGGGATTCGAACCCGCAACCGTTGGTTTCGCTGATAAAGTCACTATCCACTACACCAATCGGTCGTCTTTAGTATTATCTTTAATATACACCAATCATCTAGTCCCAAACTAAGCAAAGCTTGTACTATGGATACTAGATAACGGATAAACATACATAAATATTTATATAAACATCCATGACTCAGGGCTAAATGTTCATATTCATCACACAAACATTTACCCGTCGCGGGATTGAACCCGCAACCGTTGGTTTCGCTGACAGGGTCACTATCCACTACACCAGTCGGTCGTCTTTAGATATAGTGTAGGTATTTCGTAATAAAACATACCTAGACTATCAAATTAAAATTACCACTGTGAATTTCATAGCGTCAAAGAATGTACCTACTAACAACTCCTGTAACTATTTTTTTTAATTTAGTAAAGTAAATTTATTAATTTAGTATGAAACCTTATGTTGTCTACTTAGCCGAAAATACAAACAGAAAAACCAATTTGTTATTCGTGTGTAACTCAATCCGTATGTCATTGAAAGCCCTCCACAACTACCTCCCGCCCAGCATCTTAGGGAGAAGGGAGTGACTGAAAACCAGCGCTACTCGAGAACATGTTCTCAAGTAATCAAATGCTGAGTCACTTCCTTTTGCCTAATAACAATACCTACTAAGTACACTAATCTAATTCTACAGATAATTTTTTTTATATATAAATAATTTATGACTAAGGAAACCGATTTAGTGTACCTACATCTATATACATAATGATTGTTGTGACTTTGTTATTAGAGCAATAAAAAGCATTTGTATTTGTATTTATTTGTATTTTCATAAAAAATCGATAAATAACTTCTTTATATTTATGAAAAATTTCACCGAGCGTAATATCACGACAAAATTTTTAGAAAATATGAAGTAGACATTGATAAATTTTTCAGAAAATTATGTTAGGTAACCAATAGCACCTTCTACAACGCAATGAAGTTCACAGTCGTAACTTTAATTTAATATTGCAGGTTTTATAACTAAATACCTATACTATACCTAGAGCAAGCTACAACATTTTTATTCTATTACTGATGGGTAATCTTTCCTTCTACAAAAAATCACGAACTTTAAGATTATAGGAAGTTTCACCACAAAAATGACGTATTCTTACTGGACTAAAAATAGCTACTACAAGTTATTAGGTCTCAAATTTCCCGCGCCCTAAAAAAAGCACTATTTTCCGTAGTCGGAGGTCAAAACCGACAAAACCGATGCAATGAAAACACTAAATTATATTTTTTTTATTCGGTTTATTCTCTCGTCTCGGAGAAGGCAAAGGGATCTAAGCCCATATAGCCATGTCTTATTTCTTCTGTTTATAAGTCAGTCTTAGTGAAAACAAGTAATTCGTAGTATACTTGGCGTAAGTCACGGTCAAGTCATTCTTCAGTAAAGTGGCAGAATGCTTAACAAAAGATTTTGGCGGCTTCTTGTGGGAACCCGAAAGTTTCGTTACGCACTTTAATTTACACTTCCCTTCACTTGTACACCGTCACTAACTTTTGCTGAACAATATTCTGCCATTATTAAGCTTCAAAAGTCAGAATGCACAAATTATAAAGAATTATAAAGAAAATTGCAAACTTCACTCGCCGAGATCCCGCCAAAAAGCCCGCTAAATTATAAACAACTCCGACTGTAGGAAAATCAAATTATATGGTACGATATTGTCTGGGAAAACAAACACGTATTTGTTATTTATTATCAATCGATAAATAGGATATTTGACAAACAACAGGACCTTATGTTTTTGGGTTCGGTAGATATCTACACACTATTTTAAAGACAAGCATTCTTGCGTTCCTACTCCCATTTAATTTAGCCGGGTTTTAGTTTTTTAAACTGTTATTTTTTAGATCTCTGTAGGTACTTCTTTCAATTTTAAATAAAATTTATAAAACACAATTGAAACCTATATCTATATCTTATAGAAAAAATACGTCGTCCAACTCGCTTCCGCGAGGCATAGTACCTAGTACGCTAGCGCTATTGCCCCGCTGAATGCATAAACTCAGCTGCTGAGTAAAGTAGGCACCAGCTCTCACATCTCCAGAGGCGTTTGTGTCAGAACTTGAAGTGTTAGAAGACCAAGGGCCCAATGTCTCCACTGCAAGCGCCGCAAACTCGTGCTTTATAGCGATTGACGCATATTTACGGCGCTTGTTACTTTGAGTTTTTGTATTTCAGAATATCGCTAAAGCTGATACTCCTCGTGGCAGTCGTCACCCTGGTGTCAGCAGATAACCTAGACACAAGGAGGAGACTTCCTGACAAGACCAGTCCTCCGTCTCCAGATACATTTCCAGAGGTCACTAAGGAGAAGTGTGACTTGGATACAAACAACTTTTGTAATAGTGTTATTCCAGTAGATAAATGGCGGCCAGGTGGTCATATACCATCTTGATAAACTTGATAAATCCTTGTTTTTACAGTTCCGTGGATAAATCAATGAATAAAGATATATGAAATTATTTGACTTTTCCGTGAACCTGTCATCATCATCAATAGCCTTACCATCCACCGATTTTTGACGACCGATTGGTGTAGTGGATAGTGACCCTATCAGCGAAACCAACGGTTGCGGGTTCGAATCCCGCGAGGGGTAAATGTTTGTGTGATGAATACGAACATTTATTCCCGAGTCTTGGATGTTTATATAAGTATTTATGTATGTTTATCCGTTATCTAGTATCCATAGCACAAGCTTTGCTTAGTTTGGGACTAGATGATTGGTGTAAGTGTCCGAAATATTATATATATTATATTATTTTTAGGTAACAGTGTGAAATTAAATTATAACAAAATTATCTAAATATTTTTTTTATCAATATTTAATTTTACCACTTTGTCGTCGTAATTAATATGTATACCCATGCCAAATTACAGCGTTTCATACTCATATACTCATTTATTTTTTCCATAGGCGTCATCCGCGCACTTGGACATGTCCATTACAATACAATACAATAAATTAATTTTAAAGGTATACCTAATTAAATGTAAAGGGGAAAGTACATTAATTATTAACTAATATAAGTATACAAATAAAAGGATTATAAAATAATTTAGAGTAATGTAGGCAGCTACATTACTCTAAATTATTACATAAAGAGGCATTGTCAGTCTGCATAATAAGTAGCTGCTGTAAATGGGCATTGTCAATTTCCTTAAGACTGATAGCTGCTGTAAATGGGCTAGTGCTGAGAGCCTAGGAGCTAAGGAGAAGACAGACAGACAGACGGACATGGCAATACTGTAAGGGTTCCGCTAAAAAACAAAATTTGAGGGTGCGTAAGAGGAAGAGAAAGAAATAAACTGGCTTTTGTATTTACACATTATAAGATATTTATTAAGGAATTTTAATTAGGTATGTACAATATTTGTAATCAACTTATTATAATATAATACAATTTATTATTAAAAAATCACAAATAAAAAACTAGCCCCAAGTCTCTGGTTGATGGAAAGGTACCCAGAAGGCTGGCCGCATTGCCTCGCTGATTCTCATTCTATTCTTTCTTCATTCTTCTTCTATTCTTCTTTACACATTATTACTTTAATAAATAATAAATAAATATCCTTAGACATACACACAGCGCCATCTAGTTCCACAGTAAGCAACTATAGGCTTGTGTTGTGGATACCAGCTGGTTGATATACTACATAAATACATTTTTTTTTGGTAAATAAATACTTATTATAAATGAAAACATCCATTACTCGGGTACACACAATATCATTAATCTAAATGAAAAACAATTTAAAAACCATGTCAAAACAACATTAACAAAAAAAGGTTATTACAAAATTAGTGACTACCTAAATGACAAAAACGCTTGGTATACTTCGTCCAGCTCCCAAAAATTATAAAATTGTATTAGTTGTATACTTTTATATATAAAAAAAATAGAAAAGAAAAGAAAAGAAAAGAAAAGAAAATGATCCTGTGGGTTTCTTGCGCCGTTTCTTTTCCCACAGATGATTTCCCTTTCCGAAGCGGTGGTAGCTTGGACATACTGACTGACCGAAAAATGCTTAGCCCTATTTTTATTTCCAATAGATTTAAATTGACATTCAACAAATGATATCATGTATCTTACGTTGAAATAAAATGCTTTGAGTTTGAGTTTGAGTTTGAGTCATGTTCGTATTCATCATACAAATATCAAACAATAATGATTAGAATGATTGTACCTATATACCTGATATTACATTTTTACCGTAAGGAAAAAATGGGGCATAATTCGGTAGTGAAATAGAAGGTATTGGCATAGGTTTTTCAAAACCATCATCGAATAAAACGTTAATTGTGTAATTTGATGGTCGCGTTTGTGGATTAAATAAATAAAGAAAACTTGGAGAAAATGTTAATTGCAAATAAATTTCGCGTGATAGGAACCCTGAGAATCACACCAGTCGCATATCAGGATATTGATATGCGCGTAGGCTTGCCAGATGGTATCCAAAAGGAGGACATGTCCTCCTTTTCCATGATTTGTCCCCCCGTCCTCCCTTACCTACTGTTTGTCCTCCTTTGTGCTAAACGCTAAACATCGTTCAACATTTCGTGTCGAGCGTGCATGCGTGCGAAGTCAAAAGCTCTGGGCTTTGCGAGCGTGCGCACCAGCCAGCGGCGCGATTAAGTGTGCCGTCAATGAAATCCATAATTCTTACTCAATACAACTTCAAAACCATGACATGTGAAGATTTTCATGATTATTTGTTAAAAAATCAAGAACTTCTCGCAAAAATTGGCAGTTCAGCTAAATATGAATAAAATAAAGTAATATAGTATTAAAAAATCGTATAATTGTTAAATGTCCTCCTTTTTTACAGAAAATTATCCTTTTTTGACCAACATGCCCTCCTGTTCTCAAGTTCTCATCTGGCAACCCTATATGCGCGGGACGTGCGATATTGAAAAAAAAAAGAAAATAGGCCAATAACTTCTATTTCACTTACCTAATATGCCCTATTTGTTTCCTTGCGGCAAAACACTCATCCGGTATAATAAACTCGTGTTATGCTATATGGGGATATCCAACATATAAAAAGAAAGGGACTCTTAATTGTTATAATCAGATATATATGTAGACATAATATTACCATGTAACTATTTGTAAATTTTTCATAAATAATTTTGTTATGCAAAGCAACCTGTTGTGCACAAGTGCCCTGATTTTTTATGCATACCGGGTTGGTACTTGACCTCAATCACACCTGATGTTAAGTGAAGATGAGGTCGAAGATGGAAGCGTACTGACCCGGAAACCCCAACACATTTGGGGGACTGGCTATCTTATCTCTGACAACCGGAACACGACAATGCTATTACCATTGCTGCTTGGCGGCAGATTTAGATAAGATGGTGGTAGCTAGCCAGGCGGACATTTAAAATGCCCTACCACCAACCAAACCGAGTACTTAAACATGTACCCCGCTGGGGATCGAACCCGCGACCTCCGAATCGTAAACCCAATGTTGTTTACATTGAGCCACGGAGGCGGATGATATATATCATCACTAATTAGTGGAAACTGTTTTGGCTTATGTGTTGTATTTTTGTTACAAATATATTGTATCAGTATTAGCTGTTTGTTTCCCAGAAGTAAATAAAATGAAAAGGAAAATAAATAAAAATATAGCGTTACAGATCGCATGTCATTTATTTTAATTTTTAAAATCTGCAAGATCAACTGGTAGCGCATATTGACAGTCTACACAGTCTGGATGTGGACCCGGTGGTGCCTTGACGACTTTGTCATCTTTCAAATATTCTCCTTTGTTTGGAGATAGCCGGTCATTATCCGGTATCAGCCATGGTCTCTTCAGGAGCTCCACCCTTGCTTTCACGAATCGTCCGTAGAAGTCATGTGGTGCTGGTGATACCAAGTATAGTGAAGTCACAGTGATGAAGGCGAATACCTGAAAACGTGAGAAGTTAAATAGGTAATAATTTGCTTTAAAGTATCCTATATAATATTGGGTCCTTACCTATGAAATTGGCGTTTTGTATGAAGAATTTCATTAAGACTGTTGTCTCCATACAAACATTTTTGATTTTTTTTTGGGAACGGCAAATCCAAATTTATCGAATAACAGTAAGTATAGGCAGCGTTAATTTTTAAAAGTAACCGCTTTATAAAAGTTTCAGCGAATCTAAGAAATGATTGTGGGAAGCACATGAAAAGAGCTCTGTTCAATTTTTTTTTTATTATGTGATTTAGCACAGAAATTAAAAAATATTTCATGTGAAACCTTGAAATAATATTCCATTTTCCAAATAAAAAACAAATTTTTATACAGCTTTGAAAATCGCAGGAATTGGTACATATGATTAATGAAGAAAAAAACTCCAATTTCATAGGTAAAGACCCAATAAATATAATGATAAAAAAAAAACATTTTGTCGAGTAATAGGTACCCCTCTATTCAAAATCAAAAATCAAAATCAAAAAATGCTTTATTTTGTAGGTACACACACAGGGTACACTTAAAATAGTCAGATTTTACATTTTTAAAGCTACTATTCATAAGCATCACTCAAATTGTACGTTCTTGTAACTGACTAACAAAACTTTTTTGATTTTTTTGAGATTGAACCTGCGTCCTCCGATTCGTCAACCCTATATAACCCTATATTATCATAAAAATAATACATAATTTAAAATTTGAAATTGATACATAATATAATGGAGGCTATTTAATTGTTTAATATTTATTCATTCTATGTTACTGTTATTGTTTAGCGGATATAATTTATTCTGCTATTTATTTTTCATTACTATTTTAACATGACTACCATATTTGTATGCCAATTTGGCTGATCACAGAGATCATATTTATAAGTTAAATGTATCATAACAACCTGTACACCTGTGTATCACACATAAATAAATGATTGATTGAATGATTGATTGATTGATTATTTTCATTGAGTTGCGGAGGCGGTTCAAATGCATGCCATGACGATTTAAAATGTTATCCTTATAACTTATGAAATAAAATACGCTTTATTGCACAACAAGTAAAGAAAATACAATTATAGAAAGTGGTAAGAGTAGAACGTACAATTTGGCGACCTTATCACTAACAGCGATCTCTTCAAGGCAACCATTGGGTATAAGGACAGTACATTTGAAATAGGCAGGTTGTACGGGCACTACCGTTCATTATAGTCCAGGGAAAATACGGTTTGACCTTGGAAAAACGAAGATTAGCGATTTTCTTGAAACATTTAATAAAGTGTAGTAACAATTGCTAAAAATTAAGCAATTGTAAGAAATGCAAGTACTAAGTAAGTAACTAAATAAGCTAAAGTTGAAAAAAAATGCTCAATATTGATGGGTATTTCTTTAAATTCAAAATTAGTTCTCATTTTTATTTCTTAAGCAATGCAGCTCGACGACATTTTCAGCTAAAACATATGTATGCCTAACTATAACATGCTTAGTTTTTTATTCATTCAAAAGTCTACCTATTAAATATCAGTTAGCATTTATTATTATTAAGATTCAAATTAAAAATAGGGTTTTTATAAAAAAATCTAGACTAAGTGCTCGTTTTTTTTTTTAGGCTTAATTATTCAAAATTACGTCTCTAATATACCTCTATAAGATAGCAATTATATAAGTCGGTTCTGAATGATATCTAGCTAAGCTAATTGTTTACCGTATTATCCCTTGGCTATATGTAATCTTAGACCCGTATTTATTAATACGGGTCTAATTAATACCATTCTCAAGATTGAGAACAGTCTTGTGACCGGTCTCAAGTAAACGTGTTGATTAATAAACCTAACTTGAGACCTGAAAAGCACGTGCAAACTCAAGCAGTACTAATTTTAGAGGAGCGCGTATTAATAAACGAAACTCAAGACTATCATTCATTCGCCGCTGAAGCGAATACTTGATAAGTGATCTCAGCTAAGTAGACCAGACTTGTTTATAAATTAGCACGGAGCTTGAGATAGCGTAAACTGCTTAAGACGCCCTCGGTTATTACAGCCTTAAGACTTGTATTGAGGTTGGTTTATTAATACAGGTCTTAGTAAAAGTAATCAGCACTCACCCAAGCATTCATGGTGGATTTGTAATTCATATTAACAATCAAACCACGTTATTCAGTATATATACCATACGAATACCGCTACGGTAAATTTGCACGGCCCGAATAATTCTGTTTTGTATGACTAACAAGCGACTAACATACCAATTTGTTCGCTCGTTCCGTTATTACCTTGTTTTTAATACCCGACGAAAAACAACGAGTGTTATGTGTTTGGCGGTGTTTTGTGTGTGTGTGCAGTCTTTGTTCGGATGTATCTCAGTAATGCGTGGTCCGATTTGAGAGCCGAAACAACACGGCACATTGAAATGAACTGAAATGAAATGAGATGAGATGAGATGAGATGAGATGACATGACATGAAATGACATGAAATGACATGAAATGAAATGAAATGAAATGAAATGAAATGAAATGAAATGAAATGAAATGAAATGAAATGAAATGAAATGAAATGAAATGAATTTATTGCATGTAAGTTTGAGTCACAAATTTGCAGATTTTTTGCATTCAGTAAAAGGGTATCGTCAAACCCTACCTTTTCAGGTGCACATACATTATAGTACGTACCTACAGACGTACAGACATACGTGATTAATATGTACGAGTACCTATACCTACCCATGCCAAATTACAGCTTTCTAGTACAAATACCTCTGAGCTAAATCGCCGACATGACAAAGCCTGACAATGATTCACACAGTCCGCTGCTTATTTACAAATGTAAATATACCTATATTTACGGAATCCCCATGACGAGACAAAGTAAAGTAATAAAGTTTATTCATTGAAGCCTCATTTTACATAATATTGTGGAAATAAAGATTACGGCCAAAACTAAACGGACCTCTGACCTATGTACTAGGCTGAAAGCTGTATCATACATAAGCAATCAGCGTTCTTTTTTATGATACCCATAGTGATATAATATACTTTTTTCAATTTGGCAAACTTTCTCGACTCCTACAGTCGCTATGATTAGGTTTTTTTGACGCAACCTATCCTATGACCTCATTAGTTAAAATCCATTCCATTCCATTGGCGTTGCGAAGAGACGTCGCGTCCCTCTGCATTCTCTATCGCATATTTCATGGGGAGTGTCCTGAATTAGGTATTCAATGCCTATTTCTTTACAGATTTAAGATTAATTGCTGGACTTGTTTTAAAAGCTTTTATTTATCTTGCAATCTTCGTAAGTTGTCCGTTTGAGATGAAATCTCGCATATTTATGTATGCTCGGTGACAATTATCGAGCTGAGTTAATGATGGAGCCGGGATGAAGAGGCTGGATCTCCTTGATAGCAAAAGATAATCGAATTTGGGCAAGTTTGTTTTGTTTCCATGAGCATTTTCCATAACACATGAATGGAATTCCTTGATGGAGTTTATGTCACTCGTCTTTGTACTAGAACATACATACATACATAATGTCACGCCTGTTTCCCGTAGAGGTAGGCAGAGACCACAGATTTCCACTTGCTACAAAAAGAACAATTCCAATTCCAGTATTAATATTCCAATTCCAATTTTGTGTTATGGCTGCATCGTTGTGCACGATGATTCTGCCAAAGTCAGGGTTGAAGTTCACAATGCTAAAGTTAACCATTGTGCGGTAAGTTAAGCTTCTCTAGTTTGTGTAGCTGGGGAAAGGACAAACAGAACAACACATATAACAACCACCTCAACACATAATTAGAGTATGAAAAGCTTGTTTTTAAAAGTATTCCAATCAAAGTGCACTTCATTGCACAACATTTATGAAAAAATGTAGATCTTTACAATAAAAAACACCCCCAAGCTCCATCTCACGGACTTTTCCATTACTAATATGGCATATGGAAACATAGACGTTGCAGCGCCACCTAGCGGCACTTTTCCGAACCCGGTTGTTTGCTATTTATTGCAAAAGCTTCACAGGCTTTGCGGAGTTGGCGGATTCATTTGGCGGATATTTTATTTTATGTACCCGGCTGAATATTATTTTATTTTCGCGCGTGTCTTTGTGATGTTGGACTTTTTAGAGTACTCTTCTTCTAGAGCCCAAACGACTGGATGGATTTTAATTAATGAGGTAATTGTAACGTTAAGGCTGGTTTACACAGTCCGAGCTGCTGCCTTGCCAGTAGACAGCTACTCGGTTTGTCTACTCGTACGCCAGTAGCTCGGCTCGCCTTTGCTGTTTACACCTAGCTACTGCCCAGTTCGAGTTGAGTCGCGATGTCGAGTGAACTTGTTTTAATAAAAAAAACGGTGAAACGCTCTATGACAACAATATTATGTCAGGAATTGGAAAATATCTATAACCATAGCCAATAACAAAAAAAAAAAAGAGCGAAAGAAAAGGATTTGAATCCGGTCCGGCTGGCACTGGCGAGCTACTGCCGAACGCGTCCAAACGATGCGAGCACGGCCGAGCCGCTGTCATGTGCGAGTTGCTGCCGGTTGAGAGGCGAGTGAAAACAAAAAATGTTGAAGTAACTTGGATGCGAGCTACTGACCAACTCGCACGTACGAGTTACTCGTAAGTTACGTCCAAACAGTGCGAGTTACTGCAGTGCAGCTACTCGGAAGGCTCACTCGTACTGTTATACCATAACCCTGTAAAGGATGATGCTGATGTCATGCCTTCATCATCACCCTGGTAGAAAAGCTGATTCAGATAACAGCGAAGACCACACTCCGACCATCCCATCAGTCAGTCCAGTCCCAACTCTCATCGCGCGTGGTTGATTCTCCTTGAATTAATTTTCAATTAAACTGTGTACTTTCCAGTGCTAATAAATTTAGTTTTTTTTAAAAGGGGTTTTATTCCAAACCCATAACAGTACGCTAGCTCGCACTGTGTAAACCAGCCATTAGATTCGTCGTGACAGTTTGTCATAGGATAAGTTTTACGTCACAGAAAAGTAAACTATAGCTGCCGTAGGAGTTAAAGTTTGTCAAAATTAAAATTAACAAAATTGTTCTTGGACTAAAATTTGGCTTGACAGTAAAAAAGGATTCTGAAAAATGTATATACGGGTGTAGCCAGGTATGAATGAAATTACATTAATATTATACAGCGTACATTTATATTACTTAAAGAAAAACAGAAGGTTAATTTCATTTAGGCATAGAGCTTTTTTTCTCTCTCTCCTTTTTATTCGTTTTCTGGAAAAGAATTTTGTTTTGTTTTTTAGTTTCGTTGGTTTTAGTTTTGTGAGTTCCATCTATTATTTAGTTTAGTGCCATGATTTCGGCTAATGGCTCTGTTGCCAAAGCGGCTAAATAAATTAAAAAGAAAAGGTTGATTTGATTGTGGAAATAGTATTGTGTAGTTAAGTTAAGATGTTTATTTACCAAAAAAGAACATACATAATTATACATTTGCTGTAACATTCACACTAGGCTAGGCTAAGATGAGGTCGAAGGTGGCTTACTGACCCGGAAACCCCAACAGATTTGGGGGACTGGCTATTTTATCTCTGACAACCGGAACACAACAATGCTATTAACATTGCTGCTTGGCGGCAGATTTAGATAAGATGGTGGTAGCTAGCCAGGCGGACATTTAAAATGCCCTACCACCAACCAAACCGAGTACTTAAACATGTTCTCCGCTGGGGATCGAACCCGCAACCTCCGAATCGTAAACCCAATGTTCTTTACATTGGAGGCGGCTCAATCACGGCGAAACGGATGAACGGATTTGGATGAAATTTGGTACATATATAGAATATACCCTGAATTGTGACATAGGATATATTTCATCCAGATAAAGTGAGTAGTTCCCGCGGGATAAACAAATTTGGATGAAATTTGGTACATATATAGAATATACCCTGAATTGTGACATAGGATATATTTCATCCCGATAAAGTGAGTAGTTCCCGCAGGATAAACAAATTTGGATGAAATTTGGTACATATATAGAATATACCCTGAATTGTGACATAGGATATATTTCATCCCGATAAAGTGAGTAGTTCCCGCGGGATAAACAAATTTCCGCGATAAAGTTATTCCACGCAGGCGAAGCCGCGGGCGGAGAGCTAGTATTACATAAAGAAAAACAGAAGATTGATTTCATTATGGAAATAGTTAAGATGTTTATTTACCAAAAGAGACCGTACATAATTATACATTTGCTGTAACATCCACAGTAGTCTAGGCCCATATCGTGGACAGAGATGTACAAAATACCCTGTACAAAGTATCTGCAATACAAAATGCAAGATACTTTTAAATAAAGTATTTCAGATACCAGATACAAAATACTTTCGAGAATAGTATCTGAAATACTAAATACCAAATACGTATCTTCTAAATACTTCTTAAGATACAAATACTTTTGTAAGAAAACAAGATTTTATTTTAATGAATTCTAAGTTTATTTTTCTTAATTGACATAACACGAGCATAACACGATAACATAACACACACGTTACATAACATAACACGATTTATTCGTAAATAACTTAATGTTAAGTTATTTACATACGTAAATAACATTAAGTTATTTACGAATTATTCGTAAATAACTTAATGTAATGTAATATATACAAAAAGGCGGTCATCTTCTCAAATGAAATTACATTTCAGTTTTTTTTTTTAATTGTTTGGCTCGCACGACTTGTGCATTTGCCACATCTTGTATAGATACAGGCCAGTGCAGTGCAAAGAAAGAGTCGCCATCTACCAATGTGATGTTGGACTAATAATGACATGCTCAATTTTACGCATTTATTTTATATATTTCTACTAATATATTACTAAAAGTATTTTATCAGAAAAAGTATTTATAAAATACTAAGATACCAAACAAAATATATTTAAATACAAGATACAAAATGATTTTTTAAAAAGTATTTTAGATACAAAATGAAAATACGTATCTTGCATCTTGTATCTGTATTTCAGATACTTGTATCTTAGATAAGTCACACCTCTGATCGTGGATGCCAAAACTTCAACAAAAAAGTGTCAAACTTCAAGCATTTTATTTCAACGTAAGATACATGATAATCATTTATGAATGTCAAAATGTGTTTATAATATAATGTTATATTTTGAACTTTATGGGGGTTCGGTACGTGTTTTTTTCACTGGTAATACAGTTTTTCTTATAAAATGTGTATTAT
Source organism: Oegoconia quadripuncta (assembly GCA_949316235.1). NCBI lineage: Eukaryota > Metazoa > Arthropoda > Insecta > Lepidoptera > Autostichidae > Oegoconia > Oegoconia quadripuncta. The sequence goes on along the minus strand of OX438741.1, from coordinate 2,162,933 downwards.
AGTTAAGATACTTAAAAAAAAAAACTTTTATTTTAACGAGGCTTAGAAGTGCATTGTATAAGTACATTGATACCAGCCCCATGGGTGAAAACAATTTTGGTGAGGTAGACAACTAAACTATGTGTTTGGAATATTTAGATGCAAGTACCAATTCTGTGGTCAACTTGCCCATTTCGTGTTCTTTGATGTACGGTGCGGCCCCTTTCCCCGCACCCACCCCCGCCTACTGTCGACCTCTGACAGTGGAGCAGAGACCTACGACCACCTTTCCGCTGTATCGACTGTGCGTTGGTGCTTCTCGCAATGAGAGACCTTCTGAATTCTTTCTGGGACTATCTGTGTGTGCATCTGTAGTCTCAACCTATAGCCATAAGGGTTGGGAGCCATCATTTGCCAGAAGAGATCATTGCAGTCATCCGGGTTCACCAGGTGAGCGGTTGATCACTAATATTGCATACTTGCGTCTAAACCTATTTCTAAACCTATGTATATTCCTTAGCTTTAAACTATTGATTACAAAATTATGCAATGGTGTCGATTCGGATGTACACGAACTAAACTAAAACCAATTTTAAAGTAGGTCTGTCGTATTCTCTCTGGAACAATATAACGTGACAGCACCAGTCTACATCTGGTTTTAGTTTAGTTGGTGTACATCCGAATCGACACCAATGTCTATGACATTTTTGTCGTAGGCTGGCTGAGGATGACATTGATATCTCCATTTTGCCCTGTGCCTTCGAGATACTGTTGCCTATAAGCTGCGATCTGCATTCACTCCAACAACTGGAATAAATCCTTACTTTGCTACAAGACTCGCACAATGGAGAGTCCACTCTGCCCATCAGATGTTGAAATCAAAGGAATGTGACCAGAACGCAATCTAACCGCTTGAACTATAGTTTCCCGAGGCTTGTGAAGTCCCCGACCCGCATTGGGCCAGCGTGGTCGACTATGGCCCATACTCCCTCATATACAAGGGAAGGCCTATATCCCTGCAGTGGGATGTTTACGGGCTGATGACGATATAAAATAACGTCCAATGAATTTTGAGGTTTAATCACGGAGTCGATAGTGATTGACCCAAATGCATTTTGGTCCCATCGGGAATTGATTAATGAATTGATCAGCGGTTACAGGTAACTATATACAGGGCGTCCCAAAGTTATGGGACATGAAGGGGAAGTACCTTAAATATCGTAGATAGTGAATTTTGCTCAAAGAAGACTTTATGTTATTTTTAAAAGTTAGTAATTCTGCATTCATAGATTTTCTAAAAATTATTTGCTTCGGCTGGGAATCGAACCGACTCAAATGTGAAAAAAAAAACACCCTACTTTTATGATGCCAATCGAAAGAATAGCTAAAAAATAATAACTCTGCCTAAGTAACATAGTATTTTAAAAGAAAGGAACAACGTGAAATTAATCATTTTAATCAAATAAAAAACATACATGAAACTGCCGTAGTCAATTAAGTAGGTATTTTTTTGTAAATTAATTAATTAAATGCTCAAAATGTGATCCCTCTTGTCTTACGCAAATCGCCAATCTTTTAATGAGCCCGCTGCCTGTTGATTTTCTAATCATTTTATGGTGAACACTCGATGTGATATGGCACAATTCTGTTTGCAACTTATTTACGAATAATCAATGCTATCTTTGGAATGATAATATCGCTACTTTTCGAACGTCGTCGGCAATAAATAACTTTCTTGAAATTTGACTCAATCATTTTATGTTGTTCCTTTCTTTTAAAATACTATGTTACTTAGGCAGAGTTATTATTTTTTAGCTATTCTTTCGATTGGCATCATAAAAGTAGGGTGTTTTTTTTTTCACATTTAAGTCGGTTCGATTCCCAGCCGAAGCAAGTAATTTTTAGAAAATCTATGAATGCAGAATTACTAACTTTTAAAAATAACATAAAGTCTTCTTTGAGCAAAATTCACTATCTACAATATTTAAGGTACTTCCCCTTCATGTCCCATAACTTTGGGACGCCCTGTATACCGTTATCCATATGTGTCGCTACAGTTGGACAATAGCTTTATCACTGGGAGAGGGCATTACCTCTCCCATCATATATTGTGATGTGTATGTAGGTTTATAATATATATTTTATGTTACGTATATATTTCGCATTAACGTTAACTTATTATTTGATTTTCTTATCTTTTTTTTAAATTTCGTTTTATTACCGTACGACGGTTTAGTGTTTGGTGCAGTGGTTAGAAATTCTGCTGCTATACCAAAAGGTCGCGGGTTCGAATCCCGCTAGGGGCATATGTTTGTTTATGAATACAGACAATTGTGTACCCGATATGGAAGTTTTTCATTTATATGGGTATTTATTTACGAAAAAAAAGAATTTGTGTAGTTTATAATCCATCTCGTATCCAAAATACAAGCCTAGTTGCTTAGTGTGGAACTAGATGGCGCTGTGTGTATGTGCAAATATATTTATTAGTGTTCCGCCCGGGACTTCGTCTGCGTGGAAGATTTTATTAAAATCGGTTCAGCAAAAAAAATTGCCTATATGTTAATCCAGGTCCTAATCTGTGTATCCACCATCCATCCAAATTCGTCCAGCCGTATAGGCGTGAAGAGGTAACAATCATACATACATGCAGACATACACCCACACAAACTTTCCCTTTTTTTATGCACAACGGGCTCGTACTTGACCTCAATTACACTTAATGTTTGTATTGTATTGTATTTATTCGCTTTCCTACTTCAATGCTCAGGTTGGATGGAAGAGATCTCTTAAAGGGATAAGTCCACCTTTGTACGTGACCTCAGTGTTTTTAAGCGGCCCCTGTAGGCCACCAACTTGGCTTAACGACTGCCTTCATTTGTGAACAACCGGCACCGACAATTTAACTTAAAGAAGCACGGGAAACTCGTATTGAACTCGTATTGTATTGCCTAAACCTAACATACACTTATAGTGTTTATCTTTAGGCAGAGGCTTGGTTAACATTATCAGCCCACATTAACTTTTTCGACAAATGCCTTAAAACAATTGCCTTATTATTTTTTAATACACCTGTATAAAATGACACCTAATGTCAATATGCTTACTACGCGAATGGAACATCGGACCACTAGCCAGATACATAGCACCTTGGTAATCTGTATGTAATGTTAGCTGTGCGAACTCACGTAACCCGATTTCAGTAAGCAAACTGTTTAAGTAAACAGCTTCTTTCATTGCCTGCGATAGGCTCACATATTCAGCTTCACACGTAGATGTCGCAACACATCTCTGCTTTTGTGACTTCCATGATATACATGCACCACCTAAGACAAAAGCATAACCTGAATAAGAAACCCTGTCCATAGGACAATTACCCCATATTCGAATAACCAACAATCCGTATCCCTGGGCCCATAACCATTGTAAAGGTGGAATTTCTAGGATAGCAATAATAAAACGTCGTGGCATTTGACGGTCGCGTATGCGGCCTATTTTTTTTTTTTATTAAAAACTGGTTTCGCGTTTGGCTACAATCTCACCTGATGGAAAGTGACGATGTAGCCGAAGATGTATCACGCGCACCCAGTAAATGCCTATTCACTCTAGACTTGAAGATCCCAAGGTTGTAAGTGTCGGGAAAAACCGAGGCGGGCAGTGAGTACATAATTAAATTAAATAATTTAAAAAACTTGGATAAAATATGAGTTCCAATTAAAATTCGCATGATAGGTCATGAACTAGGGTCATGACCCACCAGTCGCATCTCCGGCAGGCGAGTGGGTCGATGAAAACTTACAACGAAAACAATACTTACAACATATGTTGAAGCGTCGAAGTATACTTCGATAATATCTAGATTTTTTTTAATGCACAACGGATTGGTACTTGACCTAGATCACACCTGATGTTAAGTGAAGATGAGGTCGAAGGTGGAAGCGTACTGACCCGGAAACCCCAACGCATTTGGGGGACTGGCTATCTTATCTCTGACAACCGGAACACAACAATGCTATTAACATTGCTGCTTGGCGGCAGGATTAGATAAGATGGCGGTAGCTAGCCAGGCGGACATTTAAAAAGCCCTACCACCAACCAAACCGAGTACTTAAACAGGTACCCCGCTGGGGATCGAACCCGCGACCTCGAAATCGTAAACCCAATATTGTTTACATTGAGCCACGGAGGCGGTTAAATAAATAAATTTTAAAAATAAATCTTTTATGGTTATATAAACTGTAATTAAGAATAATATGTTAAATAAAGATGCAACATAGATGCAGTAAGTGTTAATCCTCATCCATCTATGAGTATCTGCCTTCTACGGATTTTCTCATTCCTGGTTAGATTTCTGAGTAAAGCGCCGAGCATCGCCCTCTCCATAGCTCTTTACGTGACCTTGACCTTTCTTATGAGGCCCATAGTGATACACCACTTCTCAGCGCCATAACTTACATAAACGCCATCCGTCATTAAGAATTTAGGCATTTTGTTAACAAACTCTATTATAAATAATTGCTATCTAAAGCCAATAAATGCTTTTAGATCAAACGATCGGAGTTGGGGCCGACCTCCAAAACTGGGCATGCTTCTAAGAAAACAACCCTCTGAATGCCGTTTCAACTTTTCCCTACCTCACGTGAGACACACGCGCTGTGAGAACACACAACTTGAGAGTGCAGCAAGGCGAGCTCAACTTATCGGGACCCATAGGACGCGTCATAGAACCTATGAAACGAAGAATATCAATGTTTTTTTTTTTTTTTTATGCACGACGGGTTCGCACTTGACCTCAATCACACCTGATGTTAAGTGAAGATGAGGTCGAAGGTGGAAGCGTACTGACCCGGAAACCCCAACACATTTGGGGGCTGGCTATCTTATCTCTGACAACCGGAACACAACAATGCTATTAACATTGCTGCTTGGCGGCAGATTTAGATAAGATGGTGGTAGCTAGCCAGGCGGACATTTAAGTTGCCCTACCACCAACCAAACCGAGTACTTAAACATGTACCCCGCTGGGGATCGAACCCGCGACCTCCGAATCGTAAACTCAATGTTGTTTACATTGAGCCACGGAGGCGGTTGATTCAATGTGATCTCGATTCAATGATGTGACGCAAATTTTGATACGAAGAGACAAGATTTGAGGCACGTGAAACTTGAGTCTCTATTTCGGACTCTTAGGCACGCTTCCACTTTCTTCCATCTTCATTTAAAATCAGGTGTGATTGAGGTCAAGTGCTAACCCGTTTTACATAAAAATATGTTTTTACAAACACAAAGCGACTAGCGTCCAGACTCAGCATTCCACGCGTTCTCAAATATTTTGGTCAATTTATATCCGGGCTTATTTCCCCTGCCATGAGTATTGTATGCACATATCTTCTAAAACTGGCGAATTTAATTTCAGACCCCACGAGATCGCCATTATGTAATGGTCGAAAAATTACAGTATGCTTTCCGCCAACATTGTCTATTGGCATTTTCATACGAGTGTTTCCGCTCAGCAGATGTTATACATTGTCGGCCGTCTGTTTTCCTTGTTAAATGTGCAAATTAGTCTGAGGGATAGTGTCCCGAAAGTCTTGGGTCTAATAAATCATGGCACTCGACCTGGCTGACTTTGCAGGGTTCTGTACCAAATACCTTCAACCAAACCACTTATATTAACTGTGGAGGTTTCATATACATCACTAGTTATTACTGGCCGGTGTTGCAAATTAGTTTGTTTCTTTTTTATAAAATATTGATTTTCGGTTGGTTTTATAACCAATCATCTCATACATCAGCATAAAAATGCCTGTGTGTAAATCAGTTTGATACTATAAAGTATCAATTTACATAGAGACATTTTTATGCTTACTAGATGATCCCGACCCTAGTTTAAAATGTTTCGTAAACTTTTGTTAAGAATAAAACATTTGGCCTCGCTGAGAGAATATTTACAACGATCCAACATTAAGTACATCACAGATGGTCAGGATTGCTCATCCTACCGGAATTATTTCGTACCTTTATACTAACCTTCAATTCCATTGTGTGTACGCCTCATTCTATACCTAAGATCTAAACCAACATGTAAAAAGGAATATAGATTTTTTTTGATGGAAAAGCAGAAGATTGGTATTCCGGACCGCTATCTTTCCACTGTCTTCCTATCATGAGAACCGTATTCACATTCGATTATGACCATGAAACCTGAGATGCTTTCTGTTGAATAGAAAACATTTGCATTCCCCTCATGCCATACAACTTGGCCCCCGCGTGCAGTCTGTGGAATTCAACTGGACGGTATTCAATTCCTCCTTGCTCAAATCCCATGATCAACTTTTTATTAGCTAATGACTCGCCGGATTCTTCCACGCGTCGGTGATAGTAGGTAATCAAATCACTCACAGTCGTAGATGTGTTCAGTGGAGCTCCGACTCCTTGGAAGGCTCGTATTAAAAAGTGTCCATCATTTTCGATGAGCAGACCTTATATTACCGTTAATGTCGTCACCGCGCCATTTCCGGCAATACCAGCGCCACCAAGTTTAGTTCCCACAGCAAACCGCGTATTATGATAGACAGTTGACTGTTTGAATAATGAATTATATCGCTAATTTATCGCTATCTGCGACATATATATAACTCAACAAGTCGGTATATATATATATATATATATACCGACTTGTTGAGTAAGGCTCCCTTGACGCGAGCGATTCAAATTTTAAACGAGGTAGCGGAGAGAATAGACTTGTTCTTATGTCCTCTGAGTGAATTCACAAAAGTCGCGCTATATGTTGTATGTTATATAAGTAGCTAATGATTATTATGCCTAAATTACAATTTTATTGTCTTATATATTAACTATTATACTATTTAGTTGGTTCGTACATTATTGCATTAGTTTGGACTGTAATGATAATGTATCGTAATAATAAATGAATAATTAAATAAATAAAAAATAAAAAATTTGATTTTGCAGCCTCGGCGACTGCGCCCGGCTTCATTGTTTACATAACACGTTACTATTTTATTTATTTAATTATTTTATTTACTTCTGGGAAACAAACAGCTAATACTGATACAATAGGTTTGTAACAAAAATACAACACATAAGCCAAAACAGTTGCCACTAATTAGTGATGATATACTACTCTGTGTAAAAAGTATCGGGAATATGTCAATAAAAAGACCCGCGTAAAAGAGGTCGTTCTAATTTTTTTACTGCATGTTGGTAGCACTGTACTGATTTAGCGCGCAAAATTTGAGCGGGATCTGTCATTTAATTTGTTTTAAACTACACTTTTTGTTGGTCATAGTTTTGAGTCCTCGGCGATTTTTACAATGGAAAATATTGTTGAACAAAGAGTGTGCCTTAAATTTTGTGTTTCAAATGATATTTCATGTGGTGAATCACTAAAAATGTTGCGAAATACCTACGGCGAATCGTGTATATCGAAAACAAGGGCTTATGAATGGTATAAGGCTTTTAAAGAAGGCCGAGAAGTAGTAGTAGACTTGCCTCGTTCTGGTAGACCTTCAACCGCTGCGACCAAAGAAAACATCGACAGAATCAAGAAGCTAGTGCTCGAAAATCGACGTATGAGTCTGAGAGAGTTGGCTAGTGAGGTGAACATATCTTTTAAGTCCGTCCACAACATTCTCATTGACATTTTAGGCATGAAACGCGTCGCCGCTCGACTAGTTCCAAAAGAGCTCAATTTTGTTCAAAAAGCGCAGCGAAAGCATGTCGCTGAAGACATGGTTTCCCGAGCTTCTACGGATCCGACCTTTATGAAACGTATAATAACTGGCGACGAGACATGGGTTTATGAGTACGACATGCAAACAAGCCAACAGTCTTCAGAATGGCGTCTCGAAAACGAGCCGAAACCCAAAAAACCGCGGCAAAGTCGCTCCAAAATCAAGGTGATGCTGACAGTTTTTTTTGACTACCGTGGTGTGGTTCACTCCGAATTCGTTCCAGAGGGAGAAACAGTGAATAAAGAATATTATTTAGGCGTCATGAAGCGTTTGCGTGAGAGTATCCGCCGAAAACGTCCAGATTTGTGGCAACACAACTCATGGATGCTGCACCATGATAATGCACCATCACACACAGCCATTATAGTGAAAGAGTTTTTAGCGAAAAATTCAACAAAAGTTCTCGACCAAGCACCGTATTCACCTGATATGGCTCCGTCTGACTTTTTTTTATTTCCCAAGTTAAAATTACCACTTCGAGGAAAACGTTTTGAGTCGATAGAAGCCATAAAAGAAAATTCGCTGAATGAGCTAAAGGCCATACCGCAAATAGCCTATGAAAAATGTATGGAAGACTGGGTGAAGCGGTGGAGATGTTGTATTGCAAGCGATGGGGCCTACTTTGAAGGCGATAAAATAAATTTAGATGAATAATTTGTATTTTTTGTTTTATTGACAAATTCCCGATACTTAGTACACTGAATGTATATCATGGCACTTGCACACAACAGGTTGCTTTGCATAACAAAATTATTTATGAAAAAGTTACATTTAGTTACATGGTTATATTATGTCTACATATATGTCTGATTAAAACAATTAATAAGACTATACTTACTTACTATACTTTGTTACTCGTCATACAACACCAATAGAAGAAAGAACGTGTAAGTATTTTCGCGAATATATTTCCACGCTTTCCATTCCTCCCTTCCGTGTGTCCCCACCAAGGTGTCCCAGGGATGTACCGGAGAGGGGATCCATTCAGAGCGCGTCTAGCCCGCGCACCGGACGCCCGCGCGTTCCCGCGAATATGTCATTCCATTTTTAAAATAGTGCATTGTGATTGGCCGAAAAATGTCTAAATACAACGTCTTATTGGCTGTCCTGTTCGCCATTTCTCTCGTTGTCGGTAAGTTGATGTATTTTTCTTGAGTTTAATGTCAAAATGTCTATTTGACTGAATCGTTTGTTTTTATACTAAGGCTAATTGTGTGTGTGACAGGTATTGGTTGTTGGGATTTATCTTGCTGATTGAATTCTTTATTTGAATATATTTTGCGTAAGCTGTTTTTTTTTTTCATTTCCAATTTGTAATGAAATTTAGGAGTCAAAGAGACTCCGAGTTAGTAAAATAATACATTTATGGGTAGAATACAGATACTGATTATTAGTATTGTAAAGTTTTCTTTTAATAAACAATGAAATGTTTATGTGGATTTAATGGAACGTACAAATTGGTAAGTACCTATATAATGAAATATAAAATATTTGCATACATTTTTAATATAACATAAATAAATATTTTAAATAAGATACAGGGTGGAAAATATAAGAGTAGGTACTCAGGCGATTATTGCCGAATTTATAAAATATTTAAAAAATTTTAAAACCCAAAACCCGACAGCGTATTTTGTATTTTGCGGACGCCATGTTGGATTTTTTTACTATAAAATGTATCCAATGACACTCAGGGTAATCAATCAAGACGAAATGAGCGACACTTTGCACTTCAAAATAGATCAAGCCGTTTAAGCTACAGAAGGTAACCTAGAAATCTTATTTAGGTAAAAATATCGCAACTTCCATGTTATTTGTTTGGTTTAATCGTTAGAAACCCTTACTAAACTTTAGTTTACCTTTTGGTCGCGGGTTCGGATCCCGCTTTAGGCATGCATGATAATTATTAACAAAAAAAATTATGTAGTTAATCAACTATTTGACACCTATTATACAAGCTTAGTTCCTTAGTGTGGAACTAGATGATGCTGTGGTATTTTATTTATTTTATTTTTATTTTATTTTATTCTTTTCGGAAAACCAACAGCTGGTTATAATAAAATTGATGCATTTTAAGAAGCATAAAGCTAATTACAGGTTTTCACTGATAGACTTACAATATAAAACTAAAAAGCTAATAAACAGCACTCGTACATAAAACATTTGAAAGCACACATACAAACACACTATGACAGCAAATCATGAGATGCCGGATTTTTTTTTTTTTTTTTTTTTATGGTATTATTATGGTATATAGTTTTTGGGTCTGTATAAATTAACTTTATATTAGATTAGGTCACACTATCGAATAATTAACTTTATATATTAGATTAGGTCACACTATCGAATAATTAACTTTATATATTAGATTAGGTCACACTATCGAATAATCCTGCAGTATCAACGACTGAGGAGTTACTGAGGGGTGTTCTTACAATTACCCTCCCCCTTTGTCAGACTATTACTCTCCTTTTTAGAGCAGTCGGGTAATAAAGGCGAGACGTTTTTCCGACATTTGTTGCTTTTTACATTTACATCAACATTATTATATTTATTATATATATTCAGATATTTATTATAACAAGCTTCGCCCGAGTGAAATAACTTTATCGCGTATATATTTCATTTGAACCACACACTTTAGTGAATCGGGATAATAAGTACGAGTACCCTATGTTTTAATACAGGGTATGTTCTATCTATATACTAAATTTCATCAAAATCCGTTGATCCGTTTCGCAGTGATTAAAGCAACAAACAAACTTACAAAATATCGCATTAGTTTGATAACATTTTATATATTTGGAGGATTCCTAATAAATAGAAACTTTAAAATACATTTAAAATGTATTAAATAACATTTGTATAAATTTATTCAAAAATTTGTTCGAAGTCGTTTTTATCTTTTGCATGAAAAACCTCAAAACTTCAACCAGTAATTTCAATTTATTGGTCTGTTGACATATATATGTTTGTATGATGAATACAGACATGTGTTCCCGAGTTATGGATGTTTTGATGCATTTGTATAGTTTATCAACCATCTTTATATACTAGATGGCACTGTGTGTATGTGCAAAGATATTTATTTTATTTATTTATTTATTTAATAATAATGACTTAGTGACTTTGTGTTGTATATCTCCGGCTTCCTGTTAGACCAATAATACTGGTGCTGGGTAAGAACGCCATTGGTGCAGAATGTCAACACCAGGCCTTTAAGGTCTCCCATGAAAAGTGAAATAAACTTTGCTGTAATCCGAGACAGTCCAACTGTGGTCTTGCTGATGGTATGATTATCGATGACAGGTCCCACCTTGCCAGTTTTTTAATCAATTATTAGGTCCTTACATATGAAATTGGCGTTTTGTATGAAGAATTTCATTAAGACTGTTTTCTCCATACAAACATTTTTGATTTTTTTTTGGGAACGGCAAATCCAAATTTAGCTAAACTTTGTGTGTATTATCGGTAAACATTAAGTTAAGTATATAGGCAACGTTAATTTTTAAAAATAACCGCTTTATAAAAGTTTCAGCGAATCTAAGAAATGATTATGGGAAGCACAAGAAATTAAAAAATATTTAATGTGAAACCTTGAAATAATATTCCATTTTCCAAATAAAAAACAAATTTGGATGTAGCTTTGAAAATCGCAGGAATTGGTACATTATGATTAACGAAGAAAAAAAACTCCAATTTCATAGGTAAAGACCAAATATATCAACAATTTCCCCGAAAATTACCTCGTTGCTTTTGACAGTCATTTTGAGTAAGTGAGTTATTTTTAATCTCCATAAATGGAGCGTAAGGGAGGAACGCTCGCTTCATAACAAAGAAATAACTGTATTTACCGAACTGTGGAAGGCTTAGGGCTATTATGTTTTGATACAATGAGCCTCTCTCGTGACCTTGCGAAAGATTCGGGGTACCTTTGATAAATACCAACTCGTGGCCATTTGCGGTGAAAATGGATAGGGTTGGCACCCCTCTTTGTGATAATGTTAACGGGTTTTAGCGCCCCCGAAGTTTTAGCGCCTCCGAGGTTTTAGCGCCCCCGAGGTTTTAGCGCCCCCACACATTTTTATTACACATAGGCCTTTGTACTTTTTTTTTGGCTATGCAATAAAGTGTTATTTCATTTATATTTCTTAAGAAAAAGGTCTGTCTTACAGATTGCTAGGTACCAGGAAGCTTAAAAGAGTTTTAATGTAGTTAAATGTAGAAACATAATTAATTATCCATTGCTTTCTTAATTATTGAGAATAACAGCAAAACTGTAGTAGCTCGGATTGCCTTTTACTTCTAAAAGAATATTGCGCCCCCAATCATGGCCTCTGGAGACGGCCCTGTCGAAAAGATAGAGATGTAATATACATTACAATGTCTTTAGGGAAAACGAGAGGATAATTAGAAGGTAATTCCATTTTAGGTTTAGATAGCAAAACAGATTTCACCGGTTCATTTTTGGTCAAGTCAAGATATGCATATTTAAGGGTGTAACTTCCTATAATCTTAAAGGCCATAACCTCCCCCCCCCCCCCCCCACACAACACACACCCACGCACATCACGCACCCCTCCACACACACACACACACACTTGCTTTAGTCCACTATCCACATGCCTCAACATATATGTATACTTTAAGCAGCATACTGCATCACTTAGATGATGTATTCTCAGTGTTCTTGTTGTAATGTCTAATAGTAAGGGAATGAGAGCCTGGAGATCTGTAGCACAGGCTTCGAACCTATTTCAGACTCCAGTCTCTCACAAAGAAATTTGTTTTTGTATTTACCTAACATTACTATTTCACAATGTACCTATTTCTTTGTGGTGAGACAATAAATATTATTATTATTATTATTTGCACATGCGTAGAGTACCTATCAGTGAGAACGAGCTTAAATCGGACATCGGACCGATGCTTCGATAAGCATCATCATCATCTGTTCGTCTCTTTCCATAGAGGCATCATTCGAACGGAAATAGGCCTAGTATTTTTAATACTCGTGCTGATCAGTTTGAGTATGGTATTATTGTGGTAACGTCAACAATTTAATCGTTCAAAAAAAAGTTTTTCCTAAATGATGCTTTTTGACATTATATTCATCATCATCATCTGATTTAAGAGCCATGCTCTTGACCTCCTGATACGATACGACGTTCTTCTCTTTTATCTGCTGCATGTAGCTTATTCTTGGTTTTCCTTTTTTCTTTTTTTGTATAAGCTGGACAGAGAAGAAAACGAACGAAGAGGTTTTAAATATAGTAAAGGAAAAAAGGAAATTGTTGGGAATAATTCAGAATGGAAGAGGGAAAATGCTGGGACACCTTATACGACACGATGATTTCATCTAAACCATAATAGAAGGAAGAATAGAGGGGAAAAGAAAAAGAGGAAGACATTATATTACATACATACATACATAATGTCACGCCTGTTTCCAGTCGGGGTAGGCATAGACCACAGACTTCCACTTGCTACGATCCTGAACACTTCTTCTGCTTCCTTCTCTCTCATAAGATTGTTCATATATTATATTAGATTACCAAAAATGTACTGTTTTTTTTTTTATATGAGAGGGCGGCAAACAAGCATGCGGGTCACCTGATGGAAAGCAATCACCGCCGCCCATGGACACTCGCAACACCAAAAGGGTCACAGATGCGTTGCCGGCCTTTGAGGAAGGTGTAGGCTCGTTTCTTGAAGGTTCCAATGTCGTACTCGTTCGGGAATACTGCTGCCGGAAGTCCGTTCCACAGGGTGGTCGTACGTGGTAAGAAGTTTCTTGAGAAACGTACAGTGGTAGACTTCCACTCATCCAGGTGATGTGGATGGAAATTTAATTTTCGGCGAGAAGTGTGTCGGTTAAATTGAGCAGCGGGTATTAGCTCGAACAGTTCTTCAGAACACTCCCCATGAAATTTGCGATAGAGACTAAAAGGTTAGAATATTAGCTACAGCCTAAACACCTCCTAGCAGACTGACACATGGAGCGGTGTAACTAACCCGTAGCCGCCGGTGTAGCACGATATATGGAGCAACCTAGCAAGTACTGAAGTATCACATGCTGCTGCATGTGCTACTTCAGGAGATGACAGCTAAATCCATTACAGTTTATCAAATTAATGCGCATGCCTGAAATGTGTTTGCAGTTCGCTACGGATCGCTGCTGTGCTTGGCTCAACAAAACAACTTAGGGCTGTCACTCATTTGTTAATCAATTATTTATTAACATTTTATTATCAACATAGGGTACAATACAATACAAATACACTTTATTGCACAACAGAAAAGAAAATACAGTTTCAGAAAAGTGGCAAGAATAGTATGTACAATTTGGCGACCTTATCACTAAAAGCGATCTTTTCCTGGCAACCTTTGGGTATAAGGACAGTACATTTGAAATAGGTAGGTTCTGTGGTATTAAACTGCTGCTGCATAGGCAATTTACTACTAGGTAGGACATAACCAAGAAGTAGAGTTATTCAGGGCTCTCTGATCTCTTATCTTTTTATGAATCTTTCGAGTCTTGGCTACACATTTTGTTTTACATGAAACATTTTTGATAAAATAGCCAACAACCAAGCAAACTGTGTACCTATTAAACTATGTAGAAATCGAACCTGTGAACTCCGCTTTGAGTATAAACAAATGAGCATCTAGAATAATTTTTTTGAAAAGAGCAACCTCTCGAGTTTCTTGCTTGTTCTTCTCAGGGAAAAATTGCCTTTTGAACAAGCAGTACCTTTAAAAATATAAAATCTGACTATTTTAAGTGTACCCTGTGTACCTACAAAATAAAACATTTTCGATTTGATTTCAAACCCTTTTAAACAATTTTAGTACGGAATCCACACAGTAAATTTGTCAACATTTTAATATGTGCACGCACGAAATTCTAATTAATTTTTTTTGCCAGCCCTGTTGCTCCGGTTATCCGGAACAAACGCTCGCTTTATGTCCGGTTGATATACCGGGTCAAACATAACATGTTAGTCCGGTAGTAAAATACTGATTCGGCAATTTTGGTCAAAATGAAACTGAATATTTCAAACACAGTTTTGGTGATTCTCTTTTGTGTTTATCCTGTGATTTTGTTGTGAGTAGCAGGTACTTAGGAATGGAAATAACGATTGATCGTATCTCGAACGATAACTATGTGGTATGGTATATAGTTATGTTGTATATTTATTTATATATATTATTTTTTCGAGCATGCGGGTCACCTGATGGAAAGCAATCACCGCCGCCCATGGACACCCGCAACACCAAAAGGGTCACAGATAATTCCAGACCCTAATCTATCTACCCACCACATTTCATGCAAATTCGTCCAGCCGTATACGCGTGAAGAGGTAACATACAGACATACACACACACAAACTTTCGCAGTTATAATATAATATTAATATTTATTTATTTTCATTTCGGACACTTACACCAATCATCTTAGTCCCAAACTAAGCAAAGCTTGTGCTATGGATACTAGATAACGGATAAACATACATAAATATTTATATAAACATCCAAGACTCGGGAATTAATGTTCGTATTCATCATACTAACATTCACCCCTCGCGGGATTCGAATCCGCAACCGCTGGTTTCGCTGATAGGGTCACTATCCACTACACCAATCGGTTGTGCATATTATATAGTGATCCTCTGCTTATCAGCTTTTGAACTCGAAAACTTATTTTTTTGTAGGAGCAGTACCTAAGTAAAGAGTAGATAAACATCAGAATAGTCATAATTAAATTATCTTTTGTATGAAGATCCACTCGTAAATAAAACCATTTGATTTCCTACCCGAATATCGCAACAAAATCCATGTCAGTCTACTGTTTCACGCAATGGCTGACCCGAGTCCGTTTATCGCTCCATCTGTAGTTGCACGGTCCAAATGGGCTGGAACCACCAGCCACGAGGGACCGAGATAAGTACACGCGTTTATAGTACCGACTTTATTCGAAAGGTCGGTATTGTCATGAGTTTGTAGGTTAGTTTTGTACCTTGGGATTCTCGTCTATTTTGAGGGATGGTGTTTATTACCGTCAGGGTATACCCCTAGTTATACTAAAGGGTCAGGTACGTATTCAGGATTTCGCTGAGGGATGATCTTCTTGACAATATAAGTCAAAAGCTAAAATGCTTTATTTTAAAATAGTCACATTTTTTAAGCTACTGCTTGTACTGTTTGACATTTTTATAGCAATGCAAATGTTAGATTTTATTATATTATAATTAATTTTAGTTCTTAATTTAAATTATATTATATGCATGAAAATTAATATTGTACGCCTGTTAGAACCAATGCAACTTTATTTTAATATCACCCATGTACCACAGTTCTACAATAAATTGATTCTGATTCTGATTCTGATACAATAAGAAATTTTCCCCTGAGCGAGAAACTCGAAGGGTTGCTCTTTAAAAACAGGTTTTTATATGCGAACATACATGACCTGCGAACCTGACATGCGAACGAGCTGGTTATGTCCATGAATGTTTATCATCTAAATAATCTGATATTTTATAATATGCTTTCTTAATAAGCTTCTCTCTCTCTTCAAATTTATTGAAAGGAAGATTTTGTATATCAACAGGAAACCTTATTGAAAAAGCGTATACATAGCCCTGTGAATGAATTACTGACTTTGCGGAGGCGACTTATGTGACCTGCAAGTTTATCTTTAGTTCTTGCAAACGTCACTATTAATATTGGAAACGATATATATATATATATTTATTTAAAAACAGTAACAAATTAAGAGATGTAATTTAAATATAAACTAGAAGAAATGTAAAAAATTGGGGCCGCGAGGCAAGGTACCCAAAACGCTGGCGGCGTTTCCTCGATACTTAAGCGTTGGGCGAGGAAACAACCAGCTCTCGGGTCACCAGTGACATCGACTAAGCGCTTTGAAATATCAAAGAAAAATTTAAGAGCGTCCGGCCCCCAAGGACCTAAAGTTTCGACTCCGAAAGCAAGGAAAATGTATTCGGAACCGATGTCTCTATGTCTCTCTTATTTCTTGTATTGACATCATGTTTATCACTATTTTTCCTAAATGATGCTATATTTTTTTTGACATATATTCGTTCAGTGTCCTCGAAGGTTTCGCAATTACAGCAACAGATTCTCAAGCGTCAACTTAATGTCATCTCAACCTCAAGATCGATTTATGAATACAGCCCGATGTTTGATTTAGGCCTTGTACTCAGGTAGGAAAAACGTTTCTATAGCAGAGCAGGTATATTACCCTACATAGCTTAGGTTTATCATGCCTCCATCGAGGTACTCCGTGTGTGAGCTCGGCTGTCGGATATAGGTCAAGTGCTGCATTTGCCGTTATGTGAAACGGATTGGATGGGAACTGGGGACCAATCCGAATCGATCGAAACGACACGAGTGTTCGAAATTGCTGAAGTTACAGAGAAGGGGTGACAGTTGTACAGCTTCCGGGAACGCATCACAGTTCTTGATTCCTCAAAAGCCAAGCTATAAGAAAGCCAAATTTTGACGACCTGTTAGGTGTAAAGGTAGATGTCGCCGGTTCGAATCCCGCTAGGCGGCAACGACGTGCAATACAACAACAGAAATGTGGGTAAAGAAATTTATCTCTCAATTGAATAATTACAATTGACTTTACATGAGAAAATTACTTTTTTTTTATGCACGACGGGTTCACACTTGACCTCAATCACACCTGATGTTAAGTGAAGATGAGATCAAAGGTGGAAGCGTACTGACCCGGAAACCCCAACACATTTGGGGGACTGGCTATCTTATCTCTGACAACCGGAACACAACAATGCTATTAACATTGCTGCTTGACGGCAGATTTAGATAAGATGGTGGTAGCTAGCCAGGCGGTCATTTATAATGCCCTACCACAAACCAAACCGAGAATAGCATTGTTGTGTTCCGGTTCTCAGAGATAAGATAGCCAGTCCCCCAAATAAGATGGGGTTTCCGGGTCAGTATGCTACCACCTTCGGCCTCATCTTCACTGAACATCAGGTTTGATTGAGGTCAAGTGTTATCCCGTTGTGGATAAAAAAAAAAGTTAGTCAGAAGAGATGTGTCTTGTCATAAATCTCGCTAAAAATCGAATGTTCGAAAATCCCTGTAGATAGTAGCTGCTCATTTTTGGGTGTAAATTTTCTCGAACGATTCGAAAATTGGTTTCCTGTTACGTTCCACATTCACGACTGGATAAATGAGTTAACTACGTTACTGCTACGGTTGGACTATGCTACAATACTGGTTACTACATATACATTATTATTATTAGCAGCCCATACCGTTCCACTACTGGGCAAAGGCTTCCCTCCTTTCCCTCCACTGCCTTCGGGTGGACATGTCCTCACGTTTTTATAGCTGTGGGTGATCACGACTGCCCTATGAGAATTTCTCCTCCTTCCCAAGAAAAAAGAACAAGACGTTCTAACCGCCTCTGTGGCTCAATGTAAACAACATTGCATTTACGATTCGGAGGTCGCGGGTTCGATCCCCAGGGTACATATTTAAGTACTCGGTTTGGGTTCCTGACACTACTTTTGCTTCTTCCACTCTCATTAAATGCTTCATACATGCTCGTTGGTTAGTGCTTGTGTACGTCAGTCACTTGATTGACGCGTTCGTATTGCTTTCGTTAATCTCCTTTCACTCATTCGTTCCATATGCCCCAACAGTACGGACGTCCGTACAACAGTTTTAACCGCCTCCGTGGCGCAATGTAAACAACATTGGGTTTACGATTCGGAGGTCGCGGGTTCGATCCCCAGCGGGGTACATGTTTAAGTACTCGGTTTAGTTGGTGGTAGGGCATTTTAAATATCCGCCTGGCTAGCTACCACCATCTTATTTAAATCTGCCGCCAAGCAGCAATGTTAATAGCATTGTTGTGTTCCGGTTGTCAGAGGTAAGATAGCCAGTCCCCCAAATGTGTTGGGGTTTCCGGGTCAGTACGCTTCCACCTTCGACCTCATTTTCGCTTAACATCAGGTGTGATTGAGGTAAAGCACCAACCCGTTGTTCATAAAAAAAAAAGACGTTTAAGGATAAACAATAATCATCATCTTGGGCTAGTCCCAATTTACTTGGGGACGGCGCATTACATCTTTTTCTTCCAATTTCCTCGATCAACCTCATCATTCAGGCCCTTTCATTCATCCATCCATCGTTTCCGTGGTCTTCCTCTTCCAACCATCGACATCCATATTCATCACTCTCCTAGTAACATGCGTTTCATCCCTCCTCATAACATGTCCATACCAAGCTAAACGGTTTCCTTTCCAATTTATGTGACGGGTGCCATTTTTAAACTCCCTCTTACATAGTCATTCCTTATTTTATCCATCCTCGTCACTCCACTCATCCATCTCAACATTCTCATCTCAGTTGCATGCAAATCTCCTTACCTCAATGCCTCCTATCTGGGACTGTTGGGTAAAAATCGGTGAATAATTGGTCGTATTCATCAGACAAACATTTACCCGTAACGGGATTTGAATTCGCAACCGTCACTGGCTACAGACCAATCGACCGCCCAAATACTTGAAAAATAAAAACATTTTAAACTATTTTAGATGTAAAAAGTATTATATTTTAAAGAAGCACAAATAGATGTACCTTATTTAAGTCACATTAAACTTTATATACACTATAATATTAATATTTTTTTTAATATTTCGGATACTTACACCAATCATCTAATCCCAAACTAAGCAAAGCTTGTGCTATGGATACTTGATAACGGATAAACATACATAAATATTTATATAAACATCCAAGACTCGGGAATCGGATTTGATGGAACAGATCTCTTATAGAGATAAGTTCGCTAAATTTATAAAAAGGCAAACTATCATAGTTAAGTAGGATTTGCAAGTAAATGAGTAATAGTTGAAAGACATAAAATAAATAAATAATAAATAAATATTTCGGACATTTACACCAATCATCTAGTCCCAAACTAAGCAAAGCTTGTACTATGGATACTAGATAACGGATAAACATACGTAAATATTTATATAAACATCCAAGACTCTGGAATAAATGTTCGTATTCATCATACAAACATTTACCCCTCGCGGGATTCGAAATCGCAACCGTTGGTTTCGCTGATAGGGTGACTATCCACTACACCAATCGTCCGAATTATTTTTGATATACGGTTGTAGACACAACCTAGCATTAACCACAGAATAAAAACATTGTGTAACTGCAAAAATTAACGATCACACGCGTCCTTTCATTAATTCCAAAGCAATAACCGTTTATCAGGAGCCAAATAACTCCCGACGTGGACACCACCCGGTATATCCAAATGTATCCGGTAACACCCTGTTATATAAAGCGGATTTATTCTAGGGCTGCCAGATTTGAGGGTCTCTAATTAATTTTCTTTAACATTTGTCTTACACGTTTTTTTTTTATTCACGACGGGTTCGTACTTGACCTCAATCACACCTGCTGTTAAGTGAGATGAGGTCGAAGGTGGAAGCGTACTGACCCGGAAGCCCCAACACATTTGGGGAACTGGTTATCTTATCTCTGACAACCGGATCACAACAATGCTGTTAACATTGCTGCTTGGCGGCAGATTTAGATAAGATGGTGGTAGCTAGCCAGGCGGACATTTCAAATGCCCTACCACCAACTAAACCGAGTACTTTAACATGTACCCCGCTGGGGATCGAACCCGCGACCTCCGAATCGTAAACCCAATGTTGTTTACATTGCGCCACGGAGGCGGTTAAAACTGTTGTACGGACGTCCGTACTGCTGGGGCATAATGGAACGAATGAGTGAAAGGAGATTAACGAAAGCAATACGAAAGCGTCAATCAAGTGACTGACGTACACAAGCACTAACCAACGAGCATGTATGAAACATTTTATGGGAATGGAAGAAGCAAAAGTAGTTGGTGAACTTGACTGACCGAAAAATGCAATAAACCTGTTATATTTCCAGTAGATTTAAATTGACATTCAACAAATGTAAAAATAAAAAAAAAACAAACTTAACTCTATTTTCATAATAAACTATTCTTATTCTTAAATGTATATCATGTATCTTACGTTGAAATGAATGCTTGAAATTTGAAGTTTCAAGTTTATATTTTCACTTATTTTCTGACAGTATATATTTCGCACAACACTGAAATAAAGAAGAATTACCTAGGTTAAAAATTTTCAACATATCCGTGTAAATTTATAGCCAGCAACCCTATTAATATTCGGATATCCGCAGTATATCCGGATGTCCGGAGAGCGCTGATTGATGGCGCCTGGAGCCGGCGACAAAATACGGGGCTTCTGGAGCTGACAAATTGGATAGTCAGCCTCATTCTGTTCAATTAATTACAATATTATGGTGAATAAAACGGTATTGAATGTAAATAGAAACGTACAACTATACATACGAACTTTGAAAGTTAAATAAAAACTTGTAAAGTATAACATAATCCAACCAAGAACCTTAATTGTGTTGCCAACTGTACTAGAAAGCAGTAATTTGGCATTTGTATACATATTAATCACGATGAAAAAGTGGCAACACAGAATCTGGCCATGGATATGGCACGAATGGCAATATGGATTCCATACAATTACAGCTTACTATACATTCGTGATTCTACACAGCCGTTATTTAAACGCAATCGGGATTCTTCCTATTCGTGATTCTACACAATATGGGTTTATCGCAACTGCAGTTTACTACACTCGTGATTCAAATTAAACGTTTAGTGATAGTTTTTCTTTTAAAATGAAAAGTACATAGTAGTTCGTACATCCGGACAAAAACACTCAAAACATCGTCCTTAAGTTACAAAGGTCTTACTTCCCAAATATTACTTAATTCTTTTCCTCCTAATTCTGCAATGACAAATTTTCCAGTTCAGTTATCAAAGCTAATAGGGACTCAAAGTGGAAACTAAGTCTAAATAATTCTGCTAGGTAATACTGAAAATAAATTGGATTTCACCTTTTCAAAGGCAGGCATTTAGAAGTGGATGGCCTCCTTGGGAAGTTAACTACTTTGTTGTATATAGTTGGACATCACAAGTTAGTACGGGACGCAAGGAACGTCTGAAGTTATGCAAATAAAGGATTCTTAACAGAAGAAAAAGTACGAAGTTACGGCCGTCCGAAGCTATTTTCGTTGGAGAGTAGAGAAGGAGTGGAGTCATCAGCTGATAATTTATAAGCTGTAATACAGTTATTTTATTAAATAATGGTCTGAAGCTAACATCAAACCTCCATCTACCATACCTCATAACCTCCAATCTAAATTTTGGGCGCTCCATAGAACGAAATGCTAAAACAGCAGCTAAGAAACTTGGCATTCTCCTCAAGGTCAGGCGATATTTTACGCCGAAACAGCTTTTGGTACTTTACCAGGCTCAGGTTCGCTCGTGCATGGAATACTGCTGTCACCTTTGGGATGGTTCAGCCAAGTACCAGCTGGCTGCACTCGATTCTGTGGAACGACGTGCCAAAAGACTCATAGGTGACCATTCGATCACTGCTAAATTGCAGAGCCTCGAACACCGTCGCAATGTAGTTAACATACCGAGCATTCGCACTAAGCGGTTCGATTCTTCATTCATAATGCGAACAGACAACGCATGGAACTCCCTTCCGGCGTCAGTCTTTGCTGAATTCTACAACCTTGGGATTTTCAAGAGCAGGGTGAATAGGCATCTACTGAGATCGCGTGCTTCATCTTCGACCACATCGTCACTTCCCATCAGGTGAGATTGTGGTCAAACTATTGTTACAGTAGTAGTTATATGGACAGTCCATTCCATAATGAATTGTAGCTATAGCTTATTATATAAAAATAACAATTGTTTTAGTAAGATATCGATTCCTGATTTCACTTCCGTTCAATGTTTTCATGTGTATATAACTGTTATAGTATTTTGGAAAGATATAGTTAATATTTATGATAATAATGATTGAAGAGATCAATTTATATTTAATTTACATTTATATCGCTATTGATTAATCGATATTTTTATATATTTTTTTTTTTATGATTGATACAATCTCGTTCGTAAATTGTGGTTAACGGTGCTGGTATCACAATTATTGTATTCTTAGCATATAAGCATAAAATTCATCCATATTGTGATATTGTTTGTTGACCCAAATAAATGAAAAAAAAAAAAAAAAAAAAAAATCTCACCTGATGGAAAGTGACGATGTGGTCGAAGGTGGAAGCGTACTGACCCGGAAGCCTCAACATATTTGGAGGACTGGCCATGTTATCTCTGATAACCGGAACAAAACAATGCTATTAACATTGCTGCTTGGCGGCAGATTTAGATTTAATTTAAAACATTTAAAATGCCCTACCACCTACCAAACCGAGTACTTAAACATGTTGGTACCCCGCTGGGGATCGAACCCGCGACCTCCGAATCGTAAACCCAATGTTGTTTACATTGTTGGTAATCCCATGTACATAAAAAAAAATATTTTTACACTTTAATCTTACACAATACTATTTGTTAACATTTCTAACGCAATTACTTTGATTTTCTGCTTAGTTATTTACGCATACGAGTAATATTACGAGCGGGGCTGCCAGATTGTTTAATTGGATACAGAAACTGCATAAGTAATCGGATTTTCCCTAAGTAATTCTCAATAAAATGTTATGTTTAAATCAGAATATTATACGTGTTAGTAATGGACATGGGGCCATACCGAAAGGGTTATTCAGAAGGTACAATTTGTTCTCGTTCGCTCAGCTGATTGATGTGACGTGCGTGCGCGCACTCTAGGGCTGCCAACAGTTCAATTTAAATGTTATAATCTTTACATTTAGTAACATAGATTAATGAATCATTAACCTGCTATTGTCTAATAATCTTTTTTTTTATGCACAACGGATTGGTACTTGATCTCAATCACACCTGATGTTAAGTGAAGATGAGGCCGAAGGTGGAAGCTTACTGACCCGGAAACCCAAATATTTGGGGAACTGGCTATCTTATCTCCGATAACCGGAACACAACAATGCTATTAACATTGCTGTTTGGCGGCAGATTTAGATAAGATGGTGGTAGCTATCCAGGCGGACATAAAAAATGCTCTACCACCAACCAAACTGAGTACTAAACATATACCCCGCTGGGGATCGAACCAGCGACCTCCGAATCGTAAACCCAATGTTGTTTACATTGAGCCACGGAGGCGGTTTAAAGTTTACAATAAATGGTATCAGAATAACGTAATATACAACTATCTCCCTAATGGGCCAGCTAGATAACAAAAGGTTGTAACTTTCGACTGCAAACTGATTTAATTAAAACTTTGCTCGATATCGAGAGGGAACCGCCCGTCGATCTGTGTGTTTAGGACGATTTCCGAAATACAACTTTTCCATTAAAATTGAAAAGTTGAGGGGCTTCTCATATAGTACGTACTAGGGCCGTCAGCGTGGAAATCACATGTCTTTATACGTTGCCGTGAAAATTTCCCGTATATCCCGTTCCCGTGGGAATATTCCGAAATAATCCTCGCTTTCTCTCGCAGGGCACTAGCTGAAAATCAGTGTCTTACCGCTATAGATGAGGATCCACACTGAGAGATGGCCCATTTGTGGTACAGATACACATACAACTCTATTATATTAGTTTTTATTTTTATTACTGTGAAATAAGGCTACATTTGCTAAGAATAACACCAAGCAGAATTATTGTTGCGTCGAATATTTTTGTATGTGTTTTTGTTATATACAAATAAACGATTTATCTATCTATCTAATAATATTTTCCGTGGAAATTACCTGTTTGATCCCGTGGGAGTCGTCCAAAATCTTTTTTTAGCGAGCACATTCCCTTACAAATTTCGAATTATCCGTTCTTAGGGGACCTCTCCTACCTATACCTTCCTGTCAAACATCTTCATAAGTCAAGTATTTTAGTTTAGTCAGTGAATGTGCCTTTCGCTTACACAATACTAAATTTTTGCCCGCGGCTTCGTATGCCCAGAATAACTCTGCCGCGGATATGTCCCGTTTATCCTGCGGGAATTACTCACTCAGGATAAAAAATATCAGGGTTAGTGCCCCCTTATGCTCGCTCCAATTTGAGTGCGGTTTTTCATATATTAAAGACTAAGTGACAGGGTTATTATATTAGCCATGTTTGATGAAAATCAGTTTCCACAGAGAAACCACATCGTCACTTTCCATCAGGTGAGATTGTGGTCACACGCGTATCCAGTTAATTATAAAAAAAAGTTAAACCGTAATATCTTTTTTGGGTGATATGATGGATGAGAGATGAACGTATTTTTAGAACATAGTGTTTTGATTAACCTTACAAACAACTAACAATTTACACTTTATGTTTACTTAAATGTCTTAAAAAAACTAAACATTTGACGGCCTTTTCGCTACCAGCAAGCCTTGAACACCGCCGTACACGGAAAGAAATGGTTTATATATCGCAGCTAAACAAACTTGGTTGCCGCGATTTAGTTGTCCAATCAAAAATTTTTGTAACCATAGCGATGGCTTTTCTACCTCAATAAAGAGCAGTTAGCTGCAGGGTCAAACAATATTTAGCTGAAAAAATTAGTCAGTACTGCTAAATTCTTTCTTTATCCAGCAATTTGTCCTTATACGTAGTAACAAAGTTGTTGTTTGGCTGTGATAGCAATGGATTGTTATTTACTAGTGCTAAGAAAGTCACGGTTCTTACTAATTTTTATTGTAACTAGCGGCAAAGATACATATTAGTCAACATCACCACAAAACTTCGCAAACTGAACTAAGATATTATCCACAGTATATGTTCTTAACGTCCCGAAATGAATCTATCTAAAAACTTAGCTATATAAGCTTACAAGTTTGTACTTAATTGATAAAAATGACTTGTCTGTTACTACACAATTCAAGTTATTCGTATTTACTAAGACTACTGTGCAACTGCTTTAAATTATTTTGCTTGGTCAAGTAATAATCTTTGCTATCTATTTAAATTTTTCCTTAGTTGATCTCGCTAAAAACTTAAGAACAGTCGCTAATAAGTTTATATGTACTACATAAAATTCCTTGATTATGCAATGCAATTAAACTTATTAGTATCTGCTAAGACTGTTGTGCCACTGCTTCAAATTAATCTTGCTCTGTCAGGTAATAATCTTGGATACATATTTTAAATTTTCCTTAGTTTATCTCGCTAAAAACTTAACAACACTAGCTAAAATGTTTCTATATAATTCATAAAAGTCCTTGCTTACACGATACAATTAAACTTATTACTATCTACTAATATTGTTGTGCAACTACTTCAAATTAATCTTGCTCTGTCAGGTAATAATCTTGGATGTATATTTTAAATTTTCCTTCGTTGATCTCGCTAAAAACTTAATAACACTAGCTAAAATGTTTCTATGTAATCCATAAAAAGTCCTTGTTTATACGATACAATTAAACTTATTAGTATCTGCTAAGACTGTTGTGCCACTGCTTCAAATTAATCTTGCTCTGTCAGATAATAATCTTGGATGTATATTATAAATTTTCCTTAGTTGATCTCGCTAAAAACTTAACAACACTAGCTAAAATGTTTCTATATAATTCATAAAAGTCCTTGCTTATACGATACAATTAAACTTATTACTATCTACTAATATTGTTGTGCAACTATTTCAAATTAATTTTGCTCTGTCAGGTAATAATCTTGGATGTATATTTTAAATTTTCCTTCGTTGATCTCGCTAAAAACTTAATAACACTAGCTAAAATGTTTCTATGTAATCCATAAAAAGTCCTTGTTTATACGATACAATTAAACTTATTAGTATCTGCTAAGACTGTTGTGCCACTGCTTCAAATTAATCTTGCTCTGTCAGATAATAATCTTGGATGTAAATTTTAAGTTTTTCTTAGTTGATCTCGCTAAAAACTTAACAACACTAGCTAAAATGTTTCTATATAATTCATAAAAGTCCTTGCTTATACGATACAATTAAACTTATTACTATCTACTAATATTGTTGTGCAACTATTTCAAATTAATTTTGCTCTGTCAGGTAATAATCTTGGATGTATATTTTAAATTTTCCTTCGTTGATCTCGCTAAAAACTTAATAACACTAGCTAAAATGTTTCTATGTAATCCATAAAAAGTCCTTGTTTATACGATACAATTAAAGTTATTAGTATCTACTAATACTGTTGTGCAACTACTTCAAATTAATCTTGCTCTGTCAGGTAATAATCTTGGATGTATATTATAAATTTTCCTTAGTTGATCTCGCTAAAAACTTAACAAAACTAGCTAAAATGTTTCTATGTAATCCATAAAAAGTCCTTGTTTATACGATACAATTAAAGTTATCACTATCTGCTAAGACTGTTGTGCAACTATTTCAAATTGATCTTGCTCTATCAGGTAATAATCTTGGATTTATATTTTTAATTTTCCTTCGTTGATCTCGCTAAAAACTTAATAACACTGGCTAAAATGTTTCTATGTAATCCATAAAAAGTCCTTCTCTATACGATACAATTAAACTTATGAGTATCTGCTAAGACCGTTGTGCAATTGTTTCAAATTATTCTTGCACTGTCAAATAATAATCTTTGATACATATTAAAAACTTCCCTAGTTGATCTCGCTAAAAACGCACGTTTTATCGCAAACTAATGTCAAAATGCTGCTCTACGATTACTATGTCACTCGTTTTAACAGATTACCACGATAAATACTGTGTTTTCAACTTTATCGCGTATTGCCATGGTTTTTTCTTTTTTTTTTATCAAGGTTGTTATTTAATTTGGCTTCCTTGTTTAGATCTACACGCTCGCTTTTAGAATTCTTCTTTCGGCATTCATTTTAGAAATTGAGGAAAAAGCAAGGGACATTCAGGTTAGAGCTTTTGATGCAGATAGCTGCTCCAAATTTGAAATTGTGCGACTTGTGTGTTCCTGAAAGCGGATATTATTATGTGGGTTTTATGAATCAGCCTTGCCGCGTAGTAAGCACGTTCCATACTATTGCCGTTTACGTGAGCTACAACCGCTCGAGCCCGTTCCATATCATTACCATTCATACTCGTACCGGGTCAGGATACCCCGTCTTGGGTTAGCCCCAGCAGTAAGAAGACGTAGAGACGTAAGAGATGAGGCTCACGTAAACGGTAGGTAATGATATGGAATGGGCTTGAGCGACAGAGGAGTATAATCAGCCACTGTGTCTTACATTCATGGACTACATGATAACGTTCGACTCTGTCGAAATCTGTGCTATTCTAGAATCTCTGCAGCTATCTCAAGTCGATTGGTGAGATATACGAGATGTTGAGATATCTGTTTGACGCCGCTATAATGAATGTGCAACTAACTACAAGATCAAAAGTCAAAACCCATTCAATTACGTGTGGATGTTACTCAGGGGGATGTGATATCCCCGAAGGTTCATCTGCGTACTGGAGGAAGCAAACATGTAAATGGCGAATATATCACAACGTTTCTTCCATTCAGATCTCAAAATTAACATAGACAAGACGAAAGTCATGGCTAATTCTCACGTTGTCTTGAAACCGGTTACCGTCGTTAAGGTCAATATCGAAGTTCCCCAGTCCCCTGGGGGTGCATTATAGAGGCACTGAAGTTCCATGACATGCCTCCATACCTATGCCGAATAGTGGGCGCCTGCCTCTCGGATAGGTTCATAGATTATCCAAAACGTGGTACCGTATTCCACAGGGCTCGGTGCTAGGCCCGCTCCTGTGAAACATCGGTTACTGGGTGCTGAGGGGCGAGCTCATTCCTAGCGCGGATGTCACCTTTTATGCACACGATACGCAGGTGACGGCACGGGGGAGCTCGTACTGGGAAGCGGCACGCCTTGCCACTGTGTTAGTAGCACAAGTGGTGAGGCGCATAAGGATGCTCGATCTGGAGGTGGCCCTACACAAATCCGAGGCACTATGTTTTTATGGCACCCGATACAGAAAAGTGTATAGAATGTATTCACAAATTATTTTTGTTTATATTGTACACGGATTTGCTAGCTAAAGCTAGTAATTAAATAAGTAGTTAATTCACTAAAGACCGATAGTAGGTTCCTATAGCGGTTTGTATTTAAAATTTGAGGACGAATATTTTTAGCAAAATTAACGAAGAACAACTTAGCGACAACAGCTAAAGTTCTTAACTGTCAACTTGGCGGGAACTGACTTTTATGATTTTACTATTGTTCTATAAATTTAAGAAAATGATCTTTTATAAATTTTCTCGTGTCTGGGTGTTCTGGGTAATGCCCCCAAAAGTCGTTACTAAGTTCTCGTAATAAAGGGTATCCTAGTTTGAGGTAAGGTAATCGGTGTCTTCGTCCGGCATTATTATTAATTGAGGACGAATATTTTTAGCAAAATTTACTAATAAGATCTTAGCGACAACATCAAAAGTTCTTAGCTATCAACTTGAGTAACTGACCATTTCTTTGATTTTACTATTGTTATACAAATTTAAGAAAACGATTTTCTCTAAATTTTCTCGGAATTGGGTCATCTGGGTAATACCGCCTGAAATCGTTACCAGGTTCTCGTTTGATGCCAGGTAATCGGTATGATCGTCCGGCATTATTATTATTTGAGAACGAATATCTTTAGCAAAATGAACTAATAAGACCTTAGCGGCAACAGCTAAAGTTCTTAACTATCAATTTGGCTAGGCGACTACTACTTTGATTTTACTATTGCTATACGAATTTAGAAAACGATTTTGTTAAATTTTCTCGGAACTGGTGTTCTGGGTAATGCCCCCAGAGGTCAGTTCTCGTTTGAGGCCAGCTAGTCGGTGTAATCGTCCGGCATTATTATTATTATTTGAGGACGAATGTCTTTAGCAAAATTAACTAACAAGAACTTAGCGACAACAGCTAAAGTTCTTAAACTATGGTTTTTTTTTTCATTTAAGTGGGAAACCCCATATGCTCGTGGTAAATATCCAGTTATATTATGAGCTACTAATAAGCTTAATGTCGAAAATAATAAATAATAATATTTCCTCTAGCTTTCCTCGCCAAAATTTGACTGTGCAGCGGTTTTTAAAGTCAACTCCGCGCTTTTTTGTAAATAAATATTGACAACATTGCTGCCGGTCCGCATTCAGTTCAGCGAAATGTTTCGCCATTTACGATCCGAAAAAATACGACAAATTACCTACTAGTACCCATTTAGGTTACCTAGGAGAAAAATGACAGGCGATTGAGGCTATTTCAGGATTCCTGTTCATTGATAGTTTCATAAAATGCGTAACGCCTACGAGTTTCGCTTTCAGATAACTTTAATATATTGATATGTATGAATGGTAATATGCACCTTATGTTAGATAACGATGAATTACGATATTTTGATCTTTAAATAATATATTTTTTTATGTATGACTTTTTCACCTGATGTGGTGAAGTGATGATAAGGCCGAAGATGAAGCACGCGATCTCAGTAAATGCTATTCACTCTACTCTTAAAGATTCCAAGATTATAAGATTCCGGAAAAACCGACGGAATATAACTTATTATTACAAACCCTAGGTAATGAAACACCCTTCTTTTATTATTTCTTAAGTCCAGTCCAGTAAGCTTTTCACACCAATTTTTTTAAAATAACTATTTAATTAGACATTAGATTTATTAAGACATTATAAAAATAAATTTCTATTACAAGTTAAAGTTCACTTTCGTTAAATCTTTCGAAATGTAACGCTTTAACGTTTAACGAACTTCATTAATTTAATGACGGGTAATTTCTTTTGCTATAACGTAAAAAACCGTAATAATAATATCTATACATACAAGCGTCGTCATTGGTCTCGCGCTTGACCTGTTTTTATAGCTTTAAAGTATACTTGATCCAAAAGAAATTGATTGGGGTATTTTATATATTTTATTCTGGTGAAGTATTGCGGTCCTGGCGAAATATTTCTGAAAATAAATTAAACAGGCGAATTGACGGTAAACGAAAGATGCGGTAAACAAAATGGAATTTCATACTAAGTGATACGATCGTGACAATACTTTTAGGGCATTCAAAATCTGAAAAATGAAAATGTCAATGAGTATAACAAAATAGTCTATAAATAATAACAAATATTGGGGAAAATACAAAACGATTACAATGCCATATAGGTATTCCCACGGTCACACATACAATATCGGAAGCTTTACGCTGACCAAAGCGCAACCGCGCGCGTTAATATTAATTATGAAATTATAGACATTCATTTACAATTTTATTTGTTATTCTTGTTTATTGAAGTTTGGCGGTTTTTTTTTTGAAAAAATAACATTTTGGATAAGAGAATTTTTAATCTGGCTAAAATTGGAAAATTACATCTGGCAACCCTGCGTCAGTCGGCGTCGGCGCGAAATACTCGGTCTACTACTTTTAGTCGTTCCTCGGTTGAGTATGTGTCGAGTCGAAATTTTCGTAAAAAAGGTTAGTTTGTGATTTCAAGTGCGTTTATAGTATATAGATCAAGAAATTACTATGTCACGACTGCTCAGTAGTAATTCGAAGGTAAGTACCTACATGATTCGTCGCAAAAAATACTTATAAAAGGTACCAAGTGAAACTGAGACGTAATAATGGAGCCTACCTAGCGCAGGCGCAACTCGGTAAAGGAAAAATGGGGCGTGAGTTTGTGTGAGGTATACATATAACTACAATGCCCAAGGACTTGTATGGACTTCTTATTCTTCAATTTAAGAGCTATGCTCTTGTCGGTGGAGTAATGACCACGTCTCTCTACTTTCCGCCCTCAATTTAATGGACTAGCACGGAGTAATTCCTACATGTTTATTGTTTTCGTTGCTCAACTCCTTATATTGTAGCGAAGTGCCTGAGGTGAGCATTGATAAAATTTAGGTTTATATGTATTGAGTATTAACGGGCTAACATCGATGACCAATTTATAGTGGTGAACTTTAGTCGGTAAAAGCCAGAGTATGACTGTATTTTCCAAAAAAGGTAAGGAGACCTCTTCAGATACCACAATGCGCCAATTTATGGGATGAACGTGACATGTTGAGGGGCAAACTACTCTTACCTACTTAATGTATTTACAAGAAAAATAATGACGTCATGCAAGATATTTACTTATTTCTTACTGTTATGGTTGGTTTATTTTTGCAGAAGAAGGAAATGAGAAGAGTCATCTATCCTTGCTTACTTAATATTCATTGGAGAAAATTTTCCCAAAAATTGGCGAACGATTAACCTTCATGGAGCATTTAGAAAAAAATAAGAGCAAGTTCTTAAACCCAGGTACCCAGGGCACCAGGTAAGAGAATTAAAATTTAGAAAAATGTTTGGCTAATTATATTGGCTATTTAATCCTAATTGCACAAATATCTACAATATGTTTGTTGTGTAAATATTTATACCTCCGACCACAACATTTCTATGAAGGTTTTTAATTTGCCTGAGTTGATTTCGCTATTATCTTAGATGTTTCATAAAAAAAACCTTGTTTATACATTACAATGGGTATGTTAAAAAAACTTAATACCTGCCAATAACATCCATTT
Organism: Oegoconia quadripuncta; assembly: GCA_949316235.1. Taxonomy (NCBI): domain Eukaryota; kingdom Metazoa; phylum Arthropoda; class Insecta; order Lepidoptera; family Autostichidae; genus Oegoconia; species Oegoconia quadripuncta. Next base: position 2,130,619 of record OX438741.1, on the reverse strand, counting down.
GTAGTATTTTGATTTTAATGATTGATAGTTTCAGTTGGCATTTGACGGCCTATTCATTTCATCATTGTCAATTTAAAATATAATAGTTCAAGTTAGTTTCCTATAAAAGTCTTATTTTTCATAAAAAAAATAGAAGAAAATATAATATTTTTTAGCATGCCCAATCTAACTTATTTGTATCTGCTAAGACTTGTGGTGCAACTACTTCTAATTAATTTAGCTCTATCAAGTAATAATATTTGCTATGTATTCTGAATTTGCCCTAGTTAATACAACACATGCTAATATGTTTACCTCCTTCAACCTGCAGAAATCCACTGCCGAACAGAGGCCCACCTGATAGTTCTCTATAACACCTCTAACAGTCCCTTGGTTCTAGTGCTATCCCATGAAAGTTCACATCTTTCTATAGAGCTTGTTACATAATGAATCAAAAAATAAAACACGAAACCTAAGTTTTCGTTTTCACGTTGAAACATTAGCGCGACCGCCCCCCAACAGGGTATGTATGCACCATAACTGTAGCATAAATCTTATAATTAAATATTGATTGAACATGTAACAAATTAATGTCATTTTCAATAATATCCCTGGTATGTATAATATGCACCACAACTGTAGTAAAAATGTTATAATTAAATATTGATTCAACATTTAACAAATTCATATGTTATAAAATCTCACAAATAAATGATAAAAAAGTAAAATAAACAGACAGGCTTAACAGAGTGATTTTGTTAAGGAACCCTAATTAAAGATTTCAAAATTCTGAGTTCACATTTAAACACATATTTCAGACGAAGAGCAAGAAGATGTTTTACTCTGGATGAAAAATAATTGATACAGTTGATCACGTGAAAGAAAATTGGCATAATAGTACTTCAGCAAGACTTTATAATTTCATGAAAAACAACATGCAAATTCATTAAGACATGAAGGAGTTTGCTGCACTCAAAAGGCTTGATGGTTACAGACTGGTAGAATTTTTTTTTTAATTATTTTTAAGCGTATTCTAAAGTATGATGCAATTAAACTTCTTAAACAGTAATCCCAGAAACCACGGTTTATTGACAAGTTTAATCAATGGTTCTCCATTATTAGTAACATTTCAATTGTCGTGGTGAAGTATTTGTTTTTGATTAAACACCATAATTATCAGCTAATGATGTCGATTTTGTTGTTTTAATCTAAAACCAGTTTTAAAGTGGTACTGTCCCTTTCTTCCTAGAACAGCACTACTCCAAAACTGGTTTTAGTTTGGTTTATTTTGTATACAACAGAATGGACACCATTAATGTCGATTGTGTTGCAAACAAATTAAACTAAAACCTGTCTTGGAGTCTTGCTGTCGCACCATATTGTTCAAAAGAGAAAGGAACAGTATCAATTTAAATTTGGTTTTAGTTTATTTTGCGTACAACAGAATAGACATCAATAATGTTTTACTTTGATAGTAATAATTATCTATGAACAACAACGAAATTTTACTAACACTTATTATTTCCGCAGCTCGAAATCGACTTCACAATATGCAGCTCTATATTGAATGGCCTACTGTGGCGGCTTTTATTACTAGTAAAATAAAACATTAATAATAATGGGATTAATGATTGCTTTACAGCAGGTAGTTACATATTTAATCTCTACTTAATTTTTTTACCTTTATTTAACATCAGCGTATCCATGTTACGACTTAGCAGTGATACTGACACTTTTTGTACCTACTTTAAAATTCGTACCTCTGAATTCCGAACCGTAATTATGATATGGTTTCTTTTAAAAAACCATTATATCATTTGTTTGTAGTCGTTTTCCTCCTTTCATCAGTACAAGATTTGGCGGGATTGTATTAACAAATGATAGTTCTTACTGAAATTTTAAATTGGAGTCTTTTGTTATCTATAAAGTATTTATATTTATTTACAGATGGAAAAAAGTTAACATTTTGAGATCACTGTCATCCCTATTTGGTGTCAAAAATATTGTAACGTACAAAAATAAGCAATGGCGGCCATCCAAAATGGAGTCACGAGATGGATTAATACAATAGGTATGTCAAAGGAAGTAGCTACCTTAGAACATTCTACGTCTATCAATAAGCGCAGAATATGGCTGAAACTAAGCTATTCAGCTGTTGCTGTGCGACAATTGCGAGCTTATTCAGATTTATGTCACTTTAACCATTTACTGATCTAACTCTTATCAATTTTAAGTATTAAATAGCATGTTCTTAGACAGGGAAGTTGACGTGCTCAAGACACAATAGTCAGTGACAAGTACGTACTTATGTACTTAAGATTTCAAAAACGAAAAACTCGTGCTTTGCATTTAGAATCGAACCGTTGATCTCGTTAATGCGAGACGTCAGTCATTCCCCCAACGACGAGCTGTCACTACTTGAACTAAGCTAAATTAACTCTTTAAAATTAAATTAAAGCAACTGTTTGTCTTTCAAATTAATAAATTTAAAAAAATCATACAAACTCATGCTGACTAGCTCCTCAACCTAACTGATTTGTATGAAATTTGGCTTAGGGTGTTTTCTACTCCTTGCCTATGCAAATATTTGACATAACATATAATGTAATATGCAATACCTTCGAGAATATCAATACTTATTATAACTAGGCTTCTAATATATGAAAATGAGAGCAATAGAGATAGATGAAAAGTTATGTATTGTCTTCTGAGTTTTGACACTTTTATTTCGGCTTCAATGTCTATTTAAAGTAATAATTTTCAGGACTTTTCGGAGATTCAAACAGAAATAAATAAGAAAAAGTTCTTGGAATTCAGTCTGAACTGCGGACCTCTACTGGTTGCGGTATCACCGGATGAAGACGCTATAAAAAGCTGCTCCATCGTTATAAACGACGTGTTGTACAACTTTGACAATCCGTTAAAGGCTTTCGTCACATATTTTAAAATATTTCACGCCCTGAATTGCGTTTTAATAAAGTCTTGATTAGTATGTATATTGTTTCATATTCTAAATAACTTCAAGTGGCTCTTAACAGTATGTTAATAGTTAAGTTAAAATTTATATCATTTACTAGGAATGTTAAACATGTTAATGTCCTACCTTGGGGAAGTCAATTTGTAGCAATTTAGCATAAGCTTACTTGTGACTAATACCGACATTGGCACATGTTAGTGTATTACTCTTTTCGCTACCACAGTTTGTTTTAGCACCAGGTCAAATATACATTGTGAAAGTGATGTTGAATTAGTTTATTAGTTTCGAAGCATCACTTAGTTCCCAACAATATAAATCCGGCTATAAAGAATTGTTTCATAGCACCAACCAATAGTTTAGTTGCGATCAATAATTATGAAATAAATTACCAAATATTCTTTTCACTGCCACAGTTCTCTTTATTAGTAATATTAAACTAGTTAATTTGCTACCTTAAAACAGCGTTTTCATGGCACTTTACAGTAGCTATGTATGATCAATATTGATATTAGCAAATATAAGTAAGTCTATTCACCACAGCCTGCTTTATTTATTAGGTATATATTCAACAAGTTGACTGAGGGAAACGTTTTCGTAGCACTTCATAGTACTTAAGTTGTGATTGGACATTTATTGGTCAAACATATTTTATTGTTTGTATGTCAATATGAACATTATAATACAATAAAACTTTAATAAATAAATCTCTACTCACAACTACTGCTAAGTGCTACAAAAAACGCTTCTCTAATGTAGCAAATTAATTTGTTATATATACCTAATAAAGCGGGCTGAACAGTTAATTAAATTAGCTAATATTATTATTGATCAGAATTAAGCTATTGTTGAGTTCTACGAAAACGCTTTCCTGAGGTAGTAAATCAACTTGTTTAATATAGCTCATAAAACTGGTTGTTGTAACCAAGAGAGTTACATATATTTGCTAATTTCGTTATTGATCACAACTAAGCTACTGTTAAGTGCTACGAGAACACTTCTCTAAGACAGTTAAGAAACTAGCTGTGGTAGTTAAAAAGGTTACTTACATTTGCTAATATGTTATTGATCACAACCAAGATACTGTTCAGTGCAACGAAATCAGTTCCCTAAGGTAGCAAAGAAACTCAACTGTGGTAGCTAAAAGAGTTGTTACATTTGCTAGTATCGTTATTGATTATAACTAAGCTACTGTTAAGTGCTACGAAAATACTTCCCTAAGATAGCAAAGAAACTGTCAGTGGTACCTAAAAGGGTTACTTACTTTTGCTAAATCGTTATTGATCACAGCTAAGATACTGTTCGTGCAACGAAATTACTTCCCTAAGGTAGCAAAGAAACTGGCTGTGTTACCTAAAAAAGTTACTCACATTTGCTAACATTGTTATTGATCACAACTAAGATACTGTACAGTGCATCGAAATCACTTCCTTGAGGTAGCAAAGAATCTGGCAGTGGTACCTAAAAGGGTTCCTTACATTTGCTAATATCGTTATTGATCACAACTAAGATACTGTTCAGTGCATCGAAATCACTTCCCTGAGGTAGCAAAGAAACTGGCTGTGTTACCTAAAAGGGTTACTCACATTTGCTAATATTGTTATTGATCACAACTAAGATACTGTTAAGTGCTACGAAAACACTTCCCTAAGTTAGCATAGAAACTGGCAGTGGTACCTAAAAGGGTTCCTTACATTTGCTAATATTGTTATTGATCACAACTAAGATCTGTTAAGTGCAACGAAATCACTTCCCTAAAGTAGCAAAGAAACAATGCTTTCGTAGGTAAAAAAGTTACTTACAGTTGCTGATATCGTTATAGATCACAGCTAATACATTGATAACTACTACGAAAACATTTCCCTGAGGTGGCAAATAAACTTGTTTAACGTACCTAACAAGAGGCTGTAATATTGAAAAAAGTTACAAACATTAGCAGCTATGTCCAAGAAGCTCTTCAGGTATAGCTACTTATTTAGCTCAGTGAACCATTAATATCGGATGCTTAAGCAAAGTAATTTAACAGTCGGTGGTAATTGATTTAGATGTTAGTTCTAAATAATATCCAATTCCACATCAAAGTAACTTGTCAGTAACGACTAAACTTGATAAAATATTCGTTGAAGTAGCTAAAACTTTACAAACTATTCCTAATTTTCTCTGTTGTTGTACCTAACTGATTAGTTATCACAACTCAAAGGTATTAGCGGTGCAGCTCTATAACGAACACTGTTACCTGTCACTACTAAGTATTGCTAAATATTGGCTAAACCAACTAACGTACTCCAGCACCGGTCGGTAAATTTGATAAATATTGACTGAAACTACTAACTTACTTATCATCGGTAGCAAATTTTTTTGATTTGGTACCGAAAGGATTCGTTGTCAGTGGGTTCGATATTCAGCATTCGATATTTGATGGCTAAGAATCCTTAGCCATTGCTGCTAATTTCATAGGTCTAGTTCATAAATGATTAGTTGCGTGTGCTAAAGGATTTAACTGCTGCAACGAGGAAAAGTTAATCATTATTGCGAAACTTGATGACTTCTTTAGTTAAGACAGCTAAGATTACAGAGCCACAGCTGCTTATTTCTTGGGTCTAGTACTTAAATAATTGGTTGCTTATGCTAATAAATTAACTGCTACAACAAATAAAAGTTAATTATTACTGCGAAATAAATGACTTTTTGTTTAAGACGGCTAACATCCCTTAGCCATTGCTGCTAATTTCATAGGTCTAGTACTTAAAATATTAGTTGGCAGTGATGAAACTTTACATATCATCACTAAATAAATACCAAAAATTGCTAAAAAAAGTCTCAAAAATTTGCTACAGTTGCTAAAACTGGCCAAAATAAATTTGTCGGATTGCTAAGGTACTTTCGTTATTAGGTTTAATTTAATTAGTTAGCACTGCTAATTTCGCCCAGCTAAAAACTTTTTCCTGTAGTTGCTAATCTCTTGCCTATCCGTATAGTTTGGAAGATTTTTAGCTAACAGTACCCAATTTTAGCTGTGGTATCTAATCTGTTCTTTGAGTGTAGGGTCGCATGCCTTTCAGTATTTTACAGGATATATTTCGGTGTGTGCGATGGAATTGCACGATCTTATTCCACCGTCCCCTTTCCATCTTCGGACAACCAGTCAACATACCGAACATCCGCACTAAGCGCTTTGCTTCATCATTTATAATGCGGACTGCTAAGGTATGGAACTCACTGCCCGCGTCGGTTTTCCCGACACTTACAACCTTGGGATCTTCAAGTCTAGAGTGAATAGGCATTTACTGGGTGCGCGTGATACATCTTCGGCTACATCGTCACTTTCCATCAGGTGAGATTGTAGTCAAACGCGAAACCAGTTTTTAATAAATACAAAAAAAAAAAAATGCAATCTCTTCCAGGCAGACCTTCATCATCAGCCCCGTAAACATTCCACTGCAGTGATAAGGGCCTTCCCCCGTATATGAGAGAGTATGGGCCGTAGTTCACCACGCTGGCCCAATACGGGTATAGGACTTCACATGTCCTTTATTTCCCAAGCTTGCAGTTTCCTTGCGAAGTTTTCCTTCACTGGTACATGGCATGCGTGAGAATCGAACGTGGACCTGCCAAATTGGGAGATCGCGTCTCAACCGCTGAGCCACCGACGCTCGCTTCGAAAAGATAGGCAGACCTATGTTTTCGAAATTCAAAACAAGTAATCACCATAATCTTCCTGACCTTATCGCACTCTAGGCGAGGTCGCCACAACATGTTTTCCTCTTCCTCGCTCCCCTATCAGCTGTCATCTCCGTACTTACCTCTTTCACACACATATCAACCTCACGCAGTCACCATCTTCGGTCTTCCTCTGCTTATATTCCACATTCATAATTAGTACTTGTCTCGTTATGTGCCTCATCCCTCCTCATAATGCTCCCAAACCGTGCTAACCTATGACTCCTCAACTTTTCTGTTATGGGTACCAAGTACTTCAAGACTTCCTCTGATATACTCATTAAACGACTTCAAAAAAGGAGGAGGTTCTGTATTCGGGGCGTATTTTTACTGTTTTGTTGATTGTGTATTTTATAGGCTAGGCAGGCACCGACTTCAAAATGTACCTATTGTATATATTTTTAATTTCATTATTATACCTAACTTAATAGTTATTGTATAGCATATAAATTGTATTGTATTCTCATTATATATAATAGTGTATATCTATCTATAAAGAACATTCTGCTCTGGTTTATTATTTCATACCTTTCAGTTATTATTATTGCAGTGGTTTAATTAAATAATTTTTTCCGGGTTTTTTTGAAGTCGTTTTTTTTTTATATACTTTTTTTCTGGTCCCTTATCCATTCTAGTCACGCCACACATCCATCTTAGCATTCTCATCTCTGCCACAAGCATTGTACTTCTTTCATTCGTCTCTTTCATTGCCCAATACTCAGATCCATACATGATGGTCTTATGATTGTCTTGTAAATTTCAAAACAATTAATAAAGTACTTTTATAAAAATGGAATGTTAAGATGATCTGTCCCTCTGGAATCTCGTGACGGTTAACTTCAAATGCTGTATCTGCAGAATTAGGGAAACATAGTTTATGTGTCGCCCTTTTGCGAATGGAATTTTTAATGGTTGCCGGCGATCGACTCGTTTAACGGTCGAATGCGGAGGTACGAATACATTTAAAGTTATTTACGATAGTTTAGCTTCTGTCGAGGTGGCCGTTTTAAATATTCAGTACATTGATCAATTATGTGCTTTATATTATAGGTTACAAGGAAATTGGTATAGTACTTTTCAGCATACGTATGAAAGAAAGTCCCACTTCCCCTCAGCAAATGAGAGTCAAAGCCAAAGAGGCTAGCACTAATAAGTGTGCAATACAATATACTTTATTAAATTAATTATTTTATCATATTCTTGGCTTTCAGCTGTTTAGAATCACTTCAACTATACACGATTTTAAAGATAAACTGACCAACCTAGTACATACCAGCCAAAGAAATCTAGCTCTTCCAACAATTTCCAATAACGAATTCGTTATAATTCTACCAACCGTTAACGTCTTCCCCGGATATCCGGACCCGGCGACCCGGATAATAAGGCGGAAAGTGCATTGGATCCGGACCTTGTTGCAATGCCTTGGCGGCATTCCAAATTCGAAAAATTGGAGTATAAACGGACAACCTCGCTTAGCCTGAGTTCGTAACAAGTTTCTTCTTTTGACAAATGGATAATGGCACGTATTCATATGTCAAGTCTAGTGTAAACCTCTCTGTCGCCCGGTCCCACGCAAAAATTCAAAGGGTCAAGTATCTCGGCGAGCCTGTCATATTTGCGAAAATACCTGCTTCTACTGGGTGTATTTGTAATCTCTGAAAAGCAATAGCTACGGGAATATATTATCTATGGATATAATGAATGAACACTACTGCAGCTACAATACAAAAAATCAGAAAAATGTTACGAGTTGTAATATGTGGGTATCCCTATATCCACGATATAATTGGTATTTTTACGGAAAGTACAAATTTATTTCATGTTTTGTTCTTAAGAAACGGGTAATTCAATAAATCGTTTTGAGAATTGGAAGCTCTATGGCAAGTTTCAAAGCCTGTTCTAATAAAAAACAGTAGTTGGAATTCTATGGCTAATACTCCAAAGAGAAAAAATATTTTCGCAAATACAGACTAAATATCATAGCTAACATAACATGGCGCACGTTATTGGATGCGGAATTTAATAGAGAACAAGTTCAAACAAAATGCAAACGAATTGGAACTCTATAATCATTAAACGGAAACTATGTGCCAAAGGCTATTATAAAATTTCTGACTATCTGGATGATAAGAATGCGTGGACATGAACCGCTCGCCATTATCCAGTATATTTTATTCTTATTTTCTTTGTCGAATCATAAATTTTACAATTAGGTATCTCAAATTGTATTTGTATTGACTTATTTAAAAAGAGCAACCCTGGAGTTTCTTGCTCGTTCTTCTCTGGGGAGACTGCCTACGAAATAAAAACATTTTTGATTTTGATTTTACAATTGAGAGTTGAAAGTTGGGTGTCCGTGGGCACCGATCGGTGTGCGCGAGTGTTGTCGGTATAAAAATTTGTGCCCGCGTCCGTCTAAAGGTTAAGAGGGTTTATTCTATCCAGTGGCGGCCATTGGATGATAAATTAAGATTTCTTTTGAAATACAAAATATATCAAAAAAATCGCTCTGACCTGCACGCGAGAAGCGGCAGTCCGAAATATTTATATTTACTGTATAGGCTAACCCTAAATACTTGAAAATTTACAAACGCTTTATAAGCCTGTTTTAGTTAAGTATGTTTCGTCACTTTCTTTCATTACAACATTTCCTTATGAACGACAGAGACAAAACACGCCTTAACGCTTTTATAATAAGGTTCCAGTGGACATTCAAAATTTACCGTTAAATAAATTCAAAACCATCATAAAACAGACATTATTTACCAAAGGCTATTATAAAATTTCTGATTATCTGGATGATAAGCAAGCATGGACGTAGACCGCTCAGCGATATTCAGCCTAATTATACAATATAATATAATTATAACCCAAATTTATTTAAAAGAGCAACCCTTGAGTTTCTTCCTCGTTTTTCTCTGGGGAATTAGCTTTGTGAATGAGCAATAATGTCAAAAACTTTAATAATAAGATAAGAAATGTGACGTTTTCAAGTGATAATTTTTATCCTACGAAATAAATATTTTTTTGATTTTGATTTTGACTACCTCGCAATAGCCAGTTTGCGAAAATACACCGTTTTTAAATCAGTTCTGCCGATTTGGCTCTACAATGGTTTAGGCATATCGCGCTACAGAGGTTACCCGGAAACCCGGTTACCCGGAATCCCCAACACATTTGGGGGACTGGCTATCTTATCTCTGACAACCGGAACACAACAATGCTATTAACATTGCTGCTTGGCGGCAGATTTAGATAAGATGGTGGTAGTTAGCCAGGCGGACATTTAAAATGCCCTACCATCAACCAAACCGAGTACTTAAACATGTACCCCGCTGGGGATCGAACCCGCGACCTCCGAATCGTAAACCCAATGTTGTTTAAATAGAACCACGGAGGCGGTATTCCGGGAGGGTATAGCTAATAGAAGCATGTTAAAAGGAATTGTAAGGGGGCGAGTGAAGAAAAATGCAGATTGATATCAACAGATGTGGCACCGTTACAGACAGACACACATACACACATGGACCTTTTATATAGTTACTTTTACTACTGAACTTGCTAGTCATTACGGAAGTCCAGAAATTCAGCGCACTCGCATTGGATTTGTGGACGCTTCTCCACAAATTCAATCCGAGTGCGCTTAAAGTGTTGTTTTAGCAAAGTATCTACTTAACAAGACTTGGAATATATTGGAGTAGTTATTTTAGTGTGTTAGTCCCTAGCACATTGAAATCAGCTTTTCGGACATCCTGCTTAATTTATAAGACACTGCGCTTTTAAAATGTCCTTTACCGTTACCATATTATAAATGAAGTTTGGATGTTTGTTGCTCAATCACGGCGAAACTGATGAACGGATTTGGATAAAATTTGGTATATAGGTAGAAAATACTCCAGACTATAACATAGAATATTCTTTATCCCCATAAAGTGAGTAGTTCCCGCGGGATAAACAAATGAAACATATCTGGGATGAAGTAAATCCACGCAGGCTAAGCTGCTGGTTTCTAATAGTATGTAGCTTAAAAAATAAATAAAAAACACGCTAAAGTTTGAATCTTTAATAGCACAGTGAATAGGCATTTACTGGGATCGCGTGCTACATCTTCGACCACATCGTCACTTTCAATCAGGTGAGATTGTGGTGAAACGCGAATCCAAACAATCATAAAAAAAAGTTTCACTATCCAACTCCTGGCTCCATCATCAGACTCGTCAAAACGAATTATATAAGCCTAAACTCCTGGGGTTTACAAGTAGCCACTGAATCGCAACCGTTCATTTAAATAAAATACACCCTGATCAAAATCTGCAAAGTAATGTTAAACGAGAAACTAAAGAAATTGGGTAATTTTGAAAATAAATCTTTTTCGTTTTTGGGTTTATATTATATGTACTTCTTGGATTTAGTGTGATGTCACATAGCGGTGCAAGAAATTCACGCTTCGAACTATACGTTTTTTGTCAAAATATCACGGGTAATTTCGAAGTTCTGAGGGGACAGATGAACACACATACATACCCACATAGATACATATACACCGTGGGTAAGATATGCGACTGACTTGAACTATCGATTCTACAACTTAATTAAAAAAAAGTGCGATGGAATAAATTCACGCTTTCAATAATACCTCATTTGTTCAAAAATCGAATAGTTTCCAAGTTCGGGGTGAACAGATAAACATATTCACAGCCACACATATACATACACATAATATGTTAAAATTATAACTCCTTTGGCATAGTCGTTTTAAAAAGATAACTCTCCACCTTGTAATTAACGTCAATTTATACAATTCTCGAACTAAACCAATAGGTGAGCTATTGACGTACACAAAAGCAATCATTTGCAAGTTGCAGACCGTAATGGTCGTCCGCTGCCAAGTTTTAGTTTTCAATTTTATTCCGCTATTGTAGTTCGGTTTGAATTCAGAACGGCTCAGCAATTTGTGAAACTTTTTTTCTATTGTACCGCGTTGTTGGAGAGCCATTTTGTTACCGGGATTTTTATTAGGTTCGGAAAGTCACCATAAAGTGGAAATGTATTGATAACGCTTCGACGAACTGGGATTTAGTCAACTATATGTCGTTTAAAATATAGTTTTCGATCGGTTCTTTAAATACTCAACTGCCTAACCTGTTTCAACTTTTAACAACAACAATTAATAATAGTTACTCCCGTAAGTTTTCCAGACTTGTGTAAGGCGTTCGATTTTGTTGACGTCATAATAACTTAAGGAAATCAGGTAGGTAATTAGGGGAGGAGGACACAACTGGATAGGACGTCATTTGACGAATTGATTACAATGTACACAAACAGCAAAACTTGGTGGAGTAAATATAAATTTGCTAATTAAGAAACAATTTAGATTGGAATTCTTATTAAATAATACAAGAGTTCCTCAAGGCGATGTTCTTGGACTATTGCTGTTTCTGATATTTACATTTGCATGCTTTTATTTAGCCGATGCTATAGCAAGAAAACAGTTGGACTGATACAGTCAATATTCATAAGCTAAGTATCACTTATATCACAAGTATCACTTGAAAACATTACATTTATTTTAAAATATATTATAATTACTGTTCATTCACTCATTTTTTTATTATTATTTATTCACGCAGTTGACTCCCCACAGTAGAAGCAGTAGTAAACTCAAGGGTTGCTGATTTGAGAAAACAAGGAAATATAATTAACATATAGTGCGGTGTCAAATAAATATTATGTCTATGTTTTAATAATTATTGTAAAAAAGAATGGTCGCGTTTTAACCAATGTTTACTTTTTAGGTAGCTGCGTGCTCTTTTACAAAATATTTAATATACTTCCATTGTACATGTATAAAAGAACCGTGTCTCTTTGTTATGCCTTATCCTGAGTATTTTTAAACCGTACCAAGAGGGGTTAGTGCGAGACACGCACGTCAGGCACTACACCATTCTGTGCCAACTTTCCCTTTGAACTTATCGTATCTATACACCATAATTTACTTATAACATAAGTTGAAAAGCAAACCCTCGACCAAAACTTAGTTATATTGTCTCAACGTTCAGTTCAGTTAACGTCCTGTGTCTGATGGGATAACGAAATAAACCAACTGTTTTAAAAGTTAAGAAAGAAGAAGAAAGAAAACATTTAGTTCGCACTTTGACGTCCGTACATTATAAAATAAAACACATACACAAAAATACACAAAAGTGTGTGTCTTTAAAAGTTAAATATCTTTGAAAAGGCTGATCCGATTATCGTCGCATATCGACTTTAATCTTAACCCTTCATTACTCGCGCGGCGTTCATTTCGCCCCAGTGCAGTTTCAAAGTTGTGTCATTCCTCGAATTTTGCAACTATCTTCTTCCTAAAATGTGCATTACTTCATAATTTACTTGCATGTGTGTACTAGGGTTGCTTTGTTGAGTCTGGGGTTCAAACCTACAAACCTCACGCGAGCACATTCGTGACTTTTTTGGAAGTGCGATTGAACTATTACAAAAATATTTGAAGCGAAGTATGGAGATTGAGAGACCCGAATCTTCTACAACACCTACATCAATTTTCAAAGGCAGATGTACATTTTGTCCAAGATTTAATACGCGAAAATGAAATCACGATGGGTTAACTTTGTAATGAACATTTGACTATGCTAGGTATGTGCTGATTGTTCTCAAAATTATAGTTTTCTAAATTGTAACGTGGGACGTTAAATTTATTAATTATTTAGTCCTACAGATTTATTTGATTATACAGATTTCAAAATAAAAATCTCAAATTTTGTATTACAACTTTGATTTGAAAATTTAAGATCCCTACGCGAACATTTATGTAACTTTAAATGCGCGAGCAATTAAAGGTCAAATATAAAGCAAACCGTACACAAATTTGGTCGCGCATTATTGAGATACATCCGTACAAAGATACATAAAGCCGGCAAATAGTTAACACCTTTCGTTTTTCGTCGGAAGTTAAAAACCTTGTGTAGTTCTCTTACAATTGTGAAAAGTGGCCAATATTATGCTTCAGCAGCAATGGTGGATACATCCTTTGAGTTAGGGGGTCACGTGTTTATGTGAGGCCATCATATTTAGTACGTTTTTGGTAAACAATTTTGTGAACATTTAATCTCCATTTGAACACATTTCCAGTCGTTATTTCTAGATAGCCGCGGGCCTACTGCATTGCTTAAATCAATTTCATACCATCCTGTCTCTTCAAACTGAAGTACATACTAAAGAGCTAACCACATTTCCATTGAAATAGACCATTTCAAGCAGTAAATGCCTACAAAATGGCTGTTGGCGAATCTCTGGCCTACAGTTACACCGTGCTGTAATACTTATCCTCTAAAGTTTGTTTTTTGCTTGTAAAGTGCTTTATTAATAATGAAATAAACAATTTTATACATCTCAGTCTCAAAGACTAAGAGAAACGAACGTAACACAATATTTGACAGGTCTATTACAAACTCTTCACAATCAACCAAATAGAATAGGTTCGTGAAAAACATCTAAAAAGTCAAATTTCCGGTTGGTGAAGGAAAATATTTTTAGTTAATAGTCGGCCTTGGAGTTTGCCCCTCAATAGCTTCTCTTTAAGCAATTCCTGCTTTTAAGTGGCCGTGAAAGTGTAGATGTGTTGGTGGGAGGTGTTTCAGGTGAGTATGGCCTGATTTCCAGTGCCTTTGCCTGCTGACCAAATCAAATCAAATCAAAAAAATATTTATTTCGTAGGATAAAAATTATCACTTGAAAACGTCACATTTTCATCTTAATATTAAAGTTATTGACATTATTGCTCATTCACAAGGCTGTTTCCCCAGAGAAGAACGAGCAAGACACTCAAGGGTTGCTCTTTTAAATAAATTTGGGTTACAATTATATTATATTGTATAATTAGACTGAATATCGCCGAGCGATCTATGTCCATGTTGCTATCATCCAGATAGTCAGAAATTTTATAATAGCCTTTGGTAAATAATGTATGTTTTATGATGGTTTTGAATTTATTTAAAGGTAAACTTTGAACCTTATTATAAAACCCTTAAATGACTTAGTGACTTTGTGTAAAAGGCTGACATGAACAGCAAGTTTATAAGTCTTTTAAACGTAAGTAATTTTTTATATAATTTATGTTTCAGACAGCTGAGCATTCCACTCAGAACGTTCCACTTACTGCCACTAGTTTGCATGTAGTGTCCGTTATGTTCGGAGAACAAATTCTTTAAAGATCATAGAGGTTTAAATGTGCATTTTGGCAAGGTGCATAAAAATGCACATTCAAACTCTGAACCATCATTTCAGGCCACTGCATCTCTCAACCAATCGTCGTCTTCATTTTGGCAATTGATACGTTCACAGAAAAACAATATCCCTTTGCTCCAGAGAATTCCTCGCGGTGCATGCTCCTGTTGCTTCTGCTTCTTCATTTTCTCAGTGTGTTAAACGAGTTGTAAGACATAAGAAGAGCTGGGAGGAATTCTTAAAATTTGCCTATCGGATTGTGCACGTACCAAAGGCAACAGGTGTAACAAGCGTCTCCTTGACACAGAAAGTGAAAAATAACTGCATCCTAAACGTAGTCTCAATTCCTCAAGCACAAAACAAATACTTTCACGGTCAAAATTGAAAAATTGTAGAGTCGAAAATCTAAGATGGGCATATTAAAAGAGCCGCTCAACTTTTGTTTTCTAGTAACACGATTGCTCCAGATACCCTTGAGAACCTCCCTGCTTTACAGTCAACGCACCCATCGCCAGCTTTTAACTTCCTTCCTGATCCTCCACAAACCTTGGATCCCGACTGCGCTAGAAAGGAAGGTAATGTTTTGCGACTATATGTATGTAACTTTGTCCGTTCCTGTGGCGCATCCTGTAGCCTAAACAGCATGACGGATTTTAATAAGTGAGGTGTCGTTAAATCCTTCGTATTTGGGGGAGTGTTTTGGGATACATAATATTTAATAGAACATCTCATGGCAGCCGTCAACCGCCACTTTTGTCATCTTTTTACCCGACTGCCCAAAAAAGGAGGGTAATATTTTTCGAGTGTATGTTGAAGTATGTATGTATGTCCCTTCCGTTGGCGCATCTTGTAGCCTAAACGGCTTGACTCATTTCGAAGTGCTTGGTGTCGATAGACTCGTCTTGATACCTGGAGTGTCATAGGATATATTTTATGTTTTGAAACGGAATGAAACGATTGCTCAGAAATGATACATCGAACGAATTTCAACTATCCTATATATTGAAAAGATTATAGTATGCACTGTCACTGAACACTATGGTGGCGCCTCGTAACAAGCGTCGATGTACGCGTACTCGCTGGAGGCCCCGGGTTGCCGACTGACGGCACAGGCGGCGCCCGCGCCCCGCTCCACATCCCTCTCGACGACGAGGCCGCGGAGAGCCGACGCAGCCCGAAGGTTCCTCACTCTTACAGTCGGCCATTCTGATGATGCTGCGCGCCCCGAGTAGCCTGTGGAGTAAGTGACGACGACCCTTGGGTTCATCTGTCACTACGAGTTCTCAAACTCGCAAATGTAATGAGACACGTACTAATGCATCTTAGGCATAGTCAGACTCTATAGGCACAGACACGACACTTATTAATGTGTTAGGCACTATTATATCGGCGGTAAACACTTACGAATGTGACTACCAGATGACGACCCACACAGGATCTATCATTGTATGCGTCAAAACACTTTGGACAACACTTACCTAAGTGTTTGTTAGATGACGACACTGAAGGTGCCTAGTTTTTTTTTTTTTAAACTCTCAAATATAATGAGACACGTACTAATGCGTCTTAGGAACAGTCAGGCTCTATTGGCACAGACACGACACTTACTAATGTGTCAGGCACTATTATATCGGCGGTAAACACTTACGAATGTGACTACCAAATGACGACCCACACAGGATCTATCATTGTATGTGTCAAAACACTTTGGACAACACTTACCAAAGTGTTTGTCAGATGACGACACTGGAGGTGCCTACCCTGTTATCTATCATCTGTAGATGACACTTTACCAATGTGTCTATCGGACGGTGATGACACAAAGTATCTATCACCAGTCCTTACGGAAGCTTCCTTTTAAACGACGACACCCCAGTCGGTATCTGTCTTTCGGGTACCATTCATGAAGTAAGGGCTCAATTGTAACATTAGCCACAGGTATGTAGCGTGTCGATTAGACAATGACACGTGTTAATGTGCCTATCGTCTCAGTAACCACCCTTAAACACACATGCATTGAAAAACCAAATAGGTAAATAGTGCATTACAGTTTAATAAAATACTAATACATAATACTAGATGTGTAATCACATGGTCAGATGGTCAAACCAAACGTCTGTTATAACGTGTTAGTGACACACACATACTGTGCACCTAACACATAACTCGACGTACATGCTTATTAGTATATTAATTAGTTGCATTAGTATATTAGTTATTAATAAGTTACACACATGTATCATTAAATTAGTATCGCACTAACCAAGGCATGTTATTTTATATTAATAATACAATTAAGTTGTAAGGAGCCGTAAGTGGCGTAAACAATACAAACTTTTGGCTGAAACATTGACTCTGTTTTTAATCAGAATCAAGAGTTGAGTCATTAGGATACTGTAAAAGTTTCAATTTGTCCCTGGCTAGGACGTTTTCATAGGACCGACCGCTAGTTTTTGCAGTACTTTTTATCAGGTAACGGTCGTGAGGTAATACTTTACGCACAATGTACGGACCATCAAATCGCGGCATGAGTTTACCACTGCGTAACCCTTTACGAAATACCTTTCGTTCTACAAGAACGAGGTTTCCTACTTTGAATGGAGCACACACGCGTCTCGTCTTGTCAAAGGTAGCCTTCGACTGACGAGCGGCCTCTTGAGAACGAGTGAGAGCACCCGCTCGAAGCGAATCGATGTCAGATCTTGTAGGTAAGACGATGTCGCCTGATAATCGTGGACGGAAGCCATATAGCAGCTCCAGTGGTGACTTTCCTGTACTGTCACTAACATTAGAATTTAGCCCTAATTGTACCTTGGGCAAATAGTCTTCCCAACGATCCTGGTCCTCATCTCCAAGATAGGCGACTAGGGCGTTTAGTATGGAGCGGTTAAATCGCTCTACTTGTCCGTTGGCTCTCGGACTAGCAACCGCTGTCATAACATGTTTAATTTGCCTATCACGACAGTACCTTTTGAAATCATGACAGTCGAATGCCTTACCACGATCGCTGATAATGCGACCGGGTAAACCGAATGTTTTGATGAATTGATCGAATGTCTTTAACACCTTCTCGCAGCCAGCGTCACGTACCGCCTCGATCCAAATGAAGCGAGTGAACGCATCGACAATAGCTAAAATATACATATTACCAGAAGGGCTCTTACAGAATGGACCAAGGTGATCCACGTGGACGGTATGAAATGGTAGAGCCACCTTTTCGATAGGGTGTAATAGGCCTACCTTCCGGCCAGTCGGTTTTTTCGCATATTGACACGATATACAGCCGCGAACATACTTTTGTATGAACCGTCTCATACCACCGAACCAGTATTTTTCTTTCGTAGCGTCATACGTTTTATTGTAATTAGCATGCCCATTATTATCGTGAAAGGTTTGCATAAGGGACCAGCGAGACTGCCGTGGCACAACTACTTTATTTTGGCCATTAACTTTCCTAAATAATACTTTATTCTCAAGGACGTAATCACGTGCTAAACCGCTTATATTGCCAAGGGATGTCTCGTCGTTAAGTTGGCTAATCGTGGATCGGATTGAGTCGTCATCCTGTTGCATGCTCTCTATAAGATCCTTCTCTACGCAACGCATAACAGACTTGACAGGATTACGACTCAACGCATCCACGTGAGCCATTGTCTTACCCGCACGGTACTCCACATCGAAGTCATAGCCTTGTACTTCGAGCCACCATCTAGCAATACGCGGGTTTAAGTCCCGCTTTGACCACGTCCATCGCAGAGCATTACAGTCGGTTACAACGGTAAATTTTGTACCAGACAAATAAACATTAAATTTCTGCAATGACATAACGACGGCTAATGTCTCCAATTCGAAACTATGATAGC
The DNA here is from genome assembly GCA_949316235.1 of Oegoconia quadripuncta. NCBI lineage: Eukaryota > Metazoa > Arthropoda > Insecta > Lepidoptera > Autostichidae > Oegoconia > Oegoconia quadripuncta. The sequence goes on along the minus strand of OX438741.1, from coordinate 2,111,842 downwards.
GTTGTTCTGCGATGCTCGTTTGGCGACTAGCATACGCCACAGGCTGCCACGCACCACCTGGTGGTTTTTGTAATAAAATACCAGCTAGACCAATTTTAGACGCGTCCGTGTGTACTTGAGTTTCATGCTCAGGGTTGAATAAAAGTAGCACCGGACGACTTATTAACGAACTCTTAATGACATCAAATGCTTGCTGTTGTTCATTGCCCCAAGTCCACGGTTGGTCTTTCTTTGTAAGCAGTGTAATCGGTCGCGCAAGTGAAGCGAAGTTCCGAACATATTTTCGAAAATAATTCGCTAATCCCATAAACTGCCTAACCTGATGTACATTCTCCGGTACGTTAAACTCGCGCACCGCGTTTAGTTTATGTTGGGCCGGCTGCACTTGGCCGTTACTAACTTCGTGGCCTAAATATTCCACTCGAGAAACTAAAAACGAACATTTGTCTAGTCTAAGCGTAACTTTGGCATTGCGGATCCGTTCTAGAACCGCCCTTAAATGTTCTAGTGCATCTGTCTTTGAGCTAGAATATACTAGGATGTCGTCTAGGTACGCAGTTGTAAATTTGAATTTTAAAGGCCCAAGAATCTCATCTATAGCACGTTGGAACACTGACGGCGCATTGACGAGACCGAAGCTCATGCGAGTATATTGGTAGTGCCCGTCTGGTGTTATGAACGCTGTATAGTGTTTGCTTTCATCATCAATCTGAATACAATGGTACGCTGATAAAATATCGAGACACGAAAATACATGCGCATTAGACAAACGGTCTAATTGATCCTGTATAAGCGGTAAAGGGTAGCGCTCTTTCCTTGTTATTTTATTAAGAGCGCGATAGTCGACGCACATGCGCGGTTCGCCGGTTTTCTTCATGACGAGAAGAACGGGACTCGCGTAAGGAGAAATGGACTCTTCAACTATACCCTTACTTTGCAGGTCACTAACGATATTACGCACTTTCTCGCGATCGGCGGCTGACATGCGATACGGACGATAATATATAATTTTATCTTTATCCAGTAACTCTATATGCATCTTAACAGAACACATACCTATCCTATCGTCTTTTACGCCTGAGAAACAGTCAGAGTACTCGTGTAATATGGTTTCAAGTTTGGCTAATAAATCCGGCTCGAGATCGTCTCCCACCTTAAAGGTTTTTTCGCTATCGGTCATCGCGGCTCGAGCAACGCATCGGTTGACGGGTAAGTTAAATGCACCATTACTAGTGTTTATTACATTTAAAAACGCCTTGCCGTCGGTGAACTCAATATCGGCCTCCGGGATGACACACTCAGCCCTCGGCTTTTTATGCTCGGTATGACGGACAGACGCATGCCCGAATACTAATTCATCGCATGTGATAAGTATTTTATTTACCCCGGGCGATAGAGTGACCTGTCCGTCCGGAATCAACCTCACACGCTCACCTTCTTCATATACGCCGGGTAACTCGGATAAGTTATTAGCGTTATACATTTTTAGAGACGCGGGCGTCTTAATAACGTATACGTCCGGATAATCCGTAAACGGCTGACCGATGATAACTCCGATGTCTTGCGCGAAGTCTGGTACGATATAAGCGCGAGCCTCGCACGAGGCTTCGTCAGCACACACCTTCACGTACACCTCACCAATCGGTGGTATTTTTGACCCACCAAAACCGCTAATAACACTGTTAGGTTCGCAGGGTCGTACTTCAAGATTTAGTCGTTGTGACACAGAGTTAGTGATGGTAATGCAAGAGCTACCGAAGTCGATAAACGCGTTTACAGGAACATTGTTTATTTTCGCAGTTAAATAATATTTCGCGCTCGAGAATTTATCATTTATAGCGTGAACTGCTTGCGATGTGTTTGAATTCGGGTTATTATTCATATTACCATTACTGGCCCTGCGAGCTTTTAACTTTAAGCACTCCTCTTTAGTATGCCCCGATCTACTACAGTACGAGCACTTTTTAGCTTTACGAAAACATTTATCTTCAGTATGACCCGATTTGCGGCAAAAAGTGCAAAACGTTAACTTATCACGCGCCTTATAATTACAATTAGATGACGTATTATGACCACGTTTTTTACAAAGGTTACATCTAAATTTTTTAAATGATGAATTTATACGCTGAGTATTAGGGCCGACTATCTCGGCGGTACGTAAAGAGGAAAGGTAAGTTAATAGCTTAGCGGGTTCATTACAAGCTGCCGAGACGGCACCAACTTCTACTATCTCGCTCCCAATGGTACCTATTATTACCTCCGTGGTTAGCGAAGGCGAGAGACCACAAGCGTTACCCAAGGCAAGCTTATCGTAATAGAATTGCATAAAATCATCACCGGGTTTTCTTACAATATTCACCAAATCGCGTAACATGCTCAGTTTACTTTTTTGAGACGGAAAGGCTACCATAAGCTTAGATTTAAAATCCGACCATGTCATATTTATGTCGGTTAAATTATCGAACCACTGACGAGCGTAGCCTTTTAATTTGGACGAAGTGTTAAAAATAGTAGTCTTTTCGTCCCAGCCATACATATTAGATATCCCTTCTATTTTACGAAGCCATAGGTCCATTGTAACTAATGTCTTTTGAGGATCGAATTCTGGTATTGGGTCGCTCCGACCCACGTAGCGTAATGACTGTGCACTCACATACCCAGTACTCGAAGGCGCTGTCGGCGTCTGGACGCTCACCTGTGGTGAGGCCGCGCCCGCGTGCGGCGCGTACGCAGGCGCCGCCAACCACTGGGGCCCGTGGGGACCAATGCCGGCGCCAGCCACAGCAGAAACCGGGGCACCCGGCGTAATAAATTGGGAAGCCGGGGCACCTGCAGCGGCTAAGTGAGGAGTTGGCACATTCAGGACCTGCTCGACGGAAGACGGCATGATATTCATTGCGAGCTGCGGGGTCACTGGAAAGCTGGAAACGGGGATCGAACCCGTACTCGTATATGCTTGTTGGTTGGTGAAAACAGTAGCAGTTGATGCTGGCATGACGACATATGGCCCACTCCCATGTCCTACTCCGTGTTGACATGGGCGGTCATGAAGTGCCGGGCTCGCACCGACGCCCTCAGTGTGGTTGACCACATTCGCAGCCGGAGGCAGGGGCGGTGTTCGGGATCTGCTTTCATCTCGCCCTTCATCAGCGCCATACACTTCTAATTCCAGCGAACGTAGACGCTGACTCAGTCGAGTTTCCAAGCTTGATAATAATTCGCGACGCAAGCGGCGCGATTCACCATCATCACGACTTGAGTGTCTTTTCTTGCCCATAATGCACACACGAAACTTTTAAATCGCACAAATAATTTTATATTGTAAACTGCGCACTAACAAATCAATATAAAAACCACTTGGAATTCCCGTAATTATTAACACAGAATGCACATGCATACGGGATATTAGCCGCGGTCGAACTGGACGAACGTATGAGCGAGCACAATAGAATGAGCTAACGAAAGGAGCGAGCGAGCGAGCCGTGAGCCGCGCGCGGGAGTGGCTGGACGGCGCGGGCGGGGTGATCCCGCCCCGCACCCCGCGCGATTTCTACGAATTCGGCCGGACACTAAAATTCGCGGTAATTATATTTGTTTCACTTCGGGGTGTAGGTAAATCTCACTTCTGAGCTGAAACGGAATGAAACGATTGCTCAGAAATGATACATCGAACGAATTTCAACTATCCTATATATTGAAAAGATTATAGTATGCACTGTCACTGAACACTATGGTGGCGCCTCGTAACAAGCGTCGATGTACGCGTACTCGCTGGAGGCCCCGGGTTGCCGACTGACGGCACAGGCGGCGCCCGCGCCCCGCTCCACATCCCTCTCGACGACGAGGCCGCGGAGAGCCGACGCAGCCCGAAGGTTCCTCACTCTTACAGTTTATTTATTTATTTTTCGGGAAACTGACAGTCGTTACATTATAATGTAAAGTAGAACAAAATAGTCATTGCGTAGACAAAAATAGTCTCCACAGATAGTCACACACAGAAACACAGCAAAATATAAATGTTTGGGAAATAGTACATATTATGATATTTAATTTAATGTAAGAAGCGTTACAGGATTAGCAGATGATGTTTAGATCTATACAAGCAAATATATGAATATTAAATATACGTAAACATTAGTAATAATAATATAATATAATACATTATAATACAAATATAATAATATAATACATTATGTTAAAACATTCAACATGGCGTTCGCAAAATAATAAAATATGTTGTCGGGTTTTTTAGTTTTTAAATACTTAAATAGTTCGTTACTGTCATGGGTTTTTTGCGTTTAAATAACTTTTATTTTATTTATTATAATAGATTATATTAACTTCGTTCAGTACGGTGTAACAGGCGGCGCACTAATGGCCGTCGAGGATTTTGCGGTCACTCCCATGGAAATAGGCTCCGCTGAATGCTGTTAATGTGTTTACGGCCTTCTATCTTCCATCTCTTTGGCCTATGTACAGGCCATTCTCGAAAATGATGGCCGTAATGCACCAATTTGATCAGATTGCTTAGTGTCGACAAAAAGATATTCGTTTTTAGTTACTTGTGTACTATTTTGCGGTTTACAATAATGTATTTCTCAGTTTGAAATGAAATGAAATGTTTATTTGCTACGGAATTTGGTACATGAAGTTCTTACAGCTATAATTGTCTCCGCAAATTCTACCACTGTGTGGTGTGCAAATATTTTCTAGAGTTTTAATTTTAAAGCATAATTTTAAGAAGAATAAGAATAATTTGGTTGATAGTCGTGATAGCATTTTGCAAATATCTACCTGCCTGGCTAGCTACCACCATCTTGTTTAAATAACGGAACAGGAAATTTCTGTTCTGCTCCTGGTCGCCTACGTTAGGTTTTTTATAACAACTGAAAAACTATATGCATACATACTTGCATAACATCGAGTATCCACCAGAGATGTGCACTTCATTTACCTACCCCATGGGCTTAACGGGTTTTTACAAAACAAGTGAGAAATGCATGCGAGGAACTGTTGCGAGAAATGTGTTACGAGGGATGTGTTGCAAGTAATGTGTTGCCAGGAATGTGTAGAAAGGAATGTGTTACGACGAATGTGTTATGAGGAATGTGTTGCGAGGAATGTGTTGCAAGGAATGTGTTGCGACGAATGTGTTACGAGGAATGTGTTGCAAGGAATGTGTTGCAAGGAATGTGTTGCGAGGAATGTGTTGCAAGGAATATGTTGTGACGAATGTGTTGCAAGGAATGTGTTTCGACGAATGTGTTATGAGGAATGTGTTGCAAGGAATGTGTTGTGACGAATGTGTTATGAGGAATGTGTTGCAAGGTATGTGTTACGAGGGATGTGTGGCGAAGAACGTGAGGATCTGTGCGAGGTACTCGAACGATTGCAAATGGCAAGATAGTCGAATTTGGGCTAGTTTGTTTTATTACTATGAGCACTTTCCATTGATTCGAAGATGAAGACAGCACTGGAACTCAATGATGGTCTTTATCTTACTCGTCTTTGCACTAGAATAAAGTGTGATAATCGTGGTGGATAATAAGCTTGTTTTTAAAAGTCATTTTAATGTAGAGCTTATTTGGAAGTCGCTTCAAAATTTTCATTGACACTGACTGCATTAATGCTATGTAATGCTATGCATTTAGCAGGAAAATGAAAAAGGGTGAAAGCTGAGTTTGCATATTGAAAATGAACGTTTTTACGTTCCTTCATTAGGAAGATGACGCCGGAATAAATGTGATAACGTCAACTACCAGCTCAAAACACCTACATGTTTTATATATTACGCCAACGGTTTTATAACTAAATACCTACACTATAACTCCTGATCCGTTAGAAAATATTTTTTACCAATATCACTGATAGATACTCCGTCTATGTACAAAAAATTAGGGCCTTTAAGATTATGGGAAGTTACACCCCTAAATATGCATATCTTGACTGGATTATTCCGCAGGTGTGTCGGTACGCTCAGTCTTTCGGGAGTTTCTAAATTATCGATTTATAGTTATTTAAGTTTTATTTAACTCATCCAGCTTGGATACGAATCGTTGCCAACGAGCTGGTCTTGTGCTCGGTCGTCTCCTGCAATGATATTACCTAATATCTTTCAGTATATTACGACCTGTATAAATCCACTCACGTATACTTCCTTCGTATTTTCCGTGCAGTAATTGATATTATTTCATAATAACGCTATCGGAAATAGTAGTAAAAACCTAAACAATGTATCCGAGTTCAAACGGTGATTGCAAGAAATCTGATGGGAAAAATGTTTACTATTGTATGTAATTTATACGCGGACGTGTGACAACCGTAATACTTCCAACATATAAAAAATATGTCGGGAAGGCGGGCGTTGCTAGCGACCTCGATATCGCCTGACATCTCGTGGTATAGGGTTGCTCGGGCAATTGCGAAGCTACTATAAGTGAATATGATATCGGAATGACACTAGAGTAGAGAAAATATTTAAAGATTGTGTCAAATAACATAGCAAAAAAGGGTTATTATAAAATTTAACTCTACTCTAAATTTAACGTTTGCTGCACAATATTCTGCCATTATTAAGCTTCAAAAGTTAGAATGCACAAATTATAAGAATTATAAAGAAACATGCAACTTCACTCGCCGAGATCCCGCCAAAAAGCCCCTCTGTCCTTCATAAGGTAATATTGTAATGAAAGAAAGTGACAAAACATACTGTAACTAAAACAGGCTTCTAAAGCGTTTGTAAATTTTTATGAATAAGAGAGTTAGTCTTTAATACCCCTTCGGCCACTTCCGAAACCAAAGTTCGAAACCGGTTTCTAAATAAGAATTTTTTTTCTTCTTTCGAAATTGGTTTCGGTAAAAGAATAATATTTCTTATCTCGAAATTCGTTTCGAGATAAGAATATTGTTTCGTCTTTCGAAACTATCAAATCTAATTTTATTTCTTCATCTATCTCCATGTTGTATGTTTTAAACAATACAACGTGAATTTTTGCGTATTATTAATAAAAAGGGGCGTGCATTATTCACACAACAATTAATTAATGTTACTTACTACAATGTGACGAAGAGCGCCACCTCCATTCAGCCCTTACTTCCCAAAGGTATCATAGCTCCTTAACTTTGTTCTATATCATTATTTATCACCACATTATATCTCGGAAGTGTCGTGCACAATGCCGGAAGCGACGCCATGTTGTCGCTCCATTGTGGCGGGAACGCTCGTTTTAACAAGTACCCACTGTTGTGATTATGAAAGGTAATTGTGCTTTTTTTTAATTGTTACCTAGGTCTTTGGAGTTCTAATTTAAGTACGAATGCAATAATTTAAATTGGAAATGTAGAAAACTCACAAGAAGCAATTAACATCACTGTATAAAACGAAGCCGCTGTCTGCCTCTGTCTATTTCTCCGCTTTCCTCTTCTAAACCACTCAACAAATGTTGATACCGTTTTCACTAATAGAAAGACGATATAAGAGGAACGCTTGTCTGTATATATGTATATATGAGAGGGCGGCAAACAAGCGTGCGGGTCACCTGATGGAAAGCAATCACCGCCGCCCATGGACACCCGCAACATCTAACGGGTCACAGATGCGTTGCCGGCCTTTGAGGAAGGTGTAGGCTCGTTTCTTGAAGGTTCCAATGTCGTACTCGTTCGGGAATACCGCTGCAGGAAGTCCGTTCCACAGGGTTATTTTGCACAAAATGTCTAAACCATGCATTTTATTTATTAATAAATTGCGTTTGTAATTTTAACGGTCACTATGTATTATGTATTTATTACCAGTGATTAAAGACAAAAGTATAAGTTACCTTTTCACAATTACTAAAACTGTGAACCAAGGCCGGATCCATCCATCCATCACTAAGTCATTCAAGGGACAATGTATACCTACGCTTTTATAATAAGGTTCCGGTAGACATTCAAAATTTGCCTTTAAATAACTTTAAAACAACCATTAAACAGAAACTATATTAAAATAAAATTCTGATTATCTGGATGATAAGAATGCGTGGACATAACCGCTCGGTAATATCCAGTATATTCTATTCTTATTTTTCTTTGTCGAATCATAAAATTAACAATTATTCCAAATTGTATTTGTATTGGCTTATTTAAAAAGAGCAACCCCTGAGTTTCTTGCTCGTTCTTCTCTGGGGAGACTGCCTAGTGAATGAGCGATAACTGTATGACATGACGATTTCAAATGTTATTCTTATAACTTACGAAATAAAACATTTTTGATTTTGATATGTACGTAAATTGATTTTGTAAATGAACATTAGCATACATACATAACGGTCACGATTTTTATCTCAAATGGGGTGGTCCGAAATATCCCAAGTATTAGCGTTTGCTTGTTCCAAACATTAAAAACGCTAGCCCAATACGGGTTGGGGACTTCACATGTCTTAGAATTTTTATTTCTCAGGCATGCAGGTTTCCTAACGATGTGTGTAGTGTATCAACCATTTGGTATACACAACACAAGCCTCGTTGCTTAGTGTGGAACTAGATGGCGCTGTCTGTATATGTCCAAGGATATGTTATTTTTTTATTTATTTTTATTTTATCAATGCGCTTTACACGCCGATACACAGCTCTACATAATAATATAGTTTACCTTTTTATCATAATGTAATGATGGCGTATTGAAAGCTGATAGCTCTCATAAGGTCCTGATGGAAAACTATCAAGCGACGTTATTCAGGGGAAAGTGAATTATGGCTCAAGTAATAACGCAGCGACAACCGATCGGTTTGGGATCGCTGCCTCACTTAAAGTTAGGGTCACCATCATTCTAGCGAGTTTTACTTACATTAAAAGTATACGGCTATAAGACAGACTTGAAAAATGGCATGTTTAGAGATAGAGATAGAGATTTTTGCGACGAACAAAAAAAAATATTTAAAAATACCAAAAATTTCTCATATTATGTCGATTATAATCATTTCATCATCATCAGCCTGCAAACATCCCAATGGGGGAATATAGGCCTTCTCTCGTAATGAGGGAGTATGGGCCATGGACTTTGAATTTTTATTTCACAGGCATACAGGTTTCCTCACGATGTCCTCCTTCACCGTTCAAGAGCAGTCGGATAAATGCACATAAGTAATTAAATTAAATTTAAAATCTCATTGGTACATGGCCTGATTGGGAATCGAACCCGGACCTCCCAAATTGGGAGACCGCGTCTTAACCGCTGAGCCACCGACGCTCCCATATAATTTTAATCATTTTACGTTTAATTTTACTTGACAGATTAAAAGAATTTTGACAACTATTTCAGCACCAGATAATTCAGATCTTAAATATTTACATAAAATTTACTATAAAATATAATTTACTAATAAAACTATGACTATTGAAGCATGGATTTGAATGAGAACCATGGACGTACGAGGGTGGTCCCAAAAGTAACCGACCTAACCAAGAAAAATCAAAATAAATGGGATAAACTATATTTATTTCTCTACATAGCTTCCTTGTAGATCGATACACTTTTCCCAGCGGTGCTCTATAGCTTCAATGCCACGTCTATAGTAGGAATCGTCGAACTCTTCAAAATAGCCATTAACCAAAGACTCAACCTCTATGTTGCTTGAAAATCTTTTCCCGCCGAGCCATTTTTTTAGGTTTGGGAACAGAAAATAATCTGACGGGGCCAAATCTGGTGAATAAGGTGCATGGGGAAGCAATTCAAATTTTAATTCTTTGATTTTAGCCATTGCAATGCCGGATGTGTGGACTGGAGCGTTGTCTTGATGAAACAAAACTTTTCTTTGACAAGTGAGACCGGTTTTTCTTTATTTCTTCACTCAGATGCTGCAATAAGTTCGCATAATACTCGCCATTAATGGTTTTTCCTTTTGGAAGATAATCTATAAATATTATGCCACGCGCGTCCCAGAAAACTGAAGCCATGACTTTTCCTGCCGATGGAACTGTTTTTGCCTTCTTTGGAGCTGATTCTCCTCTTTCAGTCCATTGTTTTGACTGTTCCTTAGTCTCAGGTGTAAAGTGATGGACCCATGTTTCATCCATGGTGATACATCGACGCAAAAACTCGGCTTTGTTGCTGCGAAATTTTGCTAAACATTCGACTGACACATCCTCACGACGCTGTTTTTGTTCTACTGTGAGTAATCGCGGCACCCATCTTGCGCACAGCTTTCTCATGTCCAAGTTTTCTGTTAAAATACGGTGGACTGCACTTTTTACTATTTCTGGATTAGTCACCTCATTTGGTCGTCCACTGCGATGTTCATCTTGGCAGCTCGAGCGACCGCGCTTGAACTCTGCCACCCAATATTTTATTGTTGTAAATGAAGGAGCAGACTCCCCCAAAGTAGAATCTAGCTCCACTTTGATATTAGTTGGGCTGAGACCTTTCAAATAAAAATATTGAATTACGTAACGAACACCAATTTTATCCATAGTCGAAAAATGCGATGAAAACTTTCACTAAATATGCTTCAGAACAAATGCCAAATGACCTAGCGCGTTCGAATTCTAAATTTAAATATCCTAATGTTCACGCTTCCTAAAAAGAGTATTTAATCAAATAAAAACTGCCAGTAAGTAAGTAAGGTCGGGACCGCCCTCGTAGCTGTCTTATTATTCATATAATTATCAAATCACAAATTGTAACCCATAATCAGTTTAAAAGAGCAACCCTAGAGCTTCTTGCTCATTCTTCTCTGAAACAAATTAAACTACTTATATACACCAAAATTCAGAATACAGAAAACTAGGAAAATATACTTGGTTCTGGGTGATATAATCACTTTGGGGGGGGGGGTTAAATTTGCCCTGTAACAATATCCAGGCGGTTCAATAAGCAGTTGACAATTTAAGGACAATTCAATCGGTTTAGTTGTATAGTTTTGTACCAAATCCTAGTAAGCGCATGTCCAACAGCTATGATGCTATTTACAGGCAGGCAGGCAGAGTAATTAGCCCTACTTATAAGACATACTTATAATTTGCGAATAATGTAAGTTTGAATCAGAATATAGAAAAGGGACCTTGAATCTGGACAAACTCATTTCAATTCAGTACGTCAATATTGAGCTTCAATTAATTCGTGGTGTATTGGAGTGTACACCTCCGAATCCGGCTTGAATCAATTCAGTTTTTCAGGCATTCACTTGTGTTTTCGGCATTTACCCGTTTTTTGTATTTTTTTTTTTTAGTTTTATTTTCTCCTCTAGGAGAAGGCAAAGGGATCTAGCCCATAACAGCCATGTCTTATTTATCTTATTTCTTCAGTTTGTAAGTCAGTCTCAGTCAAAACAAGTAATTCGTCGTATACTTGGCGTATACAGAGTCTAGTCACGGTCAAGTCATTCTTCAGTAAAGTGGCAGAATGCTTACAAAAGATTTTGGCGGCTTCTTGTGGGAAACCGAAAGTTCCGCTACGCACTTTAATTTACACTTCCCTTCACTTGTACACCATCACTAACGTTTGCTGCACAGTATTCTGCCATTATTAAGCTTCAAAAGTCAGAATGCACAAATTATAAGAATTATAAAGAAAAATGCTACTTCACTCGCCGAGTTCCCGCCAAAAAGCTTTTTATTATTACTTCAACGTTTTATTGTAAATTAATTGTATTATGCCAAGCAAATTATTAATTGATTTATTTCGTTTGATGATCCATCGTAGGTAAAAGGTTGAGTGTAATGCACCTCCAGGCAAATTGTAATTCTTGTAAATTGTGTGACACCTACATAACAAAACTAACAATCCATGTATGTTATGACTTGTATTGTTTATTTTTCTTTTTGTTTGCCATTTGGTAGATCACAGTGATCCAGCTATTTTTACAGAGGTGTGACTTATCTAAGATACAAGTATCTGAAATACAGATACAAGATGCAAGATACGTATTTTCATTTTGTATCTAAAATACTTTTTAAAAAATCATTTTGTATCTTGTATTTAAATATATTTTGTTTGGTATCTTAGTATTTTATAAATACTTTTTCTGATAAAATACTTTTAGTAATATATTAGTAGAAATATATAAAATAAATGCGTAAAATTGAGCATGTCATTATTAGTCCAACATCACATTGGTAGATGGCGACTCTTTCTTTGCACTGCACTGGCCTGTATCTATACAAGATGTGGCAAATGCACAAGTCGTGCGAGCCAAACAATTAAAAAAAAAAAAACTGAAATGTAATTTCATTTGAGAAGATGACCGCCTTTTTGTATATATTACATTACATTAAGTTATTTACGAATAATTCGTAAATAACTTAATGTTAAATTATTTACATACGTAAATAACATTAAGTTATTTACGAATAAATCGTGTTATGTTATGTAACGTGTGTGTTATGTTATCGTGTTATGATCGTGTTATGTCAATTAAGAAAAATAAACTTAGAATTCATTAAAATAAAATCTTATTTTCTTACAAAAGTATTTGTATCTTAAGAAGTATTTAGAAGATACGTATTTGGTATTTAGTATTTCAGATACTATTCTCGAAAGTATTTTGTATCTGGTATCTGAAATACTTTATTTAAAAGTATCTTGCATTTTGTATTGCAGATACTTTGTACAGGGTATTTTGTACATCTCTGTATTTTTATATCCTTACCATCATTATTGTACCTGTGTATCACAAAGAAATAAATAAATATGAATATGTTTTTTCATGGGTCAAAGAGGTTGCATCTAACGTGTAGATTGTGATTGAACTTATTGTAAGTTTCAGTCCAAAGAGTTCAATATGTATAACTGGTTGAACAGATAGTTGAACATATTGGAGTAGATCCTTCATTGATTATTAAAGCTACTGTCTATCAATTACGAGGTCCATGTTTTATAAAGTAAAACTAATGGGAAAAACTAACCTCAACGAAGTCTTAGGCCCGTATTAATAAACCATTCTCAGGATTGAGAACAGTCTTGTGACCGGTCTCAAGTAAACGTGTTGATTAATAAACCTAACTTGAGACCTGAGAAGTACGTGCACACTCAAGCAGTACTCACTTGTGAGGTGCGTGTATTAATAAACGAAACTCAAGACGCTTCATTCGAGGCTGAGGCGAATACTTGAGAAGTTATCTCAGCTGAGTAGACCTCAAGATTGGTTTATAAATTAGCACGGAGCTTGAGATAGCGTCAACTGCTTAAGACGCATCTCGGTAATACAGCCTCAAGACTTGTATTGAGATTTGTTTATTAATACGGGCCTTACTATCAGTTAGTCTATTGGGAAGGAAATTCCCAGTAGTTCAACTGGTAAGGCTACTCGGTAAGACTACTGGGAATGCTTCGAAATTAGAAGGTTTTTTTGCCAATTGGCCATGGAACCCTAAGAACATAACGGCCGAGACCATGGCCATATAAAAAACAACTTCATTCAACCTTTACGGCTCATCGACTATCGGTCCAGGGTTACACTCCCTTGAGCCTCCCATTTAAGGTGTCGCGATAGGTATAAACCTTATGTTTCCAAGAAAATACCACGACAAATGATATCCTAGTCTGGATACCGTTGGAAATCATTTGCGAAAGGTTGAATTATGTGCTACCCATGATATATTGGCTTAAACAAGCAACCCTTGGTACCCGTATCTCCCTTTACGATCCGTTTGGCTGGAGAGATTAGGGGTAGCTCGTAAAATTACCCGGTTTAAAGGTTTTCGGGGGAAAAGTGTGATTCATGCAGTGACGGATTTGTATGACAAGTCTATTCGAATGGCTGATATTAGCGATAGCGTCAACACTGAGTGTGCGATTAATTCGCGATTTTCTCACCTTCGCCACATTACCGCCGCGGGCGTTTTGAGCATTATTTGTTTTGTTTGTTTGTTTGTAAACGCTTTATTGTACAAAAAGGCAATACATTAATTTTGCATTGATAAATAAATTGAGTACAACGGCGGACTTATCCCAAAGAGGGATTTCTTCCAGTCGACCATAGGGTTAGTTAGAAAACAGCAGATTGGGCGTATACCAATTACAGCAAATTCAAACTAAAGCAAATACCTACACTACACACTAATAAATATATATATATAGAAGTAATAAGAATAATATATAATAATACCTTAATAAAATATATACCTACATACTGATAATACATATAAATAAATATGTATATAAAAAAGGAAATACTTAAAGAGAGGATTTAACACGGAGTTGTCATTCATCAAAAGTAGCAACCGCTCAAAACGCGTTAGCATTTTCATAGTATTATGATGAATTAGCGTCAGGATTGTAAATTATAATGTCGCTCGTAAGTAGATATGACATTTGAAGATTTCGTGATGAGCCAGTATCTATCGTCTGTACATCTACTGGGTGAAATGTTTGTGTGATTAATAGGAACATATTTCCAAATATTGGATTTTTTATAGATCTTTCGCGTATATTTATCCGTTTTGTTTTCGTAGTATAAGGCTGTGGCTAGTTTGAATATAGATCATTGACGTACAATCGGCCCCATAAATTAGCATTTATGTTTATTTAATTTAGGTTTTTTGGCAATACCTATAATTTCACGTTTCTTTACCAAACTTAGAGAATAGTGTATTTACTGAACCTGAACTTGACTCAGACAATATACTTACGGTACATCTCAACATCAATTCGATTCAGCCCCAATCCTTGTAAGTGCGTCCATTTTAGACGTGCAGCGGATACAACCATCGAATTGTGCTGTATATCATCAATTTTATTACATTCATTACAATTGGGGGAGACTACCTTTAGCATCAGATAAGCAAATGAATTAGTTGGATAGTGTCCGGAGCGAAACCTATAGTCGATTACCACTTGTAATAAAGGAAATAAATAAATAAATATCTTTGCTAAACACACAGCGCCATCTAGGTCCACAATAAGCATCTAGGCTTGTGTTATGGATGCCAGATGGTTGATAAACTACACAAATATTTTTTTTTTGTAAATAAATACATGTATAAATGAAAAACATCTATAATACGGGAACACAATGTCTGTATTCAACATACAAACATATGCATATTCGGGATTCGAACCCGCGACCATTTGGTATAGTAGCAAAGTTTCTAACCACTACACCAAACAGGTCGTCAATCTCGTCGTCATCGTCAATAAATAAACCATTGTTCATGATCAGTGGCATGCTTGCTATTTAACTTGTATCCGAAGGTCTCTAAAATCATAGTCTAGACAAGTGCTCATTTAAAAAAAACTACTAATATCCGTCATGCGACTATTAACCATATAAAACAGCTCTGTATGAATAACTTTGGCGCCGCAAGTACGTAAATAGCATAAGTAGCTTGGTGGTATGGCATTTTAAATGTCCGCCTGGCTGGCTACCACCATCTTATCTAAATCTGCCGCCAAGCAGCAATGTTAATAGCATTGTTGTGTTCCGGTTGTCAGAGATAAGATAGCTAGTCCCCCAAATGTGTAGGGGTTTCCGGGTCAGTACGCTTCCACCTTCGACTTCATCTTCACTTAACATCAGGTGTGATTGAGGTCAAGTACTTACCCGTTACTCATAAAAAAAAGTAACTTGTAAGCAATGCTATGTTTCGGACTACTCAATACTGAGATTCGTCTGGAAAAAAACTGGGCACATATGTAACGGTGTCGTTCTTTTGAGCTGATACTTATTGATGGGTTTGGGTTATTGTACTTGGCGGGACAAAACAAAAAACTGGGCTTTTTGGCGGGAACTCGGCGAGTGAAGTAGCATTTTTCTTTATAATTCTTATAATTTGTGCATTCTGACTTTTGAAGATTAAGCTTCAAGCTTAGCTTAATAATGGCAGAATATTGTGCAGCAAACGTTAGTGATGGTGTACAAGTGAAGGGAAGTGTAAATTAAAGTGCGAAACGGAGCTTTCGGGTTCCCACAAGAAGCCGCCAAAATCTTTTGTAAAGCATTCTGCCACTTTACTGAAAGAATGACTTGACCGTGACTAGACTCTGTATACGCCAAGTATACGACGAATTACTTGTTTTGACTGAGACTGACTTACAAACTGAAGAAATAAGATAAATAAGACATGGCTGTTATGGGCTAGATCCCTTTGCCTTCTCCTAGAGGAGAAAAAAAAACTAAAAAGAAAAAAAAAAGAAAAAACTGACTGACTGACTGATGAACTGACGGATCCTTTTTTTTTGAAACATTGATTTTCAGGTTTCAACTCAGTTGCAACGTTGTTTTAATCATTTTTTTTACATCTCAATAGTTAATTTTTTAGTGTTAAGGCCCTTTCGATACTTCGTACTACCTGTTTCAAGCAATAAGTTGGTGTGGTGATCCGTGTTCTGTTTTGACCCTGGCCAGAGCTGTCCCGCCCCTTCTGTACATATACACCTCGTGACTCGACCCAGCTGGGCATAGGTGAGCTGGGAAAGTCACACACATAACACCGTCAAACACATAATACCCCTCGTTTTTCATCGGCGGTTAAAATGTCTAAAGTCTTGCTTAAAGAACTGCGGTCTCTCTGCTCGACGCGGGATGTTATCGATTTGTCAATTTCATACCATAACATAAACTAATACACACGCCAAGTTAAACTAACTAATTTAACTTAGATTGTGATGCCAGTGTCTATAATTGGATATAAGAACAAGTTAATACGACTTACGATAACCACATAATGTACCCAACAAACTTCTTCAACTTCGCTGCCGCTCGTAAAGAAACGAAGCTAAAATCGTTTCCGGATATTACCGGTATTATCCGATGCTAACCGGTTTTTACGAGCCCGCTCTACCTTTGTAGCAATATGAAATAAACCATTTTTACAGTTGTGTACGGAAATAAGATTAAAATTACTTGGTATTAAACTAAATAGAACATTGAAGATAGTTTGAGTATGGAAAATGCGGGGCCTTACAATATTAAGCTTCATAAGTAACCTTTACGGTCACACGAGCTCTGTGTTTTACGATACGATATCGAATCAGGAATGAAGAGACCCGTAAAAAAAACGAAAGTCACAGACATGTCATGAGAGAAACGGATTTTTTTTATATGAGAGGGCGGCAATCGAGCATGCGGGTCACCTGATGGAAAGCAATCACCACCGCCCATGGACACCCATGGACATGACATGGATAAACAGATTTAGATGAAATTTAGTACACAGGAATAGACATAGTTTTAACCGCCTCCATGGCTCAATGTAAACAATATAGGGTATACGAAACGGAGGTCACAGTTTCGATTTCACACATGTTTAGTACTCGGTTTGGTTGGTGGTAGGGCATTTTAAATATCCGCCTGGCTAGCTACCACTATCTTATCTAAATCTGCCGCCAAACGGCAATGTTAATAGCATTGTTGTGTACCGGTTGTAAGAGGTAAGATCGCCAGTTTCCCAAATATTTGGGTTTCCGGGTCAGTACGCTTCCACATTCGGCTTTACTTTCATTTAAAATCAGGTGTGATTGAGGTCACGTGCTAAAAATGGTCTTGAGACTGAGACAATCTCAATCTCAAGAACGATTTATTAATACGGGTCTAAGAGTGCGAAATAGGGACGTTGTTGCTGCGTTGTTTTGAAAAAAGAGTAATGTAACATCTCTTATACAGTCTTGTTACACTACTATAAAACTTTATTCTTTTCAATATCTTTCACCCGTTGTGTATAAAAAAATATTGGATAGTTACACCTCAATAATGTGAGGAGATTCTACGGTATAAACAAATTATATATATAAACGAATTCTATACGCAGCCGAATCCGCAGATGAGCAATACATTAATAACAATGTCTACTAAACATTAATTAATAAAACAATATTTCTAAAGTTACCTACCAATGTCAGTATTAGATACATTTTTTCTCATTTCTTTCTTAATATTTTACACAGAAAACTTATAATTAACCTTCTACTTACGTACACCTCTAATAAACATCAGCACACTCTTTATTAAGGTCTTGCGCACAAACCCACTTAATAGCTGTAGTAAAATAAATAAGGATTAGCCGAGAGAATACAGTTCAGTTGCTTAGCGACGACTTGCAGCTGTACCACCTAAAAAAGTTAATGTTAAATGTCGCTAATATTAGGCACTGTTTGAGCACTATCAATTCGTTGTCATGGTTGAGATCACCGAAGTCGAATATGCGCAAGCCGGATTACAAAGTTTTGGGCAAAAAACGTTTCCCAAAGTATCACATGCCAAAGTATGTTTCCCAAATTTTCATTTGGCAAAACAACTTTTCGCAATTTTACAGTTAGCAATACTATTTTCGGCAATTTATTGTTTAACAAATAATTAAATGGCAATGTTTCATTTTACCAAGTATTATGTAGTCAAATATGGTTTGGCATAACATGCTCTTCCCAAATATATTGTTATTATACATATCAATTCCGGCGCTTCGCCAGCCGCTGCCGCGTCACGCTCGCTTCGCTCGCTCGGCTAGCGCTCTGTTGGGGTCACAGTTCTAACCTAACCTAACCCACTTTTCTAGCAGTTCTAGCATCTAGCCTACGTAACCTATATTATCAGCCATATTAAAATGAAAATTTGAAGGAATTTATTTTTGGAATATATTTTTTTTTACAAAATAAAGCATTTGCTTAATGTATATTTGACTTAATAAAACTTAAGCAACTAAAAAGTTGCCAAATTAATATTTGACCAAGTGATTAAAATGCGAAATATAAATTTGCTGAAGATTCTTTTGGGAAATGAAACTAGTGCCATAAGTTGTTTGGGAAGTAAAATTTGACGAAAAATATTTTGCCAAACGGAAGGATACCGCGCGAGCCACTATATGCACACCGCAAAATTGGTGAAATATGTGCGATTGTGATTTCCATTATTTTCTTCTCATACAACAATAGTGCCTAATCGTTCCCAAAGCACAGAAATAGTGCTACTGTATTTTAATAGATATTTAGGTGTTTCACTGAGCAAGCCATCTTGACGTCAAGTTAACAGTGTCATCGAAAACGACTGCACGTATCGTCATGATCTATATGTCGTAGATAGCGATAAATTAGCGATAGAATTCATTATTGGAACGGTCAACTGACTATCATAATACGCGGTTAATGGGAAGTAAACCTGGTAGCGCTTGTATCGCCGGAAACGGGGCGGTGACGACCTTAACAGTAATATAAGCTCTGCACATCGAAAATGAGTGGGACTTTGCTACCATGCAGCCTTCAAAGGAGTCGGACCACAACACCGACTGTGAGTGATTCTGATTACCTACTATCTGGTGAGTCGTTAAGTTAATAAGAAGTTGATCATGGGGTTCGAGCAAGGAGGAATGATAAACTAGGTCCGGCTGAATTCCACAGACTGCACGCGAGGGCCAAGTTGTATGTTATGAGGGATGTGCATATGTTTACTTTTCACCAGTAAGCATCTCGGGTTCCATGATCATAATCGAATGTGAATACGTTGTCCATTCGCCTATAATAGCTTGCAATAATATCACCATTGCCCAATCCACCCTTTACCACGCGACTGGCACCGTTCCGGTCGCTAGCAACGCCTATCCGCCCATCTACGACATAAATTATATCTATGAATAGTGCTCCTTTAATGCTCAATAATAATGCTGTAGTAGAAGCGGAGAAAACATGATTAGATTAGATTTATTTAGTTCACTTTTACAATATCATGTCATGCATACAGTTTCGTAAATTTATGAAATCTAAAATAAAAGTGATTGTCAAAACATAAAACAAAAAATAATAACATGAAAAACACATACCTATATACAATAGTAAAACATATTATTATATGTATGTCAAAATTAATTAATAAAGTATAAGTATGTAACCATTTTTACGTCAACGTCATACTATTTTAGAATAATCATAATGAAATAAAACAAAACAAAATAAAACAAAACAAAATGATACTGTAACACGAGTGTCAATGATAAAGCCGAGCTGCACATATTAACTTCTGTATATTAACTCTTTTTCAACGGATCATATAGCTTCATATAAAATATTTGCTTCCACATTTAAATTTTTTTTTTTGCACGACGAGTTCGAACTTGACCTCAATCACACCTGATATTAGGTAAGTGAAGATGAGGTCGATGGTGGAAGCGTACTGACCCGGAAACCCCAACACATTTGGGGGACTGGCTATTTTATCTCTTACAACAATGCTATTAACTTGCTGCTTGGCGGCAGATTTAGATAAGATGGTGGTAGCTAGCCAGGCGGACATTTAAAATGCCCTACCACCAACCAAAACCGAGTACTTAAACATGTACCCCGCCATTTAGTCCCACACTAAGCAACTAGCCTTGTATTATAGGCACCATACAAATATATTTCTTTTTGTAAATAAATAAATACTACTTACCGTTACAGCAAACAGGTCGCTAAACAGTAATGTAAATATCTTACATTAAAATTCATTTACCAATAATGTTAATTTTTAATATAAGACCTGTCACCAAAATGGCGTCAATAACAGAAATGTTAAGGAGTAATAAGGTTAGCATGGTTTGGGCACATTATGAGGAGGGATGAAATGCACGTAACAAGACGAGTGTTAAGTATGAATGTGGAGGGATACAGAGGTAGAGGAAGACCAAAGAAGGTGTGGGTAGACTGCGTGAGGAATGATATGTGTGTGAAAGGGGTGAGTACGGAGATGGCAGCTGATAGAGGAGAGTGGAAGAGGATGACATGTTGTGCCGAACCCACCTAGAGTGGGATAAAGGCAGGAAAATGGTG
Organism: Oegoconia quadripuncta; assembly: GCA_949316235.1. Classification (NCBI taxonomy): domain Eukaryota; kingdom Metazoa; phylum Arthropoda; class Insecta; order Lepidoptera; family Autostichidae; genus Oegoconia; species Oegoconia quadripuncta. Next base: position 2,091,135 of record OX438741.1, on the reverse strand, counting down.
TTAATTTTTAATATAATAAAACCAAACACATTTAAAATTCCATTTGTACATGTGGCCTACCCTCAGGTTCCAGCAGAATTCCAATGTTTTTCCCGTCTCAGGTAAATCCACACATTTAGCTGTAGCCTTTCTGTTTACGCGGCACACACATAATATTTGATGTTTCTGTACTTGTGTTTATTCTTTTAGTTGAATTTTTCATATATAAAATTTGTTATGTGTGTGTAAATATATCTGTCTGTCTGTCAGTCCGTCCGTCCGTTTATAATTTTAATAAATACATATTATATGTGTAAACAAACATCGATAATTCAAACTTATGTCAACATCATCTGACGACCTGTTTGGCGTAGTGGTTAGCAACTCTGACCTCTATACCAAAAGGTTGCGGGTTCGAATTGCAGCGGGGTACATGTTTAAGTACACGGTTTGGTTGGTGGTAGGGCATTTTAAATGTCCGCCTGGCTAGCTACAACCATCTTATCTAAATCCGCCGCCAAGCAGCAATGTAAATAGCATTGTTGTGTTCCGGTTGTCAGAGATAGCCAGTCCCCCAAATGTGTTGGGGTTTGAGGGTCAGTACGTTTCCACCTTCGACCGACCTCATCTTCACTTAACATCAGGTGTGATTGAGTTCAAGCACGAACCCGTCGTGCATAAAAAAGAAAAGTATTACATGTAAAACTCATATTTTTGCCTATAATATAATATCGTAATTTTTTCTTGCACTTTTATGTGACCGATTTTTATGTTGTGAGCACAGATTAGAATTGGTTGCACACGGTTTTGACCATTTATTCTCAGCAGTCCTATTAGTTCTCGAGGATTCTAAGAGATGGCGCTGTTTTATCTACTAAGAAAAGATCGAATCGATCGAACGCCAAATTTTTAAATGGCACAACGGCTGTTCATCTATCTTGCATTCTACTTTTTATTATATGTGAATCTTACTCTATGTTATTATGTACTCAAACGATATTGTAAATTGGCAATTTATTCTTGTAATAACTTTTTGTTACATTATTTGTTTTGTGAGACAAAATTTGTACCCACCTGCTTTTATGTCAAGAAATTCGGTTATGGAGGAGCGAGACGTCTTGTTACAAGGATTAGTTAATTCAAACTTGTAGTTATCTAGTAACAGTATTGTGAAGAATGAAATAAAGTAAAAAGAATAGAATTAAAACGTCTCTTTCCGAAAACATAAGGCATATTAGGTAAGTGAAGTAGAAGGTATTGGTATAAGTAGCTTTTTTTTCGAAACCATCATAGAATAAAGCGTTATGTTATTTGACGGTCGCGTTTGTAGCTTATTCCACGTAATTACATCATTAAATAAAATAAATAAATAAAACTTGAAGAAAATATGATTTCCAAACAAATTTCGCCTGATACGAATCCTTTTTTTTTTTTTTTTATGCACGACGGGTTCGTACTTGACCTCAATCACACCTGATGTTAAGTGAAGATGAGGTCGAAGGTGGAAGCGTACTAACCCGGAAACCCCAACACATTTGGGGGACTGGCTATCTTATCTCTGACAACCGGAACACAACAATGCTATTAACATTGCTGCTTGGCGGCAGATTTAGATAAGATGGTGGTAGCTAGCCAGGCGGACATTTTAATATGCCCTACCACCAACCAAACCGAGTACTTAAACATGTACCCCGCTGGGGATCGAACTCGCGACCTCCGAATCGTAAACTCAGTGTTGTTTACATTGAGCCACGGAGGCGGAGGAGGCGGAGCCATCCTACGAGTCGAATATCAATCTCGAACCTGCACGTGCGCGGATGATAGTTTGGAAAATAACAATTGAACTACCTATGCTAATAACTCCTATTTCACTTAGGTATTTAATATGCCCTATTATTTTCCAAAGTCAAAGTCAAAGTCAATCAAAAATGCTTTATTTTGTAGGTGCACAGAGTACACTTAAAATAGTCAATTTTACGTTTTTTAAGCTACTGCTTGTTCAAAATGCAATTTTCCCCTGAGAAGAACAAGCAAGAAACTCGTTAGAATCAGGCTTTGATTTTACATAAAGGTTTTTATATTTCATTATTAATCGTGAAATAGCCTGGCATGCGAACAATCTGATTATGTCGAGGGAATAGTCTGATATTTTATAATATGCTTTGTTAATTAGTTTCTGTTTTATAGTATCTTTAAATTTATCGAGAGGAAGATTTTGTATATCAACTGGGACCTTATTGAAAAAGCGTATACATAACCCTTTGAATGAATTACTGACTTTACGGACTTTCCCTTGCGGTAAAAAATCTCATCCGGCGTATAAACATCCATGACTCTGTAAATAAATTTCGTATTCATCACACAAACAAACGCAGGATTCGAACCTGCAAATCGGTTTCGCTGATAGGATCACTATCCACTACCCATCGGTCGCCAATATAATATGTTGAAAAACAGTCTATAAAAAGGGTTTGCGATCGCGTTTTTTGGGACTGCGGCAATATAAATTAGGCTCGCTTCATGGACCCTTGACGCGATGACAAGTTACAATGTACTCGTAACAAGGATATACGCGTTATACCAAACGTAAATGTACAGACTCGCAATATATTTACGAAAACTTAATGTACGTAAGAAAGAATCTGCATTTGTTTAGGAAAAATTGTGAAATACACAATGTAAACACAAGATATAAAAATAAACTTGCTGTCCATAGCAGTCGCTTACACAAAGTCACTAAGTCATTCAAGGGACAATGTATACTATGTATATAATAAGGTTCCAGTAGACATTCAAAATTTGCTTTTAAATAAATTTAAAACAACAGAAATTATGTGCCAAAGGCTATTATAAAATTTCTGACTATCTGGATGATAAGAATGCGTGGCCATGAACCGCTCGGCAATATCCAGTAAATTCTATTCTTATTTTTCTTTGTCGAATCATGAATTTAACAATTATTCCAAATTGTACTTGTATTGGCTTATTTAAAAAGGGCGACCCCTGAGTTTCTTGCTCGTTCTTCTCTGGGGAGTCTGTCTTGTGAATGAGCCAAAATTGTATGTCATGACGTTTTCTATTGCGATTTTTATAACTTACGAAATAAAATTGAATTTGGAGTTCCATGCTGGCTGTTCGCATTATGAATGTTCGAACCGCTTAGTGCGAATGTTCGGTATGTTAACTACAATATTAAAAACTGGTTCGCGTTTGACTACAATCTCACCTGATGGAAAGTGACGATGTAGCCGAAGATGTATCACGCGCACCCAGTAAATACCTATTCACTCTAGACTTGAAGATCCCAAGGTAGTAAGTGTCGGGAAAAACCGACGCGGGCAGTGATTTCCATACCTTAATCCATATTTAATCCTTATGTTCGATTTCCTTTTAATATTGTAGTCTGTGGTTACAATCTACTATACTGACAGCCTGATGTCGCTGTCTGTGGCCGCCTTACGTTACCGACTCGCGTGTTATTTCCGGTAAAAGTGATTCGCATGTTGCCACCCGCTCGATGCGTAAGTGCTGCGGTACGGTACGGGCGGAGCGGGAAGCGATTATAGTGGAGCTGAGGACTTCTCTCCTCTATACCGAATGTAGAATCACCTTCTTAATTTTGTACGGTTGCTTATATAAAGTCTTTACGTAGCAGAGGCAGTCTCATGATGGATGATTGATACAAACGACTATAATAGTCACTTTTTTATTCACTCAGATTAAATATTCAACAGACAACGTAATACTATGTCTAACCATCACAGCCGGCAAGCTCAATATGGCTGATTTCGTAGGGACCCGTCAAAATACCCTTTTAACAATTTTTGTAGGTACGTAATTTAATATTTATTGTTTGTTTGTATGTTTGTTTGTAAACGCTTTATTGTACAAAAAGGCACTACATTTTTTTTAATGCAAACTTATAAACAATATGTAGTTGATGCATTTCAATAATTTATGCCTTATTTATTAATCAATTTGCTAACACTTGGATTATCAAACTCATTCACTATGGAATCAACTCTGAAATAAATAAAAAAATAATCTATTTCATACAAAAGGTCAATACGTAATGTATTGCCTTTTTGTACAATAAAGCATTTACTAACAAACAAACCGACTGAACTGAAATGTATCCAACGACTGTTTTTTTTTCTCGATTTCAGAATTGGTGCAAGTCAAGTCAAAAATATTTTATTCTTTTTTTTTATGCACGACGGGTTCGTACTTGACCTCAATCATACCTGATGTTAAGTGAAGATGAGGTCGAAGGTAGAAGCGTACTGACCCGGAAACCCCAACACTTTTGGGGAATGGATCTTCTTATTTCTGACAACCGGAACACAACAATGCTATTAACATTGCTGCTTGGCGGCAGATTTAGATAAGATGGTGGTAGCTAGCCAGGCGGACATTTAAAATGCCCTACCACCAACCAAACCGAGTACTTAAACATGTACCCCGCTGGTGATCGAACCCGCGGCCTCCGAATCGTAAACCCAATGTTGTTTACATTGAGCCACGGAGGCGGTATTCAATTAAAGTCAAAAAAAAATACAAAAAATATCACTTATTGAAAGTCAACATGTTATTTTTTAAAACTACATCACTTCACAGGGTGCTGTGGTTAGGGAGAAGAAGCGACAAGAAATTCCGTAACAACACATCTTTTAAATTGGTTTCCATCTTTACTATTTTATCACAATTTATTTTTATCACAAAACAAAAGCAAGTAACATAAGCGTAGTTAACGATCAGGGGGTCAATTGTACTCCAAGTGTCACTTGTCACTTCATTTAGTCTTTAATATAAAAAATTCTGCTCTCAAATCGGACCACGCATTACTGAGATACGTCCGAACAAAGACTGGCCACATACATAACACCCGTCGTTTTTATATGAGAGTTAAAATGACACCTTCCCCCGCTTTCCGCTCCGCCAGTCACTGCATCCACACTCTATCTACCGTGAGTGCTACCAACTGTGACCAAACATCTCTCAACATTCGCCAGCCATTGTTATTCCGTGATTATTATTAATTTTTTTGCACTATTTTGTTGGTATTAGGTATTAACTTGTTTAATGAATAGGTTAATTAGTATAATACCGCTTTACGTTTATCATTGCATTGCAATAGTAATTTATAGCTGTTTTCCGGGATTCACGTTGTCAAAAAGATTTTTTTTTTATTGGGAAAATCAACAGCTGTTTTACAAATTATCACTTAAACTAAGAATTACTAGTATCAAAAACGCAGAATTTGTAGTCATTTCAAGAAGTGGTCAGTTCAAGAAGTGGTCCTTTCAAGAAGTGGTCCTTTCAAGAAGTGGCCATTTCAAGAAGTGGTCAAGAAGTGGTCTTTTTCAGTTGTGGTCATTATCCGCCGAAGGGAAACTGAAAGCCAATTACAGGTTTCCACTGATAGTACTGATAGAATTGATAGAAGATCAGGGATTCATGGCGTTTAAACTGGCCAGGGTTTCATAGCGTCTGGAAAAGGCCAGGTGTTCACTGTGTATAAAAAGACCAGGGATTCACGGGCGTCAAGAAAAGGCCAGGATTTCACTTCATCCAAAAATGGACTAAATTCACGACATCTAAAAAGGCTAAGGTTTCAAGCGGCAAGCATTTCAACTAGACCTATCCTAACCTACCTACCATCGCCACAGGACTTTGCGTCATCGAAGTCCATTAAAGCGGTCAGATGCACAGGATATTTTAAGGTGCGCCTGCGTTCGCGCAAACGCAGAGGCGCACTCTCGTCCACCCTCCTCGGTTCAGTGGAACGAAAATCCGCTACGACTGGAGAAGAGGTCATCATCATCATGTGTCTGGCCGATAGTAACACTAAAACAATTTAAAAACCATGTCAAAACAACATTAACAAAAAAAGGTTAGGTATTACAAAATTAGTGACTACCTGAATGACAAAAACGCTTGGTATACTTCACCCAGCTCCCAAAAATTATAAAATTGTATTAGTTGTATACTTTTATATATGTCGTCGTAGGTGGGTTCGGGGGTGGGCGTTGCTAGCGACCGGGACGGTGCCAGTCACGTGGTAAAGGGTGGCTCCGGCAATGGCGATACTATTGCAAGCTACCATACCAGCAGAAGGTATTCACATTCGATTTTGATCATGAAAGATGCATTCTGTTGAAGAGAAAACATGTGCACGCCCCTCGTGCCATACAACTTGGCCCCCGCGTGCACTCTGTAGAACTCAGCCGTACCTTGTCTATAGTTCCTCCTTGCTCAAATTCCATAATCAAAGTCTTATTCAGTAACGACTCACCGGATTCTTCAAGCGTCGATGGTTGTAGGTAGGTAATCAGAGTCCCTCATGGCCGTTGATGTCCAGTGGTGGTCCGACTCCTTCGACGGCTGGTAGCAAAGTGTGTTCCATTTTCGATGTGAAGACCTAATATAACTGTTAACGTCGTCACCGCACCATTTCCGGCGATACCAGCGCCACCAGGTTTACTTCCCATTAACCGCGTATTATGAAGTCAATTCACCGTTTGAATAATGAATTCTATCGCTAATTTATCGCTATCTACGACATATATATATATATATAAAAAAGAAAAGAACAGAAAAATGATCCTGTGGGTTTCTTGCACCGCTTCTTTTCCCTCAGATGAAATCCCTTTCCGAAGCGGTGGTAGCTTGGATATACTGACTGACCGAAAAACGCTTAGGCCCTATTTTTATTTCCAATAGATTTAAATTGACATTCAACAAGTGATATCATGTATAAAAATAAATAAAAAGTATTTAAACTTTTTTTTTTGAAGTAACTTTATGCCCTCTACCATCATCGCCCTAAGCCATTCACCTTGCCTTGCTGAAACGCCGAGTTAGCCAAGCCCTTTTGCATATCTGCGTTGAGTTGTCAGATTTTGGTCAGATCAGACTTTGTCCTCTATGCGGGAGGGATCCACGTAAAGGAAGAGAGGGAACATTTTAGGTATTGGGATAGGAAGAGGTAAATTACGATATTTTATTGCTTGAAGGACGTGGATAGATACAGTAATAGCTCGGGAGGCCGGCGTCGCATACCCGTGTATCATACCATAATTACCGGACTGGTTATTAGGATATATAATACCCCTGACCACAATTATAAATATGATAATAAACCTAAATGCATGAAAGCTTTAATTTTGCATGAAAACGCTGACAATCATTCATACGGAAACGCCACTACAGCAGTAAATGTTCCCGCCAGCGATGCTATTGACACGGCAAGCGTTATCAATCAAGCGAAAGAGTAATAGAGCTCTAGTGAGAGTATACAAATCTCTTTGTTCAGTACGTCAGACGCGTACAGATTCTAATTGGGCTACTGTAATACTGAATTTGACACGCACTGCATCGAGAACATCGCCAGCACATTGTTTCGACATCACACTGCCTCGACAATACACGGCCTCGACAGTACACGCCCTTGACAGTACACGGCCTCGACAGTACACGGCCTCGACAGTACACGGCCTCGACAGCACACTACCCCGTCAATACACGGCCTCGACAGTACACGGCCTCGACAGCACGCTGCTTCGACAAATACACATCTTCTACACTTATGATGCCCCATTATATAGCATATATATATATATATATATATATATATATATATATATATGTCCGTATACATACCTGCAACACATAGTTTCATATACTTATGAAAGTTTAACAATCACGGTTTATGCTTTCTTAAACATTATTCTAGTTTATTTTTTTATTAGGTATAAAGTCATGAGATGGAATAAAAATCCTTCGAGCTCATAAGAATCACCTCGAATGAAATATAGCGATTCTGTAGCCATATCTAATTAACTTTACCATTTCAGTGTAGTTCACCTTAATCCCGGGGCCCGGTAAATCCCGGCATTGACAAACTATCGTCCCGTAATCCCGTCGATCCCCAGGGATCTGCCACAACTTGTGAGTTAAATAAATAATTAGCTACACGTTTCCTGGCTAATTTACCGTCGGGTTAAAGTATTTTTTCGAGGTAAATTATGATGTTCTTGTATAAACCATGTGGTGATAGTTGGATAATTTGTAAACACATGTTGACATACATAGAAAAATACAATACAATACAATACAAAACCACTTTATTGCACAACAGATAAGAAAATACAGTTACCTTATCACTAAAAGCGATCTCTTCCAGGCAACCTTTGGGTATAAGGACAGTACATAAAATATTGAGGCAGACGGGCAAAAACTTACTGTGAAGCGGTGTCATTAAAAATGAAAACAATGTTGACTTTCAACGTGATATTTTAGTAGTCTAGATTGGATAAAAAATTTTAGGCTTTAGAAATCTACCTTCCTGGGGAGTCGGGTAAAATACTTCGGAAAGTAAAGCCAAAGCGTCCACATTCCTCAAGACAATTTTCTCCAATTAAATATTTCCTTTGATGCCAATGCCACCGTAATTATTTGGAGGACCGCAACAAAGCCCTCAAAATTGGGAAAGGTGGCAAGAGTAGGGTTGGCGACTCAGTGAATTAGCGACATTCTCTTAACGTTACTACTTTTGACAGATCGTCTAGTTAAGCAGGTCTAATCGTACACTAGTGGCATTGCAGTGACGATCTTGCGCGGTAATGTGCATCGAAGAGTGGTAAGTTTGCAGGACGATCATGCGCGGTAACGTGCATCGAAGTGTAGTCGTTGTAGTGACGATATTGCGCGGTTTTTTGCATCCAAGTATTGTAGTTTTGCAGTGATGATCTTGCGTAGTAACGCGCATCGCAGTATAGTCGTCATAGTGATGATCTTTCGCGAAAACGTGCACCGAAATATAGTCGTTGTAGTGACGATCTTACGCGGTAACGTGCATCGAAGTCTTAGTGTGATAGCTTTGCAGTGACGATCATGCGCGGTAACGTGCATCGAGTGTAGTGGTAGCTTTGCAGTGACGATCTTGCGCGGTAATGTGCATCGAAGTGTGTTAGCTTTGCAGTGACGATCATGCGCGGTAACGTGATTTGCTGTGATGACATTGCGCGGTTTTTTGCATCGAAGTATTGTAGCTTTGCAGTGATGATCTTGCGTGGTGCCCATCGAAGTATAGTCGTCATAGTGATGATCTTCTTAGATAACGTGCACCGAAGTATAATCCTGTACGATAAGAAGTTCTAATGTACACCTACAAGGCAAGCAAATTTTTTTGTAAATTGACTTTGCTAATGGAAAATGTTCATGTAGGTATCTCGTATTTAATCCCAATGCAATTACTCGCAACCCTAACCCACAGGAGAGACCTTTCTGGATATTTTCTCAGCCATTCCATTCGTCTAACAAATTGAACTTCATATTTCACCGGGATTTCTTGTAAAAGGAAATAACAAATGCGTATACTGCTTCTTATTGCTTTCCTTTTAATAGTTATTTGTTCAACAAGTGAGCAAAGATTTTTTTGTAAATAGGTTTTCGTCACCAGTGCTTTTCAAAGGCTCAATACAATACAAATACACTTTATTGCACAACAGAAAAGAAAATACAGTTTCAAACAAGTTAAGAAGAGAATGTACAATTTGGCGACCTTACCACTAAAAGCGATCTCTTCCATGCAAGCTTTGGGTATAAGGACTTCTTCTCTTCTTCAATTTAAGTGCTATGCTCTTGTCGGTGGAGTAATGACCACGACACGACATTCACCTTCTCTTTCACTTGGTCAAAGTAATTACGCATAGGTCTTCCCATTCCTCTATTTCCTTCAATCTTTGCCTCAATTAAGTTCTTCAAAAAAATATCGTGTCGTATCAAGTGACCTTTGGTATAAGGACAGTACATTTGAAATAGGTAGGTTGTGCGGTATTAAATAGGGATGCAGATACAAACTACGTGAATAAATTTCATATATTTACATACACATACATACATAGATCAATAGACAAATATATTACCTACTTAAACATAACATCTATAAAATAGCAACAAAATACAAACGTAAATATATAGGTGTACTAAATAAATATTTATTGATATATAACATAATAATAATAATCTATGAAATATACAAGTTATCGCCTCTACAAACAAGGAAAATATTGGCATAGACTACCCACTCCCGGAATGAAAGTGGAGGTGTCCCGGAGTGAAACCTTCATCCCAAATGGGATATATCCCAAACATTAAAAGTTCAATGCTTAAAACAACATCTACGTTTCAAATTCCAAAAATATACCTTCAGTATACCTACACGGACGAGGGGGTAAGCCCTTCGCCGTTATCACGTGCAAGTTTATAGATATTACTAAGTGTTAAGTCTCTTAGTCGCCTTTTGCGACACCCACGGGAAAAGATGGATTGGTTCTATTCTTTTTACGTGTAGGTGAAGCGTAGAAGTAAATTTATTGTTTGCAACACCTAAAGGCGTACGTTTCGGTATATCTGTTGAGATAAAGTTATGTATGTGTATGTATGATTTAACTAAATTAACGATACTTTTTATATGAACTCATCATTATTCTACAATTTAATAGGTTTTTTGGGGTCAAAAACAACTTTAATGTGCTCCCCATAAGAGCTTATTCAAAGAATTACGAAACCGAAGGTATGTTTTTTTTTTATCCACAACGGGTTAGTACTTGACCTCAATCACACCTGATGTTAAGTGAAGATAAGGCCGAAGGTGGTAGCGTACTGACCCGAAAACACCATCTTATTTGGGGGAGTGGCTAACTTATCTCTGACAACCGGAACACAACAATGCTATTAACATTGCTGTTTGGCGGTAGATTTAGATAAGATGGTGGTAGCTAGCCAGGTGGGCATTTAATATGCCCTACCACCAACCAAACCGAGTACTAAATATGTACCCCGCTGGGATCGAACCCGCGACCTCCGAAACGTAAACCCAATGTTGTTTACATTGAGTCACGGAGGCGGTTACAAATGTGACTTATTACATGCTACGGAAGTCTAAGAACCATGTCCAACACACAGTTGGCCTATTTTATAAAGGCGCAGTGACCTCAAATAAGTTGAGGAACAGCCTCATCTTCACTTATCTTCAAGTGTTATTGAGGTCATGCTCTAACCCGTTGCTCATAAAATGAAACATAAAGAAATGGGTCGGCTGAATTCTAGGCAGGAACACTCAGTTATGAGGTCGTGGGTGGGTAAAACGAAGTCGCTTTTTGCGTCCGTCAGCACAAAAGACGAACAAAAGAGGAATTATCATAATTATGTAATCTGGGAAACTGAGAATTTGTATTACTGTTTAGTAGGGTTGCCATCGTATTAGTTTACAGAATTTGCTCCGAATTTATACCGCAGTAGGCACTTATAAGGCGATGTTTCCGTGACCCGAATAATCGCACTGAGCGGTTCGACTCTTCATTCATAATGAGAACAGCCGACGCATGGAACTCCCGTCCGGCGTCAGTCTTTGCTGAACCCTATACAATCTTGGGATCTTCAAGAGCAGGGTGAATAGGCGTCTACTGAGATCGCGTCCTTCATCTTCGGCCACATCGTCCCTTTCCATTAGGTGAGATTGTAGTCAAACACGTATCCAGTTAACCATAAATAAAAAAAAAACAAATACCTTAAGGGTTCCTTCTTCCTCCCTCCACCCGATCGGATGATGCTCTCTCTCATTTTTATAAATGACGGTAAATGTTAATTCTGCTTTGACATTTATGATGTAAACAGATCTAATCTAACTAATATTATAAATGCGAAATTTGGACGTTTATTTGTTTATTTGTATGTAGCTCAATCGCGGCGAAACGGGTGAACGGATTTGGATGAAAGTTGAATATAACCTAGATTAAAACATAGGATACTTTATATTCCGATAAAGTGAGTAGTTCCTGTAGGATAAAAAAAGAAACTTAATCCGCGATAAAGCTATTCCACGCAGGCGAACCCGCGTGCGGAAAGCTAGTAATATATACATAAAAATTGCATACATAGTGCCACCGAAATATACTAGTCCCATAAATACTTCATAATCAACGAAGTAATTTTTTTTTATGCACTACGGATTGGTACTTGACCTCAATCACACCTGATGTTAAGTGAAGATGAGGTCGAAGGTGGAAGCGTACTGACCCGGAAACCCCAACACATTTGGGGGACTGGCTATCTTGGGTCTGACAACCGGAACACAACAATACTATTAACATTGCTGCTTGGCGGCAGATTTAGATAAGATGGTGGTAGCTAGCCAGGTAGATTTAGATGTCTTTGTGGAAAGGAGCAGCGCAGATGACGGACTTTTGCCGCACTTTTTTTCTCCATTTGTGTTATTGCATTGGTTCTTTGTTGAGAACTGTTTATGCACAATTTTTGGGATATAAATTATGATCAAAGGTAAAGCAGTCTCTGCGCATGAGAGTGAGGATTTCAGTAACACGTCACGCCAGAATGCTCACTTTAAATATTGCTTAAACAACAATGGCACTATTTTAACCTCCATGACTCCATGTAAAGAACATAAGGTTTACGATTCGGAGGTCGCGGTCTCAATCCCCAGCGGGATATTTGTTTAGTACTCGGTTTGGTTGGTGGTAGGTCATTTTAAATGTCCACCTGGCTAGCTACCACCATCTTAAATAAATCTGCAGTGTTAATAGCATTGTTGTGTTCCGGTAGTCAGTGATAAGATAACCAATCCAGTTCTCTAAATGAGATGGAGGACTACTTAACATCAGATGTGATTGAGGTGAAGTCCTAACCCGTTGTGCATAAAAAAAAATTTGCATTATTTTTTATATATTTTTTATATTGTCAAAATAGCTGAATTCCGTTTTGTGTATCCCAACATCACGTACATCTCGAGCTACAATACTTTAGTAGGCGTTCCATTTATGAATTTCCAAGAAAATTCAGTGTAAAATTGGGTTCAATGTACTCAGGTATGCCTGTTGAATAATTTTCTCTAATAACTTTATACGTTGCGGCGCGTGAATATTAATAGGTACTGTATTGATAGCCCTATGTTACTTACACTAGGTATATCTATTAGCACCTTTGTACGTATGTATATAGAGTCATCCATCACTTGTGTAATAATAATGTAATATGGTTTCCATATTACATTCTATGTCAAAGTATAGATATTTCGGTAGAGATACTAAACAGGGTGAGATTGAAGTTGTTGGGAGAATTTTTAATCGAGTTATAGATGTAGCTTATCAATTAGACTGTGTTTTTAAGAAGCTTTATAATAAAAGACACTGAGGCGTTTCTAAAAGTATTTTATCCTTAACATTTATCATGTAATCTGATAGATAAATATTCAGTTAAACGTCAACAACAATTCAGTTGATGTAGCTAATTGTTAACAAAATAATATAAAATAAATAATCTAGTATATAATAAAAAAAATAACTGTTTTAACTTACCGTCAACGTCCGATCAGCGTCCGTGTTTTCACCTTAGGCTCCACTGAAAACCAGCGTTGTAGTCTAACTTCTAGACTACAACTTATGCTGAGTAGGAGACCTACTTTGATACCACTTTGCGACACCGAAAATTAATTTTTAAGAACTTTAGTCTATAAGAGAAACTGCTTAGCTATTTTTATTGTATACTGTAAACTACATTATGAGATAGGAGTACCTATTCTAACACATGAAACTGGTTTGTGTACTATAACTTTTATCTCACTCGGTCCCAAATTCACTGTATATATTTTCACACTTTATGTAAAAATAATGTGTATCGCTAAATGGGTCAAATAAACGATTCTTATTCTTATTCTTTAATCTGTTGATCTAATGAACCATTGATATAACTAATTATTGATACAATAAATTGTTGATCTGTTACACTGTTAACCTATTGGTGTTGATGTAATGAAAGTTGATATAAAGAATGTTGATTTTACGTACCAATCACTTTTAAAAGAGCAACCCTTCGAGTTTCTTGCTTGTTCTTCTCAGGGGAAACATGCATTTTGAACAAGCAGTAGCTTAAAAAATGTAAAATTGACTATTTTAGGTGTACTCTGTGTACCTACAAAATAAAGCATTTTTGACACTTTGACTTTGATTCAGGCATTTTGAAATATCGCGCCTGTTCCGTGAATGCAAAAAGAAATCGTCATAAGAGAAATATTAGTAAAGTAGGTATATAGGTAGTGAGTGCAGGTCTCATTAAAGTAATTCTAATCTCTTGCCCACAGTGTCATCATTGCCGAGCCCCACGTCGGCGGACGATGACGAGGATGAAGATGACACGACCCCACAAAGTCGGGCTGACGCTGACGACGATGGCCGCGTGTACAAGAACCCTCGTAATTCGCCGTCGGCTCAGTGCCCGCGGGATGAGGAACAAGCCACATTGCTGGTATGTCTATTTTACTTACACGGGCAATTACATACATACACTAACTACAAATTATAACAGCCGAATTCATAGAAGTTACAATTATTATTTTTTTTTTTTTTATGCACGACGGGTTCGTACTTGACATCAATCACACCTGATGTTAAATGAAGATGAGGTCAAAGTTTGATGCGTACTGACCCGGAAACCTCAACACATTTGGGGGACTGGCTATCTTATCTCTGACATCCGGAACACAACAATGCTATTGTAGACGACAATCACAGATCATAAATAATAATATGTTAAGGCCATCACACCTCAATATGAATGTATGTAAAAGCCGTTACATCAACTACTCGGAACACCCGCTAGTTGAGTGACATTGCATTGTAAGCCATTATAAAAATGAAACAGACTGTATGATATGCGTGCTCTGTCTAACTCGTACTCTCACTAGTGGGGGTACTTACAATGTATATAAATATAAGACAAAAGGAAAATATAATCAGCGCACACTGTCTGTATGCAAGAGACGGGCAGAGCGCTCCCGCGCTCGCCCACCCGCCCGGTGAAGCTGAAAAAGTCCCGCGACTATCAGCAAACGATCCTGCCAAAAAAATAAATAAATATAATCAGTTGTGTTAAAAGTGTCTACGAGTTTTCTTCCTGCAAAGTGAACCCCGCTCCTGAAAATCCTACAGCTATTAACATTGCTGCTTGGCGGCAGATTTAGATAAGATGGTGTGTGCTAGCCAGGCGGATATTTTTAAAATGCCCTACCACCAACCAAACCGAGTACTTAAACATGTACCCCGCCTGGGGATCGAACCCGCGACCTCCGAGTCGTAAATTCTCAATTCAATTATCTTACAATGAAGGGTTTACAGTACAAAATTGTAAATCATAAACGCTAAAACTACAACGCAAGATATGCACGATACCCTGAGCGAGCAAGTTAAACTGAATTATATTCTCTGTGAATCTAACCACACACAAAAATTAAACTACTTTATAGTTCAAAGTGGCTCGAAAGATGGCGCTGACAGATGGGACCTCTTATTTCTTACATTTTAATTTAATTTCTTCATTGCCCAGAGCCACGCCTAATCATAAAAAAAATTGATAGCCATTGGAAAGTCGCCCATACTTTCTTTGGTGGCAGCAACTACTCTGCAGGGGGGGACTGAAAATCAGCAACACTGCTGAGTCCCTACCCATTCATCACAATACTTACGTTCTCGATTCTTTTATTAACTATTTATTATTATTATACAACACAATATAACACAATACCACACAATAAATAACAATACAATACAAATACTCTTTATTGTGCAAAATAATTTACAATAATTTTTGATGATAACAACAGAACACAATTAGGCGGTATTATCACTAAAAGCGATCTCTTCCATACAACCCACAGCTATGGGAAATTTGTATTCATAAAAAAGTCCTGTGATATTTACGTGCGTGATGCTACTGTATATTCCATAATATTCCAATCCTGTCCGATTTCAATTTGTTTGTCCGGCCTACAAAAAGTCCGTTATCTACTCTGCCCCTTTTCACAAATACATCTTCCCCTGTTTTCTGTATATTCTTGCAATATTCTTGTTATTGTTAATATTGTTGTTGTTATAGTGTGGTGTCAAAAAAATATATATTATATATGTCTATGTGTTTAGAAATAGGTTTAGACGCTAGTATGCAATAGTAGTGATCAACTGCTCACCTGGTGAACCCGGATGACCGCAATGATCTCCTCTGGCAAGTGATGACTCCCAACCCTTAAGGTTGAGACTACAGATGCACACACAGATAGTCCCAGAAAGAATTCAGAAGGTCTCTGATCGCGAAAAGCACCAAAGCACAGTCACTTTTCGACACAGCGCGCACGGTGATCGTAAGGTCTCTGCTCCACTGTCAGAGGTCGACAGTACGCACCGTACATCAAAGAAAGTTGCAAAGTCGCCTGTCTCTCAGTTTTTTACAGGATACATTTCGGGGAGTGTGCGTTGGAATTACATAATCTTATTCCACCGTCACCGTTCCATCTTCGGACCACTAGGCGTGGGGAGGGATTCCACCAGTATATAGTTAATATACCGAACATTCGCACTAAGAAGTTCGATTCTTCATTCATCATCCGAACAGCCAAGGCATGGAACTCCCTTCCGGCGTCAGTCTTTCCTGAATCCTACAACCTTGGGATCTTCAAGAGCATAGTGAATAGGCATTTACTGAGATCGCGTGCTTCATCTCCGACCACATCGTCACTTTCCATCAGGTGAGATTGTGGTCAAACGCGAATCCAGTCAATCATAAAAAAAAAGAACACGAAATGGGCAAGTTGACCACAGATTGGTACTTCCATTTAAATGTAACAAACACTATGGCCTCACTATTAAGTTACATCCGGACAGAGACTGGACACACCACAACGCCGTAACGCCCATAACACTTGTCGTTTTTGTCGGGGGATAAATATCTGCCCAAATGTGGGGTACAATGGGCTTGCGCCCAAAAAATCATTTCTTAGTTCTATTTGAGGAGGTAATTTCTACTATTCGGTTTTCCGTTTTAGCCCTTTCATTACTGAACTCTAAAAAGCCGATCACCTGTTATCTTTTTCAGCTGACTTCCATACCCCAATTAACAGTGTTTACTTAAGGGATGAATGGTGAGGCTCAACCCCTAATCTACCTAATTAGTATGCAAGCAGGCTCTATACCCGACTTTGATGTTAAGCAGGGTGTTAGGCGTTTTTGCTTTGAAATGTAGTTGGGGCGTTTAAAAATAATAAATAAATAAATATTTCGGACACTTACACCAATCATCTAGTCCCAAACTAAGCAAAGCTTGTGCTATGGATATTAGATAACGGATAAACATACATAAATATTTATATAAACATCCATGACTCAGGAATTAATGTTCATATTCATCACACAAACATTTACCCGTCGCGGGATTCGAACCCGCAACCGTTGGTTTTGCTGATAGGGTCACTATCCACTACACCAATCGGTCGTCGAAAATGTCTTCAGTACGCATAGTATAATGTAAACCGCGTATTCCTTTCTGTCAATGGCGTGCCTAGGGTTTCAAAATAGGTCATGCCCGACAATGTTTCTCTAATTTTTACATAGCTATTGAAATCATGATGTTTCACTTTGATAAGTGCGAATATTTAAAGCAAAGATTTCCTATATTGTTGTAACCGCCTCCGTGGCTCAATGTAAACAACATTGGGTTTACAATTCGGAGGTCGCGGGTTCGATCCCCAGCGGGGTACATGTTTAAGTACTCGGTTTGGTTAGTGGTAGGGCATTTTAAATGTCCGCCTGGCTAGCTACCACCAATAGCATTGTTGTGTTCCGGTTGTCAGAGATAAGATAGCCAGTGCCCCAAACGTGTTGGGGTTTCCGGGTCAGTACGCTTCCACCTTCGACCTCATCTTCACTTAACATCAGGTGTGATTGAGGTCAAGTACGAACCCGTTGTGCATAAAATAAAATAGTTAATACTCCTGATCGAGTAAAAGTGCGTGTCGGGACTCCAGCAAACTCAAGCATTTTATTTCAACGTAAGATACATGATATCATTTGTTGAATGTCAATTTAAATCTATTGGAAATA
Organism: Oegoconia quadripuncta; assembly: GCA_949316235.1. Classification (NCBI taxonomy): domain Eukaryota; kingdom Metazoa; phylum Arthropoda; class Insecta; order Lepidoptera; family Autostichidae; genus Oegoconia; species Oegoconia quadripuncta. The sequence goes on along the minus strand of OX438741.1, from coordinate 2,073,208 downwards.
AAAATAGGGCTAAGCATTTTTCGGTCAGTCAGTATGTCCAAGGTACCACCGCTTCGGAAAGGGAAATCATCTGTGGGAAAAGAAGCGGCACAAGAAACCCACAGGATATGGAACGAATGAGTGAAAGAAGAATAACGAAAGCAATATATGACAAAAGCGTCAGACAAGTGCCTGACGTCCTCACAATAGGTCAGGTGTGGTCAATTAACGAGCGTATATGAAACATTTGTATACAATGGAAGAAGCAAAAGTAGTACGTCAGGATCGTTGCAAGTGGAAATCAATAGTCTCTGCCTACCCCAATGCCAGATAGAGCTGTGGTCAAAAGGGTTCCACAATAACACCTGTATATCGAAAAAGCCGCCATTAGGAAAATATCTCCCCTGGCCCATCTGAAAGTGCAGAAAATACAGGAAGATGTGGGGCTTCTCTAAGGATCTCCGACATCACGCAATCTTTGGCGCACGTTTTCGTGTCGTGATCTGCCTATCCAGTTTCTTGCACAGAGAAGGACCTTTTTTTTGCTACTTTTTGGACCAAACTACTTCAGTTTATTTTAATTTTTGGCATAGACTCGAAGAAAGAGGAATATATATCGACTTTTTTGTGTCCTTTTATCAATATTGAATAGCCCCTTTCGTTATGTACCGCATTAAGTATACAATCATCACCCTAATTCGTCGATGCTTTTGCTCTCAGGGCCAGAAGTGTCTCCGCAAGTGTTCATCGGACGAGGACTGCAAGAGTAAGAAGAAGAAGTGCCTATGTGACGGGGCGTGCGGCATGTCGTGCATAAAACCAGGTTAGTGGCTTCAAAAGTTGATCAAAAATATAAATAAATATCGGCAACCGAAGAATGTGTACTCCTAACCGTACTCTTTAGACACTGGTGACGTAACTTGCGGGGGTAGATGAGAGCTGCTTTTCTTTTTAGGTAACTTCTTTTCGTTTTTTACGTTGTATTTTTAGGTAAGGGCCAACGCTCATTAAATCTTCACAAAATATTCCTTAGTACTCCATGTAGGACAAATGCTGGTGTGAGATCTCCTCTAAGACGCTTAGTAAACACGTATAATGAACATTTTTTAGATTTCGACATATTTTCATTATCATACCACAGATTTAGGAGTTCTGTTATTGGAGAGTTATTTCACGGGTAATATTTATATTGTTTGGTTTGTGTAGCAGCACATTGTAACATTGTAATGATACGGATGTACTTATTGTAAACTTCATAACTTGTAAGTTTTCTGAAATACTGTATTGCTTACCTTGTGGATAGTGTCGTGGACTGTATATATACTTAGTACCTACAGAAACTGTTAATAATGTAACTAGGTACACTGTTGTTAACTGTCCCAAATAAATAAAAAAATAAAAAATATATGAATGATGTCTGTGAAAAAAAAATACACCTTACTTTTTATATATCATGCTCCCCAATCTGTCGCCCAGACTTTAATGGGATATGGTGTGTGGTGTCAGGGCAGTGATTCTCACTCGTTCGAGATCTCAATGCCGATAGACATCAATAGGTTAGTCACATTTGCACTCGCATATAAGTGTGAAAGAGATAGTAATGGCAATGCGAGCGGTTCGTGCAATCTACAAGTTAGGCTCCCGAGTATCTTTGAGGAATAAATTTCACGAAATCAATATATTAACTTTGGCATCGCAATATATTTACGAAAACTTAATGTACGTAATAAAGAATCGGCATTTGTTTAGGAAAAATTGTGAAATACACAATGTACCTAATACAAGATATAAAAATAAACTTGCTGTCCATAGCAGTCGCTTACACAAAGTCACTAAGCCATTCAAGGGACAATGTATACGCTTTTATAATAAGGTTCCGGTAGACATTCAAAATTTGCCTTTAAATAAATTTAATATGCGCCAAAATTTCTGATTATCTGGATGATAAGAATGCGTGGACATGAACCGCTCGGCAATAACCAGTATATTTTATTCTTAGTTTTCTTTGTCGAATCATAAATTTTACAATTATTTCAAATCATATTTGTATTAACTTATTTAAAAAGAGCAACCCCTGAGTTTCTTGCTCGTTCTTCTCTGGGGAGACTGCCTAGTGAATGAGCGATAACTGTATGTCATGACGATTTCAAATGTTATTCTTATAACTTACGAAATAAAAACATTTTTGATTTTAGATGTCTAATGTCGAGTGCGCGAGAGAACATTTACAGGATATATGGTCAGCGCCTTGTCACCCCATTCAGAAAACCTGGTCCCGCTTCAATATCTTGACAACGTTAGCTGAGTCAAGTAGCTCAAAATCGAGGGGAATCGGTTGTGTAGACAGTCACTCGACATAATTTGCCGACCTGTTTGGTGTAGTGGTTAGCAACTCTGACCACTATACCAAAAGGTTGCGGGTTCGAATCCCGCTTTGGGCATATGTTTGTATGATGAATACGGACATGTGTACCCGAGTTATGGATGTTTTCATTTATAATAAGTATTTATTTACAAAAAAAAATGTATTTATGTAGTATATCAACCATCTGGTCCCCCAACAACACAAGCCTATAGTTGCTTACTGTGGAACTAGATGGCGCTGTTTGTATGTCTAAGGATATTTATTGTTATTATTATTATTAATTTGGTTTGAGTTTTCTCTCGACAAGTGAATAGAATAGAATAGATTTTTATTTTTTATTTGGCACACGTCTGCTTTCTAGCCATCTCGGTCCACAAATCGATCACAGGTATCAATTGTCAAAGTACGATGACCTACCAATAGATGGCGTAAACACTAAAATTATTTTAACTTTGATTACTGAAATTAGTCTAAAACACTAGTTACGAGCACTCACAGAACATAAATACACAAGTTTTCTCACACAGAGTCGGTTTCATAAACCATACATCAGGAAAAAAAAAATCCAATTTTAATTAACTAAATGTTTTAGGAGGGTACGTTCGTAAATAAACAAATCGACAGCTGTTCCAGATACATAGGTTTTTAACACTTGTATTAAATATTTAACTACCTAATAACAATTTATGTTGTTAGTTACTTTGTATTTTTCAATAATTACGTGATTTAAAGAAAGAATATCACTTTGTTTAATTTTAACTCAATTTTTTTCGGATTGAGTATGTGTAACATTAACGTCCGTAACGTCAAACGGTGGTAGTGGTAGTCTAGCTAATGAAATGCAAAATGGTATGGTACCAAATCTATAGCGAGGTCGGGTGTAGATCGTGGTGTATACCATGGACTGCGCCTCAAAGACTACAATGTATATACGGAGATAGACGGGTATGTTGGCGTTTGCAAGCGACTCGGGTTCACCGCGCCATCTATCCGCAATGATGTGTAACTAACCTCGTCAAGGTCATGAAACCTAGCCGTACCTACCTAAACCTGGCAACTTGATAGTTACTTCAGAGATTTATTTTCAATGAAACATTGAAATTTCAATTGTTTCATCAAAATTTCAATGCTGTCATCGAAAATAAACCTCCGAAGTAACTACACATAAATACAAATCTAGTTAGGTATCGGTATACAATAAAACACGATTTAACACACAAATTTTATTTAAGAAAAGCAAACAATAACTATCATCATATATAACCGTGGGAATAAAATTAATACCAAACAAAAACATAAGGAAAAAGACAAAAATACACTTGGGAGTCCTGTCTCACAGAGTCCTATCTCACATACAATCTCGACTAAAGGTGGAGCAACCAAAACCCGCCCCGAAGGCTACACCGTGACCCTAAACTCACACCATTAGGAGCAAATGCACATCACAATCACCAAATCACACGGGAAATACTTTAAATTTTCAGTGAAAATGGAAAGTGAAAAAAATGCGCGTACACATCCAACGACAGCAGACATTTTTCTCAGTGTTGCCAAATCATCATTACTTTACGTGTTTTACTTTCACAAAACCTAATGCTATCTCAAATATGAAAATTTAATAACTAGGCAAGAAAAAAATCACTTTAAAATATACTTAGGTACATATAGTTTATTTGTTTTTGAGAAAATATAGACTTTAAATATTTTACATGGTAATCATGGTATAAACAAGTTATGACATATGGCGGCTAGGTGGCGCTAGTCTCTATTGGGACGGGAGTATTTGTTTTAAGAGACCACAGCATGCTGCGCCTGCCGCGAGTTAGAGCCAGTACTAGGAGTGACAACACGTTTTGAAACTCGGAATTTGTGACGGTTTGAGACCAGAAAGTCCAGTAAAATTAGGTAATTTTTCTGTTGTAACTTCGTAAAATCTTAAAGAACGTGATTTTTTTCTTATAGAAGGATAAAGTACCAATTAGTAATAGAATAAAAATGTTTTCTAAGGATTCTGTAGCTTGCTTTAGGTATAGTTAGTTATTAGTATTGAGAGGAAAACGTCAACATACCCTGGTAACACCTACGACTGGCGATCGGTCAACATCGGCTACCTTCGTACAAGCTCACCAGGAGGTCGACGGTTGGGTTCGGGACGTCACTTTCGCTCCAGCTGCCATAGTGTTTGCATATAGATGAATAGTGTTCTAAGTATTTAATACATTTTTATCCATACAATCCAGTATTTCGTTTCTGAGTAAGATCTCCTAACAGTATAGAGGTATTACATATATTATAATTTTGTCATTGTCATAATTTTGTCATTTATACGGATGGACGAAAGTAAATAAAACCCCGATGGCTGTTACATTATATATAACTTATTAAGAAAGCATATTATAAAATATCAGATTATTTAGATGATAAACATTCATGGACATAACCAGCCCGTTCGCATAACCAGGCTATTTCACAATTAATAATGAAATATTATAATAATATAAAATAATAATTAATAATTTTGTAATATAAAAACCCTTTTTTTTTAAAAAAGAGCGACCTCTCGAGTTTCTTGCTTGTTCTTCTCAGGGGAAAATTGCCTTCTGAACAAGCAGTAGCTTTAAAAATGTAAAATGTGACTATTTTAAGTGTACTCTGTGTACCTACAATATAAAGCTTTTTTTGATTTTGATTTGTGACATAATGACTGCATTTAATTAATAACCGATAAATTTATTATATGAATACACACACATGTTCAATAGCTTAACAACATACATAACATTAATAATGTCACGCCTGTTTCCCGTAGCGGTAGGCAGAGACCACAGACTTCCACTTGCTATGATCCTGACACACTTCTTCTGCTTCCTTCACTCTATAAGGTTGTTCATACATGCTCGTCGGTTTAGGGTACTCTTGACTTGACCTTAATAGCTTAACACTAGTATAATGATTGTTTAGTTTCTTTAATTTGACTTTCAATACATACAATACATTTAGACATATTAACATAACGACTCGTATATCACTGAGGATTTGATTTGTTTTTATTGGTATTCATTATAATAACATTATTAATTAATAATGTAATAGTGCCAATTTTATTGTAATTATATTGTAATTTAATTAAAACATTACCCATTCAATTTTAACGGTAACCATTGTCAGTAACATAATAAGAATCTTTAATTGACATAACTTTGGCATTAGTTTAGTGTATAAGAATTTGTAATAATGCTGTTGATTCTATGTAAATAAATAAAATAAAATATAATTATAAATTTTGTTATAAAACGTACAATATTTTTTTTTTATGAACAACGGGTTGGTACTTGACCTCAATCACACCTGATGTTAAGTGAAGATGCTTGGCGGCAGATTTAGATAAGATGGTGGTAACTAGCCAGGGGGACATTTAAAATGCCCTACCACCAACCAATCAAATATTAACTTAAAGTTACCACTGAAAACTTCATTTAATCGAATAGTCTATATTTTATTACTATTAAATGTAATTTTGTGTAGTTTATCAACCATCTAGTATCCATAACACAAGCCTAGATGCTTACTGCGGACCTAGATGGCGCTTTGTGTTTGTGCAAAGACATTTATTATTATTATTTATTTTATTATTACTAAATACCTATACTATTTCTAAGGCAATCTACCTATTTGTTAGAAAACGTTTTTAGTATTGTGCAAAAAAATCACGGTCTTTAAGATTATAGGAAGTTAAAGTGTATCTTTACTGGATAGGCACATAGATTTACAGACAGATAAACTTGAAAATGCTATCGCCCCTCGTTTTATGTTTAAACGTAATCGTTTATTGTTTTGAAATGTCAAACAAAATGCGTTGGCAGTTTAAATGAACATTCTCGGGCGCCCCACTGATCTTATTTCCTAACCTCATTAAATAAAAGTCCGCGAAATTTTCCAAGTTCTTAGTTCGGGTCGGAACCCAATTTGTGTTTGTCATAAAAAGGCAATAAAGGTCAAACCTCTATCGAACGGGCTCCTTTAGAGCGGAACGACACGATTTTATTAAGTCGCATTCAATTTCGGAATTCAAAAATATGTGGGGCACTATCGGGGATTATGCGTGGAGTTTTTATATGTCGTAGATAGCGATAAATTAGCGATAGAATTCATAATTTAGACAGTTAGATGACTATCATAATACGCGATTTGCAAAGGGAAGTAAACCCTGGTGACGCTGGTGTCGCCGGAAAGGCGCGGTGACGACGTAGCAGTAATAATAAGGTCTGCACATCGAAAATCAAAAAATAAGGTATTACGTGATGTTAACGTGGGTGGAGAAGATTGGGGAAGACAATCGCCAAAGATGTTGAGAATTCGATAATTTTTTCATTTAAAATAACATGTGAAATCGTCCTAATAAGTTACCACCTGTTTCATTTAAATAGACCCAAAAATTTTATCCACCAAACCCCAAACAAAAGACTTTTAATTATCGTTCAAAACGAAACTAATGAATACAAGTAATAAGGAAAATGTCCGTCGCCCCTCCGTCCCTCTAATTAGCCAAGCTAGCGACATCATACGACACAACCAGTAACTACACTGACAGTTAGAACTTTCTGCTTGGATTTGAATGGATATTCTCTGTTACCTAATTGTAAACAGCATAGGGTTTACGAATCGAAGGTCGCGGTTTTGATCCCCAACGGGGTACATGTTTAGTACTCGGTTTGGTTTGTGGTAGGGCTTTTTAAATGTCGCGACGTAATGCCCGTCGCGTAACGCGCTGAACTAGATGCCGTGCGCCGCGTAATTGCGCGTTCGGTGCGTTTAGTGTGTCATGCTAACTGAATACTACGACCGATAATTCAGTCACCGAACTGTCGGCGTGTCCCTACACTAAGGTTTCCGTACACATATTATTTGAACGCTTTCGAGTTGTGTTTCTGCTTTTTATGAATACTGTGGTTCTATGGACCTGATAACGTTGAACAGCTGGGACTAGATAATTAAACCTTTTCATCGTTTTATGGTCTCGTGTGGTTTATGTACCCGAATAAAAACCTTCAGAAGAATTCATTTGCCGTATTGTTTTTGACAAATAGCTGATGTTTGCCGTACTGTTGTTGGTAACCTACATATAAAAAGAAAAAAACCTCGAAGGATTGAAAAAGCCAACGTTTTATAGATAATGATTTATGATTGGAGGGCATTTCGCCCGCCATTTTGTTTGTTTCAAAAATATACAATCCTTTGACATCTTCATAATCAGCTATATTTTCCCAAAAACGTCTCTATGCAATTTTAGATAAATATGATAGCTAAACGGATTCACAAATATTTCCTGGATTATGTAATAAGAGTTACTCAAAATATGCCATGGAATATTTCACTCAATTCATTCTAGTAAATATTTACGACGATTCCATCTACAATTTTATAAAGTGTTCTTAGATATTGGTGTCGATTCGGTTGTACACCAACTAAACTAAAACCAGTTTTGGAGTGGTGCCGTCGCATCGTACTGTTCCAGGGAGAAAGAGACAGCACTACTTTAAAACTGGTTTTAGTTTAGTTTAGTTGGTGTACATCCGAATCGACACCATTAACTTTTGAAGAGCCAGAGGTTTGATTTATTTTAATTGTGATATAAACAGCTTTGTTTGTTTAAATTTGTATATCACTAGCTTTCCGCCCGCGTCTTCATCCGCGTGTAAAATTTCCTCAAAATCGGTACTGCAAAAAATTAGCTTAACGTCGTAGGGCCCAGTGTGCAATCCGATGTAGGTACATAATAAAGTTATTGCACTAAAAACCATTTGGAATAAAATAAGATTTATTTCGTTGGTTTGAATTTAGGAACAATAACCCCCAAACTAAAGACAGCTCTATATGCTGAAATATTTATTTATTTTTATTTTTTATTTTATTTTTATTTTATTTACTTCTGGGAAACAAACAGCTAATACTAATACAATAGGTTTGTAACAAATATACAACACATAAGCCAAAACAGTTTCCACTACTGTACTAGTACAAAATGGCCGACGAACTCTCTCTCGTTTTATTCACTCCTTTTGGAGAAGGAAAAGGGAGCTAAGCCCATACAGCCATGTCTTATTTCTCTTATTCTCAAAACCATATTTAAAAACAAAATCGTGTCATTTGACGGTGGCGTTTTTTTTCTTTACGGAAAATTCATTAGTCAGTCTCAATCAAAACAAGCAATTCGTCGTATACTTGACGTATACATAGTTTAGTCACGGTCAAGTCATTCTTCAGTAAAGTGGCAGAATGCTTTACAAAAGATTTTGGCGGCTTCTTGTGGGAACCCGAAAGATTCGTTACGCATTTTAATTTACACTTCCCTTCACTTGTACACCGTCACTAACGTTTGCTGTACAATATTCTGCCATTATTACGCTTCAAAAGTCACAATGTGCAAATTATAGGAATCATAAACAAAAATACAACTTCACTCGGCCAGATCCCGCCAAAAAGCCATGGCCGACGAATACATTTGACACTTTTTATTTTTAAAGCCTATTTAACTAATTCAAATTAGCAAACTTGAAGTAACTTCGGCCACCCCACTTGGTTTTACATTACAGCGACCCCTCGGCCATTTCGTGTCCCTCTTAATTCCTCACCTAATTAAACAGCGGTTACCCCGCTATTTGCGGATATTCATTAACTGCATGGCAACCTCAGAGTCGATTATTAGAGTTGTTGGGCAAATAAATGCTTAGCAATTTTTTTTCATCCGCCTTCGACGAATCCGAAAGGAGGGATTTATTCAATGTGTCTTTTTGCTTGTCAACAGCATACATGTCCCAGCAGATTTGGAAAAATTATATGTCATTAGATTCGTACTAGTCCCGGGAGTGTCATAGGGTATGTCATCATGATGAATCCAATATGATGGACGCTAGCAGCCATCTTGTCACATTTGATAACAAATAATTCCAGAACGGGTATCATACTATGGTGAGTGGGGCTTTTTGGCGGGATCTCGGCGAGTGAAGTTGCATTTTTGTTTATAATTCTTATAATTTGTGCATTCTGACTCTGAAAGCTTAATAATGGCAGAATATTGTGCAGCAAAAGTTAGTGATGGTGTACAAGTGAAGGGAAGTGTAAATTAAAGTGCGTAACTAAACTTTCGGGTTCCCACAAGAAGCCGCCAAAATCTTTTGTAAAGCATTCTGCCACTTTACTGAAGAATGACTTGACAGTGACTAGACTCTGTATACGCCAAGTATACGACGAATTACTTGTTTTGACTGAGACTGACCTATAAAGTGAATAAAGAAGAGAAATAAGACATGGCTGTATGGGCTTAGATCCCTTTGCCTTGTCCGAGAGGAGATAATAAAAAAAAATCGTACTAGTCCCGGGAGTGTCATAGGGTATGTCATCATGATTAACAAATACTGGAAGACATAAATTACTGAAGAAGAGGCTGTATGGCTATGCTCCTTGACCTGCCTATCAAATGGCGAACAATATTAAAAAAAAAAAAATAATCCAATATGATGGACGCTAGCAACAATCTAGAGCAATCTTGTCACATGTGGCAACAAATAATTCCAGAACGGGTATCACTACTACTATGGTGAGTGGATGACATTCTACGGAAAAAAATTGAAAACGGTAACAATGCTTTAAAAAAATTTAAACAAATTTTAAAAAAATATGCAAAAACCAGACTATGGTTGTAGATCGGAGGAGTCTGAGGTCACGTAAGCAAAACCGCAATAAATCAGTCACGAATACCGCAATAAAGCGCACCGCAGTGCTCGGGCCAAGTTTTCAAAAAAAAAGTATTACCTACGAGGAAGACCTCCGACTCCAGTCTAAAACAATAATTAAAAGAGCAACCCTAGAGTTTCTTGCTCGTTCTTCTCTGGGGAGTCAGCTTTGTGAATGAGCAGTAAATTTAAATGTAATATTAATAGTGACGTTTTCAAGTAATAATTTTATCCTATGAAATAAAATATTTTGATTTGATTGACGACCGATTGGTGTAGTGGATAGTGACCCTATCAGCGAAACCAACGGTTGCGGGTTCGAATCCCGCGAGGGGTAAATGTTTGTGTGATGAATACGAACATTTATTCCCGAGTCTTGGATGTTTATTTAAGTATTTATGTATGTTTATCCGTTATCTAGTAATATCCATAGCACAAGCTTTGCTTAGTTTGGGACTGGATGATTGGTGTAAGTGTCCGAAATATTATATTATATTATATTATATTATATTGATTTTGAATGAAATACGCTTTATTGTGTATATGTCACCGGCAAAGAGTGTAATTAAGTTATTGTATAGAATACCTAATTATTCTATACAACACCAAGTTCATCTAGGCGTAAAATATTCTATCCATCGTTAATTATTACATACTATGCCTAGGCAATGTATGTGTTCTATTGTTATTATCAAAAATTATTGTAAATTATTTTGCGCAGTAAAGAGTATTTGTTTAAGTATTGTATTGTATGAAATACATTGTGCAGAATGCCATTTGGAGACCAGGTAAAGTATGAAAAGATACAAATAAAACACTTTTACTAGAGCTACAATCATACGCAGTATTCATCAGAATCGGCGAAGGACACTTCGCCAGATTCGCTGGTCAGAAAAATCAAATGCTGTTGATTAGGTTTGGTAGGTCTTTTCGTTAGGTTTTTCTTACAATTCAGAACAACTTTCCATCTGTTCATTCGGTATTCTACAGAATGCCTACGTAAAGTGTGGAATAGATGATAGGTATTTTATACATTGCCTGAACGTTTTAGCCGTTATATGGAATACCTAGGGTATTCTACAGAATACCGAATTATATAGCGTCAGGCGAAGTTCTATACTGAACAACAGGTTCTTAGCTATGTTTGCTAATCGGTTAAACGTTTCGAAGATATTTCTAACACAGTTTTTTCAATAATAAATAAATGAATATCTTTGCACATACACACAGCGCCATCTAGTTCCACAGTAAGCAGCGTTTAAGTAAGGTTGATATACTACATATTTTTTTTGTAAATAAATACTTATTATAAACGAATACAAATACATACAAATAAGTGCTAATTAAAAAATGCTCATGTAGTCTCATATATTGTAACGCCCGCAAAGTATCATACATACATATACATAAAGTCACGCCTGTTTCCCGTAGGGGTAGGCAGAGGCCACAGACTTCCACTTGCTATGATCCTGACACACCTCTTCTGCTTCCTTCACTCTCATAAGGTTGTTCATACATGCTCGTCGGTTTAGGGTACTCTTGACTTGGCCTTTCTTTAAGACTTCCCGATTTGATCATGGTCTTCCCCTACCAACACTACCATCCACATTCGCTTTGTATATCTCTTTCGTAAGTCTTCTTTCATTCATCCTCTCCACATGTCCAAACCAATCAAAATAAAAGTATCACTTAAATATGCTACTTATAAGAGGTCATGTACTTAGCTTCACAATAAAGAATTTTGGCACTGATTTTTGATGTTTTTTCCGACACACTTTAGCAGGTAAGGTAGGCTCCGATATTACTTGCGGATATTCGAACCCATTGAGAAAGGTTCGAATATTTCCAAATTACCATAATTTATCCATTCGCATTCCAATATGAAGCTGACGAGTCCGTTTTTCTACAACTAAATCTCGCTTTTATACAAAGTTAGTCAGAAGCAGTACTATTTTTTTTAATGCATAACGGGGTACTGATGTTAAATGAAAATGAGGCCGAAGGTGGAAGCGTACTGACACGGAAATCCCATCTTAATTACTAAAAACCGGCCAAGTGCGTGTCGAACCACGCGCTGTGCAGGGTTCTGCAGTTCAAGATCGTTATGGGACTTTTTCAGCTTCACCGCGCGGGAGCGCTCTGGCTAGCTACCTCCATTTTATCTAAATCTGCCGCCAAACAGCAATGTTAATAGCATTGTTGTGTTCCGGTTGTCAGAGGTAAGATAGCCAGTTCTCCAAATGTGTTGGGGTTTCCGGGTCAGTACGCTTCCACCTTCGACCTCAGCTTCACTTAACACCTGGTGTGATTGAGGTCAAGTACGAACCCGTCGTGCATAAAAAAAACTTATTAATTCTTTGTCAGTGAATTTCGCTCGCCTACGGACTGTTCTTTCCCCACTTAACTGATGATGGAGTGAGTAAATGAGACTATTTAGTGCTGATAGTTTTCAGTGTGACACTAACCGACATAACGAAGATATTAGGTCCTTACCTATGAAATTGGCGTTTTGTATGAAGAATTTCATTAAGACTGTTTTCTCCATACAAACATTTTTGATTTTTTTTTTGGGAACGGCAAATCCAAATTTAGCTAAACTTTGTGTGTATTATCGGATAACATTAAGTTAAGTATAGGCAGCGTTAATTTTTTAAAATAACCGCTTTATAAAAGTTTCAGCGAATCTAAGAAATGATTATGGGAAGCATATGAAAAGAGCTCTGTTCAAATTTTTTTTATTATGTGATTTAGCACAGAAATTAAAAAATATTTCATGTGAAACCTTGAAATAATATTCCATTTTCCAAATAAAAAGTAATTTGGAAATATCTTTGAAAATCGCAGGAATTGGTACATATGATTAACGAGGAAAAAAACTCCAATTTCATAGGTAAAGACCCAATATAATAAATTTTCTCACTTAGAAAAACACTTGACACGAACGTGATCTCATTTATTAGAGTTACTAAATTGAGTCAGGATCAAGGGTCCCTAACTCTAAGTGTGCTGAAAATTCTGTCGAGCCAAGGTTTCAAGGTGAAAGGTCGAGGGTTACTCGAGAGAGTTGGGAGGGTCGTAACTTATTCCCTTTTATTTTAATGAATCCAGCAGTCTGATATAGGCAAGGTATCCTGCTGTAGGGAAGAGCCGCGGATATAAATACAATCTTTGTTTTACAGAAAGGAGCCGTTCGTGCAATTTATCAATTGAGACCTAATGTCACTTCCAGATAAGTTTAAAAAGTATAAATATTTGGTTGGTGGTAGGGCATTATAAATGTCCGCCTGGCTTGCTACCACCATCTTATCTAAATCTGCCGCCAAGCAGCAATGTTAATGGCATTGTTGTGTTCCGGTTGTCAGAGATAAGATAGCCAGTCCCCCAAATGTGTTGGGGTTTCCGGGTCAGTACGTTTCCACCTTCGACCTCATCTTCACTTAACATCAGGTGTGATTGATGTCAAGTACGAACCCGTTGTACGTAAAAAGAAAATTCTAAACTTTTCGTCACAGTTACATTTTTGGGAAATCTAATATACACTGGTTATCAAAAAAATCGATTGACCAAGTAAATCTCTATACAACTTCCTATATATCCGGGTTTAGAAATTAGTTAGTAACTCGAATAGTACTAAACCGATTTCAATGAAATTTTCACCATCTACAACCAGTCTGTCACCAATTAAAAAGATGTACGCGAAAGTCCTTCTTTTTAGAGAAGTGTGGAATGTACTTGTTTTAAAAAAAAAAAAAAACACCTTATTACTGACACCAAAGGTCTTTTAAATTAACCTCTTTTTTTTTTATATGAGAGGGCGGCAAACAAGCATGCGGGTCACCTGATGGAAAGCAATCACCGCCGCCCATGGACACCCGCAACACCAAAAGGGTCACAGATGCGTTGTCGGCTTTTGAGGAAGGTGTAGGCTCTTTTCTTGAAGGTTCCAATGTCGTACTCGTTCGGGAATACCGCTGGTTAATTGTGATACCTTTACCACATTATTATTTACAATATCATCCAAACGACGTTAAGAACAATTTCACAAACACCAGCTTCCGAATATATAAAAAAAAGTTTCCAAATCGGTTCATCTGCGTTTTGCAGAGGAACAGACATAAGCTTCAACGTTCAAACTAAAGTTTAAAACACTCTTTTTGGGTCGAGGATTATAAGAAGAAAATTTTTACTGAGTGGTTTCTGCAAGTAAAGAGAATAGAACCAACCCGTCTCTTCCCGTGGGTGTCGTAAAAGGTGACTGAGGGACTTTCCACAAAAACAATAGACTAGCGCGTTTTAACGGCCACTAGCTCACTCCTTGTCACGTGTTCTTTTCTGTATTATTCGAAAGGTGAAATATGTTCGCATTTATACTATTAGTTAGATGTTCTTACAAAAATTTTGAAACTATCATAAAGTTATACACTTTTTTCAGTCTCCACTTTTAACAACGAGCAGTTACGAGAACTTGGCTCATTTGCAAAACGGGTTTTTGTTGGAATCCAATTAGCCGTAGCACTAACAATTTTACAAATTAGATTTTTTTCCAGTTTGTAAACTTTTAAAATTAAAAAGCTCGGCTTGAATTAAAAGCTCCCTGCCTGCATCGGTCAGCAAAAACCTATTTTTGTAAATTGCGCTCGGAAATGCTGCTATTATCAAACTCTCCCTTTTTTTATATTGACCTCAATCACACCTGATGTTAAGTGAAGATGAGGCCGAAGGTGGAAGCGTACTGACCCGGAAACCCAAGTATTTGGGGAACTGGCTATCTTATCTCTATGACAACCGGAACACAACAATACTACTAACATTGCAGTTTGGCGGTAGATTTAGATAAGATGGTGGTAGTAAGCCAGGCGGACATTTAAAATGCCCTACCACCAACCAAACCGAGTACTAAACCTGCGACCTTCGATTCGTAAACCCAATGTTGTTTACATTGAGCCACGGAGGCTGTTAACATAAAAGACGTGTAATGTCGATCGAATTTAATCAGAACTAAATATGAAATCATTTATTTTCCTGACAATAACGCTGGACTTAGAATTAAGCTAACACTGATCTCCTTATCGCCTAAATAATCATCTATCCCGTAATAACCCTTTTTACACAGAGTTTCTTTAATGTGACGTTTAAATTTCTGCTCTGTTAAACTCAATACACGTTCTGGTATTTTATTGTAAAAGCTTATGCTGTGTCCCACAAAAGATGTGCTAACATTGCTAAGTCTAAATTGTGGAATTTCAATTTTATTTTTGTTTCTAGTAATTAAATTATGTTTAACGCTATGTTAACGAAATAGGCATATATTTTTGCGTGCATACATTATACTGTCATATAATATGTAGTGAGATGCAACAGTTAAAATACTTTAGAGATCGCCAGCGTAAATTATTTATAGCTCTGATTGCTAAATGTCTGTGGTGTACCCCGCAGTAAGTATACTATAAGTGTGCCCGCTCACGACCGACTTTTTGTAGGACCGATAATCGGCCGATTATTTCGTCCATACTTTTATCACCGATTTTTTGTAGGACGTGGGCGTTGAGACATTTTTCTTCTACAAAAAATCACCGATTATCGGTAGTGGGCGGGCACACTAAGGCCCGTATTAATAAACCAATCTCAAAGCTGAGAGCTTGATCAAACAAGATGCGTCATAAGCAGTTAACGCTACTCAAGCTCCGTACTAATTTATAAACCGATCTTGAGGTCTACTCTGCTGAGATCACTTATCAAGTATTCGCCTCAGCGGCGAAAGAATGATAGTCTTGAGTTCCGTTTATTAATACGTGAAACTGTACTGCTTGAGTAAGCACGCGCGTTTCAGGTCTCAAGTTAGGTTTATTAATCAACACGTTTACTTGAGACCAGTCACAAGACTGTTCTCAATCTTGAGTATGGTTTATTCATACGGGCTTAAGGCATAATACTGTGAAAGCATCTGAAATTAACGAGTCACGCTGTTTTAATGTCAGTAAGTAAATTAGATGGGGTTTCCGGGTCAGTACGTTTCACCTTCGGCCTCATCTTCAGGTATGATTGAGGTCAAGTGCCAACCCGTTATGCATAAAAAAGTTGTCATACTCTACGATCAGCACAAGCAGCTGAACTGAGCCTGCTCGCAAGTGTCTCAATATCACAGAATTAATATGGTATGCGACGGTTGGTAGGGTTCCACCCTGGGATGGAGACTGTTGTAGTAGGAATGGAGTTGGGTGCCGTAAGAGGTGAAACAGGGCCGTGAGATCCGCGCCTATTGGACTCCATTGGACAGCAATCTTGTGCAGGGGATGTCGGTGAAGATACAGGCTGAAGCTCGGTGTTTTATTAGCACTCGCACTTTTAAATTAATAGTACATTATTGCAAAGGCCGGGAAATAGGCAATTGCAGGTCGAGTATGAGTTTGAAGGCCGAGCCGTAGGCGAGGACTTCACTAATACGAGACAGGCAATTGCCATTTCCGCCGAGGCATATAATAGTGCTTTTCTCAAAAGAATGCAGGGAAATAATAAATTATTTAAATAACAAATCAAGACGAATTTTCAGCTTTGCCGCCGATTTTCTATTTATCATCTGTGCCGACAGGCAAACGCATTTTGTACTAAGCAAAGAGATTTTAGTATGCCAAGAATGATAAAAGAGATCCAATCAAAGAGTATATAATAACCCCAGCACGCCGTTTCATACAACATTGCTGGAGCGTTGTAATGTTCCAAATTCAAAAAACGCTCCTGCAATGGATTTATTTTTCGCTGTCCGTAAATTAGATACTTCGCGTGTTCTTTTTTCGAAAGTAATGACAATATTTCCATGCATGTTTGAGAAAAAATTATTACACGTACAAAACCAATATTATTTGTGAATTACTATGGTGAAAAAGAATAAACATCTGGAAAAAGATCCTCGTCGTAGCAGTACCGAAGAACGACTGTCACCTGTTTCTGAAAACAATTTAGATTTCTATAAACTATTGAGTTTGCGGCGCTTGCAGTGGAGACTATATATTCCGCTGGATTTCCTGTCCTTTCGAGTGACGCCAGAATAAACCCCCGACCTGTGACCGCATGCATTAATAACGCCTCTGCCACGCACAGGCGTGCAAGTTGCAAAAAAGGGAATCCTTTCATCCTCTCACTACCATAATGAGTTAACGTACATGTTTTATTTAATCTCCGTAAAAAAAAGGCGGGATTTGCATGTCTGTGGATTCATCATTCATGAGTTTCATAAAAGCGAAGTGAAACCATATTTTTTAGGGTTGCGTACCTTATTTACAACCCTTATAGAACCACCAAAAACTGAGATGGTTTGGACATGTGGAGAGGATGAATGAAAGAAGACTTATGTAAGAGATATACAAAGCGTATGTGGATGGTAGCGTTGGTAGGGGAAGACCACGGCGAACGTACCATGATTAAATCGGGGACGTCTTAAAAAGAGCCAAGTCAAGAGTACCCTAAACCGACGAGCATGTATGAACAACCTTATGAGAGTGAAGGAAGCAGAAGAGGTGTGTCAGGATCGTAGCAAGTGGAAGTCTGTGGTCTCTGCCTACCCCTACGGGAAACAGGCGTGACATTATACAGGGTGTCCCGAAACTCAACGACTTCAACAACAAATTCTTCAAAGGCATTTTGTACTGCCTCTCGGGTATTGAATTTTTTTCCTGCCAAGAAGTTATCCAAATTCTGGAAAAAGTAGTAGTCTGTAGGCGCAAGGTCTGGTGAGTAGGGCGGATGACGGAGAGCTTCCAACCACAGTTTTTGCAACTTGGAGACCGTCTGCTGTGCAGTATGAGGTCGCGCGTTGTCGTGCAGGAGCAGCGGAGAGGAGCGATTGACCAATGCTGGTTGGACATGTGCCAGCTTCTCCATCATTGTGTTCAGTTCTTCACATTACACATCTGCAGTAATGCTCATCCCGTTTGGTAAGAAGCTGTGATGAATCACACCGGCGCTAGACCACCAAATAGTGACCATCACCAAATTTTGATCGTGTAGATCACGTTATTCTGCTCAGAAAGCTCGAACACATTGGTATATGCGGTGACCTTCTGCGCTGGATCAAATCATATCTCAGCAATCGCTCACAATTAGTAGTAATCGGTGGGTGTAAGTCTGATTTAATTTGCATATCCTCTGGGGTCCCTCAGGGGTCCCATTTGGGACCGTTATTATATAACGCTTACCTGTATGATATATATACCTGCTTTGTTAACAGTCAGTTTCTTATGTATGCAGATGACACCAAAATCTTTCTGGATGCAATAAATGTGAGAGATTGTAATAAACTACAAGACGATCTACATAGACTTAGTACATATTATGAGGTTAACAGAATTAAAATCAACATTAATAAATATCAAACTATCACTTTCTCACGTCGGCGCACTAACTGTGATTTCAACTATAATATCAACAATACCTATATATATCGAAAGAGTCACTGCTGTTCGAGACTTAGGTATCGTTCTTGACCATAAACTAATAATGGATATTCACATAAGTACTATAGTTGATAAGGCCTATAAAGGACTTGGTTTTCTAAAGCGTACCTGCCAGTATTTCACTGATGTAGCTTGTTTAAAATCAATTTATTTTGCCTACGTACGCAGTATCCTGGAGTATGGATGTATCATCTGGTCTCCTCGATATAATATTTATATAGATAAAATAGAAAAAATACAGTATAAGTTTTTAAAATTTTTGAACTACCGCACACGTACGTATTTAAAAGAATATAAAGTCAGTTGCAAACATCACAAATTACTCACATTAAATGATCGGCGTCACCTTCTTGATATGGCTTTCTTGTATGACATATTGAACTCCAATATAGATTGCCCGGCGATTGTTTCAGAAATTAGTTACTTCACACCTTGTAAGCGCACACGGCACACGGTTATGCTACACGTGCCCTCACGCCGAACAAATTATAGTCAAAACTCAGTATTTACACGTATATCAAAAAATTACAACTGTAACTTTGCAGATTTTGACCCCTTCATTAACTCTAAAGACTACTTTAAAGATAGGATAACTAATAAACTCTTTGTATCGAATTACTAAGTGGTTATGTTAATGACATATTCACTGAATAGTTATATACATATAGATAATATTAATAATTATTATAATATTATAGTTACTCTAATATGTCTTCATACCTTACCCTTTTATTATAACATGTAATATGCTATTTATAGTGTAAATACTCCCTTCACACACACACACACACCCACACATATAGACACATCATACCACCATACATGCAATATGGAAGCATATCTGTTACTTAGTTTTTATTTTTTTTTGTTAATATGTAGAAGCCTGTAATAGCTGTACATACATCTACTCAATGTTTTGTTTTACTTACAATGTATCGCCGTTGGCTTCTCCTAAATAAATAAATAAATAAATAAATAAATAAATCACTTTTCTTGAATTTAGAATTCTTAGCCAAACAAAAATTATTTTGATTTGAAATGGCCAGTACTGCAGAACGGCAATTTCATAGGTAAAGACCTATTAAAGTACAAAGGCGGACTTGTCCCATAAAGGGATCTCTTCCCGTCAACCTTGGTAAATATAAAAGAACACATTGACTGGGCGTACAAATAGCTGAACATTTTCATTAAACTATGAATCTACATACTATATATATACTATACTAAAATAGATATGTATACTTACTTATATAATTAGATACATACACAAATATAATGCATACTTATACAATACATAATACATATATAATATATAATTCTATATACCTATTCGCAGTTGAAATCTATATATATTTAACAGTGTAATATAAGATAAAGATAGTATTGAAGTAATAACATATAGTAGTAAAACAATATCATCATCATCAGTCCATAAACATCACACTGCAGGGATATAGAGCTTCCCTCATATTGAGGGAATATGGGCCATAGTCCGCCACACAGGCCCAGTGCGGGTCGGGGATTTCACATGCCTGCGATTTTTTTTGCTTTAATTTCTCAGGCATGTAGTTTTCCTCGCGATGTTTTCCTTCACCCTTTAAGAGCAGTCGGATAAATGCACATAACACAAAAAAAATTCAGTTCTTTTCTACAAAAAATCGGTCACCGATTATTTTTTTTTTAAGAATTACCAAGTCATTTTTCAATATCCTTTTCGGTTATTATGTTTCTTTGTTTCTTTTTCATTCTAGAATAATTTTTGTGTAGTAGAATTCAACAACCTTTCTTCACATTGGAAGCTCAAAGATTCACCTTTTCGTCAGATGTCGTAAACTGGCCTGGCCTTAAGTTGGGCAGGTGCGGAACCTCAGGACTCGATTTCTACTCGCATATGACTGGTTTTTTATTTTTATATGTAAAACAGGCGTTACTGAGGAGGCACTTAACAAGATTTTACCATTATATTCCTGAAAATTCAGCGCCAATGTAATTTTTTTCGTAGTCACTGCGGTAATCTCCGAAATGAGATAGCTTTATTCGTGCTTATGTAGAACGTCACCCCCAACCATGAGACATATTTTAAAGCGGGTACATCTTTGCTTTGAGCGTCGGTGGCTCAGCGGTTAACACGCGGTCTCCCAATTTGGCAGGTCCGGGTTCGATTCCCCGGCAGACCATGTGCCAATGAGTTTCTAAATTTAATTACTTATGTTCATTTATCCGACTTAAATGCCTGGTGTTGACATTCTGTACCAATGGCGTTCTTACCCATCACCAGTGTTATTCGTCTAATAGGAAGCCGGAGATATACAACACAAAGTTACTAAGTCATTATTATTCATCCACATCTCAGCCTGTAAACATCCCACTGCAATGACATTGACCTTCCCTCGTATACGAGGGAGTATAGGCAATAATCCACCACTCTAGCCCAATGCGGGCTGGGGACTTCACATGCCTTTGAATTTTTATTTCTCAGACATGCAGATTTCCTCACGATGTTTTCCTTCACCGTTTAAGAGAGCAATGGGAAAAATGCATATAAGTAATTAAATTTAAAAACTCATTGGTACATGGACTTCCCAAATTGGGAGACCACGTCTTAAGCGCTGAGCCACCGACGCTCGCTATATAGCACGGTTTAGAACAAATAAGCGCACAAACAGATAGATGGACAGCATATCTGACGACCGATTGATGTAGTGGATAGTGACCCTATCAGAGAAGCCAACGGTTGCGGGTTCGAATCCCGCGAGGTGTAAATGTTTGTGTGATGAATACGAACACTGCCTGTATATTTATCCATTATCTGGTATCGATAGTACAAACTCTGCTTAGTTCTAGTAAGTATAGTATTACCTGTGTCAAGAAGCCTCGCTCATCCATATTCATCGAATATAATTACACAAGAAACAAAATCATGTTTGTATGATGAATACGAACGTTTATTCCCGAGTCTTGGATGTTTATATAAATATTTATGTATGTTTATCCGTTATCTATTAGCCATAGCACAAGCTTTGCTTAGTTTGGGACTAGATGGTTGGTGTAAATGTCCGAAATATTTTATTTATTTATTTATTTTATATTAAATACTAGTAGAGCAGTGTTAACAGAATTTATCATTGTACCTTCTGCAGACTTCTAAATTGCTACATTCAAACAGAAGTGAGGGGAGGGTGGTGAATTCTTTCAAGGGGACAATCGCAGGCTGCCGCTCCACTGCAAGCGATATTCTGACGCAAGACATCTAAATAGTATAAAACAAAGTCGCTGTTTGCCTGTTTAGCCCAGGGAAAATACGGTAAAAATTAGCTTAGCCAGACATAATTCAGAACCGACTTATATAATTGCTATCTTATAGAGGTATATTAGAGGTGTAATTTTGATTAATTAAACCTAAAAAAAACGAGCGCTTAGTCTAGATTTTTTTTAAAACGCTGTTATTAATTTGTATCTTAATAACAATAAATACTAACTGATATTTAATTAGGTAGACTATTGTTAAACATAGTTAACTTATTGATGGATAAAGAACTAAGCATGTTATAGTTAGGCATGAATGTGTTTTAGCTGCAAATGTCGTCGAGCTGCATTGCTTTAAGAAATAAAAATGCGAACTAATATTTTGTAACGTTCATTTCCCTAAATATTTTGAATGTAAAGAAATGCCCATCAATAGAATTTTTTTTTTTAAAGGAACACATTTTTCAACTTCAGCTTATTTAGTTACTTACTTAGTACTTGCGTTTATTACAAATGCTTAATTTTTAGCAATTGTTACTACATTTACAACACTTTATTAAATGTTTGAAGAAAATCGCGGTTATTCGTTTTTCCGAGGTCAAACCGTATTTTCCCTGGGCTACTATGTTAGTTATAGCAAGAAATAATCCTTATGACGAAGCCTTTCGATCGGTATGATAAAGTTACAGAGTATTTCTTTTCTCGTGTAGCGGGTTGGATGCATGCATGAATGCAGTTTAAATTGTTTTTTAAAGTAAAATGTCTTTTGTCAGTAAAATGTTCAATCTACAATATTCAAGGTACTTTCCCTCCATGTGGCATAGGCGTGGGACGCCGCGTATACTTGTACATTGTGGTAACTTGCGTTTACAACACTTTATTAAATGTTTGAAGAAAATCGCTGTTATGCGGTTTTCCGAGATCTAAACGTACTTTCACTGAGCTACTTCTAAACCACGCAACGGATTTTGGTAAGGTTTTCGTAATTTAAAAATTTTCTGCCTTCTACAGTGAGACCAATCGTGATGCCGCGAACATTCTAATTCGCATACTCTGCGCATTATTCGCATGAGGATGTAAAAAATTGCGCCTCAATAATGAAAAGCCAACTAAAACCTCAAAATTATTGATAAAGTTTATTAACTGGGGAATAACTTCATTTGCCACACTAGGTAATCTACACAATTTAATCGTTAAATTGTATTCCGTATAGCTTTCTTCACCTATATTCGTTATAATAGTTCAGCTCACAGTGGTAAGACAGCCTTAGGAATTTTCTCGTTTCGGTTGACATCTGTTCCTCCGTCGGCCCGAACCTTTGGATTCCAATCATAATTAATTTTCCAAAAACAATACGAGTGTAAGAGAGAAACAGAGTAGCTTTATCATACTGGATGCGGGGGTAACGTTCTATTTAAATATGATTAAGGCACATAAATTAGAGTTGGTGGCTCAGCGGTTAAGACGCCGTCTCCAAATTTAGGAAGTCCGGGTTCGATTCCGAAGCAGGCCATATTCCAATGGGTTTTTGAATTTAATTACTTATGTGCATTAATCCGACTACTCTTAAATGGCGAAGGAAAACATCGTGAGGAAACAAAACTGCATGTCGTGAAATAAAAATTCAAATTAATTATTATTATTATCATATCCCTGCAGTGCAGTGATGATGATGATGATGATGATGATGATGATGATGATGATGACGATGATGATGACATACATTATTATCATATCCCTGCAGTGATGATGATGATGATGATGATGATGACATACATTATTATCATATCCCTGCAGTGCAGTGATGATGATGATGATGACATACATTATTATCATATCCCTGCAGTGCAGTGATGATGATGATGATGATGACATACATTATTATCATATCCCTGCAGTTCAGTGATGATGATGATGATGATGATGACATACATTATTGAAAATGAATATTAAACCTAAATTGCAAAATAACGGAGACTCATATTATACATAATGAAAAATATTAAGGTAAATATACATTTAAAAACATTACCCTATCTATAGTCTATCGATAGTTGAAGTAAAAACAATAGTATCGATAGTGGTGTCAATTCGGATGTACACCAACTAAACTAAACTAAAACCAGTTTTAAAGTAGCACTGTCTCTTTCTCCCTGGAACAGTACGATGCGACGGCACCACTCCAAAACTGGTGTTAGTTTAAGTTAGTTTAGTTGGTGTACATCCGAATCGACACTAATATTCGTGTCTAATATTGCATAAACTATCGATACTATCGATAGTATCTATAGTATTATTCCCGAAAGTTACGAAATCTATCGATAGTATCGACACTGTCGATATGTTTGTACAACCTTTAATTCAATAGTATCGGTTACTTCTGTTCTACTCAACTTCCAGTGTAAATGCAATTAATACTATTGACATAAACGTAACAATCGATTGTCCAAAACTATCGATAGTATCTATAGTTTATTTATTAAAAAGCATATCGATAGTATAGATACTAGTGATAGTTTATTCGCCGTCAGGGATCGATAATATAGATAATATGGATAGTATTGGTTCTTTACCGATAATATTGCACTAACTAAGAGATCGATAGTATCGATAGGCCTATGGATAATTTGGCATTTTTCGATTGAAATTATCGATAGTTCTGAAACACTAGAGTACATAGATTTCTAAGTTACTTCCTGTAGCCTAAAACTTTGACCGATTTTGAAGTTCAAGGTGTCGTTTTATTCCTCTTGATCCCCAGAGAGGTATTGGGTTTTTTGGTTATACCTTTTGAGGTAAGGAACCATAAAACGTTCCGTGCAAAATTCCTCTAAAGGAATCCTTAGTAAACCTTTTGAGTTCCTTGAGCCCACTCAATATACCTCCTCTAGGCACCTACTCAGTCAAAACGAGTGTTTGAATATTCAGAAGCGTCTTACATCTCCAAATATAAATATTCAGCGACTAATATAGCACGTTATATGTATATTCTGACGTTAACATAAACCAGAGATAAGCGTCGGTATCGGCGCTATGAATATTTTAATATTGCAGCCACCTGTATACAAAGAGGAAAATGAAGCCGCTGTGTTTTGGAAAAGACAAAATAAAAAGCAGGATCGGGATTAAACCATGTAACCATTCTTTTGCATCGCAGTGTAGTCGGTTAAAATTATTCATCACTACAAATTTAGCACGTTTTTAGCAACAAGGATTTAGCAAAAGGATTTATTTCTCAACGTGTGAGCATGGTTTAAAAGGACCTAAAAGTGTCGGGTTTTCCTGCCTCGTCCCTGGTTTGGGGACGGGCAAATCGTCGAGGTTGTCCTCGCCGCTCGTTACCACGAGCGGGGCCTTGGGTGAGTCAATTCCGGGAGTCAGTCCAGGGGGTGATGGGGTCGACGAGCTCGAGCCTACCCTAGAGAGGACAGGCGAGCGTCAAGTCGGCCTCATCTTCTTCTTTCTTCACACCGCCGATGCGCTCAAGCCCACCGGGTGGGACCCCGTTCGGGGAGGCCCTGTGAGCGAGTTGCTATCGGCGGTGACTGGCGGTGGAGTCAGGTCGGGTTCGGCTGCCGGCAAGATAAGGTCTCGCGGCAGGTTACGTCGGTCCTATATATCGTCGGTCCGGTATATACCTACTATTGTAAAGTGTTTGAGTATTTGCTGGTTCGGACCGGCTTTCTTGACTTTGTAGTTTATGAAAAGGTGTAAAGCAAAGAGATCAAAATTCATTTAGTATTTATATTGTTTTGGAAATAGATTTTTGTGTTAATAAGTTATATTAATTTATAAGGGGATATTGTGGGTATAGCAATACCAACTATGTTGTGGGTTTTTAAAATGTGTGTGAGAATAAAGCAGTCATCTTCATGAGATCGTTTAATTCACATCCATAGCTAATCTAACTAATATTAAAATGTGAAAGTTTGGATGTGTGCTTGTTTGTTGCTCAGTCACGGCGAAACGGATGAACGGATTTCGATGAAATTTGTTATATTGGTAGACCATACCCTGGATTAAAACATAGGATACTTTTTATCCCGATAAAGTGAATAGTTCCCGCGGGATAAACAAATTTCGGCGACAAAGCTATTCAACGCAGGCGAAGCCGAAGGCGGAAAGCTAGTACTACATAAACCCTCTTTTTTTATTCACAACGGGTTAACACGTGACCTCAACACCTGATGTTAAGTGAAAATGAGGCCGATAGTGGAAACGTACCCCATCTTATTTGGGTGACTGGCTATCTTATCGCTGACAACTGGAACACCACATTGCTGTTTGGAAGTAGACTCAGGCCCGTACTAATAAACCATTCTCAAGATTGAGAACAGTCTTGTGATCGGTCTCAAGTAAACGTGTTGATTAATAAACCTAACCGCCTCCGTGGCTCAATGTAAACAACTTGGATTTACGATTCGGAGGTCGCGGGTTCGATCCCCAGCGGGGTACATGTTTAAGTACTCGGTTTGGTTGGTGGTAGGGCATTTTAAATGTCCGCCTGGCTAGCTACCACCATCTTATCTAAATCTGCCGCCAAGCAGCAATGTTAATGGCATTGTTGTGTTCCGGTTGTCAGAGATAAGATAGCCAGTCCCCCAAATGTGTTGGGGTTTCCGGGTCAGTACGCTTCCACCTTCGACCTCATCTTCACTTAACATCAGGTGTGATTGAGGTCAAGTACCAACCCGTTGTTCATAAAAAAAAAAAAAAAAAAAAACCTAACTTGAGACCTGAAACGCACGTGGATACTCAAGCAGTACTCACCTGAGAGGTGCGCAGAGTATCACGTATTAATAAACGAAACTGAAGACTATCATTCATTCGCCGCTGAGGCGAATAGTTGAGAAGTGATCTCAGGTGAGTAGACCTCAAGATTTTTTAATACGGGCTTTAGATGAGATGGTGGTAGCTAGCCAGGCGGACATTTAAAATGCCCTGCCACCAACCAAACCGAGTACTTAAACATGTACCCCGGTTCGAACACATCACAAGAGGTAATATCGTGAATAATTCAACATTCAATATTAAGAGTTCTAAGTTACATAACCTACTTGTTGTACTGTTTATTTTTTTTTTCATTTCGCTCGTTGACAGCTTAATGGAAAGGTGAATGAGTAATTCAATTCTTTATTTTTCCCATTTCCACCGAGTTATGGCCACAAATGAAAAGAGGAACGAGCATATTCAAAATCTAGTCCTTTAAAGACTTCATAAGGAAAAACCGACCAATGATTAACCGCCTCCGTGGGTCAATGTAAACAACATTGGGTTTACGGTTTTAAGGTCGCGGGTTCGATCCCGAGCGGGGTACATGTTTAAGTACTCGGTTTGGTTGGTGGTAGAGCATTTTAAATGTCCGCCTGGCTAGCTACCACCATCTTATCTAAATCTGCCGCCGAGCACCAATGTTAAATATAAATATTAATATCCATGGACATATACAGACAGCGCCATCTAGTTCCACATTAAGCAACTAGGCTTGTGTTGTGGATACCAGATGGTTGATACACCACACAAATACATTTTTTTTGTAAATAAATACATATATAAATGAAAAACATCCATAACTCGGGTACACAAATCCGTATTCATTATACAAACATATGCCCCTAGCGGGATTCGAACCCGCGACCTTTTGGTATAGCAGCAGAGTTTCTAACCACTACACAATAACAATAGCATTGTTGTATTTCGGTTGTCAGAGATAAGATAGCCATGCAGTCCTCCAAATGTTTTTTCAACGGAAAGGACATTTTTTATGTTTTTCGAATATTACTCAGTAACTTTTAAAGCATACTTATCTTATCTGTGATAGTTTTTCTTTTATCTTCGTTATATATGTGACCGCCGTATGGTATCTCGAATTACACTACCCCGAACGAACACTTGACCGAAGAACGTTTGATCGAAAGCCGAGTACATTGCGGAGTTTGTTCATCGTTAAAATTTTTTATTATAACCAACTCCGCAATGTACTCGGCTTTCGATGAAACGTTCTTCGGTCAAAAGTTTTTCGGGGTAGTGTAATTCGGTACACCATTATACACCCAATTGCACTTTTATAAATAAGGCTTTCAACTGCCTCCTTTGCCAATGTGCTATTTACTCCCACTATCTACCTAATACGTAAGTAAAGCAGCGGACGTCCTAAAATACCCATCCTGTTAAATTCTAGTGGCAAAGTGAACACTCGTCGGTTCTCAAATCCCAACTAATATTATAAAATGCTACCGGCAATCACGATGAAATGTATAAAGGAAAATTTAAAGCACATGTACAAAATAAGCAGGCGTTCAAATACTCAATTTTTGTTTTCAAAATAACTTTTAAACCTTTCGTCACATCTCATTCTACTTTTGGTAAGTTCGAGCACATTGCTGGAACATTGCTAGGTTTTCATATTTAGAAAGTAAGTAATTTGCTCAGATTTAAAATACACCCGTCATCCTGATATCAGGTTGGCGGCTCACTAACTTTTTGAAATAACTCCAGTTTTATAAAAGCACATTGCTTTAAATTTTACGCACATTCCTCACATTGCTAGAACATTGCTTTCATGCCTATAGAATTACTGTTTTTTGACGTACACCCGTCATTCTGATGCACACGGACTTTGTGTGGGTTATGTATGTTTGTTTGTTACCTCTTCACGCCTATACCTCCGGACGGATTTGGATTAAATTTGGTTGGTAGACAGATTAGGACCTGCCCTTATATTACGTAACTTCATCGGTATCGTTATCGATTACATTGACCAATGACAAACCGTCAAATTGCCGAGCGAGCGATGAACCAACCAATCACATGTCAGAACCTAACCGATGACGATAACGATGAAATTATATAATAGAACCCCAGGATTAACATATAGGATATTTTTTTGCCGACCGAAGTCGCGGGCGTACCTATATGTTAATTCAGGTCCTAATCTGTCTACCCACCAAAAATGTCATCCAAATCCGTCCACCCGTACAGGCGTGAAGAGGTAACAAACATACACACAGACATACACACAAACTTTCGCATTTCTAATATTACTTGGGAAGTTGTTTAGTACGGCTGCTGGCCGACTGCCTTAGGCTGCCCGCCCACGGCCGACAATCGCTGACCGATTTTTTGTAGGAGAAAAATGGAACGTACTGATTGCAATGTTTCAACGTTGTTGCGGAACAAAATATAAGTATGATGTCTGATAAAAGTATTTAGGAAAAAATCGGCCCGATTTTCGGTCCTACTAAAAGTCGGTCGTGGGCGGGCACACTTATCCTCAACTACACCAATGGTTAAAGTACTTTGTACTCATAGTTTTGGTGACCTCAATAACTTTAGTTCACAACTTTCTCATTGTTTGTATAACTACTTGATAGTTTAGTGTGCCCTGACTTTGCTTAACGAGTCCAGCTCGGTTGGACAGCCGTTCGATTAGTTTTTTAACCCTGCGTGAAAAACGACTGGTGTCATGTGTTGTGTGTGTGTGCATTTGGTGCAATGAATTTGAGTGTAGTTTTTTTTTATATGAAAGACTAAAGAAAGAGAGGTGTTGGGAGAAGATAAACGGCAGCTGTGATCTGATCGAGGGTTTATCGTTGGAATGTTGCACCGATTGGAAGACAGAGCAAAACTGGCCGCGCTCCAATATATGTACATTTATATTTGCGCCATCTATCGAAATGTCCTAGAACCCGTGAGAAAGGTACACTTGTACCTATTGACGTGAATAAATCGATTAGTGGTGGGTTCACGGGTTCGCCGATAGATGGCGCCAGTCTTTACATTTTTGTGCCGACAGCGTCAGGCGAGGTTCTATACTGAACAACAGGTTCTTAGCTATGTTTGCTAATCGATTAAACGTTTCGAGAGATATTTCTAACACAGTTTTTTCAATAATAAATAAATAAATATCTTTGCACATACACACAGCGCCATCTAGGTCCACAGTAAGCATCTAGGCTTGTGTTATGGAAGCCAGATGGTTGACAAACTACACAAATACAATTTTTTTTAGTAAATAACTATATACAGGGCGTCCCTTTTTCAAAATTCATGGTCTTCCTTTTATTTCTGACACTATGTTATTTAGCAAAAAATAATCCTTATGATGAAGCCTTTCGATCGGTATGATAAAGCTACAGGGTAATTTTTTTTTTATAAATAAAGGGTTCGATTCCCGGTTCAACCATGTACTTATTTAAAAATCTATGAATGCAGTTTAAATTGTTTTTTAAATTAAAATAATGTCTTCTTTCAGTAAAATGTTCCATCTACAAAATTCAAGGTACTTTCCCTCCATGTGGCATAGCCGTGGGACGCCCTGTATATATATTATATATAAATGAAAAATATCCATAACTCGGGAACACGTCTGTATTCATCATACAAATATTATGCCCCGGGCGGGATTCGAATCCGCAAAGGTTTATTATAGTGGTCAGAGTTTCTACAGTTTGCCTTTGCCTTTATACAGTTTTATAATTCAATGTATTATCTGTGTTACTTTGTTCAATAAAGCATTTACAAACAAACAGGGATACCTCTGTAGTGGGAATGAGTTGACGGTGTAAGGGCTTATTCCACTTATCCATGTTTAACTGTATGTTTTAAAGAGAGAACGAGCGGCATGAAACTAACTCCGGCTTAATATTCGGCTTAAGTGTAAAACAAACGATGCCGGCTTATTGCTAGAAATAAATCACCCTGTGAACTGAGCCAGGGGAGGTACTCAGGCAGTGGGTCTAAATTGAAATAAAAGAAAATCCTTAACAGAAATGCAGGTGTTGGAAACGGTTGGCTTATTTTTATGTTCTTTTGAGACTATACTGTATCTATTGGACGACCGATTGGTGTAGTGGATAGTGACCCTGTCAGCGAAACCAACGGTTGCGGGTTCGAATCCCGCGAGGGGTAAATGTTTGTGTGATGAATACAAACATTTATTCCCGAGTCATGGATGTTTATATAAATATTTATGTATTTGTTTATCCGTTATCTAGTTTCCATAGCACAAGCTTTGCTTAGTTTGGTGACTAGATGATTGGTGTGAGTGTTAGAACTATTTATTTATCTATTTTATTTATTTATTATTCTAATAGTATAAATGCGAAAATTTGGATGTTTGTTTGTTTGTTGCTCAATCACGGCGAAACCGATGAACGGATTTGGGTGAAATTTGGTATGTAGGTAGACTATACCCTGGATTGAGACATAAGTTATTTTTGATCCCGATAAAATGTGTAGTTCCTGCGGGATAAACTTTCCGCGATAAAGTTATTCCACGCAAGCGAAGCGGCGGGCGGAAAGCTAGTGTTGTATATATTGAAAATTTATAAAACGCCCGAGGTTACTAATGATTGTGTCATCCAATCATGGCTAAGAACTTACGTGTATCGTCGGGTCACACGGCATTCTACACGAACTTTCAAAGCCAAATTTTTCGAAATGATTAAACCGATTAAAAAACACTTCACGTACTAGTACTGTTTTCTTTCATAAATATTTACTAGTTTAGTGGTTTTCTGGTGGATCTGTTGGCAACACTGCTTGGCGGATGCGCCGGCGAACTAACCACGTCCAACCAGTAAATAATTATGTTGGACCGACGACTTTACACATGTTCCGTGTTAGTCGTGTTTGGGTGATCGGTGCCAGCCAAATCGCAACGTCTGGTAGGGCTCATAAGTTTACCAAAATGTGTTTTTTTATGCACAACGGATTGGTACTTGACCTCAATCACACCTGATGTTAAGTGAAGATGAGGTCGAAGGTGGAAGCGTACTGACCCGGAAACCCCAACACATTTGGGGGACTGGCTACCTCTGACAACCGGAACACAACAATGCTGTTAACATTGTTGCTTGGCGGCAGATTTAGATAAGATTGTGGTAGCTAGCCAGGCGGACATTTAAAATGCACTACCACCAACCAAACCGAGTACTTTAACATGTACCCCGCTGGGGATCGAAACCGCGACCTCCGAATCGTAAACCCAACGTTGTTTACATTGAGCCACGGAGACACTACGAAATAAGTATTAAACGCATGCGTAATAATGGTAAAGTATATGTGGTATATTTTATTTCGACCCCTCGAACCGTTCCAGAGTCGTGCTTACCAAAATATATCACTCTACGAATACTGCAGCGCTTGGAATTAATGGCATAGACATTCCCGTTTGGCGGTCGACATTTTTTAATTTCTCTTTTTTGTCGCTCAGTGCTGTATACGAGTAATAACAATGGAGAATAAAACCTACACTGACATTGTACGAGGTATACATGTGCGTGTACTGTACCTAGGTATTGTATTTTTTTGTTATATAACCTTCTAGCTTCACGTGGAGTTTACCCTCAGAGCACGAGTCCTACTTGTACTTGGCCGGTGTTTAAAAACTTTATTTAGGCCCGTATTAATAAATCAATCTCAATAGAAGTCTTGAGGCTGTATCAACCGAGATACGTCTTAAGCTGTTGACGCTATCTCAAGCTCCGTGCTAATTAATAAACCAATCTTGAGGTCTACTCAGCTGAGATAACTTCTCAAGTATTCGCCTCAGTGGCTTATAAATGATAGTCTTGAGTTTCGTTTATTAATACGCGCACCTCTCAAGTGAGTACTGCTTGAGTATGCACGTGCTTTTCAGGTCTCAAGTTAGGTTTATTAATCAACACGTTTACTTGAGACCGGTCACAAGACTGTTCTCAATCTTGAGAATGGTTTATTAATACGGGCCTTAGATTGCAATATTCGTAAGTAAGTTGTCAATTTTCAATCCCTTGCTGGTATCTGATTGAGAAGAAATTTGTCATATTTATGTAAGTTCGGTGACAATGCAATATTATGGTACCGTGGAGCTGATCTGATGATGGTTCCGGTAGATATTCAAAATTTGCCCTTAAATAAATTTAAAACAACCATTAAACGGAAACTATGTGCCAAAGGCTATTAAAAAATTTCTGACTATCTGGATGATAAGAATGCGTGGACATGAACCGCTCGGCAATATCCAGTATATTTTATTCTTATTTTTCTTTGTCGAATCATAAATTTATTTAACAATTATTTCAAATTGTATTTGTATTGATTTGTTTAAAAAGAGCAACCCCTGAGTTTCTTGCTCTTCTCAGGGGAGACTGCCTAGTGAATGAGCGATAACTGTATGTCATGACGATTTCAAATGTTATTCTTATAACTTACGAAATAAAACATTTTTGATTTGATTTGATGGAACTCTCAGATGGCAAATGGCAAGATAGTAGAGTTTGGGCCAGTTTGTTTTGTTGCCATGAGCACTTTCTAACACATGATGACGAGGATCTAAATATGGAGCCAGAAGGTTGATACTGGAACTCCTTGATGGACTAGATTAATATGTGATAATCATTATGTAGTATTAATATATTATTTTTAAAAGTATTTTAACGTAGAACTTATATGTCGGGAAGGCGGGCGTTACAAGCGACCGTGACGTCGCCAGATATCTCGTGGTATAGGGTTGCTCGGGCAATTGCGAAGCTACTATGATATCGGAATATGACAACTGTCGGCCACTGATAAAACACAGGCCCGATCACCTCTAACTCTGTGAGGAGACAATGACAGACCACTTACCCGCACACAAATAATGACTCAATTATGATCGTGAAACCTGAGATGCTTACCGCTGAAAGGTAAATAATTGCATGCCCCTCATGCCATCCAACATGGCCCTCGCGTGCAATCTGTAAGATTCAGCCGGTCTAGTCTATAATCCTTCCTGTTCAAGTTCCATAATCAGCTTCTTAACAAGTAAAGACTCACCGAATCCTTCCACTCGACAAAGATAATAAGTAATCAAAGACACCCCCGCTCGTTGATGTGGTAAGTATTGGTCCATCTCCTTCGACGGCTGGTAGTATTATGAATGCTCATTATTGTTGTGCAGATCTAACATTACTGTAAACGTTACCGCGCCGCTTCCGGCGGTACCAGCACCACCTGGTTCCCTTCCCGTAGCAAACCGCGTACTGTGATAGTAATGCTAGGGTCCCTATTATAAATTATGTCGCTAATCTACTCGCCCTGCTACTTAGCAGCTCGCGAGCCCAACATACCACTGCTCACCGGCTCCGGCGACA
This sequence comes from Oegoconia quadripuncta, assembly GCA_949316235.1. Lineage (NCBI taxonomy): Eukaryota > Metazoa > Arthropoda > Insecta > Lepidoptera > Autostichidae > Oegoconia > Oegoconia quadripuncta. Next base: position 2,039,319 of record OX438741.1, on the reverse strand, counting down.
AACCCTCGCGAATATCCGCCCCCCCCCTGCCCCTCTGGCTGAAGACGATTTATCGTTAGTTTGCCGCTTCGCCAGCGTCTTCAACGCTGCCGAAATCGCGGAGCTCGCCCAACAACTCAGGGCTAGACGGCAAGCTGTCGCTATCAACCACTCGAGATTGATCGCTTCAATCTCGAATTATAACGCGAACGCCACTATAGGTGTTCACTCGCCGTAAACATGTTCATACAACAAACGACACTCTATACTCGCCGCGATTTTTAGTACGACTAAGGTCGTCTTGGCCTTTCACTGTTTTGTCACTAAACATACCTATATATAGCACACTACAATTAGCTTTTTTCCAAATTCAAAATTGTGTGACAGAGAGTTTTTTCTCTCTGACTATACACATTACGAAGCGATGGTAATCAAGTCTCTAAATTCCCCCATGCAATGCCCTAAGCCGAGGTTCGAGCCCTGCGTGGGCACCCTTAGGCGTCGGTTGCAACCAACTACTTTCGTCGCGCTCGCCCCACCGCCCAGTCAAGCTGAAAAAGTCCTAAGGAGTCAGCGAGTTCAAGTCTACAAAAAAAAAAAATCGCTAGCTCCGACATATATGTAAGTGCTTGAGAGCACCGTTTTATTTAACCTACATTGTGTGCTACAACTGGAAACAAACAAGCAATTTACCGCTACCGCACTTCCGCAACATTTCCGCCACCGCGTCTTTGTGCTGACGATTTATTTGTACGTATATAAATTAGTCTGTACTGTGCGGACAGTTACTTTGTTTCAGTTATTGTACTGTTTTCTTCACTGTATACACGGGTCTCTAAATGGAGAAAATGTCTCCTAACTAGTGTTGTACGCAATACTTTAAAGTGTCGATGCTATCGTAACATTGAATAACTTTAAATTGAAAAGCTTTTTGGCGGGATCTCGGCGAGTGAAGTTGCATTTTTCTTTATAATTCTTGTAATTTGTGCATTCTAACTTATGAAGCTTAATAATGGCAGAATATTGTGCAGCAAACGTTAATGATGGTGTACAAGTGAAGGGAAGTGTAAATTAAAGTGCGTAACGAAGCTTTCGGGTTCCCACAAGAAGCCAACAAAATTTTTTTGTAAAGCATTCTGCCTCTTTACTGAAGAATGACTTGACCGTGACTAGACTCTGTGTACGCCAAGTATACGACGAATTATTAGTTTTGACTGAGACTGACTAATAAATTGAAGAAATAAGAGAAATAAGACATGGCCGTATGGGCTTTTAGATCCCTTTGCCTTCTACGAAAGGAGCGAATGAAACGAAAAAACAAGTTTAAATTGAAAATTAAGGCCCGTTTTAATAAACCAATCTCAATACAAGTCTTGAGGCTGTATCACCCGAGATGCGTCTTAGGAAGTTGACGCTATCTAAAACTCCGTGCTAATTTATGACTTGACCGTGACTAGACTCTGTATACGCCAAGTATACGACGAATTATTAGTTTTGACTGAGACTGACTAATAAACTGAAGAAATAAGAGAAATAAAATTTTTCACTCGCAACTGGCAGTAATGTCCCTCGACAGTGAGGTTGACTGGTTGCCATCCTCAAAAATAAGAATAAGAAGAATTATAAATTATTTCAGGGAATTCACAGTGGACTCTTTACTTGACATACTTTGACACCCTTCTTCCAATTATAAACTATGTGGAGGGAGACATTAAAGAAAAGAAAAAAAAGGGATCCCAATTAGATATAGAACAGTGTATTAAGCGCTTAAGAAAAACACCAATGATTTGGTGCCATATTGATTGTTTCAACGACCAAGTCTAAACGCTATTGGGTCTTTACCTATAAAATTGGAGTTATTTTTCTTCGTTAATCATATTATTATGTACCAATTCCTGCGATTTTCAAAGCTATATCCAAATTTGTTTTTTATTTGGTAAATGGAATATTATTTCAAGGATTCACATGAAACATTTTTTAATTTCTGGGCTAAATCACATAATAAAAGCGGTTACTTTCAAAAATTAACGCTGCCTATACTTAATGTTATCCGACAATACACACAAAGTTTAGCGAAATTTGGATTTGCCGTTCCCAATAAAAAAAATCAAAAATGTTTGTATGGAGAAAACAGTCTTAATGAAATTCCTCATACAAAATGCCAATTTCATAGGTAAGGACCTAATATATGTCAACTGCTCTGGATCAATTCACATCGGTTCCCAACGCTTCCACCGTTCCTTTACAAAATATCCAATTGGATTCCCGACCAACTCGTGATGTTAAGCGTTTCCAACTTTACCCAATATCGCATCTGCAAAGTTGGTCTCTGGCTCCGAATGATTAATCTGAGTTTAAGGGGGATGTGGACCTAACAAATTAGCTAGTGCAAATTGGTCCCGCGACAGCCAACCGCTTGGCTACATGCCACGAAATTAGGGGTCGCGGTAACCTTACTGGACCTAAAAACTAAACTAGTGATGTAGGTATATACCATGTAAATATAATGTAAACGTTTCTGTATGTCACTCGTTTATACAGTAACTAAAGACATTTCAATAAATATAATCTTTGCTTTTAACCGACAAAAAATCACGGGTGTTATGTTTGACGGCTCTGTGTGTGCTTTATATTGAATTACTAGCTTTCCACCCGCGACTTAGTCGGCGTAGAAGATTTCATTCAGCAAAAGAAATAGCCTATAATATGTTAATTCCAGATCCTAATCTATCTACCAACCAAATTTCATCGAAATCCGTCAAGCGGTATAGGCGTGAAGAGGTAACGAACATATACATATTTATTTTTTTATGATTGACTGGATTCGCGTTTCGGACATACAGACATACACGCACACAAACTTTCGCATTTATAATATTAGTTGGGATTCCTCTTAGGTAGACTTTCCTCGTACATACACTTTTGAAAAAAGTTCGCTTTTATTCTTTGTAGATCCACTTTCATACAGAAAAGCGATAGGCATGACAATTTAGTTTGGTCACTCGAATTTAGAAAGAAAATAACAATTGTTTTATTAGTATTGTTTTATGTTTAATAGTATGTTAAGACCCAACCCGTAAGGAGACCTGCTGATTCAGTAGCAATTTATAATTTACAAATCAATGGAAATTACGCACAAGGCACGAGGCGCTGATGCAACAGAACAGCGGAAATGCACTCGAATTTTCGATTACATAATCCTACCTCGATTTGGACACTAGGCTAGTTTAGGTTGTAAATCTGTACTTTTAAATAGTAATTTATTTATTTGAAATTAAATTAATCTTTAAGTAAAATCTTTTGGTTTTCTTTCGTCTCTCCCGCTGCTGCTAACTTATTTAGTATGTATAATGTAATTAAGCATTGTGAAGTGTATATGTATGCGGATGACACTGGTCTGCTTTACGCTGATGAAAATTTAGATGTTATATAAAAAAAAAGTCCAGGCCGATTTCACCAACATATTTATTTGAAATTAAATTAATCTTTAAGTAAAATCTTTTGGTTTTCTTTCGTCTCTCCCGCTGCTGCTAACTTATTTAGTATGTATAATGTAATTAAGCATTGTGAAGTGTATATGTATGCGGATGACACTGGTCTGCTTTACGCTGATGAAAATTTAGATGTTATATAAAAAAAAAGTCCAGGCCGATTTCACCAACATAATCAAGTGGGCCCATGATAATGGTGTAATCATTAACTTAAATAAAATATATGTAGCTAAGCATCAAAGAAAATATAAGTTACTTTAATGAACAAAATACACATTAATAAATAGTTTTTTTTTTTTTACACAAACATTCACAGGTAAAAAATTCCATCTAGCGCATCTCCTCGAGAAGCATTGTGCCCAACATGCAAGCGGCGTTCCCGCGCTGAATAGCGAGACTTATTCTCTGAGCTAGGAAGCCGCCCGCTCTGTGGTCACCAGAAGCCTCGATGAGACGCGCCGACAGGTCTTGGACCAGGCGTTTTGTCTCAGGGCCCCAGGGTCCCATCGTCTCGACCCCAACCGGTACGAACACGTAACCTTCCTGTAAATCCTGGTAAAAGTCAAAGTAAAATTGGGATAGAGCTCAATTGAGGACATCTTTTACTAGTCTTTTAAATGGTATGGTTCTAAAGTCGAATATGTCTATAGGTGAATCACCAGTTGAGGACAACTCATTACAAAATCTACACATCCTAACCATGGGACTATAATATGATGTGTTGTTTTTATAGGCGTTTAATAAAAATGTTTTGGGGTTACGAAATATATGGTTAATGGTGTCGATTCGGATGTACAACGAACTGACTAAATTTAAAGCAGATACATCCTTTTCTAACACTATTAACATGAAAGGGACGACTATAAATTAAGGCCTGTCAAATTAAGTTAAGAGCTGTCAAAACAAGTCGCTCCATAGTATTTTAATCGTGACGTCGCTAGGTGTACACCTAATATTGATAAAGAAGTGCTTGTTTTGATCCTTTAACTTAATTTGACAGGACTTAATTATATGTCGTCCTTTTCATGTATTAGTGGTTAGAAAAAGATACATATAATTTAAATTTAGTTAGTTCGTTGTACATCCGAATCGACACCGTTGAGGTTAAGCAAAGAGAGTAATAAAGAAGAATCCAAATACGAATGTAGAATTTTGTGCAAATAAATTAAATCTTGCTGTTTGCGTCTAATGTAGAGAGGTGCAGTTTTAAAAATTTTCAATCGATCCTCATATGACGTCAGACTGCGACCAAATCCAAATCTGTAACCCATTATGCGCAAACATCTTTTTTGGACTATTTCTACGCCGTTGGAGTGGATTTTATACCATGGAGACCAGATAACAGAACCATATTCTAATATGCTCCTAGCGAGGCTATTGAATGGGCACAAGAATGACTGTGGTTTCTTGAAATCTTCTATTTCACTTATCTAATATGCCCTATTTTTTTCCTTACGGTAAAAAACTCATCCGATATATACAATCATTCTAATAATTAAAGTAACAATGTGTAAATACAAAAGCCAGTTTGTTTCTTTCTCTTTTTTCTCAAATTTTTTTAGAGGAACCCTTACAGTTTTGCCATGTCCGTCTGTCTGTCTGTCTTCTCCTTAGCTCATAGGCTCTCAGTACTAGCCCATTTACAGCAGCTACTAGCCTTAAGGAAATTGACAATGCCCATTTACAGCAGCTACTTATTATGTAGACTGACAATGCCTCTTTACAGCAGCTACATTACTCTAAATTATTTTATTAGGTCCTTACCTATGAAATTGGCGTTTTGTATGAAGAATTTCATTAAGACTGTTTTCTCCATACAAACATTTTAGATTTTTTTTGGGAACGGCAAATCCAAATTTAGCTAAACTTTGTGTGTATTATCGGATAACATTAAATTAAGTATAGGCAGCGTATAATTTTTAAAAGTAACCGCTTTATAAAAGTTTCAGCGAATCTAAGAAATGATTATGGGAAGCACATGAAAAGAGCTCTGTTCATTTTTTTTTTTATTATGTGATTTAGCTCAGAAATTAAAAAATATTTCATGTGAAACCTTGAAATAATATTGCATTTTCCAAATAAAAAACAAATTTGGATATAGCTTTGAAAATTGCAGGAATTGGTATCTACATATGATTAACGAAGAAAAAAAGTCCAATTTCTTAGGTAACGACCCAATATAACCCTTTTATTTGTATCCTCATAGTTTTGAAAAAATGTGAATGGGATAAATCATTTTAAACCATGACACAAATTAAAATCCACTTCTGTCGCTCAGAGACAAAATATCATCGGCAAATAACCTTTTACAATTTCTGTATCACATCTGTGTACTTATTCTTAGTTCGAAGTTTTGATTCGAGTACATAATTTGGAGCATTCACAACTTGGTGGTTGATCAACGCCTAAATGGACTTGTGGGATATTGTCCCCAGAGCGGAGGGGGGAAACTTCGCACAAACTTCTGGGGATTCCATTAATGCTACAACTTTGAGGACAACCAAATACGTCTAATTTGGTATTTGAATGTTGATTGGCGAGTTTGATAATTTATATTTCTGCCTCGGAATTACATTAGAGAGATGTTAACTACAAGGAGCTAATCACAATGAGGAACACCTAATGAGAATTTTCGATTTGCTGATGACTGGTTATTCATAACCAATCAAATGCGCTTTATTGTTTAAATAAGGAAGGTACATTTAAATATCTTATAGAAATTGCAAAATAACAGCGATCTCTTCCAGGCAAACCTATCGTTACGGAATTCAATACGAGTAATTAAGTGGGTTAGCACAAATAATTTCCTAATTGTTACGAGTAAGTACATCTGAAAGTTCTGCATATTGAATTCAAAAAGTGTTAACTTGTAAGTATGCAAAACATTAATAAGTACTATATGTGATGAGAAACAATATTAACTAAATAATCTGAACAAATAAAATATATCCATACAATTATTTATACCAATACATACATGTTAATTACGTATATACAATGTGTCCCGGAGAGAAGTGACCAGCGGGCGTAGTTTGAAAATTTATACAAAATTATCGATAAATCATTTAAATTTAGAGACCTAACTGCTTTTGTTTTTTAAAAATTGTTAATCCTTTTTTTTTAATAGACATGTCTGACCTTCTGCACTATTTTAGTCATAATTTGTTTGTTTTTACGTCTTTCCCAATTCTTTTTTTTTTAATTCAGTGCTGTTATTATTATTCATCAAATTAAGTTATGAAAATTATCCCAAAACAAATAAATAATTTATTAAAAAAGAAATAAACTTAAAATTCGACCAACAAAACTGTATTTCTTTAAGTTTAAAAATAAAAAAACGAAAAATGTCCCTATAACATCATGTTTTTTTTTAATTATTATGATACTACATGATATTCTCTAAAATATCCTCGAACAATGTTTTTAGTTATTTCAAATAAATGTGAACGTACGAGACATTGAAATTGACCTTTTATGCTCCAGTAACTAGATAGAGATAAGTTTAAAAAAATGAAAGTAATGTTTTAAGCAGTTTATTTGCACATTTAAGTGTTTTGTTATTACAATGAATCATTTTGATTTTAACATGATAGTTTAATAATAAATAAAAGATACTTAATTTGTTAAAATGGTTGTTTATTAAGAAAAATCAGGTAATTAATTAATTATGTTTTCAAAATGACCGCCGTCAGCGGTTATGCAGGCCAGGGCCCTAAATGACATCCTTAGTGTAGTTCGCCTTATTTCTGCATGATTCTGCGCTATTTCTGCGGCAGCAGCATCGATTCTCTGTTTCAGCTGGTCTCTTGAAATTATTGGCACAGCATAAACTTTTTGCTTCATGTAGCCCCAGACATAATAATCAAGAGGCGTCAAGTCTGGTGACCTCGGGGGCCATGCTACTGGACCGCCTCTGCCAATCCATCTTGGATAATTTTCATTGATGAATTCACGTACCGATTGTGCATAATGTGCCGGGGCTCCATCTAATTGAAAGTACATGTGACGTCTCGTCAGCAAAGGGATGTCCTCTAATAATTGTGGGAGATCATTGCGTAAAAAATTCAGCATGACCTCTTGCGTAAGTCTTCTTGGCAATTCAAATGGGCCAATAATTAAATCATCAATAATTCCAGCCCACATGTTTACAGAAAACTCGTATTGAAACGAGGTCTCCCTCACTGCATATGGATTTTCAGCGGCCCATATGTGCAAATTTCGGTGGTTGGTTATTCCGGCCCTGGTGAAAGTAGCCTCGTCGGTCCATAAAACGCGCTTTATAAAGTCAGGATTAAGCCTGTGTTGACGTAATATCCATGTACAAAATACCAACCTCGGTATACTGTCACCATCTCTTAAGTTTTGAGCGCGTCGATAATGGTAGGGGTGAAGTCCCTCTTTCTTCAATACGCGCCAGACGCGCATTCTTGTTATCCCCAGCCTGATAGCAATTCTGCGAATGCTTATCGTTGGATCAGCTGTTACTAAACGTAACACCTGCTCGTCGATGTCCATACGAACAGCAGGAGCAGGTTGTACGGGTTCATTTCATCTGCGACGTAAACCCATTTCACTCATTTGGCGATGTACTGCGATAAACGAGCGATATCCAAATACGACCCGGTTGGGATATCGTCTTCTGTACTCCGCAACGGCAGCTCGTGCGTTCCCGTCACAAAAACCATACACAAAATGCATATCAGCCACATGAGAAGGTTGTAAATTTGCAAGTCTAGACATTTTAAAACAAAGTCACAAATTTAAACAGTAGTCCTCGAAACTCGGAAGCGCACCAATTGAATTCAAAGACGTAGCGTCACGGACACAAGGAACGATCGACTAACTAATAATAAGCAAATTGGAGCCGGTCTGAGAAAGGTGGCGGGGGACAGGAGCTATACGATAACAGCTAGTAATTTTTTACCTGCTCTATCCTTATTTGAAGGTCACAATTCAACACATTGTACTTTGGCACACGTTTGAAATTGATAGAAACATTGTTCTAGGATATTTTAGAGAATGTCATGTAGTATCATAATAATTAAAAAAAAACATGATGTTATAGGGACATTTTTCGTTTTTTTAATTTTAAACTTAAAAAAATACAGTTTTGTTGGTCGAATTTTAAGTTTATTTCTTTTTTAATAAATTATTTATTTGTTTTGGGATAATTTTCATAACTTAATTTGATGAATAATAATAACAGCACTGAATTAAAAAAAAAAGAATTGGGAAAGACGTAAAAACAAAGAAATTATGACTAAAATAGTGCAGAAGGTCAGACATGTCTATTAAAAAAAAAGGATTAACAATTTTTAAAAAACAAAAGCAGTTAGGTCTCTAAATTTAAATGATTTATCGATAATTTTGTATAAATTTTCAAACTACGCCCGCTGGTCACTTCTCTCCGGGACACATTGTATAATATCGACGGGTTCCGGGCTATTTGAATTAACCGCCATTTTTTTGCTATTAGACTTTTATATATATTTGGAATCAGCGAATTTTTCTGCGTCGTTTGAGCTCAGTTAGGTGACGATCGGAGCATAAAAATGTCGCTTAATACAACCGCATTTTTTTGGCCTATTTTGCACTGCAATGTATGGACCGACACAAAATATTGTCAAATTTAAGACTTGTGTACTTAAGCTCACTACCAAATACTACATAGTCGTTTAAACCTTTTTTCCTGGAGCAACAATTTACAGGCAGTGTACGTTCAAGCATTTAGCCTGACCTTATAAATATATAGAAATGTCGCTTCATGCAATTAGCCTCTTAGTTAAATTCTTATCCATTGTCGCTTAATACAATTAGGTTCTTATTTAAATTCATATCCAGTGTCGCTTAATACAACTAGCCTCTTTGTCAAATTTATGTCCAGTGTCGGTTCATACATTAAGCTTGGTACTTGAAATGCTAGATGTTGTCACTTCAACCATTTAGCTTGTAGTAGATTATGGTATACCGGTCGCATGAACTATTTATGGTTTCAACAGTAAACATTTACAGATAATGGTTAAACCTATTTTTCTTAGTCTATATTTGATTTGCTTGATTTGCACTGTCGTTTCAGCTATAACAAAAGTAAAGTTCTAGTACATCAAACAGTTTATTTTCAACGGAATAAGTATAGTATACACATTAATACAATCGAAATTTTGTATGGATTGACTATTACGACGTTGGTTAAAACATTGATTTTGGCGCCAGCGTGATTAACCGCGCGAGTTCGAATACCGGGGGCCAAGGCGCGCGGGCACTTGAGGCGTCTCCCCCGCGCCGCGTCATTGAAGAGACTTTTCAATTCAATTCAATTCAAATACTCTTTATTGCACAATTAACAAAAGCTACATTTCTTTAACTTGTTTAGAATTAGGATAGGAACAGTTCTAAATGTTAAAGATTAACAATAAAGAAGAATGAGTAACTGCAATATTATCTCAAATAATTAGAATTTTAATTTCAGGGAAAAGACTGTTTACCATTTTTTTTTTCTTTAGGCAATCTGCGATCAGTTGCTAAACTATAAGCAGATGTGTGGGGGGAGTGGCGTTGTAGAGTGTTTTCTCCAGTGAGAAAATCTCTTCCTCAGAACAATAGTCAACCGCATAGGTCGCTGATTGCCAGTCTCTTAAGCCGTCTTTGGTGGCTAGGCTTTGTCAGTGGCACAGCCAACGGATTTGGATGTCTGTCCAGTCTGATCCTATAGCGTTCGGCAGACAGCTTTATCTCCTGCTGCACGGTGTTAATTTTTAGTATGTCATGCACCTCTGCGATCCTTATGTACCACGGTGCATCTGAGATGTTTTTTAAGATGCCATTTTGCATTCTCTGTAGGATGTTGAGATTGGAGGTGCATGCAGAGCCCCACAACTGAATGCCATACGTCCAGACTGGCTTTAGTATGGCTCTATACACTAACAATTTGTTATCAGTGGAAAGAACTGAATTCCTGCCTATAAGCCAGTACAAGTTTCTGTATTTTATGTTGATCTGATCCCTTTTAGCCTGAATATGAGTTTTCCAGGTGAGTCTTCGGTCAAGGTGGATTCCCAGATATTTCACCGAGTCTCTATGAGGAAGTTCTTGTTCGTCAAGTTTAACAGGAGGACAGTTGCCCTTCCGTAGCGTAAACGTCACCTGGACAGATTTGGATGCACTAGCTTTAATTCTCCATTTCTTCAACCATTTGCCTATTTCATCCAAGCTTAGTTGAAGTATGTTAGATGCTATTTCGGGATCACTATGGCTCGCCAGAATGGCCGTGTCGTCGGCATATGTTGCAGTCATTACAGTCAGCGGCTGTGGTAGGTCTGCTGTGTATATTGTATATAACACTGGTCCCAGCACTGAACCCTGGGGTACGCCGGCTCTAATTTCGTAGAACCTGGATGCCGAGTCGCTTTCCTTAACTTGGAAGATTCTGTCCGTCAGGTACGACTGTAGGATCTCATAAAATGTGTGTGGCAATGATTGTTTGACTTTGCACAGGAGCCCCATGTGCCATACCCTATCGAATGCTTGCTGTATATCCAGGAAAGCAGAGGCACAGTATTCCTTGTTCTCTAGGGACCTCCTCACCTCACCGCAAACTCTGTGGACTTGTTCAACGGTTGCGTGTTTCTGTCGAAAGCCGAACTGGTGGTCTGGGATTACTGCCCTGTCTCTTAGGGCTGGTGACATTCTATGGAGCAGTAGTTTTTCAAAGAGTTTTGATACTATGGGAAGCAGGCTTATAGGTCTGTATGAGGTTACCTCGTGCGCTGGTTTTCCTTCTTTGTGTATCATTACTATTTGTGACACCTTCCACAGAGATGGATAATGTCCCACCCTGAGTATACCGTTGAACAGAAGGGCCAAATACGTCACAGCCTTCCCTGGCAGCTCTTTCAGTATTTCTTTTGTAATGATATCGAAACCAGGGGCCTTCCCATTACCGAGGTTTTGGATGTGCCTTACTATTTCTCTTGGAGTAATCGGTTTGATAGGCAGTTCCATCTGGTATGGCTGATCCAGAATGAGTTCCACATCTGAGTCATCCACGTCTGTTTCGGCCGAGTTAGACACAAATACCTTTGCTAGGTGTTCCGCAAACACTTCAGCTTTTTGCTTACTTGTTCTAGCCCAGTCATTGTTTTCCATCTTTATTGGAGGTTTTGTGGTTTGAGGTCGATTCATGCTCCGTGTACTTTTCCACAATGAATAGTCTGTAGCTCTAGTCGCTGTTAAAGATTCCAGTTGAGCTTTTAGTGTTGCACTATTAGCAGCAGCAATAACCTCTCTGACTTCTTTGATGGCCTTGTTTAGGGCTGCTTTATCTTCTCTAGCTCGACTAATGTGCCAAACCCGTCGCAATCTTCGTTTTTCCCTAATTTTCTCACGTATCTGCCATGGTATGCTGTTTCTTGATTTTGCAGGTTTTTTTACAGGGGTACAATGCCAGCAGGCACACTGCACTGCTTCCATGAATTCTCTTGCGGCTCTATCGATATCATCCGATGTCTTTAAAGCCACCTTCAACTCCAGTCCTTCCTCAACCATTTCTCGGAAGGAGTTCCAGTCAGTCAGGTTATTGCATAGTCGGTGTTGATGCAGTGCAGTTGCACCAGCCGTCAGAATCACTGGTACACGATCCGATGAGCCATCCAAGCAAGTCTCAACATGAAAGTTTAGTCTTGGGAGACCTCCCGCAACAAAGAAATCACTCACGTCCGGTAGTCTCTTTGGATCACTTGGCCAGTGTGTTGGTTCAGCTTGTGACAGAGTCACGAATCTATTCTTATCAATACATAACTTCATCTCTCTTCCTCTAGTATGTATGAGTCGTGATCCCCAGAATGTATGCTTTGCATTCCAGTCGCCACCAGCTATGAAACGTCTTCCGAGGGTTGCAAAGTAGTGAGTGAATTGGTATTCCTTGATGTTGTGTTTTGGAGGACAGTATACCGCGGACACACTAAAACCACCATTTTTGTCCTCAACAAAAATTGTTGTCGCCTGTATATGTTCCATTTTATAACAAGGCAGCTGGTGATGCTTCATGTTAGATTTAATGATAATCGCAGATCCTCCATGAGCCGTTCCATCGGGATGGTTTGTGGTGTAGATATTATACTGTGGTATCCTTATGGCACTTCTATTAGTGAAGTGTGTCTCAGATATCAGAAGCACATCTAGTCTATGCATACTCAACAGTACTTCCACTTCATCTCTATTTGGAGCAAGTCCGTTTACGTTCCAAGTTCCAATCCGTAATCCAATCACTTTAATAGTTGGTCTATGAGTTTAGTCATAAGGCCCATTAGGTTGCCTATATGCTGTAAGAGTAGGTCAATCTTTTCAGACTGTTTTATAAGTAGGTCTTGCACTACTTGGGTTGGCTCAACACTTACGCGTTGGTTTTTATTTTTGGTAACATCTGCATATGTTGCTTGGTTGGTCGTATTTATTTCTTTAGTTCTGTCATTTTCAGTGTTATTCGCATGCCTTATCTCCTCACTACTTTTCCGTAATGGTTTTTAAGTGTCAGTGTTGTTTCTTTTGTTATATTTTCGGTTCATTATTTCTTTATAGAGATCACAACCCCTGTAGTTTGCAGGATGGTTACCAAGGCATAAAGCGCATTTTGCTGGGCTGTTGCGATCCTTCTTGGGACAGTCTGCTGTTTTGTGTGCATCAGCGCACTTTACACAAGTTAGTTTAAATAAAAAACTTATCTTTGAACAATTTATTACCTATGTTTTATTTTTCATTTCATAATAATTAACAAGATAGGTGAAACCCCCTATTATTTCAACGTACCTTTTAATTAATCAATGTTTTAGCCGTCAATTTCTGCACACCTTATTATTTTAGTATGATTGCAAACAATTTAAAAAAAAGAAATAAGTCACATAAACTAATTAGCCATACATCAATAAGTTTGAGATATGGTATTTAAATCAATTAGCTTAGGTTTGAAATAATGACCAACTCATTGGTTAAAGCACTTAGCTTAGAGCTATTATTAGCAATCCTAGGTACTTGAGTCAAGTAGCTTGGAACATGTATTAATAAACCTAGGCGGTTGAGTCAAGTAGCTTGGAACATGTATTAATAAACCTAGGCGGTTATGTCAAGTAGCTTGGAACATGTATTAATAAACTTAGGCGGTTAAGTCAAGTAGCTTGGAACATATATTAATAAACCTAGGCGGTTAAGTCATTTAGCCTGGAACAAAAAAAACGAAAATGTGGGTCATTTTGTATTAATCGACATTTATTTTCGTTAAAAATAGGAATATCGGAAAAAAACATTAATCAAAATATGAATAATGTGTAACAGAAACAGAAATTTCCTTTGCTTTGAAAAAATAATGCGATTTGCTAAAGTTATGATTTTTTTTCTGAAAATCGAAACTTTAAACTGCTCTGGTGTGAAGTTTCAAAAATGGCGGTTAATACAAATAGCCCGGAACCCGTCGATATCTATATGTCGTAGATGTGTGTGTGTCGCGTGTGGGGATGTGGGCGTTGCTAGCGACCGGACCGGTGCCAGTCGCGTGGTAAAAGGTGGCTCGGGCAATTACAGACAGATATACCCGCAGACAACGTATTGACATTCAGTTCAATTATGACCATGAAACTTGAGATGAATTAGTTTACCGTGCACGCTCCTACATGTCATGTGCATAAAATGCTTCCTAACCCAAAGGTTGCATGGAAGAGATCGCTTTTAGTGATAAAGCCGCCAAATTGTACTATCCCCTTTTTCTTATATTTTTTATGCTTCTTATTGTTGTACAATAAAGAATATTTTGTTTTGTTTGTTTGTTTCATATTTTGTTTACAACGAACCTTTTACATTTAAGGTTATAAATTAATGTGAGTCGAATGAACTCTCAAGCAAGGACAGACCTGAGGTGATTCTCCTATGTCACAATGACTCGCCACTTGGCGAAGCGATGACCCGTTCCATGAGATTCAATCTAGATTCAATTTATCTTGTCTCCTATCCCTTGTCAGTCAAGGGTGTTGCATGTACAGAGTGTTTATAAAAAAACTATACTTTCCTCCCGCGGCTTCGCCTGCGTGGAATAATTTTATCGTGAATATGTTTAATATGTTTACATCTACCTAGGTCAAATAGTTTCTTTCCAGGCCAGACAGGACAAGGAAATCGAAAGGCGAACCGATAATGCCTGGAAGGGTTATTGGTCTATGAAAGAGTTCATGAAGGGAGACCTTCCAATGGCACTAAAGCGAAAGCTTATGGACATGTGTTAAATAATAGAGGGAGATATTAGAAGATTAGGCATATGGCCGTGGACTAAAAGTTTATACTGTCTCTTAGCTACGATGTATGGAAATAAAGAGGCAGTAAATTGAATAGGATATATTATTAGTTCAAACTTCAACAAAGTATTGGGTATACAAAAAGTGATGCGGTCCGCGACGAAGTTTACTCGGTCAGAGTTCGGTTAAAGTAAGGGCAGTTCTTCTGCGCAGCTCGTATATTTATGCAGGTTGCAGTGGTGTGCTTTCCCTCCACTTTCATCTGTAGTACCACCAGCAATCTCCAGTTGGGAGCGGTAGCGACAACACAGGCTGTCACCCACCGGTGTTGCCGACACATGTGCATTCTTCCCATTCTTACGTACGGTGCTCAGACTTGGTCTTTGACGGAACGTCAGAAATCAAAACTCAGGGTTTGCCAGAGGAGCATGGAACGTAGCGTATTGGGAGTCAAACTGATCGAGCGCGTCAGAAATGCTACACTACGCTCACGGACTCGGATCTTTGACGTAGGGAAAAAAGCGGCAACGTTGAAGTGGGACTGGGCGGGTCACGTGGGCCGCATGCCGTGCGAGTTGTGGGCAAATGCGTCCACTATTTGGACTCCTACAACCGCCAGACGTAAACGGGGCAGACAGCGAAAACGGTGGAGAGACGAGCTTGACGGTTTTAATAAGGGATGGTTTGTGCTCGCCAAGAACAGAAACGACTGGAAACAGATGAGGGAGGCCTTTGCCCAGCAGTGGGACACTATGGGCTCTTAATAATAATAATAATAATAATAATAATAATAATAATAATAATAATAATAATAATAATAATAATAATAATAATAATGTTTAATTTGTTTATCCCGCGGGAACTACTCACTTTAACGGGATAAAAAATATGTTATGTTATAACCCAGGAACAAATTCCATACATCCGTTCATCCGTTTCCATCCAAACGTTCGCATTTATAATATTACTAACTTATCGCCCGCGGGTTCGCTCGCGTAGAATCACTTTATCGCGATTAGTATAATTTGTTTATTCCGCGGGAACTACTCACTTTATTGGGATAAAAAATATTCGATGTTATAATCAAGGTATGTTTTACCTATGTGTCAAATTTCATCCAAATACGTTCATCCGTTTCGCGGTGTTTGAGCAACAAACAAACAAACAAACTCACATCCAGACTATCGCATTTATATATTAGGTACTAACTCTCTGCCCGCGGCTTCGCCTGCGTGGAATAACTTTATCGCGGATATTTGATTAACCCGCGGGAACTACTCACTTTATCGGGATAAAAAATATCAACAACAACAACAACAACAAATACACTTTATTGCACAACAGATAAGAAAATACAGTTTCAGAAAAGTGGTAAGAATAGAATGTACAATTTGGCGACCTTATCACTAAAAGCGATCTCTTCCAGGCAACCTTTGGGTGTAAGGACAGTACATTTGAAATAGGTGGGTTGTGCGGTATTAAATAGGGATGCAGATACACACTGTGTGAATAAATTTCATATATTTACATACACATACATACATAGATCAATAGACAAATATACCTACTTAAACATAACATTTATAAAATATTTATTGATATATAAAATAATAATAATAAGCGACAACAGGATTGTGCTAAGGTATAGAGAGAAGCTAAGAAGAGAACACAGATTAAAGCACCAGTAAATGCTCCTTGACGGCGACTTTGAAAGCATTCAAAGTTTGAGCTCGTCTGATGGACTCGGGATGGAATATCCTATGTTTTAATCCAGGGTATATTCTGCCTATATACCATATTTCATACAATTCCGTACAACCGTTTCGCCGTGATTGAGCAATAAACAAACATCCAAACTTTCGCATTTATAATATTAATTAGAATATATTAGATATATATTATATATATATATTATATATATATATATTAGAATATATTAGATCTGAAAGAAGACTTACTAAAGAGATATACAAAGCGTATGTGGATGGTAGTGTTGGTAGGGGAAGACCACGGCGAACGTACCATGATCAAATCGGGGACGTCTTAAAGAAAGCCCAAGTCAAGAGTACCCTAAACCGACGAGCATGTATGAACAACCTTATGAGAGTGAAGGAAGCAGAAGAGGTGTGTCAGGATCGTAGCAAGTGGAAGTCTGTGGTCTCTGCCTACCCCTACGGGAAACAGGCGTGACATTATGTATGTATGTATGTATATTAGATCTATTTCTAAATTGAATAACTTTTTTTATGTAGTACTTAGAATCAGAGTGGAGAAGTGTATACGTAGCGAACTAACTTGACTATTAATTAAATGGTACTTATATGATACACACTAACAAACCTGTCAATCAAATCGTATCGAAGTAGAACTAAACACAGAGGGTTATATCACCTCGGATTTCCTATAGTTATATCTTGATTACGCTTAAGACATCACTTACGTTGCCATCACCCACGGTGATGGATGTAAGACAACGACATCCTGCCAAATGTCTTGGAATACTTCAGAGTCTTCATCTTCTTGTGGATCCTAGTGTGGGGACCAGGGCTACCTCATTGCTTATATTGCAACTCTGTTTTTGACACTGTAGTATGTGACGCACCTCCGCCTTATGTAACTAGGTTAAGTTAAATTAAATTAAAATTAAATATTTCGGAAACTTACACCAATCATCCAGTCCCAAACTAAGCAAAGCTTGTGCTATGGATACTAGATAACGGATAAACATACATAAATATTTATATAAACATCCAAGACTCGGAAATAAATGTTCGTATTCATCATACAAATATTTACCCCTCGCGGGATTCGAACCCGCAACCGCTGGTTTCGCTGATAGGGTGACTATCCACTACACCAATCGGTCGTCAAGTATAGTATTTAAGTGATTGCACGATCAATTGTCATTATTATACGTATCGCACGAATACTGGTGTTTCCATCGATTGCATCCCTGGTCACATTGCATGGCGACCCTGCCAGTGCTGCCTTGCTTGGGCAGCGCTGCGCGGTACAATTTTGAATAATTTTGAAGTTTTTCTTTTGGAACAGTAACGTTTCAAATTAATAATGGGACACTTCGACCACGAGGACATTAGGGGGCGAGAATGAATAATGGAGATATGTGATACCACTATGGAGACTCTGGACAAGAGAGTCGCTGCCGGGAGATGTTGGAGTCCGGCCTGGAAGATGCCGCTCTGTTCACAGAGGTACTATAACGTGTGCCGACTACTATAAGCGCGACTGAGTGACAGTGTGATTTTAAAATTGCCGCGGACAATTTATGAGAATTTAATTATAGCCAACTATAACGTGTGTCGTGTATGTGTCATTTTAGATAGATTAATTTACAAATAATAAGTATCTCTAGTTAATAAAACTTAGTACATATTTTTATATTTACATTTTTACAACAAATAACAAAATAGAAGAATTTCAGTTGCGTTTATTCTCCACAAAAAACTTTTATAGGCATTTTAAATCCCGCCTTGACTTCTACAGTTTCACTCTGACAAGTTCGCCAGTTACGTCGAACTTTGACAACTTCGCCCTGCTCCTAGAGTCGCCATTCTGAGCCGGGCGGCATTCTCGTTTGAAGTTTAAAAAAGTTTATCTGCCGACCTGTAGAGTGGACGGATTCAGGGCGTAATAAACACGGCGAGAAGGGGCGCAAATTTGAAATGAATTATTTGCGCCCCTTCCCGAAAAAACTGGGAGGTGTTACGTTTATCATTCATAGTGCTTAGAGTTGATAAACGACAGTTGACGTCTCCACTTTTAACGGAACGTATCTTTAATTCCAAGTAGGACTTTGATTTGAGAAGGCATTAAAAAAAATACGTTGGGACGAAAAAAAGTTTTAAGTTGGGTGAACCTTCGTGCGAAGAATGCGGTTTAAATCTTCTTAGCAATCATCATCATATGGGGAGAAACTATACCCTTAAATTACTTGTAACCATGTGAAATATGTCTTGAAAAACGGCGAAAAATATTGATTGTACACTTGGAACATCACAATTTTGAAGGTGATTAAATCTCTGCTAATAATATATAAACAAAATATGTTAATATTTCCGACACTCTCACCAAACATCTAGTCCCAAGCTAAGCACTGCTTGTACAATGGATACTAGATAATGAATAAACATACACAAAATATTTATACGATAACACGGGAATAAATATTCGTATCTATCAAAGTCAAAATAGCTTAATTTTTTGGGGTACACATGGTACGCTTAAAATAGTAAGATTTAAGATTTTTTAAGCTACTACTTGTTCAAATCGCAATTTTCCCCTAAGAAGAACAAGCAAGAAACGCGAGGGGTTGTTCTTTTAAAACTGGTTATTATATTACAAAAAGGCAAAATAATATTTTATTATTAATTGTGAAATAGCCTGGTATGCGAACGAGCTGGTTACGTCCACGATTAATTGTCATTATCACACAAACATTTACCCTTCGCGGAATTCTAACCTGAAACCATTGGTTTCGCAGACAAGACAATTCACTACACCAATCGATCGTTTATTTAATTAAGCTTTGTAATACCACATAATATTAATTCCTTGCCAAAATACTAGATGGCGCCACTTGTAGTTTAAAACGCGCTATCATTTTGTTCCGTCTCGATGTACAAGTATCGTGTCTGCATTCTGATGGACGAGTTTTAGCCACTGAACGTTAGGTTACCCTGTACTCCGATAACCATTCACGATCGTGTCCTGAATACTTATGTCTTCAGCTCGCTTACATTTGTATAAAGTCCGATATCAACCCATATACGAACCACCATAACATCTTGCCGTTTCATTCACTCCGACGACTTCGGCGCATCCCCTAATTCCCCTTCAGGTTAATAATAACTGATGACTATATTTAAAAAATGCTATAGATTATTTAAATAAATGTAGATTCAAAGTAAATTGTATAAGTGTTGGCCCTCTATTAGACCTCAGAACTTTTTATGGTTGGGGCGCGAGAGCTCGTGTAATTTTATACTTAAAATTAGTATATACTCTTATAACAACACATTTATATAGGATGTCGGTTTCTGTTACCTGTATTATTATTTTTATTAAATATTTTATAATATTTTATCTATGTATTGTCTGTATGTATTATGTAAATTGTAACATAAATAATCTTGTCCAAACATGACGGTGTTGCGCGTGGTTGCGTTGTCTGGCTCAAGGAGTCCACGGAAGACCAGCGTCATGGTATCTAACTGATACCTCGGCATAGGCTGGGATGTATTTTGCTGGTATTTAAGATGTTTATTTTACGATATGTGTCACTGAATAAATACTTTTTCTTTCTTTCTTTTTTTCTAAAACATTTCTGATGGAATTTTATATTCCTTAAACTAAGATTAGTCGCTGACTTAGAAATCTGAATATCATTGGACAGCTATTTTGAGAGGAAATACCTATACTAACTGTATGTGTGTGACAGTGGAAACAAATAAAGGCTTTACTATCTATCCAATTACAAAGCTGATATCCAGTACAGTCATTTGAGATCGAAACCTTCCCCGCTTTTGTGTTAGTTACCCTTCACCCCTTTCCAATCCTTTGTTTGTTAATAGATTGTCAACCCACCGGGCCTTTGCCATCATTCATTTGGCATTATTTAACACTATTTAAGTAAGGGTAAATGATAAGGGTTGCAGTGAGTAACGACTAGGGTCATTTTCTTACGAGAGTGTCCATGCTTCGGGGGTAACAGTGTGGTTGTTGTTTTTGTGAGTCGTTAATTTACAGGGTAGCTTAAAATTCTTTGACTGTCGGGTGGCTACAAAATCAATGGGCCTGCTTAGTGAATTATGACCGTACCCTCTCTAATGGAAGGAGGCTGTGCTCCAACAGGTGGCAACTACAAGCTGTTGATAAGTGTAATAAGGGTCGCTCAAAATTGTCAGCTTTGGCTTGGTTATAACATAAAACGTGTATGAACTAAACAAGTCATCGGTTTCCAAAACAATAATCATAGGTACTTTTAGGGATATTGAATATTTATTGTTTCTTTTCCATAATTCATTCATATCGTCACGACCATTAGCACAACTGGGTTGATCAAAGATATCAATCAATCAAGATCTTCAAGTCTAGAGTGAATAGGCATTTACTGGGTGCGCGTGATACGTCTTCGGCAACATCGTCACTTTCCATCAGGTGAGATTGTAGTCAAACGCGAAACCAGTTTTTAATAAAAAAAAAAACAATCAATCAAGTACACTTTATTGCACAAAATTCAACAATACACTTCTTAAATATAGCTTAAAAACAAAAAAAATTGTACAACCAAATATCCTAAACATTAAAAGTTTAAAGCTTGAAACAACATCCACGAAACCGTTTCGAATATGTAGAAGGCATCCGTGCCGTATCACCGTCGGTGAGATTAAGGCCGGGAACATACGTCTGATTTTTTTCATCAGATTGGCGGATGCGATAGCCTGGATCAGACTATCAGAAAGCGTTGGAGCCTTTATTTTGTTTGAGCATTCAATACACGTCCGATCAGATAGTCGGATCGGACGTCTGAGGCGGGAACAGCGCCGAAGTGTTTACGATTTTATTACCAGTTTTTTCTTCTTTCGCGTTAACACGAGCAAATATATTTTTTTTTTTGTAATAAGTAACAATAATTCGTATATTTCCGCCCTAAAACGTGCAAATGTAGATATTTATTTTATTAAAATTAGTTTACTGCGCACGCTACCTACATACGATGTGCGTAATGCTTCCCAATCCAAAGGTTGCCTGGAAAAGACCGCTTTAGTGATAAGGCCGCCAAATTGTACTATCCCCTTTTTTATTTATCGTTGTGCTATGCTTCTTATTGTTGTACAATAAAGAATATTTTGTTTGTTTGTTTTTGGATGTAAAGTTCCAAAGTCGCCTTTTACGATACCCACGGTAAAAGACTTTGCTTCAATTCTTTTTACGTGTCGAAACTATACATGAACGAGTATATTGCATACGTTTTACATTGTACGAGCAGCGTATCGGGGATGTTCGCGGAAGCGCGAGTGGATGACTTTCACGCTACTGTGCTTAAGAGAGCGACATCCATGGTGCGGCGGACACGGGCCAGCGGCAACAGCCTCCTGATTGTAGTGGCAGGCCGCATGGATGGGCCATTCATGAAGCACTGGTTGTCGTTGCATACACCAGTGCCCCAGATCACAGGCAAAATAAATGATTTATTATATTAAATATCTTTCCTTTAGTTCCAATTATTTTGAGTGTAAACACATAGTGTTACTATTAATGTAACATCACATTAAAAATATTGAGGGCGCTAAATTGCAACTCACCTGATTCAGGGGCGCAACAAAGCCAATTACGACCCTGGGTCTGTGTTAACTTCGTTTCAAGAAAAGCAGTAATATGTTTAAAAATTTACTAAAGAATAGTTTTAATATGTACTCGTACACACGAGTATAACATCCACACTGATATACATATAAATGTGAAGGACTCTGTCTGTTTGTTAAACTTTCACTATTAATTCAATGTTGGAATTTGGTAGAGAGGGTTTGTAGGAGCTGAAAAAGGATATTGATCACTTTTCGACCTAAATAGTCGGCGATAACGATAAAATAAGTAATGATTTTCGAATTTTTTCGGTGATGCTTCCGTTGTGAGACATTTTTAGATTCTTGGTCAACGCGAACTGGGTACCCCAAATACTAAATATTAGGTCCTTACCTATGAAATTGGCGTTTTGTATGAAGAATTTCATTAAAACTGTTTTCTCCATACGAACATTTTTGATTTTATTTTGGAAAAGGCAAATGCAAATTAAGCTAAACTTTGTGTGTATTATCGAATAACACTCGAATACAACTTTCTACATACATACATAATGTCACGCCTGTTTCCCGTAAGGGTAGGCAGAGACCACAGACTTCCACTTGCTACGATCCTGACACACCTCTTCTGCTTCCTTCACTCTCACTAAAGCAACCTACAGAATTGTTAAAAAAAATCCATTACTGATTAGGAAGTTACACCACAATTACTTTAGTTTGAATTTGCTGTAATTTGTATACGCCCAATGGGATAAGTCCGCCGTTGTACTCAATTCCTGTATCAATGCAAAATTAATGTATTGCCTTTTTGTACAATAAAGTGTTATGATTTATTGTTTTGTAATTACATTATTATTAATATTAAATAAATAAACTACAAAATTATAAATACTTTGCCACCACATTTTGAATGATACGTAAAATAAGACTTTCTAACTAGTAACTTTTGATTTTTGAGTAATTTCACTATTCCGATCATGCGTTTCCGGATTTAGTTCGTTCATCAAAATGTGGTGGGGCAAAGGTATAAAAGGGCGAACGCAGTCGTGTGGCGGCATTATGTTGGTTTATTTTGTGGAAGTTAACGGTGTGATTCAAGTGAATAAAGTGGTTGAAAATATATAAGAACTGTTTCATTGTGTCTTCATACTTCAGAAGTTGCAAGAACCTCACCCACATGTCGGATACAAATCGTAAGTACATATAATATTATTTTAAACTAGGAATATATACACGATAGTTTCTGGCTATAAGTATGGGGTAAAATATTGCATTATTATCGGTACTTAATTCAATGTATGGCGAAGCACATGGTCGGGGCTACTCTCCGGCGGTGCTCGCGATGCATTTGAATAGGGTCGCGTAATTAACTGCAATGCATAGCGAAGCACATGGTCGGGGCTACTCTCCGGCGGTGCTGGCGGTGCATTGGAATAGGGTCGCGTAATTAACTGCAATGCATAGCGAAGCACATGGTCGGGGCTACTCTCCGGCGGTGCTGGCGATGCATTTGAATAGGGTCGCGTAATTAACTGCAATGCATAGCGAAGCACATGGTCGGGGCTACTCTCCGGCGGTGCTGGCGATGCATTTGAATAGGGTCGCGTAATTAACTGCAATGCATAGCGAAGTACATGGTCGGGGCTACTCTCCGGCGGTGCTCGCGATGCATTTGATTAAGTATATTTAAAATTTAAACTATATGCATGGCAACGCACATGGTCAGGGCTACTCTCTGGTTGTGCTCGCTGTGCATTTGTTTAAGTTTGCAAAGCAAAGTTATAGGCATAATTAAAACTACCCTTTGGCGGTGGTCGGCATGTATTCGTTAAATTTATTTTACGTAATGATATTTCCCTATGTTATGTGGCCAGAAAATATCGTAATGAATGGATGATGTTTTGATTTTAATATAAAGGACTATTTTGCTGAGTTGAGTGAGATATAGCATAGGAAATTGACTAAGTACTATATGAATGCCTGTATAATTAATTAGTGAGGGTGGGTCATGTATATTATGTATGTAGGTGAACCCATACTTGAGTGAGCCATGTAGGTGTGCTCCAGAATAATGTCGAGCCATGTAAGTGTGCTCCAGAATAATGCCGAGCCATGTAGGTGTGCTCCAGAATAATGTCGAGCCATGTAGGTGTGCTCCAGAATAATGTCGAGCCATGTAGGTGTGCTCTATAACAATGTCGAGCCATGTAGGTGTGCTCTATAACAATGGCGAGCCATGTAGGAGTGCTCTGGAACAGCACCGAGCCATGTAGGTGTGCTCTAGAACAATTCTAAACCCTGATGATGTACCTGGGAATACAAGCGTTCTATAAGTTCATTGTATTGTTCTATTCTAAAATACAATGTATGGTGTGTGTATGCAATAAATACTTTGCTATCTGGAATAAATAATACATCCAGCAGTGGATAGATATTGAATAATAGGTAAAAGTCTGAGAGCAGTTCAAATGAGTGTTTAAATAAATTAATATCACTGAATGTACAAGTATACTACACAATTACTCTTACAGGATCTGAGCGTTCGAAAAGACACAGACGCCGACGACGTAGAAGATCTACGTCTTCTGAATCGGAAGATGAGACTCCTCGCAAGTCGCTAAAGAGTACGGAGGTGACAACTGCGGATTTGTTAAAGCTTATTGCATCGCTTCAGGGAGGACCAAGTAAGAGTAGTAATAATGTGTTACCTGAGTTTGATCCCAACAATAGATCGCAAAACGTCGAGCGGTGGTTGAAAAAGGTTAACGAATGCGCAGTCATCTACGTTTGGGATGAAAAGCAAATTATACACTATGCACTTCAGAAGTTAAGTGGATTAGCAAAAAAATGGTACGAATCCCTACCTACGTTAAGTTATTCTTGGGAGGAATGGCAGGCCAAGCTAACGAAAGCTTTTCCAACCGACGAAAATTATGGAAAACTTTTAGAGGAAATGTTGGCTAGGAAATCTCGCACCGACGAAAGTCTAAGAAACTACTTTTATGATAAGTTAGCTTTATTGAGTCGTTGTGAAATTGTTGGTAGGAAAGCGGTCGACTGTATTGTATACGGAATTGGTGACATGGCCATTAGAACCGGCGCTCAGGCGCTTAAGTGTAATGAACCAGAGGATTTGCTAAACTATTTGGCATCTCAACAACCTCAACCTTCTAAAGATTACCAGCGCGTATTTCCCAACATGTCTAACTCTACTAGAAAACGAGAATTTCAAAACAATGCTAATAACAATATCTCAAATAAATTTTCACAGAATACATCTGGTACGAATCATTTGATATGCTTTAATTGTCATGAGAGAGGCCATTCATATACTCACTGTCGTAAACCATTGGTGAAGTGCATTAAATGTGGCAGAATAGGTCATAATTCTGACGTTTGTAATAGGAAGCCTCTGTTTTCTCACGATGCCAATAACCCAAGCACTCAAGCTTCGGATAAAAAAATCTTAAATATTGTGTCTGGTCCGCATCCATGCCCAGTAGATGAGTTTGTTCAACAAGTTAAATTAGATGATGGGCCCGAGAGATCTTACCGAGATTTTGCACTTATAACTGAATGCGGGCCGGAAACAAATCGAAAATTTTACAAGAATTCTTTCCTGAATGGGACTACTGTAGAAGCTTATGTTGATTTCGGTAGTGATTGCAGTTTGATTAGGTATTCAGATGCTAAAAGATTAAACTTGAAGGAAAATTATCTAAATTTGCCAGTAATTAAGGGTTTTGGTAACTCCACCATTAAGCCCATATTTAGATCTACGGTTAGTATTAAGATTGATGAGGTTGACACAGAGATGGAGGTTTTAGCGGTTGATGACATGTATTTGCACGCTCCGTTACTAATAGGACAAAATTTTACGGAATTGCCAACAATAACAGTAATGAAAGATAATGAGCGGTTGATTTTCTATTCTACTCCCGTTAATGATACTACATTAAGTTCGGAACGTACAATAAATTTGTTCATTGCCAAAGACGTTACAATAGTTAAAGGGGGGTTGGTGGAAGTCTTTACAAAAGAATCTCATTCTGGCGATATATATTCCAACGGGAGCACTCGAACCAGCCCTAGTAAAGAGTATCATTTGCATCAAGGTTGCTATCAGTTGAAAGATGGTAAAGGAGTGATATTTGTCACCGCTTTAACAACCGTGCCTGTGTCTTTCAAAGCGGGTACGTTAATTGCTAGAGTGAGTCCTACTGTAGAATGCAATAGTTTAAATATAAATTCCAATTTAGATCCAGTTGAGCACCAACCCCTTAATAAATCAGATATCAAAGTAGGATCGGATATAGAACAATCGACTATTGATAGACTGTACCAACTTTTGCATAAATACAGGATGTGTTTTGCTTCAAACCTTAGTGAATTAGGTTGTGCCAAAAATACAGAAATGGCGATAGATCTAGAAGATAAAACCCCTGTGGTATACAGGCCTTATCGCTTATCATTACATGAGCGGGAGCAGGTCAGAGAAATGGTTGACGAATTAGTCAAAAATGATATTGTCCAAGAGTCTGAATCTAATTACGCCAGCCCCATATTGTTAGTAAAGAAGAAGAATGGTGAATCTAGACTTTGTATAGATTTCCGGGCTCTTAATAACAAAACTGTTAAAGATAAATATCCTTTACCGTTAATTGAAGACCAAATTTCTAATTTGAGCGGTAATCGGTTCTTCACCACCCTGGACTTGGCCTCTGGCTACTATCAAGTACCAATGGAACAAGGAAGTCGCCACTTGACCGCATTTGTTACCCCGGACGGCCATTACGAGTTTAAGCGCATGCCGTTCGGGTTAGCTAATGCGCCGGCTATCTTTCAGAAAATGATGAATAAGCTACTCGGACCGCGACGGTTTAGTTCAGCTATGGCATACATGGATGACCTCCTTATTCCATCCGCCAGCATAAAAGAGGGCTTTCAGAGACTAGAAGAGGTATTACAGTTGTTACAAAATGCTGGGCTGACATTGAAACTATCTAAATGCAGATTTTTTGATGCCAAAATAGAGTATTTGGGGTATGAAATTTCATCTGGAGGTATCAAGCCAAGTGAGAGGAAAATTACTGCGGTCAAGGATTTCCCGGTCCCACATAATGTCCACGAAGTAAGGCAATTTCTGGGATTGGCGAGCTATTTTCGGAAATTTGTTAAAGGGTTTGGAGAGATCGCCCGACCATTAACAGGCCTTCTTAAAAAGAACTCAGTCTGGCAATGGGGAGTAGATGAAAACCGTTCGTTCCAAACTCTAAAGGACAACTTAACCAAGCGCCCTATACTGGCTCTATATGATCCTAGATTGGAGACAGAATTGCACACTGATGCCAGCTCTTTGGGACTAGGAGGCATTTTAATGCAACGACAGACACATTCTAGGGACTTAAAACCAGTAGCTTATTTCAGCAGACAGACCACCCCAGAAGAGCGCTACTGGCACTCTTATGAATTGGAAACTCTTGCGGTGGTTTGCTCGTTGAAAAAGTTTCGCGCCTATCTTTTGGGTTTGGAGTTTACAGTATTCACCGACTGTAACGCTTTAAGAACCACTTTAACTAAGCGCGATCTAATTCCACGCATAGCGCGCTGGTGGCTCCAAATAAGCGAATTCAACTTTAAAATTGAATATCGCATGGGTTCCCGTATGGCACACGTTGATGCCCTAAGTAGAAATCCTCCCACTAACTCACCAATACTAGACCTCTTAGATTTACCTGTCAATAATTCCAAAGTACACAAGAATTTGAATATTTCAACTGACAACTGGATTCTGACATTACAAATGGCAGACCCCGAATTAGTACGTATTTCAAAAATATTAAAACCAGACATTTGTGAGGATGTAACAGAAATCAAAAAGAACTTCATTTTTAAAAATCATGCATTACATAGGAAGTTAGGAGATCAACTGCGTTTAGTAGTCCCTAAAAACGCTAGGTGGCAAATATGTAAGGCCAATCATGATGACATTGGGCATTTTGGGTATGCTAAGACCTTGGAACGAATTCAAAATCAATACTGGTTTCCGAAGTTGCGGCGTTTTGTAAAAAAATACGTGTCCGCATGTATTGATTGCGCCTTTAATAAAGATACCGCAGCTAAAACTCGTTCCGGGTTCTTGCATCCCATAGAAAAAATTGAAATTCCGTTCCATACCTTACATGTGGATCATTTGGGTCCCTTTGTAAGGAGTAAATCGGGGAACAATTATATATTGACAATTGTTGATGGCTTTACCAAATATTTATTTGCTAAGCCAGTGAAGGACACTAAAACTAAAAATGTGATTAAGATTTTATCGAATTTATTTAATGACTTTGGAACGCCAACTAGGATTATTTCAGATCGTGGCACTGCATTCACTTCCGGCCAGTTCAAAGATTTTTGTAATGAAAATAAGATAAGACATGTACTGAACGCAGTTGCTTGTCCCAGGGCTAATGGACAAGCCGAAAGATTTAATCAGACAATTTTAGCAGCGCTGTCCACACAAAACTTTAATAAAGATGAACGTACCTGGGATCAGCGGCTGGGTAAAGTACAGTGGGGTATAAATAATACGGTGAACTGTACAACAAAAAAATCAGCTTCAGAATTATTGTTTGGTACTAGATTCAATAACGGATCTGCTAATATAGTATCTAGCGAAAGTAATAGTATTGATCTTGAAACAACAAGTGATACTAATTCATTATCAAAAATAGACGGAATCAGACAAGAGGCATCCGAAAATATTAGATCGAGTCAAAAAAAGCAAAAAGAAACGTATGACGCGAATAGATCACCGGCTCTAAAGTATTCTGAAAATGACTTGGAGAAAATTACAAAAACTAATTTTAACAATGATGGAAAGAGCAAAAAGTTACTTCCAAAGTTTATAGGCCCTTTTAAAATTATTAAATGTTTGGGCAACGATCGCTATGAAATAACAAATGTACCAGGCTTTAATACGAAACGATATGACAGTGTTGTTGCCGCGGATAGAATGCGCCCGTGGATACACGTCCAGGCTCTACAGATTAACGAATCTTCTGGTTCAGAAAGTTCATCCGACTCTGAAAGTAACGCAGAATTTGAAAAATAACAATTCATATTGTGTCAATCTAATTGACATAACATTAATTAAAATAGTGTTTGTTTTGTTTACACAATTATTGCCGAATGTTATGATTTATTGTTTTAGCGTGCACCGGAGGTAGCACGCAGTCGGATGGCCGAATGTTATGATTTATTGTTTTGTAATTACATTATTATTAATATTAAATAAATAAACTACAAAATTATAAATACTTTGCCACCACATTTTGAATGATACGTAAAATAAGACTTTCTAACTAGTAACTTTTGATTTTTGAGTAATTTCACTATTCCGATCATGCGTTTCCGGATTTAGTTCGTTCATCAAAATGTGGTGGGGCAAAGGTATAAAAGGGCGAACGCAGTCGTGTGGCGGCATTATGTTGGTTTATTTTGTGGAAGTTAACGGTGTGATTCAAGTGAATAAAGTGGTTGAAAATATATAAGAACTGTTTCATTGTGTCTTCATAAAAGCGTTTACAAACAAACAAACAAACAATTACGTATTATTACTGGATTAATACGTATGTATCCATAGGAGAACGTAACAGATCAATGCCTCATAATATCATACGTTCTACATTTTCAAACAATTTCCGATCTGTCAGGTTAGTTTGATCTGTTGTATTCTGAGTAAGGTAGGAGCGCCTATATTTGCCTTTAGGGACGCAACCCCTGTCTCCAGCTTTATTGTGTCACGTGACATTTCCTGCCAGAATCTATTAGTGTTATAATTAAATTTCTTATTGCATACAAGAGTGGAATACAAGAAGAATATTTATCACTAACTTTCCGCGGCTTCGCCTGCGTGGAATACTTTATCGCGGATGTGTTTAATTTGTTTATCCCGCGGGACCTACTCACTTTATTTTCGTTCACGCAAATTTCATCCAAATCTGTTTTGTTTTCGTAAAATTTTTGTAATAAAAAATGAGTACTAAACATGTACCCTGCTGGGGATCGAACCCGCGACCTCCGATTCGTAAACCCTAGTTTACATTGAGCCACGGAGGCGGTTAATATTCCCATTCCCATTTGGGATAAAGGTGGTGATGTTAATATACGTATGTCGAGGGTTGATCGTTCTAAAAGAAATGTCGAAGAGACTACACGAAACAAGATTAAAGCCAAACCAAGTTTCATATCTGTGTAAAAGTTGAAGTTTCCGTGGGGCTTGAAGTTGGAAGTTATAGTTCCTTCCTGTCTCTAGATTGTGTACGCCGTCGCGAAATTAATTAACTGAACACAAAGGAATATCTACTTAGTTCATTAAATGGAACGTAGTAAGATGGAAGTGGAAATTTAATAGGATTATTTATTACATTATAAAACAACGCTCCATCTCTAATGGTATACAAGCTTGAGATGTTCCCGAACTACAGAAGCGTCGTAGTTTATAAGGTTGTAAATTTAAGTACTTGAGTACAAGTACAAGAGAAAGTCCAAAATAAAACGTATACAAAGAAAAGCACGAAAGGAGAAAATTCATTGAAAAAGAAAATCGCCGAGAAAACTAATTTGTTATATCATCCAGATAGACTTTGAAACGACTTAATCGGTTTCCATCAAATATGGCTAATAATCTATCTCAGGGTTCAATCTTAAATATAAAGAATAAAATTAAAATTCTCTAAAGGCTATATAAGGCCTTTGGGTATAAGGAGAGTACATTTTTTTTTTTATTAAAAGTAATTTAAATCTCCACAGACACATGGTCCGTGCTCTTGTTTACAAAAATATAATTTATAAATTAACTTGTTTCTTTTTACATTTTATACTCTAAAGACTACGACTATGCTTAAATCTAAAACAGTGAGTTCTTGTTCTTTATGTATGTATATACAGGGCGTCCCAAAGTTATGGGACATGAAGGGGAAGTACCTTAAATATTGTAGATAGTGAATTTTGCTCAAAGAAGACTTTATGTTATTTTTAAAAGTTAGTAATTCTGCATTCATAGATTTTCTAAAAATTACTTGCTTCGGCTGGGAATCGAACCGACTTAAATGTGAAAAAAAAAACACCCTACTTTTATGATGCCAATCGAAAGAATAGCTAAAAAATAATAACTCTGCCTAAGTAACATAGTATTTTAAAAGAAAGGAACAACATAAAATGATTGAGTCAAATTTCAAGAAAGTTATTTATTGCTAAAGTGATTTCTTCTTTTGGGGATACGTGAAAGATATGCTATACAAAAAGCGATACGAGAACGTAGGCGAGTTGCAAACAGAATTGTGCCATATCACATCGAGTGTTCACCATAAAATGATTAGAAAATCAACAGGCAGCGGGCTCATTAAAAGATTGGCGATTTGCGTAAGACAAGAGGGATCACATTTTGAGCATTTAATTAATTAATTTACAAAAAAATACCTACTTAATTGACTACGGCAGTTTCATGTATGTTTTTTATTTGATTAAAATGATTGATTTCACGTTGTTCCTTTCTTTTAAAATACTATGTTACTTAGGCAGAGTTATTATTTTTTAGCTATTCTTTCGATTGGCATCATAAAAGTAGGGTGTTTTTTTTTTCACATTTGAGTCGGTTCGATTCCCAGCCGAAGCAAATAATTTTTAGAAAATCTATGAATGCAGAATTACTAACTTTTAAAAATAACATAAAGTCTTCTTTGAGCAAAATTCACTATCTACGATATTTAAGGTACTTCCCCTTCATGTCCCATAACTTTGGGACGCCCCAATGTATATATTGCCCCTTGCCGCATATGTATATATACATTCAGTGTACTAAGTATCGGGAATTTGTCAATAAAACAAAAAATACAAATTATTCATCTAAATTTATTTTATCGCCTTCAAAGTAGGCCCCATCGCTTGCAATACAACATCTCCACCGCTTCACCCAGTCTTCCATACATTTTTCATAGGCTATTTGCGGTATGGCCTTTAGCTCATTCAGCGAATTTTCTTTTATGGCTTCTATCGACTCAAAACGTTTTCCTCGAAGTGGTAATTTTAACTTGGGAAATCAAAAAAAGTCAGACGGAGCCATATCAGGTGAATACGGTGCTTGGTCGAGAACTTTTGTTGAATTTTTCGCTAAAAACTCTTTCACTATAATGGCTGTGTGTGATGGTGCATTATCATGGTGCAGCATCCATGAGTTGTGTTGCCACAAATCTGGACGTTTTCGGCGGATACTCTCACGCAAACGCTTCATGACGCCTAAATAATATTCTTTATTCACTGTTTCTCCCTCTGGAAGGAATTCGGAGTGAACCACACCACGGTAGTCAAAAAAAACTGTCAGCATCACCTTGATTTTGGAGCGACTTTGCCGCGGTTTTTTGGGTTTCGGCTCGTTTTCGAGACGCCATTCTGAAGACTGTTGGCTTGTTTGCATGTCGTACTCATAAACCCATGTCTCGTCGCCAGTTATTATACGTTTCATAAAGGTCGGATCCGTAGAAGCTCGGGAAACCATGTCTTCAGCGACATGCTTTCGCTGCGCTTTTTGAACAAAATTGAGCTCTTTTGGAACTAGTCGAGCGGCGACGCGTTTCATGCCTAAAATGTCAATGAGAATGTTGTGGACGGACTTAAAAGATATGTTCACCTCACTAGCCAACTCTCTCAGACTCATACGTCGATTTTCGAGCACTAGCTTCTTGATTCTGTCGATGTTTTCTTTGGTCGTAGCGGTTGAAGGTCTACCAGAACGAGGCAAGTCTACTACTACTTCTCGGCCTTCTTTAAAAGCCTTATACCATTCATAAGCCCTTGTTTTCGATATACACGATTCGCCGTAGGTATTTCGCAACATTTTTAGTGATTCACCACATGAAATATCATTTGAAACACAAAATTTAAGGCACACTCTTTGTTCAACAATATTTTCCATTGTAAAAATCGCCGAGGACTCAAAACTATGACCAACAAAAAGTGTAGTTTAAAACAAATTAAATGACAGATCCCGCTCAAATTTTGCGCGCTAAATCAGTACAGTGCTACCAACATGCAGTAAAAAAATTAGAACGACCTCTTTTACGCGGGTCTTTTTATTGACATATTCCCGATACTTTTTACACAGAGTAGTATATCTTCCCTTTGTCATATTCTTATTATTTTTAATTATTCCTATTCTCGATATAATTATGATATGTAAAATTTTAAATATTTGCTTATTTCTATGATGATTACAACTGATTACAATTCAAGGGGAGGTGCGTTTTTTAACTACGGGAGTGAGTACAATGGCAGTGATAGATAGGCAGAAAAGTGGTAAGAATAGAATGTACAATATGGCGACCTTATCACTGAAAGCGATCTCTTCCAGGCAACCTTTGGGTATAAGGACAGTACATTTGAAATAGGTAGGTTGTGCGGTATTAAATAGTGATGCAGATACTACGTGAATAGATTTCATATATTTACATGCACATACATACATAGATCAATAGACAAATATACAACATGGCTGAGAACCTGTCGCCTCTTTTTAACTTTAATATAAAAACACACTGCACTCAAAATTGATCCTTTACCCTTCTGCATATTCCCTTCTGCGTATTCCCTTCTGCGTATTCAAAAACCTTGTAACATTACTATATTCCGCGCTTACCTACAAATTCATTCTAACCTCACCCCGTGCCCTACTAACCCATCACGTATAGATAACTAACTGAGCCAGGGCCGCATCTGGAGACTATTTTTCAGGAAATTAAAAATAGCCAGGACTAAAGCATTGTCGGAAAATATCAATGTAATGTTTTTATTTTTATTACTGTGAAATAAGGCTACATTTCGTAAGAATAACACCAAGCAGAATGATTGTTGCGTCGAATATTTTTGTATGTGTTTCTGTAATGTGCAAATAAACGCTTTATCTATCTAATGCAAAAAAAAACACATTTTTTTTTTTTTTTTTTTTTTAATCTTATTTAAAGAGCTTAGTCATTTCAATGACTATGTCGCTCTGTACTGACTCACTGAATATTTACACCCTGTTTTTTATACCGACTCTGACTAATTTATATATTGCCCTGGCCATTTCGGATGTAGGGAATGCCAATACAGAAAAAAAAAAAAAAACACATTTAAATCGGTCCATTCCTTTCGAAGAAATATTTGCTGCGTCCCCCTGGCGACCTATGACTATAACACATATATAAAAAACAATAAACAAACAACAAACAATATTTTATTGAACCGAAATCAATTACACAACTTGTTGAAGCTTTGTTGTCTGTGGTAATTAAAAACTGTGTTTCAGACAACACTGGTGTCGATTCGGATGTACACCAACTAAACTAAAACCAGTTTTAAAGTAGTACTGTCTCTTTCTCCCTGGAACAGTACGATGCGACGGCACCACTCCAAAACTGGCTATAGTTTAGTTTAGTTGGTGTACATCCGAATCGACACTAATGTCTTCCCCATATATGTTGTACAATAAGTAAAGGACAACAGCACAGATCCATACATCTTTGGGCCAGTTTGTTGTCACTTCAATTAATAAATATAGTCTTGAACTCTTAGTACCAGACGTGCTAAAAACCTAACACATATATTTTTAAAGGACTTTAGAAAAGAACAAAAGAGGTTTGAAATATGGTTTGGGGAACTTTGAAATTATATACTGGCCACATTAACCACATGCATTCTCACGCATGGAAACTAGATGATAGGCCAAAAAAAATGTTTTTTTCTTTTCAGAGTCGTCCGTCGCTCGCTCGCTGTTGCTGTTATCCCTACTTAAATTATAACCTCACAGTCAAAAATGTCAGTTGTCACTTGTCTATTTTTTTTTTTTTGGAAAGAATTTAGTTTTTGTATAGTTTGTGAGCCAAAATGTTTTCTGAGAGCGATATTTTCAAATATTTCTTATAACTATTTTAGGTGTACCTTTTATTAGGTGACAAAACACTGGCCCAAAAATGCTGATGTCTTTTGGTAGGTATTCATACGTAACAAAATATGTTTGCTATCTAAAGGTGTAGAATTTGGAAAGTATATAAATATAAGTAAATAATATATATATAAAATATATTTCATTTATATAGTGACATACTTCATTTATATTAGAAAACATATTATAAATAATAACAGTAACAAATAAAGAGATGAAATTTAAATATAAACTAGAACAAAAATAAAAAATTGGGGCCGCGAGGCAAGGTACCCAAAACGCTGGCAGCGTTTCCTCGTTGTATGCAGATACTTAAGCGTTGGGCGAGGAAACAACCAGCTCTCGGGTCACCAGTGACATCGACTAAGCGCTTTGAAATATTAAAGAAAAATTTAAGAGCGCCCGGGTTACTTTAGTAACTTATTAGTAATCTGTGGCCCGGGCCCCAAGGACCTAAAGTTTCGACTCCGAAAGCAAGTAAAATGTATTCGGAACCGATGTCTCTATAAAGTATAGTGACATATACATATAAGTTGATAGATACCTGTACACATAAATACATACCTATACAGGGTGTAACGGTTAAGTGTAGTCATATTTTAAGGGCTTGTTCTACCCATCAATACGAACAACTTTTACTATGGGGGCAACTTCGAAATCGCGAAAAAAAAATCAGCTGTTTCATACATTGCATCGGGAGGTTATTGAAATTTTCTATGGAACAGCTGATTTTTTTTTCGCGATTTCGAAGTTGCTCCCATAGTAAAAGTTGTTCGTATTGATGGGTAGAACAAGCCCTTAAAATATGACTACACTTAACCGTTACACGGTGTATATTAATATATTTAATTAGGTTAGATTCCGAATAGCATTGTATAAATTGTACACAGCATTTGATCAGTTCATTAGAAGCAAATTTACCTAGAATTATATAAATTTAAATTTACATTACGAACAAATACTTATATAAGAAACTGCTCTGAAAAAAATGCGTCTAAACCAGTCCAGGCCTTTTAGAGGAAAATTATAACGTACATACAAACATATCAACACGCTGTACCTCTCACACAAATATACTATACAGGGCGTCCCAAAGTTATGGGACATGAAGGGGAAGTACCTTAAATATCGTAGATAGTGAATTTTGCTCAAAGAAGACTTTATGTTATTTTTAAAAGTTAGTAATTCTGCATTCATAGATTTTCTAAAAATTATTTGCTTCGGCTGGGAATCGAACCGACTCAAATGTGAAAAAAAAAACACCCTACTTTTATGATGCCAATCGAAAGAATAGCTAAAAAATAATAACTCTGCCTAAGTAACATAGTATTTTAAAAGAAAGGAACAACGTGAAATTAATCATTTTAATCAAATAAAAAACATACATGAAACTGCCGTAGTCAATTAAGTAGGTATTTTTTTGTAAATTAATTAATTAAATGCTCAAAATGTGATCCCTCTTGTCTTACGCAAATCGCCAATCTTTTAATGAGCCCGCTGCCTGTTGATTTTCTAATCATTTTATGGTGAACACTCGATGTGATATGGCACAATTCTGTTTGCAACTCGCCTACGTTCTCGTATCGCTTTTTGTATAGCATATCTTTCACGTATCCCCAAAAGAAGAAATCACTTTAGCAATAAATAACTTTCTTGAAATTTGACTCAATCATTTTATGTTGTTCCTTTCTTTTAAAATACTATGTTACTTAGGCAGAGTTATTATTTTTTAGCTATTCTTTCGATTGGCATCATAAAAGTAGGGTGTTTTTTTTTTCACATTTAAGTCGGTTCGATTCCCAGCCGAAGCAAGTAATTTTTAGAAAATCTATGAATGCAGAATTACTAACTTTTAAAAATAACATAAAGTCTTCTTTGAGCAAAATTCACTATCTACAATATTTAAGGTACTTCCCCTTCATGTCCCATAACTTTGGGACGCCCTGTATACTCTAATATACACATAATCATCTTACCCTGGTCTCAATTTATTTCTGGTCGGCTCAGTACGTCTTTTTCATCCAATCTCCTCTATCAGCCGTTACCTATCCATTCACGCCCTTTTCGTTCATGTCACCCATGTCACTAAGGCATGTATTATCATGTGTGTGCTAATTAAAAAACACACACACACACAATTCTGTACACGTGGCCACAATCTGGTCCTCAAGAATTTGATTTTTGCCATCGACTCGCTAAGCTCTCGCTCCGACAATTGTACCATTGTTTTAAAGAAATTAACTTTAACTTAACTTTTTGTGTCACTTACACCAATCATCTAGTCCCAAACTAAGCAAAGCTTATTATAGTATAAGGATTTAGATATGTTTTACTTTTGTAGTTTACTTTACGCTACGCAGTAGTAGTGTATTATATTAAGTTTCTTTGCCATGGTTGTCTGGAAGAGATCGCTATAAGCGATAAGACCGCCTTTGTACACCGGTTAAAATAATATCACTGTGTATATTTTTAAGCTGTGTACAATAAAGATTTTTTTCTTTCTTTCTTTTCTTTCTTTCTTTCAAAGCTTGTACTATGGCTACTAGATAACGGATAAACATACATAAATATTTATATAAACATCCATGACTCAGGAATAAAAGTCCATATTCATCACACAAACATTTACCCGTCGCGGGATTCGAACCCGCAACCGTTGGTTTCGCTGACAGGGTCACTATCCACTACACCAATCGGTCGTCGAAAAAATAAATATTTGAATTGACCTCTTTCCTTAAACGCCTTCCTTCTCCGTTCTGTCGTGGGTTATATCAGTTTCTTTGTGGTATCTCTTTTCCAGATTGCATTATAATGGGTCAATATATAACTACATATGTAATGGAGTTTCCAATATAGGTAGTTCCTGGAGTTTTATTGATTCCCTATTTCATAATATCTTTTTCCTAGATACTTCAAATTAAGGAGGCTTCAGTCGGATAGCGCATGAGTTGATAACATTTCATGGGATTTGAGGAAAGATTTGTTTTGGACCACAATCTTCTTCATCATCATATTAACCACAGGACGTCACTGCTGACCTTTCACCTCCTCCATAGATAACCAAAATGACTTTAATTAGTTCGGGTGGACCCCAAACTAAGCCCTACGTGATTCTATTGCTACCTTGGAAGGTAGCAATAGAATGACGTAGGGCACCGTCTACCTTCAGTAGGCGTCGTGTCCAGTACCACTGTTGATCCTGGCTTACAGGAGTTACAGTGAGAGGAGTGTGGAGGCGGGATC
Organism: Oegoconia quadripuncta; assembly: GCA_949316235.1. Taxonomy (NCBI): domain Eukaryota; kingdom Metazoa; phylum Arthropoda; class Insecta; order Lepidoptera; family Autostichidae; genus Oegoconia; species Oegoconia quadripuncta. The sequence goes on along the minus strand of OX438741.1, from coordinate 2,001,035 downwards.
TGCCACTTGCTTACTAATATGAGTGCCATAAATGTTTAGACTAGTTTTTAGGCACTAAAGTGTTTTGCTCAGTCAAACCTTGCTACAAGAATATTTTATCTTATTCAATTAGGTTTTAAATTAAAGCTTCCAACTTCACACTCTCCTGAATCCTAACCCGTTTCACAGTCACTTGTCACATACCTCTAAGTTGGGATTGCTTACATTAGCATACTACGTGATTCGAATGTCCAATTTCACCGGAAAAATTGATATCGCTGCCAGTTCGGGGTGATTTGGGTGTTTTATTAAGTTTGAGAGAGAAAGGTCACTCGTTTGGGTCACGTAGAGCCTAGGGCCTTTGATAAGGGTAGTCTTTTGGATTTGTTGCAGGAAAGCCGCCATTTCGCCGTGATTAGGACCCTATTTATGGCGGAATTTTGATGCAAATAATTCGGTTTTTACATACACGTAACTCAGATTAAAAAATATTTAACACGTGCGTTTGACCACAATCTCACTTAATGTGTGACGATGCGGTCGAACATGCAGAACACGATCTTAGTACTGCTCTTGAAGATCTCAAAATTGTAGGATTCAGGATAGACTAATACATTGGAGTCTTTTACCATTACTAAAATGTATCCTATGACAGTCTAGGGATTAAGACGAATTAAGACCTTGCACTTCAGAATCGGTCAAGTCATTTATGCTACAGGAGATAACATAGAAATCTACATACACACATCATCCCAACTATCTCAACTAGTATTATAAATGCGAAAGTTTATGTGTGTGTGTGTGTATGTATGTTTATTACCTCTTCACGCCTAAACGATTGGATGGATTTGGAAGAAATTATCTCTGTGGCAGGAAACCTCGCTCCTCCTTAATAAACTTATATAATAACGAAACTATAAAAATTAAAAATCCTGTATAATTGCGAAATAATTAGAAAAAAGTAGTTTTATATAATAGTAATGGATAATAATTGCAACTTTTGTTTTGTTTGTCATTGTCTACCTCTAGCCGTTCCGAAGGAAAAGGGTCATTAAGGCCAGTCACATTTGTCTGACAGGTATACGATGTGATCATATAAGGGCTCCGTTTTACCTTTTAAAACGATATAATTCAATCAAAGAACTGTTCTTGGTGGGTAAAGTCAGTAGAGTCCACTTCGATACCACTTAATAGCCAGTGAGTGAAGCCCTCTCTATCCGAGGTTGCCTTTGTTACACAAGGTCTCCTGATCGACTCACCATTTCTTGCAGCTTTTACCATGTACTAGTGTTGCATGCATATCGACGGTCTATCGATACTAGCGTAACCTTGGAAATCAGAGAGAATATCAATACCCAATAATTTTCGATACCATCGACATTATTTGCATTCAATACTTTCGTTACTTTTGTCTTTCATTCCTTCCGGGAGCAGTCGAGTAAATATCAAAAAATCGGACAGCATTGTGTATTTTGAGGCCGCCATGTTGGATATTTTGCCATTAAATGTATCCTATGACACTCTGGCCACCAAGATGGCATCAGCAACTGATTGCTCTTCAAAATCGGTTAATACGTTTAGATTACAGGAAGTATATAATATTGTTAAAGAAATAAATATTTTTGTTTTTTTTTTTTGATATAAGTCTACATATACACCCGACAAACATTACCTCCTTTCCGGAGCAGTCGGATAAAATTTGTACAAAACAAAAAATACAGAAAAGATATTTAAATATAATATTGTAGAATAATATTAATTGGTACTTACCTCCTCTACAGAACACTGGCAACCCAGACAAATTACTCCCGGGAAAGCTTATTATTAATGACCGAGTTTCCATTTTACGTTACATGAATATATTTTTCTCCATTCGTCATCCGGTTGTGCTTTTAATTAAATTTGTTTCCAGCAAATTTTAATCTAACACTCCGATGGGGCCCGTTTTGGGCGGTCGAAGGGAGCGATTTCCAAATTACCAAGACGAATTAAATATTAGACAACAAGGAATGAATCATGGATCCCACAGCTCATAGATAATGTTTAATTTATTGTACTCATGGGTACTAGCTGATGAATGAGGGAAACGGGGTTTTTTTTTATGCATAACGGGTTGGTACTTGACTTGACTTGACCTCAATCACACCTGATGTTAAGTGAAGAAGAGGTCGAAGGTGGAAGCGTACTGACCCGGAAACCCCAACACATTTGGGGGACTGGCTATCTTATCTCTGACAACGGGAACACAACAATGCTATTAACATTGCTGCTTGGCGGCAGATTTAGATAAGATGGTGGTAGCTAGCCAGGCGGACATTTAAAATGCCCTACCACCAAACCGAGTGCTTAATCATGTACCCCGCTGGGGATCGAATCCGCCACCTCCGAATCGTAAACCCAGTGTTGTTCACATTGAGCCACGGAGGTGGTAAAACTAAATTAGAATGATTGTGTACTTAAATGAGCTTGACATGCGCGTACTTTTATGCACTCGTTGTAGGGGTTGTAACTGAAAACCAGTGTTTCGCTCTTTGAGTGATGTGCCACACTGAGTTATGACCCATTTGTGCTACTGCGGCACACACTCTCTCTTTGTATATTCTTTCTGTTTCTTTACTTTTATTTGTGTGTATATTTCATTGTTATTTAAAAAAAATATGTATGTGTTTGAACGCAGTAGCTAAAATAAATGCTTTGTCTATTACTTATTTGACCATAAGGAGAGAGAGATATCCCCTTGTTTCTGGACTATATTGTGACTATACATATTGTGATTGTGCGTTTATATGCGTATATTTCATTGTTATTTAAAAAAAAATGTGTAGGTGTGTGAACGCAGTGGCTGGAATATAGCGCTATCTATTTATATATTTTTTTGTTTTTTTTTTATTAAATATGTTTCGCGTTTGGTTACAATCTCAACTGATGGAAAGTGACGATGTAGCCGAAGATGTATCACGCGCACCCAGTAAATGCCTATTCACTCTAGACTTGAAGATCCCAAGGTTGTAAGTGTCGGGAAAAACCGACGCGGGCAGTGAGTTCCATACCTTAGCAGTCCGCATTATAAATGATGAAGCTAAGAGCTTAGTGCGGATGTTCGGTATGTTGACAACATATGGATGGAAACCCCCCCCCCCCCGCGCCTGGTTGTCCGAAGATGGAAAGGGGACGGTGGAATAAGATCGTGCAATTCCATCGCAAACTCGCCGAAATGTATCCTGTAAAATACTGAAAGGCATGCGACCCTACGGCGGTGTTCAAGGCTTTGCAATTTGCCGGTAACCGTTGAGTCATCGCCTATGAGTCTTATTTATCTATCTATCTATTATCTATGTATTTATCTATCTATCTATATCTATCTATCTATTCATTCATCTATTTATCTATTTTAGTGCGATTAATGATGTACGCTGTATTCTTCATGTATCTTTTGTTAATTGTGCAATAAAGAGTATTTGTATTGTATTGTATTTTATTTTTATTGATATCTGCAGGGCATCGCTGGACCTTTTCACCGGATATTTGATGGGTCATCGATGGTCCATCATGTAGAGAAGCTATACGACCAGTAACGCAACATCTGCAACATAATTGTGTCGTTGGTTTTTCTCATACGCCTCTGCTCATTGAAGTTGGAACAATTTCCATTACTTAATCCTTCAGTGTTATTTCTGGCGCCCCATTTAAATTCAGACCTGACTCCGGCTCTGCGGCAACTCTTTGTTGAAATGAAATTGGTTATTTTGTTTCGTCTCCTCGGAGCGCTTCTTTGAAAGGACTGGAGAGAGTGATATTAAAAAGTTTGAGATAAAAAGGGGTCCATAATATTTTTGTCGGTGTAATTGATTGCTTTGGTTGACAAAACGATGACTTTGTCTATACATATCGGACAGATGAGGTCACAGGTCGATCTTTAGAAAGTTGTTTTATGATTTGACTTAGCATTCGTGACGGTAAGATTTTTTTTTATGCACAACGGGTTGTTACTTGACCTCAATCACACCTGATGTTAAGTGAAGATGAGGTCGAAGGTGGAAGCGTACTGACCCGGAAACCCCCACACATTTGGGGGACTGGCTATCTTATCTCTGACAACCGGAACACAACAATGCTATTACCATTTCTGTTTGGCGACAGATTTAGATAAGGTGGTGGTAGCTAGCCAGGCGGATATTTAAAATGCCCTACCACCAACCAAACCGAGCACTTAGACATGTACCCCGCTGGGGATCGAACCCGCGACCTCCGAATCGTAAACCCAATGTTGTTTACATTGAGCCACGGAGGCGGTCTATTACATAATATATAGGTTTATTTTAGCTTCTGCATTAGTATTTAAAGCTTGCACTGTTTATTGGAATCTAGTAATTACGCATCAAGAACGCGGGACTTACGCTAGAAACAATACGGTCTGTCTATACTACGCTTAGCGGGTTCTCAACGTGGATTCGGGAGGATAGTGCTATCGTCACGGCCTAGGAATCCGCCTCAGGGTTCGCGTACCAGATACCGGCGATAGGGTCGCGAGGAAGGTGTCGTTACGTCCTGGGAATCCGCTACAGGTTAAGCCTACCAGACACCAACGGGATCGGAAGCGGGTGCGCCGCGTATCGTCACGTCCTGAGGATCCACCTCAGGTGACGCGTACCGGATTATTATATTTAGAGAAGTTCAAATTTTATTCCGATGTTAATGATTTTTACAAGTTTTTTTATTAGTAATCAAATCAAATCAAAATATTTTATTTCACTTGCTTATCATTCAAATAGTCAGTGATTTTATAATAGCCTTTTGTTAATAATTTCTGTTATAAGATTGTTTTAAATTTATTTAAAGGCAAATTTTGAATGTCAACTGGAACCTTATTATAAAAGCGTATACATTACTCTTTGACGGATTTACTAACTTTGTGAAGTCGGCTAACATAAACAGATAACTAGTTCTTATTCCTTGTATTAACATTGTGCCTATCACTATTTTTAGCGAATAAGGTTATATTTTTTTACAATAACAAATTCTCATAAATGTATTGAGATGCCATTGTTAAGATATTAATTTCCTTAAACTTATCTCTAAGAGACACTCTAGGTCCTAATTTATAAATGGCACGAATTGCACGCTTCTGCAGAACAAAAATGAAATGTATGTTAGCAGTGTTTCCCCACAACAAGATGCCATATGACATCAAGCTGTGGAAATAGCTAAAGTATAATTAAAGTACAAATACGTTACGTGATAATACTTAATAATAAATGCCCGTAAACGGTATGCTAATACCAGCTCATGCTGAGAAAAAGAAATTAAATAATAATATAAATTATTTATTGTCTTAGTTCCTATTTAACTTCATGCTATTGACATAGTAAGAATTTTGAATAGTCAAGGCAAAAGGGAGTGACATCAGCTTTGCTGTACCGGGACAAATGTAACTATGCCCTTGTCGGTGGAGTGATGACCTTGGAGCTGAAATTTTGCCTCGTTCAGTTCTGATGACAATACATTTATGTGATAGGCATGAGCTGATGCCGCAGCCAGGATCGTCTCCTCATGAAGGGAACTCCTTATCGGTTAATAACACGAATACGAAATTTTGCATACAAGGTTGAACTAGAATAATAATCAAGTATTAAAAGCAGTATTTTAACGTAGATCTTATTTTCGTTGTTTCAGATAGAGAATGTCCAGAGCTGGAGCAACCGGAGATCGGGAAGGTACTTCTGACTGGAAGACTTTTTGGCGATAAGTAAGTATATCTTTTCAATAGCCTATAAATGGCCACTACTCAGCATACCCATGGCGCCATTTGTATAGATAGATAGTTCCATAGGCGGATTTGCCCTGACCGCCGCGCTGGGCAGGCGGGTTGTGGATCGCAGATTTTGTGGAGGCTCCGCGCCAATGACGCTGCAGCCCATCACAAGAGGGGCTAACATGCCCCACAGTATCTCTATAAGAGGAAATACCTTCACTATATACATATAATTATTTTGTACATTTTTGATGATGGTAATGGGAGTCCCAGATTAATAATTGGATCTTGTCGCATAATGTCGGTTGTTTGCAGTAGAGACCCCGAGAATCATAAGCTTGGTCTTATTAATATAGAGCATTAAGGCGTTCTTGTTCGACCATTGAGCGATTACGTCCAGATCCTGATTCCGTCACGTCATAGTATTTCATCGGGGCATTCGGACACTTACAATTGCACATCATCATCAGACATCTACATTAGGAAGATCAGATGTGTATATTATGAAAAGTAATGGTCCTAAAATTGAGCCCTGAGTTACTCCACAAACGACAGGAAGGAACCCAGATAATGCGAAAATGTCACCTTCTTTTATAATTTTTACTGCCTGAGAGCGATCGCTGCTAAAGCTACTAAACCACTCCATAGACCCAGCATGCAGATCATGCAAGTTAACTTTGCGAGAAATAACATAATATTGATGCTATCAAAAGCACGTGAATAATCTAAAAGTGTCAAAACTGTGCTTCATGACATCTAACAAAACGGGCACTGTAATCAAGACTAATTAAATACATGAAATACTCTTAATTGATCATTGGGCGGGATTCTTGCGCCACTTCTTTTCCCACAGATGATTTCGCTTTCCCCAGCAGTAGTAGCTTGGACATACTGACTGACAGAGAAATGCAATAAGCCCTATTATTATATTCAATAGATTCAAATTCACATTCAACAAATGATATCATGTATCTTACTTACTTGATTATCAAGTATGCTTGAGGTTTGAAGTTTTTGAAGTTAAATGTCTTCCACAGGGCAGTTTACTCATGTCCTCATGGATACCACGTGGTGGGTCTTCAAAGCCGAAGCTGCCAAGCCGACGGGAAATGGGCGGGGCAACCTCCAGCTTGCAAGGAAAACAGTTAGTATTACATTTTCTTTCTCGAAAAGAAGTGTTGCCAACACATGCCTATTCTGAAAATAGTAAGGTCCTTGTATTATACAGGACAGTATGTAGTACTATATTAATTCTGTGGTATAGTACAGGACATTGCAATGGAGTTCAGTGCAGCTCAGTACAGTGCAGTGCAGTACAGTGCACTGCAATACAGAGAAGTACAGTGCAGTGCCGTGCATTACCGTGCAGTACAGTACAGTGCATTACAGTACAGTGCATTACAGTGCAGTACAGTACAGTACAGTACAGTGCAGTACAGTGCAGTACATTGCAGTAAAGCGCAGTACAGTGTAGTACAGCGCAGTACAGTACAGTACAGTGCAGTACAGTGCAGTACAATGCCGTACAGAACAGTACAAATACACTATTGCAAAAATGGATAATAATATCATGAAGGAAAAGAAAATTGCCGCCTAGCGGGCGTAATAAAATCTTTTTTTAGCTTCATGGAAAATATATTCAGTTTATATAATTAAGTTTCTTGTTCATAGAGAAATGGATTCGAAAATTTAAACTTTCTGATACCGACTTATTTACAGTCTCCAGGAAATAGAGATTTTAAATTTGGAATCAATAAAATTCCAGGAAATTGGGAGACTGTGACTGCTCCACTATGCCCTTGAATAAAAAGAAAAATGCTTAAAATCGGTACACAAATGTCGGAGATATAAAAAAAACAGTTGAATTGATAACCTTCCCCTTTTTGTTCCTTTCACGAGTCACTTTAATTTATACAAATACAAATGATTTATTTGCTATTGAATAGGATACATTATAAGATGTTTCAGTACTGGTTGTAGCCTATTCAGCCACTTTTAGCAGCATGCAAATATCTATAAATCTTAAAACTATTACAGTAATAATTAATTTTTGGGATACTAAATTCATTTACATAATTCAAGTCGATAACATTAATTACTGCTAAATTCATAATATCAAATACATTCCATAATTCATGTCAGTTACATTCATTAGTATTGAATATATATAATTTAAATTTCCACCTTATGATCCAAAAATTCTTTAATTGAATAGAATGTATATTGGAGAAGCCACTTCTACAATTCTATTTTGAGTTTATTTGTCGGCAGTGCTTGTAATGCTTTAGGCAATTTATTAAATATAACTTTTCCCATAAAATAACAGTTTTTTAGGTAACGCGTACTTTTAGGTACTTCATTAAACACGAGTCTGTCAGGACACCTTGTGTTTAGTTGAAGAACATCTCTGGCTTGCTTATAATATTGTTGGTATTGTTTAATTAACTTAGCCATTTTAAGTATGTACAAAGAAGGTAGCGGGAGAATATGCAATTCCCCAAAGAGTGGTTTACAGGATACATCCTCCCTAACACCGCAAATTGCTCGTATACATTTTTTCTGCGCAATAAACGCTCTACTAATTTCTGCACTGTTACCCCAGATTATAAAGCCATACTTGAGGACTGATTCGGCATAGGCATAATTAGCGTCTCATTGTACCTCTTGATTTATCTTCACATGATTTCAGTCTACTGTCTCCAACCGCCCACCATCGAGCACGCTCGTCACTCGGCTCTACCTGAACAAGCAACTTTCGACCTGGATGCCACGGTGCAATACAACTGCCACACTGGCTACGTCACCAATGGCTTCCCGCGGGCTAAATGCCTAGCCATAGACGGACAAGCATCGTGGTACGGCCCTGACATCAGCTGCGAACGTGAGTATGCCCCATGAATCGTTGCACTGGATCCCTGGTCAAGCTAAATCAATCCTATTAGTAATATTATAGTCCCTAAAGTTAAAATTAGTAATCTATTTATCTCCCTACACACACACACACACAGACAACTATTTGACGACCCATTTGGTGTAGTGGTTAAAAACTCTGACTGCTATAATAAAAGGTCGCGGTTTCGAATCCCGCCAGGGGCATATGTTTGTATAACTTGCTGCCCATAGCAGTCGCTTACACAAAGTCACTAAGTCATTCAAGGGACAATGTAGGTATACGCTTTTATAATAAGGTTCCGGTAGACATTCAAAATTTGCCTTTAAATAACTTTAAAACAACCATTAAATAGAAACTATGTGCCAAAGGCTATTATAAAATTTCTGACTATCTGGATGATAAGAATGCGTGGACATGAACCGCTCGGCAATATCCAGTAAATTCTATTCTTATTTTTCTTTGTCGAATCGTAAATTTAACAATTATTCCAAATTGTATTTGTATTGGCTTATTTAAAAAGAGCAACCCCTGAGTTTCTTGCTCTTCTCTGGGGAGACTGCCTAGTGAATGAGCGATAACTGTATGTCATGACGATTTCAAATGTTATTCTTATAACTTACGAAATAAAACATTTTTGAATTTGAATTTGAATTTGAATATGATGAATACAGACATTGGGTTCCCGAGTTATGTATGTTTTTCATTTATATATGTATTTATTTATAAAAAAAATTTATTTGTATGGTTTATCAACCATCTGGTATCTATAATACAAGCCTAGTTGCTTAGTGTGGAACTAGATGGCGCTGTGTGTATGTGCAAAGATATTTATTTATTTATTTTATTTACAATACATAAATAACGATATCTATATTCTTAACTCTTCGATTCCTCGCAGCCCGTTCATGCGGTGAGCCTGGAGACGTCCCCCATGGCTGGGTAACTGCTGACTGCCACACCTTCAACTGCCGAGCCGTGGTGCAGTGCGGCCAGGGATTCGAGCTAGTCGGCAAGGCAGAACGATACTGCCAAGCTGACGGCGCTTGGGCACCAAAGGAGCTCCCCACTTGTGTCCGTAAGTAGCATTTTGAACTAGACCTTTATTTTTGGGTTTTGGGATGCATCTGTCATATTTCGCCAAATCAAATTAAAAATATTTTTATTCAATGTAAAAATATCACTTATTGGAAATCAACATATTTTTTTAACTATATCGCTTAAGGTGCCGTGGTTAGGGAGAAGAAGCGACTCCATCTTTACAACTTAATTACATTACAAATTTTTACAAAACAAGCAATTAACATGAGCGCAGTCAACTCGAATTGAAATTCAGCTAAACCACCAAAATACCCTAAATTATAGAAATAATATTAGTTTCACAGTACTATGGCTCTCTTATATAGCACCTAAACAGCATAACATTTTATGAAATAAGAAATAAAGTAGTACATTGTAATTATGAAATTTAAAAATTCATTTATCCATCGAGATCAGTCTCATCCATATATAATCAAAATAAAAAACAGTTTATAATATGACAGATTCATCAAAGGATCCTTTCAAACATTACTTCTAAACCGCGTTGGCATTGCTTCGTGACAATGTAGTTGCCGATCTTGATGTCGTCCTTCATTTTGGAATGTGCATGGTTTAACAGTTGGACATTGACGTTTTAAATGGTGATGGTGAATAGTTTAGCATGGCGCTTCTACCTATATTTGGGACTAATTGTAGTAAACGGATTAGACAGGTTGGAAATGTTCGGAGAACCAGTACCGTTTACTATGTTTCACAAGCATCAGTAAAAGATTCTTTTCTCTGGCGTTTGAAACGTGACGTTCTGAGCGCGCGTCTCGTCCGCTTGCTGTGATTAGGGCCTTATTCGTGATTATCATGGCTATCATAGAGCAATCTCATTGTCATGACGCAATTATGGATCTCCCACTTAAATGTAGACATGTTTTATTTAGTTCAATTTTTAAAAGTGTTGACAAATGATAAATCTTTGTATAATAAGTGGGATCTCCATTAGAAAATTAGATGTGAACAAATTTTAAAACTATTTTTTCTCCTTTTCTGCTGCTTAGACGGAGAGGAGAAGGGCACAGTTTGATTCGATTACATTACGTAGTTGTAACCACATGTTATTACTATTATAGAATTGTTGTCCTATTCAAATTCTATATATAAAAGAAAATAATATATAATATTTACAAAACATTGTCACCGGTTCTTACAGCGACCCGTTTAGTTTTTGGTTCTCGGAGTTTAAAATATCAAGAACCGACAATTTAATCGCCCGGCAGAACCAATTACAGTGTTTGATAAATATTTGCATAGTAACCGCGAATATCGGATATCTAAAATTAGTATAAAATTCGACTTCGCGATATTAAAATTCTATGGCCATGATAAATATATTATCAAATATTACTGCCTAATAGTTATATAGCATAACTTTGCGATTGCTATGTTATGTATTTCTTTTTATACATTTTCTATCAGCTACTTAAAACTCGATGAGGATTTTAATGTTTTTTTTTAATGGAAATTAGAAGAAATTAAAGCTATCAAAACCTAGCAGTCGCAAAGTCTTCGTAGAGGATTTATAATATATCTCTATTACTATCTTATGTAGTGGAAGCTTTAAATTGATGTTGAAAGTGCAAGAATTTATTGTGAAGAATTTCTCTACCTTGACATATATATTATACTATGCTGTAGTGAAATAAAGTTAAAACATAATTACTATTGTTTCATTTATGCATGATACGCTTCAGTTATGTGTTGTGCATGGTGTTATCAGAAATTATAATATATTTGCTATAAAATGCCTAACCTTTCTCCAAATTATAATGATGTCACCTTTGCTATACAGGGTGAATTTGAATTCGTGTAATTCCCATTAGCTGGTCACTACACTCTTAATTACGAACATCTTTCCCCAAGGTACCACAGTCGAATTCCATCAAAAAAAATTTGATAACCCATACAAAGTAAACCATTCTGAAATCACCTTTGTTTGTTTTGTTTATTTGTAAACGCTTTATTGTGCTTCATATGAATAAATATACATCGATAAATTAAATGTAACTTAAAATTAAGTATCCCATAAAGGGAGATTCCAGTCAATCTTGGTAAATATTAAAGAACACATTGACTGGGCTTATGGAAGTCCAACAATTTTCGGCTGGTGACCCCACTCCTGATTGCGAACAACTTTCCACTAGAAACCATAGCCTTCCATATTTAAGGTGGTTTCAGAATGGTTTATACTTTATTTTATTTATTTTTATTTATTTTAACACTTTATTGTACACACACACAAAGAAATGGTCATTAACAAATATTTTAGAAAAATGTACAAAGAACGAACTTATCTCTATAAGAGATCTCTTCCAGCAAACCCGTGAGAGCGAAATTTGATATCATAGGTACACGAAACAGAAGAAACAAAAAAAATGTTAAAAATATCATATAAAAGAATAAAACCAACATTACTTTGTATGGGTAACCGAAAAATTTTTGTTCGAATTCGGTCATAGTTCCTTGGGGAAAGTTGTTCGTAATCATTAGTGGAGTCACCAGTAAACAGGAATTACACGAATTAAATTTCACCCTGTATAATGCCTAAACATTCTCCGAATTATAATGATGTCACTTTTGCTAGATGCTACCTACTTAACTGTCCCGCTAATTATAATGATGCCACCTTTTCTATGTTACGTCCGCAACTTGTCCGAATATTCGTTGAAATATAGAAATTGATTTTATATGTCATTAACTCATTAGACTAAATATCAAGGCCAAGGTAGGCAAAACCTTCATAATTAAAAAAAATAGGTACCTATTCATTTATAGCTACGTAAGCTATTGACAACAATGTCAAGTGAGATTTTATTATACGGACTATTGTAATTTAGCCAATAATATTCAAAAATAAATATTGTTATCTAGTAACAATTTTAATAGGAATTATATTCAGGAAAATTATTATACATAGTCACCTACTTGTTTTCGCAACTATTAGTAAATTTAAAACAGCGCCATCTGTTACCCAAAGTGAACTCTAAAGCGACGCGTGTCGCCATCTAGTGGTCACGCAGGTGCAGTGTCCACCGCCGGAGGCGCCACGTCACGGCAAGGCTGTGTACACATCATGCGCATACAACTCTGTCGTGTCCTATGAATGCAAGTATGGATACCGGCTTGTCGGAGATGCGACACGGCGGTGCGGCGCTGATAAGAAGTGGTCGGGGACGCAGCCTATGTGTAAAGGTAAGGGTAACCTTTCTTTTTGGCAAACATATTGATTAGATACAACCCCCATAGATAAGTGGTAAAACCCTAACTCTGCGAATCTCACAACTGGGGGCCGATTGGGGGGAAGATTGTACGATAATACCAATGCTAAACCATAACCAAAAACGTTACGTTAAGCACATTCACCGAAGCACCCGTGCCCGGTGAGTAGCTGAGTCGACCTGTAGGTGAAATCAAAATCAAAATCAAAATCAAAAATGTTTTTATTTCGTAAGTTATAAGAATAACATTTGAAATCGTCATGACATACAGTTATCGCTCATTCACTAGGCAGTCTCCCCAGAGAAGAACGAGCAAGAAACTCCAGGGTTGCTCTTTTTAAATAAGTCAATACAAATACAATTTGAGATACCTAATTGTAAAATTTATGATTCGACAAAGAAAATAAGAATAAAATATACTGGATAATGGCGAGCGGTTCATGTCCACGCATTCTTATCATCCAGATAGTCAGAAATTTTATAATAGCCTTTGGCACATAGTTTTCGTTTAATGGTTGTTTTAAATTTATTTAAAGGCAAATTTTGAATGTCTACCGGAACCTTATTGTAAAAGCGTATACATTGTCCCTTGAATGACTTAGTGACTTTGTGTAAGCGACTGCTATGGACAGCAAGTTTATTTTTATATCTTGTATTAACATTGTGTATTTCACAATTTTTCCTAAACAAATACAGATTCTTTCTTACGTACATTAAGTTTTCGTAAATATATTGCGATGCCAAAGTTAATATATTGATTTCTTGAAATTTATTCCTCAGAGATACTCGGGAGCCTAACTTGTAGATCGCACGAACCGCTCGCTTCTGCAGAACAAAAATACAATTTATGTCCGCGGCATTTCCCCATAACAGAATGCCATAAGCCATTATGCTATGGAAATAGCTGAAGTATACCAGCCTCGCGGTGTCCACGTCGGTTAAATAGCGGATTTTTTTAATAGCGAACACTGCAGAACTGAGACGTTTCGACAACCTTTCGATATGTGGACCCCATTGTAGTCCTTTATCTAACATAATGCCTAGAAATAGCGTAGTGTCCACAAGCTCCAACTCCTCGTTTTTTATTAAAATAGTACTAGCTACCTGTTTGACATTACGCAGCCTTTCCTCCCGAACTGTTTATGTACCTATTTCCAATTCGCACAGAATGCACTGTAAATGCTCATGTCAATCAAATCCACCTTTCAAGCAAGATTAAAGCTAGCAAAACATAAACTGCGAAGTTCCACAACCCAACAAATATCAATCATATTTTCCAGAAATCAATTGCGGTCACCCTGGCCAGCTCTGGAACGGATGGCTAGAAAACATATCATCAGGGACTGGACTTGGAGCGTCTATCATCTTCAGATGCCAGGACGGAATGAGAATGGAAGGCAATGGGTCTGCGATCTGTCAGAGTGATGGCACTTGGAGTCATCCGCTACCAATGTGTCTGGGTTAGTAGCACTGGTCGAATTAATGTCAGCTTGAACAGCCTTACTTCGCCATTACTGAGTCAGAGTAGATTAGTGCAGATTAGTGGGTTTGTGTCAGAGCTACCTGACCCTACAGACTATAACCAAGCAGAACGGAGCGATGTGCGTTATCGTCCAAAGAAATCATTTCAATTTCAAAGGCATTATCCTTTTCCGTAAAGTTATTACATTGATTGAGAGTGTATATCTCTCCGCTCCGCTTCGGAAAATGAGTCTAACGACTGTTTTCAGTTGAAAAAAAAATAACAGGACCCGATCGGGCTGATACTGTAACAATATGGATCTTCCTCTCCTCTTCCGTTTCCACCTTTTAGACCCTTTTACATGCACCGGTTGAGGTCGCCGAGAAAAAGATGATTTTATTAAAGAAACTCAGATGAAGTTGACTGGTGGAAAAATAGGAGTATCTATTTTTTTGTATAAAATTGCTTTATATTTAGCATGTTGGAAAAAATAAATATGCAAGTCATATAGGAAAAAATTAAGTATAAAAAGAAGAGATCGCTTTTAGTGATAAGACCGCCTAATTGTGTTCTATTGTTATCATCAAAATTATTGTAAATTATTTTGCGCAATAAAGAGTATTTGTATTGTATTGTATTGTATTGTATAAAATACTATTTCTTTTTTTGAATCGACCTAAAAGTATCAGTAGTCCGTGACGCCGGAAGGGAGTTCCATGCCTTGGTTGTTCGCATTATAAACGAAGAGTCGAACCGCTTAGTGTGAATGTTCAGTATGTTAAATTACATACAGGTGGAACCCCTCCCCACGCCTAGTAGTCCGAAGATGAAATGGCAATGGTGGAATATGATTGCGTAATTCCAACGCACAATCACCGAAGTGCATCCTGTAAAAGACTGAGAGACAGGCGACCTTGCGACGGTGCGATCCTCAAGCTTAAGTTAACGCATTCACAGGAATCGCCTGTTTCAGCTTGGACTACATCATCTTTCCGGTTTTGGGGTATGTCCGCCTGGCAAGGGATCCTCCAGCAGCAGTGATTGGCATACAAGGTCTCCACTGCTGAACCTGCCTGCTCATAAAACGTTCTGTGAATAAACTCTTTCTGTGTTCCAGCTCCTTGCGTGGTGCCACATGTCTCCCAAGGTCGAGTGGTGATGGTGGAGAATAAGACCAGTGAAAACGATACCCAAGAGGCCAATACCCAGATTGTTGGGACCTCTACGATGGTTCAACATGGTAATTTAGTATAAATTAGACTTACAATGCTGGATTAGTCGTTAAGCAAAGTATGCAGTTCCTTATAGCATCACGTCTTGGGTAGCATCAATATCACAGTCCAGAAGCAACTTCAGTCCGTGTGGTCCATGCGGTAGGAATCGATGTTCGAAAGAGATCGAATGTCTTACTGATGACAGTAGAGAAGCTAGGAGTGTTTTGAACTGATAATGATAGTTGTGCATCTTATTTATGAAATGGTTGGGGCATCATATAGTGTTAATCCAGAATTGTAGACAACAAGCTTCTTTTTTGATCAACTTTTGTTTTAAATTATATCGACATCCACATTCTGTCCCTCTACAGACGCACGACACCTATTCACTGGGAAACAGCTTTAATCTAGTTTCAGATTGGTAATATATAAGCTTAACGATTGCTTTCAATTGATAACTATCCGAACTTACTGCTTAAAAAGTATCCTCCAAAGCACGGAAACACTCATCCCTAGTGGTTATAAACCTAAGAACTGATCGTGCTAAATGTTCTTTAACTTTCGTCGTTCGATCTGTAAATGGCGTTATATAAACTGCTGAGTAAAGTCTTGACTATTAGTAACATCATCACCCTTATGTCTTCATAGCTGGGGCATGGCCTGCACTTACTAGTAGAGATCAGCCGTAATCGACCACGCGAATTATGCCTCTTAGGTACACTTTCCTCGTAGATACACTTTTAAAAACTTACACTTCAGTCGACTCTCTCCCCCACAGGGTTAGCCGCTTTGGCTTTTTGCGTCACATTAGCTACACTCCCATTTACTGAGGGGGAGGTGGGACTTTCTTTCTTTCCTACTTTTCACCCTTAAATTCTTTCTTTAATTAGTCTGGGGTCCAAGGTAGCAATAGAGTCACGTAGGGCACCGTCTACCTTCAGTAGGCGCCGTGCAGAGTACCACTTTTGATCATGGCTTACAGGAGTTACAGTGGGAGGAGAGCGGAGGTGGGATCTTTAGAAAAAAGCAGGCCCAGTAGATATTGTTAGTTTTTTGTCTGACATTGACCACCTGACAGTTAGGGTCTAAAAGTTGCATCTGTGAGCCACCGACTTAGCTTACCGATGGATCACAACAACAACCAAGACTACTTAAACGTGCGTTCCGAAGCAGGAAACCCTGGTAGGAAAAGGTCACTAGATGGTATCCAACAGCTGTTCATACCAGACTTTGCTTAACACGTTCAAGGACACGAGCCGCCTCTCGATGTTATAACAACAAAATTAATCCGATTTTACCAGGAGTGTTTCTTGGCTATTACGTCTTTTGTAAGATAATTTTCTTCCACGTTTTTCCAGGAGAGATAATCCTGGTGGACTGTGAAAAAAACTATGAATTCCCATCGAACAATGCAGCTGTCACCTGTAACAATGGCACCTGGACTCAGATACCGAAATGTCAACCTGCAAGGTCTGGATCTAGAAATAAGAAAAGCTTTAAAATCCAGCTATTACATCCGTCACAGAATGTGCATCAGACATGTTTTTTTTTTGAAGAGATATGTTGTTTGAAAGATTGTATTGTAGTGTTAGACTTGCATTAAAAATGCTCAATAGAAGTCCTAAACTTCAGAGACGACTTCTGAGTTTAACTTTGAAGTCACAAACGTTGGTGAAACTCTAGAAAATTTAGATTGTTATTGATTTTCCTTTCATCCGCATGATAGGCATACAGCAAATCTTTTATTCTTGATAATCTTAGATATACATAAGACTGATTAAACAATTGTTTCTAGATGCAAGAAAATGCCAAAGAACCCTCGCAATGGGATGGTAATAGCGCCAAAGACCGAACACGGAATGAAAGCGAGGTTTCGATGTAAAGATGGATTCGAGCTCAAAGGGAACCCCATTGTGGTCTGCTCTTTTGGAAACTGGAGTGGGGAGACACCTAAATGTGACGAAGGTACTTTTGTTCATACCAGGATCTCTACTAAATTAATGACTTGATATCGCAATTCGATTCGATAGTGGAAAGATTGCGAAGGAACTTAATCTGTTTTTTATTATCGTTCAATCAATAGTAACTTCAACCAACCTACAGCTGCTGGAGTAAGCTTGACAAGTTTTTCTAGGTCTCCGGGAAATATCTGCTGGAGCACTCATCCACAATATGGGTAACCGTCTGCTCCGGTCGCTCTATCAGACTCTATCAGAACTCGCTTAGTGACGCCATCCGGTTGAAATGGCTGGCGAAGTGACAATCAAATCAAATCAAAATATTTAATTTCATAGGATAAAATTATCACGTGAAAACGTCACTATTAATATTAATATTACATTTAAATTTACGGCTCATTCACAAAGCTGACTCCCCAGAGAAGAACGAGCAACAAACTCTAGGGTTGCTTAAAGCTTAAAGGTTGGTTAAAGAAATTCCACCAGTTTCCGATGAGTGACTTTATCCAAGTCCCCTTCACCCAGACTGTCTGAGTTTCCCTTGCACAGTCGGTTCTGGACGACGCTAAATAGGATCCAGATGGGATAGTTGTCCGGTGTAACCACCAGCTCTTGAAGTGGGGCCTCTGAATCATCGGCATTTGACTCAGTCTGTGAAATTTGAATTCGATATTGACATGTATTTATCGAATTAGAATGTCATAAACCGAGTTCCCTTGGAAACTTTCAGATCTCGACTCTTATTCCTATATCAAGCCATTGTGAATACAGGTCAAGCCATTGTGAATATAGGTCAAGCCATTGTGAATACAGGTTATTGTCAACTTGAATGGTAAAGAATTTGATTGCCAACTCCTTTGCCATTCGCCGAATTTGATATTTGTAGCGTTACCATTATTGGTATAATTTGAGAGAGTCTTATTATCAGTCAAATCTGATATCCAGTGAGAAGTGTGCTGAATAAGGGTGCTGGGTCTTATTAATTAAAGACAATTTTTTTTCTGACTCGTCGTTGCTTGGGCAAATGTGTAACTTACTCGTATATTCATATTATAAGTATTTATAATGTAACCTATTTTTCCAGTATTCTGCCCTTTCCCTGGTTACATTGAAAATGGAAAAGTGCTTTTGGTGGGCAATATGGGCTTGTACGATTATAGACCCTACGTTAAGAAGGTAAGATTCTTTCTATTCCAAAAAACTTTACCTATCAGAACTTCTACATAGATAAAAGAAACCATTGCCCTGATTGACTTAAAACGCGAAAGTAGATTAGTTGCGGATCTGGAATTGTAAATAATTACGAAATAAAGCAGATTAAGAGAATAAAGAGCAATTAAGAAATAAAGAAGAGCTCTTTTTTTTATGCACAATGGGTTGGTACTTGACCTCAATCACACCTGATGTTAAATGAAGATGAGGTCGAAGGTGGAAGCGTACTGACCCGGAAACCCCAAACAATTGGGGGACTGGCTATCTTATCCCTGACAATGGGGTCACAACAATGCTATTAACATTGTTGCTTGGCGGCAGATTTAGATAAGATGGTGGTAGCTAGACAGGCGGACATTTAAAATGCCCTACTACCAACCAAACCTAGTACTTAAACATGTACCCCGCTGGGGATCGAACCCGTGACCTCCGAATTGTAAACCCAACGTTGTTAGATTGACCCACGGAGGCGGTTACAGCTCCTGGCCATGGTTGATGGAAATGGGAAGATGTTTATCTTTTGACAGTTGTAGTCATTGTTATATCACAAACATTTAGTTTTTTCTTGTTTTATCCGATTTGATATAAAACTTAAACGGGCATCTACTCGCACATAGTCAGCTGCTGAGATATATGATTCCCTTCATGGTTGCTTGTTTCTAATAAACAATATTTTACTCCATCATCGTCATCTGATTTAAGAGCCATGCTCTTGTTGGTGGAGATTTTTCCATATCTCTCTGCTCTCCGCCTTCCTCTTGACCTCCTGATATGACACCAGGTTCAACTTCTCTTTTATCTGCTGCATGTAGCTTATTCTCGGTCTTCCTCTTTTTCTTTTCCCCTCTATTCTTCCTTCTATTATGGTTTTGATAAAATCATCGTGTCGTATAAGGTGTCCCAGCATTTTCCCTCTTCTATTCTCAATTACTCCCAACAATTTTACCAATTTTACCTCCAGGTGGTAAATAATAAGCAGATTATGTATGAATGCGAGAAGGGCTACGTGCTCTCCGAAGGTGCGCCTGGGGCGACCTGCGTCGGTGGCCATTGGAGTCCTAGAGAACTTCCCAAGTAAGTTATCCATCACATTATAGAAATTATTAACGATTTCTGCCAAATCATTCCTCTACTCCCACCTATCCTGTTGAATAGTTTTGTCGGCAGAACTACTGGGATGTTTTTTTACCATTTGTTCTGTTCACAGAACAAATGGGAATTGAATTCCTAGTAGTTCTGTTCACGAACAAACTTGAGTTGATTTGATTTCATTGAATCAACTCAAGTTTCTTATGATTTCAATTGCTAATCTCGTGACGTCATCTTGTGAGAGTGTCAGTAGTGTATTTTGTATCTGACAAAGTACTATACGGCAGCAACATGTTACTTTTAAATATAAGACAATGTCGCATTACTGCATCTATCATAGCTTTAAGGAAATTCACAATGCCCATTTACAGCATCTGGTTATTATGAAGACTGACTGTAAATGACGCGCGTTTATACATACATACATACATAATGTCACGCCTGTTTCCCGTAGCGGTAGGCAGAGACCACAGACTTCCACTTGCTACGATCCTGACCCACCTCTTTTGCTTCCTTCCCTCTCGTAAGGTTGTTCATACGCGCGTTTATAGGAGATAGAATTGTGGATTAAACTGTGAAAAAAGGGTATTTCATGGGAATTTGTGGAAATAAAAGTAGTTGGCACTTCAGTTGGCAGCTCAACAGCAAGAAACAAAGTAATAATGAGCATTGTGAACTTCAACCCTGACAATAGCAGAATCATCGTGCACAACGATGCAGCCATAACACTAAATTGGAATTGGAAACTAATAATGTATCAAAGGCATCAGAGGTAATAAAATATAAAAAAGTAAAAAGATTCAAAAGAGGAGAAATTTTAATTTCATAATCCTTTTATAGGTATCCTCTTGATAATGAATAATTAATGTAATTTGTAATTAGGTATACCTTTAAAATTATTTTTTTATTAATTAATTTAATACTATAATAGACATGCCCATGCCCAAGCGCTCGGAAGACGCGTATGGAAAAAATAAGTGAGTGGTTTCGCCAATGTATTATGTATTAGACCATCTCATTGTATTTTCTCCGTGTGGTCTATCTACGTCATGGGTACTTCAAAACCAACGGTATTTTAATGCTCAATATTGTGGTCAAACACCATTCTAGAACATAAAAATATCACTACCATTGGAAATGTGCAGCATAATAAAAATCAAAGAAGAAGAAAAAGTTAAGGTACACGGTATAATATAACCTCGTTAAGCGATGTAATTCTATTGTAATCCCCTTTTCGATTGTAATTCATCAACTACATAGGTCTTCCCAGACCATGAAGTACTAGGGTCATCAAATCCAGAGTGAACAGACAGGTTAAGTTGGAGATAGTTTGAATGACTTAAAACAGGTACATATTAGGCAAGTATATAACTAATATTTTTGTTAAATAAATACAATAATAATTGGCTATTCTCTAGATGTACACTCTTCCAACATCCTCGGATACGATGGAACCGACGGCGACGTTCAATCACAGATCCAGAACTGCGAAATCGAAGATCCGCATATCTCCGTCAATATTACAACCGTCTCCGTCATCAAGCTGACCCCAATCAAGATTACGTAGACCAACTATATGATAAGTATAACCATAACACACAGAAACCCACACTGAGACATGCTAACTTCAAAATGATGAAGAAATTTGACACTGACATCGAAAGCGATGAAACTGATGTACCTTTAGAGACTTCTGATGGTGAAAATTTGCCTACAGCTGTATACACTGTGTACAACATACATGGTGAGTCTATTGGTCATAGGCTTTATTCGTATCAGCCTGTTTATGAGCCTGAAGAAGAAGAAATAGTTCATGATTTTACATCAGAATATGAAGATTCTGATGAACTTAATGATTTACCTCATGTAACTATTTTAAAAGGAGGTATGTTCCCTGATCATGAATCGACAGATGATGGTCATAAAATTAATAAACTTAAACATCTGTATTTCGAAAGATATGTCGATAGACGTCGAAAAAGATATCTAAATCCTAAAAACAGTGAAGAAATTAAAAAAGAGCTTGATGTTGAATTACAAGGTGCTGATTCCAATAAAATAAAATCTACATCTGCGGATGAGAAAATGGATTTAGATATAGATTTAGAAGGTGCTGAAAGTAATAGGCTAGAAACTACTACAATAAATGTTGGTGATGTTACAACTAAGTTTAGAGTAAAACGTGGGATTAATATAGGAGTATCATATAGAGACATATGGAGCACTCATCCAACAAGAGATACAGCAGTTGACAACGATATAAGCAGTGATATGTTAAAGGTTATACCACTAGAAACTAAATATCAAAATGATACAGAAACTGGCGAAACCAGAGAAATTTCTAGAACTGTTAATGATATTCCAAGAGACGGTAAAGAAATGGCTGTAATACCTTTGCAGTATAATAAGACTAATTCTACAGAAGTTGATAATATACTTGATAGGAGAGATAAGAGAACTAGTAGAAAAACTGATCGACTCAATCAAACTACTGCTACCATACCTAAAACGTAAGTTTTTAATTCAATATTGTATGTGCATTTGTATAAATTGTCACTATAACAAAAGTTTGCATTAAGTTCCTTTAATTTTTACTTACAGAGGTCGTGAAAGTAAAGGCGGTGAGAACCAGCAGCATCCGGCAGATCAATCAGATAGCGATGAACACAAACATAGTTCAGAAAACAAAGACACTAGTGAAGGCGGGAGCAAAGTAGAAGGGACCACTGAAAAAGGCAAGAAGGGTAGACCAAAAAGTCCATGTGACCCAATAGAAAGTGACCCGTATGTAAATATTGAAATCGTGAAATATGGCCGGGACCCGAACAACACATTTAGCTCTGGTATGTACAAAGTGTTGATACATTAACACTTATTTTATGAAATTATAAAGTGTTAACAAATTACACCATTATCAAATTGGAGGGGTAAGACATGCTTTACTTTCACGTACTTTTTATGAAGTAATTATTATTATGAAGTCATCTAAATACGACAATTTAACTACTATAAATGTTATCAGGAACTATTGTACGAGTCGCATGCGGTAAAGGATATGGATTGAACCTAGAACTAAATGCGACTGCAAAATGCGTAAGAGGACGATGGAAACCGGAGAAACCAAAATGCGAGATTT
Organism: Oegoconia quadripuncta; assembly: GCA_949316235.1. Lineage (NCBI taxonomy): Eukaryota > Metazoa > Arthropoda > Insecta > Lepidoptera > Autostichidae > Oegoconia > Oegoconia quadripuncta. The sequence goes on along the minus strand of OX438741.1, from coordinate 1,978,036 downwards.
GTAAGTAAAAAGTGAATTTTACAGTATTTATTTCATAGATCTAATGTAATAGAATACTGGTAAATATATCTTCTTGAAATTAGTCTGCGGTCTAAGGTTGCCAGGGCACTATTGGCTTTATTTACAGATTGTTTACAGTTGTAAAATTTTCTTTATCATTGTAAATATATTCACATAGACTCAACACCAACTCAGCGTAGCCTCTGCACTAGGGGGTTTGTGCCATACATAACCAACCATACGGACCCAGTGCGAATTAGTAGATTAATGTCAGATCAGTGACCACCCGTGTAGTGTACTTCAACCATTGCTGTCTTTGGCAATGGCATTGCTATTGTTTTAATTGAATTCGTAACTTAAAGAAGACCTCATTTTAAAATGTTTCAGGATTTCTTTTTTGGATTACGTTTAACGATCTCAATGGACAAGTTCAAGTGATTCAAGGGACTGGACTCACTGCATGATTGACCCCTTTTTTGAAAACATCTTCTTGTCATGTGCATGTATTTATATAATAACTTTACCCACCCAGCACATCATACTTACCACCTACCAAAGCAAATTATATATTTTGCATTTTCATTTGCATTTTCAATATACTATAGACATGTTTTCTTGAATTCGCATTTAGTTTTAACAAGTAATCATGCTATTGTTATTCTAGCCCGCATTATTAATTACTAAACAGATGGAGATAATCAATCACTTTGTAATAGCTAATAATAAGTGCCTGCTATTTTATTCATCTTACAAAGCTGACACGATATCTTAAAAATGTTGGCTAAAGTGCAAATCTGTTGCAATCAACTGCATTGTACGTACGGTTCTCTCGCTCACGAATCGCCTTGAATTCTCTAAAGTCGCCATTATGACTAGTGAATTCATGCTTATCTTAGAAAAATAGTCCTTAGCTTGCGCGGTAGCGGTTTGCCTGTTCCTGCATAAGCTTATGTGGGATAGTAGACGATGCACTTTAGCCAGCGCATTTTAAAGGCATCGGTCAACTTCAACATTGTGGGCAGAATATAAAACAATAATTTACTCTCCGTTTATGATATAGTAATGGATTTCTGCAAAATAAGACATGATTCGATTATTTACTTATTTTGTGTTTTAATTTGTTATACTAAGACAAAACTCCGTTTATGTGGACGGTATGACAAATTAGGTAGTAGCTCAGCTGGTAAAAAGTGATCACTCGTAACATCTGTGATCTTGATAAGGATTGACTTTTGCCTTCACATACAAGAGTTTCAGATCTGATTTTGAACTAAAGTGATACGCCGCATTCTTCCATAATTAATATCTATTAAGGTATAAAATATCAATTTATAATTTCAGTACCCTGCCATGTACCATCAACAGAGTACGGCATATACACAATGCCGTTGGAACCTGGACAGCTTACAGCTGCGCAGCTGCTGGGCGCTGGCATCGGTCATGGAGAGGAGAGGGAAATTAACGAAACAGAGCCTGTGTCAAATGGACAAGTCGTCCATTTTTCCTGTCGTTATGGGTACGTAGTTGCGATTACGATAACGCCGGTCCAAAATTTTATATACCCTTGATCAGGAAATCGAAAGTTCCTATTAGATGAAAAAAAAAATGTAGCATTGACACTGCAAATAACAGATTTAAAAATAAACTTTGGTCATTTACACAAAATTACTACGTCATTTAAGGAGCACTGTATACGCTTTTCATAAAAAGGTTTCAATGGACATTCAAAACCATCAATTATAAAAGAAAAATTATATATATATTATCCTTGTTTTGTCGAATTACACATTATAATACCATTATAAAACTTACTTAAAATAAGCAACCCTTGAATGTCTTGCTTGTTCTTCTCTGAGTAGTCTTTGTGACTGAGCAATAATTTTAATACCAGGTTAAAAAATGTAACGTTTCAAGTGACATTTTTATCCTATAAATTAAATCTTTTGTCTATTGTAAAAGAAGAATTGCGAGAAAAGATAAAAAAAGCAATGGAAAATATAGAGTCCAAATACAATCGGTCAACATAACATATCTACATGGACCAGTGCTTGAGCATAGAATCAATCAAATCAAGATCTGTTCGATAGTTTTTAACTTTATCTTTCTTTCAACAGTTACAACGTGCAAGGACCGACCAATCTACGTTGCTGGTTAGGTGAATGGGCAGTCACTAGTACACCTGAATGTGTGGCAGGTTAGACAAACTTATTCCCCTACTGGTAACAATAAAAGATACAAATAATTAATACTTCCCCCATTCAACAGCGCCATGCGAACTGCCTCTACTACACGGTGCCACATACGAAGCGGGATATAGAGCTGGTCTAACCGTCGCACACGCATCATCAGTGAACATAGCCTGTGAAGCTGGGAGATCTCCGCCTGCAACCCTGAACTGCCATTTGGGAAGATTGCAGCCTACCGTTCATGACTTCTGCAGACCTTTAGGTTAGTGTTAAGTGTAGATAAACATTAATTTATCAAATATTCAGATTATGGAACACGTGGTTTCGGTACAATGCTTCTATTCTGTCACTATATGGCTACTTCATTGGTATCAACAGTACAATATTGCCTTTTAGTATTGTCTAACAATTATAAAATCCTTACAGTGATAAGCCTTTTTTGAATGGCTTGTGCAATAAATTCTGCCAATGATAACGTTAAGAAAAAATCACGAGTAAAGAGGACCGGTTCTAAAAAAATAAATAAACTTTGATCAGTTATTCACTTCACCGTCAAAAACAAATAAGTAAATAACTTGATAAAACACAAGAACAATGACAAGGGACTAGGACAAGACAATATAATAGAAGAATAGAATAAGCAAGTACAAAATGTTGTTACAACACAAGTGATACAGGAATTAAAGTTTTATATCAAATTCCAAAATATATTTACTTAAATATTTAATAGCTATGGGAGAGTCAACAAATGTTAAAAGAGATTGGAAATATTAAAGCGCGAGAGCTAGGGAGGGTAAAAAGACTTCATAGACAAATTTCATATCACTGGCTGATGTCAAACGGATCTAGGGTTGACAAATTACCAAAATTACCAAAATACTGTACAAGTAGTTATAGTAGCAGCGTACATGTAGATGAGAGGTACTACCTTAATTGAGATACGAAGTACCTACAGGAAGTTATAACGAACGGAGCCCCACTTAAGTACCCCTGTCACCTTGATACCCTCCGAAACTTGAGAGTTAACTAACTCTGAGGGGAAAGAATGACAGTTACAAATTTACAATAGCCCTCTGTAAGAAACTTAGTAATCTAAACGTTCAATATGTGTAACAATAAATGAAATGAAATGAAATGTTTATTCGTGCATAGAACCAGGTTAAAAAAAGATATACATAATTTTGGGATGATCTCTGGATCTGGCCTCTTCAGGCTTATACACTACACACTATAACTACAATAAAAATAAATCTATGAAAAGGGCTTTTAGATGCGCTGCCAATAATTGATGATGCTCAAATGTTGCTTATTAAAAATAAAGGTTTAGAGTATTAGTAATTTAACAGTAACAATAATAATTTCCAATTGACTCATAATACTCAATAAAGTGACACTTTTACAAATTGTAATGATAGAACACTACACTGAAATTTCAGCAAACCTATCTCGACCTCGTCCGACATCAGAGTTTCAGAGTGGCTCTGACATCGTGAGAGAAGATATTTCAGATCTGGAGCCAGATTTAGATGGAAAGACTATCACGGAATGTGGACCACCAGCTAGGTAACAGACTTTCTATGAAATATGTTTAACAGAATCAAAATTTCTGTCAGAAAATCTATGGTGTTCTTACAGAAATTAAATTTCAATGCTAAATCTTTTCATAACGATATTATTTATTGTTAAAATAGTGATGGATTTCAGTAAAGCGTTTAAAGATTTGGCCACACGAATATTGTATTCATTATGTTGGTTTATCGATGAGCTTTCATTGTAGCTTTATTGTATTTTCATTTAACATTTATCATTTCATTCGAATATTTTAAATCATTCGAATCATGTAACGAAGGAACTTAAAAAGGAGAAAATGTTTTGCCAGTGTTTTTTACAAAATTTTTATTTTTATTTTTAAACCTTATCAAATTCTTTCGACACTGGCAAAATGATAGTTCCTGCTTTGAACGTATTCGTTTTATTTATTTTTTATTTCATTTATTTTGCTATTGTCTTTTGTGATTGTGATAAAATGTATGCTATAGAGTAAGTGGACCTCAATATTTTCCTATGTATTTGTTAAATTGATGTCATCTTGCTCGAATCCGCGATATCATCCAAATAGATGATGTACAGCACCATAAAGTAATGTGTTTGCAAAGAGTTTGCGTTTCTTATTTGCTGGCTGGAAAGACTGAAGGGAACACAAGCGGTCAGGGATGCCAAGCCCTGGTGAGAGCCTTCTAGGTTCGGAATTTTGCTTCTTTAACTAATTCATCATATTTCTGATCATGCCATTGACAGTATTAATCAATCAGTTAGTATCATCATCCACATCATTGCCAATATGATGCTTATATAAATCATGAAATATCAGTTGATTTATATCATGTTTTATTCAATTAATATTCGTACATAATTTAGTATTAATTTCATGATCTTCGAAGATCTCCTCATCATCATGGTTAATATTAAAGATATCTACCAAATCCTCAGAAGGCAGGCTTAGTTTGGGTCTTAAAATATTTTATGTGTATATCGATATGAAAGCTGTTTGTATGGCCACTGATTTGGCTTGTATGTCTTGGCCGAGCTTTGTTTTAGTTGCTCATTTGTGTTTTGGAATTACATTGTTGTAGTGCATGTTTTTAAAATTAAATTTAATGTCACACAAAGTCAAATATATTTGAACATTTTTAAGTACCTACATTCGAAACTAATTAAGTCTTGTCAGCAAATCTAATTAGATGGGCGTGAATTATATAGGTAATGGTGTCGATTTGCTCGGCACATGCTTAAATTATTTTTACTCATAGACTGTCCTTTTTTAGAATTTCGTAGACAAGGAACCCATATAGTTTCGTCATGTCCGTCTCTCTTCCTGTCTGTCCGCGGCTTAGCTAATAAAGTGGTAAAATTAAATCTTGATATTTTTTTTATAAGTTACTTCCCCTATACGTAAAGTGGGGATGAATTTTTATATACCATCATGTGGGATGTCGTTGGATATCAAAAATATTAGCGGTTGAACAGTTTTTCGATTCAAGGATCCGTTTATGAAATATTAAGCTTTTAATTGCTAATTTTTATTAGAGTCAAGTATTCCTCCCCCTGCCAGCTAAACGGTTGGTTTATAAAATTCACGGCCGTAGTATAACAAAGTTGAAGAGAAAACTATCATAACGTAAGATTTATGTACAAGTTAATGAGTAATAGTCGAAACACAAATGTACATACCAATGAAAATTATTTATCAAACAACAAAACGCTTCCTTCAAATGCCACATTTTGTGACGGACAAGAAGGAAACCTTACAATGCGCGTGGCCCGAAGTGCACTTGGCCGGTTTTTAAACATCACTTCAAACGATATTATTTTTTTTTCAGTTGTCACGCTCTTTAAACACCTTAATTAAACTAAAGTGACGTTATTTGTGTTGTTTGTCTCCAGCTACACAAACTAGAGAAGCTTAAATTACCGCACAATCGTCAACTTTTGCATTGTGAACTTTAACCCTGGCATTGCCAGAATCATCGTGCAGAACGATGCAGCCATAATACTACATTGGAATTGGAATTGGAAACTACAGTGACAGAATTACACTGTCATATTGTCCGTTTTTTGTCCTAGTCAATACAGGATAGACTAGCCTAAATCTAGTTTTAAGTATGTGCCAACCGAATCAACACGATGTCTTCTTTATCATAAAATTTGTGTGTTTAAAAATTATCGCCTCCAAATAATTCTTGCAGTTAACATCTTCAATTTACTACAGTTCTTTCTCAATAACTTACCGTCATTGTGTGATAATCTATACAATATTACAGAGCTGGTAAATTTTTCATTAGATCATGTAAAATCTGAAAATAATCTCTCAAATATCTAAAGGGTTCAAGGTACGCTGATATACCGAGATGGTACCGAAGTTAACGGGACCTTGGGCGTGGAGGGGTATCCTCACGGAACAGAGATCACATTCAGTTGCATAGCCTCCATCATGGGAGAGAAGACAACCTGGAAACTGATATGCGAACAGGGAAATTGGGTCGGGAAAAGCTTTAATTGCGGTAAGCGTCTAGTAAATCTTGATTTCTGATTAACACCCCAATGTCTTGTCATACGATAAGATATTTTATTTAGAGGCGTAAGCGCCTCAGATGTATGAGCAACGAACACAGCTGATCTTGTATCTGAAGATTCTTTTTTAACACAGAGGCTTACATCTGACAATGTTGCCACATTGAGCACCCAAAAGTTTCGCCTCATTCACACCGGAAAGTCAACGCTGGCATTGATGCTGGGTAGCTAACTAGATAAGAGGGTGATGTATAGTAGCCATGAAACTGGCCTCCCGTCGAAGTGCGTTATCTGCCATCTGAGCAGACAAAGTGTGAAGGTTGATGACATTCTTGTTCTTACAGTCCTGAAATGCTTGGGAGTGGTAAATAACGCGCACAAACCTCGGTTAATTGAAGTTGCTCTCCGTACCCTGTGACTGTCCCACAGACTTCTGCTTTCTGGTCTGAGTTGGGTTAGCTTATATCATAACTAACAAATTCTGCACGTATAATGAATCATTTATGAGACTAACTACGGAAGCAGAAGCCCCACCTGCTTACTTATCAGCATCAATAGCTTTATATCACCATCGTTGGGACACAGTCGCCTAACAATAGGACAGGGGATGAAGGCGAAGTTAATTTTTTTAATATCCACAACGGGTTAGCACTTGACCTCAATCACATCTGATGTTAAGTGAAGATGAGGCCGAATGAGGTAGCGTACTGACCCGGAATCCCCATCTTATTTGGAGGACTTGCTATCTTATTTCCGACAACCGGAACACAACAATGCTATCCGATGGTGGTAGCTATCCAGGCGTGCATTTAATATGCCCTACCACCAACCAAACCGAGTACTAAATATGTACCCCGCTGGGGATCTAACCTGCGCCCTCCGAAATATAAACCCAATGTTGGTTACAATGAACCACGGAGGAGGAAATAGTCGATCCCGCTTAGTTTTCAACTGAAGGCAGCCATGAAGCCAAATGTGTAGCCTATAGGAGCAACTTGAAAACAGTATACCAGTAATCTCAAGTACCTGCACTTGGTCCGTATGGTGAATTATGGCCCTTACAATAAAGTATTCCTATCGAACATATAAAAAGAAGAACCTTTGATTTTCTTGGGCTTCTTGTCAAAAGTGGACGCCTGGTATCTTTAAAATATCGATGCAAATAAAACAGTTTGTGTTGATTTGATTTCATTTACCCCCTGCACTAGGAGCATGAATGGCGCGATAAACGTTTAGATAACATTTGTCCTGCTCTCTCGTTTGGAGGAAATATACAACTATCCCATTCTCGCGTCGCGTCGCGCGCGACAAACGATATCATGCTACGGGGGCTGGTTACTTAATTCAACTAAATCTTGTCTAAAACGATTTGCAGAAGAACTGGAAGCGCAAAGTGAGGAGTTGCTGAGCAACAACACCTGCACATTCCGTAATGAGGAACCGCACGTAGTCTCTTTCTTCAACGACCTGGAGATCACTGAGATCGTTGACTTTCCAGCTGGTTCCGTCATTATCAACAGGTAGATGATGTTTAGTTACAATGAATGTGATTTTATGCATCTTCCCAGAAAATCTTTTTCAAGGTACAACTGGAGGTATGAAGCGGAAATCAGTTTTGTTAAAAATCCAAAATTCTCACTCAATCCATTAAAAAGATGTTGCCTTACACACAACTGGCACTTCGGTGAGTGTGCGTTGGAATTACACAATCATATTCCACCATCGCCATTTCAGCTTCGGACTACTAGGCGCGGAAGGGGATTCCACCCGTATGTAGTTAACATACCGAACATTAGCACTAAGCGGTTCGACTCTTCATTCATAATGCGAACAGCCAAGGCATGGAACTACCTTCCGGCGTCAGTCTTTCCTGAATCCTACAATCTTGAGATGTTCAAGAGCAGGGTGAATAGGCATCTACTGAGATCGCGTGTTTCGTCTTCGGCCACATCGTCACTTCCCATCAGGTGAGATTGTGGACAAACGCGTATCCAGTTAAGCATAAAAAAAACATTTCCTACTGACTCTGTTATAAAACCCTGTGGACTTTGACTCTAAAATTTTAAAATTTGGTATGAACAAAAGTCTACTATAACTTATATCTGAAGGAAATCGATAGGTTGACGCTCGCAGATTTTTTTGATCTCCGTACCAATAACGCTACAGCCCATCATTTGGCCCATCACACTAAGACACAGTTAGCCCCTTTCTACCCTGGCGAAATCCGCAAGGAGTAAGTTCCACTGGCATCTGTCCGTCTGTACAAAATGTTATTAACAATTTTACTTTATATTTCCAGATGTACTGATATCGGAAAGTATGCCATGACTGGTTCACAAACGCGGAAGTGCATCGGTGGATCATGGGACGGCACCAAGCCTAGCTGCTCTGGACTCAACCAGGAGAACGATTATGCTAGTAAGTCATTTGTTGAGTCATTTTCATTAAAAAACTAGACTTCATCATCGTCGTTTTGAGTTGACAAAGGAAACAAGCGAAAATAATGCTGTCACATTTTTACTGTCAGAAACTTCAGCGCGTTTCAAAAATAATTTGGTTATATCTCTCGGTAGCATGGCCTAGTACTAAACGGATGTTTCGCTTATAGCGTGGCAGTTATCGCCACAGGATGTACTAGTACTAAACGGATGTTTCGCTTATAGCGTGGCAGTTATCGCCACAGGATGTACTAGTACTAAACGGATGTTTCGCTTATAGCGTGGCAGTTATCACCACAGGATGTACTAGTACTAAACGGATATTTCGCTTATAGCGTGGCAGTTATCGCCACAGGATGTACTAGTACTGAACGGATGTTTCGCTTATAGCGTGGCAGTTATCGCCACAGGATGTACTAGTACTAAACGGATGTTTCGCTTATAGCGTGGCAGTTGTCGCCACAGGATCATTGGGGAATGGACTCTTGGGACCCTCATCTTCATTATTAGTCTCCACTCATCCACTACTGGACAGTCACATTATCCACCAAAACACTCCTGTCATTGTAACTCTCGTAATCCTTCCGTGTGGCAAAATCGTCAAATTTTACTTCCCAAAAAAGTTATCGCACTAGTTTAATTTCCCCAAAAGAATCTTTAGCAAATTTATATTTCGCATTTTAATCACTTGGTCAAATATTAATTTGGCAACTTTTTACTTGCTTAAGTTTTATTAAGTCATGCTTTATTTTGTAAAAAAAATATATTCCAAAAATAAGTTCGTTCTAATGTTCATTTTAATATGTGTGATAATATAGGTTACGTAGGCTAGATTAGAACTAGCCTAAAAAGTGGGTTAGGTTAGGTTAGAACTGTGACCCCAACAGAGCGCGAGCCGAGCGACCGAAGCGAGCGTGCCGCGGCATCGGCTGTCGAAGCGCCGGAATTGATTTGTATAATAACAATATATTTGGAAAGAGGATGTTATGCCAAACCATATTTGACTACATAATACTTGGTAAAATTAAACATTGCCATGTAATTATTTGTTAAATAATAAATTGCTGAAACTAGTATTGCTAACTGTAAAATTGCGAAAAGTTGTTTTGCCAAATGACAATTTGGGAAACATACTTTGGCATGTGATACTTTGGAGAACGTTGTTTGCCCAAAAATTAGTAATCCCTCGTAACCCAATATCAGTAGTAGTACTTTCCACGACAGCTTCGAAGGTGGTCGGTGTCCTACGACGTGACTCGTGTTATATATATCGACGGGTTCCGGGCTATTTGTATTAACCGCCATTTTTGAAACTTCACACCAGAGCAGTTTAAAGTTTCGATTTTCAGAAAAAAAATCATAACTTTAGCAAATCGCATTATTTTTTCAAAGCAAAGGAAATTTCTGTTTCTGTTACACATTATTCATATTTTGATTAATGTTTTTTTCTGATATTCCTATTTTTAACGAAAATAAATGTCGATTAATACAAAATGACCCACATTTTCCTTTTTTTTGTTCCAGGCTAAATGACTTAACCGCCTAGGTTTATTAATATATGTTCCAAGCTACTTGACTTAACCGCCTAAGTTTATTAATACATGTTCCAAGCTACTTGACATAACCGCCTAGGTTTATTAATACATGTTCCAAGCTACTTGACTCAACCGCCTAGGTTTATTAATACATGTTCCAAGCTACTTGACTTAAGTACCTAGGATTGCAAATAATAGCTCTAAGCTAAGTGCTTTAACCAATGAGTTGGTCATATTTCAAACCTAAGCTAATTGATTTAAATACCATATCTCAAACTTATTGATGTATGGCTAATTAGTTTATGTGACTTATTTCTTTTTTTTAAATTGTTTGCAATCATACTAAAATAATAAGGTGTGCAGAAATTGACGGCTAAAACATTGATTAATTAAAAGGTACGTTGAAATAATATGGGGTTTCACCTATCTTGTTAATTATTATGAAATGAAAAATAAAACATAGGTAATAAATTGTTCAAAGATAAGTTTTTTATTTACACTAAGAAATTATCACGTCATATTTTTAGGAATCACAAGTTAAACAGCCTTTTTATTAGATATTTGGTAAACAGTCTTTTCCCTGAAATTATAATTCTAATTATTTGAGATAATATTGCAGTTACTCATTCTTCTTTATTGTTAATCTTTAACATTTAGAACTGTTCCTATCCTAATTATAAACAAGTTAAAGAAAAATCTCTTCAATGACGTGGCGCGGGGGAGACGCCTCAAGCGCCCGCGCGCCTTGGCCCCCGGTATTCGAACTCGCGCGGTTAATCACGCTGGCGCCAAAATCAATGTTTTAACCAACGTCTTAATAGTCAATCCATACAAAATTTCGATTGTATTAATGTGTATACTATACTTATTCCGTTGAAAATAAACTGTTTGATGTACTAGAACTTTACTTTTGTTATAGCTGAAACGACAGTGCAAATCAAATATAGACTAAGAAAAATAGGTTTAACCATTATCTGTAAATGTTTACTCTTGAAACCATAAATAGTTCATGCGACCGGTATACCATAATCTACTACAAGCTAAATGGTTGAAGTGACAACATCTAGCATTTCAAGTACCAAGCTTAATGTATGAACCGACACTGGACATAAATTTGACAAAGAGGCTAGTTGTATTAAGCGACACTGGATATGAATTTAAATAAGAACCTAATTGTATTAAGCGACAATGGAATAAGAATTTAACTAAGAGGATAATTGCATGAAGCGACATTTCTATATATTTATAAGGTCAGGCTAAATGCTTGAACGTACTCTGCCTGTAAATTGTTGCTCCAGGAAAAAAGGTTTAAACGACTATGTAGTATTTGGTAGTGAGCTTAAGTACACAAGTCTTAAATTTGACAATATTTTGTGTCGGTCCATACATTGCAGTGCAAAATAGGTCAAAAAAATGCGGTTGTATTAAGCGACATTTTCATGCTCCGATCGTCACCTAACTGAGCTCAAACGACGCAGAAAAATTCGCTGATTCCAAATATATATAAAAGTCTAATAGCAAAAAAATGGCGGTTAATTCAAATAGCCCGGAACCCGTCGATATGAAACTGGTCACTCACTCCATCAGGTGAGATTGTGGTCAAACGCGAATCCAGTCAATCATAAAAAAAAAGAAGTTTCCTACACCCATCTCGGCACATGTGAGTGGAGCTAATTGAACTCAATTTCAGCCACATGGCTTATCTGTGAAACTTGATCCCCTAGACTTGGTACCATGGACAGCGCCGGAACACAGTAATGTTTAGGTAGCACAGAGCTACCACAAATACTAGGCCGAATCATGGCCAAATTTCTATCTCGGCTCGTCACTAAATCGCTTTCAAAGACCAGTCTATTCAATTGCTTCCAACTGCCCGATATAGTCGCTCTATGGGGGCTTCCTACACTACGTTTGCCTCTATACCAGAACTCGCTTGCTCCAGCGATTATCATTTCTGCGACAGATATCTTCTTACTTATACATATATATTTATATTGCACTTGTGCCTATGATTCTCCTCGGGTAATAGCTGAAAATCAGTGTTTTGTTCTTTGGACAATCTCACACACTGAGCTGTGACCCATTTGTCCTACTGCAGTACACATATGCTTTAGTTGTTCTGTACCTAGTACTTACCTTATAAGTTCTTTATAAGAAATACTCTTTAAACTTTATATATGTGTGTGCATAGATTAATGATTGGTCTCCGCGCCGCTACGACTAGATACCGTCGGCGTACTCGAAAAATGCGGCAACAAATACTACGCCGTATTCGGCGTACCCGCGCCAGTCACGCCACAAGTTCAAATTTCAAATTTTCAAATTTTGGTTTAAGACTGAAGCAAAATGCCGGTTTGCGTAGTCAAACTATGTAATAACAATACTACAAAAAACAAGAAAGATACTGGCATCACATACCATCAGTAAGTACTGTATAAATCTACACACTACAATATTGAGTTGCCGCATTCAGGAACCTGTTTTTTCTTCATAGTGCGGTATCTAGTCGTAGCGGCGCGGAGACCAATCATTAATCTAAGTGTGTGTGATTGGAGTAACAAATAAACAATTTATCTATCTATCTACTTAATTTGTCCCCAATATTGCAACTAGCTTTAGCTTTTACAAAAAAATTGGTAATCTTTCCCACATCTCATCTCTGTTCTAGTGAAGAAACCCCCAACGATCCTGTTCCGCCACTCGCAGGGTCCGATCGCGCAGACCAACGACGGCAAGCTCCTGGTGTACCCTGGCACCGTACTGCACATGGAGTGCCTATGGTTGAGGCGGTTCGGAAACCCCAAATGGAACGTCACTCACTATTATCCTGAGTAAGTTCCTAAGCTTTTATAAGGTTCTGTGTGCAAAGTGTTTTGCCTCGTTTTTAACTTTACCATCGCGTTTAAGAAAAAAGTACCAAGTAGTTGCAAATTATCCGCTAGAGGCGCTACACATTTCTTCATACAAATCGTCACGTAAACGTGAACGCGGTAATAAAGTTAAGTCGAAACAAAACTCCGCTTTCAGTATCTCAAAAGGTAAAAACGGCAGTAGCATCATTATGTTTTTCATCTATCTGTCTGCTAAGACCCTGATGGGTGACCCTTAACCTGTTGTGGATAAAAAAATGGACATAAAAAATATTCCTGAAAAAAAAAAAATTCTATCTTAATCCTATCTCATGGCCTTTCAAACACAGGAATTGTCACCTGGCTAAAGATCTCATATCTCATAAGATAGTCACCGGAGTTAATATGACACTAGACACTGGCAGATATATCGCCTGAATAGGCTGAAGATTGTCAATAGTTGGAAGAAAGAAATTTTAAATTTAATCCTTTAATTGAAAATGTTAACATCGTTAATTAACGATTAATGGATGAACGCAAATACACACAAAGCAAAATACACACAAAGCGACCACACTAAAATCATATAATTTTTTTATAATTCTTTTAACTGCACTGAAATTGCTGTTAAAATTAATTTCTTGTTTACAGTACATACATACATAACGTCACGACCTTTATCGCAAATGGCGTGGTCAAAGATATCCCAAACAATAATGTTTGAGTGATCCAAACATTAAGGGATTTATGATTGAAACAATATCCACGGTTCACCTTATGAAATATACCGAAATGCACACGTGACAGGGGGCGAGGCCATCGCCATATTTTTGGTGGAAATTCCCTTAGTCTTTTTGAGTGCCGAAACCACACACACTTGCTGTTTACAGTGTTGAACGAAAATATCCTGAGGGCTGGACTGATGATCCTGGCCGGGACAGCCAGCTGGAGTACAGGCTCAGCATCATTGGCGCTGAGAAAGAGGACTCAGGGATATACCGCTGTGAGACACCGACCCGGCAAAGTCACCACGTTGAAATTATCGTCGAAGGTAATAGATCCAACGGTATGAGTATTTAACGTGTAGTGGTCACCCATCAGACCTTGCTTAACTAACTGACTGGTGATCATACTAACTGACTGGTGATGAAAAACCTATTTAGTATAAAATTCCATCCACATCACCTGGATGAGTGGAAGTCTACCACTGTACGTTTCTCAAGAAACTTCCTACCACGTACGACCACCCTGTGGAACGGACTTCCTCCAGTATTCCCGAACGAGTACGACATTGGAACCTTCAAAAAACGAGCCTACACCTTCCTCAAAGGCCGGCAACACATCTGTGACCCTTTTGGTGTTGCGGGTGTCCATGGGCGGCGGTGATTGCTTTCCATCAGGTGACCCGCATGCTCGCTTGCCGCCCTCTCATATAAAAGAAAATCTTGAAATTTAGCATGAAGTAAGGTGTCATACCTTCAGTAGTGGAGGTCCTGTGGCTGACTACGCTGAACGCCGCGTAATTTCGGCTGATGTGTCATAGGTAACTTAAAAACATTGCAAGTAATCAGCCGAATGGTGCCGTACCATCCACAGGTGTGTCGTGTAGCGTCGTTTTTTTTATGCTAAACGGGTTGGTACTTGACCTCAATCACACCTGATGTTAAGTGAAGATGAGGTCGAAGGTGGGTAGCGTACTGACCCGGAAACCCCAACACATTTGGGGGACTGGCTATCTTATCTCTGACAACCGGAACACAACAATGCTATTAACATTGCTGCTTGGCGGCAGATTTAAATAAGATGGTGGTAGCTAGCCAGGCGGACATTTAAAATGCCCTACCACCAACCAAACCGAGTACTTAAACATGTACCTCGCTGGGGATCGAACCCGCGACCTCCGAATCGTAAACCCAATGTTGTTTACATTGAGTCACGGAGGCGGAGCCACGGATCTAGCATAGCCCAAAACCGTAGCGCTGCACGTAGTGTGACTGGTCCGCAGATGTGCACTGCCCGCCGCTGCCCATCCGCCGCGGCCTGGTGGCCAGCGGGCAGGGCACACGGCTGGGCTCGGAGATCCAGTTCTCGTGCGCCAACGGGAATGCGCTGCTCGGCGCCCACGTGCTGGCCTGCCGAGCCTCGGGCAACTGGAGTGCGCCGCTACCAGTCTGTGAAAGTAAGTAATACTATACTCGATTCATCCTTAAGTTTCTTATCATGTGAACAAACGTGACGTACGATTGCAATGTCAGATTTATTATCATGTGAACAAACGTGACGTACGATTGCAATGTCAAACTTAATCATCTGAACAAACGTGAAGTACGATTTCAATGTCAGATTTATTATCATGTGAACAAACGTGACGTACGATTGCAATGTCAAACTTAATCATGTGAACAAACGTGATGTACGATTGCAATGTCAGATTTATTATTATGTGAACAAACATGACGTACGATTGCAATGTCAGATTTAATCATGTGAACAAACGTGACGTACGATTGCAATGTCAGATTTAATCATGTGGACAAACGTGACGTACGATTGTAATGTCAGATTTAATCATGTGAACAAACGTGACGTACGATTGCAATGTCAGATTTGTTATTATGTGAACAAACGTGACGTACGATAGCATAGTCAGATTTGTTATTATGTGAACAAACGTGACGTACGATTGCAATGTCAGATTTAATCATGTGAACAAACGTGACGTACGATTGCAATGTCAGATTTGTTATTATGTGAACAAACGTGACGTACGATTGCAATGTCAGATTTATTATTATGTGAACAAACGTGACGTACGATAGCAATGTCGCTATTCGAGGTAATTCATTCCTTCGATTGTTGGAAATGATATTTTTCAGTGGAAACGCACTCTACATACAAGAGCAGATCGGATTTGAAGCTAATGCGTTAACTTCATGTTGCACACGAGATCCGCCAGATGGCGCTTTATCAATGAATAAAATCCATTGCACACGCAGAAGTAGTCTTTTCCCACTATCTTTTTCTTCGTCTGTTCTATGCTTCACCATTCACTCTTCGAACTGTGTTAATTTAGTTATTTTATATTGTAATTTTAATAATAAAACGATTCGTTTAAATTCCTTTCGTCCCTTTAAATTACTATATAAAACCTCTCCTCAAACTATTTAAACTCCTATTTCTACCATTTCAATTAAATTCAAGCGCTTCACGCCCCAACAGTATTTGCCAATACCGTTTTGCTGTTTAGTGGTAAACAGCATGTACAAACAAACAACTTTTGCATTTATAGCATAAGATGTTTATTAATAAGGTGTGGAATCCTTACTATGCCGTTCATTCTCAGCGAATTGAGGGCTTGCAACGACGTTTTACAAGACACTTAGCGTTTCTGTCGCGTGGTATCTCACATAGACAAACTTACGAAAAAAGACTTCTCTTTTTCGAAATGAATAACCCTTCACATTCGCAGAAAGCTGCTTGGTCAGACTTTCCTGTATAAACTTATCAATGGTTTGGCTACCTCATTTAAAATCGTGGAGCACATAAGTTTAAGTGTCCCTTACCGTATTCCCAGATATCCCCTCACTAAAGTCTTTTCCTGTCCCTCTTCCAGCACAAATATTGGCTACAATGCGTCTATTACTAGAATATGCAGCGAATATAATTCCATCTATAATGTTCATACTGTTATAGACATATTTCACGACTCGCTCCCCATATTTAGTCGAAGGATAATGAAAATTTCATCGACTGACGATTGATCTCACCTACTATATCTGCTTTTTGTTATTGTTAGTTTATTTTAGTGTTCAGTGTAAATGTACCTATCACCTTTTCACACAGTTTTAGTTATAAGTACCTAATTATATTTTTAAATATTTTATTTAACCTACCCAAACTTATTTATTACTTATGATACTTTCAAAATTCTTTTTTATAGTTTAAAATTATATGCCTATAGCTTAGAGTGTTATTGTACTACATGCATTTGAGTGTTGTGGAGTTCTGTAATTGGAGTTCATACCAGAAAATTTTAGTGTAAATGATTTTGTAAGATGCAATGTATGTACTCTGTTGGTGAGCCTAAATAAATAAATAATTTACTTATTTAAATAGAATCAACAGCATTAATGTAGAAATTATTATTGCATGAAAACATGAATGAATGAATATGAATGTGAAATTATATTATAGTAAACTAATACCCAACTTATTACTACTTGTTTTGTCTATAGTTCTTTGTTTACGTTTCACTTGTTATAAATAATAACCTACCACCTTCAGCTCCATAGTAAAAATCGTCCTATTAAAATAATCCTTACCTTAATTGCAATAAATTTATATATTAACTTTAATTATAACATTTATCTATATTATTATTGTAATTATTTTAAATACATTCTTGTGGCAGCAACTACTCTGCTGGGGGGGACTGAAAATCAGCAACTTTGCTTTAGAACTAGAACAAAGTTGAGATGAAAGGGTAGGGACCCTTTCATCTCAACTTTGTTCTAGTTCTAAGAAATTAATTATTTTTTGGAATTTTGGGATGAATAAATGTCTTTTTATTTATTTATTTATTTATTTATTTATGCCAATTAGTGGTTCTTATTATGTTACTGACAATAATTATCGTTACAATTGAGTGGGTAACGTTTTAATTATATTACAAGAAAATTGGTACTTTTACTTTATTATTTTTAGGTATCAATAAAACAATCCTCAGTGATATACGAGTCGTTATGTTAGTGAGTGTTACCAGTTACTACTGCTTCTCCCCCCTTTTAAGCTTTTCTGCCACTCATATTCTGCTGATGCAGCACACACATGCTTTAGTTATAAGTTACTAATAGATATTTATAATAATATAATAGAGATTTATAAAAATTTCTGCAAAACTTAATGTATGTGTGTGACTGGAGTAACAAATAAACGCTTTATCTATCTATCTATCTATCATATTACTGGCACTATTACTCGCGGTAGCATTCTGCTACCGCCATGCTTACTGCATCTATGCGCAGTCCGTGGTATATACGAAAGCAAGGGGCCGAGGCCTGACCTGCTTACCCATAGGATTGGCCTTAGCGCCATTTTGTATTTCATTGGCTACACTCCCATTTGCCGGAGGGGGAGGAAACCCCTTTTCCAACATGCACACCCTTTTTTTTTATGCACGACGTGTTCGTACTTGACCTCAATCACACCTGATGTTAAGTGAAGATGAGGTCGAAGGTGGAAGCGTACTGACCCGGAAACCGCAACACATTTGGGGGACTGGCTATCTTATCTATGACAACCGGAACACAACAATGCTATTAACATTGCTGCTTGGCGGCAGATTTAGATAAGATGGTGGTAGCTAGCCAGGCGGACATTTAAAATGCCCTACCACCAACCAAACCGAGTACTTAAACATGCATACTAAACAACACTATTTCTTTCTTTAATTTGTATTGGGTCCAAGGTAGCAATAGAGTCACATAAGGCACCGTCTACCTTCAGTAGGTGCCGTGTCGAGTACCACTGTTGATTCGAGGAGTGTGGAGGCGAGAATACTTCACTCACCTGTCGCTAAATTAAAAGTAAACCTTAACACCAGGCGTGGAGTGCGGCGAGGTGATCCAGGACACGCCGCTGCGCGAGGGCGAGCGGCGCCCACGCGTGGCCGTGGTGTCCCGCGGAGTGGGCGGGCGGGCCGCCTTCTCCTGCCCCGCCGGGTGGGCGCTCAGCGGCGCTGCGGAGACCGTGTGCCTGCCTGCCGCGGATTGGGCGAAACCTTTCCCAATTTGCAGAGGTATATTGTTTCCGACTACCTACTCTGTATTTCCTCATAGCTTTTCGATTTGGCAACCAATCCCGTACACGAGCTACGACCCTTTTGTGCTGTTGCAGTACACATAATACATTAACAATGATCCTGTAATATGTTGCCATTATAGTTTCAATCTACAATTGTTATTGTAATTAAAAGTTGAACGTAATCAGATCTTGAAAGTTAATTTAAATTTACTTCTAATTGTCGTATTTTTTTTTATGCACAACCGGTTGGTACTTTACCTCAATCACACCTGATGTTCAGTAAAGATGAAGTCGAAGGTGGAAGCGTACTGACCCGGAAACCCCAACGCATTTGGGGGACTGGCTATCTTATCTCTGACAACCGGAACACAACAATGCTATTAACATTGCTGTTTGGCGGCAGATTTAGATAAGATGATGGTAGCTAGCCAAGCGGACATTTAAAATGCCCTACCACCAACCAAATCTCTTTAAGTATTTCCTTATTTATATAAATATTTATTTAGTTTGAATTTTCTGTAATTTGTATACGCCCAATCTACTGTTTTCTAACTAACCCTATGGTTGACCGGAAGAAATCCCTCTATGGGATAAGTCCGCCGTTGTACTAAAATTCTGTATCAATGCAAAATTTAGGTATTGCCTTTTTGAACAATAATGCGTTTACAAACAAACAAGGTCAATACCGGTCAAATCTCAAGGAATGCTCTTTTTAAGGAGGACTTGCCTGCTCCTTCATCATTCTGTCACTTCAGCTTACTAATCCGCTGGGCTATGCCAGTGAGCTTCGTTCGCCCACGGATTCCCATTTTTCCTGATTCGAACACGTAATGAAACGCCGAGCATCGCCCTCACCATAGCTCTATGCATGACCCAAATAAAATAAACTTAAGTACATACATATACCATATATATATATGTGTAATATACCTTGACGCGGGGAAACGCATGACGCGTACCGCCGTACTCGCCTGGGGGACGGCGAGACGGTTATATGCGACTGTCGGGAGGGATACCCACTAAAAAACCACCGGGTGACCTTCTTCGGCAGTAGGGAGGACCTGGGAACGCATAAGCGGCTTGTAAGGGGGGGGGGGGGCCCTTACAAGGTTACAAGGGGACACCCATTCCCGGAGCCTCACATCACCGCGATCAGCGAGTGTAACGGGGGGTGTCATCCTGTCCCGGGCCGCGTCCGACAACTACATCGCCCCGAGATGTAGCCGCCCACGACCCTCAGGCGACGTGCAGGGGGGGCTAGCGAGCGTTGCTATGCATGACCTAGAGCTTTCTTATGAGGCACGTTTCACTGCGATAAGTCATGACTAGTAACACACATTAATTAAAGACTTGTCTTTAAGCACACGTATTTTGAACAAGAAAACGCCTATTATACTCTGACGTTTTTCAGAGGTGTCCTGCCCAGCGTTACCGCCGCCGGTGTCAGGCTACGTCCTGGGCCGAGCGCCGTACCGAGCTGGTGATGTGCTCCAGTTCCACTGCAACCCAGAGCATACACTCCACGGGAGGCCGATCCTGGTCTGCCAGGATAGCGGGAGGTGGAGCGATAAGCCTCCAACTTGTAAGTCGTATTTAGATAAATAGATAGAAATATTTATTCACTGCACTGTATTAACAACCAAAATATATGAACGACAACAATGTAAACAACATTGGGTTTACGATTCGGAGGTCGCGGGCTCGATCCCCAGCGGGGTACATATTTCAGTACTCAGTTGGTTGGTGGTAGGGCATTTCAAATGCCCGCCTGGCTAGCTACCACCATCTTATCTAAATCTGCCGTCAAACAGCAATGTTAATAGCATTGTTGTGTTCCGGTTGTCAGAGATAAGATAGGCAGTCCCCCAAATGTGTTGGGGTTTCCGGGTCAGTTCGTATATTTTTCGGCTATGGGGCCGATGTCCTGTAGCACAGGCCCTCCTAGGTGCTCCTAGTAAAGGCACCAGTCTCGTTACTAAAACTATATGAATATAGTAAAAAAAAAATTATTTTTATTTTCATACGAGTAAATATCCTTAGACATACACACAGCGCCATCCAGTTCCACAGTAAGCAACTATAGGCTTGTGTTATGGATACCACATGGTTCATATACTACATAAATACCATTTTTTTTTGTAAATAAATACTTACTATAAATGAAAACATCTATAACTCGGGTACACATGCCTGTATTCATCACACAAATCCCCTAGCGGGATTCGAACCCGCAACCTTTTGGTATAGTGGTCAGAGTTGCTGACCGCTATACCAAACAGGTCATCAAAACGAGTGTTTTTATACTTCGGAGAGCTCATTAAACACAATTGAAGTCATTAAAAACCTAACCTAAACAAGTAACCTAAAGAGCCGGTCTCTCCTCATCATTGTCCAAAATATTTATTTCACATTAATCTCAACAAATATCTACAGGTGCCCAAGCCTGTACTTACCCCGGAACGACGATCTCCGGA
Organism: Oegoconia quadripuncta; assembly: GCA_949316235.1. Taxonomy (NCBI): domain Eukaryota; kingdom Metazoa; phylum Arthropoda; class Insecta; order Lepidoptera; family Autostichidae; genus Oegoconia; species Oegoconia quadripuncta. Next base: position 1,956,681 of record OX438741.1, on the reverse strand, counting down.
CGGATGTCATCAGTGAAGTTTTACTACAAAATCGGGGAGACTGTGACCTTCACGTGCGAGCCGGGGTACAGGCTGAAAGGGGCGCCTATGTTGAGGTGTTTGAAGTAAGTTATGGCCTATGAGTTATGCTTCAAAGATTAAGACAAACTTTTTTTTTTAGCCTAGTCATTTTAATGATTATGTCCCTCTGTAATGACTCAGTGGAAAGACAAACTTAACCAAGAACATGTATGTATTTTCGTAATTTATTTATTTATATCTACAGGAATCGAAAGTGGTCTAACGCCATCCCGCTCTGCACACCAATCTCCAACTACACATCCGGCGACTCCATCGCGATGTTGAATGCCGACATTGACGCCATGTTGTCCGACGCCGCCATCTATCCCTCGGATGTATTAAAAACGCGCGAAACGCCCGCCATCTTGTCGCCTGAAAGCTACAAGGCAGCGCTGACTAGAGTCGCAGCGTCGCGCCTTCTACGGCGATCGCCGATTGAAACCTACAAAAATAGAATTTCTAGATTCAATAGGTTACTAAGGAGAGATACTGAGAGATAATTTTGATTGTTTTTAGTGTAAATTTAGTTTATTTTTGGGTAATTTATGGAGTAATTACGAGGTTTTCTAAAGTAATTTTGGATGCCAATAAGGAAAGTCCGATGTGCTGACAACGGACGAATGTCCGGCATTTTGTAAAGTTTTTCTAAAATTCTAATGATTTTAACTCATAAACTAGACTCTGCCTAGAGGAAACGTCGTCGCCTATTTGTGTTGGCATCTCTCGCCGCCATCTTGCCGTCCGATATGTTCAGAACTAGCTTCAGAAAATACTGCAAATGTTTGACTAATGTACTTTGATGTTTTATTTTAAAAATCCCAGAGCGAATTGTCTATGGCTGTTTCTGGATAATATTTTCTGTCATTTTCTCTAAACAACAAATAGGGTATGACCACAGGTCTAATGCGAGACGAAGCTTTTGGATTCCCACCAAGAAGCCGCCAAAATCTTCCTTAAAGCATTCTGTCACTTTACTAAAGAATTATTACAGAAGTAAGGGCTCAGATCCCTTTGCCTTCCAACATTGTTGGAGAATAAACCAAACAAAAAGTCTGTGGTTTATACCGAATCCTTTTTGTATTTGCTCTGTGGTGGGACTCCATTGTTAATTAATCAATATAAGAATACATGTAACAGAAACCCTGTGAGACTCACATAAAAATTTCAAACCACAACTTACCATTGACTTATATGCTACAGATGGTCGCGCGAACAAATCTTTTTTTTTAAAACAGCGCCATCTCTTAGAATCCTCGAGAACTAATAGGACTGCTGAGAATAAATTGCCAAAACCGCGCACAACCAAATCTTTTTTAGTCCGCGCTTAACCTATGAGACTGCAAGAAATATTAGAATATTGATTAAGTTTTACGAGTAATATATTATGCTTGATAAACTTAAAAGATACTCGAGTGTTTTTTGGTCACTTTTCTGTGGTAAGTGACGCATTTTTTTACAATATAAATCAGCATTTAATACGACAATTCGCGAACGAAGTCTGTTTGTGACTGACAGCACAAAATGAAATGTTTTTTTTTTTTTTTTTTTTTTGCGCCCATGCAAAGGCACCCTCCGGAGGAACGAAGGAGGGAGGCGGAGAAGGCTCTAAGCGTACGAACACAGCCGGCTGTGTAAGTTATGTGGGACTCACAGAGTGTGCCTACCCACTAAAACTCCGCCTTGGAGGTAGGGACTAGCCGTGAGGCTTTTATCCCGTCATCGGAAGCGACCCCTTTCCTGGGGAGGGGAGGGGCGCTAGTGGTGCTCTGCTAGAAGAGCATCACTTAGAAGAGCCTAGAGTTAATCGAGAGTCGATGATGAGTCAGGGGTGACAAGTGCCCCTGACTCATCTGTGGCCGCCAGGAGGCAAGCCAGATCGGATGTGAGTTTGTTGGGTGGGTCGGTGAGGACGTTCCTCGGATGCCATTTTGATTGTTTTAACGACCCGATCCATACGCAGTAGTATACCGGACGAGTTTTTTACCATAAGGAAAAAAATAGGGCAAAGGTAATAATAATAATAATAATAAATATTTCGGACACTTACACCAATCATCTTTTTTTTTTTTTTTTTTTTTTTTTTTTTTTTTTTTTATATGAGAGGGCGGCAAACGAGCATGCGGGTCACCTGATGGAAAGCAATCACCGCCGCCCATGGACACCCGCAACACATCTAGTCCCAAACTAAGCAAACTTGTACAATGGATACTAGATAATGGATAAACATATATAAATATTTATATAAACATCCATGACTCAGGAATAAATGTTCATATTCATCACACAAACATTTACCCGTCGCGGGATCCGAACCCGCAACCGTTGGTTTCGCTGACAGGGTCACTGTCCACTACACCAATCGGTCATAAATGAAATAGAAGGTATTGGCATAGGTTTTTTTTTCAAACTATCATAGAATAAAGCGATACCTAATTGTGTCATTAGAGGGTTGTGTTTGTAGTCTTTTCCACATAATTACATCATTAAATTAAATAAATAAAGTAAACTTGGTGAAAATATGAGTACCAAATAAATTTCGCATGATTGGAACTCTACGAATACCGCCAGTCGCATATCAAATAAAAATTACCGCGAGGTGGCGCTGTTGGCGTAACAGCCAAATTTAAAGTTGCTGCACCAATTTTACGTATTCCTATATTTATAATAACTTAATTTAATCAAATTTTTATTACTATTGACAGGGAAGTGTAAACAAAGGTTTAGTTAAATAATTTTTTACAAGAAATGACGCCAAGTACAAGATCTACTGCAATGAATACAAGCATTGACAGGTTGGTGGAAGTTGTGTTTAAATTAGAAACTGAAATAACAGAATTACACGAAAAACTCACTGATTGTCACAATATTATATGCGATCAACAAATATTAATTAAAGATCAAGGTGAACAGCTGCATGGACTGTAAGCTTTAAAAAATAAACTGCTTATGCCAATACCTTCTATTTCACTTACCTAATATGCCCTATTTTTTTCCTTACGGTAAAAAAACTCACCCAGTATAAATCAATGAGCACAACTTTAAAAATCTGTTATCTGTAATGAATGATCTGACAGCGCTGATGATAGCCGAAGCGCTGCGTCCTGGCTATCACAGTCAGTAAGGGCTGCAATGATGCCCAGGCTTGAAGGCTGAGAGCGTAAGAATCCATCATGGCTCTCGAAGCAATGCAGTCATTGCGGACCAAAACTTGTATAGTGCTTTACTCAAAAAATACAAGTAAATTAAACAAAACTAGCTTATTATAAGTAAGAATTTATTTAAACTATCAAATTAAAAGTACAGTTACTAAAGGATCGCCATTTCAGGGTTTTTGCAAAAGTTTTCATCGTGGCGCGCTATTATCTCCTCCCCGCGCTTTTGTTTTTTTTTAGGCAATTATGCTTGTACTGCCTATACCTATACAGCCAAATTCTGAATAATATAATCTTTTTGGACCTGACAATTTTTGAAACAAAACTCGATTTTAATGGATGTTCAAATAAAAATGCCGGTGGCCAAACTTCACCAGCAATGAAACTCCATACAATAGAACCTTGCTATAATTATTCGAATAAAGGTCGACTTTATTCAAAGAAGTTGTCAAAATAATGACCACGTTAAAAGCATTTTTGAGTAAAAAAATATTGTCCCTCCATCAGATTGCTATAATATTGTCGTCAATTTTTAAAAGTTGTAAAATAAGTCCGGCAGGGTTTTTGCTACATATTTTATGAGTTTTATTTTACATTTGTAATGAGATAATTATGTTTAGAGAATTTACTAGTTATTTATTGTTGTAAATAATTGTTTTTAAATTAAGAAATCTTAAACTTATAGTTACCAAGTCTAGATCTCGAAGATAATGCTCACAAAAAAATAATAAAAAAAAACTTAAGAAGTACTTAAAGTTAATATAAATAGATAGATAATTATGATTAAAGTTTTTAACACATGTTTTGTTTTAAATAATTTTAACTATGTTTAGTTAATTCAAATGTTTATTAATTATATTGCAAATTCAATCATTGATTTACAAATTTCCGAATTGTAAATAAATAAGTTTCGCCAAAGAAAATTAGGTTACTCATATAAATATTAGTCCTTACTCTATATATAGATAAATAAATAAACATAATTAATTATATATTTAAGATATATAAAAATGGAATTGTATAGTCTACGAGTCAAGTGTAACATTTGAGACCACTGCACGAAGAAAGAAAGAAATTAAAAAAAAAAAATCTTTATTGTACACAGCTTAAAAATATACACAGTGATATTATTTTAACAGGTGTACAAAGGCGGTCTTATCGCTTATAGCGATCTCTTCCAGACAACCAAGTATCCAGATAAGGGCACTTACAGACGAACGACTATGTCGTCGATAGAGACAATTGCAGTCGTCGTGTATCAGTAAATAAATGGTGCGTTTGTATTGTTAGGAATGACTTCTATTATTAATCTTGATTTGACAGCAGCTGTCATAGAGTTTCGGCCATTCGCTTTGTATGTATTATTTATTTTATATTACAAACCACTTTTACATTACTAGAGATTCAAATGTCCTTTGTAAAGTCTCCAAAAGGTTGACCTCATCCACCTTCAACCACAACTGATGTTAAATGAAGATAATGTCGAAGGTGGGAGTACGCAACCTTGCGGCTTATTGGTAGCATAGATAGGATAGTCATAGCTAGCTAGACATTCACTTTGTTAATGCCATATAGTGTCGTTCCTCTGTTAGCGCCCTTATTATAGTCTCCATAAACTGGTAATATTACGTGAATCGTACCAGTACCTAACTGCAGACAATTTGTACCGTTTGAAATCTTTATAAATAATTAATTAAATCACAGACTAAATTTAATGAAAGTACCTATCAATAGTCCATTAAAATATTATCTTAACTCCTTACGCAAGGAAAGGTATTTAAGTTCGAAGTCTTTTCTCTCTGGATCTATCTGTGGTATTGAAGTGTCAAACCGACTGAAAGCTGATGCTTGCGGAATGGTCTTGGTGCAGTTTCCTGAACTGCTTTTTGTTTTGTATACTTGTAAATTTTGTAAAACACTTCGATCGTGTAAAATGTATCATGTTTTTATGCCTAAGTATGGATCGAAGTAGGTAGATTGATTATCGTTACAAGCTAAATAAATTCAATCGTATGTCTCGTGTGATATGTATCAACATTTTATGGGAACCGAGGAAAAAACTGAAAATTTGCTGCATTTTCCAATATTTTATCAATTTAAAGAGAACGTAAGTAGCATAAAGATTTTCATTAGCTTTACCTGCGTAGCATGACATCGTTTCTCGCGCGACTTAATGTGAGCATGGGATAGTTATACCGGGTATTTTTTTTAACCATAAGGAAAAAAATAGGGCATACTAGGTAATTGAAACAGAAGGTATATTGTCATAGATACTTTTTTGTTTCAAAACCGTAATCGAATAAAGCTTTGTGTCATTTGACCGTCGCGTTTGTAGCCCATTCTACATGATGCGTCGATGATGGTTTTGAAAAAAACATTAAACTACCTATGCCAATACCTTCTATTTCACTTACCTAATATGCCCTATTTTTTCTAAAAACCTCATCCAGCGTCCAAGCGAATGAGGAGGTTCAATATTATCTCGCTCGAAATATAGCCCAGGGAAAATACGGTAAGAAAATTACCCTTAGGTAGACATAATTCAGAACCGACTTATATAATTGCTATCTTATAGAGGTATATTAGAAAAAACGAACGCTTGGTCTAGATTTTTTTTGAATTTAAATAAATACCCATCAATTGAGCATTGTTTTTTTTAAAAGAAACAAGTTTTTCAACTTCAGCTGATTTAGTTACGTACTTGCGTTTCTGACAAATGTTTAATTTTTAGCAATTGTTAGCAAAATAAACGAATAACCGCGATTTTATGAAAAAACAATTTTCATTCAAGAAAACGAATAACCGCGATTTTATGAAAAAACAATTTTCATTCAAGAAAATCGCGGTTATTCGTTTTTCCGAGTTAAAACCGTATTTTCCCTGTCATGCTCCTAGTGCTGATCCTAATAAATAATAAATACGGCTGAATCGATCTACCTACCTACTCAGATCTATGCATTTATTTATTTTAAAATACAAAAAAAAAAAACCTTTTCGTTATCAATTTCTTTGTTACGTTATTAAAGGGTTGGCAAAAAATATTTTCTACATTCCGCGGGCGGGCCATAGAATAATAAAAAGGATGGATACTCCTCCCTATCTGCAACTACAACTCTAAACTTATTAAAATATTATTTTTCGATATTTGTTATATAATAACTACAGTTGCATTAATCTGTGTACTTATACTACTTACATCTGCAACGGTTAGGGCGCGTAGTTTAAATTGAACTAAAATAATGAAATTCAAAGTAGATTTTATTTGTTATTTTATGTTTGATACATTCAACGGATATATTGTAGTATCACGCCACGTAATTGGTGCTTTCCAATCACTATTATTTTTAATAATACTTTGGTTTTGTTGAAATTAAAAATAGATATGCATATCAATACCGCTTTGACTATTTAGTATATCAAAGACGATATCATTTGCAAAAATTGTTAGAGGTTGTATATCATGTGTCACTATAATACTTTTTTTTTATTGCTGCTGTATATCCGTTTATCTCTTGTCTTCTTTTATTCTTACGCTGTCACTTCTGTTCGCCTTTGGTAGGTAGTTTATTTTTAATTGTGTTTATATATTAATTATTCATCTTTAATAATCTTCCACACAAATCGGTGTTCTGTTATTATATGTACACAGCTTCTCGTCAGGTTACAAAAATTTTATTGCGTCTCTTTAATAGTGTTACGTTTTCATGCGCGTACGCAGAGGAGTTTGATTAGACTATTGGTCGAATTAGACAAATAACGCCTTACCTACTATTGCTCCAATTTTTTTTATTTCTAATCTTAATTTATTTTAAATCTTCAAAATAGTGACCAGCTTTCATATAAATTTTAAATATGTAAAAAGTTAAGCAATATTTTCGGTATTTTAGTAATAAATGTCACAATTGGTAGGGTTTAAGTTTGCGTGAAAATTTATAAATTATTGATGGGAATATTACGCCACTTATGGGTTTTCATACGAAAAATAAACAACAATAATGCCGAAACAATCATAATAAAATGAACATTTTAACACATCACACCAGTTTTACTTGTTATTACTAAAAATACAGATAATATCCTATAATTTTTTACATGTGGTTGATTACAGTTTGTATGAAAATTGGTTAGGTTAGCTTAGTGACGGGTATTGGAAAAATTTCGTTCGGAAATGAAAAATAAATAAATAATAGTTTTCCAATATTTTCTGATATTTTTCCTAATTTAAAATCTCTTGCATTCTTCTGTATCTCTCATGTATTTACAAACAATAAGTCCGTTAATGGTGGATTTTCTTTAGCAAATGATTGATTGTTTAAACATTATGATTATTGGACAATAACAGGTTGATGATTAGTGAATCTATGTTACTATACACCTGTCATTTTTGTAACTATAGTGCTATTTGAATATACTCGTATAAGTTTTATTTAATTTTGTCAAAATTTTCCAGTATACAATTCTTCCAATATTTTTTCATTTATTTATTTTTCTGAATAATAAATTCAAAAAATTTAATGATTTGAAAAATTTCACAAAATTATCCATCACTAGGTTATGATTTACCTTAAAAATTAATTTACAAAATTCACATTTGACATTAGCAAATTTCTAAGCGAAACCTGTAGCCTAAAAGCTTAACCAATTTTAAAGAACAAGGTGTCGTTAGATTCGTCATGATCCCTAGAGTATCATAGAATATAACTAAATGATCAAGTCACTTAACAATTCATATTATGATCCATGCAGATTCATGCTAGAAATGCAGGTAAAATAACTTTCATATGAATTGCTAACGCGGCTTGAAATATTTCTTAGAGAAGATGACTCTCTGCGTACGTACATTAACGTATTACTAAGAATTTAATATACGTATAATTCTGTCCCATTACATTACAAAAGAAATAAAAGCAATTATGTATAAAATTGATTGATATTGTAGTTTTATTTATAAATTACCTGAGATAGTATAAGCTCCATCATGAGATCCTCACCATCACATACCATTCTAGCAATCACATAAACGAATAACAAACCCAAAGTACAAATGACATGGCTAAATAGAAGTATGGGCGACTGCCCTAGCAATGTATAAACATTGTACTTAGTAATATGTAATGCTGAATAGCTCGATATTGATATTTCGTGTGTAAAAAGTTTCAGGAACTTTTCATACCGTTACAATCCTGAAAATAAAATCGTAGAAACTCCTATGTCCAGTGGTATATAAAACTTCAATTAGAATATTTTGATATGAACTTTTAGGTAGGCGTTAGCATAGACACTTCAAGAATTAGGTAAAAAAAAGATTTTGCTGGGAAATTCACCCTACACGTACATATTACACGCACTGATTAAACAAGGATTAGGTTGTCGTAAATAAAACTACAACTATCACATTTATTTATTATGTGGGTACATGCATTATTTATAAACGGAGAAACATAACGTAACTGCTGACACCTCTGGGAAACAGGCGCGTGACGTATATTTTTGTATGAGTTTATTAATAAGGTTTTGAGTGTACGCATCCTTAAAAGTAGGTTTCTTGTCCACATTTTTCATAAAACCGAACATCGTATAATTCCACTTGTCAAAGACGCTGCACGCAAAAAACCGGAAAGGAGAATTGAAAACTTTTAATTTTTTGATTAGTTCACGAAAGTCCTAGGGAAATAATAAATACGTCATAATTAATGAAGCGATATTTAATTATTACCAGCTAGTGAGAAATTTCTATACATGCTAAGGGCAGCTGTTTAGCCATGTCATTTTGCCTTCATAATTATTAGGCTTACAATTTATTAGTCAAATTAAAAAATGTCAAGTGTCAAAAAATGGGTAATATACACCGTGTAACGGTTAAGTGTAGTCATATTTTAAGGGCTTGTTCTACCCATCAATACGAACAACTTTTACTATGGGGGCAACTTCGAAATCGCGAAAAAAAAATGAGCTGTTCCATAGGAAATTTCAATAACCTCCCGATGCAATGTATGAAACAGCTGATTTTTTTTTCGCGATTTCGAAGTTGCCCCCATAGTAAAAGTTGTTCGTATTGATGGGTAGAACAAGCCCTTAAAATATGACTACACTTAACCGTTACACCCTGTATATTTATATAAAATAGGTATTTTTTTACTTTCACTAATAAATTGGAAGCCTAATAATTATGAAGGAATTATTTGTACTTTGGGTTTGTTACTCTTAAAACTTACTTTAAACAAAACACTTGTTGTCTACTTTAATTATTATATTTGACGACCTGTTTGGTGTAGTGGTTAGCAACTCTGGCCACTATACCAAAAGGTTGCGGGTTCGAATCCCGCTAAGGGCATATGTTTGTGTGATGAATACGGACATTTGTACCCGAGTTATGGATGTTTTCATTTATAATAAGTATTTATTTACAAAATGTATTTATGTAGTATATCAACCATCAAAACTCTCAAACTCAAAGCATTTTATTTCAACGTAAGATACATGATATCATTTGTTGAATGTCAATTTAAATCTATTGGAAATAAAAATAGGGCTAAGCATTTTTCGGTCAGTCAGTATGTCCAAGCTACCACCGCTTCGGAAAGGGAAATCATCTGTGGGAAAAGAAGCGGCGCAAGAAACCCACAGGATCATTTTCTTTTCTTTTCTTTTTTTTATATATAAAAGTATACAACTAATACAATTTTATAATTTTTGGGAGCTGGGCGAAGTAATCTTCTGTCATCATCTGTATCCACAACATAAGCCTATAGTTGCTTACTGTGGAACTAGATGGCGCTGTGTGTATGTCTAAGGCTATTTTATTTATTTATTTTATATTTAGTTAATATGAATATATTTTCTTTTTTTAATACTACTTATTATAAAAATAATAGGTAGGAAAAACAAACACCGAACCTTGCCGCGAAAAGTATCGCTGCAGCACTCAAATTGTAGGCGGTTCGTTTTTTTGTGTTCGTGCACACGTGATCAGTTCAGTGTATACATATATTAGGATCTTAAAAGTAGTTGCTGATTTCCTATGCCCACCTCCAGGTTCCATCATCATATCCTGGATATCATCTACGTTCAGACTACTTGTCAAGGCAAAATCAAACTCGGTTTTGTTGGTGGTAGGGCATTTTAAATGTCCGCCTGGCTAGCTACCACCATTTTATCTAAATCTGCCGCCAAGCAGCAATGTTAATAGCATTGTTATGTTCCGGTTGTCAGAGATAAGATAGCCAGTCCCCCAAATATGTTGGAGTTTCCGGGTCAGTACGCTTCCACCTTCGACCTCATCTTCACTTCAAAAAATCAAACTCCACGGGGCGTTATTATTGAATTTCGGTAGCCACATTCCGGCTCCATCATCACATCATCGATACCGAATACCATAATTTTGCATTGTTATACCTATCTACCTAAGCATACAAAATATCAGCTCGATCTCGAAGTGGGTCAAAATTTACTTGCACAATTTGAACTAAACCAATAAACTAAGTATAAAGAAGTTGAACAAAACCCTTCAAAAACTGCCCCTTTTTATCAATAATTTTAAATTCTTATTCTGTATTACAAAAAAATATCCAATGAAGGCGCCACTAGATGGAATAAGCCCTCTTAAGTAAACACTATAGGTAGTATGAAGAAATAAGAAGAACCTACTTATTTACTTCTAATAATAAATAAGCTTATAAAATTAAAATTAATAAAATTAAATATAAGAACATTTTATTTTATGTCACACGTAAGCAACATTAGTTCATTGCACACGTTCATAAAACGCAAGGCATAAAATCAATTTGACAAATGAATGAAAATAAGCAATCTGACACACAAAGACAAAGTAAGCATAAACAATTGTAACGAAGCCATCACCACTACTCCACACACATGAAGAACTTGAGCATGAATCAACACAGCAATGTATGTAATATAGAACGGATATCACAAGAAGTTGACGGGAAAACTTGAAATCACAGTGGGGGAACAGCAGTTCAAAACAGTCGCGCGCGCGCCTCGGTTCGTCCCTGACGTGAAGTTATCGCGTTTTCGCGCCAAAACGTGTAAAACTTTCCGAAAAATTACTCGAACGTCAATCTCGAAAAGTTTTCACGCCCTTCTCTAAAGGAGTTTGTGTATTTGTTTGTAGATTCAAAGGAGTTTAGTGTACTATGTGATTTACAGTGTTTTTGTTATGTTTGGTGGCGCAATCGGCGATAAACCGATAAGTCATAAAGGTGGGTTATTAGTTAAGGTGGACAATGGCGTTTTGTTGTAATTTAGATAAAATTCCAATCGCTTGTGCGCAGTTAACGATAATACTATGTTTTTCCTCAACTACCGGCGGTAATTGACGGATTGATTATAAAATGGACGGATGATTATACCTACCTACCTCTATACTCCGTCGGCCCAAGGTACCTGACAGATTATAACCATCGATTCCAATGCCCATTTAGAGAAGAAAACGTTCTGTAAAATTTTCCGAAAAAACCTTAATTTTCGAGATATAAAAATTATTTATGTAAATTCAAATGTTGGAAAATCTCTAGGGTAACAAACCCTCTAGCGAACAACGTATGTACAAACGCGGAACCTGATACTGCGAAGTCTCCTTGTTTCATTTGGTACCTAACAATAAAAAGGTTCCCTTTTTTTTTTTCTTTTTTTTTTTTACGCACCACGGGTTGTACTTGACCTCAATCACACCTGATATTAAGTGAAGATGAGGTCGAAGGTGGAAGCATACTGACCCGACAACCCCAACGCATTTAATTGGAGTAGTCTTATCTTTGACAACCCGAACACGACAATGCTATTAACATTGCTGCTTGGCGGCAGATTTAGATAAGATGGTGGTAGCTAACCAGGCGGACATTTAAAATGCCCTATCACCAACCAAACCGAGTACTTAAACATGTACCCCGCTGGGGATCGAACCCGAGACCTCCGAATCGTAAACTCAATGTTGTTTACATTGAGCCACGGAGGCGGATTCCTTTTTGAGAAAAAAGTGTACATGTCTAATGTAATTTCTAAGGTATTGTTCACAAGAAAGTATCAGAATTAAATAATTTATTTTGTTCCGAAAAATAAAAAAGTGTAACGGAATTGGACATTATGTTCATATAACTTTATAAACTCAGAAAACCATAAACACGTGCTTAAAGTTTGTTGGATACCCCCAGGCCCACGGTGTATAAAATGTATAGGTACCTACTTAAGTAGTCGTTATTCCAAGTGGAGTACCTAGTCCGAGAGATTGGGATGAACTAGCATTTTGTATGTTCCATTAATTGTTTTTAGGAAAAATCACAAATAGTGAAATACATAATGTAGGTATTTAAATACAAGCTGAATTGCAAAGGGTTACCTACTAACTATAGAACAATTACTTGGATGACAATACGACTTGGACTTGAGACTTGTTAGCTACGAAATTTAAAATATATATTAAATTTATAAAACAATTATTCTAATTACATTATACCTACTTAATGACTTAAAAGAGCAACCCTCGAGTTTCTTGCTCCTTCTCAAAGGATAACAACGTTGTGAATGAGCAGTAAAAAAATTTAAAATATTGACAAATTCAAGTGATACTTTTTGTGTCGTATGAAAATTGTTCTACCACCAACCAAACCGTGTAGCAAACATATACCTAGTACCTGGCAATCGAACTGGCGATCTTCGTTTTGTAACATTGTGTTGTTTACACTGAGACACGGAGGGCAGTTCATACATAGCGCCGCTTTACGTACGACAATATCGCGGAACCTACATAAAATATACCTACATAATACTTGTCGGAATTATGCGATGGCTTTGGTGTTGACATGTAGGTTTCTACCTAAATGATTGTAAAGTCAACAGTTTGCGTGGCCCACGACCGACTTTTTGTAGGACCGATAAACGGCTGATTTTTTTCGTCAATACTTTTATCACCGCTATTGTGACCGATTTTTTGTAGGACGTTGGCGTTGTAACATTGCAATCAGTAGGTACGTTCCATTTTTTTCCTAAAAAAAATCGGTTACCGATTATCGGTCGTGGGCGGGCAGCCGTGTTAATTCATATCCGATTTTAATACTGAGATCACTTAGGGTCTTAGTGACTTACAGATTTCGTTTTCCTTTTAGCTTTCGTAATTCGTTTGCTATGAATTGTGACAGAGGTCACACAAATCGAATGATTAGACAAACGGAATTATTACCTGTTATTGTAAAATTTGCTATGAAATTTTGGATTACTACAAGGTCAGTTTACTTAGCTTATAGTGCTAAATGTTTTACTTACCTACAAGTAAGGTATTTAGGAGCACTCTGTTCACAGTCGTATCGCTTTTCGTTTTCGAGCAAAGTTAAAAGCAATGTCTAGCACAGTGCCGTGCTTCGGAGCCATTTTGATTGTTTCAACCACAGCAGCATATGCAGCAATATACAGGGTGACTTTGAATTCGTGTAATTCCCACTAACTGCTGACGCCACTACGAACAACTTTCCCCAAAGAACTATAGTCGAATTCGATCAAAAAAATTTCGATTACCCGAACGAAACAAACCATTTGAAACCACCTTTAGTATGGAAGTCCTTTTTCGGCTGATGACTCCACTTCTGGTTAAGAACAACTTTTCAAAAGGTGGTTTCGGAATGGTTTGTATTGTATTGTATGTGTATGTGGCTGTTGCAGGTCATCGGAGACCTGTATCACTGCGACCGTTGCCGATCTATTGTGATCGCCACTAACCTACAGTTCGTTGCTCAGGTTTGCCTCTTTGAGGAATTGGATAATTTTCCTGGCACCGATGGTTTTTATCTCATCCGGGTGTAATAAGTGGCTGCCCAGGTGGATATTGCGTTTACGCATTAGCGGGCCACATTCACACAGCAGATGTGCAGGTGTTTCCTCTGCGAGGAGGCAAAAATGGAATGGTTGGGAATGGTTTACTTTGTATGGACAATCGAAAAATATTTGATCGAATTCGGCTATGGTTCAATCAAAGTGGAAAGTAATCATGGGTTCTATTACATAATTTCATCGTTATTGTCGGTTACGTTCTGACATGAGATTGGTTGACTCATCGCTCGCTCGGCAATTTGATGGTTTCTCATTGGTCAACGTAATCGATAACGATAGCGATGAAGTTACGTAATCTAAGGGCTGGACTGGAGTCGTAAACGGGAATTACAGGAATTAAATTTCAACCTGAATAAGTCTATGATTTATAGCATTGCGGAACAGAGGCGATTCGCCAGGTTATCGACAATGTGGACCCAATTGAAGTCCCTTAGGCCTAGGCATAGTTGATTTAGTAAAAGCACTAAGTGACAAACAAAGTCATTGTTTTTTTTTTTTTTTTTTTTTTTTTATGCATAACGGGTTGGTACTTGACCTCAATCACACCTGATGTTAAGTGAAGATGAGGTCGAAGATGGAAGCGTACTGACCCGGAAACCCTAACACATTTGGGGGACTGGCTATCTTATCTCTGACAACCGGAATACGACAATGCTATTAACATTGCAGCTTGGCGGCAGATTTAGATAAGATGGTGGTAGCTAGCCAGGCGGACATTTTAAAATGCCCTACCACCAACCAAACCGAGTACTTAAACATGTACCCCGCTGGGGATCGAACCCGCGACCTCCGAATCGTAAACCCAATGTTGTTTACATTGAGCCACGGAGGCGGTTAAAAAAAATTGTAATATCTCTATCTACTTCTGTATTGCAGGTACCTACTATAAGTATATATTCTCACATTAGAACTGCGCGACCTTGTCAGTGACTTGTGACGGCAGACCGGCAAATGAATTAGCCTGGCTTCACTCATTGTTTGAACAAACTCTTGTATTTATCACTATGGCAGGTAAAGTTAGGTATTTTAAGAATGATTACTCTGACCATCTCACGTGATGGAAAGTGACAATGTGAAGACGAAGCACGCGATCTCAATATGAACGAAAAGGGCGTGAATAAGGAGGTAACTGCTGATAGAGGTGATTGGAAAAAAAGACTATTGAGAAACTAGCGAAAAAGCTTGCTTCTGCAGCGTATGCAGTCAAAAAAATCAGAAATTTAACAGACGTTCATACCGCAAGACTGGTTTACTTTAGCTATTTCCACAGTTTGATGTCATATGGCATATTGTTGTGGGGAAACGCTGCTGACATACATATCATTTTTGTTCTGCAGAAACGTGCTATTCGTGCCATTTATAAATTAGGACCTAGAGTGTCTCTTAAGGAAATTAATATCTTAACAAAGGCATCTCAATACATTTATGAGAATTTGTTATATGCAAAAAAAATATAACCTTATTCGCTAAAAATAGTGATAGGCACAATGTTAATACAAGGAATAAGAACCAGTTATCTGTTTATGTTAGCCGACTTCACAAAGTTAGTAAATCCTTCAAAGGGCAATGTATACGCTTTTATAATAAGGTTCCAGTAGACATTCAAAATTTGCCTTTAAATAAATTTAAAGCAATCATAAAACAGAAATTATTAACAAAAGGCTATTATAAAATCACTGACTATTTGAATGATAAGCAAGCATGTACATAACTGTCTTATTTATTATTCATATAATTATCAAATCGCAACCAATAATCAGTTTAAAAGAGCAACCTTAGAGTTTCTTGCTCGTTCTTCTCTGGGGAGTCAGCTTTGTGAATGAGCAGTAAATTTAAAATTTAAATGTAATATTAATAGTGACGTTTTCAAGTGATAATTTTATCCTATGAAATAAAATATTTTGATTTGATTTGAGACGTACTACGCCGACCCGAAATAAATTGGGACCAGGACAAGGTGATGGTGATGAAGAAATACGGTCATCACAGTCTTGGGATAGTTTTATTAGTACGAGCCTTCTTTAATGTCTTGTTACACTAATATACAGCTTATATTTACCTATGAAATTGGCGTTTTGTATGAAGAATTTCATTAAGACTGTTTTCTCCATACAAACATTTTTGTTTTTTTTTTTGGGAACGGCAAATCCAAATTTAGCTAGTGTGTATTATCGGATAACATTAAGTTAAGTATAGGCAGCGTTAATTTTTAAAAGTAACCGCTTTATAAAAGTTTCAGCGAATCTAAGAAATGATTATGGGGAGCACATGAAAAGAGCTCTGTTAAAATTTTTTTTATTATGTGATTTAACCCAGAAATTAAAAAATATTTCATGTGAAACCTTGTAATAATATTCCATTTTCCAAATAAAAAAACAAATTTTGATATAGCTTTGAAAATCGCAGTAATTGGTACATATGATTAAGGAAGAAAAAAAACTCCAATTTCATAGGTAAAGACCCAATACGTAGTCGCACAAACGTCACGGGCGTAGCCCAGAGAATTAGTAAGTCGAAGTGGCAGTGGGCAGGGCACATAGCTCGAAGAACTGATAGCCGGTGGGGCATTACAGTTCTCGAGTGGAGACCACGCACCGGCAAGCGCAGCGTAGGACGTCCACTCACAAAGTGGACAGACGATCTGAATACCTGATTAAGGTCAGCCAAGGATAGCCAAAATAAAGTACGATCGAAATGTTTATTTGGACCAGGCATTGTTATCATTGAAATAGTCATGGATTTTATATAGTTAACATACCGAACATTCGCACTAAGCGGTTCGACTCTTCATTCATAATGCGAACAGCCAAGGCATGGAACTACCTTCCGGCGTCAGTCTTTGCTGAATCCTACAACCTTGGGGTCTTCAAGAGCAGGGTGAATAGGCATCTACTGAGATCGCGTGCTTCATCTTCGGCCACATCGTCCCTTCCCATCAGGTGAGATTGTGGTCAAATACGTATCCAGTTAACCATAAAAAAAATGTACAATTTGGCGACCTTATCACTAAAAGCATATAAAGGAGTATAAATAATACTGTGAAGATAAAGATGTATTTATTTAGTGCAAGTGTACTTACGTGTTATTCGCAAAGGATGAGAATCATTACCGTACACGTGCCAAAGTCAGGTGTCGTGCGTTGTTTATCTCTGTTTATTTTAAAATCCGTATTTGAGACGACGCATCATGGCGCAGTCTCATTCGCTATAAGCAATGGCTGGCTCGGTCAGTGTTTAGATGGGCGAATAACAGGACCATTTTAATACGAGTATTTTTTATGCACAACGGGTTGGTACTTGACCTCAATCACACCTGATGTTAAGTGAAGATGAGGTCGACAACCGGAACACAACAATGCTATTAACATTGCTGCTTGGCGGCAGATTTAGATAAGATGGTGGTAGCTAGCCAGGCGGACATTTAAAATGCCCTACCACCAACCAACCAACCAACCAAGTATTTGCGTATTTCGGATATTTTGTTATCCAAGCACAATACTTTTTAAAAAATTGTGTGCCATAAAGTGTTGCATTCAGTGTGCGTAGTGTAAGTTTTGTCTCGTTTTTAACTTTACCATCGCGTTCGCGTTTACGAAAAAAGTCCCTATGAAAAAAATCGTTTTGCAAACTATCCGCTACAGGCGCTGCACATTTCTTCTTCATACAAATCGTCACGTAAACGTGAACGCGGTAGTAAATTTAAGTCGAAGCAAAACTCACACTCCGCCCTCTGATAGCTATTGAAAGTTATGAGAAAATTACTGCGTATAATAATTGGAAGAAAAACAATGAAACGCTTTGACATTGAAACCAAATAATTATGCTTCTTTTTTAGCATTTTAAAATTCATACATAATTTTGCAATATAAAATTAAAATTCTTTCGAAAAAAACATCAAATTGACGTCATTAAAGCGTAAGGTGGGTGCTGTACTAAAAGTGAAGCGATTAGTAGCGATCAACATTTCCCTCTAACTGTTAAATATGCCCGAAGTTATTTATTGTGAGTAATATGCCCATAGCCTGAAGCGTAGGTGGTTCAGCGGTTAAGACGTTGTTTACCAATTCCCAGGCAGGCCATGTACCAATCAGTTTTTAAATTTGATTTAATCACTTATGTGCATTTATCCGACTGCTCTTGAACGGTGAAGGAAAACATCGTGAGGAAACTTGCATGCCTGAGAAATAAAAATTCAAAGGCGTGTGAAGTCCCCAACCCGCATTGTACCAGCGTGGTGGACTATGGCCTATACATCATACGAGGGAATGCCTATATCCCCGCAGTGGGATGTTTACGAGCTGATGATGATGATGTAGGTATTTATTATGCATGTAACAAAATATTTTTTTTGTACGAAAAATAAAATATTTTACTTGTGTTTCAGGCTTATACATTTGATGATACTATCTGTTTGCGCCTCATTTGGTTTCTAAGGGGTATACACGTTGTATAGATATCCTACCACAATCCTGCAACTGACAGTAAATAAGGAGTAATGCACACGAGCAAGACAAATATAGACAAAATTCTGGGATTACAGTAAGCAGTAACGACTACGATAGCCTTTATACTTTCAAAATTTTACCTTTGTATCAACAGACTGTTCTCGATACTTCTATAAAACCCCCGCAAAATAATGAACCATCTGGGTTTTGTTTAAATCTTCATGTGATACTCATTGGCATTACGCAGATTAAATATTATGCAGATTTAAACTACAATACAGTAAGTTGTAAGCATATTAGTGTAAGGAAAAGAGTAGTAACCTAAGTACGTGTGTGTAAGTGAGATTCGTAACTTAATTATCAATGTTCCGCAACTTTATTACTGTAACCTACTTGGGTTATATTCATAATTTATATAATACTAGCTTTCCGCCCGCGGCTTCGCCTGCGTAGAACAACTTTATCGCGGAAATTTGTTTATCCCGCTGGAACTACTCACTTTATCGAGATAAAAATATCCTATATCTCTATACAATACCACTTTTCTGAAACTGTATTTTCTTATCTGTTGTGCAATAAAGTGTATTTGTATTGTATTGTACAGGGTATATTCTACCTCTATATCAAATTTCATCCAAATCCGTCCATTCGTTTCGCCGTGATTGAGCAACAAACAAACAAACATCGAAACTTTCGTATTTACAATATTAGTTAGATTAATCAGTCTCGTGTAACCTAATGTTACTTAAATATTAATTTACCTATAAAAGGAAAATTTAGAAAACCTACGGGAAAGCAAATGAAAAGCCAAATGTCGTCGAAACGGCTTAACCAACTTCCACCAAATATACCTGAGTACATACATATGCCCCAAGTTTAATTAAAGACTATGATATCATCCAAATACACTAAAGCTAAACTGTGTTAAAAGCTAAATATCTTGGAAGCTGCTTAACCGATTTCCATCAAACATGGCGAATAACCTGTGCCCCTGCTTAGTCTTTAATACAAAAACGCATTCAAATCGGACCACACGTTACTGAGATACATCCGGACAAAACTTGACACACACACGCACACACAAACCGTCACACACTCCGTCAAACACAAAACACCCTTCGGTTAACGATGGGGGTTTCACCAATAAACACATTAGTAATACTCTTATATTTTGCCCACAATAGCAGATTTTTAAGAAATTATCGGGAATGCATCCGATTGAAACAGTTGAAAAATGAAAAGGTACGACATTGGAACCTTCAAGAAACGAGCCTACACCTTCCTCAAAGGCCGGCAACGCATCTGTGACCCTTTTGGTGTTGCGGGTGTCCATGGGCGGCGGTGATTGCTTTCCATCAGGTGGCCCGCATGCTCGTTTGCCGCCCTCTGATATAAAAAAAAAAAAGGTTTAAGTAGATGTAAGTACTTGCTTAAATAGGCGAGCCTCAATCATTAAGTAAAACAACAGCAGATTGGTACCTAATTATTTATTTATAGGAGAATTCCAGCGTCACATAGCTTAGCATAGCATTAGCTATTTAGTGGAAAACCAACTTAACTATAATATTATGTAAATGATATAAACATAACCACACATAACTAAGTAGGTATAGGTGACTAGTCTTTCTTGAGATAAACAATGGTTAAAACTATTGTTCTGATTCTCATTATACTGATAACCTTGAACTGTGCCAGGCAGGGTTGGCACTTTGAGACTAGTTTTAATTAGTTTCGTCTAGATTTAGTATTGTATCTTTATACCTCCAGTAACAATAGTAACAGCCTATGAAATCATGAAGAATGAAAATACTGTAGAAACTCTGTGTAAGAAGGGTTATTACAGGATAGATGATTATTTAGGCGATAAGGAGGTCTGGTGTTAGCTGGTCGTTATGTTAATTGCTATCGTTTTGTAATATGTTATATAAAATGTAATATTATTGTAAAGATGGAAACAAATTGAAAAGATGTGTTGTTGCGGAGTTTCTTGTCGCTTCTTCTCCTCACCATAACACCTTGCGAAGCGATGTAGTTTAAAAAAAAAATAACATGTTGACTTTCAATAAGTGATATTTTTGTATCCTACATTGAATAAAATATTTTTGATTTTTTGATTTTGAATAGAATTAATGCAGTGGAAATAAGATCATCGGTGTCAATATGAGTAAAACGAAAGTTATGTAATTTGTAAGAGGAGTATGAATGACGGATTGCAGTATTTTGACGGATGGAGAAAAAGTGGAGTAAGTTTTTTTTTTTTTTTTTATATGAGAGGGCGGCCAACGAGCATGCGGGTCACCTGATGGAAAGCAATCACCGCCGCCCATGGACACCCGCAACACCAAAACGGTCACAGATGCGTTGCCGGCCTTTGACGAAGGTGTAGGCTCGTTTCTTGAAGGTTCCAATGTCGTACTCGTTTGTGTATTTGGGTTCACTGTTTACAAAGGCTGGAAAATGTGAGAAGGACATCGAAAGATGAGTATATGTCGGAAATCAGGTGTGTAGTGTATTGATAACCTTACCTTATTTCGGTGTTTAACCGTAGCGTAATGGTTTACTGCAACATAAACGCATATCGCTTAGTCAGCGCCGATACCAATGCAATAGGCTTGTGATTAATTAAACGGCTTTGTTCGTGCAACATCACAATAGACAACGAGTCTTATTTACGGAACCCTCGGTCCTCGCCCTAACCACCAGTAAAATACCACAATGAAATGGAGCACTGTATGCCTTTATGAGGAGCCAGAATGTGTCCAAAAAAGGTCGTCTGGCTGTTTATGGCGGGGTGCTAGTTCCAACACTGATTTACGGGAGTGAATGCTGGGTGTGGCAGAAGAAGGATGAACATAGAATTAATGCAGTGGAAATGAGATCATTGAGAAGTATGAGTGGGGTGATTTTGAAAAATAGAATCAGGAATAGTGTAATTAGGGAGTTAAGCAGTGTGAATGAAGATATAGTGACAAAGATTGAAAAAGGTATGCTAAGATGGTTTGGACATGTGGAGAGGATGAATGAAAGAAGATCTACGAAATAGATATACGAAGCGAATGTTGATGGTAGTGTTGGTAAGGGAAGACCACGACGAACGTACCATGATCAAATCGGGGACGTCTTAAAGAAAGGCTAAGTCAAGAGTATCCTAAACCGACGAGCATGTATGAACAACCATGAGAGTGAATGAAGCAAAAGAGGTGTGTCAGGATCGTAGCAAGTGGAAGTCTGTGATCTCTGCCTACCCCTACGGGAAACAGGCGTGACTATAATATGTATGTATGTATACAATCATTTCGAACCAAGAAACGACTTCGGCAAATTGTACACAAAGGACATAATATTAATATAAAGCATAATACAGCGTTGAACTGTACTGAAAAGGTGGCACTTTGAGACTAGATTTAATTAGTTTCATCTTAATACTTTTTAGGTACAAAATAAATTTAAGAATATTTGACGGCACTCGAGAAGCCTAAAAGTCTACTAACTTTTTAAATCTGTGTTTACTTTGTGTGTGCTTTATGTTTATAAATTTTCATTAGAATCAGTTTATTTATTTTCGAAAAAGTTGGACTTGTTACGGAAATGCATTAGTATATACCTACTATATACCTACGACGAATGCCTCGTGCCGGCGCCTTGACCATGGAAATTGCCGAATCCGCGAAATGTGACTAGTGCGCGGCTTTTAATTCAAAAAGACAATTTCGACACACTCGGTACAAGCATCGACCGATGGTCACGTAATTTAAGAAATTAGATTTATATTTTTATTCATATTTTGTATTAATAACTTTGGTACGATTATTAAATTTGTGGGACTTTATCTTGTGGATTTGTCACTTCTTCCCCTCCACTGCTGCCCACACATAATTGGCGCAGTCGGAGTTGAGCTGTAGAGTCATAGCGAATCGCCGCAAAAGACTTTTCTACGGTCGAACCTACAACTGGACAGCTGCTGTGAGGTGAAGAATTATTGAAGCTAAAGGAAGCTATCCAGACATCGATAGAACCATGCAATTAATACTGTAAGTACGCATATCTTATTTGTTGCTATTTCCTTCCTTCAAAATTTTCCACCCGAAGTCCCACCTTTCTAGGGTTGATACCCTAGGAAATTCTAGGCTTACTCATCGCATCGCGCAGAGGGACGCTTATAGAAATTTAAGTACGGTAGAGGAAGCAGAAGAGAACCTTTTTCTCAATATGACTACTGTGGATATTGATACTATTCACAAAGTGTTACGAAATGTTCCCGAATTCGACGGGAATCCAAATGTTTTAATACGATTTTTAAAGTTGTGTGATCAGTTAGTACATTCTTATGTTAATCCAGAGCCCGGAAATGAATTGAATAATTTGTCCTTGTTGAACGGAATTTTAAATAAAATAACGGGTCGTGCCGCCCGCACTTTAGCCACTAATGGTATACCGTCTAATTGGGAAAGTATCAGAAATGCCTTAATTAATAATTTTAGTGATCAAAGGGATGAATCCGCCCTATACACGGATCTCTCTCTTTTAACTCAAAATTCAGACACACCGCAAGTTTTTTATGAACGTGTACAAAATCTTTTAACTACGATAATGACGTATGTTGAACTCCACGAAACGGTGCCCACTACCATCGAAGCAAAACGCTCGTTATATAAAAAACTTGCATTACAATCGTACTTGAGAGGTTTACGTGAGCCTTTAGGGTCCCGTATTAGGTGCATGCGCCCATCAACTCTAGAAGATGCTCTCCAATTTGCACAAGAAGAGATGAACGTAATGTATCTTCAGAATAAAAATTATCCCTCTCAAAATAAATTATATTTTTCGAACCCACCCCCGGTCAGACCTCTACATCCAAATAGGGTACCCTCCCAAATACATCCCTTTGCTACCCAAGCGCGTAACCAATATATCGGACAGAACCCATTTGTTGCTCAGTTGAACCCAACCCACCCACCACGTCAGCGGACACCGGTAAATAGTTTTCATATTCCAATTCCTTTTAACTCTATACCTACCTATCAACGCCCATCTCATACACAAGAAATGTTTCGAGCCCTGCCGAGGTCGGACATGTCAGTTGGATTTAGGATCCCACCCAGAGTACAAAACCCACAAAACTTCCATAACCATGACTATCCCACCCCTATGAGCGGAGTGAGTCATCCCGTCGCGCGTACATTACCGGCAACAAGAGAAACACCTAGGTTACAGAATAACCCACCCGATACCACGCGTTTCAATTCAAGGGAAATGAACATGAACGAGACTTATTACTATGACCCATATTGTTATTATGATTACCCTTACAATCCCGAAAATTACTATCTGTACCCTGACACATCACAGACTAATGATGACTCATTAACAAATGAACATCTGATCGAAACCGACATTGACCAAAATAATGAACCAAATTTTCATTTGACTTCGAAATCCCCTGCCCCAGAATAGAACTTAATATTCAGAATACGCGACAGTTGCCGTATATAGAAATCCAAAATCCACCTCTGAAATTTTTGATAGATACTGGAGCAAACCAATCTTTTATTAGCCCGGAAGCCGTTAATAAATACTTCTCCAATATACTCCTAAATTTTGATCCCTTTATTGTGACAAATATACACGCCTCGACACAAAATCACTATTCCATCAGTATTCCCTGTTTCCCTGAATTATCGGAACATGATCCAATAAAATTATATGTATATAAGTTTCACCATTATTTTGATGGACTCATCGGCTATGATTTATTAAAACAATGGCAAGCAAACATAGACTTATCTAACCATGTCTTAAATACCCGATTCGCCAATAATAAAATACATATGTACGAATCTGGTTATAAAAATCTGTTCGAAAAAATTATTCCAGCACAGTCTTCCCGACTAATTAGAGTGCCGAGTACAATATCCAATGGAGAAATTTACATCCATGAACAGACAATATCCAACTGCAAAATTACAGAATGCGTAAGTAATTCTGAAAATAACGAAACCTATATAGAAGTCACCAATCCTTCCCACAACGACATAACATTTACATTGACCGAACCGATTCACGCGTCGTTATTTAGCGAACAGACTGTACCGATGACACCGCCACAAAATGACGTCAGCGCGCGAACACGAGACGTGTTGTCGCGATTACGGACAGAACACCTAAATTATGAGGAGAAAATGAATCTAATAACTTTATGCAAAAAATATCCCGATATTTTTTATGTAGAGGGAGAACCTTTGACATTTACGAATAAAATTAAACACAACATTAATACCACAGATGAGCTTCCTGTCCACAGTAAAACATATAGATATCCTTACATTCATAAAGACGAAATTCAATGCCAAATAAAAAAAATGCTAGAACAGGGTATAATAAGACCGTCAGAATCCGCCTGGAGCGCCCCCATCTGGATAGTCCCGAAAAAAATGGACGCGTCGGGAAAGCAGAAATGGCGACTTGTCGTGGACTTTAGAAAACTAAATGACAAAACCATTGATGATAAATATCCCATTCCTAATATAGTCGACATTCTGGACAAATTAGGGAAGTGCCAATACTTTAGTACCCTTGATTTGGCCAGCGGATTTTTTCAAGTGGAATTAAACCCCTCCGATATTCACAAAACAGGCTTCTCTGTAGACCATGGACATTATGAATTCCTTCGTATGCCTATGGGTCTCAAAAATTCACCATCCACATTCCAAAGGGTGATGGATAACATCCTAAGAGACCTTCAAAATAAAATTTGTACAGTGTTCCAAGACGATATTTTGGTATTCTCAAGCTCACTCCAAGAGCATGTGGACAATTTAGAAAAAATATTCCAGAGGCTCCGAGATTCGAACTTCAAAATTCAAATGGACAAATCGGAATTTTTAAAGCATGAAACCGCATACTTAGGCCATATCATTACTCCCGAAGGCGTGAAACCAAACCCTGAGAAAATATCTGCCATACTGAATTTCCCTATACCCCAAACTGGCAAACAAATAAAGAGTTTTCTCGGACTATTAGGATATTATCGTCGATTTATCCCAGACTTCTCACGACTAACCAAACCACTCACCTCCTGTTTAAAAAAGGGCGCTAAAATAAAGACTACACACGAATATATAAACTGTTTCGAACATTGCAAGACTCTGCTGACTAATGACCCGATTTTGGTTTATCCCGACTTTAGCAAGGAATTCATACTCACCACAGATGCCTCCAATTTTGCTCTGGGCGCTATACTATCTCAAGGACCCATAGGTAGCGACCGACCAGTTGCTTATGCTAGTAGAACATTAAACGACAGTGAGATTAATTATTCAACCATAGAAAAAGAGCTCCTCGCCATAGATTGGGCTACTAAATACTTTAGACCCTACATTTTTGGTAGAAAATTCAAAATCGTTACGGATCACAAGCCTTTGCAGTGGCTTATGAACGTAAAAGAACCGAGTTCTCGACTTACGAGATGGCGGTTAAGACTATCGGAATACGATTTCACAATAATATACAAGAAGGGAAAAATTAATACAAATGCGGATGCCTTATCTAGAGTTGAAATAAACAATGAACAAATGTCTCTAATCGTGAATCCCTCAGAAATCGTAGATTGTGTATCTTCAACGGTGACTGCACCCTCTCAAAATCCCCGTGAAAGCTCATCAGCTACCTTAACTGCACATAGTAGCGCTGAAAATCCCATACTTGACATTCCTATTCGCGACGATCCTTTAAATAAATATAAAAACCAATTAAAACTAAATATAATTGACCGCAAACCCCGAACCGCTCCGACACTGACAAAGCCATTTCAGTCGTACTCAAAGACCTCAATCGACATTTTCGAAAGAGAATTAGAAAAGGGAATTATCGATGCAATAAAAAATCACGTCAATCCCCGAAATTGTACAGCCCTACTAATACTCCCGACTGAAAAAATGTACAATATAGTTCCTATAATTCAACGGAATTTCAACAGCGCAGGCCTTAAGTTAATATTAGTAAAACATGAAGTAGAAAATGTATCCGAATATTTAAACCAACATTCTATAATAAAAAAATATCACGAAGGGAAAACCAACCACCGCGGTATCAATGAAACGTTCTTATCACTTTCACAGATATATTTCTGGCCAAACATGAAAGAAAGTATTACTAAGTATATTGGTGACTGTATCGTGTGTAATTGTTCCAAATACGATCGTAACCCTGTACGTCCAGAATTCAACATCGTACCCCCGCCTTCTAAACCATTCGAAGTTGTACACGCAGATGTTTTAACTATTGAACAAGAAAAATACTTCACAATCATTGATTCTTTCTCTAAATATGCACAGGCCTATCGTTTGCCCGATGCAACTGCTCCAAACATCGTAAAAAGTCTTTTACAATATAGTACACATCACGGATTTCCCCTCTTATTAAAAACCGATTGTGGCACTGAATTTTGTAACCAAGTGTTCAGTGAATTTTTAAAATTTCATAAAATACGACATAACACGACAATGGCCTATGCACCAAATCAAAACGGAATGATAGAACGTTTCCATAGTACTCTCTTGGAACACCTGCGTATACTGAAAATGAATCATAAGAACGAAATTGCCGTTAACCTCGTCCCTTATGCTCTTATAGCTTACAATAGCTCAATTCACAGTTTGACAAAATGTCGACCATTTGATGTTATTTCCGGACATTTTGACCCTCGAGATCCGATCGACTTACACACGACAGAATTACTATTACAAAACTATGTACAGAACCACCGAAATAAAATGGAAACAGTTTACCGACTCATTCATGACTCATCGACATACGACCGCGAGGCGATTATGAATAGAATTAATCGAAGCCGCGAGCCCGAAATACAATACTCTCAAAACCAAGAAGTTTATATTCGAAACCCTCATGCAACTAGACAAAAATTGGCGCCCCGGTTTGACACCGACAAGGTCATCACTAACCTGCCAATTCACATCTATACCTCCAAGAAGAGGGGACCAGTAGCGAAAGTACGTCTTAAACGACCTACAAAGAGATGAATTTTAATTGTTACAGGTACGTAGCCCTGCAGATAACCCTGATTCGAACACAGGAGATACAATTTGATGATCTACGAAATGGCCCCGGTATCCTTCCATTTAAACTCGGACCTACTAAAATCATATCCCACTTCCACACATTTCTTCAGGACTTAGATATTGGCGGAATCCAGGATCAAATTAATAACCTTAAAGATCAATTGGAGAACACATTAATAAAAACGTCGTCTAAAATAAATTTAGACATATATAAATATCAAATTAAATATTTCTATAAACAGTTAAATAAAATTACTGAACAGATAGATACGCTCTTACCTAGTCGTTCACAAAGAGGACTGATAGATCCTTTAGGCAGTTTAATTAAAGGCATTACGGGTAATCTTGATCATGATGACGCTGTAAAATACGAAAATGCAATTCAGACCCTTACTAAAAACGAACAAAGAATTTCTGATACTTACAATAAACACATTTCTTTGTATAAAGAAATGTCCGCTCAACAGACACAGTTATTGAATAATCTTTCCAAAAATCAACAAAAATTAGAGGAGGCTCTATCAGTTGTCATTAACTTGACAAATTCGGATATGGAGCGAAGTTATAAATTTGCTCACCTTGCTCAATTATTCGTAATGTGTAATGAAAATCTATCAGATTTATCTAACGAAATTACTAGAGTAGAAAATGTTTTAGCTTTTTCCCGAACCAAAACTATGCACCATTCGGTAGTAAATATAAATGATTTAAAAAATATAATTTACAAATTAAAAGAATTGTACCTACCAGAGGAAATCATAGATTTTGACATTAGGTATTATTATGACATTATAAGTTTGGGTTCATACTTTGTAGATAAAAAGGTAGTTTTTGCCCTGAAATTCCCAGTGGTCCTCACCAAATACCATGACCTGTTCAAACTATGTCCTATCCCCAATAAAAATCACCAAGTTATCCTACCACCTTACCCTTTCATAGCAGCAAACTCCAAAGAATATGTGTATATAGAGGCTGAATGCCCGAAGATTAATACGTGGTACCTCTGCGAGCAAAAAATGGGCCATCAAATTCGAAATCAACGAGATTGTATTCATGGAATTATTTATCAACAGGAAATAGATGAAACTTGCCAACCAATCCCTGTCGCATTGTCAAAGGAAGCGCTAATGGAGTTGGATGACCAACACTACATTATTTCATTCCCTAATCCCACAAAAGTGCATTTAGTATGTAATCAAGAGCAGTATAAAGTAATACAAGGAAGTTATCTCGTCCGCGTGCCTCACAATTGCAGAGTTAGAGCGCCGGAGTTCACCATAATCAATATTGATAACAAAATCAAAGGACACGTTGTAGAAATAATGGATATTCGAGCCCCAACTTTCACTGAGAAACTCCCACCGCACTTCAATATGACTTCAATTGACCTCTCCAAATTGCATAACATACAAAAGCAATTAATAATGGAAAAACCGATCGAAATTGAAAAAATAGACTCATCAATGTATCATACCACAATACCGCTATATACATTTGCGCTGATTGGCATATTCGCAAGTATCATTATTTATTTCGTTCGTCGCAGAAATGCAACGTATGTTATCAAGAAAACAAGCGAATGTTCAGCACAAGTGGAATTATCAGATCTAGAAGCAGCACAGCAAAGACGGGCCGCAACATTTGCAGTAGACGTCAGCAAATAGTTGCTCATCTTCAGGAGGGAGGTGTTACGGAAATGCATTAGTATATACCTACTATATACCTACGACGAATGCCTCGTGCCGGCGCCTTGACCATGGAAATTGCCGAATCCGCGAAATGTGACTAGTGCGCGGCTTTTAATTCAAAAAGACAATTTCGACACACTCGGTACAAGCATCGACCGATGGTCACGTAATTTAAGAAATTAGATTTATATTTTTATTCATATTTTGTATTAATAACTTTGGTACGATTATTAAATTTGTGGGACTTTATCTTGTGGATTTGTCACTTCTTCCCCTCCACTGCTGCCCACACATAATTGACTTGTAAGCATGTATGGAATACCGTGGGATAATCATCTTTTTTTTTATGCACAACGGTTGATAATTGACACCTCAATCACACCAGATGTTAAGTGAAGATGAGGTCGAAGGCGGAAGCGTACTGACCCGGAAACCCCAACACATTTGGGGGATTGGCTATCTTATCTCTGACAACCGGAACACGACAATGCTGTTAACATTGTTGCTTGGCGGCAGATTTGGATGAGATTGTGGTAGCTAGCCAGGCGGACATTTAAAATGCCCTACCACCAACCAAACCGAGTACTTATATGTACCCCGCTGGGGATTGAACCTGCGACCTCCAAAACGTAAACCCAATGTTGTTTACATTGAGCCACGGAGGCGGTTTAAGCCCTTGCTCTAGTCCCAATTTATTTGGGGTCGGCGCAGTACGTCTATTCCTTGCAATCTCGTCTATCAGCTGTTACCGCCGTTTTCGTTATCACCCCTTAATGTAAGCAGGCACACAATTCTAAACACGGATGTTTGTTAATTTTGCTTTCAACTTTTTGCTTATGGCAGGTATGAAGATCGTTATGCTTGAAAAACATGAGCCAACGTCCAAAACGTTTTTGTGCGGTTAGTATTAACATTTAGCACGCACGATAATGATTTTGTAAGAGCATGTATTGAGATCCCTGTCCTACAGGATGTTAATGTTCGTTCCTCGTGATCGGGACGCGTACCGATACCACGAGTGTCCTTGGCGGATAGTGCGGGATGAATTTATTGTTGTTTATGATGTTTCCTAGATTGTTAAATATTTTTTTTTTTTCAAATCAAAATATTTTATCTAGTAGAAAACATTATAATTATTTACATAGGCATAAAAAATAAAAACTAAATTAAAACTATAAGGCAAAGACGTCATCCAGAGCTCCCGATTGCGGTATGGACCCTAACACACTGGCTGTATTACCTCTCTGAACAGCCAGACTGAGACGTTGAGCGAGGCATGCGCCAGCCCGTAAATCGCACGAGGTCAGCACCATACTGGTCGAGAGACCGTGGACGAAATTCCTGGTGACAGAAGACCACGGTCCCATCGTTTCTACTGCAAGCGCCACAAATTCATGGCTACCCAATAGGGATGAGTACTTGCGGCGCTTGAGCAGCTGCATGTGCTTCCTCTGCCGCAGCTCTGGTCCTCGAAGAGGTTTTGGGGATGTGAGAGGGTGCCAAAGTATCGACGCAAGTAGCGTCCCATATCAAGGTTCGCCCTAGTGACCATGACACTAATGTCGCCCCATCCGGCCTCTTGCCATCATCCCTGGATAAGCCGCAGGGCTCCAAAGACGCGGGAACACCAGCAGTAGCAAGCGCTCGACGTATTAAATCATTGATGGTGCCATGGCGGTAAATACGCCCGCGCCAGTTAAATATTTACTACAAATATTTGTTAAAGGTGTTAAATTAAATTCAAAATATTGAATATCATTATGTAACTGTTTATTGTTTGAGAGCTATGTAACAACTGTTTTTCTGGGTCGCGCGACTTGGCTTCGCCGCGACGGCCTCCAGTTTTTCTTTTTCAGTATTTGTTTTTTGTATAATTTGGGTTACATACGCAGGTCGTCTCGGTCAAAGTACACATTTTGTACATGCTTGTACAGATTTATACCCGACTTCCCCAGGCCAGGAAGGATATTATAGTACCTATACACGTAGACATATATTACTGCGTAGGTATGTACCGGCATCTTCGTCGTTATCAAATGCTGATTTATATTGTAAAAAAATGCATCACTTACCTGCCACAGTGGTCACAAAACATATGAGTATCTTTTAAATAACAAACATAAGTAAGTAAAAACTCGTAAAACACATACATATATATTTCTTGCACTTTTTTTTTTTTTTTTTTCCGTTTTATTCTCCTCTAGGAGAAGGCAAAGGGATCTAAGCCTACGCAGCCATGTCTTATTTCTCTTATTTCTTCAGTTTATAAGTCAGTCTCAGTCAAAGCAAGTAATTCGTCGTATACTTGGCGTATACAGAGTCTAGTCACGGTCAAGTCATTCTTTAGTAAAGTGGCAGAATGCTTTACAAAAGATTTTTGGCGGCTTCTTGTGGGTACCCGAAAGCTTCGTTACGCACTTTAATTTACATTTCCCTTCACTTGTACACTATCACTAACTTTTGCTGCACAATATTCTGCCATTATGTATTAAGCTTCAAAAGTTAGAATGCACAAATTATAAGAATTATAAAGAAAAATGCAACTTCACTTGCCGAGATCCCGCCAAAAAGCCCCGATAAGAGCACAGACTAAAAAAAAAATTGTTGTGCGAGATGGTTTTGGCGCATTTATTCTCCGCAGTCTTATTAGTTCTCGAGAATTCTAAGAGATGGCGCTGTTTTATCTACTAAGAAAAGTGCGAAAAATTTATTCGCGCGACCATAATCTATAGCATATAAAATGAGTATAAGTATTGATATAAGTACATAATTACTTGAAAGATAGAGATGCCTGGCTTCATAAGTGTAATTTGTATCTGAGAACGCCACTATACTGCAGCAACATCTTACTTTTAAATATATGACTGTCCCCTTACAGCAGCTAGGTACCATAGTTATAAAGAAATTAGCAATTTCCATTTACAACAGCTAGTTATTATGAAGATTGACAATACAAGAGACATTATATTTTTTATCCCGTTATAGTGAGTACCTAGTTCCCGCGAGATAAACAAATTAAACATATCCGCGACAAGCTAGTAGGTAATTTATATTTTGTAGTAGCTGAAGTGGTTCGCAATATCCATTCCTCACCATAAAACTACAAAGACCTAACGTGACGTTTCGATTCATCGCATGCGACAATACAGTCGTGCGACCATACGACGTCGCTCAAATCATTACGATGATTCGCAATGACGCCTGTCGCTTCGACATGCGAACAACATCTGTCCCAGTATAATCTTATGAAGAAAAATTGTTGAAACTCGCTATGTACCTAACCATCTAAAATGGTAAACAATTTTTTGTCCGTATCACACATCAGTGTGATCTCATCAAAGAACATGGCAAAGACAGCCGTCTCGAAACGAGTGATTGGTCAGTGTACGTGTCAATCAAATAGAATAATTTTTTTTTTTTTTAAATACAAGGTAGGTACTTACACATTATTAAATAGTTTTTTTTTTACCCAAACATTCACAGGTAAAAAATTCCATCTAGCGCATCTCCTCGAGGCGGCATTGTGCCCAACACGCAAGCGGCGTTCCCGCGTTGAATAGCGAGACTTATTCTCTGAGCCAGGAAGCCGCCCGCTCTGCGGTCACCAGAAGCCTCGATGAGACCCGCCGACAGGTCTTGGACCAGGCGTTTTGTCTCAGGGCCCCAGGGTCCGTCAAATCAGGGTCAATCATATTGAATATTTATGATATTTAATTTTTGGTCGAGTCAAACGTTATCCGAACAAAACGTTTGTTTAAAATTGAAAAATGATTATAATTACAGGATGAATGTGAATTCGTGTAATTTCCATTAACTGGTGACGCCGATTACGAACAAATGTCCCCCAGGAACCATAGTAAAATTCGATTACCCATCCATACCATACTGAAACCACATTTAATCAAATCAAATCAAAAATGTTTTATTTTGTAGGTACACAGGGTACACCTAAAATAGTCAGATTTTACATTTTTAAAGCTACTGCTTATTCAAAAGGCAATTTTCCCCTGAGAAGAACAAGCAAGAAATTCGAGAGGTTGCTCTTTTTTTTAAAAAGAAAAAGTTTTTTGTATTACAAAATTATTAATTATTATTTTATATTATCACATTTCATTATTAATTGTGAAATAAACTGGTTATGCGAACGGGCTGGTTATATTTATGAATGTTTTCATCTAAATAATCTAATATTTAATAATATGCTTTCTTAATAAGTTTCTGTTTTATAGTATCTTTAAATTTATATTAAAAGGAAGATTTGTATATCAACAGGAACCTTATTCAAAATAACCCTTTGAATGAATTACTGACTTTGCGGAGGCGACTTATGTGATCTTTATATTTCTTGTATTGACATCATGTTTATCACTATTTTTCCTAAATGATGCTATATTTTTTTTTACATATATTAGATTTTCAATAATGTACTGTGACGAAAAGGTTAGAATATTATAACTCTTTACATATCTCTTGCTCTGTAAGTAGTCACTTACTTCCCTGAATGCCGGGGTGTATGGATATCATTACAGCATAGGTTTCAAAACCTAACATGTAGGTAATGTTAGCATTACAGCATAGGTATCGATTATTTACTCGAATCGGAATCGACACAATTTATCTTAGAATTTATGAAGATTTTATTTTAAATATCGAACTATTTGTTTCGCAGTCACATCGTATGTTAGTTGAAATCGATTTAAAAATCAAACTGGCCAGCACGATTTGACGCGCTTGCGTGCCATAATTTTAATTAAATACACATGTTTCTCTTTAATAAATGTTCATAGAAACCTGCTTTCTTGTTTTTACTTACCTCACAATCGATATGTAAAGCAGAGTGTTTATCTCGGGTGTAAGCATCAATTGCATACTCGGGCTAATTAGCCAAAAACCTCGTATGCAATTGATGTCATACAGCCCTTGTCTAAGTGACACTGCAGGTCTCAATTGATAATATGCGCGAACGGCGAACGTAATATGGAGATCCAACAATTTTCAGCTATGGTTCCTATTGGAAAGTTAGTCGTATCAGGAGTGGAAGCACCAGTAAACATGAATTACAGGAATTAAGTTTCACCCTGTATATCATTCAGATAGAATATTACTGGGTTAAAAGCTAAATATATTCGAAACTCCATTTATTTGGGGAACTGGTTGTCTTAACACTGACAACCGGAATACAACAATATTTTCGGACACTTACACCAACCATCTAGTCCCAAACTGAGTAAAGCTTGTACTATGGATACTAGATAACGGATAAACATAGGTATATAAATATTTATATAAACATCCGTAATAAATAAATATCCTTAGACATACACGCAGCGCCATCTAGTTCCACAGTAAGCAACTATAGGCTTGTGTTGTGGATACCAGATGGTTGATACACTACGTTAATACATTTTTTTTGTAAATAAATACTTATTATAAATGTAAACATCCATAACTCGGGTACAAATGTCCGTATTCATCACACAAACATATGCCCCTATAGCGGTATTCGAACCCGCAACCTTTTGGTTTAGTGATTAGAGTTGCTAACCACTACACCAAACAGGTCGTCTAAATAAAATAAATAAATTTGTATGGAGAAACAATTTTATGAGAAAACAAAATATCCTTTGTGTTCCTCTAATAACCCACAGCAATATAGAATATTATTACTGCGGGTTATATTTTGTTGACGTGGTCTAAAAAATGGTAGCAAAAAATTATTTGAAATTGATTTAGGTAGGATCTTCATATTTTTTTCCCACCACACAAAAAGCCGGAGCGATCCGCGAAGGTCGCTGAGGCTTCCATCCGTAACAACTCTAACCTTATTATAGTAATTGGTGGATAAATTGCGTCATGTTTGATTGTCTGCGTGTTTGTGTGTCGTGTAAACAGCGGGACAGAAACTAGATAGAATAGAAGAAATAATAATAGAAAATTTTTTTTTAAGGAGGCTTATTTTACAGACGCCATGTTGGATTTTTAGAATAAAATGTGCACTGTGCGGGAATCAAGACGAATCTAACGACACGTAAAAATCCATCAAACCGTTTAGGCTACAGGACAACACACACACACACACACACACACACACACACACACACACACACACACACACACACACACACACACACACACACCCACACACACACACACATACACACACACACACACACACACACACACACACACACACACACACACACACACACACACACACACACACACACACACACACACACACACACACACACAATCCATATTCTGTCCAATCCTGTCCTGTCCAAATATATATCCATATTCTGACGTATTTATCTAAAATACTATTACGTAATTATTATTTTGTACATTTTTGTACTACATTTATACGTACACTAAACCGACTATAATTATTTATTATTATGCTGCTCATTACTGTACCTGACATGGCGTCCGTGCGTCACTGGGCATTTGGGGGCACTGAAAACCAGCGCCGTGATTCGTCACAGCATGAGCTGAGTGCTAACCCATTTGTGCACGCCGTAACACGTGACAGCAATGTGGGGATGTTCTTCACAATTGTATTTCTATTTACTACTTCTATGTTTTTGTATTGTGTTGTGGCGTTCATAATAAACTATTCTTATTCTAAGTATATCTGTAAAACATTAAACTCTTTCCTGAACAGTCAAATGTAAAGATTTACGCTGGAAAGTGACGTCTGGTTTCTCTTATAGTTAAATATTTTATTATTATCTTACACAAGAGAGTCGCGCGGGAAAGTCAGGCGGAAATGTTTTTTATCGTCGTCTGCCGACGGAAGGTCGAGGCGAGGTCGGCAGCGAGGCGTCGCCCGTCCGTAACGGATAAGGCTGAATGCTGAAAACCTTTGCCTGAAAACAAATAAAAATTAAAATTATTCGAGTGCGCGAGTAAAATTACGCGAGTGACGTTCTATTTCTTTTTGAACAATATTTACTATACAATACCTGATAAACAATAACTGTGTTACAGACAGGCTTTTTGGCGGGTGATGTTGTGTTTTTGTTTTTATTTCTTGAAATTTGTGCATTGTGGTGTACAAATGAAGGGAAGTGTCCCACAAGAAGCCGCCGAAATCTTCCGTAAAGCATTCTGCCACTTTACTGAAGAATGAATTGACCGTGACTAGACTAAATGACTTGCTTACTGAGACTGAATTGATTAAACTGGAGAAACAAAAGAAATAATACATGGCTGTATGGGCTTAGCACACTCTGCCTTCTCCGAGACAACAATGTCTTCCCCATTTATTTTGTACGACCAATTGTTTTCTAGAATTATATAGGGTTTAAAATTGTGCTGGATTAAATGTATATGTATCTAGTAATATATACTATGTAACAATGCCACTAGGACACCACGAGTGCACGGCTGTGATATCTAATCTGTGATAATGTGCCAATATCCGTCTAATCAATACAAAAGTACTCAGTACCAACCTACATTTCTCCAGTTCATACAGGGCAGTACAAGTACCTTGTAATACTTCCAGTTTCGTCAACAACTATAACTAAATTTCATCAAAATCGGTTCAACAAAAGAAATTGCCTGTTAATCCAGGTCTTAATCTGTCTACCAATCAAATTTTCATCCAAATCCGTCTAGCCGTTTAGGCGTTAACCTTTAGGCGGACGCTGGCACCGATCGGTGCCAAAAAAACTTTTATACCGACAACACTCGCGGACACCGATCGGTGCCAACGGACACCCGACTTTCAACTCTCAATTGTAATGATTATAGAGTTCCAATTCCTTTGGACTGTGTTTGAACTTGTTCTCTATTAAATTCCGCATCCAATAATGTGCGCCATGTCATGTTAGCTATGATATTCTCTTTGGGTGGGAGTGTAGGCATAGAATTCCTACTACTGTTTTTTATTAGAACAGGCTTAGGAACCTGCCATAGAGCTTCCAATTCTCCTAACCATTTATTGA
Source organism: Oegoconia quadripuncta (assembly GCA_949316235.1). Lineage (NCBI taxonomy): Eukaryota > Metazoa > Arthropoda > Insecta > Lepidoptera > Autostichidae > Oegoconia > Oegoconia quadripuncta. Next base: position 1,919,466 of record OX438741.1, on the reverse strand, counting down.
ATTACCCGTTTTTTTAAGAGGTAACAAACATACACACATACAAATTTTTTTATTTATAATATTAGTTAGATTAGCTTTAAAGCTTCTCGAGTGTTGGTCAGAGCAACATTTTTGATTAATTCTATACCAGCTTCCCCCCGCGGCTTCCCCTAACATAATAACTTTATCGCGGAAATTTGTTTATTACAAGGGTACTACACACTTTATCGGGATAAATACTATCCTATGTTTAAATCCAGGGTATATTCTACCTATATACCAAATTTCATCTAAATCCGTTCATCCGTTTCGCCGTGATTAAGAAACAAACAAATAAACAAACATTCAAACTTTCGCATGTATCAAAATCAAAAATATTTTATTTCGTAAGTTCTAAAAATAACATTTGGTATCGTCATGACATACAGTTATCGCTCATTCACTAGGCAGTCTCCCCAGAGAAGAACGAGCAAGAAACCCCAGGGTTGCTCTTTTTAAATAAGTCAATACAAATACAATTTGAAATACTTAATGGTTAAATTTATGATTCGACAATGAAAAATATGAATAGAATATACTGGATAATGCCGAGCGGTTCATATATAACACCTTTCCTTTTTTTTTATATTATTAACATTTTAATTTCAAATAGTTTACAATAGAAATAACATAATATTTACATAATTACAAAAAATGTATCGCGTCCAGCTCTCCCCCCTTGGGCATTGTCCCCAACACACTGGCTGCATTGCCCCGCTGAATAGCTAGGCTTAATCTTTGAGCGAAAAAAGAGCCCGCCCTTATATCACCTGATGCCACAATTAGCTTATCAGACACCGCCTTTACGAAGTTTTTGGTGTCTGAAGACCAGGGGCCCACAGTCTCGAAGGCAAGTGCCGCAAACTCATAATTAGCAGATAGAAATGCGTATTTGCGGCACTTTACTTTACACACCTTTCCTATAATATTAATGTTGAAAAATGGAGCTCATTATGGGAGCTGTCACCCAATAAACAAGGCTAATACGCTTCCTACTTATCCATCGCGACACGCTCTCTCCGCGAGCCAGCAACACAAATTAACAAACACACAACACGTTTTCCTGTGTGAACCGACTACGAATGGCTTCCCATAACACTGTCGCCATAACAACGTCATGATGTTATGATTTGAAAACAATAGCGTGCTATCAGTTAGGTTTAATACAATGGCTTCCTTCGATTGGAAGAATATCGCTTTGGATGTACAACAGTGTTTTTATAGAGTGAATCGGTTCAAGTGGTTAGTATTGCCCACATCCTACAATCGGTGACCTATTTTTTGTCGGCAAGAAATTGAGAGAAAGAAAGAAAAAGTATTTATTGCCAACAAATACAGAAAATTTTGTAGGTTTTTGTAAATGTACTTATTTGTGGCAAAGGGATTGGGCGTCAGCATTTGCTGCCAATATGTCGTATGGCGATTGACAGCGCTGGTTTTCAGCGCAACCCCTCTCTCATTTAGGTTTTTAAAATAAAACCACAAGTCAGGCGCGTTCCCACATACACTTATGTGTGAGAAAATTAAACTGTTTTAAAATGCAACAGATGCTGAAGCGTCAACTTAAGGTCAGATCAGTCTTGAGTACGGTTTATTAATTTATAGGGCCCTAGATAGCAATATTGAAAAGCACACGTCCTCTGCATAACTCTGTCAAAAAAATCGGTAATAAAAGTCCTGAAAAAATAGATCTGACGTTGACGGGCAGAGCGAAGACCTCGCATTTTGTATTTGAAAAAAAAAATTGTAAACATTTGAATTTGATCTTGTAAATTACTTGTTCAAAATGAAACATCTTTCACCGAAAACCAAAAAGCCACACATAATATCTCCCTATATTTTTTATCCCTTTAGGCAAAGGGCAAAGAACCGTACAGGCCGTCCTTAACTAATTTTCGTCAATTTGTCTGCGTCATTATAAAATATTCCCGAAGCATTTTTGAAGTTTTAATGTTTAGCGCCCGAGGCACAGACTTCTACAGCCAGAAAAAAATCCCATAAAGCCTTTCTCGAATCCCGTCTGCCGTACATGGGATGCCATAAAAATGCAGGAAGCGGCACGAACGTACATACATTTTGTCCGTACACGAGTATAGCGTGCGTCATGCACGATCAAGTTTATTCCTAGGGCTGCTACTGTCGTTTTATATAGGTACCTGTTATACAAAATTTGTTTTTTTTTTTTTTTTTTTTTTACCAATGCATAACGGGTTGGTACTTGACCTCAATCGCACCTGATGTTAAGTGAAGATGAGGTCGAAGGTCGAAGCGTACTGACCCGGAAACCCCAACACATTTGGGGGACTGGCTATCTTATCTCTGACAACCGGAACACAACAATGCTATTAACATTGCTGCTTGGCGGCAGATGCAGATCAGAAAATCTAATGTATGTCAAAAAATATAGCATCATTTAGGAGAAATAGTGATAAACATGATGTCAATACAAGAAATAAAGATAAACTTGCAGGTCACATAAGTCGCCTCCGCAAAGTCAGTAATTCATTCAAAGGGTTATGTATACGCTTTTTCAATAAGGTTCCTGTTGATATACAAAATCTTCCTTTCAATAAATTTTAAGATACTACCTATAAAACAGAAACTTATTAACAAAACATATTATAAAATATCAGACTATTTAGACGATAATCATCCCTGGACATAATCAGATCGTTCGCATGCCAGGCTATTTCACAATTAATAATTGAAAAATACAACTAACTTTGCTATGTTTATTTCTCTTTTTCATTTTTTACCTTTTTAGGTGAAAATAATTTCGAGGGCCGCTCGCTACCCGAGACTCGCTACAGGTTAAGCTGACTATGCGTATGAGAATGAGGGTTCCAGTAACACGTGACGCCAGACTGCTCACTTAAAGTATTGGATTCTAGTGGAACTATTTTTCCTTTGGGCACTATTCGGCAATATATTAATATATTAATAATGAAATATAAAAACCTTTTTGTAATATAAAAACCTTTATGTATAATCAAAGGCTTATTTTAAAAGAGCAACCCTTCGAGTTTCTTGCGTGTTCTTCTCAGGGGACAATTGCATTTTGAAGAAGCAGTAACTTAAAAAATGTAAAATTGACTATTTTAAGTGTACTCTGTGTACCTACAAAATAAAACATTTTTGATTTTGACTTTGACAATTCTCCGTGTGTCAATATAAAGTTTTACCCAAGAGAATTTCCGCCTCGTTAGGATTTGCCATGGTTGATTTGGATAACCTTGAATAGACTTCGGACCCAGGTCGGCCGATGCTATGTAGAGGAAACAAGCGAAGTGCAAGTGTGCGAAGTGCGAGTTTTGTCTCGTTTTTAACTTTACCATCGCGTTCACGTTTACGCAAAAAGTATCTATGAAAAAAAAATCGTTTTGCAAACTATCCGCTAGAGGCGCTGCACATTTCTTCATACAATTCGTCACGTAAACGTGAACGCGGTAGTAAAGTTAAGTCGAAACAAAACTCACACTCCGCACTCAGATGTGAGTGCGGTGCTTCCCCGCAAACTATGTCCTATATTCTTATATGCCCAGCGTGGCCAGACACCTCCACGCTTAGACCAATATACAATGCTAATGCTATGAATTTACGTGCCTAATCACAGGGCTCCAAAAATTTTACACGTTTACTGGTACCCGCAACCTGTCTCCCTTTTTTTATGCACAACGGGTTGGTACTTGACCTCAAAAACACCTGATGTTAAGTGAAGATGAGGTCGAAGGTGGAAGCGTACTGACGTGTTATTCGCAAAGGATGAGAATCATTACCGTACACGTGCCAAAGTCAGGTGTCGTGCGTTGTTTATCTCTGTTTATTTTAAAATCCGTATTTGAGACGACGCATCATGGCGCAGTCTCATTCGCTATAAGCCAGTGTTTCCCAAACTTCTCGGGACCGAGACCCATCTACAAGAAAGTTTAAAGTTCGCGGCCCACCTTGTATCATGAAGACAAAAAAGCAGCGGTATGTTGCTGCCGCAGCATTTACGCGTTTATTCTTATCGTAAGTTCACCACCATACCATCATCATCAGCCTACTGACGTTCACTGCTGGACAACGACGACGAACGAACGAGTAAAATGAAAATTGAACGAGTACGACAATCGTCCTATAGTTTCAGGACCCATCTAAAATCTACCCGCGACCCACCAGTGGGTCGCGACCCACACTTTGGGAAATACTGCTATAAGCAATGGCTGGCTCGGTCAGTGTTTAGATGGGTGAATAACAGGACCATTTTAATACGAGTATTTTTTATGCACAACGGGTTGGTACTTGACCTCAATCACACCTGATGTTAAGTGAAGATGAGGTCGAAGGTGGAAGCGTACTGACCCGGAAACCCCAAACCATTTGGAGGACTGGTTATCTTATCTCTGACAACCGGAACACAACAGTGCTATTAACATTGCTGCTTGGCGGCAAAATTAGATAAGATGGTGGTAGTTAGCCAGGCGGACATTTAAAATGCCCTACCACCAACCAAACCGAGTACTTAAACATGGTAACTTATCTTTTTGCGCGCCAAAACCATACAGGAGTTGCTAAATAGTTAATACCTAGATTTCTTAGTATTCAAGTTTTGATTATTTTTACTTTTAGACAGTTTACTATAATGCCAACAAAATATAGATACACTTTCAAAGACCATCGCGTGCCAGCCCTTCACACTCCACTTGCCTGCACGAATTCATCGCCATCACCCGTCCCACTCTACCTCACTTGCAAACACACCTTTCGTCTCGTTCCCACCTAACTGTGGACGGCAGACAGTTAACTGACAACGAACTGGTGATCGATGCGTGTTGTTAAAGGGGTGATTAGCAACAATAGGTTAATTTTAACCGGACTATAGAGAGGCGGTCTCACGCTAATCTGACAGTGGTTTTACAAGTAGTTCAGTAACAATCCGAGAGCCAATCTGCGGTCTACTACCACGTTTGCAAATATTTTCGATCGCACTAACAATACAAAGAACCGGTTTATCATTAGGGGCTGTAAAAAGTATGATGAGCTTTATGGTCACACACACATTCTGAAATATGGGCCCTGGTTTCGCTGTTCAGGCTATAGGCCTTCCCTCATATATGCGGGAGTATGGGCCATAGTCCACCACGCTGGCCCAATGCTGGTTGGGGACTTCACATGCCTTTGATTTTTATTTCTCAGGCATGCAGGTTTCCTCGATGTTTCCCTTCACCGTTTAAGAGCAATAACCCACCACCGTCCCATGGCCCTACCACCTCTCAGTATACGGGCTTTCCCCACGCACACTTTCTTGTCACTACAAATTATTTATCTATATCCTGTCCCTTGGTTCATTCTCCCGTCTGGGCTGAACATCCACAGCTTACGGCACTTGGCGCCGGGCTGCTCTCTACTATTACAGTCGAGCCTGCATTATTAGAAAAGTTAGTTACATCCGGCTGCGGTGGCTGCGCTTCCAGAGCTCTTCGTCTACCATGCCATACTCTGGCAAACTACCGGAGCCGTGCGAAGTTCGCCTCGGACCGCACAAGTGAACCGTTTAAGAGCAGTCGGATAAAGGCACATAATTAGATTAAATTTTACATTGGACGTACCTATATGATGTAAATTGGAAGCCCACGTCTTAACCGCTGAGCTGCCGACGACGCTCTAAATTGGAGTATTTCTCGATAAATAAATAATATACTTAATTGATCATTATTTTTTTGGATAATGATGTTATAGCTTAGTAAGGTAGTTCAAAGTGGCTCGAAAGATGGCGCTAACAGATGGGGCCTCTTATTTCTTACATTTTAATTTAATTTCTATATTGTCCAGAGCCACGTAAAGCATATAAAAAATGTTAGCCAACGGAAAGTCGCCCATACTTTCTTTGGTGGCAGCAACTACTCTACAGGGGGGGGGACTGAAAATCAGCAACACTGCTGAGTCCCTACCCATTCATCACAATACTGTGGTTCTCGATTCTATGTACGCTTGTGTTTTCTTTTTTGTGATAAATAAATACCTTTTATTTAATTTATTTATATATTTCGCAGTAGATATAATATGTAATATATTTAGTGTAAGTTTATTATTTGGTTATCATTTCTTTTTATTTGTTTTATTATTCGTTGTAGGATTTTTTTCTTTTGCTCTCAATTTGATGCTAAACCCCAAATTTACTTACTTTCCTTTTTCAAAGCTCAGGTTGCCTGGAAGAGATCTCTTAAAGAGATAAGAACACCTTTGCACGTGACCTATTGTTTGTACTCTGTTATTGTAATTAAAGAATGTAATCATTATTAGTTTACAAACATACAAAGTCAATATAGAAAGTGTGGATGAAATTAACACCACGCCACGTGTTGGCATTGAAGTAGCAGAGCCACTAACCGCGACTTTGAACCAAATAACAGACTGGTTAACGCAATTGATAACCGCAACGTTTAGAAGTTAATTAGTTTTGTGTTTGTCAAAATAACGTTCACTTCACTTTTTTAACTTAATGACAACTACTACTTTGTATTAATTCTGCCAAATACTGGTGTTTGAAGAGACTAGCGTATGTTTAGCCAAAGAACGGTATTCACTGACACACTCCGTATCTAAAACAAACAGAACAACACAAGGACGATCACAATTTGTTAGTTGTTATAGTTTTATATTGTTAATTGTAATAAATTTAGATAAAATAGGAATAATAAGGGAGTTTATTGTTTAATGGTAAATTTTTGTTTAGTAAATTGACACGGACAGTACAGTGAAGTACATGAGGGTTTACTTTATGTATGAATGACTAGCTCCAGCCCGCGGCTTCGTCGTTGTGGATTAACTTTATCACGGAAACTACTTACTTACTCTGTGTAAGTAAATAGTTTGTGTAATAAAGCATTTTCGACTTTGACTTTGACTCATAAAACGTATTTCTTCTCTATGCAGCCCACTTTATAACGCAGAAAATGTCTGCCACACAACAATAGGCATACAATTGAATAGCTAATGTAAACATTACGCTTTTCTTGTAAGTCGGTTAAACACAAGAATTCATGAGCTCCACCTTAGCAAGGAAAACTAAAAGGAAAATCTGATGGAACACTATGACCCCGACACGACCTCTATCAACCTCGCTAATTGCCTACAAACGACATTGAGATGTACAAATAGGTACCTACGCTCGTCAAAACCTTCATTATATTCTGTATGATACCTGATCGTGATACAAATAATTTGTTAATTTAATCATCATCTTATTTAAGAGCCATGCTGATGGGATAAAGGGTTTATTTGTATATTACAGAAACATACAAAAATATTCGACGCAACAATAATTCTGCTTGGTGTTATTCTTACGAAATGTAGCCTTATTTCACAGTAATAAAAACTAAAATTAAGTACAACTGTTACAACTTATAATAGAGTTGTATGTGTATCTGTACCACAAATGGGCCATCGCTCAGTGTGGATCCTCACCTATAGCGGTAAGACACTGATTTTCAGCTAGTGCCCTGCGAGAGAAAGCGAGGGTAGGGCACTAGTGCAAAAATTTTCAATAACAACCATAAGTGTGTATTCTATGAAGATCATGTTGTACGGTGGTGTATAGCAATTGTATGGATCATAATTTATTTATTTATTTATTTCCAAACTTACAACTATCTTTACAGCCTAATGCGATAGTGCAGTGAAGCTTTACTTACAGTAGTTTATTTCATTTATTGTTATTATTTGTTAGAAATTGCAATTTAAAATTACAATCTGTAACAAATAATAACAAGAGCTATATTTGTGAATTCACTCAGAGTACAACTGAAGAGTTTTTTTTTTTTTTTTTTTTTTTTTTTTTTGTAGACTGGAACTCGCTGATAGTCCTAAGGACTTTTTCAGCTTAACCGGGCGGTGGGGACCCTGACTGCATGCAACAGGACGAAAAGTAGATGCTTGCAACCGACGCCTAAGGGTGCCCACGCAGGGCTCGAACCTCGGCTTAGGGCGTTGCATGGGGGAATTTAGAGACTTGATTACCATCGCTTCGTAATGTGTATAGTCAGAGAGAAGAAACGACGCAAGAAACTCTCCGACACACAATTTTGAATTTGGAAAAAGCTAATTGTAGTGTGCTATACATAGGTATGTTTAGTGACAAACAGTGAAAGGCCTAGGCGACCTTAGTCGTACTAAAAATCGCGGTGACTCTAGGGTGTGACAAAGACGCGGATCTATACTCACCGGCGAGTATAGAGTGTCGTTTGTAGTGTGAACATGTTTACGGTGGGTGAACGCCTAAGTGGCGTTCGCGTTGAAATTTGAGATTGAGGCGATCAATCTCGAGTGGTTGATAGCGACAGCCAGCCGATCTTCCGGCTTGCCGTCGGTGGCCCTGAGCTGTCGGGCGAGCTCCGCGATTTCGGCAGCGTTGAGAGTTTCGGCAGCGTTGAACAACTGAAGAGGTCTATCTCCTCCGCAATAACGTTTAAAGTGCGGAATGCGCGCGTGAGAGGTGCCTTAGCGAGCAAGTTAGTCCGGCCGCGCGGGTCCACCAGCAGCCGCGGCCGCCTCCGCCGCCACACAACCCGTCGGGGACGTACATACCTACTAGAGACAATATTTCTGGATTGTGGATTTTACCTCTCATTATTTTAAAGATATATGATGTCAGTGATAAGTCCCTTCTTACTCTGATAATGATTTTATCTCTCTGCTCTCCGCTTTCCTATTGGCGTCCTGATACGACACCACGTTCAACTTCTCTTTTTATGAGGAAACGCTGCCAGCGTTTTGGGTACCTTGCCTCGCGGTCCCAATTTACATTTGTTCTAGTTTTAATTAAAATTCCATCCCTCTATTTGTTAATGTTTTTAAATAAATAAATTATGTTCTGATTAACATTTTGTTACGTTTACAAATGACATTATGTATCTTACTGGTTACATTTGGTTGGTGGTAGGGCATTTTAAAATGTCCGCCTGGCTAGCTACCACCATCTTATCCAAATCTGCCGCCAAGCAGCAATGTTAATAGCATTGTTGTGTTCCGGTTGTCAGAGATAAGATGGCCAGTTCCCCAAATGTGTTGGGGTTTCCGGGTCAGTACGCTTCCACCTTCGACCTCATCTTCACTTAACATCAGATGTGATTGAGGTCAAGTACGAACCCGTTGTGCAGAAAAAAAAGTTTTTATTGAAATTCCATCTCTTTATTTGTTACTGTTTTTAAATAAATAATTTTGCTACGTTTACAAATGACATTATGTATCTTAATTCTCTTTTATCTGCTGCATGTCGCTTATTATATTTATTTAATAAGGCACACATATTAGGTACAACCAGGTTCAAGTCGTCACGACTTTTGTCCCAAATGGTGTGATTGGACAGTTCCCAAACATTAAAATTTTCAGAAAATGAAAAAAATAATTATTGCGTTTGTCCTTTAAGTGTTTCCTGAGACTGTCGCACACGCATTCATTGTGTCGCCGAGGTCCTTTCCTGAGTATTTATTTCTGTTTTACTTATACCGGATGAGTTTTATTACCTCAGGAAAAATATAGGGCATTAACAGTAATCAGTATACCCCCAAATCATACAAAAAATATACCTACTAAGAGTAGGTTGGCCTAACGATTCACACAGCGTGACTGGTTGGGAATAATTTCGGAAAGGTCTCCCATTTTTTTTTTTTTTAATTTTTAAGGACACTTACGCCAATCATCTAGTCACCAAACTAAGCGAAGCTTGTGCTATGGAAACTAGATAACGGATAAACATACATAAATATTTGTCACAAATCCATACTGGGCCCGTGGATTAGAGCCCATACCATCTCCCAGTGAGGGGAGACTATGCCCCAACATGTGTTAGGCTGTTGATAATGATGTACCTTGACTCCTGGCTAAAACCTGATGTAGAGTCGGCATGCGATGTGCTGTGGTGACAGGAGGTGACGCAGCCGGTGGCAATAATAATAAATAAATAATAAATATCCTTAGACATACACACAGCGCCATCTAGTTCCACAGTAAGCAACTATAAGCTTGTTTTTTTTTTGTAAATAAATACTTATTATAAATGAAAACATCCATAACTCGGGTACACATGTCCGTATTCATCACACAAACATTTACCCCTCGCGGGATTCGAACCCGCAACCGTTGGTTTCGCTGACAGGGTCTCTATCCACTACACCAATCGGTCGTCGAAATGTCACATGTGTAACTGATTGGGTATAATTTTACAAAGTTCTCCCAACGAGTCACAGTGTTACAGGTTACAGTTGTAACCGTTCTCCGTTGTAACCGACACGTTGGGAACAAGCGATATTAGTAAGTGAAATAAAAGGTAGTTTATATATTTTTTTTAAACCATCATCTAATAAAGCGTGGTCATTTGACGATCGCGATTGTACCTTATTCCGCTTAATTAGGTACATCATGAAATTAAATAAATAAAAAAAAATTTGGAGAAAATATGTAAAAGAAATTACTAGATAAAGTTATTACGCAGGCAAAGCTAGTTTTCTATAAATTCTTTTAGTAGTCGGTTTTAGTTTTTTTTTTAAACTAATATTTTTATTACGTGTCAAAATCACACAGCACAGTAATATGTGTTTCACGTGACCTTTTCTGCCACTGTGGAGTCAAGGGTAATTGTCAAGGTTAAGGTGACATCACGGAATAGATAGAGCCAATTATTCGGTTCGGTCGTTCTAACAATTTCCATTTGACGTCATGTTGGTAGCCATTTTGTTTTTTTTTGGTTTCATTCTCTCCTTTAGGAGAAGGCAAAGGGATCTAGCCCATAAACAGCCATGTCTTATTTCTCTTATTTCTTCAGTTTGTAAGTCAGTCTCAGTCAAAACAAGTAATTCGTCGTATACTTGGCGTATACAGAGTCTAGTCACGGTCAAGTCATTCTTCAGTAAAGTGGCAGAATGCTTTACAAAAGATTTTGGCGGCTTCTTGTGGGAACCCGAAAGCTCCGTTACGCACTTTAATTTACACTTCCCTTCACTTGTACACTATCACTAACGTTTGCTGCACAATATTCTGCCATTATTAAGCTTCAAAAGTTAGAATGCACAAATTATAAGACTTATAAAGAAAAATGCTACTTCACTCGCCGAGTTCCCGCCAAAAAGCCGTAGCCATTTTGTTTGGTGTGGATTCTATATCTTAGGTTAATGGGTTATATAGGTTCGACGTTAGGTTATATACCCTTCGTGTTAGGTTGACATGTATGCTTTTTAAATATTATGTCTTTTGAATGTTATGCTCAACAAAAATTATGCCTTTCATTACTTATGCTTATTAAAATTATGCCTTTCTATGATTATGCCTTACAGGTTTCAGCCATATGATATTATGTGTAATGAAGTTATGCTATAAGGGTTTATTGCAAATGATTATTATGGCGAGTAATATTATGAATTGTCAGTTTATGGTGAAAAACTTTGTTTGTTTGGTGTTTGGTTTGGTTGGTGGTAGGGCATATTAAAATGTCCGCCTGGCTAGCTACCACCATCTTATCTAAATCTGCCGCCAAGCAGCAATGTTAATAGCATTGTTGTGTTCCGGTTGTCAGAGATAAGATAGCCAGTCCCCCAAATGTGTTGGGGTTTCTGGGTTAGTACGCTTCCACCTTCGACCTCATCTTCACTTAACATCAGGTGTGATTGAGGTCAAGTACGAACCCGTCTTGCATAAAAAAAAAAAAAAAACGTTATGCGTTTCAATAGGTAACCGTATGGACCACTATCTGTGCTGCAGTATATGCTGAGTCAGAGCCCTTTTAGTGCACAGTAGGTACAGCCCATCGCTGGGAAAATCTTGTGACGCACACGGTCAATCAGTATATCATGTTTTAATTTATTCTATTTGTTGATTACATAGGGTTTATTGTTGTTGTTCTTCTATTTTGGTTGTATGTACTGTGCAGTAAATAAATGTTTTTATCTATATATCTAAAGGGCTTTAGTGTGCCGCCAAACAGCAATGCTAATAGCTTTATTCCGGTTGTCAGGGATAAGATCCAGTCCTCCAATAAGATGGGATTTCCGGCTAGTACGCTTCCACCTCACCTTCACTTAACATCAGGTGTGATTGAGGTCAAGTATCAACCCGTTGTGCTTAAAAAACAAAGCGCCTATGGTTCGTAGTGAAGACTATTTTATTTAGTCGAGACCTATTATTAGATAGCTATCTCAATTATCGATTTCTTTTGTTTTTTATTCCGTCGTGTTGGCCTCCGAACCTTGTCGGTTGGATGGTCAGCCGTTAGTCACATGTCAGCTCTATACGCGTCGTATAGTTGGATTAGCTCGACCGATCGCCTTGAACCGACCAATGGGGCGCGACCTCGTGGAAAAGCGCGGGAATCAGAGCATGCGTCAATGTTGCGGTTGTGGGACGACACGATGACGTTTTGTGAAGAATAGAATTGACGACATTGATTGGACAAAATGATTACAGGATGAATTTGAATTCGTGTAATTCTCATTATCTGGTGACGTCATTCTTGATTACGAACAACTTCCCCAAGGAGCAATCTGTAATTGCTACTCACAGATTTTAAGGTGATCGGGCCTATGTTTTTATCAGTGGCAGACCGTTATCTCGTCCTATGAAACTTCAAACTTCAAGCATTTATTTCAACGTAAGATACATGATATCATTTGTTGAATGTCAATTTAAATTTATTGAAAAAAAAAAATTATTGCATTTATCTGTCAGTCGGTATGTCCAACCTACTACCGCTTCGGAAAGGGAAATCATCTGTGGGAAAAGAAGCGGCGCAAGAAACCCACAGGATCATTGTTGTCCTTTTTTTAAAATAAAGTATATAACTAATACAATTTTATACTTTTGGGGAGCTGGTCGAACACCAAGCGTGTTTGTCATTCAGGTAGTCACTAATTTTGTAATAACCTTTTTTGCTAACGTTATTTTGACATAATCTTTAAATTTTTTCTCAGTTAGATTAATGATATTCTCAGGTATAAGGTTATAAAAGCGTATACAGTGTCCCACAAATGATGTATTAACTTTACTTAGTCTGAACATAGGGGTAGCTAATTTGTTCTTATATCTCAAATTTAAATTATGCTTGTCACTAATTTTCGGGAACGCAGAAATATTTTTTCGAACGTACATAATATTTTCGTAAATAAACAGTGAAGGAATGTCCCAGAGAGAGTCATGTCAACGCAGATTATAAATTGCTCGTATTGCTCTATATAAATTAGACCTAGACCAGAACATAATGTTAAAGCTAAATATTTTCGAAACTATTAACCGATTTCCATCAAACACGGCTAAGAACGGTGGATAACCTTTTGGTTTAATCTTATATTCATATAAAAAAGTGGAAACCTGCAAGTTTGTATACTTATATGCAATAAAGTGTTCAAGTGTTAAAGGTGGTTTCAGAATGGCTTACTTTGTATGCGTATACAACCAGTAAACAGGAATTACACGAATTAAATTTCACCCTGTATAAGTAGACATACGAAGTTTCATTTCCATACAATCAGAAGTATAGAATAGAAATTTATTTCGCTCGAAATGTGATAACAATAATGATCTTAAATAGGTTAAAATTTACTTCCATTGTGAAATTGGAGTTTTTTTTTTCTTCGTTAATCATATGTACCAATTCCTGCGATTTTCAAAGCTATATCCAAATTTGTATTTTATTTGGAAAATGGAATATTATTTCAAGGTTTCACATGAAATGTTTTTTTAATTTCTGGGCTAAATCACATATTAAAAAAAATTTGAACAGAGCTCTTTTCATGTGCTTCCCGTAATCATTACTTAGATTCGCTGAAACTTTTATAAAGCGGTTACTTTTAAAAATTAACGCTGCCTATACATAACTTAATGTCATCAAAGTTTAGCTAAATTTGGATTTGCCGTTCCCAAAAAAAAATCAAAAATGTTTTATATAGAAAATCTTAATCTTATCTTACTTACTTATAATCTTAATGAAATTCTTCATACAAAACGCCAATTTGATAGGTAAGGACCTAATATAATTAAAAAAAAACAATAGTGTGTAGTAAAGGACTTTCATACAACTTTACAGCAGTAAAGTGACGCTTTCTGATCTCCAACTAGCAAAATTAAGAGGAAATTACAGCGTAGTTGGTAGAAAAAGATTTGAAAGGTATCACGATAGTTGTTGGAGAAAGACCCTCGGTTTTACTGCAAAATGGCAACCCTAGTACCCATAATGAGCATCTTTCTCCCCATTCCACCAATGATACATCACGAGCCACAGACTGTGACCGAGCCGATGCAGTGACCACGGCACGCCACAGTATATATAGTAATGCAGTATGTAAACTCCATATAAACTAGGAGCATGACAATGACTAGGATGAGCAAACGTTTATGTCACGCGATATTGTTACATAGATCTAAAGTTTTGTCATTTTTATTTGGCTTAAAATTACTTAATTTCTTTAGTTTGACTTTTTTTTTATGCACGACGGGTTGCTACTTGACCTCAATCACACCTGATGTTAAGTGAAGATGAGGTCGAAGATGGAAGCGTACGGACCCGGAAACCCCAACACATTTACACCCCAACAATCTTATCTCTGACAACCGGAACACAACAATGCTATTAACATTGCTGCTTGACGGCAGATTTAGATAAGAAGTTGGTAGCTAGCCAGGCGAACATTTTAAAATGCCCTACCACCAACCAAACCGAGTACTTAAACATGTACCCCGCTGGGGATCGAACCCGCCACCTCCGAATCGTAAACCCTATGTTGTTTAAGACGGATCCATGGCGAAACTTGGGTTCCTTGTTGACTCCGGAACGACAAGAATTAAAAATGTTATGCGTGAATGTAGTGATGTGTTAATAATGTAATTTTGTTATAACTGTTGCGTCATTTTTATTTCCTAAGTGAAAAGTGGCGAAATAATTCCTACCAATAACTTATAAATTTAAATCTATTTCATTCACACAAACTAGACCTCGCCCTACCAATTTTAACTATATTTTTTTATTTATTAAAAAAAATACTGCATTACTGCTTCTTTTATGTACACTGTGGTATGTGTTCACTGTCGGTAATGTATGCTGGCTGATGTACAGTCATCGTCATATTGAACGTACAGGAAATCTTATTATGTGTTGATAAGGTATGGAATCGACTGAAGAGTTAGTCATACAGAACGTGTACTAATAACGCTTGTAATTTTCCCATTCACCGACTTTCATCGTGTATGTACTTATAAATGCAATGCATGTCTGTTAGTATGTATACAGGGTGGAAATGTAATTAACTTTTAAATAAATTACACGAATTGTTTACATTATTTTTAGCACGCTTATTAGCGTCAATATTAACCTATTTCTAATTGTCGTATCGACATGAAACTTGGTATTTGAACTACATAGTTCAAATGACAATACTATAATTTGGTATCTTGGAACTGATCTCATGATGGAGCCAGGAGGTGAATAGTGGAAGACTTCAGTGGCTACTGGTAAACTCGACGAAATCAAAAAATGCTTAATTTTGTAGGTACACAGGGTACACTTAAAATAGTCAGATTTTACATTTGCTAAGCTACTGCTTGTTCAAAAGCCAATTTTCCCCTGAGTAGAACAAGCAAGAAACTCGAGAGGTTGCTCTTTAAAAAAAAAAAGGTTTTTATGTTACAAAATATTAATTATTATTTTATATTATAATATTTCATTATTAATTGTGAAATAGCCTGGTTACGCGAACGGGCTGTTCATGTCCATGAATGTTTATCATCTAAATAATCTGATATTTTATAATATATGCTTTCTTAATAAGTTTCTGTTTTACAGTATCTTTAAATTTATTGAAAGGAAGATTTTGTATATCAACAGGAACCTTATTGAAAAAGCGTATACATAATCCTTTAAATGAATTACTGACTTTGCAGACCCGACTTATGTGACCTGCAAGTTTATCTTTATTTCTTGTATTGACATCATGTTTATCCCTATTTTTCCTAAATGATGCTATGACGGAGTTATGAGGAACAGAATAAATGCAGGATGGATGAAATGGCGACAGGTTTCTGGGACTACATGTGACCCACGAATGCCCCTGAAACTCAAGGGCAAAATTTATAAAACCATCATAAGACCTGTCACCATGTATGGATCTGAATGTTGGGCAATGAAAGAAACTGATGAAAGTAGAATGCATGTGGCAGAGATGAGAATGCTAAGATGGATGTGTGGTGTGACTAGAATGGATAAGATCAGGAATGAGTATATCAGAGGAAGTCTAAAAGTGGCGCCAATAACAGAAAAGCTGAGGAGTAATAGGTTAGCATGGTTTGGGCACATTATGAGGAGGGATGAAAGGCACGTAACAAGACGAGTGTTAAGTATGAATGTGGAGGGATACAGAGGTAGAGGAAGACCAAAGAAGGTGTGGGTAGACTGCGGGAGGAATGATATGTGTGTGAAAGGTGTGAGTACGGAGATGACGGCTGATAGAGGAGAGTGGAAGAGGATGACATGTTGTGCCGACCCCACTTAGAGTGGGATAAGGGCAGGAAAATGATGATGCTATGACGGAGTTTGGGCTCATATGATTAGTTTTGGCGAGTCCAATATTGGACAAAATATAATGAACACGATATATATCGTGTTCATTATATTTTTTGCCACTGCGGAGCCATGGGTAATTGTCAAGGTTAAGGTGACATCACGGAAAAGTCCAATATATTGCACTTGGTGTTGAGGGTCTGATGATGGAGCCAGGAAGTGGATGGTTGAACCCTATAGCGTGTTTTTTTATGCATATTTTTATTGTAAATAAGTTACGAATTATGCTCAACGGGTTAACACTTGACCTCAATCACACCTGATGTTAAGTGAAGATGAGGCCGAAAGTGGAAGCGTACTGACCCGGAAACTCCACTCTACTTGAGGGACTGGCTATCTTATATCTGACATCCGGAACACAACAATGTTATTAACATTGCTGTTTGGCGACAGACTTAAATAAGATGGTAGTAGCTAGCCAGGAGGACATTTAAAATGTCCTACCACCAACCAAACTGGGGATCGAACCCTCGACCTCCGATTCGTGAACCCTATGTTGTTCACATTGAGAGGCGGTTAAATTAAATGGGACTGCGAACCTTGATAGACAGGAAGGTCTTACCGTTTCCACCCTGTATACGCAGCCCGTTATTACGAGAAACACTGATCCAACTTTATCACCACTATAGGATTATCTCCACTTCAATATCACAGCAGCGTTATCATCATTATCATGCATAGCTACATGATAATGGTGAGTACAGTTGGCCACGGGCTACTATAAAACTCGTATGAAAATATTTTACTCGATACAAATTTACGTCACGCCTCTTATCTCAAACACACACATACATAAACAACCACACACACACACACATACATAAACACACACACACATACATAAACACACACACACATACATAAATACACACGCACACAAACACATATCTGACCAAGTAACCTCTCATTTTGTATTCACATAAGCACTAACCAAACTAATCCAGGTTTTTTTTCAATTTCAATTAGGCATAAAGTAAAAATCTTCTCCAAAAACTACAAGAATGGAGAGCAGAGTATCCTAACACAAGTTTTAAGAAGCATAACAGGATACTCTCACAATTGTGTACAAGATTGTTATGTTGAATGAAAAATAAATATTTTGATTTTTGATTTTGATTTGATTTTTTTGATATGGTCAGATATGTCCCATACGCGTGTACGTAGGGTGTTCATTATATTTTTTTATATAAATAAATATTCGGTCACTTACACCAATCACCTAGTCCCAAAGCAAAGCTTGTACTATTGATACTAGACAACGTATACGACATATAAACATCCATGTTCGTGTTCATCACACAAACATTTACCCCTCGCGGGATTCGTATGATGAATACAGACATGTGTTCCCGAGGTATTGATTATTTTTTCTAATTTGTATTTATTTACAAAAAAAATGTATTTGTGTAGTTTACCAACCATCTGGTATCCATTACACAAGCCTAGAGACTTACTGTGGACCTAGATGGCGCTGTGTGTATGTGTAAAGATAATTATTTATTTATTTATATTATAACAAACTTTCCCCCTCGCTTAGTCGTTAAATAAAAAATCCTTGTATTAGGTAACTAATAGATACAATAGTTTAACCGCCTCCGTGGCTCAATGTAAACAACATTGGGTTTACGATTCGGAGGTCGCGGGTTCGATCCCCAGCGGGGTACATGTTTAAGTACTCGGTTTGATTGGTGGTAGGGCATTTTAAATGTCCGCCTGGCTAGCTACCACCATCTTATCTAAATCTGCAGCCAAACAGCAATGTTAATAGCATTGTTGTGTTCCGGTTGTCAGAGATAAGATATAGCCAGTCCCCCAAATGTGTTGGGGTTTCCGGGTCAGTACGCTTCCACCTTCGACCTCATCTTCACTTAACATCAGGTGTGATTGAGGTCAAGTACAAACCCGTCGTGCATAAAAAAAAAACTAATTTGAAGTTTTGTCATACTATCATGAACAACATAGTTGAGGCGTGACATTTACGCTTCAATTATTTTATGAATTCTCTAATCCAGTATTTCCCAAAGTGTGGGTCACGACCCACTGGTGGGTCGCGGGTAGATTTTAGATGGGTCCTGAAACTATAGGACGATTGTCGTACTCGTTCAATTTTCATTTTACTCGTTCGTTCGTCGTCGTTGTCCAGCAGTGAACGTCAGTAGGCTGATGATGATGGTATGGTGGTGAACTTACGATAAGAATAAACGCGTAAATGCTGCGGCAGCAACATACCGCTGCTTTTTTGTCTTCATGATACAAGGTGGGCCGCGAACTTTAAACTTTCTTGTAGATGGGTCTCGGTCCCGAGAAGTTTGGGAAACACTGCTCTAATCTATGTATTAGGATTAAGCTACTTGTTTTATGCATGACCAATTGTTAAGCCTTTGCGATACTGAAAGCGGCGCGACTCGGTGCGATATCGCATAGTATTCTTTACCAATAAAACGAAACATCCCTCTCATCTCAACCGCCTGGCCAATGTTAACAACATAGGGTTCACGAATCGGGGGTCATGGATTCGATCCCCAGAGGGGACAAGTTTAGTACTCGGTTTAGTTGGTGGTAGGGCATTTTAAATGTCCGCCAGGCTAGCTACCACCAATCTGCCGCCAAGCAGCAATGTCAGAGATAATATAGCCAGTCCCCCAAATAAGATGGGGTTTCCAGGTCAGTACGTTTTCACCTTCGGTCTCATCTTCACTTAACAACAGTTGTGGTCAAATGCTAACGCGTTTAAAAAATCCCAATTATGATTCATTTTCAAAATTTGATTGTCAGGTACGTCAATTTTCCGATTATCATACCTCCTAATATAACGCGATAACCACAGACATTATATACGATTAGGCAATATGAAGGATCACAATAAAACGAGGATCACCATCGCTCGTACCACGTAAAAAATTTGGCGTTCAAATGCTATCTCGCTTGAGGCAAATATTAATGAATAAATGAATATATACAATACAATACAATGCAACGCAACGCAACACACAACACAACACAATACAATACAAATACTCTTTATTGCGCAAAATAATTAACAATAATATTTAATGATAACAATAGAACACATATAGGCGGTCTTATTTTTAGAAAATATACAGTAGCTATTATTTTTTTTTTAGTAAATTGTTTCAGGAGATCTTAGCATCTTCTACAAGTTCACAGAGTGGTAACTTAAATTTAATATTGTAGGTTTTATAACTACAAAAATAAATACCTATACTATACCTAAAGTAAGCTACAGAATAATCAGAAAACATTTTTATTCTATTACTGACGACGACCGATTGGTGTAGTGGATAGTGACCCTGTCCGAAATCAACGGTTGCGGGTTCGAATCCCGCGAAGGGCAAATGTTTGTGTGAGGAATACGAACATTTATTCCCGAGTCATGGATGTTTATATCAATATTTATGTATGTTTATCCATTATCTAGTATCCATAGTACAAGCCTTGCGTTTTTATGCACAACTGGTTGGTACTTTACCTCAATCACACCTGATGTTAAGTGAAGATGAGGTCGAAGGTGGAAGCGTATTGACCCGGAAACCCCAACATATTTCGGAGACTGGCTATGTTATCTCTGACAACCGGAACACTGCTACTAACATTGCTACTAACATTGCTGCTTGGCGGCAGATTTAGATAAGATGGTGGTAGCTAGCCAGGCGGAAATTTAAAATGACCTACCACCAACCAAACCAAGTACTTAAAGATGTACCCCGCTGGGGATCGAACCCGCGACCTCCGAATCGTAAACCCAATGTTGTTTACATTGAGCCACGGAGGCGGTTGATGATTGGTGTAAGTGTCCGAAATATTTAATTATTATATTATTATTATTTATAACTGATGGGTATTATTATTTATTCTGCAAAAAAATCAGCAACTTTATATTACAGGAAATTGCACCACAAGAATTATGAATTTTTATTGGTCTATATAGATATGATATACTATACATTACTGAAATAAATACCTACTTAACACAGCAATAGCGCAAAAACCATAATAGCTTATCTTTATTAATCTAAAGTTTATTACTTTTGTTTTTAATTCTCAATCTATATAGGTCACAATATCAAATAAATCTCATTAAACATTGATAATTCAATTACACAACAGTGTACAATAAAAAAATATTTCACCATATTCTGATAAAGGGTTTATCGTTCGTTAAACAAAGAGGGTGACATCAGTGTTTACGCGGTAATTAGTCATTATCTAGTGCGTACATCAGTAAACAATTGTTTAACTGGACCATTTTCATTTTTCAGATTTCCACCAATCAACGTTGAGAGCGCGACGTGAATGGTCCTGAAATTGTTATAGTTCGATTCTCGAAATCGACCAATCGTTGTCCAAAGTGCTCAACAAAACCGTATAAGTGTAAAATTGCCGGAAAGGTAAACAAAAAAAGGTGATAAGTGTGTCAAGTTGGAAAATTTTGTGGCATAGTGAAAGTGTCGTTTTCCAAGTGATTTGTGTATTAGTGTATGATGTGTGCAGATTATGGATGAGACCCAGACCATACATAAGACCTGCGTGAAGGTCAACTCGGCGGATGATGAGGAGAAGGACGAGGTCGACTATGACCTGCCGAAGAGGAATCCTTTCATTCGGGTAAGTGTTCCAGAATTCATGATTTAAAAAAAAGTTTTTTTTTATGCACAACAGGTTAGCACTTGACCTCAATCACACCTGATGTTAAGTGAAGATGAAGCCGAAGTTGGAAGTGTATACTGACCCGGAAACCTTATCTCTGACAACCGGAACACAGCAATGCTATTAACATTGCTGTTTGGCGGCAGATTTAGATAAGATGGTGGTAGCTAGCCAGGCGGACATTTAAAATGCCCTATCACCAACCAAAGTGTCTGTTTTTATCAATAATTTGAAATTCTCTAAAATAACCGTAATTAAAGCTATTTTAATTATATTTTTTTGATAATCTTAATTTGTCCAATGAAGGAGTCACTGGACTGAATAAACCCTCTTAATCGGTAACAGCATCAGTATCGGACAGTCAACTTTACTGGGTTATCAGTGAAGCTATCCTCTTGCGTACAATGGCATCAAACCCATGAGTAGGTACGTGCCTCAGAAAACAAACCCGACGCGTTGCAAACACACAGCAAAACAATCATACTATACCGGGTGCCTTAAGAAAAAAAATAGGGCATATTAGGTAAGTGAAATAGAAGTTATTGGCATAGGTAGTTTTTTTTTTTTTTTTCAAAAACTCACGTGACGCCTTCTATTGATATTGATATGCGTTTGGCGGGATTCATAACGTTCCTGTCATACGAAATTTATTTGGAATTGTTCTCCAAGTTTTCTTTATTTTTTTAATTTAATGATGTAATTATGTGGAATAGGCTACAAATGCAAGCGTGAAATGACACTACGTTTTATTATATTTTATGGTTTTTAGGAAAAAAAAAAATAATAAAACCTTTATTGCAGGAACTTGTCCCATATCAATTTACAATTTTTAACCGCCTCCGTGGCTCAAAGTAAACAACATTGGGCTTACGATTCGGAGGTCGCGGGATCGATCCCCAGCGGGGTAGATGTTTAAGTACTCGGTTTGGTTGGTGGTAGGGCATTTTAAATGTCCGCTAATCTAAATCTGCCGCCAAGCAGCAATGTTAATAGCATTGTTGTGTTCCGGTTGTCAGAGATAAGATAGCCAGTCCCCCAAATGTGTTGGGGTTTCCGGGTCAGTACGCTCCACCTTCGACCTCATCTTCACTTAACATCAGGTGTGATTGAGGTCAAGTACCAACCCGTTATGCATAAAAAAAAAGAAAAAACTTTAAAAATTACAATTACATTAAACGATTATTATTATAAATGGGTCATTGGTATCCATAATTTAGTCATTCACATACCCATTACATATTATTATTTTTTTTTTTATACTAAAAAAAAAATTACCTATGCCAATAACTTCTATTTCACTTACCTAATAATGCCCTATTTTTTTCTTTACGATAAAAAAACTCATACGGTATAATTAAAAAAACCATGACCCTTTTCGTCGTTACAGTCGGGTAAATAGCAAGCCTGTACTAACCCGTGTTGAAGGGAAAATGTACTCGTATGACAGAAAACCAAGCTAAAGACAAGCTGCCTTAGCAATCACGTTACAAGTCGCTCACTTTTACCAACATACCTGCAAGGTAATGCAGGGGCTCTAAACTGAGGCCCGTTTAAACTACATAATCGACATAACTAGGAGAAATAAGTTATACATCTAAATAATATGTTATTTATATTTATATATGTTTGTTTATTGCTTAATCACGGCGAAACGGATGGACGGATTTGAATGAAATTTGATATATAGGTAGAATATACACTGGATTGAGACATAGGATATTTTTTATCCCGATAAAGCAAGTAGTTACCGCGGGATAAACAAATTTCCGCGATAATGTTTTTCTGCGCAGGCGAAGCCGCGGGCGGAAAACTAGTTAAAAATTAACACTCCACCATGATTATTATTATTTATTAGGAGCCCATACTGTCCCACTGCTGGGCAAAGGCCTCCCTCCTCTCTCTCCACGGCTCTCTATCCCAGGCCTCCTCCGACCAGTTGGTTAGGAATCCAACTCATCCCGCCATCTCCTTTTCGGCCTGCCGCGACGCCTTTTCTAACGGTGGTTTCCAGGTGGTGGCGATTTTGGCCCACATGTCGTCTGGCATGCGACAAACATCTTTATTTCTCATAAAGACAGCAGTCACTTACATGAGAAAAAGGATAATTAAATAATACTATGTAACTAAATTAAATCGTTCGCACTCGCACTACACAAAATCACCATCTGTTTCGCACTATCTATACAAAGAGGAATATCCAAAATTAGGGAGTAAATATTTCACGCAATACGTGTTGAGATAATTTTTCTTTGTATTGGTTGTATGAAGTTATTTTTTTAATATCTGAGGGTAAATTGTTATTTTTTAATATCTGAGGGTCTGATAAGGTCGCCAAATTGTACATTCTATTCTCACCACTTTTCTGAAACTGTATTTTCTTATCTGTTGTGCAATAAAGTGTATTTGTATTGTACTGTATTGTATTGTAAATTGTTAAAAAGCTGTGCTCCTTATTGAAAGTCAACATGTTATTTTTTTTAAACTACAACTTTAAAATGCTCGTATCACCAACCAAACCGAGTACTAAACATGTACGCCGCTGGGGAACGAACCCGCGACCTTCGATGTCATGTCATTCTAATTTCAACGAAAGCGAGGGACCACAAATGTAGCTCAAAATCAAAATCTAAACAGGCTTTCGTCAGAATTCAATTTCACATTTTAGTTTTCAAGATATAAGAGATTTAATTCGAAAAAAAAAGAGATTTTTTTTACATTTAGTTCAAAATAATGTGGCTTTTTCGAAATAAAATTTCACCATTTTGTAGCCCTAGCCGATACTCGTCTTTTGAGCCCTCAACTACTCGCGTAGCCCCAAAATTCGCGACACCACTCAGCGAAAATGGGGGGTTATACTGAAGAAATCGTAAAAACATTTTCAATGTTAAAAAAGCAGAAATTATTCAGGTACTCGTGTATTTTATCAACCATCTGGTATCCATACTGCGGATATAGATGGCGCTGTGTGTATCTCCAAGGATGTTTATTAATTAAGTAGGTAATTGAGAATCCCTGGCTTACAGGAATTTCCCACTAGAGCCGGAGGAAATAATTATAACGAGTTAGTTTTGAAATCAAAAGCATTTAGCTTATATGGGGTCCCTTAAGTGGAAAGTGTTTCCACTGAGCTACAAAGAACACGATTTATATAAACTTGTTATAGACTTGCCAAGAGAGTTGTAGACATTTATTTATTTTTAACACTTTATTGCACACACGAAAAACAATTACAGTGTTCCTACTTAGTTAATAAGTAAGATATTCAAAAGGCGAGCTTATCCCTCAAAGCCAGCAAACCCGACATAGGACAATAACAATAGTGAAGGGGTACATAGACATTGATTTCTATGCTATAGCTATGGTCGCACGAACAAATCTTTTTCGCGCTTTTCTTAGTAGATAAAACAGCGCCATCTCTTAGAATCCTCGAGAACTAATAGGACTGCTGAGAATAAATGCCCAAAGCCACCGCGCACTACCAAAATTTTTTATAGTCTATGCTCACAACCTCTAGTGTTCTAGTTCTAGTTCTTCTAACTCGAGATGTACTCCAGACATAGTCATGAGGATAGCGATGGCAAAAAGTGCTTTTAATAACAAGAAACATCTATTTAAAGTTAAAATAAGCAAAAAAGCTAGAAAGCGGCTAATAAAATGCTATGTATGGAGTATAGCTTTATACGGCTGTGAGACATGGATATTAACACAAAGGGATAGGGAAAGGTTAGAGGCATTCGAGATGTGGTGCTGGAGACTAATGGAGGGAATAAGCTGGACGGAGAAGAGAATAAATGAAGAGGTGTTAATGATGGTAAAGGAGAAAAGATGTCTGTTAGCCACAGCTGAGAACCGAAGAGGAAAGATGATACAACACGATATTTTTTGAAGAGGGAAAGATTGAAGGAAAGATAGGAAGGGGAAGATCTAGGCGTAATTACTTTGACTATGTGAAAGAAAAGGTGAATGTCGTGTCGTACCAAGAGGTTAAAACGAGGGCGGAAAGTAGAGAGACGTGGTCGTTACTCCAGCGACAAGAGCATAGCTCTTAAATTGAAGAGAGAGCTCACCGCCTATAAATCGGTCACATAAAAGTGGAAGAAAAAATTACAATATTGATTCAAAATGTGAGTTTCACGAGTAAAATATTATACTTAAAAATACTCGCTTGTTTTTTGGGCACTTTGCATGAGGCATTCTTTTTGCATGAAGTCAGGGTGTGTGTCTGAGTTGCCATTGGCTCCAAATTTCTGTTTTAACACCAATGAAGTGTGGCACGACTTCTTTGAACGACCCGGTCTATATGCAGTAACATACAGTTAAAAATGTTGTAGTGAACGGGTACAACCCATGCTGAGTTGGAGACATTTTTCAAAGTCAAAGTCAAAGTCAAAAATGCATTATTATGTAGGTACACAGAGTACACTTAAAATAGTCAATTTTACGTAGTAAAATTTTAAATTTTTTAAGATACTGCTTGTTCAAAATGCAATTTTCCCCTGAGAAGAACAAGCAAGAAACTCGAAGGGTTGCTCTTTTAAAATCAGGCTTTGATTTTACATGAAGGTTTTTATATTACAAACAGGTTTTTAAATTTCATTATTAATTGTGAAATAGCCTGGCATGCGAACGATCTGATTATGTCCAGGGATGGTTATCATCTAAATAGTCTGATATTTTATAATATGCTTTCTCAATAAGTTTCTGTTTTATAGTATCTTTAAATTTGTTGAGAGGAAGATTTTGTATATCAACTGGAACCTTATTGAAATGAATATTTTGACCTTTTTGACCTTAGATGGCAAACAAAATGTTATTTTTTGCATGTGTCTCGACTGTGTAAGATTTGTACCTAATTGTTTGTGTCATGAGATGGATTTAAATAAATCTTTCTTTATTTCTTTCAAAAATGTTTCCTTCCTGTTCCTATGTTAAGATATGTACTCGTAGTCTTTGGCAGTAAACCACCGAGCATCTCCCCCTCCATCTCTTTGTTTAATATTCTTAAAAACAAGCGTGTTTATTCTAACAATACTGACTTCACTGACGTCATTTAGGTAAATCCATTAACGTACAAGATCCACAACGCAAAGTCTAAAGCAAGCATACATCTCAACGACATAATTATCATTCCAAATCTCATTTTAATCTGTCCAGCAATTAGTGCAAGATCATTAAGCGATAAATGGTATTTAGGATGAGGAATGTCTGGAACGTATCACTGTCAACAAGTTTTTAAGGGCCTTCGTGGGTCAATGTATAGTCTGTATGAAAAGGTTCGTCAGATTTCAAACACTATAATTTGACACGTACATGTTACCTTTTTGAACTAAGTAACACCCAAATGTTACATAGAAAATTATGCTTATCTCTTTGACTACAGGGTTCATATTTAGCCAAACTGTTTCTTGACTATGAACAGTTGAGTTAAAATGGCTGTATTATATCCATGAATGTTTATCATCTAAATAGTCTGATATTTTAGAATATGCTTTGTTAATATGTTTCTGTTTTATAGTATCTTTAAATTTATAGAGTGGAAGATTTTGTATATCAACAGGAACCTTATTGAAAAAGCGTATACATAACCCTTTGAATGAATTACTGACTTTGCGGAGGCGACTTATGAGACCTGCAAGTTTATCTTTATTTCTTGTATTCTCATCATGTTTATCACAATTTTTCCTAAATAATGCTATTTTTTTTTTGACATACATTAGATTTTTAAAAATGTACTGTGACGAAAAGGTTAGAATCTCTTTAAATCTGTATCTAAGTGACACTGCAGGTCTCAATTGATAAATTGCGCGAACGGCTCGTTTTTGTAAAACAAAGATTGTATTTATATCCGCGTCATTTCCCCACAGCAAGATACCGTAAGACATCAGGCTATGGAAATAACTAAAATATACTAATCCAGCAGTATTTACGTCCGATATATACATTCATCGTACATCCGTTTGTCGATGTCTAGTTATATACACGTTAGTTATTTTGTTTTTCAACGACGTCAACATTACTGAAGTCTTAAAATATAAGTAGGTGCGTGCCTACAATACTAGTAGTTAAAAGTGAAAACATGGCGTATTCGGGCTAACAATATGTTATTTGGTAAGCACGGGCTTTTGTCTTACGCGGGTTCGTTTCCCACGTGCGTGCTTTCTATTAAAACTGTTTGTAACTAACACATACCGGCACTGTTAGAAAAGCTAATGAGTTATGGACATGAAGACCAGTCAATAACCATTATTTATTTATATATTTATTAATATATGTATTAATATGTTCATTTATATATAATTTATATGTTTGTGTATTTATTCATTTATATATTCGTAGGCTTATATATGTGCTTATTATTATGTACTTAATATTTATTTTCTTATTTTCATCTTACTTGTGTGCACTCTATGTTTCCCCTTCACTATTGTTATCTCCTATGTTGGGTTTGCTGGAAGATATCTCTTTTAGGGATAAGCTCGCCTTTTGTATATCTTACTCTTAAGTATCACTGTAATTGTTTTCTGTGTATGCAATAAAGTGTTAAATAAGATATTCAAAATTTGCCTTTAAAACCTTCTGCTACTGAGGTGGATTTATAGGAAACATTCGGACGGATAAATTAGGATCTACAGTGTCTCTTAGAGATAAATTTAAGGAAATTTATTTTATTTATAAGGAAAAATATGCCTACACTAACGCGCATCAAATAAAAGAGACAGATAAACCGCAGTGCCTCGAAGCATTCACTATGAAACTAATACACTATGTGAATTATGAAACTAATACACTATGTGAATTATGAAACTAATACAGTATGTGAATTACTAAACAACGTGCATCTGCATAATATAAACATGCAGATGATAATATGTCAGTTTGTAGAGCATAACATTGCTATTGATAATGCTGTCAGTTCGTTTGACAACAAGATGGAGTAATTGGTAGTGAGAAGGTAATAAATAGAATGGAACATTGAAAGCAAGTCAATAACACATAAGGATACTCTAATAATTAATATATTAACAATGGCTTCTCTATACATTTATGAGAATTTGTTATATGCAAAAAAAAATATAACCTTATTCGCTAAAAATAGTGATAGGCACAATGTTAATACAAGGAATAAGAACCAGTTATCCGTTTATGTTAGCCGACTTAACAAAGTTAGTAAATCTTACAAAGGGCAATGTATACGCTTTTATAAATTTAAAGCAATCATAAAACAGAAATTATTAGCAAAATGCTATTATAAAATCACTGACTATTTGAATGATAAGCAAGCATGGACATAGCTGTCTTATTATTCATATATAATTATCAAATCACAAATTCTAACCCATTATCTGTTTAAAAGAGCAACCCTAGAGTTTCTTGCTCGTTCTTCTCTGGGGAGTCAGCTTTGTGAATGAGCAGTAAATTTAAATGTAATATTAATATTAATAGTGACGTTTTCAAGTGATTATATTATCCTATGAAATAAAATATATTGATTTGATTTGGTCACCTAAATAGTGTTCGTATAATTCCCGTCTACTGGTGACTCCATTCCTGATTATGAACAACATTCCATTAAGAACCATAGCCGAATTCAGGCGATAATTGGTGGACTTTAATTTTCTGACATAGTTATTAAGTTGTTAGGTACTAACACTTTTGTATATTTATATTTATGTGTATGTATTTTATTTTATAATGTATGGACCTCAAAGTCCGAAATAAATGATTTCTTTCTTTCTTAATACGGTCTACGGAATAAAATACCATGAGATTGATACCAAATACCAAATACCATCTCTTCTCTAATCTTTGTTTCTAATTCAAGCAGTGTATTTCGCTTTTGGGTGTACACACGATGTGTCATGTCATGGCCCACTTGTGTGTTTGACGACGTTGTGTGTCTGGATATATCTCAGTAATACCTTTTTATTTAAGACTGAACTTGTTGTGTTGTGTATTATACCCTATGTACCCTATTATTAAACAACCTATAGATATAAATCGCGACGACACTCCAAAGTAAATCCCAACTAATATCCCAATTAATCTCAACTAAACCATAATATTAGGTCCTTACCTATGAAATTGGCGTTTTGTATGAAGAATTTCATTAAGACCGTTTTCTCCATACAAACATTTTTGAATTTTTGTTTGGGAACAGCAAATCCAAATTTAGCTAAACTTTGTGTGTATTATCGGATAACATTAAGTTTAAGTATAGGCAGCGTTAATTTTTAAAAATAACCTCTTTATAAAAGTTTCAGCAAATCTAAGAAATGATTATGGGAAGCACATGAAAAGAGATCTGTTCAAATTTTTTTTATTTTGTGATTTTAAAAAATATTTCATGTGAAACCTTGAGATAATATTCAATTTCCCAAATAAAAAACAAATTTGAATATAGCTTTGAAAATCGCAGGAATTGGTACATATGATTAACGAAGAAAAAAAACTCCATTTTCATAGGTACTCGTAAAGACCCAATATTATAAATGCGAAAACTTTGTGTGTGTTGTTTGTTACCACTTCACGCCAATACGGCTGTACTTATTTGGATGAAATTTGGTGGGAAGACAGATTAGGACCTGGATTAACATATAGGCAATTTTTTTTGCTGAACCGATTTTGATGAAATTTCCCACACGGACGAAGTCGCGGGCGGTTAGCTAGTTTTAGATGTAGTAGAAAATGCAAACAACAGGTCAATATCAACTATAACTAATCTAAGACTACAACAATCCACTACGAATTACAAATTAGTATACGAGACCAGTTTTGTCGGTAAGGCCCCTTAGTGAGAAGGAAAGAAAAGACACTCTCGACGGAGCCTGCGTTGTCGCCGACGACAGGCTTGGCCGTTGCACAAGGTGTATTGGGGCCACGGAATTAATCAGCTGCGCGATGAATGGGTAGGGTAGCCAGCATTTGATATAAATAGTGTAGACTGACTTCAATTTCATATATTTTTTTTTTAAATAAATACCATAAAAGCATCGTTGTCAAATTGTCTTTCTCTATGTATAAAATTATTTAGTTACTAGCTGTTACCCGCGACTTCGTCCTACTAAATGCGTCACTTATGACTCAAAAGTAATGACACATTTATTCGCTGAACAGTACGTACAACCAATAAACACTATGCAAATAAGACAGAATAAATATTGGGTCCTTACCTATGAAATTGGAGTTTTTTTTCTTCGTTAATCATATGTACCAATTCCTGCGATTTTCAAAGCGATATCCAAATTTGTTTTTTATTTGGAAAATGGAATATTATTTCAAGGTTTCACATGAAATATTTTTTAATTTCTGGGCTAAATCACATAATAAAAAAAAATTAACAGATCTCTTTTCATGTGCTTCCCATAATCATTTTCTTAGATTAGCTGAAACTTTTATAAAGCGGTTACTTTTATAAATTAACGCTGCCTAAACTTACCGTAATGTTATCCGATAATACACACAAAGATTAGCTATATTTGGATTTGCCATTCCCAAAAAAAAATAAAAATGTTTGTATGGAGAAAACAGTCTTAATGAAATTCTTCATACAAAACGCCGATTTCATAGGTAAGGACCTAATTCAAACATTATTTGTATTTTGTTCTGTTATTATTAATCCACAGGCATAATCTAGTGAACATTAAAATCATTAGATCTAATGCTTATAATAAACCATTAATTTACCAATGTGCTTGTAAGAATCTGTCACGGGATCATCTCTAAAATCTTTGAACGAAGCGATCTACGAAATCATGGTGACCCTAGCGGCAACTGATTCGCGTTCGCATGCCGGTGGCACGACAATTACATTGCTACTTGAGTCTTAGAAAAAAATCGATTAGTTACATGATAAGAAAGTCTCATAATGTGACACTTGAGCAATAATTACTCAACCTTTGTAGAAATATGGGGTGACGCTACGTGAACACTAACATGATCCCGGTGACTTATGTTTAGTCGCATTGCGGGTTTGCGAGTATATTTGCTGGCTTGTAAACGCTTTTGACCTTGTGTTTCCAGCAGAGTAGGACCCCTCTCTTCCCGTGGATGTCGCATGTATTTTCATACATAATTGTTGCGTTGGAATTACATAATCTTATTCCACCGTTACCCTTCCATCTTCAGGCGTCGAACAGCCAAGGCATGGAACTGCCTTCCGGCGTCAGTCTTTCCTGAATCCTACAACCTCGGGATCTTCAAGAGCAGAGTGAATAGGCATTTACTGGAATCGCGTGCTTCATGTTCGACCACGTCGTCACTTTCCATCAGGTGAGATTGTGGTCAAACGCGAATCGGGGCAATCATATATAAAAAAAATACTCGTTGGCGAGCTGGTATATGCAACTCGACGACTAAGTGAGCCTATTTTGCATACGGGAGAATACTTAATACTGCCACCCAAGGTCCTGAAGGAAGTCATGCAACTTTGGGATGTTACCACAGGCTTCGGGGAGTGACTCAGGACCTGAGAGATAGGTGGCTCGATGTGTGGCCACCTCGCACTCCAAAATCACGTGGGCGGCTGATTCCTCGGCCTCCATTCACCATCTGCACAGGGGGCTAACACCTATATTGAACAATGTTGGAAAAGGTGACTTAACGACCAATGATGGGCAGCAGCGTCCCAGATACCGCCTCCGTGGCTCAATGTAAACAAAATAAAGTTTACGAATTGGAGGTCGCGGGTTCAATCCCCAGCGGGGTACACGTTTGGTACTCGGTTTGGTTGGTGGTAGGGCATTTTATAGCCTGGCTAACTACCACCATATTGCCTAAGTCTGCCGCCAAACAGCAATGTTAATTGCATTGTTGTGTTCCGGTTCTCACAAATAAAATAGCCAGTCCCCTAAATAAGATGACCCCTTACGCTTCCACTTTCGGCTTCATCTTTACTTAACATCACGTGTGATTTGTTAGAGGTTCTATATATATAGATACAATCACAAATTAAAAGAAATATTGACGTTTTATAAGATTTTTTTTTTCAGATGTATGTCATTACTTCGCAGTGGGCAAATCGGTTTTGTTATTTTATTAGAAATATAACGTAAAATTACTTTCTCAAGGTGCTGTTGTCTGTTATTCCTATATACTGCGTATTACTGGTATATCCAGCTTCCACATGATTGAGGTCAAGAGATAACATAACAAACACTATATAATCTATGATCTCCAATCCGCCTGTCAACGTGTGGATTAGAGCAAATCCTCCCAGCAGTGGATTATTCACAGGTTGATGATGACCATTCAAATATAAAACGAGTTGTGTGCGTCTCTGTCCAGTCTTTTTCAGCATAGTAATGTGTATATTAAAGCCTAATCGAGGGCACAGATTATTAGCCATGTTTTATGAAATATAGTATAACTAGGTATCCGCCCGCGGCTTCGCCTGCGTGGAATAACTTTATCGGAATAGAAAATACCCTGTCTTAATACAGAATACATTCAATCTATATACCAAAGTTAATCTAAATCCGTTCATCCGTTTCACCGTGGTTGGGCAACAAACAAACATCCAAACTTTCGTTCATTTAACCTCTTAAAACTTTATTTGCCCTAAAATCTAAATTTTATATTTTTTAATTCACCATGTAGTATCGAAAATGTCTGTGACAAATGTCTGTGACAAATGGACAAACAGTATCAGTACTTAAACAAATACTCTTTACTGCGCAAAATAATTTACAATAATTTTTGATAATAACAATAGAACACATACATTGCCTAGGCATAGTATGTAATAATTAACGATGGATAGAATATTTTACGCCTAGATGAACTTGGTGTTGTATAGAATAATTAGGTATTCTATACAATAACTTAATTACACTCTTTGCCCGTGACATATACACAATAAAGCGTATTTCATTCAAAATCAATGAAATCAAAATATTTTATTTCATAGGATAAAATTATCACTTGAAAACGTTACTATTAGTATTACATTTAAATTTACGGCTCATTCACAAAGCTGACTCCCCAGAGAAGAACAAGCAAGAAGCTCTAGGGTACATTCAATCATGAATCTTCCAATTGCTTACCTATACTTCTACGACCACCCACAGGAAGAGATGGGTTGACCGTATTCTTTCTCTAATGACGAATTTCCATAGTTGTTTCCAATGACGCCCTTAATCCTGCGCACCGCTACACGATTGTTATTAGTGTTGCAAAACTATCGATAAATGAAACTATCGATGGTTGAAATCCAACTAATCTAATTTATTAAATGCGAAAGTTTGTGTGTGTATGTTTGTATGTTTCCCTCTTCACGGCTGGAAGAATTTGGATGAAATTCGGTTAGTGGACAGATTAGAATCTGAATTGACATGTAGGCTAAATTTTTGCTGAACCGATTTAGATAAAATTTTCGACGACATAACATTAAAGAACATGTCAATCTGTACGTTAAAGTTGTCAACATAAACAATAGATTATCGATGCATATTGCCATTTGTTATCAAAGCCACGATAGACTATCGATAGTTAACTTGTGTGCAGCACTAATTCTTACATCGATCACTGTCGCCAGAGGACAATGCCCATGCGCCTGCGCCGGTCACGGCGCAATTTCTAATAGATCAAAATATGTTTTGACATTTTAATATTTATAACACTATGGCTGATTGGATACGACCACGTAAAAGGTGTCGAATTCAAATCCTGCTATAATCAGCCAACATCATAATATCAGTAGTTCTGTCACTGAAACTCCTTCAAAGGATTTAACCGCCTCTGTGTTGTTTTTACTTACTTACCATAGATATTTTTTTTTGTTTACTTCACTCCTCTCGGAGAAGGCAAAGGGATCTAGCCCATAACAGCCATGTCTTATTTCTCTTATTTCTTCAGTTTGTAAGTCAGTCTCAGTCAAAACAAGTAATTAGTCGTATACTTGGCGTATACAGAGTCTAGTCACGGTCAAGTCATTCTTCAGTAAAGTGGCAGAATGCTTTACAAAAGATTTTGGCGGCTTCTTGTGGGAACCCGAAAGCTCCGTTACGCACTTTAATTTACAGTTCCCTTCACTTGTACACCATCACTAACGTTTGCTGCACAATATTCTGCCATTATTAAGCTTCAAAAGTTAGAATGCACAAATTATAAGAATTATAAAGAAAAATGCAACTTCACTCGCCGAGTTCCCGCCAAAAAGCCCTTACCATAGACGCTCTATGCTACGCGAGTGAGATAACTCCATAGATTATATTCGTAAAGCGACACAGATAATTCATGTTAGACACGACACGGCCTTCATACGACAGTGCCATGAGAGCCAAGGGACCTTTCGCTTGTACTAGGATACCATAACGGTAAGCAATTACTCCCAGCCGCTATTGTATGCAAAATTGCCCACCCACTGGACTCTCCGTGTCGTAGATGACTCTGACGAACCGATTGATGCCGAAGAGTATATTTCAATTGGTATAATGCTATATTGATTTTTTAATTTTTTCACCGACAAAAAACGCATTACAGCACGTAGAGCGTGTCTGCCGAGAGAAATAAAATAAATATGTGTTGGCAATTAATGAATATAATAGTTAAAATTGTATCAGGCACTGACCAGATTGGGTTTACGAATAGGAGGTCGTAGGTTCGATCCCCAGCGGGGTACATGTTTAAGTACTCGGTTTGGTTGGTAAGTAGGACATTTTAAATTGTCCGCCTAGCTCTAGCTACCACCATCTTATCTAAATCTGCCGCTAAGCAGCAATGTTGATAGCATTGTTGTGTTCCGGTTGTCAGAGATAAGATAGCCAGTCCCCCAAATGTGTTGGGGGACCTTCCACCTTCGACCTCATCTTCACTTAACATCAGGTTTGATTGAGGTCAAGTACGAACACGTCGTGCATAAAAAAAAACATCAAAAATTGCACTGGAATTCACAGGATTAACATACATACATATCGTCACGACCTTTATCCCAAATGGGGTGGTCAGAGATATCCCAAACAATTAAATTAAATTTCAAAAATACGTTGGTACATGGCCTGCCTGGGAATCTTTTTTTTTATACACAACGGGTTGGTACTTTACCTCAATCACACCTGATGTTAAGTGAAGATGAGGTCGATGGTGGAAGGTCTAATCGAACCCGGACTTCCGAAATTGGGAGCTGGATCTTACCTACGCTACGTATACAAAGTATAGGAAGGTTTATTCCTTGTGCGAAGTCAAACATATTGATAACGCTCCTAACATTGGAGTAGGACGAGAGTGTAATGTCGAAATGCCATCGGGTTCCCATCTGCGCGCGCGCAAGGGGGGAGGTCGCGGCGAGGTCACGTGCCATAGATGAGCCTACTTTATAACGTGGTTCAAAGTTTTTGGCTAAAACAAGATGCGATGGTGGTTAGAAAATGATAGGGCACATGAAGATCTATAAAACCGGCCAAGTGTGTGTCGGCGATCGGACAAAGGACTAGGACAAAGTGTACGATATTTTATATGTGTGCGCCCAGTCTATGTCCGGATATATCTTAATGGTTACAAACATACACAAACTTTGGCGTTTTTTTTTTAATATTGGTTATATTAGTTATGATTAGGATATTATGATAGATCTAAATCTTTATCTAAATTACATTTTATGTACCTATATCACGTAAATTATCAAAATATAAACACAAATATTTTATTTTATTTATGTCATCGTATTTAAATATGTAAATAATATATATACTTTAATATCAGTTGTATGTATGTATTGTTTTTATTTATTTGTATGTATTTATATTGATTAATGTATACTCATTCATTTGTTTATGTAAATTTCTTCTTACTTATTATATATACTCATCTTGATTTGTATAATTGCAGTCTACTTTCTTTTGTAGCTTTTTGTATCAGATGTTTCTCTCAACGACAATGTGTGTATTATTTAAGTAGTGGATAACTATTTTGGCTGTATGAGTAGTAACTATTTGTTGTAAATTAATGTAATGTTAGCTGTTGTTATCCCAAATAAATAAAATAAATAAAAAAATAAAAAAAATGGTTTAATTTGAGTGCAGTTCTTTTAATATTAAAAACTAAACGAGCAGACAGGAGCAGTCGGATAAATGCACTCATTTATTAAATATTTATTAAAACTTATTGATAAATGGCCTCCCTGGAAATCGAATCCAGACCTCTTAAATTGGGAGACCGCGTCTTAACCGCTAAGCCACCGACGCTCCTCGATTTTAGCGAAATATTCAAAGGGCACTGAATACTATCTGCTTCTTGCTCGATTGGTCTCACTCACCCTAAATCAATCAGATACGCTTTATTGTTTAAATAAGGAAGGTACATTTAAATATCTTATAGTAACTACATATAGGTGGCCTTATCGCTAATGGCGATCTCTTCCCGGCAAACCTATAATTACGGAACTCAATACGAGAAATTAAGTGGGTTAGCATGTAAATGTATGACAAAATCAGTATTCTTTTTTAAATCGCCGCGTTTCTAGGATATTGCGACTGGCGCAAGCCAATAATTAGTAAAAGCAATTAAAAATATAAGTATTCAATATTAACTTTCGAAAAAGGTGAAAATGTTGAAAATTGTCTAAAGTTCTCTGAAGCGTCTGCCGGTGTTATTTTAAATGGATAGATAAAGCATAAAAAAAAATACACAAAAAATAAAAAAAATAACAATGAAACATAAACATAAATAGATACAAAGAAACAGACAGAAAATACAAAGAGTGTGTGACGTGGTAACACCAATTGGTCATAACTCAGAGTGGCACATCACACAAAGAGCCAAACATTGGTTTTCGTTATTCGTGTACCGAGTTATTTTTACCGGTAGTGTATCTACTATTATTCGAGAGGGAACCTGCACTTAGCTCGGCATGTGGTAAGCCTTGACTGAGTTGATGTGATCGGTGCGTGAGCTGCTGACAGACGGACTGATTGATCACTCACTAACTCAATATCTACATATAAACATAGGGTTACTACTTATCGCGCTACAGGCCTTCCTCACTCTGGCAGCAACGTCACGATGATGATATTGAATATTTGAAACAGACCTTTACACTTCAAGCCAATTCGTCTCTGGAACTCCCTTCCCGAGTCCATCAGACGAGCTCAAACTTTGAATGCTTTCAAAGTCGCCGTCAAGGAGCATTTCCTGGTGCTTTAATCTGTGCTCCTTTCTGATCTTCTCTCTATACCTTAGCACAATCCTGTTGTCGCTTATTATTATTATTTTATATAATCAATAAATATTTATTTAGTACACCTGTATATTTACGTTTGTATTTTGTTGTTATTTTATAGATGTTATGTTTTAAGTAGGTAGGTATATTTGTCTAATAATCTATGTATGTATGTGTATGTAAATATTTGAAATTTATATACGTAGTTTGTATCTGCATCCCTATTTAATACCGCACAACCTACCTATTTTAAATGTCCTTATACCAAAATTGATAAGGTCGCCAAATTGTACATTCTATTCTTACCACTTTTCTGAAACTGTACTTTCTTTTCTGTTGTCGCTGTTGTTGTTGTTGTTGTTCTAAAACGCCAATTTCATAGGTAAGGACCTAATATTTACAAAAAGAAAACGTGAATATTAAACGCCTTATGAAAACTGTACAGCAAACATAATTAACAGTAACTTTGCTTTGAAAAATCCACAGGCGCTAAAATTGATAGCTTTCACCCTGGTTTCAATGTAACCAACATAAGGTTTACAAAACTGAGCTCGCTGATTCGATTGCCAGCACTCGTGTTTAGCACTCGGTTCGGTTGGTGATAGGATATTGTTAACTGCCTTCCTTACCAGATACTACTATCTTATCTAAGTCCGCCACCAAGTAGCAATGCTGATAGCATTGTTGTGGTCCAGCTGTTTGGTCTCATCTTCAATTAACATCAGATGTGATTGAGGTGAAGTGCGCTTTGCATGTAAAATAAAAGTCCTCTCACTGGGTGAGGGTATGAGCCATACATAATTCATCACGCGGGCCCAGTGCAGATTGTTCGATTTGTGACATGAGAACACTGACTGTCAGGTGAGAGCCTTATGAACACTGTATATATGATTCGAAGAACTGATGGCTGGGGCAATAAGGATTTAGAATAGACATTATAGACCGACAAGCCCAACGTAGGATGTCGACTCACAAGGTCGCATGGTTAGATCGGTCGCTCTTAGACAAAGTCACCAAGTCATTTAAGGGGCAATGTATACGCTTTTATAATAAGGTTCCAGTGGACATTCAAAATTTACCTTTAAATAAATTCAAATCCATCATAAAACAGACATTATTTACCAAAGGCTATTATAAAATTTCTGACTATCTGGATGATAAGCAAGCATGGACATAGACCGCTCGGCGACATTCAGCCTAATTATACAATATAATATAATTGTAACCCAAACTTATTTAAAAGAGCAACCCTTGAGTTTCTTGCTCGTTCTTCTCTGGGGAGTCTGCTTTGCGAATAAGCAATAATGTCAATAATTTTAATATTAAGATAAAAAATGTGACGTTTTCAAGTGATAAACTTTATCCTACGAAATAAATATTTTTTGACTTTTGACTTTGACTTTGATTTTAAATATTTTCCCATAAATAGAGTTATAAAGGGAGTGCCAGTGGCTCAGCGGTTAAGACGCGGTCCCCCAATTTGGGAGGTCCGGGTTCGATTCCCAGGCAGGCCATGCACCAATTAGTTTTTAAATTTAATTTAATTACTTATGTGCATTTATCCGCCTGCTCCTAAACGGTGAAGGAAAACAACGCGAGGAAACCTGCATGCCTGAGAAATAAAAATTCGAAGTTATGTGAAGTCCCCAACCCGCATTGGGTCAGCGTTCAGCTTCATTTACGAGGGAAGGCATATGTCCCTGCAGTGGGATGTTTACGGGCTGATCATGATGATGAAGAGGTATAAAGGTGCTTCGAAACATCCATAAAGCTGATGATAGAACGATAAATGGGTAAGTATGTAATGGTGCCACCTCCATTGATGTCATGCTGCCTTCAATCACTTCTTTTTAATCATCATTTCAAATGGATTTTGATTCAAATTTGGTTGACACGTTTTTACCAAGTTCCAGTTTTGATGTATTTCTACTAAACCCTTATGGGTATGTACTTTTCTAATACCATAATCCACCCCTCAGTCACCTATCACAAACACAAAAACAAATGGTTTTTATTGCTCTAATAACAAGGTCACAGCAATTATTTATGTATATTATATTTGTAGGCACACTAAATCGATTTCTTTAACAGATTATAAAAAAATATTATAATATAATATAAAGTAATTAAATTAAATTTAAAAATTCATTGCTGCCTGGGAATCGAACCCGGAACCCCCAAATTGACAGACCGCGTCTTAACCGGTGACAAGGTAGTCCTCTCAAGTAATCCACGGGTCTGCGTCAGTATCCGTAGTCCGCCCAGGTGTACCAAGGGTCAGAACAAGTGCCCCTAGTCCACCCAGGTGTACTTGTCAGGTGAACCCCGGGTCGGGAAGGAAAGGGGTGATTTTAGAGAATTACGAGAGGGATGTACATACACGTAACAAATGTTACATATGAAAAATACAGCAAAAACAATAAAACACAAGTACCTACAGAAACAATAAATATTATGTGTGTGCCGCAGTATACAAAAAGACTACAGCTCAGTGTATGATGACCCTTTTAGCCAGCATGTTACCTTAACCGTATTTGTATAGCTTGAATAGCTATACTCTACCCACCGACCAAGTGTTTATTTGGTCTGTGACTCTACCACTAAGCATGCAAATGAGTCCTATAGGGCAATGGCGCTGAGTGTACACAGCCTCCTCTCAAGGAAACCTCCACCTTATCTATCGCAAAAGTTATTTTGCCGGAAGCACAAAGCATTGATCTCAATTTTTTTCCCTGCAAGCCTCCGCAGTACCACTTCCCGGCTCACCGTTACGGATGATAGCGCTGCGCTTGCGCCGGTCAGCAAGCTTCCGCGTCGGCTCGCCTCAGGCGCATCCTCTTAAGGCGAAGATCGTTTGTTATATAGTGTTTCATTACTCTGTGGTCTAAAATAGAATCCGTAATGGAACAATGCCATTTATTTTGCCTAAAACTAACCTAGGAGTAAGTTTGGATAAATGTATATATCGTTTATTTTTTAGATTAAACTTTGTGTATTTGCAATGAAATAGGCATGAAGGAATAACAATCATCTTCCTGCCCTTATCCCACTCTAGGTGGGGTCGACACAACATGTCTTCCCCTTCCATTCTCCTCTATCAGCCGTCATCTCCGTACTCACCCCTTTCACTGGAATAACAATATAAGTTTAAAAAGTCAAAAACTCGCCAGGATACTTTATATTTTGCGGACGCCATGTTGGTTTTTTACCATTGAATGTATCCTATGACACTCCAGGATCAAGACGAATCTAATAACACCACGCACTTCAAAAGCTCTTCTGAATAAATTAATATCTTTGCACATACACACAGCGCCATCTAGGTCCACAGTAAGCATCTAGGCTTGTTCTAACGTCGATTACACCTTCCTATTTCCTAATTGGATTTTTTTATTTTTTTTTATTTTAAGAACACAAACAGTAAAATAAAATAATAAATAAATAAATATTTCGGACACTTACACCAATCATCTAGTCCCAAACTAAGCAAAGCTTGTGCTATGGATACAAGATAAACGGATAAACATACATAAATATTTATATAAACATCTAAGACTCGGGAATAAATGTTCGTATTCATCACACAAACATTTACCCCTCGCGGGATTCGAACCCGCAACCGTTGGTTTCGCTGATAGGGTCACTATCCACTACACCAATCGGTCGTCAAACAGTCAAAGCATAATACAAGAAGCATATTGGTAAAATAATAATTTTTTGACAAACAGTGTCCACAGATAAAATTTTTCAGAAAACCTATTCATTTAACACCACCAGAACTATAACAGAAAAATATCGACATGCCAAAAAAAACATTTGATGTACCTATGTGCAATAGATCCCAAAAGCGCACGAACAACCACCGCCCCGGCTTCTCTGGACACTTAATTTATTATTCTTGTGCATTTCCTACAAATAGGATAGTGTTTAATCTCAAAATTGTTTGTTATCGAATAGGGTTTAGTCAGTGAAAAAGTTAAATTTTCTTCAAAACATATTTATTTAACTAGATAACAAATTCAGACATTTTAATTATTTTAAAAAAATGTCCAGATGGTTTAGTTTTCCGATCTGCCAAAATTAAAAGTAGCCAATGCCCTAGGCCCTTATTAATAAACCATTCTTAAGATTGAGAACAGTCTTGTGACCGGTCTCAAGTAAACGTGTTGATTAATATACCTGACTTGAGACCTGAAAAGCACGTGCATACTCAAGCAGTACTCACTTGAGAGAAACTCAAAATTATCATTCATTCGCCGCTGAGGCGAATACTTGAGAAGTGATCTCAGCTGAATAGACCTCAAGATTGGTTTATAAAACACGGAGCTTGAGATAGCGTCAACTTCTTATACCCATCTCTGGTGATACTGCCTCAAGATTTGTAATTGAGATTGGTTTATTACTACTGTCTTACCCTTAATACTTCAACAGTAATTTTCCCCGGCAGCGTGCACTCGATAGCCGCGCGCGCATTCTCTCGCGGCCACTGCGCACGGCGCACGCGCGTTCACCATTTGAAATTTCAAATTTTCAAACAGCGAACTTTTAGCTCCAAACCAGTGAAGTTTGTAAGTGAAATAGTGAGTGAAAAAAGTGTTTGTGCTTGGCTTTTACTTGGTAGAAGTACTTATTGGTAAAAAGTTTTGTATGGCAGTTCGTGGTCGCACATTGTTTAATTTAGAGATTGATGATCATTGTTGTCCTAATATATAATAAGTTGATTAGACCTATAACACTTTTTGATTTCAATATGCAGAACTTTCAGATGTACTTAACAATTAGGAAATTATTGTGCTAACACAATTAATTAATCGTATTGAATTCCGTGATGATAGGTTTGCATGGAAGAGATCGCTGTAAGCGATAAGGGCGCCTAATTTGTAGTTTCTATAAGATATTTAAATGTACCTTCCTTATTATTTTTTATTTTTTTTACAGAGTCTTATGAGAAATTATGACAGTTGAATTAACAGACTAATTCTCATTTTATTGCAATATTTGTACAATATTTATAAACAACTTAATATAATATAATACATTTATTATAAAAAAAAATCACAAATAAAAAACTAGCCCCAAGTCTCTGGTTATTTAGTCTTTCCTTATTTAAACAATAAAGCGTATATAAAAAAAATTGCAGCAAGTTTTGTAGAACGAGATCGAAGATAATTCATATACAGTGTGTTACTTGTGCTTACTTGAACGCTTCTTAAATTTAAGAGCCCTTTAAATATGATGCTGTCACTTTCATGTCGTTGACATTAAAAGCGACAGAATTATGTTTAAGGGCTCTTAAACTTAAGAATCGTTTGAGTATTCGGGTTATTGAATGAATTTGAATTTCAAACGGAAAGTCATTCTTCAGTAAAGTGGCAGAATACTTTACAAAAGATTTTGGCGGCTTCTTGTGGGAACCCAAAAGTTTCATTACGCACTTTAATTTACACTTCCCTTCACCTGTACACCAACACTAACGTTTGCTGCACAATATTCTGCCATTAATAAGCTTCAAAAATTAGAATGCAAAAATTATAAGAATTATAAAGAAAAATGCAACTTCACTCGCCGAGATCCCGCCAAAAAGCCCCGTAATATGACATTTTAAATCTGGAGGGCTTTTTTTTAATTTGCGGCATTGAAATCTTGGCATTCCGCAGTGCGTTGATTGATGTCCCCGATGCTAAATTAGAGGAACATAAATATCAAACTGTGTAAGTTCCTAAACTATAACATTAGTTTAGATTGCTAATTGTTGAATAATAATTGAAATTTTTGAAAATCTTCTTTGAATTCGTTTGAAAATATTTAGGTAGGTTACGTTTAAAACAATTGTTAAACCAGATATTGTTACGCAAAACCGGTAGTCAAGTGGAACTGTGTAACAGTTTCGGTTTAACTGAACCGAGGTATTTGGGTTTACCTACTGAAATCAACTTTGATGTGCAAACGAAAGTAATTTACCAAGAAACCTCAAACGGACTATAAAACAGTTATTATTACGTGTATGTATGTAGGTTTTAAGTGTTATGTTCTGTTTTTTTTTGTAAAGTCAAAGTCAAAAATGCTTTATTTTG
Organism: Oegoconia quadripuncta; assembly: GCA_949316235.1. Taxonomy (NCBI): domain Eukaryota; kingdom Metazoa; phylum Arthropoda; class Insecta; order Lepidoptera; family Autostichidae; genus Oegoconia; species Oegoconia quadripuncta. The sequence continues at coordinate 1,875,974 of OX438741.1, read as the reverse complement.
TAGGTACCTACACAGAGTACACTTAAAATAGTCAATTATACATTTTTTAAGCTACTGCTTGTTCAAAATGCCATTTTCTCCTGAGCAGAACAAGCAAGAAACTCGAAGGGTTGCTCTTTTAAAATCAGGCTTTGATTTTACATAAAGGTTTTTATATTTTGTTATTAATTGTGAAATAGCCTGGCATGCGAACGATCTGATTATGTCCATGGATGATTATCATCTAAATAGTCTGATATTTTATAATATGCTTTGTTGATTAGTTTCTGTTTTATAGTGTACTACAGCAGTATAGTAATTTATTGAGGGGAAAATTTCGTATATCAACTGGAACCTTATTGAAAAAGCGTATACCATAACCCTTTGAATGAATTACTGACTTTGCGAAGGCGATTTACGAGTATGTGACCTGCAAGTTTTGTCTTCATTTCTTGTATTGACATCATGTTTATCACTATTTTTCCTAAATGACGCTATATTTCTTTTGACATGTATACATTAGATTTTCAAAAATGTACTGTGACGAAAATGTTAGAGTGTTATACACTTTAAACCTATCTCTAAATGACACTGCAGGTCTCAATTGATAAATTGTAGCACTAACTTTCCGCCTGCGTAGGATAATTTATCGCGGAAATTTGTTTATCCCGCGGGAATTACTCACTTTATCCGGATAAAAAACATCCTATGTTTAAATCCAGGTGCTCTATCTATATACCAAATTTCATCCAAATCCGTTCACCCGCTTCGCCGTGATTAAGCAACAAACAAATAAACAAACATCCAAACTTTCGCATTTATAATGCATGCTGAACAAAGGCCTCCCCCAAAAATTTCCACTACGATCGGTCCTGCGGTGCCCGCATCCAGCGGCTTCTGCGATCCACGGCGTCTTCCGGTGCGTGGTCTCCACTCGAAAACCTTTCCGCCCCAACGGCCGTCGGTCCTTTTTTTTTTTTTTTTTTTTTTTTCGAGGGGAAATACGTTTACGCATTCGACCCGCCGCTGTGGGGCAGCGACGGGGATATGTGGGACTCCCCGCTCCAATGACAGGAGCGGGACTACCCACTAAAACCCCCCGGCGACCTTCCTCGGCAGTAGGGAGGACCTGGGAACGCATAAGCGGCTCCAGGTCGTCCCCCGCCCCGCCTCCCCTCACAAAGGGAGGCCCGTTCCCGGAGGGCGGCTAGCGCGCCCTCCGCGGGAGCACTGTCGAGCCCCACACCGCGATCAGCGAGCGGTATGAGGCGCGACAGGGCCCGATGCGACGACACCCCCCCGGTCGCTCCGGGGGGTGTCATCCTCTCCCGGGTCGCGACGGCCGTCGGTCCTACGAGAAACGAGCCCCGCCCACTGCCTCTTAAGTTGGCAACAATTCTTCGGGCTATATCGGTCACCTTGGATCTCCTGCGGATCTCCTCATTTCTGATTCGATCTCGCAGGGAGAGGCCTAGTATAACTCTCTCCATTGCCCCTTGGGTGAACTTGAGCCTTCTACGAGGCCCATAGTGAGCGACCACGTTTCAGTTCCATCATTTTATGCACGACAGTGCCCGTTACGACGACAAAAAACCCCTGGTCGTATCAGAGTGTGTCATCCTCTCCCGGGTCGCGTCCAACGACTACATCTCCCCACGATGTAACCGACCGACGAAATAAGTGGTCCTAGGCACACGTTAAATCTCTATGAAAATGCATGTATTGCTCCCGTGTTGTTAAGGCAAACTATATCGTTTCTCTGAATATACTATTATTGATAAATCTCTCTCTTCTGGAACTGACGAAACGTAATTGTTAATTATTATAAAAGAAATGTTAAAAGTCTGCAGTAATAAAGAACATGGTAACTGGCATTTTTCACGACTCCAAATTACCAGTGCCGACCGACTGGAAAGTGTACAGCAATTGCTTTTAAGCGTCAATAAAAATAAAACGAGACGATTTCAAACCGAAAGCGCCAGTGACCGACAAAGGCTTTTTTATTTATTTTACAAGGCAAATAAATAAGGTTACTTGTACAATTGGACACTTAGTTGTATATACAACTGTTATGTGTTTATGTTGGACACTTCACAAAGTTGGTAAATTCTTCAAAGAGCAAAGTAACCCCCGGCGTAAAACGACGGGGTGTTATGTATTTGATTATCCAGTCTTTGTCCGAATAGGTATATCTTAATGTAGGCTGATTTGAGAGCATTTTTTATTAAACAGATTAAACGGGACAGCGGTGAGTTTTATTTCGATTCAACTTTAACGTTTTTTGACGGCCCGTTTGGTGTAGTGGTTAAAAATTCTAACTGCTATACCAAAAGGTCGCGGGTTCGAATCCCGCTAGGGGCATATATTTGTATGATAAATACAGACATGTGTTCCCGAGTTATGGATGTTTTTCATTTATTTATTTATTTACAAAAAAAAATGTATTTGTGTAGTTTATCAACCATCTGGTATCCATAATACAAGCCTAGTTGCTTAGTGTGGAACTAGATGGCGCTGTGTGTATGTGCAAAGATATTTATTTATTCAATTGTTGAGAAACGTACGTTTCTTCAACAATTGATATGATAATTTCAATACTGCCGTAACAAAACCTTTTACCATTAAGCAACAACCAGAAGAGATTAAACCACTTGATATCTTTAAATCAGGTACTTAGTTTCAGTCAAATCAACTCATATCTAAAAACATTAGTGTAAAGTGACACATTATGTTGTTCGCGTAATCGAATAATTGACCAATGTGAAGTGACGAGTATATCTGTGGAACTTGCTGGACCATTTGTGATGTGATTTTGCCCAAACGTATCACAACTCTCGGGAATATGATGAAAATGGCTGCTGTTTTGATGGTAAGTGTAGACTGTAGTCTGTAGTAAAAAAAAAAAAAAAAAAACTGTCAAGATCTAGGTACAATCCCGTTGGTTTTGCTAACTTGCGCTAACTTGCTAACAAGCCCGCAATATAAAGATATAATTGTAACATATGTTGAGGGCAGGCTGAAAATCAGCGCTGAGTGATTCACGTCACTCAGTGTTTACTGAGACTGTCCCCCACACACGCACTCATTGTAGTACCTAGTTAGTCATAGAGCCGTGTTGGTGGATCGATCTTGAGACTGGGATCGCGTCTCGATCTCGATATTATAGTTTTCTTTTATTTTTTTGATACTGTTTCAATATGAAACAGGTTCTCAAGCGTGAGCTGGTGGCCATCTCGGTCTCGAGAGCGGTTTGTGGTATGCGGACCTTGATTTCCTCTGTTTTGATTTCTTGTATGTTGTTGTGGTTTTTTTTTTTCGGTGTGTGGAAATAAATGGTTTAAATAGTCTGTAGTTATTATGTGTTAGGGAGGCTATTGAGGATGTCCGGCTACCTAAGCGCTGCAAATACTTATTGTTACTTGGCAACCATGAGTTTGTGGGGCTTGCTGTAGAAACTATGGATCTGTGATCATCGAACACGCGAAAATTCATCCACGATCTCTTAACCAGATTGTTTCTGGCTACTTCGGGCTGGCGTTACATTATTAGGAGTCAAAGTGGTCGCCATGGCCGAAATCGGTCGGAAGATCTCAAGATTGAGAGGACCTTAAATTGACGCTTGAGAATCTGTTACATGTTATAATAGTATCAAAAATTTGTATTGAGACTGAGACGCGATCTCTATCTCAGGATAGATTTATTAATACGGCCCTGTGTGTGGCTTGCTGTAGAGACTATGGACCGGTATGGATGGTCATCGGATACGCAGAACTTCGTCCAGGTTCTCTCAAGTACTGGTCTCATATGATCTTCGGCTGACGCGTACCTCGTTCAACGGCTTAGTCCAGCTGTTCGCCGAGGTAATGCGGACACTGTGTTAAGGTCTATGCCCCAAATGCTGAATGACGTTTTCGTCCTTTAGTTTATATTTTTACAAGCTTTTATTTACCTTAAGTAATGTTTTAACCGCCTCCATGGCTCAATGTGAACAACATGCGGTTTACGAATCGGAGGTCGCGGGTTCCCAGCGGGGTACATGTTTAGTACTCGGTTCGGTTGGTGGTAGGGCATTTTAAATGTCCGCCTGGCTAGCTACCACCATCTTATCTAAATCTGCCGTCAAACAGCAATGTTAATATAGCATTGTTGTGTTCCGGTTACGCTACCGGGTACGCTTCCACCTTCTTCTTCACTTAACATCAGGTGTGATTGAGGTCAAGTGCGTAACCAGTTGTGCATTAAAAAAAATGTTCGTAAGTAAGTTGTCCATTTCAAAATTTGCAAACAATCCAACATGGCGCCGGCATAATGCAAAATATGCTGTAAGGTTTTGGGTTTTTAAGCCTACTTATTATGAGTTAATTCTGTTTTCAAAAAGAAATCTGTAATTTGATTGTATTTACAACTCGATTCTGTTATATTTATAATTAAGTTATTTATTATGTGCACTCTCGGAATAACGTTGTCAATGTCCAGCGTCCCGCGTGTCCCGACGCGACTTCGTTTCCTGCCGCATAAATACTGGAGTCGGAATACGGAAAACTGTGGAGATTCCTCTTTGTAGATACATATACTTTGTGACACTCAAATTCAAGCGTTGTTACACCATACCGATATACTAACTGATTATTTATCCACAAAACTTGTTTTGCCTTTACATGGAATATAATTTATGAAACACTGAAACTTTTTTCTTTTACTTTTCCTTATAGTCGATAAGCTATTACTACTATCTTGATATAATCATCATCATCTTCTTACCCTGGTCTCAATTTATAAAAGACGTACTGCGCCGTACGTCTTTTTCTTCCAATCTCCTCTATCAACCGTTACCTCCCCATTCACGCTCTTTTCGTTTATATCATCCTTCAGACAATGAAATCCATCCATCTTTTCCGTGGTCTTCCTCTTCCTTTCCAACCATCGACATCCATATTTATTACTCTCTTAGTAAGAAAGAAAGAAAAACATTTATTCAGCTTACAATGGGCATGTATATGAAAATTTCTAGAGAAATTAAAACTAAAACATAATAATGCAAGCTGACATAGGTTCCAGCTCAGCATAATGCTGTGGCAAGAACCATATAGTACCGAGTATATTAATTCTGTGCCACAGCGCTGATTTTCAGCTGGCACCTTCGTAGGAGGTTAGACGCTCATAGGATAATTAAAAATAAATAAAACAAAGAAATAAAATAAAATAATCGACTCCACATATTGTGAACTTATTTTACACATAACATAATTACAGTAACATGCGCTTCATGTCTCATAACATATTGATTTAGTATGGAATGGTTTTTGTAGTATTTCATGATTATCATTCGCTTATGAATGATAATCATGTTAACACGTAATGTACAGTCCGAACCAGAGAAACCTATACAGGCCTACGTAACACAAATTAAGTTTTCTCAGGAAATCATGAACGTTTTTAGAAAAAAAATATATTTACTATGCCTTTATTTACAGCAATTATTGAGTTCAACAATATACTAAAACTACTGTTGGAAAACATTCACGATTTCATGTGAAAACTTAATTTTTATTATACCGGGCTGTAAAGGTTTATCTCTTTCAGACTGTACCTACTTATTACGTAGGTAGAACGTGTCGCTAAATGGGTCAAATAAAATATTCATTTTCAGCAAACGGGACCACCGGAAATAATCTTTATCTCTTCTCGATACTGTTACGAAAATAATTAAAATGAAGCCGCTCCATTCCCCTGTTCCCCAGGGTCGTTGCACCGCGGGGTTGCATAACGTGAATCACTAGAGTTGTTCCTACACCTACTGCATCCGATTTATAGTGACCAGTTCTGAGGTTGCTATTTCAATTAATGATCTAGCGGAGATGTCTGATTGGTGGATAAACGGGATCTATATATAATAGCCTACTGCTCGTTCGAGTAATGATTTTTATTACCTACATACTTAAATGCAGATTAAATTGTCTTGTAGATATAGATAATTTGCTATTATATCGGAAAATATCAAATCACTGCCAGATGGTGCGCATCTGTCCCTTTTTGCTGGGTTTGTAATGTTTGATGTAATAACAAAAAATATAGTCTTTTCTTTTTTTATTTGTTTTATTATTCGTTATAGGATTTTTTCTTTTGCACACAATTTACTGCTAAACCCCAAATTTACTTAGTTTCCTATTTCAATGCTCAGGTTGGCTTGAAGAGATCTCTTAAAGAGATAAGTCCACCTTTGTACGTGACCTATTGTTTGTACTCTGTTATTGTAATATTTTGGTGCAATAAAGAATATATATAGTATATATATAGTTTTTTTATCAAAATCATGCTTTATTTTGTAGGTACACAGGGTACTCTTAAAATAGTCAGATTTTACATTTTTAAAGCTACTGCTTGTTCAAAAGGCAATTTTCCCCTGAGAAGAACAAGCAAGAAACTCGAGAGGTATGACTACACAGACCTATTGTTCATTATATCAAATGAAATTATATCAAATGAACATTATAGAAAGTAAATATTATGTTAAACGAGTTTTATATCAAGTGAAATTATATCTTATGAAATTATATAAACAGAACGTTATATCATTTGAACATTATACTAAGCAAAATTATATCAAATGAAATTATATAATGTGATAATTAGACTTTTTGTTATTATATCAAACATTACATTTTTACTAACTTTTTTAGTTTGCAATGTTCTTATATGTAAGTAACTTAAAGGCCGGCAACGCCACTGCGGATCTTCCGTTTCCGTAGATGGTTATGGGCAGCGGTGACACTTACCATCAGGTGCGCCTCTTGCTCGTTTGCCCACCTCTTCAATAAAAAAAAAAAAAAAAAAAAAGTATTGAGCTCATTCCGGAACTGAGTCGTCAACATGACAAAATGTCCTGTGGACTAATTGTTTTATCGTTTGGTTTCTTCGATTTTCTGATTGGAGAACGAATGTATAGATCTCATCTCAATGTGACTTTTCCAATATGATCATGAATCCGTAATTTTCCCATATGCATTCCACAGCTGATTTCGTAATAGGTAATGAAAGAAAGAAAGAAAGAAAAAATTCTTTATTGTACACAGCTTAAAAATATACACAGTGACATTATTCTAACAGGTGTACAAAGGCGGTCTTATCGCTTATAGCGATCTCTTCCAGACAACCATGGTAAAGGAACTTGGTATAATACGATACTGCTGCGTAGCGTAATGATTCGTAATGATTTGATTCGAATTCGGCATGATTTTTTCGTTATAGGTACATCCTATACATAGACTCTGCAACGTTTGTCGGGTTAATTTTGTTAGACCATATATATTTCTACCATATAAATCAATGGTTATTTCCAATAGATTTAAATTGACATTCAGCAATTAATACCATGTACTATGTTAAAATAAATGCTTGAAAGTTTGAACCACAGGAATCCATAGTTAAAATGTTTGATTTCCCGGACCAAAGGTGCTTATGAATCTTTGAGTTCCGTTTGTCACATCACCGACAGTGTGTGGGTCTACTCAAGATTCACGATTTTAAAACATCCAAGTCACGCGCGATGGTCAAAAACCTGCCACTATATAGTGTTTTATGGTTCTGTTTACTGTATGTCACCGCATCGGTTTATAGAATCAATATCAATACGATACAACAGTTATTTCTCATTCTAACTGTGAAATATACGATAGTTCTTTGAAATAAGTCAGTTTTACTAAAATTTATGATATACAGACACTAATTTAAGGTGAATGTCGTGTCGTACCAAGAGGTTAAAACGAGGGCGGAAAGTAGAGAGACATGGTCGTTACTCACCGACAAGAGCATAACTCTTAAATTGAAGAAAAAGACACTAATTATACATAATACCATATACATAACCGCCTCCGTGGCTCAATGTAAACAACATTGGGTTTTGAACAAGCAGTAGCTTAAAATCTGTAAAATTGACTATTTTAAATGTACCCTGTGTAACATACATAAATGATTACACAAAAACTACTGGACCGATTGCGCTGAAATTACAATGGGACCAACTCGACGGTATCCCCTTTCATTTACAAAAAGAACCATGTGAATCGACCGCCAAATCTCGGAGATATCGGTGTATACACATTAAAAAAAAAATACGCCCCGAATACAGAACCTCCTCCTTTTTGAAGTCGTTTAATAAAATATAACCTTCCTTACCTTATATACTTCCTTAATTGACAATTTTACAGCTTTTAAGCTACTGCTTGTTCAAAATGCAATTTACCCCTGAGAAGAACAAGCAAGAAACTCGAGGGATTGCTCTTAAAGGTTTTCTATTTTATTGTCAATTGTGAAATAGCTGGTTATGTCCAGGGATGTTAAATAGTCTAATATTTTATAATATGCTTTCCTAATAAGTTGTGTTTGTTAAAATTAAAATGTTTTAATTATATTTTATTTATGTACACACATGTGTGTAAGGTAATGTATTCAAACTTCGCCGTAAAGTCAAAGTCAAAGTCAAAAAATAGTAAAAGTCAAAAATATTTATTTCGTAGGATAAAGATTAACACTTGAAAGCGTCACATTTTTTATCTTAATACTAAAATTATTGACATTATTGCTCATTCGCAAAGCAGATTCCCCAGAGAAGAACGAGCAAGAAACTCAAGGTTTGCTCTTTTAGATAAGTTTGGGTTACAATTATATTATATTGTATAATTAGACTGAATATCGCCGAGCGGTCTATGTCCATGCTTGCTTATCATCCAGATAGTCAGAAATTTTATAATAGCCTTTAGTAAATAATGTCTGTTTTATGACGGTTTTGAATTTATTTAAAGGTAAATTTTGAATGTCCACTGGAACCTTATTATAAAAGCGTATACATTGCCCCTTAAATGACTTAGTGACTTTGTGTAAGCGGCTGACAGGAACAGCAAGTTTATTTTTATATCTGGTATTAATATTATGTATATCACTGACGACCTGTTTGGTGTAGTGGTTAGCAACTCTGACCATTATACCAAAAGGTTGCGGGTTCGAATCCCGCTAGGGTCATATGTTTGTGTGATGAATACGGACATGTGTACCCGAGTTATAGATGTTTTCATTTATAATAAGTATTTATTTACAAAAAAAATATATATATTTATGTAGTATATCAACCATCTGGTATCCACAACACAATCTTATAGTTGTTTAAAGTGAAACTAGATGGCGCTGTGTGTATGTCAAGGATATTATTATTATTATTATTATCACTATTTTTCTTAAACGATTCTATAAAGGTAGTAAGCAGCAGATAGTAAGCAGGTAAAAATAACTCCAACATTTTCAAAACAGTATACGTATTTACAGCTCAAACTGGTAGTCTCGTGGTTGTCTCAGCGATGTCATCAAGAATCGAAAGTCCCACGATTACAGATAATATACCGTAAGAACGACAAATTAACGGGCATTGGGCAAGTTTCATCTCCACACTACACGGGCAAAGTCACCGCTCTTTCGCCTCAATGACCCAAATATTAGTTGGTACCGTAACTGCGGACAGCTTCCGCCCAATCGTGTTCGCTCTTACGTAGATTAGTGTATTATGTTTTTTTTTTATTGAAATCTGTGGACCGGTCTTCAAGTCTACTTATACAGGTTGTAAATTTAAGTACTTTTAAATCCTTTAAAATTATAGGAAGTTAAAAGTGTATCCTTACTGGACTATCAATACAATTTCACAATTTATGGGATTTTTTCTTTCACAATTTATTATGTGGTGACTAGGGCTTGGTATTCGAATATTACTTAGAGTAGTATTCGAATTTTTCGAACTTTTCGAATATTAACTAAACTTTAATAATAAAATAAATATAACCGTGAATTGAACAAAATAGCGCCAAATTAAATTCTCGCTACTGGCAATTATTTGTTACTAAAATATTATGTGTTTTCCGGGTCAGAAATAGTCTGATTATTTATTAAAGCTAATAATCATTTCAGAAAAACCTAGTTTTTTCTTTACAAATCAATCGATGTTACTTTGATGTCTGTGAACTTTATAAAATCTACGAATTATGTGCTATATTTACTTATTTTGTTTTTTAGATAGAAAATATTCGAAAAGTTCGTCATATTCGAATAATTCGAATAGTAGCGATTGAACTATTCGTAATATTCGAATAGTAAAATTGGGCGAATATTACAAGCCCTAGTGGTGACATAGGTACACCTGCTTATCAGTTTTTTTTTTTTTTTTTTTTTTTTTTATATAAGAGGGCGGCAAACGAGCATGCGGGTCACCTGATGGAAAGCAATCACCGCCGCCCATGGGCACCCGCAACACCAAAAGGGTCACAGATGCGTTGCCGGCCTTTGAGGAAGGTGTCCACCCCAGAATAAGTAGGGCAGCCTGAGCGATGAGGGATTCTCCAGCAGTGCTGGTACCCTCCTGGGGTACTAACTCTTTAAATACCGCTACCATTCTGGAGAGAGACTGGAAGGTGGGCCTCCGGCGCCCTCGCTCACCGGACGAAGCGCAGTGGCAAAATGCCACTACTCAGACGTCGGTCTTCTGCGAGAGGGTGGTACTTCCCCGGTCGAGCCGGCACATTCATGCTGCAAGCTAATAGCTTACAGCGTGGCTCTACCACTACAATACCAATACGTGTTGACAATTAGTTGATTTCTAAGTTGTTGACTGAAAGAATTGTGTAATGTAATATAGTGTAATGTAGTGTAGTGTAGTGTGTGTGTGTAAAAGACGTGGTTTTTCCCAAAACATTAATTTACAGAAGTGAAGAAAGAAATTTAAGTTAACCGTATTTTTGCCGATATACAATGCGTTTTTTTTTTTCTATGTACAATTTGTAACAATGCTATTAACATTGCTGTTTGGCGGCAGATTTAGATAAGATGGTGGTAGCTAGCCAGGCGGACATTTAAAATGCCCTACCACCAACCAAACCGAGTACTTAAACATGTACCCCGCTGGGGATCGAACCCGCGACCTCCGAATCGTAAACCCAATGTTGTTTACATTGAGCCACGAAGGCGGTGTGAAGATTAAATAAATAATAAATAGATATTTCGGACACCAATCCAATCATCTAGTCCCAAACTAAGTAAAGTACTATGGATACTGGAGAACGGATAAACATACATAAATATTTATATAAACATCCATGACTCAGGAATAAATGTTCATATTCATCACACAAACATTTACCCGTTGCGAGATTCGAACCCGCAACCGTTGGTTTCGCTGACAGGGTCATTATCCACTACACCAATCGGTCGTTTGATTTCTATATGTTACCTCCTATAGTCTCGGCTCGATCGATTTTGAAGTGCAAGGTGTCGTTCGAATTCTAGAGTGTCTTATAGGATCCATTTTATGATAAAAAAAATCCAACATGGCGCCCCGCAAAATACAAAATATGCTGTTTTTTTTGTTTTTAAATACTTTAATAGTTATTAGCAGTTGTAACCACATTTTTAATGACGGAATATGCAAAATATAAATTTTTGAATACTCGTTTTAACTATTTTATTTAAAAAAAATGTGTATTTTCCGAGGCTAATTTCTTTCCCACCCAACGTATTGACACTTAAGGGGTACGACCAAGGGTAATCCTCGGTTTCAGGCCGCTCAGGGCTTGCGCATATTATTTACGCACAGACACTCAAACCGTGTACATGCAGTCTGATGCGTAGTAATTTATCATTTAATTTCTATTCACTAGTATGAAGTGCCAGGGGCCACCTTCCTTGTGAAATGGATTACCCTGACACGTTTCTTCTCAATATTAGGCCAGTTTAACTTAATATAATTTTAAAGGCCGTGATTTTTTGCACATAGAGTACCTGTCAGTGTTACCTACAATAAAAAAATTCTAACAAATCGGTAGCTTGTTTTATTTATAATATATCTATTATTTTATTTAGTAATAAAACATAGACTTTATGATTAACATTACCATTGAATTTCGTTGCGTACAATAGAACTTATTAAATGAATTTTAATACAGAAGTTATATGATTCCTCCAGTTACCCCAGTTTTATATCAGGAAATCAATGCTATTATTAATATACATTCATTTCAAATTGTTTTGACAGCCGATGAATTTCATATGGACAGGCATGACCACACCCAGCTAATTATCAGCAATATAAATCGTTTTTTGAATTTAATCTCCATGTTCGAACTAGTTGGTTACGTAGCATACACTGTTATAGCATGCGGCCGGTTTGTGGCGAATATCTTGTAATAAAATGTCGGATACAAATAATTATATAATTTCCTATCTGTTTGTGGAAACAGCCTAACGTTGGCCTAGAAATTACCATTAAATCCGTTATGTTATAAATAACTAATGACGTACTGGTGTTAGTTGTCATTACTCTTAACTCTTAACTAGCCCAGGGAAAATACGGTTCGACCTCGGAAAAAGAAAAAGTTTTTGTAAAAATTGCTAAAAATTAAGCATTTGTAAGAAACGCAGGTACTAAGTAAGTAACTAAATAAGCCAAAATGGAAAAATGTGTTTATTAAAAAAAATGCTCAATTGACGGGTATTTCTTTAACTTCAAAACATTTAGGGAAATTATCGTTACAAAATATTAGTTTTAGTTTCATTCAGCTAAAACACATGCATGCCTAACTATAACGTGCTTAGTTTTTTATCCACCAATAAGTTAACTGTGTTTAACAAAACTCTATCTAATAAAATATCAGTTAGTATTTATTGTTTCTAAAAAAATCTAGACTAAGCGCTCGTTTTTTTTTAGGCTTAATTATTCAAAATTACATCTCTAATATACCTCTATAAGATAGCAACTATAAGTCGGTTCTGAATTATGTCTAGCTAAGCTAATTTTTTACCGTATTTTCCCTGGGCTAAACCCCCAATGAAACATGGCAGATGTTAGGTATGTGTTTGGCGGCGTTATGTGTCCAGGTAGGATGTTGGGTTTGACGCAGAATGTGCATTTCGCAAAATGTGCACTTCGCAGAATGGGTATTTTGCAAAATGCTCACTTAGCAAAATGTACATTCTCAATATGTGCACTTCTCAAAATGAGCACTTTTCATCACAACTGTCTCAAAAAAATTCTTTGCATTAACACTTTTACAAAGTAATCATTTATTTCAAAAATATTAAGTCAAGACTAAGTTTTGAACGTCAGTTAAATATATCTACGTACCTATTATTTGTATATAATAGATACCTACGTTAAACGTATCAATGACCCTTACAAAAAATCATCGATGTTGCATTTCTTCTTCTTCTTATTTTTGAGGATGGCAACCAGTCAACCTCATTGTCGAGGGACATTACTGCCAGTTTCGAGTGAAAATTTTTATTTATCTTATTTCTTCAGTTTATAGGTCAGTCTCAATCAAAACAAGTAATTCGTCGTATACAGAGTCTAGTCACGGTCAAGTCATTCTTCAGTAAAGTGGCAGAATGCTTTACAAAAGATTTTGGCGGCTTCTTGTGGGAACCCGAAAGCTCCGTTACGCACTTTAATTTACACTTCCCTTCACCTGTACACCAACACTAACGTTTGCTGCACAATATTCTGCCATTATTAAGCTTCAAAAGTTAGAATGCACAAATTTTAAGACTTAAAAAGAAAAATGCTACTTCACTCGCCGAGTTCCCGCCAAAAAGCCATGTTGCATTTTATGAAACAAAATATTATCGAAATTTGTTTTTTTTGTCGATTCTCCAAGAATGTTGGAATGCAAAGGGATCCGAACCTATAAAGTTTGGTCTTCTGTAGTATTCTTCGGAAAAGTGGCAGAACATTTCGGCGGCTTCTTGTGGGAACCCTAAGGTTACCCACTTTCATTTACACTTCCATTCGCTTGTACAGCACAAATTTCAAGAAATATAAACAAAAATGTAACATTACTCGCTGAGATCCCGCCAAAAAGCCATCGAAACTTAGTTATCTATTATAGAACGCATCCACAGAGTATTTCTCGAATTCTGAACGCAACCAAAACACTTAAAAAAGTACTTTAGTATTAAAAGTGCTTTCAGAATGGGTAATCGAAATTTGAATTCTACTGTGGCTCCTTGGGGAAAGTTGTTCGTAATCAAGCGTGGCGTCAAATTGGAATTACACGAATTCAAAGATACCATGTAGAATTTTTTTGTTGGAAAGTCCCTTTGATTTTTACGACCACAGACGGGATGGTTCATTCTTTTTACGTGGCAAAACCACACATCACTATCAGTTCTATATGCTAATAAAACAACAACTAAAACAAAATACTCTTTAGGAAAAGAGTTAAGGAACATTACCTTTCCATTTCATAGTGTTATTCCGTGTATTATTTATTATGTATGTTATATTTTATATTTGTATGTATTGAAATATGTACTTATTAGTAGGTATGTAGTTATATTTATATTCAGTTAAGTTTTTTTTTCTATCATATTTATGCATTTCTTTAGATTTCCATTGTGCACGTCTTATCTGCCTCTTCCAGTCATATCTCTCTTTCGTATATATTTCATTGTAGAAATAAGCAGAACCTGTTGTGTCGTCTCTATTATCTTGTATCTGTATGTTTTTTTTCTTGTATGCAATAAATGAAATGATAAATAAATACTCTCTAATCTTGCATAATTGCGATAATTCTAGCGCGTTTTTCCGAGCCTATACTTACCGAATTCTCGCTATAAAGCGCGTTAGAGGCTAACGTCACAAAGAGAGAGGGAACATTTCTCCCGCCTTCGACCGAATTCCACCGATCATGTTTACTAGACCGCGTCGTCTGTTTGTAAATATGGCAATTCATTCGTTAAAATTACGTATTTCGTCCTATTTTACTATGGTTGATATAACTGCGCCTATGACTTCATTTGGGTGGATTGCTTTGTCCATTGTTTGCCCAAATAACCTATTTAAACTTTAAGGGTAATGAATATCGAATTCGACTAATAGTGACGCTTTAACACTCAAATTATACCAATAGGAAGACTACAAAACATTGATATGATCGCGCTATTAAATCCTTTTCTCGTTTTTCTTAATAGATAAGACAGCGCCATCTCTTAGAATCCTCGAGAAGTAATAGACCTGCTGAGAATAAATGGCCAAAACTAAAACCGCGCACAATCAAAAATTTTTTTTAGTCTGTGCCCACAACTTGTGCAAGCAGAATTTACAATATTGATGATAAAAAAAAAGAACTTTACGAATATTATTATGTTTGTTATACTTAAAATTAAGATGCTCGCATATTTTTTGGTCACTTTTCTATGGTAAGTGATGCATTTTTTACAGCATATTTCAGTATTTGATACGACAGTTCGGAAACAACTGAGTTCTCATTGGTTCCAAACAGTAATATACCTAGAGTCTGGCCAACGAAAGCGCGACTTGAAAAAGGCGGCAAATTTTAAAAAATTATGTGGTATGTATTACTAACTATGACGACCTGTTTGGTGTAGTGGTTAGAAACTCTGCTACTATACCAAATGGTCGCGGGTTCGAATCCCGCTAGGGGCACATGTTTGTGTGATGAATACAGACATTGTGTTCCCGAGTTATGGATGTTTTTCATTTATACATGTATTTATTTACAAAAAAAAATGTATTTATGTAGTTTATCAGTCATCTGGTGTCCATACCACAAGCCTAGATGCTTACTGTGGGCCTAGATGGCGCTGTGTGTTTGTGCAAAGACATTTATTATTATTATTATTATTATTATTATTATTATTAACTACAGCAGGATAAAAAATATACAGATTCAGTCAACTACTATCAAGATTATAAAGTTAATTTTGACAGCTTAATGATGTTGCCATGTGAAAACTTTTAAGAAAATTCCAAGTCTCGCTTTTGTCGGCCAGACTCTATAAGTCTGCTACAAAATGTCAAATTCAAGCAATGGCAAAGGAGTTGGCAATAAAGGTTATTATTATTGAAGATCCACCTCTAAGAAAACATATACTTTGACCAATATTTTGTAGGTAGGTATATCTATCATCAGTTGATACAATTTCTCATTGTGTAATAGAGTAGATTCGAACAGAAAGTGATTTATCGTGTGGTATTTGGAGCTCAATAGTCTGCTCTTCATTCACCTATATAATAAAACAATGAAATTTTCACTAATATTAACTTCTCACTGCCGCCATAAGTTTTGCACGGCCATTTTTTTCAAAGCTTTTTTTAATTCAAATTTAGAACAAGCCTCATGCGGACGCGAATTATTAATTTGAATGTCTTCGAATGAGTTCCTACAAGTTTTCTAATCAAACTCTTTGGATTGGCTTCTTTATAAAAGAAAATAATCAATAATAGATTTTCATACAATTTTCCTAAACGTAGATAAAACCTTACTTACAGACTAACATACTAATGAAAACAATAATTGTTTTTTCTATTTATTCATTATATATGAAAACACACGCCTAAACACGCCAGAAGTCCTTTGTGAAGTTGTCCAGGTGATAAGTCGGGACTCGCGCCACAAACGTTTTAAATTGCACGTAGTGGCGGAGTCAAGCGAGCCCAGCATGGTACTTCGCTTTTGCAGCCGGGACACACATTAAGATTTGTTTTGGTGAAGCCAGTGATCACAGCTCTTCTTGTAACTGACCATGCCGTGATAGCTGACAGTAACTTTACCAAACATTGTGAAGCTGTTGAGAATATTGTCAAATCACGCAAACACAATATAAATCGTAATAACAATGACTTTCACAACCAACACATATTCATTTGCGCGTGCGTCTCACGACAGCGAGAGTGTAATCTTTTGTCATTTGCCGCATTTTTAACAGACTTCATTGTCGTGTTGACAGTATTGAATCGTTTTTGATGGAAACTGTTGAAAATGCCCTATGTTTTTTCATACTTATAGTATTTTATTGAATAATATTGTAAATTACAGTAAAGTAAGCATCTATTTTCATGAATCGTGGGAAGATTTCGACAAATCATCCACCACCCTCTGGGAACTTTTGGAGAAATCTTATACGTCTGTTGGCCACATCGAATGATTATGTGGTCGATGGTTACCCATCCCTGACCAATGCTCTTATGCTCACGCGCACATGATTTGTAGCCGTTCCGGTTCACCATTTTACAAGAGTCAAGGTGACTAGCTAGTCGCCAATACAGTTTTTACAGTACAGTCGCCAGTACAGTAGTTACAATAGAGTTCTATTGCTAGGTTATTCTCTTTTTTTTTATGCAATATACTTGACCTCAATCACACCTCATGTTAAGTGAAGATGAGGTCAAAGGTGGAAGCGTACTGACCCGGAAACCCCAACACATTTGGGGGACTGGCTGGCTGACAACCGGAATATAACAATGCTATTAACATTGCTGCTTGGCGGCAGATTTAGATAAGATGGTGGTAGCTAGCCAGGCGGGCATATGCGCTACCACCAACTATTCTATATCCATTTGGAAGTTCATGGGTTAAACTACGTGGGTAATTTTCGTATAATAGCTCTAATAAGCAAAAATTGTACGAAATCATGCGATGGTCGGGTTTAGAAAACTTTAATTGGTTAATAAGACGATTTGAAGTTAAATAATCTATAGAATATTAGCATTTAATTTAGGTTTCATACAAGAAACTATTATATTCAAAACGTAGGAATATGTATACTGTATGTTTATTTAGGAAAAGAGATCCGATTAGATAGATAGATAGATAATTGCATCGGTATTCCCGAACGAATACGACATTGGAACCTTCAAGAAACGAGCCTACACCTTCCTCAAAGGCCGGCGACACATCTGTGACCCTTTTGGTGTTGCGGGTGTCCACTGGGCGGCGGTGATTGCTTTCCATCAGGCGACCCGCATGCTCGTTTGACGCCCTTTCATATAAAAAAAAATTGTTTATTTGCCCCTAAGCATATTGCACAATGATAACAATTAGTAATACAGAACAGAATAGTATAGCAGTATTACAGGAATAAAAATTCTAAAATGTCACTTATTATGCTACTGGTTCTCATCTCATCAAACTCGAACGAGCACAGAGAGCTTTACTCAAAGTCATAAATTTCAGACCCCGTAGATACCCTACCATAGAGCTCTATAAGGATTGTTCTCTCTTGACAGTACGTCAACTATTCATTAAATCTACAATCCTCAGGCAACACGGCCTTTTAGATGAAAAAATTAGAATAGATCGGGAAAAAGCACGTAGGAAAGATCTTGTATTTGACGTACCAACCACCCGTACCACCTTCGCTCGTAGAAGCCTATATAAACTTGGACCATTACTTTATAATAAAATAAGTAAAGACATATCACTAATTAACCTAAATAAATACAATTGCACTTTGGCCATATCGAAATTTCTTTTACAGCTAATCCCTATCTTATACTAACACACATACCATCATGCACACATTATCACACTCACACATCACCACACCCGCACATTACCACACCCACACGTAGACCCACTCTCATTCTTACACGCCCGCACACTCCCATTGCTCATACACAAACAAAACCAGCCATGGTTTAGATTACATTTGTTACTATTTAGCTATAGAGGCACATAATATGCCTGTAATTAGTATGGTTAGTATGTACTTCATTAATACTTTAATATCCATAGTTTTGTAAGTAAATATAGAAAATTAGCTAGGTTAATAACAATTTCTAATGGTGATGTAATCCGAGGTGAAGCCATGTTCCTACAACACAGGTTGACCTAATGTAGGGCGTGGAAATCTACGGAGTTACTCAGGTTTCTCTTTTTTTTCTGAACTCTTAGATTTGATGTTAATAAATTTATCTTTATCTTTATCTTTATCTTTATCTTTATCTTTATCTTTATATGCTGTAGGGACAAAATGGTTCCAACTCAGCATGGTGCTCCGCCCGCGGACGGATGGAGCGCTGGTATACTGTCGGGACCAGTTTGGAACTAGTGAGCGGTATGAGAACGCAAATGGATATGAAATTGATTGATTAACCACTATTTTAAAATACTTATATAATGGACAATATCGCTTTTCTGACATCAACACAGCATTGACAATTAATTAGTTTAATATTGTGACAACATACATTATTATATTATATTTAAGTAATAACCTATCTAATGCTATCCTAATTTATTAAATATTTGCACGCTGGATTTTAAGTGGATTTTGAATGGGACTTCTGTTATGTGTCATCCTATCTTGTACCCAAAATCAAGCAACTCTGTTATTTCATTTAATTTCATTTCATGAGATTAGAGGGCCAACTTCGAGACAGAGGCCAATCGATGGCTTCGTCGATTCAACTTCGACTTCTCGTCTTTTCGTCCAACATATCTCAGCGCTTGAAGACGAAAGTATATTTTAATCAAAGCGTACCAGCGACGACTTATGACACTGAAACGTGGGCGCCATCTAGTTACACACTAAGCAACTAGGCTTGTGTTGTGGATACCATATGGTTGATACACTACACAAATACTTTTTTTTTTGTAAATAAATACATGTATAAATGAAAATCATCCATAACTCGGGTACACATGTCCGTATTCATCATACAAACCTATGCCCCTAGCGGGATTCGAAGCCGCAGTGGGGCATTAAAGCATAAAATTCATCCTCTTGCTCACAATATTCGCGAAGTTTTGCCAATGTCGCACTATTTTCTAAAACTATATCCTAAACGACCGAGACAACATTTACAATGTCAAAAAATACAGCAAAATTTGTACACTGAGAAAAATGCCAAATTGTTGTAATGCCAAATTATCGCTAAGATAATAAATTAGATCGGTATCGTTATAAATTGTAAGTTCTACAGCGGAACTTTAAGTATTACTAACAGTTTATCAGAACGCTAATCCCGTCCTTAGATTACATTATGTGTCACTTAAAACATATACCGCTGGGAGGTTTAAATTATCCAACCTCGTCATGTTAAATGATAGGTAAACTTCTGATCCGTATTATATCGTGACGCTTTACTAATCTGTCATTTCATACCGATATATTATGCTGATATACCGGATAATTTCTCACGATGGCCGTAACCATTAGTAATTCGTCTCGTACTGATAAAATTACACGACGAACGCATCA
Source organism: Oegoconia quadripuncta (assembly GCA_949316235.1). NCBI lineage: Eukaryota > Metazoa > Arthropoda > Insecta > Lepidoptera > Autostichidae > Oegoconia > Oegoconia quadripuncta. The sequence goes on along the minus strand of OX438741.1, from coordinate 1,855,958 downwards.
CGAAACATTACTATATTGTTACTTTTATGAGGTCAAAAAACTGATCAATAATCGGTATTGTCTTACTATATTATTGGTATAGTACAAATTATTATAACATGAGGACATGTTTTTTAATAGGTTTTTATGAAATAATAATATGCTGAACCTTGTAATAATTGAGTCCATACAATAAGAATAATATGGACATCCCACTTAGATCATACGTTCCTGTCACTGAGAATTATCAGGAAAATTCCCAACTATTACCTACCCACGCTACCTACCTACATTAGTTTTCTCTGGATTTGTGAACTCAAAATGTTGCCAAATTGTAATTTTACCCCTAACTTTTGGGAGAAATTGTTATAACTAACGTTATGGTGGGATAATTTTTGAGACAATCACATTTCAAAATAAAACATTATATTTTGTCTTATCTTGTCCGAAAGCATGTCAAAGGAAATGAACATTTACAAGCATTGAAATGTAATTTCTACATAAACTACCAAAACAAAGTTTTTCGAAGGGCTTTGCTTTTGTTGTAAAAATAACTATCCAAGGTAACGAAAACCTGCTGGTGTAAAAAACTTTTTACAGAGTTTATCATGTTATGTAATTTTGCAATCGTGCTCTAATAAACTATAGCCCAGGGCAAATACGGTAAAAAATTAACTTAGCTAGACATAATTCAAAACCGACTTATATAATTGCTATCTTATAGAGGTATATTAGAGATGTAATTTTGAATAATTTAACCTTAAAAAGAAATGAGCGCTTAGTCTAGATTTTTTAGAAAACCCTATTTTTAATTGGATCTAAACGAAGAAGGAGAAAAATAAATTGTGGCGTATACAGCCGTTGATTGATGCTGTCCGAAACCACTGTCTGCAACTACCTCGCGATGCAGTTAACTATTCAGTGGATGAGCAAATGATTCCATTTATTGGCCGAGCCCCAAGAGTGAAGGTTGCTGTTAAGAATAAACTACATGCAGAAGAACTTCTTTTAAAGGACAAGTCCTGGACTTTGAAATTTAGCACGGGCTCACCACGAACTTGCCTGACATTGGTTAATTCGAAGTAGTGGGTGCTATAATATTGCGTTTAGTTATGTCAGTTCCGGATGGAAGTTTCCTTTATTTTAACCGATACTTCACATCAATTGATCTGATGAATCAGCTGATGTCAAGAAATATAGAAGGAACAGGAAAAATATAGATGAATAGAATCAACACAAAGAAAAGAATAAGGTATGATTTAAAGACAGATAGACAGATAACTAGAGGCCAAGACGAAGAGATAGTTGGTTGCAGTGATCTGTGTAGTAAAATGGAAAGATGTACTGATGATATCTACTGCTATTGGAGCAGAGCCTAGAAGCAGAGTCCAGAGGAGGAAGAAGAAAAAACGAAAGTATATTTAGATCAATAGTCCGGCAATAGTGAAGAACTACAATTCATTTATGGGTGGCGCCGACATTTGCTACATGATGGAGATGTACAGGGCTTACTTACAGGATGTACCAAGAAAGGTTATACTGCACCTGTTTGATCTGGCCATTGTCAATTCGTAGTTCGAATACAGAGACGATTGTAAACCGCATTATACAATACAATACAAATACTCTTTATTGCACAAAATAATTTACAATAATTTTTGATGTTAACAATAGAACACAATTAGGCGGTCTTATCACTAAATTATGTCTAGTCTTATTTCAACAACTTAATAAATGTTTTTATTCTTTGAGCCTGTTTAATTATTTCAAGAGAATAATATTTAGGCCCAAGTTGACACAATTGTGACCAAAAAAATGGTAGCATCGTTCGGTTGGGCCAACATTAACACATTTATACAATTGTAGCACCGAAATATAAGGCCTTTGATAATACAATTGTACGTACACAGTTTTTCCAAGACGACTGCCGTGAAATTAAAATGTGACTTCAAATCTGAAATCTACACCCCATTTTTAGCCTATATCCAAGCTTTTTGGCCGCGACTTCATCCGCGTGGAACTCGAAATAAATAGAAATTTAACTCGCAAAATCCTGTGCTCGTTAAAATTTTCCAAAATTTTACTTTAGCGAGTGTTTACCCTGAACGTTCCCGTTCATCCCGATCCCATGGTAATTTCCCATATTTCCCGTTCACGAGGGAATATCCGGAAATCCGTTCTTAGTTGGTGATTGCAAAACGGGTAATTTTGGGGTAATTTCTGATTGAGTTTCTGACAACATTTTCTTGTTAGACTGCCGGTAACACACGCGTCGCGTCCGTCTTTCTTTTTCTTGTGGTTGCTGTTGCCGTCCATGTTGCTGTTGCGTATTTGCCCAGTGTATGTACCTTTTTATACTGGAAATTGGTTTGAGTACCTAGTGTTTGTTTCCAGCTAAAAAATGGACCAATATACAAGCGATTTCGCCAAATGGGGCCTAGTGAAATATGTAAATATATTTGATGGTAAGTACGCAGCATGAATACCTACATTGTTTCTATGTCTTCTTTCTAGGTGTCGTTTGCCGTTGTAAACGCATTTTAAATTCTCACCTCTGTTCTGCAGTTAACAAAAGAGTGGGTCAGAGTTTTGTTAAGGGGGCACAAAAAGAATTTCTAAGACAGAAGTGGTTCTGAATTGTAACAAAAAGAAACTAACTTTTAATCTATTTTTCCTCGGTGCCCCCTTAGCTACACTCCAGCCAAATAATCATATCTCAACCAAATAATCATATCTCATACATTCAAGTGGGCCTCAACTTCAATTTTTTAAGTAATTATTTTTATTTATAGTTTGACCGATGTCTCTCGTTTCTATTTTCCAAAAAATTAATCTGTATTTGTCTAATTTTATCTCTCTTGCCCGTGTAGGAGCACACATTGATATACTGGCTATGCAGATGCTAGGCGACAGAGAAATTGAAGAATTAATTGGTCCCATAGGAGACCGGCTTAAATTTAAATGCAACCTAGCTCTATGGAAGGAGGAGAACTCAAAATCGAAGGATGTTAGGGTCTGTTTTTTATGTCTTTTAATTCAGTACCTATAATGAGTTATTTGCACCTAAAAACTCACTGTCTGTTTTTCCAGAAGCAACTTGAGGTATCAAGTTTAAATTAGTACCTACTGTATGTTTACCCCATACTGGTGTACAACTGCTGTAAAAGTATGTTGTTCTGGGCTTAAAAACAAAAATCTTATTTAATATTATATACATACCTACTATACATGGTCACTTATTGTATATATAACGTGTTTTGATTCCATCTTTAAATTCTTTTTGCATTTGATTTTCAGATGAAATAATTTGTTTTTATATAGAAGACCAAATGTGTGGTTCATTCAATGTCATCACTGTCTATTTGCAGAACTTTCCTATGTAAATTGGCTTAGTAGTGCAGTGGGTAATAAATGAAATGTTTTTGCAGGAAGAAGAGCCTAATTATGATGAGTTTATTAATACTGAAACCATAATTGGTAACCTGCTGGACTTGGACCTTCCTCTGGACTATCCTGCAAGCACGTCGACACCATCCACCAGCATACAAAAACTACAAATAGACGATGTTGCAGACAATTCTGTAAGAGTTTTGTTTCTTTTACTCTAATCATAATCATTTCACTACTGACATTTTTACACTGCTGCCCCAAAAAAATATGGATTTAATTGAATATAGTTGATGATCTGGATCACCTGATCTAGAACCTAAAAGACAAGCTAAACTATAAGAGAATGGAAATGGTGCGTTAGCAAAAGTAGTTCAGCCTGATCGCTTTTTGTTAACATTATAGCAATTTGGGACTACCTGATGTGGAACCCTTACCTAGGTACTTGTTTTACTACAAGGCACAAAATTGTGTTTTATTTATTTACATACATCTCTCGTGTATGTCTGATCTGTATTTTATTGCAGTCAGGGCACAAATGTTGAAAGCAAAAAGATATTGTAAATACCCGACTGCAATACAATACAATGTGTAGTGTAATATACTGAATAGTTTGTTAATTTCACCTCGATCTTGTTTTGGCTTGACAGTTCACTTTACGTTTTTTAATTAATCAGTTTTTTTTATATTATACTGGTTAATCAGTTTTAACTTGCCTATTTTATCCTGCGTCATCATAATGTTGATGTAACATGTATCTTTTTATACAGGATTCGATCTCTTCATTCATCTACACCGGTGTGCTGGCTGACCCTCTACAATGGAAGATATATATATAATTACAAAACTAATATATATTTGTAGGTAGGTACAGGCACAGAATAAATAATTACATACTTAACAAAAGTTGCATGACAACAAGTTCTGCTACTTAACACATTTGTATAGTTTTTGTAAATATCTCTTAGAAATAACTTGCAGAATGGTACCCGAATACATTGCTATAATGATAATAATATTTACACATAATATATTGTTTTGGATCTAGGTGTTAAGTGTTAAATCATTTGACGACCGATTGGCGTAGTGGGTAGTGACACTGCCTGCGAACCAATGGTTGCGGGTTTGAATCCCGCTAGGGGTATATGTTTGTGTGATGAATACGAACATTTTTTCCCGAGTCATGGATGTTTATATAAATATGTATGTATGTATGTCCATAGTACAAACTGTTTTGCTTACTTTGGGACTAGATGATTGGTGAATGCGTCCAAAATATTTATTTAAAAAAATATTTGGAATGTAGAGCATGGCAGCTATTTATAAAATTTTTAACCGACTTATGAATAATTAGGAGTTTCTCAAATAGATTTATTTTTATTAGTAATTTCTTTTTTAATTTTTAATATATGTTCTGACAATGCATTCCGGAGCTTAATCAAACTCAAAATGCATATAAGTCATATATAAATAATAACAAATATGGTTTATTCATTTTATGTATTTATATTGAAGACCTGATTGACCGCTAGGTTATTAAAAGAAATCTTCAGCTATAAATTATTACTCATCTGAGTGTACAACGAATATACAGTGTGTTCGGTCTTCAGTGACAGAGCCTGTAATGGTGCTTATGTAATGTGATCAATTTAATCGACAAAAAATCGCTCATATATGTCATTTTTCTCCAACCTGAATGAAATGGCAGCCATTTAAATGTCAATTTAGCAATAACTATCCATGTGGAGATAAAATGTGTCAAAAATGACACATTTAATGCATACATTTTTAGCTATAAAAATAGCTAAAAATGTATGCATTAAATTGATATTTATACCAAAATATTTCAATAAGAGACCAAAGATAATATAAAAAATTTAATTAGTTTAATTCATTTGTGTATGTAGTATAAGCCTTTATGCATGGTATGAAATACCTGTATATGGTGTTGGAGTAAAAAAATAATCTGTAGGTGGAGGGTGCAGTTCATTAATACTCAATGCCCTTTCGTGTCATATAATCGGCTTTATTTGGAATTTGGTTACAGGTGCGAGGAATACTAAAAAAAACTCACGAAGGTAGGGCAATTCTTGCTCAAGAAAATAGATTGTTGACACCAGAACTTCGACGAAAATTAAGTAACCTGGTAATAAAAAAAATATTGGATGAAAATCCTAAGACCACAATATCAAATCCAACATTTATGAGATGAAATATTTACAGAAGAGTCTCCTGTAGTTTTTTATGCTCCTTATATCAAGGCTACTAATTTTCAACCAAAACGGAAATCTTCAGGATTTCTTTATAGCACATACACAAATAAGAGAAGGCGGTTCGGAGTACTACCTAAATGTGTTCAGCAGTTCTCAATCAGTCAGTATTGTACCTGTAGGTATTGACCTAGCAGCATGGAAGAATCAGAGGCAGACATTGTGCAAGAAAAGCTTACAATATTAGAAAACGCCCTCATTGAGAATGAACCATGGCAAAGGATTGAAACCCTATGGGGAGACACGACCAAAGCCAGATTAAGGTATCTGTACTATGAAAAGGGTACCTACCTTAAAAATTATATTGACCGTTTTACCATTCTAAAGAAGCCTTTGGGTTACCAACTTATGGTTAAGACTTTGAGAGACTTTACCCATGTCATGTCAATTCATTTGAAACATACTGCCAACGGACTATTACAATTGCACAGAAAAAAGCAGCATCCCACAAAAATGCACATTGAATGCCCTATATGAAGTTCCTACTTTGCTGATTGCTGTAGATACCACTTTTGAAATATTCCACTCATGTGGGGTAGAATACCCACAAGAATCATATGATATTTGGTTATTGATCCAGAGAGGCTTTTTCAATTTAGATACTGTCTATGATCGACTAACATCATCCGTAAAATCCTCTTTAGTCGACCTAGGCCTAAAAGAACGATGCTGGCTTGTTACGCTTGTAAGAAAACATTTTCTTTTTGTGAGGATCTTTTACAGCACATTAAAAAAGATTGTTCATTGTACTCCATAATAAACTTGAGTTATAAGTGTGGTGAAAGTGGATGCTTGAGACAGTTTTCATCTGTCAATGCATTTCGTCGCCATATTAAGCTACAGCATTATTCCCAAATTAGTGAAGAGTGCGCTTCAACAAATTCTAACATTGAAAGTGCTGAAGAAATAAACGTTATTATATTGTTGTTTAAGGTAATGTAGCTTTTCACCCCGTAGGGCAAGGTTATTCTTGTGTTTATTTGATTAAATTCTTTAAATGACGCATAGCGTTAGGCTATAGGTTTTGAACACTTGTTTTAGACTTACAATATATTTAGATACTCTGAATATTTAGATATTTATATAAGTACCAAAGAAAGGTTATAATTTTAGTTGTAAGGATACCTTTATTATTGAAAAACAAACGGCTGAATTATAACGCCATCTAATGCATTCATAAGTGCGGTCCTATATTCGTTGTGTACAATAACGTTTTCTTTACAAATTTTAATGTTTTCGAAAAGCTTTAGTTTGAACTGGGTGCAGGACTGCATTTATGAACGCGATTGTATCTGTAAAAGTATTAGGGATTACACAATACCGAAACGTAAAAAAGGTCGTAAACTCTTAGCGGATACAACTTTTCTATACCCGTCTGCCACCGGTGGCGGGCAGAAAAAATTTTGGTTGCTTCTGCCACCATGGTGGCTACAATCCTACTGTAGATGTAGGTAGGTAGATCCCACTGATGGTAGAACTTTTAGTATTTTACCTACTGATGGTAACTTTTAGTATTGTCGCCACCATCATGTCAGAAGCAACAAATTATTCTCTACCCGCCACCGGTAAGTAAGTAGTAAGGTAAGGTAGTAAGTTGGATCCGCTACCAGTGTTGTGGTGATGGACAGAAATAGAAAAGTCCTATCCGTCTCCAGTGGTGGTGGACGGGAATAAACAGAATGGTAGAATTGGTGGGGGCAGATGTGAATAAAGACTGACTGGAAATTAAACACTACTCAACAGCTCACTTGTATTGCTTTAATAATAATGTAAAACTTATACAGGGTGAAATTTATATTATTGGCATCCTTGTAGGTGTTGAAGGTACTAATGAATATAAACAACTACTAATGAATATGCACAACTTTTACTATGGGACCAACTGTGAAAACCCCAAAAAAATTTGCCCTCATACAAAATGTATCGACTGATCGATGATTTTGTATGGGGAGATCAATATTTTTTAGTAGAGTTGGTCCTCTATCGAAAGTTATTCATATTCATCATAGTACTTTCACCGTCTAGATTCTAACCCTGGACTACATGGAAGTCAATGATTTGAATTTCATCATGTTGATCTTGTCTTGATATGTTCTGTCAATAATGAATAAATAATTCGTGGGTAACTATCCGCTGCATTTTCATTGATTCATTGAAACACAGTTATTGTTAGCTCATATAACTATGTTTTTTTTCTCTTATCTTGGGATGGAATTCTAAACGCTCTTAGATCTTTTAAAGGAAACCTTCGTTTAAGAGTCATTTCGATAAATGCTATTTTATTTGAAAGAGATTTGGAGCCTACTTTATTAAAACGGTGTTCCAAAAATCCACCCTTACAATTCCCTCTACATCTAACTGTTGTTTATTTAGGTACGAACTTGCAAGGTCTGTTATCTAATGCTTTATATATTCTCTTTATGTTGTAGATCGCGCCAGACCTGCAGTGTAAGGCGACGCGCGTCGGTATATACACTGGTAACTAAATGTGCAAATTCACTGGCACGTAAAACGCTACAGGTGCGTGCTTAGTGGACGCGCCGCACCTTTAGGCCGCGTGCATACGACGGACATTTTGTCCATGGCTGTCCGCGCAACCCATGCGAGTAAAAAAGGCGGAAGCGCTTTCTGTTCTTTTTACTCAGAAGGGTAGCAGCGGCCAGCCACGGACAAAATGTTCGTGTGCATGCGGCCTAAAAGTGGGACGCGTCCACAAAGCACGCACCTGTAGCGTTTTACGTGCCAGTGGACACGCACCTTTAGTTACCAGTGTATATACTGGCGCACGACGCCCTACACTGAATGTCAGCGCTGGACCTCACATTAAATTATAGTGAATAATGAAAATTATACAGGAAAAGCACTATATAAAGTAGCACACAGAACCTAAATAGACACGTAATATCCTTGTAAATATATCAGGACAGAATACTATACCATAGCTATACCTTTAAATATATCAATACAGTTTCAGTGATATTATCAGGATTTCCTGATAATATATTACTTCTTATTATCATTACACAGATAACTTATAGGTAAAAATAACAAGACTTTAAGTAATAACAGTCTAGTTTTAGTGGCAATATAGGGATTTCCTGATAATATAACAGTACGTATTTACGTTATATCGGTAAACGGAACATGAATACATTTCAATGTAACAGTCTGCATTTACAAAAAAACATTAATTTCCTGATACTTTTCCAGTTTATATCGGACACTTTGTCGTGATGGTTCGTAGCCGGAATCAGGTACATGCCTATTAATATATGATCCCAGGACGTTCGGATTGTACATGACATAATATCAGTTTCCTGTTATAATCTAAGGTTGGACGCCTAGTCGTTTTTTAAGAGGTATACCTCATAAATAATTTAGAATTCCTATTAAAACCAGGGGTACATTTTTCTCAGTGTATGCAGATGATCAAATTTTATAGCTAAATATTTTCTTTTGTTGAGGATAAAATTTGAGGACGTGGACGGACAGTGAAAAATATACATGCCTAATTGAATCTGAGGTGCGATTCTGTAAATGCTCGATCACTCGGCCATCGAATAGATTGGTCGATGACTCGATTAAAAAATGTCGGATTCAGTAACCTCTCGACACGATACACTCGTAATCGGGAATGGTTATTTGAATGATCGTGTTTTGTTTCTTCTTTCTTTTATGATTTTAAAAATGTACATACACAACTTTTTCACAAAGGAATCGATAACGATTGTGGTGACTCAAGACTTACCACAATCATTTGACATTTCTGATCGAAAGAAAGAAAGAAAATTAGAATCCGTTTATTTTTTATTTAGTAGACAAAAGTTACAGGAAGCCAAATTGAATTCGATGATCCGTGTCAACGGCCACAACTGTCAAAGATGTTCGATTGCCGATCATCGACAAGTTACAGAATTGCACCTCTGGAATTCATATTGCCATAGAATCTAAAAGGATGTTGTCCGTACTGCAACAGGGTAGTCTCTCTGAGGTCTTTGACCATTAGCATTGTTGTGATTGCGTTAGAAAACTAGCTATTACGAAACTATGGTATTGTAAGAATGCTATACTGTTATTATATCGATCAATTGGTCGTGCGATGCGTGCGCCGAATGTTTTCGATGCGATTTCGAAACGGCGTAATAGCATCGTTAGTAACTATATGGCTATGGCACGTAAACTGATAATGTATCGACTAACCTACCCGATGAAAGATGATCACACCCGAATCTCCATAGTTTGGAGGACATTCGGAACGCTCATGCAAACCAATGTTATAATGCGAAGTGTGAATATTTGTCACACAATCACGCCGGAACGGCTTAACGAATCTGGATCAAATTTAGCACACTAGTAGTGTCTTGGAATAATAGATAAGAGCATCTAGTTAATATGAATGCTGAAGATAAGAGACGCTGGTCCACACCTCTGGAGATGTGAGAGCTGGTGCCTACTTTGCTCAGCAGCTGAGCTTATGCATTCAGCGGGGCAATAGCGCTAGCGTACTAGGTACTATGCCTCACGGCAGCGAGTTGGACGGCGTATTTTTTCTATAAGATATAGGTATTTTTAATTGTGTTTTATAAATTTGTTGTTTCATGTACATAGTTACTTCATTAAATAGCATAAAAATTGTAAAAAAAAGACGATAAGATATGATTTAATATCTTACAAATTATACAATAGCAATTTTACTGGAACAATACTCCTTTCAAATCTAAAATACTCGAAAATAGACTATTTCCGGAATATACAGATCACTCTACTGATTCATCCTAAACAGTAAAATTACAAAGAGATATAACATCTGCTTGTAAGATTCGTACATTAAGGTACTAGATGGTAAACAGAGTGTGAAGTTCTCATCAAAGTAAATTAAAACACTTATTTTACGCACAACATGATATTTATAACTGTTTTATTGCAAGATTTGTTGCAGCCTATGATTTAAACTTGAATTATTTGAGCTAGCCTCAAAGCTTTATAGCTCGTGGTGTGGTCGTTTTCCCTACTCTTTTTCCATAAAGCTTTTTATTCCTTTGACAGGAATGTCCTGTCTCTATGCAACTAGCGACGGTAACTCGTCTGCTCTGGGTGCGACAGTAAACCAGCGCTGAGCTCTTATAAGCTGAGCATATAGCTGAGTCGTTTCCTTTTCGCTGCTGCGGCACTTATCTGAGGGTTCTGTTATTTTATTTGCCTAACAATTGTTGTATATATGTCGAAGTGGCGAATAAACAGTTTCTTTCTTTCTTTCATAAAGCTAGACTTCAATACGCTATTGATGTGATAGCTTGTGTAACCACAGATTATACATTTCGGTGTGAATCACCGTTTAGACTCTACTGAAAACCAGCGACGCAGATTATAACTGCAACTCATGCTGACCTAGAGTTCCGTTTCCTTACTCATATGTCTAGAGACCTATATTTGACACTGACAGACAATATCGACATGTATTTATAATGTGTTGTGATCGCATAAATGTGTTTAACCCGCGAGAACTACTCACTTTATCGGGATAAAAAATATACTGTTTTAATCCAGGTTACATTCTACTCATATACCAAATTTAATCCAAATCCGTACATTCGTTTCGCCGTTTCGCAACAAACAAACAAACATCTCAACTTTCCCATTTACAATATTAGTCAGATAACCCAAAACACCCACAGCTTTTCCTCATTAAATGCTTTATATATATATTTTTTTAATTTACTTGTATGCTTACCTGTTTGCCTGTATGCTGTACCTGTATGCTTTAAAATTTCGATTCAAGAAGCAAGAATGTCGCATTCGGAGCCGACGTCTCCAATTTGTTTACTTATTCGATTTTTTTTTTATTACAGCGTTTAAGTTATTAATATTATAATCGCTAACTCACTAACCGCTAAGTAACTTACTTACCCACGTAATGTGTAACATTACACATAATTCAGAGCATAACCATGGCACTAATTATCCCACACAGCGGTGAAAGTGCAGTGAAATGACCATGGCGGGACCACGGCGTTTGCAAATAGAAATCTTGGACTTTCCATTATGCCTTAGAAGGGCTGAGTTGCTAATGAGATACATAAATAACATGAAACTTGGCCTGGCTAGCTACCACCATCTTATCTAAATCTGCCGCCAAGCAGCAATGTGAATTGTTCCGATTGTCAGAGATAAGATAGCCAGTCCCCCAAATGTGTTGGGGTTTCCGGATTAGTACGCTTCCACCTTCGACCTCATCTTCACTTAACATCAGGTGTGATTGAGGTAAAGTATCAACCCGTTGTGCATAAAACAAAAAAAAAAGCTACATTAGACCCCAGGCTAATTTGCCTCCGCTACCAGGTTGCCATGACCGAGCAGGGAGTCATCTTCATTGTTATTGTAATGCCTTTATGCATTAGCGGGCCAAATTCGCAGAGTAGGCGTTTCCTCTGCAGCGCTATGCTTATTTATATATACATACTTTGTTGAGACTGCGTAAACAAATCTTTAGCATAAACTATTCCTACAGAGTGCTTATGTAGTAGTAGTACACGGGGTTAGTACTATATTAATTCTGTGCTACGGGGTCGAGGATGCCCTACAATATATTGGGTCTTTACCTATGAAATTGCAGTTTATTTTCTCCGTTAATCATATGTACCAAGTCCTGCGATTTTCAAAGCTATATCCCAATTTATATTTTATTTGGAAAATGGAATACTATTTCGAGGTTTCACATGAAATATTTTTTTATTTCTGGGCTAAATCACATTATAAAAAAAATTTGAACGGAGCTCTTTTCATGTGCTTCCCATAATAATTTCTTAGATTCGCTGAAACTTTTATAAACCGGTTATTATTAAAAATTAACGCTGCCTATACTTAACTTAATGTTATCCGATAATACACACAAAGTTTAGCTAAATTTGGATTTGCCGTTCCCAAAAATAACAATCAAAAATGTTTGTATGGAGAATACAGTCTTAATGATATTCTTCATACAACACGCCAATTTCATAGGTAAGGGACCTAATATATGCCATCTTATACCGCAAACTAATTTCCAGGTACCAGGCAAGCATAACCGAATGAGTCACTTCCTTCCTCTTGTACAACTCTTATTTTTATCACTTTCTTGATTTTAAAGAAGTCGCCATCGATATCCTATCTTGGTAACTGAATCTTCATATTTAATACATATGAGAAATTTATCTAATTTATATAAACGGTATAAATACAAAACTACAGGCATCTAATCTAAACAAATAATAATAAATTTACAAATTAAACTACCTATAAATAAAAAATTTCATATCCGTCAGTGCCATGGGCCACCGTACCTAGGAGGCTAGCAGCATTACCTCTCTGTATCTCAATACGAATGCTTTGAACTTGAGAGAGGTAGCTGCTAGCCCTCTTTTCGCCTGAGATCGACCTTCGTAACTTATTTAGGACCAATCCTTCCATGCTCCTTGATTCCTGAATAATTGCCGCTGCTACCAGGCTAACATGACCAAGCGAAAGTCACTTTACTTCATCTTTTCTCTTTTTTACAAGTCTGCCTTACCACAGAAATTGTTCAGATCTGATCAATGTCTCTCGCATACCTTTGCTAAAAACACCTAAACTTTTCATATTCATATTTATTTATTTCTTTGTGATACACAGGTACAATAATGAAGGTAAGGACATAAAAATAGCTGGATCACTGTGATCTACCAAATGGCAAACAAAAAGAAAAATAAACAATACAAGTCATAATGTACATGGATTGTTAGTTTTGTTATGTAGGTATCACACAATTTACAACAATTTGCCTGGAGATGCACTACACTCAACTTTTTACCTATGATGGATCATCAAACGAAACAAATTAATTAATAATTTGCTTGGCATAATACAATTAATTTACAATAAAACGTTGAAGTAACGTTTTTCTCTAAAAGAGGCTGGCAACACATAAATATGTTCACTATTTTATAATTTACAGTCTTATTCATAAAAATTTACAAACGCTAGCCTAAGTGTGTTTTGTCTCTGTCGTTCATAAGGAAATGTTGTAATGAAAGAAAGTGACAAAACATACTTTAACTAAAACAGGCTTGTAAAGCGTTTGTAAATTTTTATGAATAAGAAGGCTAGATTGCAAATGCAATAAGCAACGCAAATCTCCACGATTTGGTGCCGAGTAATGCCAAATCCTCATTGTCTATTATTGCAGCAACAATTTCCCAACATTGCCCAACTATTGTTGTCTCGTATTGTTTGTCCAATGTAAAATTTGAGCGAAATTACAACAATTGTTATCAAAATAAAAATGGTTTATGTTACTGCTAAAACTCGACCTATGACTACTAGGTGCCTGTTGCAATTGGTTTCGTGTATTCTAGCCGACATTTGACTAAATTAGGTCTGGCCTTCATTTATCAAATTAAATAAAAGCTAAAAGTTATTTCTGAGCAAATAAATGGCATGTATTTTTTTTTTTTATATATGTTTAATATATATGTTTAATAAATTTGTGTGTGTTATGTAGTCAATAATATATTATATGTTTAAGTGCAGTTAAATTATCTAGTTATAGTTTGTAGGCTTAGATTATGTATTTTTTAACTTTACGTTATATAATTATTACCAACTATAAAATACACCCGTATTGCTACTATTAGTGCAAACCTCATCTACTGGTAGCTTGTATCTTTACCCTAAGGTTTGCATGGAAGAGATCGCTGTTAGCGATAAGGCCGCCCTTTTGTGCGATTAATGATGTACGCTGTATTCTTCATGTAGCTTTTGTTAATTGTGCAATAAAGAGTATTTGATTGATTGATTGATTGATAAAATCAAAATACTTTATTTCATAGGATAAAATTATCACTTGAAAACGTCACTATTAATATTACATTTAAATTTACTGCTCATTCACAAAGCTGACTCCCCAGAGAAGAACGAGCAAGAAACTCTAGGCTTGCTCTTTTAATCAGATTATAGGTTACAATTTGTGATTTGATAATTATATGAATAATACCTGTTTGGTTTAGTGGTTAGCAACTCTGACCACTATACCAAAAGGTTGCGGGTTCGAATCCCGCTAGGAGCATATGTTTGTGTGATGAATACGGACATGTGTACCCGAGTTATGGATGTTTTCATATATAATAAGTATTTATTTACAAAAAAAATGTATTTATGTAATATATCAACCATCTGGTAACCACAACACAAGCTTATAGTTGCTTACTGTGGAACTAGATGGCGCTGTGTGTATGTCTAAGGATATTATTAGTATTATTATATTATAATAAGAAGCTATATCCATGCTTGCTCATCATTCAAATAGTCAGTGATTTTATAATAGCCTTTTGTCATATATCATATACACTAGCTAAAGTAACCAGTCAGATCGTCTGAATCATATTTGTTCAAAGTCGCTAAACCCAATGTTGTTTACATTGAGCCACGGAGGCGGCTGTTTTGCATTACATTGGCTTATTAGTTTACAAAACAGACGTTGACTGCGTTTGATTTTTTTCGGAGTACCTTACGTTGGGTTGCTGAATTTAATTGGGTGGTATTGATAATGAATTAAAGAACATAAGCTAAGTCACAACCATATAATCTAAGTCTGCCTCTAAACAACAAAAGTTAGAGGTTCTGGGTGAACGTGCTGCCACCTTCGATTGAATAAGAATAGTTTATAATGAACGCCACAACACGATACAAAAACAAAGAAGTAGTAAATTATAGCCAAAATGGAAAAGAAGATCCCGACAATGTTGTCACGTGTTGCGGCGTGCACAAATGGGTTAGCACTCAGATTATGCTGCGACGAATCACAGCGCTGGTTTTCAGTGCCCCCAAGTGGCCAGTGACTGCACTCCATGTATCAGATATGATTGGTGTCTAACTCTAATGAGTTAGACACCAAATTGGCAGTGAGTTGGCATGGTGAATTCATGTGATACTTCTGCTCCCTTAAATTTCTTTTATTAATCGAATGTGGCAGCAGCTGAGCAAAACTGTTTATACTGAGAGAAAACTGCCCGAAAGAATTTATTCTGAACGGCATACAAATTGCTTTCCGAATGTAAGCTGCCGACTGCATGTCTTTACGACCTTCAGCTGAAGGAGTCAATATTGGAATCAGGTCGTTAATGCAGATGTTTCATAATCAGCAATGTACATAGGTTTTTACCCGACTGCCTAAGGAAGGAGGGTAATTTTTTTCGAGTGTATGTATCAATCAATCAAAAATGTTTTATTTCGTAAGTTATAAGAATAACATTTGAAATCGTCATGATATACAGTTATCGCTCATTCACTAGGCAGTCTCCCCAGAGAAGAACGAGCAAGAAACTTGGGGGTTGCTCTTTTTAAATAAGTCAATACAAATACTATTTGAAATAATTGTAAAATTTGTGATTCGACAAAGAAAAATAAGAATAAAATATGCTGGATATTGCCGAGCGGTTCATGTTCACGCATTCTTATCATCCAGATAGTCAGAAATTTTATAATAGCCTTTGGCACATAGTTTCTGTTTAATGGTTGTTTTAAATTTATTTAAAGGCAAATTTTGAATGTCTACCGGAACCTTATTGTAAAAGCGTATACATTGTCCCTTGAATGACTTAGTGACTTTGTGTAAGCGACTGCTATGGACAGCAAGTTTATTTTTATATCTTGTATTTACATTGTGTATTTCACACTTTTTCCTAAACAAATGCAGATTCTTTCTGTGTGTATGTCCGTTCCTGCAGCGCATTCTGTAGCCTAAATGTCTGGACCGACTTCGAAGTGCATGGTATCGTTAGATTCGTCTTTAAATACTTATTTCAACCACGAATGAATCATCAGCAAGTCGTGTTTAGTTCATCCACACTAACATCGTCTGTCTGTCTGTCTGTTACCTGTTCGCCTTACTGAAATTTGTCAAAGAGGTAACATTATTATTATTATATTATTATCGACGAGCAGCATTACTGCTGGTATGTCTATGTTGGAATAGTTCACATTGTTTATTATGTTGTTATTCAGTCAATTTAAGTAATCAGTAGTTTTTTAAAACTTGTGACATAATGGTGTCGATTCGGATGTACACCAACTAAACTAAAATCAGTTTTGGAGTGGTGCCGTCGCATCGTACTGTTCCAGGGAGAAATATACAGTACAGCTTTAAAACTGGTTTTAGTTTAGTTGGTTGTACATCCGAATCGACACGATTGTAGGACATAGGTTACTTTAACATAATGTATTTTTGTAAAGTTTTCACGACTAGAACTCCTGAACAGATTATATTGAAATTTGGCAAAAAGGTTACACGAGATCTGGAAAACCACATAGGCTACTTTAAGATAAGACAACATACTAAAACAAGATACTTAGGAGTTCGCGATAAAGTAAACTAATGCGGGCGAAACCGCGGACGGAAATCTAGAACTAAATAACCTAATGCCCATTCACAAACAAACGAATTGTCGGTTGCTCAAACATTTAGCAACATCCGTACAATCATTCGGAACGGATAAGGTTATGTACTTGACAGCAAGGTCTATTCACATCTTATCCAACAATTTACATAGTACTGTATGTCGCAATTTCAAAGATTTAACAAAGCGAAGACGCCGCAGATACAATCTCAACATTTGTTATGGATTATGATTATTTCGAATTTGTAAGATGATCGATATGGTTTGCGGATTCTAACAACTGATGCGTAGGAGGGTTGTGGCAGACCTTTTCAAAACAGAGTCTTTTCCAATAGTTCTAAACCATATTTGATAGAAATCGGTTTGGCTTGTAGCGTCTTGGCCACTAACATTTATACCGCGCCTATGGAAACTCTTTGGTCGGGCTCTCGGAATTCAAACAAATTCAGACAGACGTCATGAGCAAGATTTTTAATGTACGTTTTTCCGATTTCCTTGTTAGAATTAAGTAATTAATTGCTTCGGTGTTTGGTGGTGTACCGTTCATGTGAAGAGCTGAATACACAGATATTATTAAGAAGAGTTGGTTGTGTCAATCCTCGAAGAATCCCCGCATCCAAAACTAATTCAGTGGTGACCTCGTCGCAAGACTGCTTTTTTTTATTCGTCTTATTCTCTCCTCTCGGAGAAGGCAAAGGGATCTAAGCTCATACAGCCATGTCTTATTTTTCTTATTTCTTCAGTTTATAAATCAGTCTCATTCAACTCGTGACCTCCGAATCGTAAACCCAATGTTGTTTACATTGAACCACGGAGGCGGTTAACTTTCAGTGATTGACCAACTAAAAAATAAGTCGATACATTTGTAGAACTTGTAGGCATTCGTCGTAAAGACATTCAAATTAAGAACATTGCCCGACGAGTGCGGAACTAGCTTGTTCTAAATTTGAATTTATAAACGTGAACGCAATTTGTACTAAGCAAAGAGATTTTGGTATGCCAAGAATGATAAAAGAGATCCAATCAAAGAGTATATAATAACCCCAGCACGCCGTTTCATATAACATTGCTGGAGCGTTGTAATGTTCCAAATTCAAAAAACGCTCCTGCAATGGATTTATTTTTCGCTGTCCGTAAATCGCCGAATCCGTCCGAAGTATCTACTTCGCGTGTTCTTTTTTCGAAAGTAATGACAATATTTCCATGCATGTTTGAGAAAAAATATTTTCAGTATAGCTGGTTTCCTTTGCCCTCTTCAACCTTTATATTATCGAGGGTTTTATCGTAAGAAAACGATATGTCACCCTCATAAAAGCAACAGTCCTTAATACACTACCAGTGGAGTCAATTCCTTCCACTCATTGCGAGTTCTAGTAGGTGATATAGTAACCTGGCCTCTCCCGATAAGGGAGAGGCCAGGATACTATTTACATATCCTATGGTATATTTGTCTTCTCTGAGCCTCGTTCCGTGTACATTCCACCAAAATATGATAGACATCCTCTACTACCCCACACGTCACAATTTGGGGAGTTCACTTTTCCCATCATTAATCTAAATTTATTAAGTGGTATATGCCCGGAATTAAATCTCAGTCCTCTGATAATATTGTGTCTTCCCATCTCACATTTCTCGAACCAAGGAAAATGGGGAAGGGAGGGTTGTATCGTTTTCCTTCAACCTTTAAAATACAATACTGGTTGTCCAGCTTCTCACAGTAAACAAACTCACAGAGACGCCAAAAGTAAGGTCACTCTCGCCTCGGAAACAGTCACGGGCCAGTGGTCGTTCACCAGCCGATATCGAGTCGGAACCGATGCTCTTGCGCAATCGAATGATGTAATAATCGATGTAATAGCGCAACAAAATCGGATATAGTGGAATTAACGAAATATGTACTTTTAAACGATTATTACAATACCTTTGTAACAGCTTCCTTAATTGGCTCAGTATTAATAACGAAAGCATCGTTTTCAATTTGCGAAGTCAAACTACGTTTACTGGGTTTACGATTCGGAGGTCGCGGGTTCGATCCCCAGCGGGGTACATGTTTAAGTACTCGGTTTGGTTGGTGGTAGGGCATTTTAAATGTCCGCCTGGCTAGCTACCACCATCTTGTCTAAATCTGCCGCCAAGCAGCAATGTTAATAGCATTGTTGTGTTCCGATTGTCAGAGATAAGATAGCCAGTCCCCCAAATGTGTTGGGGTTTCCGGGTCAGTACGCTTGCAACGACCTCGTCTTCACTTAACATCAGGTGTGATTGAGGTCAAGTATCAACCCAAAAAACAACACAACACAACACAACACAATACAATACAACACTTTATTGCACAACAGAAAAGAAAATATAATTTCAGAAAAGTGGTAAAAATAGAATGTATATATTATTATATAATTTATCACGATAAGCGATCTCTTACAGCGATCTAGTACATCAGACGGCAGTTTATTATAAAATCGATTTTAATACTAGTATTAAAACTATGATTGTACTAGAAATAAGAAGAAACTTGCGGTTCCCCGGTTTAGACTCACAAAAGTTAACACATCTTTCATGGGCAATGGTATACGCTTCTATAATAAACTGCCGTCTGATGTACTAGATCTCAATGACAATAAGTTAAAAATATATATTAAGAAGTCCTTGCATAAAAAGGCATATTACAAAATTGAGGAATATCTAAACGATAAAAAAGCCTGGTGTGACTAATTTATGTATTTTAATTTAAATCATTGTTAAATGACATTCAAAAAGTGATATCGTGTATCCTACTTTGAATAAATGACTTTGACTTTGACTTCCAGGCAACAGTACATTTGAAATTTTCCTCTTTCCTAATTAGATTTCCAACAAATAGGACAGTGTAATAAACCTACTTACGGTCTTGCGCATCACTAGTTTTGACATAAGCGCATTAAATTTAAACCTTTGATCCCTTTCTCAATTAATCAATTATCAGTGCCCTGATTTGGTTTCTTAGCCACCGCGCACCGTTCGTTGCCTCGAGTAACCTGCAAATTGAGTTTACCCCTCTGTGTCAGTAGTACCATTGCTTTGTACCATTTATGGTACTAGCGACACAACTATATGTCACTAAATACCATTAAAAAAAATACAATAGTATCCTGTGTTTACTTATGCTAAAAAAATATTAAAAAAATGAGAAAATATCTAACCCAAAAAATACCTGATAAGCAGGCAGGTACTAGGAGTGCATAAGTTATGAACAGCTCATCATTATTATACTTTAATTTTGACGAAAAAAAAATGGTTCATTTGGTAGTAGACTCAAAATAACTTAGAAAAAGTGAAAGGAAGGGAAGCACCAGATGATCTGCTTCGCACAAACCTCCTAACAAGCCATGTACACCTGGTACTTTTCGTATATTATTTGCCGAAGTATATTCCGTAAATTTTTCGAGAAAGAGGCCTACGAGAGTCTACGAGGAGTATACAGGGCGTCCCAAAGTTATGGGACATGAAGGGGAAGTACCTTAAATATCGTAGATAGTGAATTTTGCTCAAAGAAGACTTTATGTTATTTTTAAAAGTTAGTAATTCTGCATTCATAGATTTTCTAAAAATTATTTGCTTCGGCTGGGAATCGAACCGACTCAAATGTGAAAAAAAAACACCCTACTTTTATGATGCCAATCGAAAGAATAGCTAAAAAATAATAACTCTGCCTAAGTAACATAGTATTTTAAAAGAAAGGAACAACGTGAAATTAATCATTTTAATCAAATAAAAAACATACATGAAACTGCCGTAGTCAATTAAGTAGGTATTTTTTTGTAAATTAATTAATTAAATGCTCAAAATGTGATCCCTCTTGTCTTACGCAAATCGCCAATCTTTTAATGAGCCCGCTGCCTGTTGATTTTCTAATCATTTTATGGTGAACACTCGATGTGATATGGCACAATTCTGTTTGCAACTCGCCTACGTTCTCGTATCGCTTTTTGTATAGCATATCTTTCACGTATCCCCAAAAGAAGAAATCTAATGGTGTGAGGTCCGGGGATCTGGCCGGCCATCTAATCGGTCCATTTGTACCAATCCATGTAGGAAAACATTCATTTAGAAAATCTGCTGCTCTCGTCTAGCTTACAGAGGACGTATTGAAATACAAGTTTTATCATTTCATCTACACGTGCACTTATAATAAGGAAAACTATGTTAGTACCTATTTTATGAAGTGGGTACTTATTTACGAATAATCAATGCTATCTTTGGAATGATAATATCGCTACTTTTCGAACGTCGTCGGCAATAAATAACTTTCTTGAAATTTGACTCAATCATTTTATGTTGTTCCTTTCTTTTAAAATACTATGTTACTTAGGCAGAGTTATTATTTTTTAGCTATTCTTTCGATTGGCATCATAAAAGTAGGGTGTTTTTTTTTTCACATTTAAGTCGGTTCGATTCCCAGCCGAAGCAAGTAATTTTTAGAAAATCTATGAATGCAGAATTACTAACTTTTAAAAATAACATAAAGTCTTCTTTGAGCAAAATTCACTATCTACAATATTTAAGGTACTTCCCCTTCATGTCCCATAACTTTGGGACGCCCTGTATACCTAGTGTATATGGAAATGATTGCTTCTTTTGCCATAGGTATCTCCTCACGACGGAAACTTAACTAATGGATCAAGTTATATGTTTAAATTTATATTTTTTTTATTTAAAAGGTAGACGAAAACAAACTAATCAAAGCAGTCCACTTTAAGTAAATTATGTATCAACACGTTTACCTTTAGTTTCAGGCTTTCAATGTGAGTTGGAATCGAATACCTAATAGATCAAGGCTCAGGAATTGGCATTTGCTATAATGCTAATAAAATTGCTTTTAATTAAATCCAACTAATAATATAAACACGAAAGTTTGTATGTGTTACCTCTTCACCCTTAAATAAATATTATTCGGTGTACTATGGATACTAGATAATGGATAAACATACATAAATGTTTATATAAACATCCATGACGCGAGAATAAATGTTCGTATTCATCACACAAACTTTTGCCCCTCGCGGGATTCGAAACCGCAACCGTTGCTTTCGCAGATAGGGTCACTATCCACTACACCAATCGGTAAACGGCTGGATAGATTAGCAGTGGCGGTACCTTCATTTAAGCCCAAAAGCCCGGCTTGCTTTACTCAATACTCGGTCAGGACTATAACCAAGAATCCTTGATTTACTCGTATACATTCACACTTGTCAAACTGAAACGTCGTCGTGCTTGGTTAACTTTCTAATTGCCCTATTTTGAAAACCTAGACAATGCCACAAAGATTGTGATGAAATGTTCCACGTGAATGACTTCGCGGGCAACAGCTAGTCACAGATTAATAACTATACAAATTTAAAAAACGCCCGAAAGACAATATTATCATACAAACTTACTAATCATCTTAAAAGCTAAATATCTTCGAAACGGCTTAACCGATTTTAATCAAACATACATAATAGCCTGCAAACCGCACTCAAATCGGACCACGCATTACTGAGATGCGTCCGGACAAGTACTGTTACATATACATACATAATTGGACATACTAGACACAATACACGTCGTGTCGGTTTGATTTTTTTAATTTTTTCAAGACAAAACGTTTGTTTATAAGCCGGCCGTGGATTGCGGGTCTGGCTTGTTCTAAATTTGAATTTAAATTAAAAAAACATTCTGAAAGTTTCCCCAGCGGGGTACATGTTTAAGTGCTCGGTTTGGTTGGTGGTAGGGCATTTTAAAATGTCCGCCTGGCTAGCAACCACCATCTTATCTAAATCTGCCGCCAAACAGCAATGTTCATAGCATTGTTGTGTTCCGGTTGTCAGAGATAAGATAGCCAGTCCCTCAAATGTGTTGGGGTATCCGGGTCAGTACGCTTCCACCTTCGACGTTATCTTCACTTAACATCAGGTGTGATTGAGGTCAAGTACGAGTTTAGGCTACAGGAGGTAACGTAAAAATCTACATGCTTGGTATACTTCGCTCAGCTCCCAAAAATTGTATTAGTTGTATAACTTTATTAAAAAAAAAGAAAAGAACAATGATCCTTTGGGTATCATCGCCGCCTCTTTTCCACAGATGATTTCCCTTTCCGGAGCGGTAGTAGCTTGGACATACTGACTGACACACATGTTTAGCCCTATTTTTATTTCCAATTGACTTTGGCAGAATCATCGTCAAACACGATGGAGCCTTATAACCTCAAAAAAGTGAAGTGAAGACTTAAATTGACATTCAACAAAGGATATCATGTATATGGCCAGCCGGATAAAAACTTAAATAATAACGCTACAAAATTGACAGCGATTTTAAACAAAGTTGTATAAATATTCATTATCAAATTATCGGACCCATTAATTAATTTTATTCTTTCACGGTCACATTAAGGCGCTAATTTAAATGTCAAGTTTTAAAATACAGCTTTTAAGAGCGTTTACGCTTCGCGGCATTTGATAAAAACTTCGAAGTTCGGTGTATTCGAAAACAATAAACCGATTTTAATTGAATAAATAAAAATAAATAAAACTTCTTTATTTCAGACTTTGGGTCCATATTTTGTTAGTAACAATTTACCCTTAACCTATGTTAGTTTTTATTTTTCATTTTACAAAAATGCGAAAACTTCGATGCTGTGACATCCAGTGCTTTGTGTAGCATAAAAAGTCAGTAGAGAAATTTTCGAAATAATGTATATCTAATTACTTAATTGCATTCCTCTGTTACTATGGAAACCTTAAGGTGCGTATCTAATATCATAAATGGGAAAGATTGGACGTTTGTTTGTTGTTCAATCACAACGAAACGGATCAACGGAACGGAACGAATTCTGTAGCTTGCTTTAGGTATAGTTAGTTATTAGTAGAGGTATTAGATATATTATAATTTTGTCATTGTCATAATTTTGTCATTTATACGGATGGACGAAAGTAAATAAATCCCCGATGACTGTTACATTATATATAACTTATTAAGAAAGCATATTATAAAATATCAGATTATTTAGATGATAAACATTCATGGACACAACCAGCCCGTTCGCATAACCAGGCTATTTCACAATTAATTCAAAATAAATATTAATTTTGTAATATAAAAACCATTTTTTTTTTTAAAGAGCGACCTCTCGAGTTTCTCGCTTGTTCTTCTCAGGGGAAAATTGCCTTTTGAACAAGCAGTAGCGTTAAAAATGTAAAATCTATTTTAAGTGTACTCTGTGTACCTACAAAATAAAGACTTTTTTGATTTTGATTTGTGACATAATGGCTGCATTTAATTAATAACCGATAAATCTATTATATGGATACGCACACATGTTCAATAGCTTCACATACATACATAATGTCACGCCTGTTTCCCGTAGGGGTAGGCAGAGACCACAGACTTCCACTTGCTACGATCCTGACACTCCTCTTCTGCTTCAGAGTGAATCTGATAAGGTTGTTCATAAGACATATGATACTTTTTATCCCGATAAAGTGAGTAGTTCTCACGGGATGAACAAATTTCCGAGATAAAGTTAATCCACGCAGGCTAAGCCGCGGGCAGAAAGCTAATTATTTAATATTGCTATATAACATTGCAATATAACAATGCTATATTATAACATGTCAACAAATTAGGTTCACAATGTCGACATGGATTAGATATTAATTATAATTAGATTTTCGACGTCTCAGTGCAGGTCGGAGCGATTTTTTTAAATTATGCTGTATTCAAAAAGAAATATTAAGTTAACCCATAATGGCGCCCCTGGACGGAATAAACCCTCTTTATTGTTATTGATTTACTTGATTGATTTACATAATAGCTATTCCTCGATAGTAATTATTCATATATCAATTCTTATCTATGTTTAAACACCCCTCCGGCGTCAGTCTTTCCTGAATCATAAAACCTTGGGATCTTCAAGAGCAGAGTGAATAGGCATTTAGACAGACCACATCATCACTTTCCATCAGGTGAGATTGTGGTCAAACGCGAATCCAGTCAATCATATTTTTTTTTTTTTAAGTTATTAACTATAACACGGAAGCTGAGCCGCACGGTTATTGACACAAGGTTAATTGGAACTAGTAAACGCTTTAGGGTTAACAATGCAGTGCTCGTGACGCAATCGCGATCGCTAGTCGTTTGTGATTAGCGCTAGAATTCAACTAATTTGACAATGTCAAAAAACTGTGGGGAATTAGTGCCAAATAGTGCCTAAGGGGAAAAAATAGTGCCACTGTAGTTTAAGAGTTATTTTAGGTTTTTTTATGTGACTGAGGTCAAGTACGAACGAATGTTTGTATTCATCACACAAACATTTACCCTCGCGGGATTCGAACCCGCAACCGTTGGTTTCGCTGACAGGGATCATCCACTACACCAATCGGTCGTCATTTAATTGTTACCTGGATTTAGTATTTCTTTTATGCACAATGGGTTAGCACTTGACCTCAATCACACTTGATGTTAAGTGAAAATAGGGTCGAAGGTAGAAGCGTACTGACCCGGAAACCCCAACACATTTGGGAGACGGGCTATCTTATCTCTGACAACCGGAACACAACAATGCTATTAACATTGCTGCTTGGCGGCTTAGATAAGATGGTGGTAGCTAGCCAGGCGGACATTTAAAACGCCCTACCGCACCAACCGAACCGAGTACTTAAACATGTACCCCGCTGGGGATCGAACCCGCGACCTTCGAATCGTAAACCCAATGTTGTTTACATTGAGCCACGGAGGCGGCTTAAAAAAAAAAAAAAATTGACTATTTTAAGTGTACCCTATTTGCCTACAAAATAAAGCATTTACTATCACAAAATTACAATTCCCATAAATAGTACTCCAAAAACAACGAAGTTATTTAAATGTCCGTGTGAAACCCTTTTTGACCCGTTGTGAAGTGCAGACGACGGATTTTTTTTACGCTATTACTTTGGTCTACCTGGATGATATAATCTTTTCTTTCAAAAAAGTCAAAAGTCAAAAAAATATTTATTTCGTAGGATAAAGATTATCACTTGAAAACGTCACATTTTTTATCTTAATATTAAAAATTATTGACATTATTGCTCATTCGCAAATCAGATTCCCCAGAGAAGAACGAGCAAGAAACTCAAGGGTTGCTCTTTTAAATAAGTTTGGGTTACAATTATATTATATTGTATAATTAGGCTGAATATCGCCGAGCGGTCTATGTCCATGCTTGCTTATCATCCAGATAGTCAGAAATTTTATAATAGCCTTTGGTAAATAATGTCTGTTTTATGATGGTTTTGAATTTATTTAAAGGTAAATTTCCCCTTAAATGACTTAGTGACTTTGTGTAAACGGCTGGCATGAACAACAAGTTTATTTTTATATCTGGTATTAACATTATGTACATCACTATTTTTCTTAAACGATTCTATATTTTTTCTTACATACATTAAGTTTTCGTAAATATATTGCGATGCTAATGTTAATATATTAATTTCTTTAAATTTTCCTCGGGCGTTTACTAAATTTTCAATTTGTAATTATGTAGCTTACTATTTAATGGTAGCAGTTGTAAATATTAAAATAAACTACACCGTTCGCACAGCCCTAGTGCAAATGTATGAGCGAACAGTGCCCGGGTATCGAACCTGCGACGGCCGCTAGGGCAAACTAACGGGACTTGTACTTCCCGGTGCAATCCACTCGAGAGCCAGCACTTCAGCCACTACTACTGGTATTTAAAACTCGATCATAGGATCTTGCTAGTTAAGGGCGACTCGAAAATTAATTCACTCCTCAAGGTGCCTCAAGCACTAAGCTTCTTGAGCTAGATTATGCCATGAGGTCGTCTTCTTCTTCAATTTAAGAACTATGCTCTTGTCGGTGGAGTAACGACCATGTCTCTCTCTCTCTCTCTCTCATGAGGTCGTATGCAACAAAAATTAATTTTCGTTTAAAACAAAAGACAATTGCGCGTGTTTTGAATAAAGAAAAGAAAAATTGTATTAATTTTATATTTTAATAACAAAAAATAAGAGAGATTGGTGTCGATTCGGATGTACTCCAACTAAACTAAAACCAGTTTTCGAGTGGTGCCGTCGCATCGTACTGTTCCAGGGAGAAAGAGACAGTACTACTTTAAAACTGGTTTTAGTTTAGTTGGTGTACATCCGAATCGACACCAATGAGAAGAGAATGATGTGAGTTTCTTGCGACGCTGCTCTTCCCACAGATGAGTTTCCTTTCCAAAGCTTGGACTGACTGACAGATAAACGCAATAAGCCCTATTTTCTGTAGAGTTAAATTGACATTCAACAAATTATATCAGGTATAGTATGATGAAATAAATGCTTGGTTTGGAAAAGGTTTTTTATATTCCTTTCTCTGTTGTAAGTCATGTAAAACAGTGGCCATAATTATGTCAAACACATGACGAATCAAATGAATAAGTATCCATTTCTTTATGTTGTGTAATTGCTGATAAAAATCGAGATCTCTGCTGTCAACATTTCCAATGCGTCGTCCTAATTTTCAAGTCCGGTATAGTAAAGTTTCTTTATACGATAAACCGTTTGATACGTCTACTATACATTGTATTCTAGTGTTGTGTTATTTTCAATATAGCAATATTTTCTATAACGAAACGCTTTCAGAGAGATCTTGGCTGTACCAGGCTCACAAAGGTACCTAGAGATTGGAGATGGCGACTCCCAGTAAGACGTCCGATCCCGGTGACATGCACAAATTCTCCGCCTTTCTCAATCTAAATTCATAATGGCTATATAAAAGTGTTCTATGGACTGCGTTATTGAGAAAGTTTCATCCAGGCTTCTTTATAACAAACCTGAAAATATTTCTCTTCATAACTCAGATAAACTTGGTAGTTGTAACAAAAAGCAACACTTATCCGCTCCGATATTTCGCAAAAAAAGTACATGAGCAACTCTCACGCTCGTGCCGCGCACGCCCGTAGAATTGGCAATGAATTCGACCAAGTTGCACTTAGTAGGGGTGAAGCATTCTAGAGTAATACCGAGGATTTCTAAGTGAAATGAGGTAGAACCTTAGCAACGCCTCGGTGCATTTAAATTGCATGCTAAGTCTTGTGTATTGAATTACCTATTATAATTTATATCTATCTATAGGTTTAAACGCGCGATTGCAAAACGCCATTGCAGAAGCGAGCATTTCATGCCATTTACAAATTAAGAGTAAAAAATCAAAGAAAGAAAGAAATATATGTATTTGGATCCGTATTCGTACACCCAAAGGTTCGCTTTTAGTGATAAGGCCGCCTAATTGTACCGTAAAATGTTGTTTTTTTTTGTAAAATGTATTTTTTTTTATGATTAACTGGATACGCGTTTGACCACAATCTCACCTGATGGAAAGTGACGATGTGGCCGAAGATGAAGCACGCGATCTCAGTAGATGCCTCTTCACCCTGCTCTTGAATATCCCAAGGTTGTAGGACGCAGGAAAGACTGACGCCGGAAGAGAGTTCCATGCCTTGGCTGTTCGCATTATGAATAAAGGTCGAACCGCTTAATGCGATTGTTCGGTGTGTTAACTACATAAAATCCGTGACTATTTAAATGATAACAATGCCTGGCCCAAATAAACGTTATGATCGTACTTTATTTTGGCTATTATAATTCATTGTAAATTTTGACAATGGATAACTTATTGTAAAGACAATGCCCCTTTACCAGCAGCTAATTAGTTTATAAGGACTTAATGAGTAAGTTGACAATGCCTGTGTACAGCAGCTATTTGCTAAGACAAATTGAATTTGTATTATACAATTCTGATAATCGTCATCACCATCATATCAGCCGACAGACGTCCACTGCTGTACAAAGGCCTCCCCCAGAGAATTCTGATAATACTGCCTGCCATCTATTTATGACATCTCTACAGTCAATTTTAATTATGAATTTATTGGAAATTATTATTGTTAATATTGAAAATTACCACCGTTTCAACAGATTGGTACTTTATGTTTTTCCTAAAAAAAACCTTTCCAAAGTGTAATGCAATTAAGGCCAGCTGATACCGAATGCGGTCGTTGCTGGACTTCCTCGTAAATACACGACAATATCCCATAAAGCAGCAATGGAAATATCGTGAGTACTCCAATTGCGCGTGCTTCAAAACCAGTATTCCGTTAACGGGATTGGCCGACACGCGCCACTGGACAATTCGAAAAAAGAACTCGGACAAAAAACGATCAGTCATTGTTTGACTCTCGCACGGTTCGGTACGCTGGGAATTTGTTTTTTGTTTAATTAACGTTTTCTTAATTAAAATATTAACGAAGATTTTTACTAAATCATTTTTCTAAGCAATTATCGAGTGCTGAGAATAGCAAACAAGTATTTGAAATATAGTATATTCGATTTATTTATTTAATCCAACTACAGGATTGCCTACGCCTCAAGTTACTAAATATCTGTCATTACAATCTAGCCTTGATACAATGTTGCCCATTTTAAAAACTAAAAATATGATATTAATACCAGAGCCCTAAAACCGCGGGCGATGCTATAGGGCGTGTCACTAACCATATAACAACCAGGTAATAACAGTATGCCTGCACACGACGATCGGTTGTGACCAAATTACTATAATCACAACAAGCAGTGGACAAGTGACCTTATTCTAAGCACCTGTTCTTAATAGCTTTATTCTTAAATTACACGTCAAATGACCTATAAGTCGAGAAACATTAGCCCGATTACACAGGAATTAAACTTGACTTTTCTAGAGCGTTTGACTCTGTTACCATGTCATTAATTGTTGTTATTTGATCTTAAATTAGTCATTTGCATGTGTATTTCTGTCATTTTGAATAAATAAATATGTATTGTGCAAATGAATAGCGACATTATTATTCCACAAATCACTAAATGGCAAGTAATTATAATTTTAAATGAAGGTGTCGCTCAAGGTTCCACTCTGAACATTTCTTTGTATTGCATGCAATTTATATTGCTAATGGCACTCATTAAGATTGTGGTAAGAAATGAGAGAAATTTAATACAAAACAGTCTGTCACAGTCGTAAACAGATATTATCAAGGCATGTATCGCAACATACGTTTAAGCAACCTATTTGGTCACCAGCATTTTACCTTGTTTAAGATTATAATGACATGTAATAATTTTGACGGATACTGTAATTATGTAGCCGACTGTCCGCGGAGCGGGTTTGCGCGGGAAAATTATATGTAATCAAAGATGGCGACCGCTGGCGTTGCAACTTTTTTAATGTCCACTGGTGTTACGTAATAGCGTTTAGTTATAGCAAGTAATAATAAAATTTCTTCATGAAAACCGGTTGTATGTAGCAATCTTCTAGTTTATTGCAGCTTTAAACAACAAAACGTTGTCACAAGTTTCCTCCAATTTGAAGCTTAATTACAGACAGTACAGACAGATATCATAATACAATTTTCTAAAAGAATAATCAACGGTTACTTTATAATTTTCTAAAAAAAGGTTAATCGAGTCGCGATTTTTGCCCTCGATGAAATTTTTCATAAATATAAAGAAGTTGATTGATCGATTTTTTTGAAAATAGTTAAGTACAGGAGTTCTAAGTACTTTCTCCGACGCAATGAAATTCATTCAAAATTATAAATACTATGTTTTATTACTAAATACCTACACTATATCCTATTGAAAATTGCTTCTGGGTTAGATTGATTGTCCAGAACTTCTTTCCAAAATCTGTCTCCGACCTTCTGTTGTATCACTTAGACACAACGATCTCATTTTTCTCCCTCCGACTTCTACCAACTACAGAAAAAACACCTTTCCGTGACGTGCGAGCAACAATTTAAATAAATTGTCTAAGATGTTCGATCTACATCTTTTTAACACTAGTTTTATGTCAGCGAGGCGTCAATTTAATCAAAGAAAAACAAATGATTTATAAATTAAATTAAGCCAATTTAATTTATAAATCTTTTTTTTTTCAATTTTTTTTGGCGATGATTGAATCTGGTATATGTACCGCGAGGACAAAAAATGTACAAGTGTGATAATGCATGTTAGTGAATTATATAATGTATTTCTATTTGTGAGGACCTATAATTGGCTCTCTGTTTCCTATAATAGTTTCCAAGTAGTGTTATTGAAGCTGTTGGTTTTCCGAATAAATAAAACAAAAAATATACAATAAATATATAAAGCAATCTACCGATTTGTTAAAAAACATTTATACTCTATCACTGACAGGTATTCTATCTATTCTATCTACGAGCAAAAAATCACGGCCTTTAAGATTATAAGAAGGTAAGTGTATCGTTACTGAACTAGTAGTTCTAGTAGAGTCGTGCGGCCATTTTACACTGGTATTTACAGTCGTTGTCAACTGTACATATCGTATTCAATGATTCACAGGAACCAATAAATATCTGGTTACAGAAAACTTGAAGACAATGTCAGTCCGCTATTGATCTTATTCATTCAATGCGCTTGTTATGTTTCTTAGGAAATCAATTAACAATATGCATTTTGTTTCTTTAATTTTGTGATATGTAGTGAATAACCTTGACTTGACTTGACTTGACATACACACAACGCCATCTAGTTCCACATTAAGCAACGATAGGCTAGTGTTATGGATACCAGATGGTTGATATACTACACAAATACATTTTTTTTGTAAATAAATACACATATAAATGACAAACATCCATAACTCGGGAACACATGTCTATATTCATCATACAAACTTATGCCCCTAGCGGGATTTGAACCCGCAACCTTTTGGTATAGCAGTCAGCGTTTCTAACCACTACACCAAACAGGTCGTCAAATAAATAGTGGATGAATGAAATATTATTACTATGTGTTTGTTTGTAACACGGAGGTCGCGGGTTCGATCCCCAGTGGGGTACACGTTTAATTACTCGGTTTGGTTGGTGGTAGGGCATTTTAAATGTCCGCCTGGCTAGCTACCACCATCTTATCTAAGTCTGCCGCCAAGCAGCAATGTTAATAGCATCGTTGTGTTCCGGTTGTCAGAGATAAGATAGCCAGTTCTCCAAATGTGTTGGGGTTTCCGGGTCAGTACGCTTCCACCTTCGACCTCATCTTCACTTAACATCAGGTGTGATTGAGGTCAAGTACCAACCTGTTGTGCATAAAAAAAAAATATATATGATACATACAATATATATCATATAAATTAATATCATATTATACTGGGTCAGTTTAGGCAACTGAAATAGAAGATATTGGTACAGGTAATGATTTTATAATAGCCTTTTGCTAATAATTTCTGTTTTATAATTGCTTTAAATTTATTTAAAGGCAAATTTTGAATGTCTACTTGAACCTTATTAAAAAAGCGTATACATTGCCCTTTTAAGGATTTACTAACTTTGTGAAGTCGGCTAAAATAGACAGATAACTGGTTCTTATTCCTTGTATTAACATTGTGCCTATCACTATTTTTAGCGATTAAGGTTATATTTTTTTTGCATATAACAATTTCTCATAAATGTATTGAGAAGCCATTGTTAATATATTAATTATTAGAGTATCCTTATGTGTTATTGACTTGCTTTCAATGTTCCATTCTATTTATTACCTTCTCACTACCAATTACTCCATCTTGTTGTCAAACGAACTGACAGCATTATCAATAGCAATGTTATGCTCTACAAACTGACATATTATCATCTGCATGTTTATATTATGTAGATGCTCGTTGTTTAGTAATTCACATAGTGTATTAGTTTCATAGTGAATGCTTCGAGGCACTGCGGTTTATCTGTCTCTTTTATTTGATGCGCGTTAGTATAGGCATATTTTAAAATTGTAGTGTAATAAAATAATAGAAAGAATAATGTTCCCGTGAGTATTTTTTTTTATTTATTCGAGAGCGCGGCAAACGAGCTTGCGGGTCACCTGTGTGCGAAGTGCGAGTTTTGTCTCGTCTTTAACTTTACCACCGCGTTCGCGTTTACGCAAAAAGTATCTATGAAAAAAATCGTTTTACAAACTATCCGCTAGAGGCGCTGCACATTTCTTCATACAAATCGTCACGTAAACGTGAACGCGGTAGTAAAGTTAAGTCGAAACAAAACTTACACTCCGCTCTCAGATGGAAAGTTATCACCGCCAAAAGGGTCACAAATGCGTTGCCGGCCTTTGAGGAAGGTGTAGGCTCGTTTCTTGAAAGTTGAAGGTTCCAATGTCGTACTCGTTCCGGAATATCGCTGCAAGAAATCCGTTCCACAGAGTGTCGTAAAAGTCAACTCAGGCCTTAATTTAATACTTGAGAATCGGTTGCATATCAAACAATATCAAAAAAAAATTGTGTTGACACTGAGACGCGATCTCAGTCTCAAGATCGATTTATTAATACGGCCCTAAGAGACTTTACACCTGATAATATAGACGTGATAGTTTCAACAGTTCTGGGCTCACCCCTGTCACATGTGCATTTCTGTGTTTTGAATGTGAACCGCACATGTTATTTCAAGTATTAAAATTTTAATGTTTGTAACACTCAATCGCAAGGTTGAGATATCTCTGACCACTCCATTTGGGATAAAGATCGTTACGTTATGCCAATTTAAAGCTGACTTTTGCTTGTAGACGAGTTGTTGATTTGACATTCGATAACACTGGCAGGTCAAGCTAATAAAAAGGTGTTGGCTCAATTATTGATGTTTTCATTTATAATAAGTATTTATTTACAAAAAATGTATTTATGTAGTATATCAACCATCAGGTATCCACAACACAAGCCTATAGTTGCTTACTGTGGAACTAGATGGCGCTGAATCTATGTCTAAGGATATTTATTTATATTTATTATTCTTAGTCAAGGAACACTCGTTCGGCTAAATATGAACTCTGTCGTCAAAGAGTTAAGCATACTTTTCTATGCAACACTTGAGTGTGTTACTTAGTTTAGAAGTATCAAATTGAAGTATAAGTGTCAAATTGAAGGTTCGTCATTTGAAAATGACGAACCTTTTCATTCTGCGACTGTACATAATCAAATTGGTTACTAAACATCTCAAGCTAATTGTGATCCATAGATTTGCTTGCTAGATATCATTCTATCTATTCACATATGAAAAATAATAATCTAGATATAAATATATATCTATATAATCTCGATATAAATCAGTATTTAAAATTGAATATCTAATATACTAGACACTACAAATTATAGATGAAAATGACATTTATTTAAATCTGGATTGCCTTGATTAGTTTAGAGAACCATTTTGTTTAAATTTAATACTTTGTATTGTACGCCTAATGGGCAAGTTACATTGGACATTCCATTGATCTGACATCTGTATCCTTTTTATGACATGTAACTTCACAATAAATGCTGGGAGTTTGTTACAAGTGGCCCTACTACTGTCTTATACTGTGACTACTAGCCCGCTCTATGCAAACGTGGACGCGCATGCGCAGTGCACACATTTCAAATGCACATATTGCATAGCGGTGCATTATGAGTAGGTACTCGTAGTCGACTCTCGCGCATGTGCTTAAAGTGGCATCTTTATGGATGATATGAATAAACATTCGGATCAAATTTAATAAGATATTGAAACATATTACATACATACATAGCGTACAGGGAAGGACACTGTATGCTGAAATACAGGTTTTTTTAACCTTGTTCAGCAACATGAGCTATTTATTATTGGAATACAAATGAACTAGCTTAATTTAGATTATAAGGAAAAACTGTAAGCTTCTTGGGAATAAAGTTATTATATTGCATACATATAGGCATAACGTCACGACCTTTATCCCAAATGGGGTGGTCAGAGATTTACCAAAAGATAGTGTTTAGATATTCCAAACATTAAGAGTATATGACACGTAATGAATAGCTTACCTGCCTTTGGGTCGGCAAGACACACCTTTGGTACACATGTGAAGACTGTAGCTTTTGTGACAAACAATTCACAGACGGACGAGCACATGAGCGACAGCAAGGGCTCCGTTTGGCCTTCGGATACGGAACCCTACGAACAGTACATGGCAGCACTATCATTCAACCAGCTACTAATAATAAAAACCCTTTAAATATAACTATTCCAAATCACGTGCGATGGGCGATGCATTGTAGTGCATTAAAGAACAATACTCATACTTCATTCCGTCCTGCAATTGGTCCATTTGTATTCCGAAAACGTGGACGTAATGCGTGCGCAGGATTTATGTTATACGGGGAAAAGTGTTGGAGCGCTGAACTTGATTTTGAAGGTCGGAGGAAGACGACCACAACGTGCACACGTACCTGCCGTCGTACCAAATATTGGGTCTTTACCTATGAAATTGGAGTTTTTTTTCTTCGTTAATCATATGTACCAATTCCTGCGATTTTCAAAGCTATATCCAAATTTCTTTTCTATTTGGAAAATGGAATATTATTTCAAGGTTTCATATGAAATATTTTTTAATTTCTGGGCTAAACCACATAATAAAAAAAAATTTAACAGAGCTCTTTTCAAGTGCTTCCCATAATCATTTCTTGGATTCGCTGAAACTTTTATAAAGAGGTTACTTTTAAAAATTAACGCTGCCTATACTTAATGTTATCCGATAATACACACAAAGTTTAGCTAAATTTGGATTTGCCGTTCCCAAAAAAAAAAAAAATGTTTGTATGGAGAAAACAGTCTTAATGAAATTCTTCATACAAAACGCCAATTTCAAAGGTAAGGACCGAATATTTGCGTTTGGTCCCTAAGCCTAAATTTGGTAACACGTAAGCGCACTTTTTTTCTTTCTTTTCTTTTTTTTAAAGCAGGAAGAGTTGCTGTCAAGCCGATAGGCTTTTTACAGCGTCGCCGGGCGGGTGGGCGAGCGCGGGAACAGTAGGGAAAAAAATTTTGCAACCGACGCCTAAGGGTGCCCACGGGGGCTCGAACCTCGGCTTAGGGCGTTGCATGGGGGAGTATTTAGACTAACATGACTAGAAATAAGGATAAAGATAGATATCTAATGGACAGACGCATCGAGTTACCGTAATTTAGTTCTAGGACACTACTCTATACCGGATGAGCTTTTTACCGTAAGGAAAAAAATAGGGCATATTTGGTGAGTGAAATCGAAGGTATTGGCATAGGTAGTTTTTTTTTTTTTTTCAAAACTTCGAACCAAGCGCCTGCCGGAGATTGATATGCGACTGGCAGGATTCGTAGGGTTCCTATCATGCGAGTTTTAAATTCTTCTTCTTATTTTTGAGGATGGCAACCAGTCAACCTCATTGTCGAGGGACATTACTGCCAGTTTCGAGTGAAAATTTTTATTTATCTTATTTCTTCAGTTTATAGGTCAGTCTCAATCAAAACAAGTAATTCGTCGTATACAGAGTCTAGTCACGGTCAAGTCATTCTTCAGTAAAGTGGCAGAATGCTTTACAAAAGATTTTGGCGGCTTCTTGTGGGAACCCGAAAGCTCCGTTACGCACTTTAATTTACATTTCCCTTCACTTGTACACCATCACTAACGTTTGCTGCACAATATTCTGCCATTATTAAGCGTCAAAAGTCAGAATGCACAAATTATAAGAATTATAAAGAAAAATGCTACTTCACTCGCCCGCCAAAAAGCCTATGGAATAGACTACAAACGCGACGGTCAAATGACACGACGTTTTATTATATTTTATGGCTTTGAAGGAGAAAAAAAAATTAAACTACCTATGCCTACCTTTTATTTCACTTACCTAACATGCCCTATTTTTTCCTTTCCGGTATAAACAACATTGAGTTTACGAATCGGAGGTCGCGGGTTCATGTTTAGTACTCGGTTTCGTTGGTGTTAGGGTATTTTAAATGTCCGCCTGGCTAGCTACTACCAGATACTATAAAACAGAAACTTATAAGGAAAGCATATTATAAAATATCAGATTATTTAGATGATAAACAATCATGGACATAACCAGCCCGTTCGCATAACCAGGCTATTTCACAATAATAATGAAATATTATAATATAAAATAATAATTTTGTAATATAAAAACCTTTTTTAAAAAGAGCGACCTCTCGAGTATCTTGCTTGCTCTTCTCAGGGGAAAATTGCCTTTTGAACAAGCAGTAGCTTTAAAAATGTAAAATCTGACTATTTTAAGTGTACCCTGTGTACCTACAAAATAAAGCATTTTTTGATTTTGATTTTGACATCTTATCTAAGTCTGCTGTCAAACAGCAATGTCAATAGCATTGTTGTGTTCCGGTTGTCAAATATAAGATAGCCAGTCCCCCAAATAAGACCGGGTTTCCGGGTCAGTACGCTTCCGCCTTCGTCTTTATCTTCACTTAACATCAGGTGTGATTGAGGTCAAGTACTAACCCGTTGTGCATAAAAAAGTACGGCTGGAGCACTGAACAAACATGTACGTCGCCGGGGATCAAGGATCTATTAATAATAATAATAATAATAAAAATTATTTATTGCCTTAGTTCCTATTTAACTTAAAGCTATTGACATAGTAACAATTTTGAATAGTCAAGGCAAAAGGGAGTGACATCAGCTTTGCTGTACCGGGACAGATGTCACGGTCAACGCTGTTTTTCAGTCACCCCCCCTTCTCCCCGAGGTGAAGGGCGGGAGGATAGGTTTATTAGTAATGGGAGGGCTTATACATTACAATTAGTAAATTTGACCATTTAGTAAACAATTATCAGCAAAACAAAAAATTACAACACAACACACACAACACACAACTATTAGGTCTACTCTGTAACGAAAATAGCTTTGGACGGCCGTAACTTGGGACTTTTTCTTTTGCAGTTAGCTGTGTCAATTATAAACCAATCGTCATTATTTTATTTTCGATTGGACATCACAAGTTAGTAGGGTACGCAAGGAACGTCTGAAGTTATGCAAATAAAAAGTCCGAAGTTACGGTCGTCCGAAGCTATTTTCGTTAGAGAGTATACCCCGTGTACTAATTTTTGAAAAAGATGTTCTCAGTAATGGTATAATTGCACATAGAAAAGCCCTATGTCTAGATACCTCTCATCTAATCAAATGCGGTAGAATTGAGATTGTCTTGATGTTTTGTTGCCCAATGTTTTCGGTAAAAAACCATCCGGTATACTTTGACGCAAGAAGTCTGTTGACCAAGCACTACATTAATTGGCTATGCAACACAATATTCCATAGAGTGTTACGTAACCATATTAAAGTCAAACGATACGCGTTTAGAATAGTGATGCACTTAAGATTACGTTGTGAAACCATAATTATGAAATGACATTCATAACATAACATTTGGTACCCTGGTGCTTGGGACGCAACTTGTGCGGATACTTTGGCACCCTTCCATATACAAGGAACTGCGCAAAGAGCTGGAACCGCCGCTGAACAAGCTCAAAGTAACAAGCGCCGTAAATATGCGTCAATCTCTATAAACCGCGAGTTTGCGGCGCTTGCAGTGGAGACATTGGGCCCGTGGTCTTCTGACACGAAACAATTTGTAAAGGAAATATCTGGTGACGCTACTATATTTAGTTAGTGGGATACGGGAGTATGGGTTTTAGCTTACCGGTACCTGTAATCGCATTATTGACGACAAGATTATTGTGCTATACTCAACCAGTTTATTAAGAAGTCAATACAGGTACTATATTTAGTAAGGTTTCATGTAAACGAGCAACTTTTCCCGGTGGCGACTGCAATAATATTTCAAGAAACAACTGCTGCGTACTGCAATGATGTATGGTTAGCCATCCCCCGGCTGTAGTGACAACAGATAATATAGACAAAGAATATTGAGTTTCCATCTACCTTTATTTCTTGTGTATACCGGAATATTTATTTATTTTTATTTTAGTTTATTCGGGATAAATTATGCTTAAGATAATTACAAAAATAATAGGCCAAAAAGTTCTCCACAAAATTACAA
Source organism: Oegoconia quadripuncta (assembly GCA_949316235.1). Classification (NCBI taxonomy): domain Eukaryota; kingdom Metazoa; phylum Arthropoda; class Insecta; order Lepidoptera; family Autostichidae; genus Oegoconia; species Oegoconia quadripuncta. The sequence continues at coordinate 1,817,020 of OX438741.1, read as the reverse complement.
TATTTGGAGAGTTTTGTGAAAAGTCATACTATAACTTAATTATATAAGATCAAAACATATAAAACATTAGGTATATTGTTTTAAAGTAGTAGCATTTAAAAAATTTACTTATGGTCCTACATAAGGTAGGTACATACCTAAATAATTATTATAAGAACAAATAAGAATAGATATCAATAATAACTTATATTAAATGAATATATAATCATATATAAGATACCTAATAAAAGTATATTACACATATGAACATTACATAAAATTAGAGACAAAGTGCTACCAAGACCCCTATGCCACAAACCATATTCCTGAATATTTTAATATATTATATTACATAGAGGACTCCATAACCTAATTAAACCTTGCTAGTATTCAGTTCAACTGACGCATGAATGGGTTAGGATGACAATACAATACAATGCAGATAGATGACAGATAGCACTAAATTATTTTGTGTTTTATGGGAAAAAGTGTGATTGGGTAAATATGTGTGCCGTGTATGAAAGCTGTCTCTGATCAGCCCTACGATCATGAAATAATCTTGGGATCAGATGGTTGTCTGTGACAACCAACTACTGCATCAGGACAATATTATGAATGCGAAAGCTTGGATGTTTGTTTGTTTGTTGCTCAATCACCGCGAAACGGATGAACGGATTTGGATGAAATTTGGTATATAGGTAGTACATACCCTGGATTAAAACATAGGATACTTTTTATCCCGATAAAGTGAATAGTTCCCGCGGGATAATTAAATTTCCGCGATAAAGTTATTCAACTAATAATAAATTTCGGACACTTACACCAATTACCTAGTCCCAAACTAAGCAAATCTTGTAGGTACTATGAACACTAGATAACCGGGATGTTCGTATTCATCACACAAACATTTACCTAAACAAACATTTATAATATTAGTTGGATCCTTCTATCTATCCTTCACAAAGTCCCTGTCTCTAGTGAAAATTGCGCGTTAAGTTACACAGTATAAGCAACATTAGTTGCACGTGTAGCGGCACCTAACGATCTCAGTAATCGAGAGGCAGTGAAAGCCGATCCATCACAGTTGACAACGGCTCGAGTCTCTATGCGCTTCGCATTCCGATGGCGCGCGGCGTGCGCACTACGCAATAGGTAACTAGGTACCTGTGTTGTGTATATGTACAATGCAATTCAAGGGCCAATGTATAAGCTTTTATGATAAAATACACTCGTACACACAAAACACGACATTGCGAAATTCATACATACGACGATCATTTGAAATGACATGAAATATTTATTCACTAGAATATGGTCCAACAATTGATCTTTAAATATAATACAGCACGTTCGCATATTCTGCCATTTATGGCGTGCAAATATTATTGTCTTAAAGCATAATATTAAAATAGTAAATTATTAATCAAGTCAAATTAGTATTAATTATTAACGATAAATTAATTAATTACAATGTCAGAAAATATGCAATAAAAAGAAAAATAATATATGCAAACACCTGCTTTTTAAATATTTTACCAATTTTATTTTTGAATTCATTAGGTAAATGATTATAAATTCTAACTGCCATACAGTACACGCTTTTACTAAAAACTTGAGTTTTTGTACTGGGACATACAATTTGTACTCATAACCACTTCTACATCTTTTATTTGTAACATCAGACTGTTTAGTAAATAAGTTGATGTTTTTGTGTACAAATAGGCATATTTCATACATATATAGGCAAGGAAATGGAAGAATTTTGTCTTTTTTAAACATTGGCTTACAACTTTCAAGGAAATCTGCTCCATTTAGTGCACGAATACATTTTTTCTGTGCCCTAAAAACTTGATCAGATTCCACAGAAGATTTGACATTGACATATGTGACCAATTTTTTATTTGTAATATTACTTATTGGCTAAATTATTTATTATTACTTAGTTTTGTCTCACTATTCACTTTTTACCTCTAGATTGTATAATGATTATTATTTAATAGTGACTTTCCACCTAATTATTTTTTTAAGAGAATTGTAATGAAAAATGAGAATCTGTAATTTGCATGACTTTGGCTTGTACATTTTGTGTAATATTTTTTTATAATAATGCTGTTGATTCTGTGTTATCAATAAAATAAAATAAAATAAGGTTCCGGTAGACATTCAAAATTTGCCTTGAAATAAATTTAAAACAACCATCAAACGGAAACTTTGTGCCAAAGGTTATTATAAAATTTCTGACAATCTGGATGATAAGAAGGCGTGGCCATGAACCGCTCGGCAACATCCAGTATATTTTATTCTTATTTTTCTTTGTCGAATCATAAATTTAACAATTATTTCAAATTGTATTTGTATTGACTTATTTAAAAAGAGCAACCTCTGAGTTTCTTGCTCGTTCTTCTCTGGGGAGACTGCCTAGTGAATGAGCAATAATGTCAAAAACTTTGATAATAAGATAAAAAATGTGACGTTTTCAAGTGATAATTTTTATCCTACGAAATAAACATTTTTTGATTTTGATTTTTCAATACCGACACGCGGCTTTTGAACTATGTTTAATTACATTTAACTACTTTTGCACGCATGCGCACGTAGTATGAGTTTTCGAACAGATGGGTATTGATCTAATTAGATTTGATCTCCACAGTAGTGGCTATAGCGCTCGCGCCCCTCACCTCTCTATTCTATTTCCGTGTTTTGTCGAAATACGGGACATATAGTAATACGGTACGGGATGGTCAAATACGGTGACAGTCCCGTATATACGGGACGCATGGCAACCCTAATTATAATGGATTGGGACCACACTTCGACCATTTTCCATCAGAAAGCTGCGCACGCACAACTCACCACCGACTCTATTTGTACAATTTATGATCGCCATTAGAAACGTAAACATTTACATCACAAAGATTGACGCGCAAGTGCAAATAAAGACATGATATTTTCGACATTCCATTTTACAATACTCTTGCGAGACTCGCTGATTGACGGTTCGCTTTGACATAAGCCTTCTATGATTTTCATAAATCAATAACCTTAAAAGGAATCATAAATTCGATTTACTTGCTAACCCTTAATGTTTTGATGAAATTGTTTGTGTGCCCTGTCTAGTCTTTCTCCGAAAAAAATCACACTCAAATCGGTCCACGCTTTACTGAAAGTACTGGTTTGATAGAGATAAGATAGCCAGTCCCCCAAATGTGTTGGGGTTTCCGAAAGGCGAAACGGATGAACGGATTTGGATGAAATTTGGTATACAGACAGAACATACCCCGGATTTAAAACATGGGATATTTTTTAGCCCGATTAAGGGTAAAGAAATAAAACATAGCCGCTATAAATTTATACCAGGCTGGCGAAAAGCTAGTTGTTAATAAAGCGAACCACTTTACGTGTGTTCATTGGTCTCTTACAGCAATATGATTTTTTTTTTTATATAAATAATAAATAAATATTTCGGACACTTACACCAATCATCTAGTCCCAAACTAAGCAAAGCTTGTACTATGGATACTAGATAATGGATAAACATACATAAATATTTATATAAACATCCATGACTCAGGAATAAATGTTCATATTCATCACACAAACATTTAACCGTCGCGGGATTCGAACCCGCAACCGTTGGTTTCGCTGATAGGGTCACTATCCACTACACCAATCGGTCGTCAAGTCAATGATGATCTAAGATTGTGAGCCTTTCATTTTCTTATTCGTCTTTCCTCTTTGTTTCAGGGTTCAGACCCCCGGGTGGCGACGTGTCGCGGCAGGCTGCAGACCCGCCGCTGTCAGCTCAACCAGGAGATCAACAAGGAGTTGCGTCTCCGAGCGGGCGCTGAGAATCTCTTCAAGGTTTGTGGAAATTGGGAGAACTATTTCTCATTTTATCATCACATTGACGCATCAACAGACTTACTCATTGTACATCTGCTGTGTGAATGTGGCCCGCTGATGCATACACTCGTGCACTCGGCGCAGTCGCTATTCGTTTTCGATTAGCGAAGTTAAGCAATTACTCGCGCGTTCAGGCCTTGGATGGGTGACCATTAGTGGCATTTTTGTTGATCAATCACTGAAAGTTAACCGCCTCTGTGGCTCAATGTAAACAACATTGGGTTTACGATTCGGAGGTCACGAGTTCGATCCCAGCGGGGTACATGTTTAAGTATACTCGGTTTTGTTGGGGGTAGGGCGTTTTAAATGTCCGCCTGGCTAGCTACCACCATCTTATCTAAATCTGCCGCCAAGCAGCTATATTAAAAGCATTGTTGTGTTCCGGTTGTCAGAGATAAGATAGCCAGTCCCCCAAATGTGTTGGGGTTTTCGGGTCAGTACGGTTCCACTTTCGACCTCATCTCCACTTAACATCAGGTGTGATTGAGGTCAAGTACGAACCCATTGTGTATATAAAAAAAATATGCTGTACACGTATACACAGACTGATGTTCACACACTCGCAACTGCAACATTATTATATCCCCTTCTTTTAACGTTATAATTTTCGCGCCTAGTAGCCAAAGCTTTATTAAAAAAAAATATTATTTTTCGTTTCTTTTTTTTTGTGTAAGCTATAACTGACATCGGTATAATATAGTAAGAACGCGGGAAATACTAACTTCTGAAATATTGGTCGCCCTAGTTTAGGAGTCAGGGCTGCTACTGATCTGTTACGTATGTGTCAAATGACACATTTATTAATATTGTTATTAAATGGTTTTTCATACAACTTTACTGCACTGAAAGCAAATCCCAATTCCTGATCGCAATATTGAAAAGTTATGAAGAAATTACAGACGGATGAAAAGAATATTAAATCTACCCATTTATACTTCCTCATTATAGGTAGCAAATATAGAAAATACATCAAAATATTATCTGCAAACCTGTCTGCAATATACCTATTTAAATGACTTACTAATTAATTAGTTACAATATTGAATACGGGTAACAGACTACCAGGCAAGCAGAAGCACAGGTAGGTAAGTCGATGGGGTGGTTGAGTTTGTTACCTGCACACAACGCCGTCAAACCATTAATTCGTTAACCACGTTTAAGTGCTCGGTTTGGTTGGTGGTAGGGCATTTTAAAATGTCCGCCTGGCTAGCTACCACCATCTTATCTAAATTTGCCGCCAAGCAGCAATGTTAATACCATTGTTGTGTTCCGGTTGTCAAAGATAATCTTAGCCAGTCCCCCAAATGTGTTGGGGTTTCCGGGTCAGTACGCTTCCACCTTCGACCTCATCTTCACTTAACATCACGTGTGATTGAGGTCAAGTACAAACCCGTCGTGCATATAAAAAAAAAAATCGGCTAAGTTATTCGTATAGTTTTCAATGACTTGTACTTTTGCTGACCTTACCGGGTCCATGTTACATCTATGCATGTATAACATAGATACTCTATGGTCTTGGATATCTTCGGAGTAGTTAGGTAGTTAAAGTTGACTAAGAAGGGGTTTAGTTATAAGTTAAAGAGTAGCTGAGTTGACACACCTGAATTAGGGGAAAAAGGTGTATAGCTTAAACAAATTACAGTATTTGGATAGCTAATTGTGACCGATCGAGACGGCGTAGTTTCATCGACTATCCTTCTGTTTATATGCCAAAAGTAGGGCGCAAGCATGCTTACAAAATCAAAATCAAAATCAAAAAATGCTTTATTTTGTAGGTACACAGGGTACACTTAAAATAGTCAGATTTTACATTTTTAAAGCTACTGCTTGTTCAAAAGGCAATTTTCCCCTGAGAAGAACAAACAAGAAACTCGAGAGGTCGCTCTTTTAAAAAAAGGTTTTTATATTACAAAATTATTATTTTATATTATAATATTTCATTATTAATTGTGAAATAGCCTGGTTATGCGAACGGGCTGGTTATGTCCATGATTGTTTATCATCTAAAAATGTTATTTGTGCTGACAAATAAAAGTTACTTGTAAGCATCTGTACGGTTGTACAGATACTTAGTTTTTCGTCGGGAGTTAAAAACAATGGGAACTTTACATTTTTTTACAGTACCTAATTATAATTATTATTAATTTCCCCTACTGAGGTGGATTTATAAAAGAAATTAGGATCGTTAATCTCTAATTAACACCTGACGAAAAATGATTACGTATCCTGTGGTAAAAGATACTTTTAAATATAAATTTCATACCTATTTGAGCCAAGAAAAAGACGGATGAAAGAAACTAGCATGCAGCAGATGGATGCGTGGAGTGAAAAGGATGGATGAAATGAGTATGTAAAACAGAGTTTAAAGTGGCACCCGTGACAGAAAAGTTGATAGGAAATTGTTTGTGACATGTTATTAGGAGGGATAAATATCGATGGTTGGAAAGGAAGATGGAAGGATTGTGTGAGGGGTGATATGAACGAAAAGGGCGTGAATGATGAGGCAACGACTGATAGAGGAGATTGGAAGAAAGAGGACGTACTGCTCCGATCCCTAATTAATTGGGACTAAGGCAAGAAGATAATGGTCTATTTAATATTGGGTCTTTACCTATGAAATTGGAGTTTTTTTTTCTACGTTAATCATATGTACCAATTCTTGCGATTTTCAAAGCTATATCCAAATTTGTTTTTTATTTGGAAAATGGAATATTATTTCAAGGTTTCACATGAAATATTTTTTAATTTCTGGGCTAAACCACTTAATAAAAAAAATTTGAACAGAGCTCTTTTCATGTGCTTCCCATAATCATTTCTTAGATTAGCTGAAACTTTTATAAAGCGGTTACTTTTAAAAATTAACGCTGCCTATACTTAATGTTATCCCATAATACACACTAAGTTTAGCTAAATTTGGATTTGCCGTTCCCAGACAAAAATCTAAAATGTTTGTATGGAGAAAACAGTCTTAATGAAATTCTTCATACAAAACGCTAATTTCATAGGTAAGGACCTAATACATACATAACAATAAAAAAACTATACTACTACATGAAAAACTCAGTGAGCGATATACAGGGCGTCCCAAAGTTATGGGACATGAAGGGGAAGTACCTTAAATATCGTAGATAGTGAATTTTGCTCAAAGAAGACTTTATGTTATTTTTAAAAGTTAGTAATTCTGCATTCATAGATTTTCTAAAAATTATTTGCTTCGGCTGGGAATCGAACCGACTCAAATGTGAAAAAAAAAACACCCTACTTTTATGATGCCAATCGAAAGAATAGCTAAAAAATAATAACTCTGCCTAAGTAACATAGTATTTTAAAAGAAAGGAACAACGTGAAATTAATCATTTTAATCAAATAAAAAACATACATGAAACTGCCGTAGTCAATTAAGTAGGTATTTTTTTGTAAATTAATTAATTAAATGCTCAAAATGTGATCCCTCTTGTCTTACGCAAATCGCCAATCTTTTAATGAGCCCGCTGCCTGTTGATTTTCTAATCATTTTATGGTGAACACTCGATGTGATATGGCACAATTCTGTTTGCAACTCGCCTACGTTCTCGTATCGCTTTTTGTATAGCATATCTTTCACGTATCCCCAAAAGAAGAAATCACTTTAGCAATAAATAACTTTCTTGAAATTTGACTCAATCATTTTATGTTGTTCCTTTCTTTTAAAATACTATGTTACTTAGGCAGAGTTATTATTTTTTAGCTATTCTTTCGATTGGCATCATAAAAGTAGGGTGTTTTTTTTTTCACATTTAAGTCGGTTCGATTCCCAGCCGAAGCAAGTAATTTTTAGAAAATCTATGAATGCAGAATTACTAACTTTTAAAAATAACATAAAGTCTTCTTTGAGCAAAATTCACTATCTACAATATTTAAGGTACTTCCCCTTCATGTCCCATAACTTTGGGACGCCCTGTATACGAGTAAAGTGTGAACTGGAAATAATAGCCAGAGGCATTAGATGAATGTACCCAATTTGTATCAAAAAAATATATAAATGAGGTGATGTAGATAGCAGGTGTGTATTTAGTTAAACAATGTAAAAGGTCTATTTTTGAGTGACAAATTCCTGATAGCCCGACATGTCGGACAGCAAGGAATTGAAATTCCGCGTCGTCCGACATTTCGGACAACGTCGTCGAACCACGCGGCCGGAGGGTAATTTCCGAGAGTTGATTAACCGTAAAAAGAAAGAAGCCTTTTTAAACTGTGGTATAGATATACTCACTGCTTTAACCAGTACATACTTAGATATGCCCAAGCGTCGCACGTACTTTCTCTATAAATCTTTGGAGCAAGTGAAATGTTTATATGTAATAAAAACGGATACAGTGGTATAACTACTTTCTTTATTATTTACATTATCAATTTGCGTTTAATGCAAGAAAATGTATACACTAAAAACTGCGGATATAAATACAATCTTTGTTTTACAAAAACGAGCCGTTCGCGTAATTTATCAATTGAGACCTGCAGTGTCACTTAGAGACAGATTTAAAGAGTATAATATTCTAACCTTTTCGTCACAGTACATTTTTGAAAATCTAATATATGTAAAAAAAAATATAGCATCATTTAGGAAAAATAGTGATAAACATGATGTCAATGCAAGAAATAAAGATAAACTTGCAGGTCACATAAGTCGCCTCCACAAAGTCAGTAATTCATTCAAAGGGTTATATGTATACGCTTTTTCAATAAAGTTCCTGTTGGTATACAAAATCTTCCTTTCAATAAATTTAAAGATGCTATAAAACAGAAACTTATTAAGAAAACATATTATAAAATATCAGATTATTTAGATGATAAACAATCATGGACATAACCAGCCCGTTCGCATAACCAGGCTATTTCACAATTAATAATGAAATATTATAATATAAAATAATAATTTTGTAATATAAAAACCTTTTTTTTAAAGAGCGACATCTCGAGTTTCTTGCTTGTTCTTCTCAGGGGAAAATTGCCTTTTGAACAAGCAGTAGCTTTAAAAATGTAAAATATGACTATTTTATGTGTACCCTGTGTACCTACAAAATAAAGCATTTTGTGATTTTGATTTTTTGATTTTGACTTATGGACTTAAAAAATATTGGCGACAAAGAGTCACCAGTCTATCTGTATCTTTTTGCAAATATTAAGATATGTTAGAGACTGAAAAAAAATTAAAACAGCGTCACTCCTAGATACCACCCAATTGTGGAGAGTAACACAAATTAAAGTAGCATAAATGGAAAATTTAAGACATCCTCGAGAAACTATGAACATATACTTACAACTAAGAACAACAAATGTCATCCACGTAAACAAAGCAACTGTTTTAAAAGTTCAATATAGATAGATAGATAAATATTTATTTGCATCCATGTGTGTATATAGCCAAAATGTAGGTTACCATATTTTTGTTATTTTAGATAGATAGATAGATAAGCATTTATTTGCATCCATGTACACACGCATAACAAATTTTACATATGAAAAATACAACTAAAACAATATAACACAAGTACAGAAACAACAAATATTATGACATATATTATATCATTGAAACGGCTTAATCGATTTCCATCAAGCATGAGAATCATCTCGCAAACACCAGTTTTCCAACAATATCTCTTTAGTCGTTCAACCACAGATAAACACTCAGATACTCAGACACAAAGACAGACATAGGCTTCAAATTCATAACACCCCTCTTTTTGCATAGTGTTAAAAATAGGCACCAGTATTTCTACATCCTTTCGTAAACATTAGTGTCTATTACAGCATCTTGCGTGTAATGCATGAAATTAAATACAACATAGATCCTAAAATCCACCAAATTGTGGAGACAAAGACGAAATCAAATTGATACTAGTCTATCTTTTCCTTTTCGAAAACATACTGTTCTGTATTGTTTTAAGACCTTCATAAGTCTTTTACTGGCTCTGTACGTGATGTTCTACCGTGAGGTCAAGTAGCTCGTGTATTTGTCTGCCTATATTTATATTTGATTACTAGTTTTACTCTTGACTTCGCCCGCGATGATAAAGTTAGCCCTAAGACACCGACTACTATTATTTCAAAACACACTTTGCTTTTAGAATAGTTAGGATTTATTCCATTAAAAGATTAGGAGAGTTTACGTCATATTGTATGCCATTTATTTAGTATAAAAATACAGTGTAAGTAATTTGTTAAATTACAGTCAAAGAGATGTAAGTACAAGTTCAATTTATAGCTAATCACAATAAATTATTTAAATAGATTTGTTCTCTACTCCATATTTGAAAGAGAGAATCAGAAATTTATCAGAGTTATGCAGTGTGAAAGAACACGTAATGACAATGATTGGAAAAGGTATGCTGAGATGGTTTGGACGTGTGGACAGGATGAATAAAAGAAGACTAACGAACGAGATATACATAGCAAATGTGGATGGTAGTGTGGACGGTGAATGTACCATGATCAAATAGGTCAAGTCAAGATTACCCTAAACCGACGAGCAGGTATGAAAAACTTTATAAAAGTGAATGAAGTTAGGTGTGCCAGAGATCATAGAAAGTGGAAGTATGTGGCCTCTACCTACCCCTACGGGAAACAGGCGTGAATTTATGTATGTATGTATGTTATCAGTATACCACTAACCTTAGTACCTACAAAGTTTACATAATTTGGGACTACACCTCGGGTGTAATGCCCAAAATATTTATTTCACGACTTGAATATCCAAATGTTACCTATTAACCACGCAGATGACATGATTTTTAACACTAGTGCGCATGCGTCTGCTTCTATAGCAAAACGAGGTCAAAGCTTCGTATCGTTACCTTTTAGTTTCACTTGTCTACCTCGTATGCCCTAACAAAGCCTCAGCGACTTGAGAACTGTTTTATCTTTCAGAGGCTTACTCGTTATAATAGCTAAGATGTCATGCCAAATACATCTTTATTCAAAAACTACAACATTAAGTATAAAAGTTCAGAAGTTATAGACGTGGGGAGTGAGGACAAACAAATTTAATTATTATTACCTATTTCTGGTTTTTCATAAGTTAATTTCAAGATTGCCGAACACAAGACTCATTTGGAAAAGTTAATTGTTCGTTTTTTTTTCTCGTTTAATAAATATTGCATCTTTTTTTTTAATTACAACATTAATTGCTAAATATACAATATTGCAAGCCTTGTGAATTGGTGGATTTGTCTAGTGGCCAACTGACAATCAGTGTTTTGAAGCCACCCCTAGGCCACCAACTTGTCTTAACGACAGCCTTCAATTGACAACAACCCGTATCGACTGTGGCCCTAAGTGTCTTTTACGACATCCACAGAAAGAAGTAGGTTGGTTCTCTACTATTGTGTCTGTCACTTGTAAGTCAATTTCAAATTACTTGTTCCTTTTTCTTTCAAAGACTACATTGACAGAGCTAAACAATATCGTAAGACAATACTCAATACCTCATAATGATTCACTCGTTCACTGACACCATCGTAACTTGACGCAGACGAAAAAGCAACAAAAAACAAACCATGCGCGTGCGCCGAACCGTGACACCCTTTCTTACCTCGGTCTGTGAACTCTGACCTTGAACATTTACATGCGTGATGGATGAGAAAGGAAATTACATTCACTGAAATAGTGTTTCTGGGAATTTTTCTAGGCAATTGTAGTGAGATCTAACGGGGCTGTCGAGTGGATTATAAATCCTATGCTATACACCGAGAGATTTGTTTCACATGCGTAATTATCGCATAGCAATCTTCATTGAGGAAAAGATCTCCCCTGGCCCATCATGAAATCAATGGTATTCTGCTGGAACCTGAGTGTTGGTTACGGGACAAATGGAATTTAAAATGTGTTTGGTCTTATTATATTAAAACCTAACATAACCTATCCTACAGGAAATGACTGGATCCTATAGGCCTTGACGACCTGTTTGGTGTAGTGGTTAGATACTCTGCTGCTACATCAAATGGTCGCGGGTTCGAATCCCGCTAGGGGCATATATGTTTGTATGATGAATACAAACACGTGTTCTCGAGTTATGGATGTTTTTCATTTATATGTGTATTTATTTACAAAAAAAAAATGTGTTTGTGTAGTTTATCAACCATCTAGTATCCATAACACAAGCCTACATGCTTACTGTGGACCTAGATGACGCTGTGTGTTTGTGCAAAGACATTTATTTATTTATAGGATAGGTTTTATTAGTGGGATTGCTTTTGAATGATATAGTGAGGAATTTAGTAGAACAAATTCCGCGGGTAACAACTAGTTACTAATAAAACATGTGATGTACGTACAAGCACAGTCTTAGAAGGATAATATTCAAGTCAAGGCACAGTTTCTAGCGTCTTCACTATTGCCATATTCGTGATTCTGAGATTTGATAATTATCGTATCCATTATTTTCTTTGTTTGGTGTCACATATATTGTATATGTATATATAACAATTTATCACTATATATGTAGGTATATTTTACACTATCACTGCATGTAAGTTGATGTTCATATCTAACGTATGTATCTATTGTTTAGTATCTATTATTTTACATATATATTTTTTTAAGTCATTGGTGCACAACCTACTTGCTTTTATCCCGTTCTTTTCTCCCTTATTTTCTCTACCCAAAGGTTGTCTGGTAGAAAACGCTTAATAGCGCTAAGACCGCCTGGTTGTACAATTATTTTTTTTTTTAAAGCTTGTGAAGTGTGATTGATTGATTGATAGATTGATAATATGTCCCTAAAAAATGAGATCCTGGAATTATCAGATCCGTCACTAATTGCTTCATTCATTTCCAGGCGACGACGAATAGGAAGCTGCGGGAGACGGTAGCCCTGGAGCTCAGCTTTGTCAACTCTAACCTCCAGCTGCTGAAGGAGCAGTTAGCAGAGCTTAACTCCTCGGTGGAACTCTACCAAAGCGACAGGTAAGAACAATATTATTTCTCCATACTTCTTACATCTGGTTTAAAACCTCCGACCGAAGTCGAATCTCAATTTTGTTCTCTTCAATGTACCTGCCCAAAAATATCTTCTAATAAAAATCTATTTAGTTTTATGAAAACTTTAGCCCAGGGAAATACGGTTTGACCTCGGAAAAACGAATAACCGCGATTTTCTTGAAACATTTAATAAAGTGTTGTAAATGTAGTAACAATTTCTAAAAGTAAAGCATTTTTAAGAAACGCAAATACAAACTAACTAAATTAGCTAAAGTTGAAAAATGTGTTTCTTTTAAAAAAACATGCTCAATTGATGGGTATTTTTTTTTAATTCAAAACATTTTGGGAAATTATCGTTACAAAATATGAGTTCTCATTTTTATTTCATAAAGCAATGCAGCATAATATGCTTGGTTTTTTATCCTTCAATAAGTTAACAGTGTTTATTTATTTATTTATTTATAATAGCATAACCACATCACATACATTTATACAATTTTAGAAAATTTGTAGATGTAATTATTTCTAATATATGTGACAATTACGGTGTACATAACACTTACCAAAATAAAATAATAATATAACCTAATGAATATTGAGATCAAACGAAAATAATCTAATAGCTACTTAATTGACGAAGTCTGCAGCTTTCGTTTGAAGCTGCTAAACGAGTCGTGGAAGATGTCAATGTCTGGATCACGGGTTTGGATGGAATTATACTGATCGAGAATTCTACTCAGGGGGGAATGAAAACCTAGATTAGTTCTAGAGAACGGAGTGTGAAATATTTTACTAATTTTGTGCCTAGGGTAAGAGTGAGGGACAGCAAGAGATATTTTTTCTAAAAGATGACTACACTGTATTCGTTTGTTAATTAATTTATAAAGAAAACACAGGTCATGAATACGTCTCCGATCACGAAGAGTAAACGAACGAACGAAGTAAACGAAGTTTAACAAAAGTCTACCTAATTAAATGTCAGTTAGTATTTATTGTTATTAAGATTCAAATGATTAATTAATAGGATTTTCTAAAAAAATCTAGAATAAGGGCTCGTTTTTTTATCCTAAATTTTTTTAAATTACATTTCTGATATACCTCTATAAGATAGCAATTATATAAATCGGTTCTGAGTTATGTCTAGCTAAGCTAATTTTTTACCGTATTTTCCCTGGGCTACTTTACAAGGTGCTGATAGCACCTAGTTAGGGACCAAGCTACAAGAAACTCCGTAACAACACATAGGTAAATGTGGTTGTATTACTGGAAGACGAAAGCAATTAACTAAGCACAGTTTACTCTACACAAAATCAGGTACCAGACCTCCTTATACTAATATATATCCTTGGACAATACATACAGCACCATCTAGTTCCCCAGACTTGCATTATGGGTACCAGATTGAAAAACTACACGAATATATGTTTTATTTTTCTCAATATACAGGGCGTCCCACGGCTATGCCACATGGAGGGAAAGTACCTTGAATTTTGTAGATGGAACATTTTACTGAAAGAAGACATTATTTTAATTTAAAAAACAATTTAAACTGCATTCATAGATTTTTTAAATAAGTACATGGTTGAACCGGGAATCGAACCATTTATTTATAAAAAAAAATTACCATGTAACTTTATCATACCGATCGAAAGGCTTCATCATAAGGATTATTTTTTGCTAAATAACATATTGTCAGAAATAAAAGGAAGACCATGAATTTTAACATTAGATGTTCAATTTTGTTCAGAAAAATGAAAAGCTGACATTGCCGTAAGGACATACAACTGACATTATCATTACTAATACTAATTACCCACTCGAGAAGTATGCATCATTTCCCTATTATAATTTAAGTTCATGATAAAATGATAAAGAGATACGTAATTAGTAAGTAGGACTATCTCAATGAACATTTTCTTTCCTGGATCGGGACAAATGGACGAAAAAATGGCCGCCGAGATCCCCAGATCTAACCCCGTTAGATTTTTTTTATGGGGTTATGTAAAAAATTTACTTTACAAGAACCAGTGTCAAAGTGTCCACGAGCTACAAACTGAACTTCGACGTATTATTCTAAATATCCACCACAACATGATCAAAAAATCGACAGGGAGCGAAATAATCAAAAGAGTGCGACTTTGTATTGAACAGAATGGGACTCATTTTGAGCATTTGATAAATTTGATTAATTTTGTATTTCAAATGTTAAAATTCATGGTCTTCCTTTTATTTCTGACACTATGTTATTTAGCAAAAAATTATCCTTATGATGAAGCCTTTCGATCGGTATGATAAAGTTACATGGTAATTTTTTTTTATAAATAAAGGGTTCGATTCCCGGTTCAACCATGTACTTATTTAAAAATCTATGAATGCAGTTTAAATTGTTTTTTAAATTAAAATAATGTCTTCTTTCAGTAAAATGTTCCATCTACAAAATTCAAGGTACTTTCCCTCCATGTGGCATAGCCGTGGGACGCCCTGTATACATATTACCTGTGAAATTGGCGTTTTGTTTGAAGAATTTCATTAAGACTGTTTTCTCCATACAAACATTTTTGATTTTTTTTGGGAACGGCAAATCCAAAATTAGCTAAACTTTGTGTGTATTATCGGATAATATTAAGTTAAGTATAGGCAGCGTTAATTTTTAAAAGTAACCGCTTTATAAAAGTTACAGCGAATCTAAGGAATGATTATGAGAAGCACATGAGAAGAGCTCTGTTCAATTTTTTTTTATTATGTAATTTAACCCAGAAATTAAAAAAAAAATCATATGAAATGAAATAATATTCCATTTTCCAAATAAAAAACAAATTTGGATATACCTAGCTATGAAAATCGCAGGAATTGGTACATATGATTAACGAAGAAAAAAAACTCCAATTTCATAGGTAAATACCCAATATTATCAATGTAAACATCCGTAACAAATGCACATGTCCGCATTTATCATACAAACCGAATACCGAATAAGTACCCCACTGGGGATCGAACCCGCGACCTCCGATTTGTAAACCCTATGTTGTTTTAACTATGGAGGTTAAGGATTCTAAAAATATATATTGCAAGTGAGACACACTCAGCAGACGTGTGGAGAGCTTCTTAATCACAGAGACGTTTCCATCTTTTTAGGGGATTTTTACATAGTCGGGATTTTTAAATTAGGATGTTCTTATACACAGAGTTCCTGGTTTCGTTCATGTACAACACCCACCTCAAATTAGTCATAATTAGTACCTACCTACCAAAATTGGGCCTCGTCCAAATATGCATTATATAAAACATGACAGCGCCTATGGCGCTATAATGCCTTAAAAGTAAGAACAAAGCGGCCGCAGCCTATAATTTCCTTCCCACGAGTTTGAGTGTCGATAATGTCCATCGCTATCTGCGAATGGATTAGTAGATTGCTGTGACGAGTAGATCCCGCCTCCACACTCCTCCCACTGTTAGTCCTGTAAGCCAGGATCAACAGTGGTACTCGACACGGCGCCTACTGAAGGTAGACGGTGACCTACGTGATTCTATTGCTACCTTGGACCCCAGACTAATTAAAGAAAGGAATAGGGCGTGTAAGTAAGAAAAGAAGTTTCCCACTTCCCCCCTCGGCAAATGGGATGCTGTGACGAGTAGTCGTATATAAAGAGATGCATTTATTTTAAGAATTCAATGAATCATCGTCATCTTCTAGCCCTGGTCCCATTTTATTTGTGGTCGGCGCACTACGTCTTTTTCTTCCAATCTCCTCTAGCAGCAGTTACCTCCTCATTCAGGCCCTTTTCGTTTATATCACCCTTCACACAATACATCCATCTTTTCCGTGGTCTTCCTCTTCCTGTCCAACCATCAACATCTTTATTTATGACTCTATTAGTAACATGCGTTTTATCCCTCCAAAGAATTCAATGAATATGGTACACATAAAGTTTTTTTTAAATAGAAACAATAAACTAAACTGACGGACGAAAACGTCATCCAGTTCTCATGCTCGTCGTCATGCTCCCGTTTGGGTCATGGACCCTACCACACTTGCGGGGTTACCTCGCTGAACAGCTAGACTAAGACGTTGAGCGAGGTACGCGCCAGCCCGTAGGTCACACGAGGCCAGAACCGATCTGGTTGAGAGATCGTGGACGAACTTCTGCGTGTCCAATGACCACGAGCCCATGGTCTCTACAGCAAGCCCCACAACCTCATGGTTACCGAGTAACGACGAGTATTTGCGGCGCTTGAGTAGCTGGAACTCCTCAGCCGCGGCTCTGGCTCTCGTAGCGGTTTTGTCGACGCAAGTGGAGTCCCAAATCAATGTCCGATGACTCAAGGGAGTAAGTAAAGTCACGTAATGCGAAGATCATCATCATTATATCACTCCCAGGACGTCCACTGCTTAACATGGGGCTCTCCAAAGCCTTCCATTCCTGTCAAGTGACCTGCATTCAGCGAATTCTCGTGAGAGAAACCTTGTGAGTGGACGTCCGACGCTGCATGGTTTCCAGTCGAGAATTTTAACTTCCCTTGTCCATTGCCACTTCAACTTACTAACCCGCTGGGTTATATCGGTGATATTAGTTCCTCAACGGATTTCTTCATTAGTGAAACGCCGAGCATACCTCGTTAGTGTCATAAGTCATTACTAGTAACAGACTATCGTCTTCAAGCGCTGAGGTAGTTTTGCATGAGAAGACGTTGCGCAGTTTCCCGAACGCTGATCATCCGAAGTTAGAGGGTAGGGAGGGACACTAGACTAACAAAAACTAACCATGTTGACTACGGAACCTTGAAAAAGGAATTAATTATCAATTTGGCAAGGAAATTAGTTAATGCGGAGAGTGTGATCGTAGAATTTGTAAAGTTATCACCTCTTTGAGAATATGACGTCTTCTTTGATTTGTAATTCTTGTAGCTTACATCTCTAGGTATACCAGGTGTGGGCTGGGGCCCACAGTGACGTCACCACTTCATCAGGTACCTAAATTCTGTTCGCTCTTTCAACATTCCGGCAGCGTAACAAGACTTTACTTTCACATTTTTTTTTCTTATACAGGCTGGTTGTAAATTAAGGCACAAAATACATTGATTTAGAAGGTTTATTTATTTAAGATTTCTTTAACCGTAATTGAAGCTATTATGATAATAAATAAAATAATAATAATAATAAATATCCTTGGACATACACACAGCGGCATCTAGTTCCACTTTTAGCAATTATAGGCTTGTGTTGTGGATACCAGATGGTTGATATATATACTACATAAAAACATTTTTTTTGTGAATAAACACCAGGCCAGCGTGGTGGAGTATGGCCCATACTCCCTCAATTATACGAGGGAAGGCCTATATCCTTGCAGTGGGATGTTTACGGGCTGCTGATGATGATATACAATGATATCTCAACAGCCAACTCAATATCGTAGGTACTTTTAAGATTGCTATGTTAATACAGCCGTAATAATAAATTAGCTGAATCTACAATCAGCCTGTACATAATAGAACATGAAATTATTTATTACCGACCAGCCATCAAGCAATTTAATCTGAACTAACTTATTTAGAACATTTCGCTACGGTAAAAGTCGTTGACGTACCGACAGACACACATGGGTTTATGCAATAACACATAACGTTGCATTTGCATATATTTGAATATTAGCAGAATGATATATATGTTTTGCGTCAGCTTGTTTCCTATTTGTCGTTTATTGAGTTCAGTATTGATTGATGGGCTCTGATTGGTTGACTGATAACCTTTGGCTAGTCAATTTCATTATTTTTTATAAAAAAAATCGAATGCCAATATAAATATATGGAATTGGTTAAAGCATTTTTGTGACAGTCAGTATGCCCAAATTACTACCGCTTCGGACAGGAAAATCATCTGACCAGAAATAAGTGGCACAAGAAAGTCAGTCACTTCTGTTCTCTTTTTTTTTAATAACATTTTTTATAATTTGGGGCCCCAAATGTATTCCGTCATCATTGATTCCGTATCAATTGAATCGCATTTCAATACTTTAATGTACCAGGCGAGCAGAAGCTAGTGAGAGGTTGGGTATGCTACAAAGTGATTTTACTGAATTTTGTCCCTTTCATAGTGATCTTTGAACCATATTTCGATACTTTAAGGTACCAGGAAAGCTATTAAGAGAGCGCCCGATCCCCCTTATTGTGATTTTTTAAACTTTTACTAAATTTTGTCCCTTTCAAAGTGAGCTTTGAACTGTATTTCGATACTATAAGGTACCAGGAGAGCAAAAGCTATTAAGAGAGCGCCCGATCTCCCGTATTGTGATTATTTAAATTAAATAAAAATAGCTTTACGTCATCATTGTTGGGTGGTGCACAACCTCCTCTCACCAGGAGAGTGTATGGGCCACACAGATTGGGGGTAATCTGTGATGGGCCACAATTCACCACACGGGCGTGTGTTTCATCTAATCAACACGACCAAGAAAACTCAAAACACTGAAATACGTTGTCTTGTCGTTGGCATTCACGGATAAAGCTGACAAGCGTTTAAGATGTCAGTTAATAAATCAAAAAAATATAGATAAAAATTATTTATGGATAATTTACTTCTGTGGTAACTTTATTTCTGTGGTAAGCTGTAATGATTTATAAATACTCCACCTAACGGCCCATCTTAAATGTCGAAACACACGTAGCGAATTGACACCAATTTAAAACGCGTTTTCATAAAAAAAACAATACCGTATTCGCTATAATTATGTATAACAAATAGTTAATATTTATTACCCTATATCACCCAGTTAAGATTATTGGCCTACAAATATAGATTTCATAGGAGCGATGGGATTAAGAATAATAAGAATAAGAATAATTTTATTGGATACAGAAATAAATATACACAGTACAAAATAGCGATGATAGCTACTGTAGTTGGAAACTGTATTGACGACGTTCGCAGTTTTAGGCCCGCATTAATAAACCATTCTCAAGATTGAGAACAGTCTTGTGACCGGTCTCAAGTAAACGTGTTGATTAATAAACCTAACTTGAGACCTGAAAAGCGCGTGCATACTCAAGCAGTACCCACTTGAGAGGTGCGCGTTATTAATAAACGAAACTCAAGACTATCATTCATTCGCCGCTAAGGGAATACTTGAGAAGTGATCTTCAAGATTGGTTTATAAATTAGCACGGAGCTTGAGATATCGTCAACTGCTTAAGACGCATCTCTGTTGATACAGCCTCAAGACTTGGTATTGAGATTGGTTAATTACGGGCCTTAGAGGTAATTAACGCAATCGAATCCCAATTAAACGGGGTAGATACATTGCTCCGTGTCATCTTCCAGGGACGTCTCATGTAGTCTGTTCGGCAGCTGCATACACTATTATGTCTGCCTAATTAGAGATAACATTTTTGCGTCGTTTGGGGTAGAGACCCTATGGCGGTGGGGACCAGGCGCTCCTAGCTTCATCCTTCGTTATCGGAGCGCTTGGTCGAACCCTCGCACGAACAGAAGGTACTTCTGGTACAGAAGGTAATTAGTACAAGTGTGAGCCTCGGTAGTCAACGAGGCAATGCCTCTTTATTTGTCTAATTTACTACTATTTTACTAGGGTATTATTTACCTAATTCGTTATTTATTTATTTATTTATTTTCAACAAACTTTACAGCATATCCTTATATATTACTTAAGATTAAATTACATACTTGCCAATTACAAAGTTTGACATATTACTATGCATGACAACACGCGGTAAAACTAGGGAAAATTAAACTAAACTAAAGCACCAGTACCAAGTGCCCTAAAATACCAAGACATCACTCGCAGAAATAGTTCTTTTTTTTTTTTTTTTTTTTTTTTTTTACATGTTATTCTATTTAATAAGGGGGTACTATTGTATAGTTATCTATTTGACGACCTGTTTGGTGGTGGTAAGAAACTGGCTGCTATACAAAAAGGTCGCGGGTTCAAATCCCGCTAGGGGCATATGTTTGTATGATGAATGTGTTCCCGAGTTATGGATGTTTTAAAATAGTATGATCTTAATATCTATAAAAATCTAGATAATCATTTGTTTTCTAGGGATTTTTCTACATTTGTTTATACTAAGTTACGATATATTTTTGTAGGATATAAGCGATCCCAATTACACCCACTGACTCACGTGTAGAGGAGGTTGATTCTATGCATATTGGCCTATGGTTATGTGCCGTTATGTAATCGACTCAGTTTTATGGTGTGCCGTGTTTAAAATTCAAATGAAGTCCGATCAATCTGAATAAACATTGTCAATGGTTCCGTGTTTTCTCTTCGATATAAGTTCATCAAATCAAATCAAAAGTACTTTATTTTGTAGGTACACAGGGTACACTTAAAATAGTCAGATTTTACATTTTTAAAGCTACTGGCTTGTTGTACTTCCCTGAGAAGAACAAGCAAGAAACTCGAGAGGTTGCTCTTAAAAAAAAGGTTTTTATATTACAAAATTATGAATTATTATTTGTTATTATAATATTTCATTATTGTGAAATAGCCTGGTCATGCGAACGGGCTGGTTATGTCTATGAATGTTTATCATTTAAATAATCTGATATTTTATAATATGCTTTCTTAATAAGTTTCTGTTTTATAGTATCATTAAATTTATTGAAAGGAAGATTTTGTATATCAACAGGAACCTTTGATATATTTGAATGAATTACTGACTTTGCGGAGGTGACTTATGTGACCTGCAAGTTTATCTTTATTTCTTGTATTGACGTCATGTTTATCACTATTTTTCCTAAATGATGCTATATTTTTTTTGACATACATTAGATTTTCAAAAATGTACTGTGATGAAAAGGTTAGAAAGAACTCTTTAAATCTATCTCTAAGTGACACTGCAGGTCTCAATTGATAATCGGCTTAAGGGCCCGAATTTTATATTAAAATTATTCTACACAGACATATTATCGTAACGACCTTTGTCCCAAACGGGGTGGTCAGAGATATCCCAAACAGTATTGTTTGGGTGTTCCAAAAATGATTGAAATTCACGGTTCACCTTGCGAAATATGCAGAAATACGCACGTGACGGGGTTGAGCCGATCGCTGTTATAACGTGCAAATCTATAGATGTTTTCTTTGTGGAAAGTCCCTTAGTCACTTTTACGACACCCACGGGAAGAGATGGGTTGGTTCTATTCTTTTTACTTGCCGAAACCACAATGCGTTATTTTATATTCCTGCCAAAAAGGCGTGCTGAGTGTCTACGACTCATAAGCCACCCAGCTTATGAGTTGTCACATATTCCATTTGTAGCTAGTGATGGATGACATATGAAATTAAATTAAATCGTTTATTCATATATTCAGATTTATTTATAATAGTCCTACAATGTCAATCATTAAATTATTTACGTTTTATTTTATGCACGACAGGTTCGTACTCGACCTCAATCACACCTGATGTTAAGTGAACATGAGGTCGAAGGTGGAAGCGTACTGACCCGGAAACCTCAACACATTTGGGGGAATTGTTATGTTATCTCTGACAACCGGAACATAACAATGCTATTAACATTGCTGCTTGGCGGCAGATTTAGATAAGACGGTGGTAGCTAGCCAGGCGGACATTTAAAATGCCCTACCACCAACCAATGCCGACTTAGTTTTACAAATACGTTCTCATTTGTCACCATCACCGAAACGAAATAGAATTTTTTTTTATGCACCACGGGTTAGCACTTGACCTCAATCACACCTGATGTGCAGTGAAGATGACGCCGAAGGTGGAAGTATAATGATCCGGAAATCCCATATTATTTGGGAATTTGACAGTTAAATCGTGAAAATTCAAAGACATTCTCCTTTGAGCTACGACTGGATATACGCACTATTCAGTCTTACTGTACATATACATCTGATTACAAGGAATCTAGCATGACGAACGTTGAAGTATTGCACTCATCCAAAAACTGCCTCCAGCCAGGTAAAAAAGGGCCAAGTTATCCGCCATAACAAAAACTGCGAATAGCCCGTAATGACTGTAATAGCCTAGCACTTACCCTAAGAGCGTCGTTATACATAATGTACGTACTTACTGTTGGCGTTGGTGCTTTTTTTTTGCACCACCTGTTAGGTACGGCACTATCCACAGAATAAAAAAGAAACTATCATTATTTTTACAAGTAAGTAGCTTTTATTAACAAGTCATGTGATTTTATTTTATAAATAAATGTGGTTTCGGCACTGTGCGAAATCGAGTGTTTATAGTAACGCCACGAGTTCCGTGGTAGCGCTGCAACTTGACAGCTAACACAGACAAGAAATTTATATCTCTCTCTCCAAGGCTTTTTGGCGGGAACTCGGCGAGTGAAGTGGCATTTTTCTTTATAAGTCTTATAATTTGTGCATTCTAACTTTTGAAGCTTAATAATGGCAGAATATTGTGCAGCAAACGTTAGTGATAGTGTACAAGTGAAGGGAAGTGTAAATTGAAGTGCGCAACGGAGCTTTCGGGTTCCCACAAGAAGCCGCCAAAATCTTTTGTAAAGCATTCTGCCACTTTACTGAAGAATGACCTGACCGTGACTAGACTCTGTATACGCCAAGTATACGACGAATTACTTGTTTTGACTGAGACTGACTTACAAACTGAAGAAATAAGTGAAATAAGACATGGCTGTTATGGGCTAGATCCCTTTGCCTTCTCCTAAAGGAGAGAATGAAACAAAAAAAAAAAAAAAAAATCTCTCTCTCCAAAAGGATCCGAATGACAATGGACGTTGTACAACAAACAGTACTTCCATTGAAAATTATAAGTTGTGACAACTCATTAAAAATATACGTGAAGTCAACCATAATAATCGCGTTTTAATTAAATACCAAACAGGCACGTAAAAAAAAATTATTATTCTCTTTTTTATACTTACTCTCAATTAACACGCTGGTAGATTTTTTTTATGATTGGCTGGATTCGCGTTTGACCACAATCTCACCTGATGGAAAGTGACGATGTGGTCGAAGATGAAGCACGCGATCCCAGCAAATGCCTATTCACTCTGCTCTTGAAGATCCCAAGGTTGTAGGATTCAGGAAAGATTGACGCCGGAATGGAGTTCCATGCCTTGGCTGTTCGGATGATGAATGAAGAATCGAACTTCTTAGTGCGAAATATAGATAAAAGGTCACTCAAAGGCAATGGGGAGAGCTATGCTCGGAGTCTCCCTACGGGATCGAATCAGAAAAGATATACCCCGAAGAATTACTAACCGTCTCCGTGGCTAAATGTAAACAACATAGGGTTTACGATTCGGAGGTCGCGGATTCGATCCCTAGCGGGGTACACGTTTAAGTACTCGGTTTGGTTGGTGGTAGGGCATTTTAAATGTCCGCTTGGCTAGCTAGCACCATCTTATCTAAATCTGCCGCCAAGCAGCAACGTTAAAAGCATTATTGTGTTCCGGTTGTCAGACATAAGATAGCCAGTCCCCCATATGTGTTGGGCTTTCCGGGTTAGTACGCATCCACCATCGACCCCATCTTTACTTAACATCAGGTGTGATTGAGGTCAAGTACCAACCCGTTTAGCATAAAAAAAAACTTAAGTGGCAGTGGGCGGGGCACATTGCTTTTAGGACCCACGGTCATTGGAGCGGAAAGGTTCTCGAGTGGTGACCACGCACCGCAAAGCATATTATAAAATATCAGATTATTTAGATGATAAACATTCATGGACATGAACAGCCCGTTCGCGTAAACCAGGCTATTTCTCAATTAATAATGAAATATTATAATATAAAATAATAATTAATAATTTTGTAACATGAAAACCTTTTTTTAAAAAAAGAGCAACCTCTCGAGTTTCTTGCTTGTTCTTCTCAGGGGAAAATTGGCTTTTGAACAAGCAGTAGCTTAAAAAATGTAAAATCTGACTATTTTAAGTGTACCCTGTATACCTACAAAATAAAGCATTTGTTTGATTTGATTTTGATGAGATAATAAAATCCCAAAAAATCAAATTATTTTTGTATTAGAATGTATACTTGGTATATTAATACTTTTGTTTTATACTTATTTCACAGAAAGATAACCTACAATAAGAATGGTACTAAATGTCCCAAATTACTTCAACGATTACCCCTTCATTCTGTATAAAAATCCAGGGCCTGATTTAGACACAGGCTAATTAGGCTAAAGCCTAGGGCGCAGGAACCGAGAGGGCGCTGAGCTTGCCTTTACAAGCACCACTTATGTACAGACTAACATTTTAGTTACACTACTAACCTAAATATATATTATCATCATCAGCCCGTAAAGATCCCACTGCAGGGATATAGACCTCGTACAATGAGACCGAGAGTATGGACCATAGTTCACCACGCTGGCCCAATGCAGTTTGGGGACTTCACATGCCTTAGAATTAATTCGGATGTACACCAACTAAACTAAACTAAAACCAGTTTAAAGTACCTACTGTCTCTGTAAGAGTGACATCTCTAGAGAAGTGTCACATCCCTTGATAATTGTTTGTGTTATTAATTAAAGTTTATTAAAGTACTTTGTGTATTCATTATTACAGTCTCTTTCTCCCTGGAACAGTACGATGCGACAGCACCATTCCAAAACTGGTTTTAGTTTAGTTTAGTTTGGTGTACATCCGAAACGACACCATTCTCCATAATTATTAGAAGCATCGGTTCATGTCTATCATATTGTCATCAGAACTGAACGACTATGCAACATTTCAGTTCTAAATGTAAACAGGAAATGGTAATTTGACTTGCAAAGAACGTACATAGTTACATACATTTCAACTCGAATTTTTTCAGATAGAAATTGAAGCTTGCCTTCTATCTCACTCCTCCAAAATATTTCAATAACTGGCGACAACAAACTGCGAATCTAATATATATAGGGACTTACAAAATTCACTCAATATATTTTAAAGACAGGATCAGTCCATGAAACGGAACAACTTTCCCCAAGGAACATGGTCGAAATAAGAAAAAAAATTGCCCTCTCATACAAATAGCGAATGGAGCGATCCAAATTCTTTATTCATAAATTTCGACCCATGTCTGATGAAGATTATTTAATTTTACAGTCTGATATTGCTCTTAATTTTTTCACATCTATGTTTTCATATTTTTATATCTATATCCTGCCGACTTTTATGTTATCAAATGCTTGAACAAAAGTTTGTCACAGGCTTTCAAACCGTAGTTATCTAAACTTGACAACTATCAATGGAATCCAAGCTTGGCTCTAATTAAACCGCTCACATAGATAATTAAAAATTAAAGACGAATAAAAAGTTTAGTTTCCGCCATTGTTGCGGTTTCCCGCGCTTTGCAGCCGCCATGTTGTGGTCGGTGGAATGCGCGGGAGATGGGTAGGTACATATCGTTCACAAAAATAGGGTGCTACCTATTTAACTGAGAGAAGAAAACTAGACCAAAATCACAGAATTAATATAGTGCTGATTAAACTCAAAGTAAAAAATGTCCCCGTCAATTTTTCGCAAAGATTGCAATATCCCGCGTTGCTCCTGACATTTTTGATGGCAGAGTATGCTGTTCCTGTAGTGTTTTTATATGAAATAATTAATGGTGCCAGCTATCAGGACGTTAACACTTGGTTAAGATTAAGATATATTATAATATATCTTTGATAGATATATTACATATCTCAATCTTAACCAAGTGTGTTGTTGGACATTTGCCAGTATTTGATTCCATAACAATTCCTACATAGGTGAGGAACAAAACCAAGCGACTAATGGGACACTCTATCAAGCTCACCAAGTGCAAGCAATTCTGAATACCACTTCCTATCAAAACGAGTAGTGAACGTGTGGAACAAATTATAGAGTCAGTGATCAGTGCACTCTCGGTGAATTCTTTCAAAAACAGACTGTACAAATAATAAGTAGACCAAACATAAGTGCAGATATACACGCATCAGCTTAGTTAGTGAATTAATAATAATAGGTAAGTAACTTACCTATCAGTGAAAAATTTTCTGACCAAAATGAACTCATAAATTGAACCGTTGTGAATTGGTAAAACAACCGACTACTCCGTTCTCTATCTGGAGATATATTGACGCTCTCTGGAGAGAGCCTCAATATGTCAATTATATAATAGCAATTACATGAGATCTACAAAACAAGAACAAATAAAATCAATTAATCATTACTGGAAGAGATGTCGCATATTATAAATAAAAACATTTTCGATTTCATTAGGTATATTAACTTGTAAAAATATATTAACTTTGGCATCGCAATATATTTACGAAAACTTAATGTACGTAAGAAAGAATCTGCATTTGTTTAGGAAAAATGTGAAATACACAATGTAAATACAAGATATAAAAATAAACTTGCTGCCCATAGCAGTCGCTTACACAAAGTCACTAAGTCATTCAAGGGACAATGTATACGCTTTTATAATAAGGTTCCGGTAGACATTCAAAATTTGCCTTTAAATAACTTTAAAATAACCATTAAACAGAAACTATGTGCCACAAGGCTATTATAAAATTTCTGACTATCTGGATGATAAGAATGCATGGACATGAACCGCTCGGCAATATCCTGTAAATTCTATTCTTATTTTTCTTTGTTGAATCATAAATTTAACAATTATTCCAAATTGTATTTGTATTGGCTTATTTAAAAAGAGCAACCCCTGAGTTTCTTGCTCGTTCTTCTCTGGGGAGACTGCCTAGTGAATGAGCGATAACTGTATGACATGACGATTTCAAATGTTATTCTTATAACTTACGAAATAAAACATTTTTGAATTTTGAATTTTTGAATTAGCTCCTGCTCTATGGAAATCGATTAAATATGAATTAATCTTTTAACTAATAAATGCATAATTTTCTAAAGATCTGTCAGCCAGTCTGATCGAGGGGGACCGCAGACCGCAGGGCTTACACCCAAGTTTAGCGCACGGAGAACAGTCATAGAGCTCCTACCGGAATGACAACATAATGGGTGCGGGCTCTTTGTGGGTAGTTCGCTTTTTGCTGTGGATTTTAAATAGTGTTGCAGAAAAATCGATTATTAATCGATAGTGTCAATTCAAAAGTATTTACTTGACACAATGTATAAATCAATAATTGTTTCATACGTTAATTGTATTATTGGTAGTATCGATCTAATTTCTCAATACTATCTACAGTACCTGTAGATGATATTAATAGTATTGGACAGTGGGCTATCGATTAGTAGAATTTCTACTTTCTAATAAGTATATAGCCAAAATGTAGGTTACCATATTTTTGTTATTTTTGTTGTACTAGAGTTGGCATTTTTTATCGAAATATTGGGTCTTTGTCTATGAAATTGGAGTTTTTTCTTTCGTTAATCATGTACCAATTCCTGCGATTTTCAAAGCTATATCCAAATTTGTTTTTATTTGGAAAATGGAATGTTATTTCAAGATTTCACATGAAATATTTTTAATTTCTGGGCTAAATCACACAATAAAAAAATTTTGAACAGAGCTCTTTTCATGTGCTTCCATAATAATTTCTTAGATTCGCTGAAACTTTTATAAAGCGGTTACTTATAAAAATTAACGCTGCCTATACTTAACTTAATGTTATCCGATAATACAAACTAAGTTTAGCTAAATTTGGATTTGCCGTTCCCAAAAAAAAAAAAAACAAAAATGTTTGTATGGAGAAATCGGTCTTAATGAAATTCTTCATACAAAACGCCAATTTCATAGGTAAAGACCTATTATTATTTTAGTTCCATATTTATTTTTCTGTTAGTAGTTACATATTAAAATTATTCAACAATGGTGTCGATTCGGATGTACACCAACTAAACTAAACTAAAACCAGTTTTAAATTAGTTTTTTTTTTTATATGAGAGGGCGGCAAACGAGCATGCGGGTCACCTGATGGAAAGCAATCATCGCCGCCCATGGACACCCGCAACACCAAAAAGGTCACAGATGCGTTGCTGGTCTAGTACTGTCTCTTTCTCCCTGGAACAGTACGATGCGACGGCACCACTCCAAAACTGGTTTTAGTTTAGTTGGTGTACATCCGAATCGACATCACTGTAGAGTTAGAGCTCTGCAGTCATACCATGTAAAACTTCTTCCGTTCGATCGCAAAAAAATTGCCGTTTAGTTTGCTCGTGTAAATTATGGTAACTCGATACGTCCATCCGCTAGATGTCTATCCCCTTATCCTTAATTCTAGGGCGCTTACGTGGTACCAAATTTAGCGATCGAAGTCAAGCAAACTAAACGACTAAATAATTAGCAATAGAACGCAAGAATTTTTATTGGATGTTGTACCGATTGTAAGAGAGCGAAAAACTGGCAGCGCGCCAGTATATATACATATTTGCGCCATCTATCGGATTGTCCTGGAACCCGTGAGAAAAGTACACTTGTACCTATTGAAGTGGATAAATTGATTAGTGGTGGGTTCACGGGCTCGCCGATAGATGGCGCCAGTCTTTACATAATCGTGCCGACAGCGCCAGGCGAGGTTCTATACTGAACACACGACTGAGCTCTAACACTACAAAGTTGAATAATTTTACGTGGTACGACTACAGAGCGTTGATTTCTACTATACTATAACTGTAGTATATCTACTACATATAATTGTAGGACATTAGGTATATTATAGTTTCATCCTTAGTATTATTTTCTGTTCTGTTCCCGAGGACTTAACACAAAGCCACGAAATATTAACATTGTACCGGTATTATTGTCACAGATTTATTAAAAAAGCAAATCAATAGTATTGATGGAACAATCGATTGTATGACCGATTTGAGAGCCCTTGAGCTACCCACATTATCGATATAACTACCTACAGTGGGCACAACACTAGTTCTAAGAGAATCCCATGCGTTTCTTGCCGATGCAGACTATCTACTTATTGAGTTAGAAAGATTTGTCCTTACGCTTAATTTTACTCGCGTTTTTCGTATTAATTTGTCTCGGTTTTACTTATGGTGGACTGGAGACGTCCATTGCTGAACGTAGAGATCGCGCAGAATTTCCAGAGCAACCAGTTAGATACGACTTCCCATAGCCTTTACTAGACCAACTCCACTCCACTGTAGAACTCTAATGCTCCACCGGCCATCATTTCCTCGAGCTATGTGCCCTGTCCATTGTCACTTCTACTCACTAATCCGCTGGGATATGTCTGTGACTCTATGGATTTCCTTATTCCTGTATGTGTTCTCTGTTTCTTGCAAGAAACTGGTGAGGCGGACACGACAACAAGTGCGCCATAGATTACGTGGTGTCGCAGTCGCACTAATATACCCATAACATAAAATTGTGAAAATGGAAAGATATTTAAAAGATGTTGTTGTTACTGAGTTTCTTGTCGCTTCTTCTCCCTAAGCATAGCACCTAGTAAAGCGGTAGTCTTAAAGTTATGCCTTTCAATAAGTGATATTTTTGTATCCCACATTGATTAAATTTTTGACTTTGACTTGGCATTCCATATCAGATTGACTAAGCATAAGTATATATTTTGTTTCCCAGCAAAGAATGCGTGATGCCGATGGTCCCGTTGGGCCTGAAGGAGACCAAGGAGGTGGACTTCCGAGAGCCCTTCAAGGACTTCATCCTGGAGCACTACAGCGAGGATGCGGCCATGTACGAGGACGCCATTTCAGACTTCATGGACATGAGACAGGTTAGGTTTTAAATACTTCTTCTATCTAAATAAACTCATTCACTTTTAAAAAACAAGCCTTTATAACTCCATCATGATGATAAGGACCTAATACAAGTTATCTTCATGGGGTTATTGCCTTATTGTTTCAGGCGATACGCACACCAGTGCGGTCTGTAGCGGGCGTGGCCCTCCTCTTCAAGTACTACAACCAGCTCTACTTCATTGAGAGGAGGTTCTTCCCTCCGGATCGCTCCCTCGGAGTCTACTTCGAGTGGTTCGATTCATTAACAGGTGAGCAGAAATTAAATGAAAAACTTGTTTATTGACACAAACACACACCCCCCCCCCCCCCCCCCTACCCCAGGAGGGTACCAGCACTGCTGGAGAATCCCTCATCGCTCAGGCTGCCCTACTTATTCTGGGGTGGACACCTTCATCAAAGGCCGGCAACGCATCTGTGACCCTTTTGGTGTTGCGGGTGCCCATGGGCGGCGGTGATTGCTTTCCATCAGGTGACCCGCATGCTCGTTTGCCGCCCTCTCATATAAAAATATAAAAAAAATAAAAAACACAGATCTTCAAAAGCAATAGGTCTCATACAGTCAATAGGCATTTACTAGGATTGATATAAAATTGAAAATTTTAACAAAGCATATTATAAAATATCAGACTATTTAGATGATAATCATCCCTGGACATAATCAGATCGTTCGCATGCCAGGCTATTTCACAATTAATAATGAAATATAAAAACCCGTTTTGTAATATAACCCTTATGTAAAATCAAAGCCTGATTTTAAAAGAGCAACCCTTCGAGTTGCTTGCTTGTATTTCTCTGAGGAAAATTAAATAGCTTAAAAAATGTAACAATTTTTAAGTGTACTCTGTGTACCTACAAAATTTTTGATTTTGACTTTATCGAGTTACCATAAATCTGGGGCTAGATATCGCCATGTTATTAATTTATGTAATTCCTTTCCAGGAGTGCCGTCATGTCAGCGAACGGTAGCCTTCGAGAAAGCTTGTGTCCTCTTCAATATGGCTGGCATTTACACGCAAATTGGCGCCAAACAGGTATGGATTTTACAATCAATACTCAATTCAACCGTCTCCGTGACTCAATGTAAACAACAAAGGGCTTATGAATCGGAGATCACGAGCTCGATCCCCGCCGGTACAATCGGCAACGTAATTGGGTAGCGGGTATTTATTTACAAACATATGTAGGAGAAAGTCTACAGGGACATTGTTATTTAAGTTTAAGTGAAATTTATTTATAACATGCTGACGACATGTTCAAAGGAATTACTTGCTACTCTACTCTACGCTACTCATAGGTAAACAATACGTATAGTGGGTACACTTATTGTCCAAAAATGTTTCACTTGTCCTTGCACGTTCACTCATTGTTCAATGATCTCCTTGGGTATAGCTGAAAATCGGTGAACAACCCTTTTGCTGGTTTAAGCGCATTGGGGCTAATTCTCATTTTAGCAACCGACTCGCTAATGGAGTCCTTCTCGTTATGGCTTCTTCTCTCTCATTAGGGCTACTTCTCAAAATTTGGGAATGTTTATTGAAATAAGTATACTGTCTTTATGTATATGTTTATTAATTCATAAGAGTTCAATGACATTACTTTAAGAATAAATCAACATTAATTGAACCAATGTAATAGGTAAGTATACTGTGCTGTTGCAGCACACACATACATTGGTGTCGATTCGGATGTACACCAACTAAACTAAAGTCAGTTTAAAAGTAGTACTATCTCTTTCTCCCTGGAACAGTACGATGCGACGGCACCACTCCAAAACTGGTTTTAGTTTAGTTTACTTGGTGTACATCCGAATAGAAACCATTAACAATAATCCTGTAATTGTATAGATCTGCAATTGTTACTGTGCCTAAAAGTTAAATGTATGTATGTGACTGGAGAAACGAATAAATGCTTTATCCATCTACTTGTGCATTTTTAAATATATCAAAATCCAACCAAGGCCCTCCAAAATCAAAATCAAAAATATTTTATTCAATGTAGGATACAAAAATATCACTTATTGTAAGTCAACATGTTATTATTTTATTTTAAACTACATCCTTCACAAGGTGTTATGGTTAGGGAGAAGAAGCGACAAGAAACTCCGCAACAACACATATTTTCAATTGGTTTCCATCTTTAACCAATTCCATCCAAACATGTTGCTACCGTAATTTTGTTGCCGACTGTACATATTTTGATAAAAAAAGACAACCGGCTTCACTGGCCGATTCATTTGTTGTTCTTAACTATGACCCCACTGTTTCCAGGAGCGACACACCTGCGCAGGTCTGGACGGCGCGGTGGACGCGTTACTCCGCGCAGCTGGTACCTTGCGATACATACATGAGAACTTCACCAACGCACCGTCTGTAGACTTGGCTGCTGATACGCTCCTAGTGCTGGGTGCTTTAATGACGGTGAGACTTTCGTTTTGAGAGGAAAATTAGACCAAAATATTTGTCTAGAATAGAATTCGTTTATTTGACACACTGAACAACATATTATTAAGGTATACAAAAAGGGAAAAAAACAATAACATAATACACATTCCTACTGCTGGGGAACAGGCTTGTCTTGGGAGGCGCGCTAGCCGCCCTCCGGGAACGGGCCTCCCCTTGTGAGGGAGGGAGGGAGCCGCTTAGCGTTCCCAGGTCCTCCCTACTGCCGAAGAAGGTCGCCGCGGGGTTTTAGTGGGTATCCCTCCCTTCAGGGAGGGGAGTCCCACATAACCGTCTCGCCGTCCCCCAGGCGAGCGGTACGAGTTTGGCGTTTCCCCGCGTCAAAAAAAAAGGCTTGTCTTGGGAGAGCATAATGGCCTATAATAACACAGCTTAAAAAGCCTCTATAACGTTTAGGGTACAGGGTACAAGTCGTAAAAAGAACCTTGTGAATCAACAGCCAAATCTCGGAGATATCGGTGTACATACATAAAAAAAAAAATACGCCCCGAATACAGAACCTCCTCCTTTTTTGAAGTCGGTTAAAAAGCGGCTACAATAGTTTATACTCGTATATCAAAGAAACATAAATTCACTTGCTTATTTTTCTTTCTTTTTTTTAACGACCATGGGCTTACTCGCTGTCACGTGTCTGTATATTTGGAAAGGTGCACCGTGGATGTGGTTACAAGCATTATACTTTACGTTTGGAATACCCAACCAAACGCCTCTGACCACCCCATTTGGAATAAAGGTCGTGACGTTATGTATGAATGTTATTCTAAAACTACTGAAGTTGGCGTGTATAGAGTTATATAAATACCAATCTTGGGATATCCTTGACCACCCCATTTGGGGTATCTCTGACCACCCCGTTTGGGTTTTATCTGACCACCCCATTTGGGTTATCTGACCACCCCATTTGGGTTAGAGGTCGTGACATTATGTATGTATGAAAACTTACAATTGACCCTTGTAGGCGCAAGCGCGGGAGTGTCTGTTCGAGAAGCTGCAGCTGCAGGCGCGCGAGGCGTGCGGCGGGCGGGAGCGCGAGCTGCGCGACGACGTGGACATGTGCCTCGACCTGGCGCAGGAGAGCGCGCAGCTGGCGCACGTCTACAGCCAGCTCTATGAGAAGGTATGTCTGTACACCTGGTCAGCAGCTCGCATTAGACCAGTTTGTAGTAGTGGTTAGAAAATCTGCTGCTATACCAAAAGGTCGCAGGTTCAAAACATATGTTTGTATGATGAATACAGACATGTGTTCCCGAGTTATGGGTGTTTTTCATTGTGTATTTATTTACAAAAAAAATATGTATTTGTGTAGTTTGTATCTATAATACAAGCCTAGTTGCTTAGTGTGTAACTAATTGGCGCTGTGTATATGTGCAAAGGTATGTGCAAAGATATTTATTTATTAAAGAGGGTTGCGCTGAAAACCAACGCTGTCAAGTGCCATACGACATATTGACAGCAAATGCTGACGCCCAATCCATTTTCCACAAATTCAAATTCAATTCAAATTATACGAAACAATTTGTAAAGGATTTATCCGTTAGACTGGTCCACGCCTCTGGAGATGGTGAGAGCTGGTGCTTACTTTGCTCAGCAGCTGAGCTTATGCATTCAGCGGGGCAATAGTGCTGGCGTGCTAGGTACTTATGCCTCACGGAAGCGAGTTGGACGGCGTATTTTTTCTATAAGATCCTATATAGGTATTTCTAATTGTCTTTTATAAATTTGTTTATTCAAATTATTATATTTTCAGTAAAATATCAGTTTTAATAAATGAGTTGTTAAGGTCTCCTTGTAAGTATAGCAATACTCCTCACCTTCCATAGCTATGTTATATTATTTTACTAAATAAAACATACAATGTAAATTTAGTAATAAACTTAACAATAATTATAAAAAGGACTGCTTGAGTGAGAAATTGTGAGAATTTAATTAACTGTTATGAAAGTTCAACGTGGTCGTATGTAGCAATGTTTGAACGGGCGTGTGTGTGTGTGTATGTATGTGTGTTTGTGTATGAGTACATTTGTATGTAAAATAGGTGCGTGTGTTAATAATGGTTTTATTAACAAATACATACACAACATATCATATACATTTACTTATATATGCATAATAAATACCTACTTCATTTTTTTGTATTTGTTAGCAATAATCTTTTTCTTTCTTTCATTCAATTCGTTTGGGAAGCCAGTCAGTCCCAAATAATCAATTTCATGAATCGGAATGTAATGGCGATTGTGATATCCGCGTGTGATAATTTACAAATATCTATTATATATTTTTTCAGATGCAATCGGAGGGTGTGTTCAACTACGTGCCATATTCGTGGGTCTCTCTGGTCCATGTTAAGACTGAATTCTATAAAGGTAAGTCCACGTACTTCTTGGCTAAAACCAGCGACGATATATTACATTCACATCTGCTGGGACAGCAGACAGAAACTGTAGAAAACTTGAGAACCCGACAAACTTTGCAGAGTGTATGTATAGGATGTACCTATTACCATAGAGGAATAACACTACCCGAACTATTACGAAAAAAATAAAATATGAAACATTAAAGTTAACAGATTTTATTCAAAAAATAAAATTATGAAATGTAAATTTTGTGAGTTGGACCTTAATGGCCGCGCGCTCTAAGTACTTTGCCACAACACACAAACACGTGCCGCGGTATCTTTGAAGACGCCGAAAGGCGACCACTCGCCGCTCGCCGCCGGCGCTTGCCTTTGCCCCACCACCCCCTTTGGCGTCTTCCATATGAACGTTGCCTTTTTTTTCTCATTGATAAAATAAGGTACAATCAACAATAATGAAGTAAGTCTGTTAATTTGTATCTTCGGAATGGCTAAAGCCATTTTTATCAAACAAGCCTAAGAACTTGTCCACTCATTTAGTTAATATAAGAAAACCGCTTTGAAGTTGGACCACGCTTTACTGAAGTACAGCCGGAATAAGACTGGACACACACAGCGCCGTCAAACACAGGTTTATCGAGTGCAGGTCAGAGCGATTCTTTTGATTTATTCAGTATTTAATAAGAAATCTTAATTTATCCAATGAGGACACCACTGGACGGGATAAACCCTCTTAAGCCGTTCCGAAGATGTTTAGTTTTTAACATATTACGGACATATTCGAGATTGTTTTTGATATATTTATACGTTTGTTATCGCTTTCTCGGCTTCGATAAAGTTCGATTCGAGATTAAAGTCCTTTCAATAAATTTAAAGATACTATAAAACAGAAACTTAAAAAGCATATTATAAAATATCAGATTATTTAGATGATAAACAATCATGGACATAACCAGCCCATTCGCATAACCAGGCTATTTCACAATTAATAATGAAATATTATAATATAAAATAATAATTTTGTAATATAAAAACCTTTTTTTAAAAAGAGCGACCTCTCGAGTTTCTTGCTTGTTCTTCTCAGGGGAAAATTGCCTTTTGAACAAGCAGTAGCTTTAAAAATGTAAAATCTGACTATTTTAAGTGTACCCTGTGTACCTACAAAATAAAGCATTTTTTGATTTTGATTTTGTTTTTTTTATAGAGGTTTACTGGGGCATATTTCATCAAGGCGATGTGTTTGATTGTGATTCGGACAAAAGTATTTAGAATTAAACAGTTACCATTTAGTTGGAAGTTGCAACCATCTTTATTTCAATGATGGAAATTATTTTAAAAAACAAAATATGTGGGAGAATATGGAAAGTTGACAGTGATGTCCTATCAATATCCCCCATTATTAAGCTAGTTTAAATTTATCTTAAACTATCTAGCCAGAACAATAGAAAATAATATTGCTCTGAATCACATGGACATAATCCTTAAAATTAATAGGCGTCCTAATGCTACGACCACCGTGTTAAATACTCCGGAACATTGTGTCAATAAAAGGAGATAAAGTAGCAGAACCGATCAGTGCGAGTGTTGATCAATGGCTGAGCATTCTCACCTCAACCTCATCTTCACTTAACATCAGGTGTGATTGAGTTCAAGTACGAACCCGTCGTTTATAAAAAAAACACTCCCATTTCATTATAAGTGTTGTTATTACTTGGTGTTAAATCAGATTGATCATGAATATATTGATAAATTTTATCAACACAGTGCACCCCGGTCACCCAGGTATCATTTTCAAAAACATCGAAAAAGCATCGATATATCTTTCAGAATTGTTCAAGTAATCGATGTTATAATACGTTGTTTTTTATGAACGCTGTTGTATCCGTTACCGCAGCGCTGGCGCACCAGTACTGTGCCACGGGCCTGCTGCACGCGGCGCCGGCGCCGGCTCCCGCGCCGCGTCTGGCCGCGCTCTACGCCCCCGCCGACCGCTCACACTCACACACACACCACAACGGTAAGTCAAATCAAATCAGAAATATTTTATTTCGTAAGTTCTAAAAATAACATTTGAAATCGTCATGACATACAGTTATCGCTCATTCACTAGGCAGTCTCCCCAGAGAAGAACGAGCAAGAAACTCAGGGGTTGGGCAAGGGCCCAGGAAACTAGTGTTGCCGAGCTGTCGATCCCTTAGTTAGTACAATACTATCGATAGTATTGCTACCAGCGTTGTAGTCTACCTCTAGACTGCAACTTATGCTGAGATGGAGACCTGCTATGACACCACTTTGCGTCACCGAAAATTAATTCTAAGTACTTTTAGCGAATTTCCACAAAGCAGATTAGTAAGCTTTATGACAGTAAATGAAGTAAGAGGTGTGACAGAATCGTTGTTGGAAAGCCTATGGTCTCTGTCTACCCCTACGGGAAACAGGCGTGATTTTATGTATGTATGTAGAAGTGGCAGTAGGCAGGACTGAATGCCGTTGGGGCATAAACCTTCCAGAGTGGAGACCACGCACGCAGCGGATGACTGGAAATCAATTGGAGAGATCTATGTATATCCAGTGGACGCCTATGGCTAATGCGGTGATGTTGATGATAACAGTTACTTAGAATTTTATATTGCTACAAAAGCCATTGTTTCTCTGGCAGGTTCAGCCATAAGCTCTGGTCTGAAGTGCGAGCAGGAAATGGACCCGATCGCGCTGGGTCGGGCGCACCTCGCCGAGGCGCTTGCGCTCTACGAGGAGGCGTTGAGACTGCAGAGGATGTGTCGGTGAGTATACCTAAGTAGGATGGAGGGTATGATAGCTCCTATTGGCTCAGCAGGCCGCTCCACATGGATTAGAGTAAAGAACGAGAACTCATGCTTGACAACCTATGCTTGACGACCTAACTTCAGAACTCCGTCCTACGTTCCATGGGGTCTCAAACCATCACAACTTCCAACTTTTAATACTGGCACAATTTCTCACAATAGCCCTCTGCTGTCTTGCTGCATCTAGACGCAGTCCTTGGTGAAATATGAAAGGAGGGGGCCGAACTTTACTCGACTTCCTTCCCTATTGGATTGGCCTACCATTTTACATTTCGTTGGCGTACACGGGAGCCACTGCTTTCAGCAGGCGTCATAGGAATACCACCGTTGAACCTAGCTCTAGGAGTCACAAGAGGAGTGGCCAAGCCCTCGCTCGTGCCTCGTTGAGCGCAGGAGAGTGACCCCCCCCCCCGCCGTGTTGCAGCGAGCTGCGCGGCAAGGAGGCGCTGTCGGTGGCGGTGCGCGCGCACGCCGAGCGCGCGGCCCGGGAGCGCGCCGCGCTGCGCGACGAGCCGGCCTTCGCCGAGCCGCTGGACGCGCCCGCCATACTGCGTGAGTGCCCGCCCCCCCCTCCCCCTCCCCCCCCTCCCCTGCAGGCGCAGTAAGCGAGCGACGAGCCGACCATCCCCGAACATTGAACTGCGCTTAGTGCAAGACTTCGCTAAATAATACTTCTCATATATATAGCTGCTGCTCTAGAGAAACTTCTCATCCTAGTTCAATATAATCTCTCTACAACGAAACGGGAACCAGATAGGCACTATCACGTTATGCCTCTAAAGGTCTTTGTAAAGAGATTATGAGCCGCTTCCGGGCTGTATTTTTTCAGAAGTCACGATCTTAAAGATTTTAAATTACCTGGATCGAATAACATTCACTTCACCTGTGTTAGGTAGATTACCTACGGTAGAACAACAACGACTCTCCTTACTGGATACGCCAGGGAGCGTACTTCTTTGTTTTGCGCTGACAGACTAGGTCACTCCAAATAGGGCAACGTATATTCATTTCTTGATAAAATAAAACTTCGTATTCCCTAATAAAAACCTTTGTGATTCCACAGCCTCATCAAAATTCCAACTGGCCCTAACCCCACCGGATTTCGCCCAGCACAGAGTCGAAGACCTATTCAAATCCCTGGGCCCAATAGCTGTGTTTTCCGCCAAACGGCACTGGAGCGCCCCACGACTAGTCCAACTACAAAAGCACACGGACAAGCGACAAATCAGACGCACAGACAAACGGAACGGGCGACACGACGACTACGAGGAATGGAACGGAAAACGCGTCGAAAAACGCGACAGGTCCGAGGACAATTCCACATATTACAGTCAAATCATCCGGAGCGATGAGAAATACAATGACGAATACGACAAAAAGAAATTGAACAGAGTCATGAAACAAAATGGAGTGTACATAAATAGTTACAATAATAATAATAACTACGATTATCATCCAAAGGTTATAGATTATGATAAGTATGAATACAGGAAAGAAATTGAGAATGGGTATCATGAAGAATTTAACGGGAAGGTGAAGAGGAAGAGTGACCTGAGGAGAGCAGCGAGTGAATACAGTGTGGCGAATGTGAAGAGTGATGATGAGGGGTTTGGGTTTTCGGTGAGGGGAGACGCGCCAGTGATCATAGCCGCTGTGGAGCCTAACTCCTTGGCAGATGTAAGTCAAAATCAAAATCAAAAATATTTTATTCAATGTAGGATACAAAAATATCACTTATTGAAAGTCAACATGTTATTTTTTTTTAAACTACATCGCTTCACAAGGTGTTATGGTTAGGGAGAAGAAGCGACAAGAAACTCCGCAACAACACATCTTTTCAATTAGTTTCCACCTTTACAATAATATTACATTTTATATTACATATTACAAAACAATAGCAATTAATATAACGACCAGCTAACACCAGACCTCCTTATCGCCTAAATAATCATCTATCCTGTAATAACCCTTCTTACACAGAGTTTCTTTAATGTGGCGTTTAAATTTCTGCTCTGTTAAACTCAATACATGTTCTGGTATTTTATTGTAAAAGCGTATGCTGTGTCCCACAAAGGATGTGCTAACCTTGCTAAGTCTAAATTGTGGAATTTCAATTTTATTTTTGTTTCTAGTATTCAAATTATGATTATCAGAATGTTTGCGAAATAGGCATATATTTTTGCGTACATACATTTATACTGTCATATAAGTATTCTGTTTTAACAACTAACCGCCTCCGTGGCTCAATATAAACAACATTGGGTTTACGATACGAATGTTTACGGGCTGATGATGATGATTATTTAACTTTCAAAATACATCGAAGCTTTCATCATTCCTGATTCGATCATGTGGTATTTACATGTATAACTCAAATTGTTTGTAAAATCTTTTGTACCTACATAACGTCACAAACGTTGGTCGTAAATGTCCCAAACATTAGTGTCTGGGTGTTCCAAACACTAAGATTTTAATGCTTGAAACAACATCCATGTTTCACCCACTCGAAATATACAGAAATGCACACATTACATAGGATGGACCAAGATAGAGCTCTGACGACCTAACACCCCTTAAAAATATGTTTTTAAAGAAATATTTAAAGCTTCATTTGAGAATGATCATCACATAATATTCTATTACTCATGGAGATACATACTTATTGGACCGCCTCCGTGGCTCAATATAAACAACATAGGGTTAAACGAATCGGAGGTCGCGGGTTCGATCTCCAGCGGGGTACATGTTTAAGTACTCGGTTTGGTTGGTGGTAGGGCCTTTTAAATGTCCGCCTGGCTAGCTACCACCATCTTATCTAAATCTACCGCCAAGCAGCAATGTTAATAGCATTGTTGT
The DNA here is from genome assembly GCA_949316235.1 of Oegoconia quadripuncta. NCBI lineage: Eukaryota > Metazoa > Arthropoda > Insecta > Lepidoptera > Autostichidae > Oegoconia > Oegoconia quadripuncta. Next base: position 1,776,009 of record OX438741.1, on the reverse strand, counting down.
GTTCCGGTTGTCAGAGATAAGACAGCCAGTCCCCCAAATGTGTTGGGGTTTCCGGGTCAGTACGCTTCCACCTTCGACCTCATCTTCACTTAACATCAGGTGTGATACTGATAGAGGTCAAGTACCAAACCGTTGTGCATAAAAAAAAACGTACTGACCCGGAAACCCCATCGTATTTGGAGAACTGGCTATCTTATCTCTGACAACCGGAACACAACAATGTTAAGCTACTTTCACTGTTCGAAAGCAGATATCCATTTGCGAAGTTTTTTTAAAGCTGTTTACCCGTTCCCGAAGTATTCTTTCTTCAGATAATTTGCCAAATATTCAATCAATCAATCAATCAAATACTCTTTATTGCACAATTAACCAAAGCTACATGAAGAATACAGCGTACATCATTCAATATACAATATACAGGGTGTAACGGTTAAGTGTAGTCATATTTTAAGGGCTTGTTCTACCCATCAATACGAACAACTTTTACTATGGGGGCAACTTCGAAATCGCGAAAAAAAAATCAGCTGTTTCATACATTGCATCGGGAGGTTATTGAAATTTTCTATGGAACAGCTCATTTTTTTTTCGCGATTTCGAAGTTGCCCCCATAGTAAAAGTTGTTCGTATTGATGGGTAGAACAAGCCCTTAAAATATGACTACACTTAACCGTTACACGGTGTATAATGTAAATTGTTTACTTCTATGCATTAGATTATTTTTCTCAGGAAACATTCAAAGTGCATAACATCATAATGTTTCATCCAGATGAGCGGCATGCGGGAGGGTGATTTCATCATCAGCATCGGAGAGAGAGACGTGAAGTGGAGCTCCCACGAGGAGGTGGTGAGGCTCATCCAGCAGGCCGGAGACACTCTCACCATGAGGCTGGCCACGCCTATGGATAAGAGCTGTGTCAAGGTAATAGAAGGGTAATAAATGTATATTAAACAATTCATTTGACGACTGATGGTGTAGTGATTAGTGTTCCTGTCTGCGAAATTCACACTGCAAAGGACGGAGGAATTATTGTTAGAACATCCTTGTTGGTTAGGTTACGGCGTGAATATGTAGATTTGTGTCAGATTAGCTGATTAGTGATATTTATTCAACGAATGTATTTGTTAGGATTTGTTTCACACTTACATTAAAATTCGTATTCGTATGACCTACAATACCAAGGTATTTAAGATAGAATTATCTAATGTTGGGTCCTAATAGTGTGTTGGAACAACACACATCCGGAAAATATCTTACTTTAACGGATTTTATATAGTCATAATACATATATTATTATTACTATTTATTATACATTTACAATCTACTTGATGTAGTTATTTACTCCAAGTCATTCTTAAACGAGCGCGACACGAGCAACAAGCTGACTTGGAGGAGATTCTCGCGCAATATAGACATGATCTCGAATTCGAGATATGTCGAAATAAAATGGCGGATGTCGATTGAAACACAATTTTTGTATTCTCGAAATCTCTTAATTTAATAGACAAATGTCTATGCCTAGCGCTCGACTTGCAAAGAGTGGTAAACGTCAGTCGACTTTTGAATGTTGCATTAGAGATTTCGCATTTTCACCTTTCTTCTGCGACTTTCTTTGTGAAAATTGACGAAAACTTGGTTTGGCGAAGCTCTTCGTCAGCTGAATTAATCTTGTTTTCTGTACAAGGGTGGGATACTGTTTTTTTTTATTATTATTATTAGACATAATTTTAGCCGAATTTTGTGCCGAAAGAAGTTTTGCATAAAATAATTTGAACTTCGATTTGTAAGTTGCGTGACAGACCAAAGAGAATATAACCACTAACAACAGTGGCAGATTATAAAATTACGTTACGTTTTATGCGTATTTGTTTGAAAAAATATTCAATTCTCTTCTTTTGCATTGTGTGTCATTGAGTTTCTTTAATAAAATAAAATTAAAGAAGTAAATAAATTGTTTAATAAGGAATGTTTTACAATTTAAAACCTATTAAAGGGCTGAATTACGAATTTACGAAATCTCGATTACGAACTAACACAATCGAGAAAACGGAACGTAACCAGTGATAGACATCTACAGCGCAATGCGACATCTATATCTAACGACCCCGAGAATACGTTTATTTGTTAGAGTAGAGTTTTTTGTGACATTTTCTGTAGACATTTTAAAACAGAGATTATCTCGAATTAGAGATATCTCGCAGGAAATGAGAATCGCCTCCCTGACTAGTGCGTGTGCTTCCTCACCAGTCGTCCCCGGCGGCGACGCGGCAGGGCGGCTCCACGCCCGGGTCGGCGGGCTCGGTGTCGGCCGCGTCCACGTCCAGCGGCTCGGGCTCGGCCGCCGCCTCGCGCCGCGCGCCCTGGAACCCCTTCCGCCGCGCCGAGCCCCCCTCCGCCCGCCGCGCCGACCACAACGTCATCTTCCGATAGGAGCACCACCCCCGCCCGAGCCCCCCTCCGCCCGCCGCGCCGACCACAACGTCATCTTCCGATAGGAGCACCACCCCCGCCCGAGCCCCCCTCCGCCCGCCGCGCCGACCACAACGTCATCTTCCGATAGGAGCACCACCCCCGCCCGAGCCCCCCTCCGCCCGCCGCGCCGACCACAACGTCATCTTCCGATAGGAGCACCACCCCCGCCCGAGCCCCCCTCCGCCCGCCGCGCCGACCACAACGTCATCTTCCGATAGGAGCACCACCCCCGCCCGAGCCCCCCTCCGCCCGCCGCGCCGACCACAACGTCATCTTCCGATAGGAGCACCACCCCCGCCCGAGCCCCCCTCCGCCCGCCGCGCCGACCACAACGTCATCTTCCGATAGGAGCACCACCCCCGCCCGAGCCCCCCTCCGCCCGCCGCGCCGACCACAACGTCATCTTCCGATAGGAGCACCACCCCCGCCCGCCGCCGGGCTCTGCTCTCTAGCGAACGTAGCTTCGGACCGTTTCTTTTGCTAAGAATCCTTTAGTTGCATAACTTCGGACGTTCCTTGCGTCCCGTACTAACCGACGTCCTATATATATTGGAGGTCCGTCGGTCGAGCAGGGCTGGCAGATAGGTCGGTGCGGTGAAATAATATGCTATAATCGTTGCAGCTAAATATATTATCACAATATACGAGCTAACAACAGCTTACATAATTAAGTTGGTTTGATTGATGTTATTACATTAAAATTTAACAAGGCCGGCAGACAAAAAATACAACCGATGACACACATCGAACGGTTCCACGAGAAGGGAGAAAAGTAAGGCACAGATAATATAACACTAACATGCATAGACTATTCACTATCTGGTTAATGTGTGCCATACACAATCCAACTTAACAATATAAATGTATAATTTACTAAGTTTCCTATTTCAATGCTCAGGTGGGCTGGAAGAGATCTCTTAAAAAGTCCACCTTTGTGCGTGACCTATTGTTTGTACTCTGTTATTGTAATATTTTGGTGCAATAAAGAATAAATGTGTTGTTATAAGGGTATATAGTTTATCAACAACATAACTCCATGAAGCGATGGGATACTCATTCTTTTCCACCATGGATAACACAGACTTGCATCATGAGGTCAGCTTTTGTATATTTAAGAGATATTTTTATAGTTAATTTTAAATGTATAAATCGAAGGATAATTTCTAAGTGGAGGCGATATATTATTCCAATATTTCGTAGCCGAGTATCGAAAAGTGCCCCGAAATGCAGCCGTGCCGTGTCTTGGACAAACCAAGCGGGTAGCCATCCTCATTAGTCGTTGCATTTTGTTGTATCAGTTATAAACCAATCGTGATTATTTTACTTTTGTTGTATATGGTTGGGCATCACGAGTTAGTACGGGACGCATGGAACGTCTGAAGTTATGCAAGTAAAAGATTCTTAGCAGAAGAAGAAGTCCGAAGCTATTTTCGTTGGAGAATAGACCCGCAAGTAAAGTATTCCTAGCAAAGTCCGAAGTTACGGTCCGAAGCTATTTTCGTTGGAGATTAGACCTCCTGTTTCATAAACGTGACAATCCCAGACGTATCAGTAGTAGATGACAGGATCAGGTGAATCCGTCCTGTTTACCAACGACTCTCTCCAAGGAGCCGTAAGCGAATTCCACCGGCAATTTTTCGACTGCGCAAACAAAGTAGACTTTTTTGGACCACTTGATATTGAAAGCGGATAAAATTTCGGCCGAATTCAACTATGGGTCTTGGAGAAAATTGTTTTTGTCTGTTATGTTTGTAATTAGGTCTGCTACTGTTGAGTATTCCTAAATGTCCCAAAGAAAATCGAACCTTATTCGTAGCTGAATAAGAACTATTTTTTATTATTAAGAGTTGGCATAAGCAAGGAACACACGACAGTAGCGTCGCCAGGTAATATTTTAGTAAGTAAGACGATTTCTTATTATAAGTATAACATGTTTCCAAGTATAACATAGCCGACATTGTATCCCTAATTGTCATGGATGTAAAAATAGCTAGTATTGTTTAAATTGTCATGGTAAAATTGTCATGTTTATGGACAGCTTGGCCAATAAAATGTAGAAAAATAATGAGGGCGCTATTTTTGCCTTGACTAGCAACATAGGCGCTTCACAGTTATATTTTGGCTCAAATGGACTAGTATCCGGAGCTGTAAAAACAATTATTAAAAAACAGATATATCTACTACATACTATATTCAGTGTTTCCATGTAAAACACATGTAGTTCTTTTCTTTTCCATTTTGGCCAAGTTCTAGTAGACAGGCCAGAATAAGTTATCTTAAAAAACAAAAGAGATAGCTAAGGCGTGATTTCGCTTCGATAGGCTCAAATTGCAAAGCGTAACCACCTTATAATCTCCACTGAAAACCAGCGTTGCGGTTTTTAATTGCTAGCATATTGCAATTTTGTTACATGTTTGTTATTGTTTATTTTAGTACTTATTGAGTGTTAAGGGGTCATATTTTCTATGCAATAACAGACCTGCAACCTTTTAAACCGTATTCCGTACTATATTTTCATACAAATGACCTCCAAACCAAACAATCGTCTACGAGTTGTTGCGATATCACCAATATATTGCAGTCGACGAAATAAATCAAGTATTCCTTAACTCTCCACTAATTTCTGAAAAGAACTGCCTCACCTTTATTACAAAAAGAGATGTCCAGTTAAATTCTGATACTCGTTCCTCACGAAACCAATAAAGGTTGTTGGACATCTGAAGAAAGCCCGGACAATCCGCTGCACGTTGTCCTGTTTTAGAGCATCGTCCGCGATTTTTTTTGATAATTGTATTGTAAACAGAGCGAACGTTCCGTTAGATTTGTATAGACCTTAATGGGTGCGAATAATGAATAATACTCCGTGTAGAAATAAAACTAGCGTCCCGAATGACCTAAAAATAAAAATAATTAATCAAACTGTCTGGCGGCTCGTGTACGTTTGTCGTTAAAGTTTATTCTCGATTCTTATAATTTTACTATATGAAATTAATAGGGGGGCAATACAGGGGTGAAAGTGTTTATTTTGTCGACATTTGTTGCACATTCAAAGGGATCTCTATTCTGTGCGGAGTATTATATTTATTATACTTACGGAAGTAGGCTACTTGGATCAAGTAAAAAGGAGTCGCTGCTCGCTGACGACACAAGTCACAAACCGTGACGATTTTTCCAATTGACTAGTAGGTGGAGGTATACAATAATTCCTACGTGTCGGTAAAACTTTTCAGTATAATAAACTGATGTAGTAATTAGTAGATTAAGGATGGACAAATAATCCAATTGTCGATACTTTTGGATTATATGTTAATCGTAATCTACAAAGGCTCCTTTATCGTGCTGTAAAATTTTACAGACGGAGGAATTATTATACTTCCAGCTCCTCGTTGATTGGACTATACTCACACATGTTTAGAAGTGGTTTATCGTAGCGCTACGTCTTTCCTTTCTCTTGGTCTCAAGCTATGATTTGAGATGTCATGATTTGTATTGTATATGGGAATTATATTACGTAGTAAGAAAAAACAGTCACAAGTTATTTATGTGTAGGGGGCCGTCCATAAATTACGTCATCGATTTTTTCAGATTTTAGACCCCCCCCCTATAATCATCCTATCGTCATTTCTTAATGACCCCCCCCCCCCCCCCCCCTTCTCCCAAAATTGACGTCATTACTAGTTTGACAAAATAAAACATTGCAGATTTGAGAAAAATAGGGTATTATATGATTAAAACACTTGGTTATAGAATCACCTTTTATTATTTTTACTTTGGCAATAATCATTGATATAATATAACTACTTATATTATATAATATAAATAAAGCTAGTATTTTACTAGGTGTGCTGGAAGAAATTTCTTTTTAGAAATAATTTTTTATAAATAAATATCCCCTATATTTACCGTCATCCGCAGACCAACCCCCCCCCCCCCCCTAATTTAGAATGACGTAATATATGGACGGCCCCTAGCCGAAATGGATACGTACTCATGAAGATATACCTAGTATTATATTTGTAACGTATTCACAATATATCTGAGAGTGACGCGGTTCATTGTGTCAACTTGTCGTTTTTAAAGCAGCCAAATAAGGCATTTTTATTCTATTCAATAAAAAAGGCATTACTGGGAGTGAATAGGCATTTACTGGGTGCGCGTGATACATCTTCGGCTACATCGTCACTTTCCATCAGGTGAGATTGTGGCCAAACGCGAATCCAGTTTTTAATAAAAAAAAAAAAAAAAAAAAAAGGACAAAGTGTTTTCAATGTTTTTTACATATTTTTTTCTTTTATAAATTGGGTCTAGTTACCACCCCCTTTGATTTGTGCACTTAATTGAGACGCAATCTATGAATTATCATAGAATAAAATTCAGCTTGTGCGTTCAGCAATGTTTTTCGATTTTGTTCCAATTGATATAATATAATATTATGTTTTCATGAGTATGTACCTTTAATGTGACGTTAGTCAAAAAGGGGGACTTTGCCGAAAGGGGACAAAAGAACAGCATCGATAGCCAAAATTTTACCTTTCGAGAAAAAATATCAGGTGATTGTTCATTTCAGAATTAAGTCGAAAAAATTTTTCTTCGCGATTTTGATCCATGCAATTGTGGTACCTAAGACCCCCTTTCAGTTTAATACCCCCTTTTTAACTAACCTTATAGGTACAGTCAGTACCATAATTAATCATACAGGGCTAGTTTACACTTATTTATGGGAATTGTAGGTGTCAGTGACACTATGCACAATTTTTTTGGGATATAAATTATCGTAGGTAGAGCTGTCTACGTATGAGAATGAGGATTCCAGCAATGCCAGAATGCTCACTTAAAATATTGAATAACTCTTAGGCCGTATTAATAAACCGTTCTCAAGATTGACATGGCCTTAAGTTGACGCTTGATAATCTGTTGCATATGAAATTGAAATCTTGCTGTTGCTGGTACCTACTGTTGCATTGAAATCTTATTATCTGGCATGCAAGATTAAAGATATTGATTGTTAAATTGCCTTTTGAACAAGCGACTGCTTGTTCAAAAGGCAATATTCCCCTGAAAAGAACAAGCAAGGAACTCGAGAGGTTACTTTTTAAAAAAAAAAAGGTTTTTATATTACAAAAGGGCACAATAATAAACATTATTAATTGTGTAATAGCCTGGTTACTTAGCACTACTTCAGTTATACGACTATGTAAATTCTAGCATCACACATACCATTAGGTATCATTAAAAAGCCCTGTACGAATAACTGTGATGCTGAGATGGTACCTAATATTTTGTTTCTAACATGTATTTCAGTATTTTAGTTAGAATGTTTAATTTTGGTTGTGATCGATTGATGTTAGTAAAACTGTTAAAATGTGTTTTTATTGATCGCACCCAAAAAGAAATTTGGAGATGTTTTATGAATTGGTTTTTTTTATATGTAAAAAGTCTAAGTACGTACTTAATTTTTAGATGTAATAAAATATTGTATATCTATGTAAAAACGTTGTAAGTTTAAAAACTGTATTATTATAAAAGGTGTATAAAGTGTTATGTCATATTATTATTTGAGAATAAATATTATTTAACGGCAACTCACTCATTTCTCTAATAGATTAAGTTCTACATTAAAAATACTTTTAGAAACAAGCTTTTAATACACTATCATAATTGCCTTTTGCCTTGCTTGGCTTACGGCGCACAAGCTTGGATTTTTACAAACAAAATTAGAACTACACAACGAGCAATGGAAAGGAGTATGCTGAGCATAAGGAAAAGGGACAAAATTAGACACAAAAATTAGAGAAAAAACCAAAGTCACCGATGCTCTTACACACGCTCTAAATCAGAAGTGGAAATGGGCTGCTCATATCGCACGGATCTCCGACAAAAGGTGGACCAAACCGACTACGACCTGGCGAGGCCCAGATGGAAAAAGAAACGTCGGTAGGCCCTACAGGAGATGGGTTGACGATATAATACAGACTGCAGGTAGACAATGGACCTAATTCTGGCGCCCATCGTCTAAAGCTAAAACTAAAACTAATTCCTAAATTTTACGCGGATTTTAATCTTAGCTAAACCATTTGTTATTCCAAAACGGTCATCCAACTAAATTAAGAAAGGTTTTAAACACCGGCTAAGTTGTCTGTGGTGGGCTAAGTTTTGGATAGGTTGAATTGGATGTGTGTTACCATTTTAAAAATCATGTGACCGAATGAATGAATGATATCGATATTAATTCCATATTTTATTACTTTTTATGATTAAATCTTACTTTGTTAAGATCTTACACACGTTTATTATATTTATTTTTTGTAATTTTCAAATTCTCTCCACATTTTACATAATTTTCGCGGCATTTGACAATTTACTGCTATCTGTGCTATCATTTGATGATAAGCGAGCACAAGAACACAATAGAACACAAACAAAAGACAGCGGAGCACATTCCAGATACATTTAAGCAAGCGCAAAAGGAATGACCACGGTTAGAGAATAATATTTTTTCATTTTTTGTCTCCACGTTCCATTTTTGACAACTAGTATTCAAACCATATTCAAATTGACGTATTTACATACAATTTAATTTTAAGTGGCACGTCTGGAGGTCCCGACTAAAATTAGCGATGACAGTTCTTATTTCATCCTAAAATGGCCATCCTAGAATAGCTTTTGAGCCGCTAAGTCTAAGTTGAGTTAGCCGTTTAAAATTAGAAACGTCATATTCAATTTAGTCCTATCATTTGATTTTGACAGACATTTCAGAATAGCAAAGGTGTTTAGCGGCTGTCAACTAAAGCTAATTATAATTAGCGGCCACTCTGAATTAGGTCCATTGGCTATCTAAAGGAAAGGACAGAGAAGAGTGGAGAAAATTGTAGGAGGCCTTCACCCAAAGAGGGGTCCATAGCAAATAAGAAAATTCTAACAATAACTAACATAACTCAAATCATACTAATACTAACAACATTTACCTTTAACCTAACCGAACCTCGGCGGGTGCCATGTTGGATTATGTTCCATAAATTTATCAAGACACTTTAGGGATCAAGACGAATCGAACGACACCTTGCGCTTCAAATCTACATACATACATACAATCAAACAACATAACCCTTTTTGGGGCTGCCAGGTAAAAATACCACCATTCTAATGTCCACACGACGTCACCGCACAGAGTAGCAATGAATATCAATACCGTCTCATTCGCCATTCGTCGAATTTGACATTTGAAGCATTACTATTAGTCGGTTGGTGAAGTAAATTCATTACAATACCATAGAATTCGACGACCGATTGGTGTAGTGGATAGTGACCCTGTCAGCGTAACCAACGGTTGCGGGTTCGAATCCCGCGAGGGATAAATGTTTGTTTTTTATTTTTATGCATAACGGGTTGGTACTTGACCTCAATCACACCTGATGTTAAGTGAAGATGAGGTCGAAGGTGGAAGCGTACTGACCCGGAGAAACCCCAACACATTTGGGGGACTGGCAATCTTATCTCTGACAACCGGAACGCAACAATGCTATTAACATTGCTGCTTGGCGGCAGATTTAGATGGTGGTAGCTAGCCAGACGGACATTTAAAATGCCCTACCACCTACCAAATATATATTGTGTGATGAATACAAACATTTATTCCCGAGTCATGGGTGTTTATATAAATATTTATGTATGTTTATCCATTATCTAGTTTCCTTAGCACAAATGGTTCTTGAGATTGAGATCGCGTCTCAGTCTCAAGACCATTTTTTCTGATGCTGTTTTAATATGCAACAGATTCTCAAGCGTCAACTTGAGGCCATGTATGTTGAGAACGGTTTATTAATACGGGCCTTAGTTTGGTGACTTGATGATTGGTGTGTTTATTTATTAAGAAACAAGGGTGTAGGTAAAAATATTCCATATCCAAATGTCAGGGCTGTTCTATTCTATCAGGCAAACCATTTGGAAATAGTCAATATTCGATTTGATGTCGGAAAGTTGGAATCCATTGTCGAAACATTTAGAATACGGAGGCAGATGTGGTGGAGAGATTAATGCAAGTGGTAACATAAAGCACACCTGACATCCTGATCAGTGGATAACAATCATAGATAGATATCCGAGAGCGAGACCATCGTAAAGGTAAATTCATAGGTAAAGACCTTTTTAAAACTAAGTAACACACCCAAATGTTGCATAGAAAATTATGCTTAACTCTTTCAGGGTTCATATTTAGCCGAACTTAGTGTTCCGTGACTATGAATAGTTGAGTTAGACCCTTTTTATTAGTTTGACCTGCCAGTGTTATCGAATGTCAAATCAACATACTCAGAGAATCAACAAATTGACTTCAAGCAAAAATCAACTTATGACAAACTTTCTTTTTTTTCGTTTCATTCTCTCCTCTAGGAGAAGGCAAAGGGATCTAGCCCACAACAGCAATGTCTTATTTATCTTATTTCTTCAGTTTGTAAGTCAGTCTCAGTCAAAAGAAGTAATTCGTCGTATACTTGGCGTATACAGAGTCTAGTCTCGGCCAAGTCATTCTTCAGTAAAGTGGCAGAATGCTTTACAAAAGATTTTATCTTTTGGGAACACGAGAGCTTCGTTACGCACTCTAATTGACACTTCCCTTCACTTGTACACCATCATTAACTTTTGCTGCACAATATCCTGCCATTATTAAGCTTCAAAAGTCAGAATGCACAAATTATAAGAACTATAAAGGAAAATGCAACTTCACTCGCCGAGATCCCGCCAAAAAACCTCTGACAGTATATTGTCGGGAAGGCGGGACAGTATGACAAATAGTGGTCATGGCAGCCCTCAGAGAATTAATCAAAATATGAACAATTTATTCCATTGTAGCAACTCAGCAAAACTTTTATTTATCAAAAACACTCTACATAGTGTTTCACAGTAGTTCAAAGATGACAATGATATCTAATGAAATAATACTAATAAATAAATTACTTCCGGTAGAAGTTCTTCAAGAAGCTGCCGCCCCCACCCTCTTATTCTTCTCCACACATTGCCTTCTAAGGATAGTAGCCTGTCTTCCACAGTGTCTGTTCTACTTCCTTCACGTATTTCTCGGCAATCTTCTGCTGCCTCATAGTAGCCACCTACAAAAAAAAGTAAGAAATTTTTTTTTAATGATGCTTTGGCTACTAGGCCATCAGCTTAATGAAAATTATTTCTTCTTATTATTATAGGAATAAAGAGATGGCACCATATAATTAGAGATGTCAGAATCGACATCATTGTTAGGTCCGGAATTCTTGACAAAACAAGCAAGAAATTTCCCCTCATAAATAAGTCAACTTCGTCGTAGAAAATCTCTACACTCCTATAAGCTAGGGTCGACAGTGGTACTCGACACGGCGGCGGCGGGCGAAGTACGAGTTTTGTCTCGTTTTTTTTTTTTATATATGAGAGGGCGGCAAACGAGCATGCGGGTCACCATGGAAAGCAATCACCGCCGCCCATGGACACCCGCAACACCAAAAGTGTCACCGGGTTTTTAACTTAACCATCGCGTTCGCGTTTACGCAAAAAGTATCTACGAAAAAAAAGCGTTTTGCAAACTATCCGCTAGAGGCGCTGTACATTTCTTTATACAAATCCTCACGTAAACGTGAACGCGACAGTAAACTTAAGTATATGTGTACTTTTGGTAAAAAACAGTGTTGGAAACGGGATGTTTGAGGAGCAAGTGGACTGTATAAATTGAATGATAGGTAGATCGCAAGCTAATGATAAAATATAATAGTAAAAATAACCTAAAATAGCACTTCACAACAAGAGCAGAGAGACACAGACAACCTCACATCTACCGAAATAAACAATCTTCAAACTTAAAACTAAAGCTGTCAGGTCTGATTGCCAATACCCAACAAACAGTGTTAACATCTACAAACCCGTTGGTTTTGCTAACTTGCGTAACTAGCCCGCAATACAAAGATATAATTGTAACATATGTTGAGGGCAGGCTGAAAACCAGTGCTGAGCAATTTATCTTACTCAGTGTTTACTGAGACTGTCCCCCACACCGCACTCATTGTAGTACCTAGTTAGTCATAGAGCCGTGTTGATGGATCGATCTTGAGATTGGGATCGCGTCTCGGTCTCGATATTATAGTTTTCTTTTTTGTTTTTTTGATACTGTTTTAATATGCAACAGATTCTCAAGCGTCAGCTTGTGGCCATCTCAGTCTCGAGAGCGGTTTGTGGGATACGGGCTTTAGTCACCTCTGTTTTATTTACAAAAGAGAGCAAGGTAACCCTTAATTACCTCACTGGTTTCAAACTCATACTGTGGTGTATGCGTTCGTCACAGAAACGGTGCTGTCAGCGGCAATAACTCTCATAGGCGTATAAGGCGTATCAGTGGCGTATCACCGGCGGCACCCGTCTCGGCAGACTGGCTTGAAGCAGTAGCCTAATTATATTATACTGTATAGCATTCACAGTCTCACTATATCCATATTCTGACGTCTTTATTTAAAATACTATAACGTAATTATTATTTTGTATATTTACACTACACTATACATACACTAACCCGACTAGAATTATTTATTATTATTCTGCTCATTATTGTACCTCACGTGGCGTCCGTGCGTCACTGGCCATTTGGGGGCACTGAAAACCAGCGCTGTGATTCGTCGCAGCATGAGCTGAGTGCTAACCCATTTGTGCACGCCGCAACACGTGACAGCATTGTCGGGATCTTCTTCATAATTGTATTTCTGTTTTAGCTATAATTTACTACTTCTTTGTTTTTAATAAACTATGTTCATAATAAACTATTCTTATTCTTATTTCTTGTATGTTGTTTTGGTTTTTCTTTCTTCTCGGTGTGTGTAAATAAAGTCGAAACAAAACTCACACTCCGCCCTCTGAAGTATACGTGAAGTATAAGCCTACGTGAGTCTATTGCTATACCTTGGGCCCCTGACTAATTAAAGTCGAAAATAGTTAGTATAATAACCACTAACCAGCCGGCTAGCTATTCGCCATTAGTAATCACGACAAAGTGGCATGAATCCAAATGGCTCCTTGACAGCCACACCAGCGGCCAGTAATAGTAGTTATACAGGGTGTAACGGTTAAGTGTAGTCATATTTTAAGGGCTTGTTCTACCCATCAATACGAACAACTTTTACTATGGGGGCAACTTCGAAATCGCGAAAAAAAAAATCAGCTGTTTCATACATTGCATCGGGAGGTTATTGAAATTTTCTATGGAACAGCTCATTTTTTTTTCGCGATTTCGAAGTTGCCCCCATAGTAAAAGTTGTTCGTATTGATGGGTAGAACAAGCCCTTAAAATATGACTACACTTAACCGTTACACGGTGTATAATTAGGTTTTTGTAATGGTTAGCGCTTGAATTCAATCACACCTAATGTTGAGGCTGAAGGTGGAAGCGCACTCGGAACCTCGGAACTTATTAAATGGATTGGCTGCCTTATCTCAAATAGCCGGAACAATACAACGCTCTTTTTGGATAAGAACTATTGACTAGCTTTTTAACCCCTCGTTTTTACGAACGAGGCATAAATAAGCTGCTGAGATTCGAATCCGAACCCTCTAGTAGGACAAGCAGGGTTCGCTCACCTTGTACTTGATGATCTGCCGCTCGTACTTGTCCTGTTGTTCCTGCTCCATGCGCAGCGCAACGCCCTCATTGTGGATCTTCTCCCGCGTCTCCGCCCTGTTTTATCATTATGAGTGATCAACTGGAAGATCATTATCGACTATCGGGAAGTTTCAATGTGTTTCCGTGAACAAGAACTACGGACTATATACAAAGAGAAGACTTGGCGCAATATATTTTTCCTATATTATTGCGTGCCGCAACTGCGCGTGGTGAGAGGGGCTCTTAAGGCGGCGATTGTGGTCTGCGTGCGAAGTGCGAGTTTTGCTTCGTTTTTAACTTAAGAGGCTGACAACAGCCAATTGCGTTGAAAGATTATCATTTTTTGTAAAGCCTATAGCTCGTATCATTATAAAAAAAGTTATAGGTAAAATTGATCATATTTCTGACATGATTCATGTTTTCAAAACATAATTACACAATCTTCTCTCGATAGAATTTAATTGCAAAGTAGCATCTAAAAATGCATGAAATCTTATTCTTCTCAGATATGCATTCACTAACATAAATGATATTTTGTACAATATTGTGTCGTATATGTTCCTAAAACAAATTCATGTTTTAGATTTTCAATAATGCGTCTATTTTAATTGAAATAATTAATTTTGTGATTTGGCACTTACGCCCTGTAATTCTAAGTAACGCTTTCTCTGTTACTCGTACTCAATTCGACAGTGATCGCTTAGGCGCGTTGCTGGATGGACCTGTGTTGTGCGCTGAGACGCTCTCCCAAATATTCGAACTTTTTTCATATTCATATCCAGGACTTTCGCACAAAGTACCTATGAAAAAAAGCGTTTTGCAAACTATCCGCTAGAGGCGCTGAAGTTTCTTCATACAAATCGTCACGTAAACGTGAACGCGGTAGTAATGTTTAGTCGAAACAAAACTCACACTCCGCCCTCTGAAGGCGGGGCCTAATGCACCATCTAGCGGAGACTAGCAAAATGTGCTCCTTACATCGCATCGATTGTACTTTGTAGTTCCGCTACTGCTCGCTAGATCAGCTAGCAGTTACAATACTTTTTTTTTATGTACAACGGGTTAGCACTTGACCTCAATCACACCTGATGTGAAGTGAAGATGAGGCCGAAAGTGGAAGCGTACTGACCCGGAAACCCAGATATTTGTGGAACTGGCTATCTTATCTCTAACAACCGGAACACAACGAAATGAGTGAATGTGCTTCCCCATATAACTTTTACATATCGAAATGCAACACAATACAATACAAAATATTCTTTATTGCGCAAAATAAACTAACTAACATTATAAATGCGTAAGTTTGGATGTTTGTTTATTTGTTTGTTGCCTAATCACGGCGAAACGGATGAACGGATTTGGATGAAATTTGGTACATAGGTAGAATGTACCTTGGATTAAGACATAGGATTTTTTATCCCAATAAAGTGAGTAGGTAGTTCCCGCAGGATAAACAAATTAAACATATCCGCAATAAAGTTATTGTATTGTATAAAACAATAGAACACAATTAGGCAACACTTCACCTTGAACAGACTGTGTGAAAAAATACAAGTATCGAGCAGAATATGACTTCTGTGATCGACAGTAACCGACTGGCAGAATAGGCCACGCCCTACGTGATTCCACAATTGAAAACACTTCATAGTCGCTGTCGACAGGTCTAGGTTCGTAGGTCTGAGCGACAGGTCCTATTATGGTCCGTGGCAAGAACCATTTGGAATGTTATAAGCCGGAAGTCACTGTACAACTTTAGTGTTGCCATGTGAAATAAATTCTCTTCAAACAAAAGGTTCTCAATTCGACCGTAAGCTTTTTATATTGCGATGTATTCGTCAAATTGTTAACCGATTTTGATAATTTGTTTAATTTGTTGATTTTGACGACCTGTTTGGTGTAGTGGTTAGAAACTCTGCTGCTATACCAATAGGTCGCGGGTTCGAATCCCGCTAGGGCCATATGTTTGTATGTTGAATGCAGACATGTGTTCCCGAGTTATGGATGTTTTTCATTTATATAAGTTTTTATTTACCAAAAAAAAAAATGTGTGTAGTTTATCAACCATCTGGTATCTATAATACAAGCCTAGTTGCTTAGTGTGGAACTAGATGGCGCTGTGTGTATATGCAAAGACATGTATTTATTATAATGTTTAGTTTGAGACGTTATATCGCCAAGCCTATGGCCGCAAGGCCAGATGAAGCCAGCACGGGACCCTAAGCAAATGTGAACGTTTTCCTACAATTGGAAATAGGACTCCAATGATTTTTTGGTTAATATTCATATTATTTATTTCATATAACATGGGAACATAATTGAAGCTCTACGACAATATTAGGTTAGAAGTTTATAAAAAAGTTCCCTCATGCTTTTTTTTTAATTTTTTTTTATGCACGCCGGATTCGTACTTGACCTCAATCACACCTGATGTTAAGTGAAGATGAGGTCGAAGGTGGAAGCGTACTGAGCCGGAAACCCCAACACATTTGGGGGACTGGCTATCTTATCTCTGACAACCGGAACACAACAATGCTATTAACATTGCTGCTTGGCGGCAGATTCAGATAAGATGGTGGTAGCTAGCCAGGCGGACATTTTAAAATGCCCTACCACCAACCAAACCGAGTACCCCGCTGGGGATCGAACCCACGACCTCCGAATCGTAAACCCAATGTTGTTTACATTGAGCCACGGAGGCGGTTTTTTGCCACATTTGTATGAGCAGCTCAGCGAATGGTGCATTCCCATCCATCTCATTTGTTAGTCTGAGATCTCATCTCATTCGTTGAGAATATGTCTTAATGACTGACTGACTGATTTTTTTGATCTATAGTTTTTTTGGGCACCGTAACATTTGCTACCTCCTGCTACATGGCCTGCCACTGCCGCCAGGGTCGTCCCATTTAAATTTGGTAAAGACCTGATGATGCACCCTCGACGTAGAGAAAGGAACCATAGTGAAGTCGATTGCAATTTTTCGTGGTTAAAATTATCTGTTTTTTTTTTTAGCCAAGGTATATGTATATACTCCTAATAATCATACCGTGTGCGCTCCTTGTCGTTGATTTGCTTCATGATTTCTTGCCTGTGTCGTTCGACGCGAGCCTTACGCTTATCGTCCAGCTGAAACATTACATTTATACAATATTTATCCCTTGTAATATATTATTTTGTTACACGAAGCGCGACGATTTTTCGTTGCGACTATATGAGACTTCGAGTGACAAAAGAGCTGGCCGCTACCTCGGCCATTCAACGGGGTAATGCAGCCAGTCTTTGGGTACGGTTCGGACTTCGAACACATTTTCTACCTTTCATGAAGAGTAGAGAGCAAGTTCGGATCTGTGTACGTATTCTTCTTAATGTAACTTTCTTTTTTTTTTGTTTATTATGAAACAAACAGTCGTTTATAAACAAATTCATAAGTTAAAGTTCATTCCGACGTTTTGGTGTAATGGTTAGAAACTCTGACCACTATACCAACAAATGGTCGCGGGTTCTAATCCTTAATTTGTAAATTTAATAATAATAATCTTTATTTGTTCTCTCACACAAATTGGATACAAGTATAGTATATAATATTTCTTAAAACAATTAATTAAATTAAATTTATGCGAGAGACTGGCATCTGCACTAGGACAGCCTGTATGACAGATTACCAGCCTCTCCAACACCGGACCATTGGAATAAAAGGTAAGAACTATTTTTTTTTTAACTTATAAGATTAGACAAAAGTGTGAGTTAGGTAGTGCGAAAGGATTGGTGTGGTATGCAGACATGACCACGTTTGTGAGTGTGAGTGTGAGTGTATGTGTGTGTGTGTGTGTATGTATGTATGTATGTGTGTGTGTGCGTGTGCGTGAATGTGTGTATGGATGAGTGTAAATATATTTATTACAAAAGATATGTTTGTATGATGAATACCGGACATGTGTACCCAAGTTATGGGTATTGTTTGATATGGTTTTCATTTATAATAACTATTTACAAAAAAAAATGTATCTGTAATGGCGATTATGTATATCCCAAGACAATTGAAAAGTGCAACGGACATTGATTTTTATTATGATTAATCTTTCCATTCGTCGAGCGAACCTGCTTAATTTAACTGACCTCTTTCTCCTTCTGCAAGAACTCTTCATTCTGTCGCGCCGCATTATTGAAGCTCTGTTCGTCCTTCGCGATTTCCCGCGCAATCAGTCGGTGGATGTCGTTAATCTGTGCAAGTACATTCAAAGATATTAAATATTAGACACTAATCTGCCGCCATAGTTCCACAAAAAAACTTTGGATATACGAGTATGTTGAGTTACTCCCACAATTTCGTCAACCAGTCGACGATTGTGTACACGTAAAAGGAGTATGACTGAGCGATCGTGTTACTACAAGAAGGTACCAGAGTCTTCCGTAAGGCATTGCCACCTTACGGAACAACAATTAAGAGAATTACACTCCACACTGGCAGAAATGTCGCCGAATAGGCTGACGATTGTTAACAGTGGAAACAAGAAAGTGGCCATTTTATACTATAGCCCATCAACCAAGTGATCGGAACTTCTTGGGGGCATCTCGAAAGAGGAATATCAGGTATCGTATATACCATAATTGTTAGTTCGTGACCCTGCTCACCTGCGCGACCCTAGCTTCATGTAGTTGCTTCATCTCCCTGTTCCGTTTGATGGCGCCGTCGCGCTCCTTGCGACGGTACTCTCTCTCCACGTCTTCTTGAATCTTGAGATTACGGATCCTCTCCAGCTCTTCCTTTAGTTCTTGTTCGGCCTGAGAGGATGTATAAGAGGATAATGCGAGCGAAAAATTTTTAAGGAATTTGGGGGGATTAAGATATGCTTGTACGAGATTCCGCGAATACTTTGGAGATTTCTAAATAAACGACATAATTGAGTTTGTCTCTGACCGGTGTTTTATGACATGTAGTTAAGTGGAAATAAAATCAATCACGATCATCAAGGTCTAAATCATTTTCTGAACTAGAAGAATGAACATTTCCAAAGCGTTACCTGTAGTGGAACTGCCTATGCACTTCTCTTTTTCCTTTTGTCACATCATTATCATTCATTTAACTAGTTATCATAATTACTACTCAACACTAGCTGTATCAACAACCGACACTTTTCACTCACGATTGACCACAAATGTACACGCAGACGGGAACATGCACGTACTTTTATGTACTCGTACTTGTAGGGGTTGTAACTGAAAACCAGTGTTTCGCTCTTTGAGTGATGTGCCACACTGAGTACCCATTTGTGCTACTGCGACGCACACTCGCTCTTTGTATTTTCTAGTCTTTACGTTTATTTGTATGTATATTTCTTTGTAATTTAAAAAATGTGTAGTTGTGTGAACGCAGTGGCGTAAATAAATGCTTTATCTATCTAACTCTGAAAGATTGGCATCTACAGAATATACATTTCTGATACGAGGCAAATGTCACAGTTGAGTAAAAATACTTTTACAATTCTAAGTAAATTCAGACAGCGTTTCTTCGCTTACAGTTACCGGCGTGGACGAGGCAATACATTCAGATCTGTTCATAAGGGTAGAACAAAAAGATCTTTCCTTACCTTCTGGGCTTTAGCAATGTGGTCGATGCCCTTCTGCTTGGCTGCCTTGATGGCATCTGAATCTGCCTTGTTTTGAGCTTCTCTCTCCTGCTTCGCCTTGAGGAAGTTTGCGATACGTAAGTCCATGATGCGCTCCTCCTCATTCTGGAGTTGCTTGTAGTAGAGGATCTCCGCGTTACCTGGTGACGGGATTTAGATTAGCAATAAACTGTGTGGTATGAAGTAACATTATGTCGACCCGCAACGATTCACAATCCAAGAATGTGTTCAAATCAGTTTTATACATTTTCAATAAACTACATTTATTGGGAACGGGCGTCACGACAGCAGTGTGCGATACCAAGAGGATTTGAATTATCCAATAAATAGTTGCAATATCGACAGTTTTGTGAACTGAACTAATAATCCAGGCCACGGTGTAGCCTTCGGGACGGGCCATCAATGCACATGCACGTCCTCATATGCGAAGTAAGCATTGGCCCCATCGATTCTTGAGGCTATTATAGTTGTTTTACTAGGTCTATTTCACTTCGCCAGGAGGTTAACTCCAACGCTTTTACCAATTTCCGCTGCCAAGAATTAATGCCTGCAATTAAGTCAACACAGACTTTATAAGCAAGAGAGCAAATGAAAGTCACGGCATACGAGGACTCACTTCCGAGTCCTCTTGTGAAAACTGATAACTAGTGAAAGACTCTGGTATATTGATCATTCATTTGAGGTCAAAAGAAACAAATATTTGGTAAGGATACAGACAGGTATCATACTCATCATGGATGCCGGTTAGAACACAACTCGTAAGTTGAGGCGACAGGCGTCGTGGCCGGATAGCTATTATTTTCCTCCAAAAACTGGGTAAACTAGGTAGGTAATCGTGATTTGTTGTGAAAGAGTTAATATAGTGTCATACTTTCAACAGACAATTCTTCAGTTTGTTCTAACCTTGGTCAAGAATTTCCTTCAGCTTGAGCTGCCGCCCGTGTTTTTCCTTCAGCTTCTGCGCCTCGTCAATCTGCATGGCTATGTTTGCTTGGTTCAGTCTGATGCTCTCCTCTTCGATGCGTTCAGCTTCCATTATCTGGCGATTCAATGGTTTTTAATTTAGGCATTGGCTAGTCTTGACTAGCAAGAACGATCTTGACATTGATACCTTTCGTCATTGTCACAGTAATAGCTCCAGGCAACTATCGAAAGTTATATCGCCAAGATTTTGCCAATAGGTGCTCCTGCCTGTCACTGGTCTATATAATCATGCTCATGATATGTCCACTAGTCACGTTTTACGACACACGTGTGAAAAAATAGGTTGCTTCTATTATATTAATATGCCGGATACAATACGGCATCATGTAATTCTAATTTTTAAGATATGTTTACGGAATAATCGATGGTTTACACTTTTCTGATCCAACCTTGAATATTAATCAAGCCCTCCAGAGACCACAAACTTCCACTTTCTCTCGCCTCATCTACTCAATTTTAATCTCGCACACAGCAGTATAAAGTGGTTATTGTTAAAATAGAATCAAAACCGTGATTTCAACTCTAAAAGTCATTTCTTTGACCCAAATTTCGCTGTTGTGTCGCATAAAGAAGTGAAGAGGTTGATAGTTGATGCAGAAACTCTTAATTCAAGTATCCTTAACACGTTGGTGGACACTGAACGTCTATAAACGTAATAACAATAAATCTGTTGTGTCTGGTTCACTGTCCAAGAACGTGTTAATAGGGTTTAAGACTAGGCTGCCAGGAATACCTTAGCTGTTTCATGCGCGTTAATTTGCTCTTTAAGGGCCGACAGGTTCTGCAACCGCAAATGGTGACGTCGATCTTCTTCAGACTCTGCGCGAGCCACTGCCGCCTGACGATTCTCCTCCATTATTGCATCCAGCCTGAGGCCAAGGCATTAGAGGTCAAAGAAGCCGTCAGCCTGATACTACCAGGTCTGACCTAAATATACGTCACGAAGATTTGTGCCTGGGCTCTATGACAAAATTATAAATATTGCTTCATTTTATTTTCACATCATGAAGGTCATGAAACATTTATACGGATTGATTTAAACACATTCATCACAGCTGACTGCTGCTAACCTTTGTGGGCTAATTTGGCAGCAGCATATAATACAGG
The DNA here is from genome assembly GCA_949316235.1 of Oegoconia quadripuncta. Classification (NCBI taxonomy): domain Eukaryota; kingdom Metazoa; phylum Arthropoda; class Insecta; order Lepidoptera; family Autostichidae; genus Oegoconia; species Oegoconia quadripuncta. The sequence continues at coordinate 1,754,201 of OX438741.1, read as the reverse complement.
TGCGATGACTAAGGCCCGTATTAATAAACCAATCTCAATAGAAGTCTTGAGGCTGTATCACCCGAGGTGCGTCTTAAGAAGTTGACGCTATCTTAAGCTCCGTGCTAAAAACCAATCTTGAGGTCTACTCAGCTGAGATCATTTCTCAAGTACCTACTCACCTTTGCGGCGAATGAATGATAGCCTTGAGTTTCGTTTATTAATACGTGAAACTAGGCGCACGTCTCAAGTGAGTACTGCTTGAGTATGCACGTGCTTTTCAGGTCTCAAGTTAAGTTTATTAATCAACACGTTTACTTGAGACTGATCACAAGACTGTACTCAATCTTAAGTATGGTTTATTAATACGGGCCTAAGTCCGCTAAATAGATTATAGTCTTACAAAGTCGAACAATAAAGAAAAAGCCTATGCAACAAATCAACACTCACCGTCTCTGCTCGTCATCCAGTTCTTTCTTGATAAGATCCTTCTCTGCTATTTGTGCGTCCCTAATGGCGTGACATTTAGAAGCGAGTATGATGCGGTTGCAAAGTCGAGGACCCTGCATATTGTCCGCTTTCATAACTGCGAAAGAAATATTTTTCGAGGTCCCCTTCAGAGCACCAATGAATAATGTTACCTCATTCTATCAGATACATATTGGGATCAACCTGATTTCAAAAAGTAATTTCGGGGTCAGAATCATTGGGTGATCAATAGAGATGGGTCAGCATGAGAAGTCGAATCCATTATTTATAAGTTCTAAGGAATCTATCGATGTTGTTTTATTGCAGTAATTGATAATGTATAATTGTCTGAACGATTCCTAGCTTCACAACGTCTTTCAAACCACCGCCCACGCCTTTGCAATTGATGGGAACGTATTGCGCGATTGGCGCGAAGTTTCTATCAATGTGGTTGCGGGTTCGAATCCCGCGAAGGGTAAATGTTTGTGTTATGTATACAAACATTTATTCCCGAGTCATGGATGTTTATATAAATATTTATGTATGTTTATCCGTTATCTAGTTTCCATAGCACAAGCTTCGCTTAGTTTGGTGACTAGATGATTGGTGTAAGTGTCCGAAATATTTATTTATTTAATCTGCGGTTATCAACCCGTCTACCCCTGCGTGGTGTTTGGCTATGATCTTACCATCACAAAGTGATGCCCCCGGGAAAGACCTTTGTCTAGCTGCGTGGGCTTAAACGCCTGAGGATATGCATAAACTTTGCCAGAATAATTTCTGTTATGAAATTAAATGAGATCTTGAAAAGAAATTCGTAGATTTATCCGAGTTTCAGTTTGTCAAGTAGGTAATGACTGCTATGAAACACCTATCTTATTGTCTAACTTTGATGTTCCGAATCTGGTATAAGCATTACTGTCATCACATAATACCCAACAATCTTGCAAAATTAATAGATCCCCAGATCTAACGTAGATGTGACGTTGTTAAGATAGCAGTAGCTATTTACTTTCGGCTCTGCTCAAAGTATGAGCTGTCTGGTCGGGCCCTTCTAACTCCGGGTCAGCGGTGCCAGTGGCTGTCTCAGCTCCCGGCTGCTGTTGCAGCTTCTCTTTCAGTTGCTTCTTCCTGGCTTCAGACTCCTTGGCAGCTAGCTGGATAGCGGCTTCTTGAGCATGCATGAGTTGTATCTGCTCTTCTTGGGTTACTATCTAAAGAGAGACATTACGTGTATAATAATATTATTGGTCCTTAGCAAGGACACCCGGCAAGGTGAGAGCTAAGTAAACTCGTTCTGGAGGCATTAACCAGAGCAGTCAAATTGAGATCATCATGAAAAATATATTTTAAACTGAGTCCAAGTATTGAAACCATGGCTTCCAAATAGCAACCGTAGTAGGATAGAACATGAAGGTATAGATGAAATTAATAGTTTAGAATATATGAGGGAAATCAACATAAAGTGCTAGGTAACAAAAGTACCTCTCAAGAGTGAGATGAACTTCAATTGACGCTTGAGGTACTGTTGTATAAAAAACGTACCTATTGAGAGTAAAAGTACTTAGATCTGAATCTTGAGATCGCTTTATATATACGACCCTGAGTCCGATCACTGCCTCACCTCCCTCTGGTTTATGAAACGTGGATATGAGACTGATTTCTGTTTCACGCAGATGCGAGTGCCGATAACCATGCTAAGCGTGCGTGCGAACGATTCTTGCTCTGTGGTCAGAACATGCGAGGTACATGCTTGAGAGTTTAATTACCTGTGATCAAATGCGCCTTTTCCTTAGACACGGATTTCATTCCGCTCTGTAGGTATGTGGATTTTGCATCGCAATGTGCATGCCCGTCAACCGCATTATACTTTTCATTAGACGATTATTCTTAATATCATGCGAATAAATGAATTACACACTCAAGAATAATTAAAACAAAATGTTTTGTTAGATTTGTACATATACAGCGATCATGTGAACAAACATTCTGTTTTAGCGATACCTATAGCATTTTTAACACAGTTATAAACTTATACCTTAGCTTGTTTCTTCAACCTGTCAAATTCCTCCTTGTCCATAACAGTTGGGTAGTAATTCCCCTGTCGCTGTTTAGGGACAATCAGCTTTCTCCAGCCCATTCCGAGCTGAGGTACCATGATCACCTCCTTCTTAGGTATTTCGCATTTGTGGATAGGTTTGTCAGTTAAAGGGAATTTTAAGCGGCATTGAGATGGTCTGTAAAGTACATAAAAGTATCCAATAACAAATAAATATATGACGAGTAATAGGGCTAATCCTTCCCTACGCTTGGTAGACAAATAGGGGGTTGTGTTAAACACTAATTAAAAAGTTATTTCATGACGTATCATGGTGAAATCGTTTCATTTTTAAGTTAAAAATCGCTGCTAGATCAAAATGCTGCCCACAGAACATTACGCAAAAAACTCAAGGGCTACCCGTATAAACAGATATTTCATATTAGTGTTGAAAAAATATTAAAGTGACCGAATATCACGAGCGTTCATGCTCATGCTGCTTAACATTTTCGATAAATAGAAATATGAAACGAAATGAAAACTTGCATACCCAGCGCGACAAATAGGTTACTGTAGGGGTGGAGCGCAAGATTGTATGCTCTAGGAGGCCTAAATACAGTTAGCATCGCCTGTGTCAGGATTGAAAATAAAAATGTATGTATTTCTGTTTACCTATGTAACTGATAGCAGCCTGGTTCATTACCAGTCCTAACCTTGTGGTATTTAAGGCCCTCGTGGGGGTCCTTCACCGGTTGTACTTTTGGCATTTTCTAGGTAAATAATATAAAAACTCGAAAGAAAAACGTCTCACACCGGACTTTTCTATCGTATCCGTTGCTAGGCAACCAAGCAAATTGTTTTTGTTTTGTTATGTTGCTAATGGCAACATAAACGAAAGTAATAAAATGTTGATAGCCAACTGCAATCGTAATGGCCAACATTATCTGCCGGTAGAATCTTTTTACAAACGAACTAACACATCCTCTTGAGGTCCAGGCTGTAAAGGAATCTAGGCCCATGGGGGTCATAACCCCTTTGAGTGTCTGGGACCCTTAGATCCATCATTGTGTGGACATTACTCTGGTTGGTTGAATCGTTAATTGGCACGGCGAATATCGTCGCGGAACATTGTCCTACTCTTTTTTTAACTGTCTTTGACTGGAATCTAGTCCTTTGACCGTGTCACTTCACCGAACTGTCAGTTTAGTCAGCTGACATTGCTGTCAATGTCAAACAAATCAAAATAAAAATTGCGCGCGGATCGGATGGTTGTTTGATTTTTTGTTTGTTTTATAATTGTTAAAATCAAATAAAAACAATTAGAAATAAGTAAATGCAATGCATTCTCACAGTTTATTATCAGTTACATGTGTATGTTAACCTCTACATTAAATTATGTAAGAAATCCAATTTTCCTTGAGTCTTTTTCGTTTTTCTTCAAGTTTTCCTCATAATTACTCATCATGGGATCGACTAGTAAACCGAAACCTCTGAAAAATCAATATTTGGCGCCTTTACTGGTGAGTTTTTAAAACAAACCTTTTCTTAAGTTTATCGCATAACCTCATAGGTTATAAAGCAGGAGTTGCTTAGAGATGATATTGCCCTCATCAAAATTTACTTCCCACAGCATGTGCTATCCAATGATAACATAAATATATGAGTAAAAAGCTTAAAAGGTTTTATTTCTTAAGTTCGTATTCGTATTATTCGTATTCGTTGGCGGGCCGGTTTCCGCAACTCGACGTCTGGATGCGCCTATTTTGCGTGCGGGGGAATACCTAATACCACCCAAGTTCTTGGAGGAAACCGAGCAACTTTGGGATGTTGCCACAGGCTTCGGGGAGAGACTCCGGTCTTCCAAGGTGGGTGGCTCGATGTAAGGCCACCTCCTCGCACTCCAAGAGCACGTGGGCGGCTGATTCTTCGGCCTCCATGCACGCTCTGCACAGGGGGCTGTCTGTAACACCTATATTTCTTAAGTTATAAAAATGACATTTGAAAACGTAACATTTAATTATCGCTCATTCACAAAGCAAACTCCCCAGGGAAGAACGAGCTTGACTATTATTGTAATAAAAAATTTAATGTTACCTAATTTCTGAGAAGTATTAGTTTATTTATTTAACGACGATACAGATAAGGGAGGCCTTTGCCCAGCCGTGGGACACTATGGGCTCTTAATAATAATAACAATTAATTTAGAAAAGAATGGACAGTATTTATTTGACTCAATAAACTACACACAAAATAACACAGTGCAGTACAATTTATACATAAATAATGTTTCTTTTTAACTGTCATTTAATTTTTCCATTTAAATTTATTAATGTTGAGTGTTTACCAGTAAGAAATATATGTATGCCATGGTTACTTGCAATTAAGGTTAAAGTAATTAAAAGTGTGCACGATAGTTACTCTATAGTACGTGTACGGTCAACGTACATTATGCTGCACTTTGGCCATGCCGGCAACGCATGTGTATCCCACATTAGGTAAACGCGCTGCGCCTCGGCTAGAAACAGCCTAACACTTAGTGTCTCAACCAACCCGAACAAGAACAACATTATTTAAATAATTAACATGATTTTATACAACATTACTGACATTAATTTCACAAATTTTTTCCAACAAAGAATGTGGCTCGTCACACGGTATTTGCGTTGCGGTCATGAGTTAGCGATCCATAGGACAAAGGCGAAAACCCTTTGCCCTTACACTATAGGTGGCATAAATAAGTACTAAGTATAGACTAGATATGTTGTAGAGATAGTTTAACCGGACATGCGGATCTCACATCAACCTCTGGAGTAGGCGGTGAAAGCATTAAAGTAATATTGTAAATTGTAAAAAGTTGTTTTACTGAATATAAGTCTATTGACATATGCCTATACAAATGATTTCTTAATTGCCTATGATGCCTAAAATGAAATGCCTATTGTTATATACAAATTCCCCTTTTGTAAATATTTTATCCAAGTATATATCCACCAGCTGAAGTGGGACTGGGCGGGCCATGTTTGTCGCATGCCAAACGACATGTGAGCCAAAATCGCCACCACCTGGACCCCAGCATTAGAAAGAAGGCGTCGCTGCAGACCGAAAAGGAGATGGCGGGATGAGTTGGATAAGTCCTAACCAACAGGTCGGAGGTGGCCTGGGATAGAGAGCCGTGGAGAGAGAGGAGGGAGGCCTTTGCCCAGCAGTGGGACAGTATGGGCTCCTAATAAATAATAATAATAAAAAAAATATCCACATATAAGATAAAATTATGAAATTTAAGTATATCTTATTCGGGATTTGTCCCTGTGCTGTCCTGTACTATATGTTCGTGTTTGTCTTTCTGTTTTAGATCGCTCAATCAGGTTCTAGACCCATAATTTGGCACAGACTACATACTTGTCAACCTCATCCAGCGTTTTAGCCATACAACCGCGCCAAAAAATAAAAAGTTGAAATTGATTTCTTAATTATTCCACTGTTTAGGCTGGAGCCATGGCGGGGATCTCAGTGGATGTGGCTCTGTACCCGCTTGATACACTCAAGACTCGATTGCAGAGCAAGCAGGGGTTCCACAAAGCCGGCGGCTTCAGAGGAGTTTACAAGGGTAACATGTTTCTGATTTTGCATATGGGACAGCTGATGACACAAGCAATTTCGAGTGTCTATGTGGTTTGCCTGTCTCGAACAATATAGTATCTTACAAAGAAAGTGCCTGGAAGTCTGGCTCCGGTAGGATAATGTTTCGTCATTAGAACTGGTGCGGAACTCAACCTCCTGCATGCTGTCTAGACTAGGTAACTGATTTTGCTACCGGTTGGTTTTATTTAGTTTACTGTAGACTAGCTTTCGGCCCGCGGCTTCGCCTGCGTAGAATAACTTTATCGCGACCTGTTTGGTGTAGTGGTTAGAAATTGCTATACCAAAAGGTCGCAGGTTCGAATGCCGCTAGGGGCATATGTTTGTATGATGAATACAGACATGTGTTCCCGAGTTATGGATGTTTTTCATTTATATGTATATGTATTTATTTACAAAAAAAATGTATTTGTGTAGTATATCAACCATCTGGTATCCACAACACTAGCCTATAGTTGCTTAATGTGGACCCAGATTGCGCTGTGTTTGTGCAAAGGCATTTATTATTATTTATTAATATAATATTAGTTAGATTGGTTTTCTTTAGTTGGGATCGTCAAGAGCAGAGTGAATAGGCAATTACTGGGATCGCGTGCTTCATCTTCGACCACATTGTCACTTTCCATCAATTGTCAAACGCGTATCCAGTTAATCATTAAAAAAATTAAAAAAAAAAAGTTCACAGTATCAGGTCCTATGGTATTTTTTCTTTGGGGACGAGCAGCTGACATAGAAAATATCTTTACTTTGCAAAAGAGGACAATAGGAGCCATATCTTATCTGCATCGAGTCATCTCTATGGAGCAAGTTCAAATGAATAAACATTCCTTCACTGTTTATTTACGAATATATTTTCAGCGTTTCGGAGAATGGTGAAAAGTATAAGATAAAGAGATATAAGGACAAATTGGCTATTTCTATGTTCAGTTCATTTGGGACATACTGTATCTTATACTTGAGAATATTTTAATCAACTGACAAAAAATTTAAAGGTCACATCAAAACAACATTAGCAAAAAAAAGGTTACTACTACTTGATGACTACCTGAATGCAAAAAATTTAAAGGTCACATCAAAACAACATTAGCAAAAAAAAGGTTACTACTACTTGATGACTACCTGAATGATATACACGCTTAGTGTACTTCTACCAGGTCCTAAAAATTATAAAATAATATATATAAATGTTATGTTTTTACTAAAAAAAAATAAAAAAAATATTTCTTGGTTTCCTGCGCCGCTTCTTTTCCCACAGATGATTTCCTTTCCGAAGCGGTAGTAGCTTGAACATACTGACTGACCGAGAATAATGCTTAAGTCCTATTATTAATCTTTTAAATTGTTAAATGTTCTTTGTATTTTATTTTTGTGTGCAATAAAGAATTTAATAATAATAATAATCCCAATATCCCAGTTGGTACATTCAAGCGTAAATTTAAATTGTATTTATTAAATAAACAAAAAATGGCAACTTACTAGGGCAAATGATTTATTTATATATATATATTCTGTACATTTTAAATAACTATAGAACAGAAGATTTATTTATTTACCACCACAAACCATAAGTGCAATATTAATATATAATGATATTACACCATGAGAAAGTAGTACTTTATATTCATTTTGTGTGTCAATATATCTACAATAGATATGTATCTAAATATTAAGTAAGTACTATAATTATATTAAGTAAATAATAGATGTTTTATGGGTAGTTGATATTGAGAGTTGTGTTGATACTGAGTAGTAGTTACTTATATATTCATTTGTGTGTCAATATATCTACAATAGATAGATATGTATTTAAATATTAGTTAAGAAAGCACTACAATTATATTCAGTAGGAAATAGATGTTTATGGGTAGTTGATGTGGAGAGTTGTGTTAATATTGAGTAGTACAGTGGCACCACTCTGTCTTTCGGCTCCACAGAATACCAGCGTCGTGGTTGCTCCAACCCGGCACATGCTGAGTGGAGACCTTTTTGGATTTAGGTATTGTAAACTTACGTATGTATGCATCTTTATAACAGAAATCCAAATAAATACTTTCTTTCTTTCTTTCTTCTTTCTTTCAATAGTAAATATTTGACGTTCAACATTGAAAGTCCTTCTGATGCCCAACTCTTTTCCCGACTGTGATTTCGGTGTCCAACAGACATGATACTCTAAGCAGTAACTTACATTAGCTTAAATTATAGAATAATCTGCAATTTTTTTTATGATTAACTGCATACGCGTTTGACCACAATCTCGCCTGATGGAAAGTGACGATGTGGCCGAAGATGAAGCACGCGATCTCGGTACAGTAGATGCCTATTCACCTTGCTCTTGAAGATCCCAAACCTGATGGAAAGTGACGATGTGGCCGAAGATGAAGCACGCGATCTCGGTACAGTAGATGCCTATTCACCTTGCTCTTGATGATCCCAAACCTGATGGAAAGTGACGATGTGGCCGAAGATGAAGCACGCGATCTCGGTACAGTAGATGCCTATTCACCTTGCTCTTGATGATCCCAAACCTGATGGAAAGTGACGATGTGGCCGAAGATGAAGCACGCGATCTCGGTACAGTAGATGCCTATTCACCTTGCTCTTGATGATCCCAAACCTGATGGAAAGTGACGATGTGGCCGAAGATGAAGCACGCGATCTCGGTACAGTAGATGCCTATTCACCTTGCTCTTGAAGATCCCAAACCTGATGGAAAGTGACGATGTGGCCGAAGATGAAGCACGCGATCTCGGTACAGTAGATGCCTATTCACCTTGCTCTTGAAGATCCCAAACCTGATGGAAAGTGACGATGTGGCCGAAGATGAAGCACGCGATCTCGGTACAGTAGATGCCTATTCACCTTGCTCTTGAAGATCCCAAACCTGATGGAAAGTGACGATGTGGCCGAAGATGAAGCACGCGATCTCAGTACAGTAGATGCCTATTCACCTTGCTCTTGAAGATCCCAAACCTGATGGAAAGTGACGATGTGGCCGAAGATGAAGCACGCGATCTCAGTACAGTAGATGCCTATTCACCTTGCTCTTGAAGATCCCAAACCTGATGGAAAGTGACGATGTGGCCGAAGATGAAGCACGCGATCTCAGTACAGTAGATGCCTATTCACCTTGCTCTTGAAGATCCCAAACCTGATGGAAAGTGACGATGTGGCCGAAGATGAAGCACGCGATCTCGGTACAGTAGATGCCTATTCACCTTGCTCTTGAAGATCCCAAACCTGATGGAAAGTGACGATGTGGCCGAAGATGAAGCACGCGATCTCAGTACAGTAGATGCCTATTCACCTTGCTCTTGAAGATCCCAAACCTGATGGAAAGTGACGATGTGGCCGAAGATGAAGCACGCGATCTCAGTACAGTAGATGCCTATTCACCTTGCTCTTGAAGATCCCAAACCTGATGGAAAGTGACGATGTGGCCGAAGATGAAGCACGCGATCTCGGTACAGTAGATGCCTATTCACCTTGCTCTTGAAGATCCCAAACCTGATGGAAAGTGACGATGTGGCCGAATATGAAGCACGCGATCTCAGTACAGTAGATGCCTATTCACCTTGCTCTTGAAGATCCCAAACCTGATGGAAAGTGACGATGTGGCCGAAGATGAAGCACGCGATCTCAGTACAGTAGATGCCTATTCACCTTGCTCTTGAAGATCCCAAACCTGATGGAAAGTGACGATGTGGCCGAAGATGAAGCACGCGATCTCGGTACAGTAGATGCCTATTCACCTTGCTCTTGAAGATCCCAAACCTGATGGAAAGTGACGATGTGGCCGAAGATGAAGCACGCGATCTCGGTACAGTAGATGCCTATTCACTTTGCTCTTGAAGATCCCAAACCTGATGGAAAGTGACGATGTGGCCGAAGATGAAGCACGCGATCTCAGTACAGTAGATGCATATTCACCTTGCTCTTGAAGATCCCAAACCTGATGGAAAGTGACGATGTGGCCGAAGATGAAGCACGCGATCTCGGTACAGTAGATGCCTATTCACCTTGCTCTTGAAGATCCCAAACCTGATGGAAAGTGACGATGTGGCCGAAGATGAAGCACGCGATCTCAGTACAGTAGATGCCTATTCACCTTGCTCTTGAAGATCCCAAACCTGATGGAAAGTGACGATGTGGCCGAAGATGAAGCACGCGATCTCGGTACAGTAGATGCCTATTCACCTTGCTCTTGAAGATCCCAAACCTGATGGAAAGTGACGATGTGGCCGAAGATGAAGCACGCGATCTCAGTACAGTAGATGCCTATTCACCTTGCTCTTGAAGATCCCAAACCTGATGGAAAGTGACGATGTGGCCGAAGATGAAGCACGCGATCTCAGTACAGTAGATGCCTATTCACCTTGCTCTTGAAGATCCCAAACCTGATGGAAAGTGACGATGTGGCCGAAGATGAAGCACGCGATCTCGGTACAGTAGATGCCTATTCACCTTGCTCTTGAAGATCCCAAACCTGATGGAAAGTGACGATGTGGCCGAAGATGAAGCACGCGATCTCGGTACAGTAGATGCCTATTCACCTTGCTCTTGAAGATCCCAAGGTTGTGGCCGGAAAGGAGTTCCATGCCTTGGCTGTTCGCATTATGAATGAAGAGTCGAACCGCTTAGTGAGAATGTTCGGTATGTTAACCTACATACGGGTGGAATCCCTCCCCACGCCTAGCGGTCCGAAGATGAAATGGCGATGGTGGAATAAGATTATGTAATTCCAACGCACTCACCGAAGTGTATCCTGTAAAAAAAAAAAAAAAAAAAAATACGCCCCGAATACAGAACCTCCTCCTTTTTTGAAGTCGTTTAAAAATACTAAGAGACAGGCGACCTTGCGACGGTGTTTGAGGCTCTGCAATTTAACAGTGATCGAATGGTCACTAATGCGCCTTAAGAATCGAGTGCATTCAGCCACCTATTGATTCAGTCAGCATTTTTTTTTTATGCACAACGGATTGGTACTTGACCTCAATCACACCTGATGTTAAGTGAAGATGAGGTCGAAAGTGGAAGCGTACTGACCCGGAAACCCCAACACATTTGGGGGACTGGCTATCTTATCTCTGACAACCGGAACACACTAATGCTATTAACATTAACTATTAACTTGGCGGCAGATTTAGATAAGATGGCGGTAGCTAGCCAGGCGGACATTTAAAATGCCCTACCACCAACCAAACCGAGTACTTAAACATGTACCCCGCTGGGGATCGAACCCGCGACCTCCGAATCGTAAACCCAATGTTGTTTACATTGAGCCACGGAGGCGGTTAAAAAGCTCCTAGTATTGTGTGAATTGAGCCGATATTTATTGGCAGGTCTGATGACGGTGGCTGCGACGTCGATGCCGACATCTGCGTTGTTCTTCGTGTCGTACGAGACCACCAAGTTGCTGGTGCAGCCTCACGTGGCTCTCCAGTATGCGCCGATTGTTCACATGTTCGCCGCTAGCATAGGCGAAGTGGTAAGTGACGATGGGGCCGATCGCGCTAAGTTTGAACGATAATACCAAAGCTAAACCATAACAAAAAACGTTACGTTAAGCGCATTTCGTATCGCGCTAATCATTTGAACGGAAATTAAACTAGTTTTTTTTTAATACTCTTTAGTTATTACAAAAGGTATGTAACGTAACTTAAATATCTAGATACATGAAATAATGTGCGAAAGCAAGTAGACGTGTCTCTTTATCGAAATAAAATTTGTTGGAAAGGCACTTCCTAGATAGTTCCATCAATTGCACTTCTGTAAATATCCTTACACATACATACAGCGCCATCTAGTTCCACAATAAGCAACTATAGGCTTGTGTTGTGGATACCAGATGGTTGATTTACTACATAAATACATTTTTTTTTTGTAAATAAATACTTATTATAAATGAATATAACCATAACTGGGGTACACATGCCCGTATTCATCATACAAACATATGCCCCTAGCGGGATTCGAAACCGCGACCATTTGGTATAGTGGTCAGAGTTTCTAACCAAACAGGTCGTCAAATAAAAAAAATAAATAAGTTATAATATTTTTAATACTTTGCTGCTATGAGGAGGAATGTACATTTTATTTCCAGTTTGCCTGTGTGATCAGAGTGCCGACTGAGATAGCCAAGCAAAGGAAGCAGACGTACGTCGGCAGCGGGCATAGAAGCAGTATATCTATACTGTTGGAGGTGAGACCGAATATTACTTGAAGTATTATTTATGTCAAATTTATGGATGTTACTTTGAATTATTACCGCTGTATTCATGTAAAATTACATTCATAAAGCAAAGAAAGTACACCCCCGTATGTTGTTCCATCCGCAGGCGTACAAAGCGGAGGGCATTCGACACGGGATGTACCGCGGCTTCTTCTCTACCGTGGCACGTGACCTGCCCTTCAGCTTCATTGAGCTGCCGGTGTGGGAGTTGCTCAAGACCCTCGTGAAGAGTCACAACGATGGGCAGATCAACAGCATTCAGGTGAGATCACAGCGCCTAAAGCACGTCGCGAAGTGAATCAACAAACACGATAAGGTTAAAGCCAGGTTTATGGGCCATCTAAGCCATGTTAAAGAGCCTTTGAGCATCTAGAGGAACAGGCGCAGTCTATACAGACAGTCAAGCAGCTCGTGCAGCATTCAACAAGATATAGACGACATCAGCAATGGTAAGTGAATGCTATTTCTAAACGCACTGGCTGCCTGGTGAAAATTATTGGATTCTACCCACATTTACCTTGTTCAATAGTGGTAACCAGTACTTATCCAAGTCTATCGCTAAGCAGCAAAGTAGAACAGTTTTTGATAAATCATAATAGTAGGTCGTTGTACCGAGCAGAAACATTTTCATTCATAGATAGATAGATAAGCATTTATTTGCATCCATGTACACACACATAACAAATTTTCCATATGAAAAATACAACTAAAACAATAAAACACAAGTACAGAAACAGCAAATATTATGTGTGTCAACACTGGTATTCTGCTGAAACCTGAGGGTTGGTCTGGTACAAATGGAATCTTGAAATGTGTTTGGTGTTATCAAATTAAAACTAGCGTTATTGGTAAATGAATATTCTGTAAGATTATTCCCGTAACATATTGGATTCAATTAATAAAATATACCTAATTAAGTTATTGAACCAATTATTATTATAGAATAAATTGATAACTAATGAAAAATTTAGAAATTATTGCAATTTTCGATTTCATAATTTTCGATACACGTGATAATTATAATAAACTTTTTCAATTTGTGATGTCCAAGCTATGGATCCAATCCACAGCCCTCTGCTGCTTCATATATTATCTTCTCATAGTAAGTTAGCAAAAAATAGCCGCGCAAAACTACGTCGGATTCACCATAATTTTGCGCGGGTGTTTTTCCATTTGTTTTTTTATTGAAATTTCGAATCGTAGTCGCAGCACTGCACTGAGCGTAGTCAAATGCGGCTCTCACATGGACATATTGAAAAGTCATCATGTGGAAGTTGCAGCGTAGTTGGAAGTAAAATTATGTTATATTCCAGAGTGCAGCCTGCGGCTCTATAGCGGGAGGGCTAGCCGCGGCCCTAACGACTCCTCTAGACCTCGCAAAGACCCGTATTATGTTAGCCGACGAGTACTCGGTGACGCGCAAGCTTCGCATCCGGCCAATACTGTCCACCATTTACTGCGAGGAGGGGCTGAGGGGGTTATTCGCTGGCGTCACCCCCCGGGTCACCGCCTTCATGATCGGGGGGTTCGTGTTCTTCGGCGTCTACGACGATGTTAAAGGGTTCCTGGAGAGGGACGACAGGTAGTTCGGAACATTTTTTAATAGAAACGACTTATTTTGTGGTTTCCGACTAATTATATCTGTGTTGTAGCTCCGAAACGACTGAACCAATTTGAGAACGGTTTTTCTTTTTGAAATCTGGTGTTTGCGATATGGTTGTTAGCAATATTTGATGGAAATAAGTTCAGCCGTTTTTGAGATATTTACTTTAACACATGTGATTGTCTACCTAGATGATATTTTTTTCAATTATAGTTACCAAAATGTATCTTTCGTTCCGAAATTTCCTTTTTTATTCGGGGGACCTTAGTTTTTATCGTTTCCATACGAAATGTAATGTAAATTTCTTTAATATGCATAGACCGATTGTAATGAATACGTACATGCAAACAGAACACGAAATTATAGGGACTATAATTATTTATTACATTTTCGAAAAGACATTGTTGACACTAAATGGTAGTGATTTGAAGTTTTTCAGAGTAATCTTGAAATATATTTTTTTAAATAAAACTTCTTAGCCTACTTGCTAGTATACAATTAAAATATTATACATATTTTATTAATATTAATGAAATATGTATAGTTTTATATACAGGGCGTATATCCAACCGTCCATGGTTGTAACCAAAAAAAAACAGTAACCAAAAAAAAAACAGTCTTTATGCGGTTCGAAACAATTCCTCCTATTATCTGTAGTAGAAACTGTTTCGAGAAAAAATAAATTCAGTGTGACCACTAATAAATTATCATACGGCATATGTTCATAGAGAACAGTGTTCGGCTGTTCTCATATCTAAAATGAGACGTCCTTTTAGGTGATTATTAAATTTACATCGATGACCAAAAAAAAATGTACAATAATAAGTAGTTAATGTAACCTGTAATGTATTGTCATGTGGTTTAAGTAGTGAATGAACCTATTTTCTTTTTAATCCCCAACGATTAACGATGGATGTTACTCGTTGGGGGTTAAAAAAGGTAAAAAAAAGGGTTATGTGTTTGGCGGCGTAATGGGTGTGTGCGTGTGCGGTCCAATCTTAGGCCCGTATTAATAAACCCATTCTCAAGATTGAGAACAGTCTTGTGACCGGTCTCAAGTAAACGTGTTGATTAATAAACCTAACTTGAGACATGAAAAGTACGTGCATACTCGAGCAGTACTCACTTGAGAGGTGCGCGTATTAATAAACGAAACTCAAGACTATCATTCACATGTATTAAAAAATGTTAACCTAATTTCCTTTCAAATGATTAGCGGGATACGAAACGTGCCTAACGTAACGTAGGTTATGATTTAATATTGGTTTTATCGCAGGTAAAAATAATATTTTTTCACGGCCCGCTTTACTTGTATGAAAGTTCCTCTCTAACATATTTTTCAGTGGCGTGCATATAAGCAGAGAGACAGTGCCTACCCTAGCAAATTGTAAGCTTTCCTCGAAATAAATAAATATCTTTGCACATACACACAGCGCCATCTAGTTCCACACTAAACTAGGCGTGTACTAGTTGATTAACTACACAAATGATGAAAAACACAGCTGATTAATGATATGAACGGAAAAAATTGCTAAAACAGCAAGTTATTATTATGTAGCTGTATTTTTTCTCATTTTAAAGCAAATTTTAACGCCTTTGACAAAACGCTGTGTACGCCACTGATATTTTTAAACTATTTTTCTTTACTTTGACTGCATTTTCAACGGTTAAGCTACTAAAGCTTTGTAACCAACGACGGACAGGACTCCGAAGCCTAACTGTGCGAGGTACGACACGCACTTGGCCGGTTTTTTGTTACTGTTAAATAGTATAAATAGTTATTACAATGTTATGTTTGATTGTATTAATTTTATTATGTCAGATCGTTGAATTAATTGGATCACAATGTATGCCGCATGTTTCTACTTATATATAAGGTCTAACAAAATTAACCCGACAAACGTTGCATAGTGTACGTATAGGATGTACCTATTACTAAAACAATAAAACATTAAAGTTAACAAAATTCAAAAAATAAAATTTAGAAATGTAAATTTTGTGAGTTGGACCTTAATGGCCGCGCGCTCTAAGTACTTTGCCACAACACACAAACACGTGCCGCGGTATCTTTGAAGACACCTCTGGCGCCCACTCTCCGCTCGCCGCCCCGGGGCGGGCGCTTGCCCCGGCGCCGCGACGCGCTGTGATTGGTTGAGCCCGCCGTCCCGCCACCCCCTTTGGTGTGTTCCATACGAACGTTGCCTGTTTATCTCATTTTTATAAATATTTTATACCATATTTTTATAATATAAAACAAGGTACAATATATTCATTAAAGACTTAAAAATTTTGTTTCCGAGTAAAAAAATTAAATGTAAGTGCAAATGAAAATACAAATTAACAGACTTACTTAATTTCGATTGTACCTTATTTTATCAATGAGAAAAACAGGCAACGTTCCATTGATATGGCAGACGCCGGCGGGGGTGGCGGGTGGGGGGACGGCGGGCTCAACCAATCACAGCGCGTCGCGGCGACGGGGCAAGCGCCCGCCCCGGGGCGCGGGGCGCCGAACGGGGAGTGGGCGCCAGAGGGGACGAGAAGATACCGCGCTACGTGTTATATGTGTTGGGGCAAAGTACTTGGAGCGCGCGGCCATTAAGGTCCAACTCACAAAATTTAGATTTCTAAATTTTATTTTTTGAATAAAATCTGTTAACTGTAATGTTTTATTTTTTTCGTAATAGGTACATCCTATACATACACTCTGCAACGTTTGTCGGGTTAATTTTGTTATACCTTATATAGTGGCACTAGTGCTCAAGAGGTCACGTTTTCTGATATCTCTTATATGTATGTAATAATCGCCTGGTGACACTTAACCATTACAGCCGGTATAAAAAAACTCGAATTTAAAAATATTGTGAAATACGTTTTTTTATTACTTGTTAAATAGTTGTAAAAATAAATGATAATTTGTTATTATTTATAACATAGTTTTTTTTTCCAAAGCAAAAACACCTGGGGTCGTAAAAAAAAATTTTTTCCAAAGGATGTGATTGTGAAGTGATGTCGAATATGGACGTTGTTTTTATTTTCCTTCATAAAAATTACTATTAGACCTGAAATGTGAGAAACTGAATGCTGTACCAAAAGGCGGTTCGAATCCCGTTCGGGATATGCTTTCATGACTGAAGCTGACTGAAGAAGAAATGACTGAGACACTGATATGGTTTAAATTTGGTGGCGGTTTTCAAAACCAAGTTGAAAATCAGCTCTGGTATGGCTTATGTCACAACAGCACACAGCTGAACTTGGCACCTTTTATCACAACTTCTGCTGCTTAAGTTTTAAGTACCTAGTACCTACCTATTGTAAACATATTCTAGGGAACATTGTACTTCTTTAAACTCATAAGTCATTACTCATAAGCAGATTGTATATCAGAATGTTTGTGATAATAAATATTCATTCATTCATTTATAGTAGGTATACCGGATTACCATAAGAAAAGAAGGCCATATTAGGTAAGTGAAATATAAGTTATTGACTGCATTAGGTTACATTGTGATCGCCAGACGAACATTTAAACGGGCGTGTTTTACACATGTATTCTACTGGGCATCGAACCCATGCCCGCCATTTTGTAAACCATGTCATTTGTAATACTATGTGGTTAAAAAATAAATACACAAACATATTTGGAACGATTTAATACTAAATTATAATTAAGTTTCATACAAGATCAATCATTATTTTACAAAGTTATCAATCATACATAACATCAAAGATTAACATAACATTTAAAGGTAAACGGTAGTGACCAGTTTGCATACAAACTGTAAAAAAATGAAGCGATATTTCGTAATTTACGTGAATAAAATAGGTTTGATTATTTCATCACATTTGTGGTTACATACAAAAAATAAAATAATAGTCGAAATAATAATAATCAGTCCCCCAAATGTCTTGGGGTTTCCGGGTTAGTACGCTTCCACCTTCGACCTCATCTTCACTTAACATCAGGTGTGATTGGAGTCAAGTACGAACCCGTCGTGCATAAGCAAAAAAAACGGGTTGGAACTTGACATCAATCACACATGATGTTAAGTGCAGATGAGGTCGAAGCGATGTGCCTGTAGAAGTGCTGTCAGTCTGTATAAATTTGTTATTCTATTGCAAAGTGAGGATTGAAAAGGTTAAGGCAAGAGTGTACCAAAGCCTAAAAAAAGAATCTGCGAGGATTTCGGAAAATGATTGCATTCGGATGAATAGGTAATACAGCCTTTTTAAACACTAAACCATTGTACATAGGATGTCCAGGATATCCATAGGCCATGGAAGAGAAGCATCTTACCAGTACATACCATTGAAAATTGCAAATTTTGCTTGAGAGTAATCAATAAGGTTTAATCAATTCAATAAATGCAGGTTTTTCTATCATCTAATATTATAAAGATGTATGTTTATTTATTTGTTGCTCAATCTGGGCGAAACGGATGAACGGATTTGGATGAAATTTGGTATATAGGTAGATTTTTTATCCCGATAAAATGAGTAGTTCCCACGGGATAAACAAATTGAACACATCCGTGATAAAGTTATTACACGCAGGCGATGCCGCAGGCAGAAGCCAGTTAAAATAAAACGAAGTACACACAAGGTGCTTTCCCAACATGTCCCTCACATTATATCCTAAAAAAAGCACTATTTACAGCTATGACGCATCACCACTGTCTCAGTGCATGGCCCGCTCCCCGAGCCGCACCACCTTATCCAGGTTTTCCTTGAGGGTCCTGATCTGCGCCAGCACCGAGGCGTCCATCAGAGCGAACGGGATGTGCGCCTGCGACTGCCTCAGCTCACGAGGCTGGAGGGAGAGCATCGTGCCGTCGTCTAGAAGAATGTTGCAGTTCGCTTTCTCTTCGGGATTCATTCTGTAATCATTTTTTATTTATAGAAATTTGGATGGGGTGGCATGTGTGGTTTCATCATCAACAGACGTTTGCCGTACACATCCCCACTCTTGGGGTAGAGTCTCCTCTCACTGGGTGAGGGTATGGATATAAAGGAGCGTATCCAAGTTTTCTAATCCAAATTTTAGGACTGACTGATTTGAGGTCGACTACTTGATATTAAAAAAGATAAAAGAGGGCAGCAATGGATTTTCAAAATTAAAAAAAAAAAACTAAAGACCGAATTGAGATCCTCCTCTTTTTTGAAATCGGTTTAAAAATTCTATTGTACTGAGGGCAAAGTGCCGCTTTCTGATCGCCATATTGAAAGTTATGAGACATTACATTACAGCATTATATAACCTGTATATTGAAACTGAAGAAAGTGGACAAAATAAGAAGCGAAGTCATAAGAGAGAAGACAAAACTAACAGACGCACTAGAACAGTCCATGAAACTAAAATGGCGATGGGCAGGACACGTGTCAAGATACTTGGACAAAAGATGGACACTACAGAGTACCAATTGGAAAGGGCCCCTAGGGAAACGAAACATAGGGCGACCCAAAAAAAGATGGGCAGATGAAATAATAGAGATAGCAGGACGTAACTGGATGGAAATAGGAAAAAACAAAGAGGAATGGAAGGGCTTGGAGGAGGCTTATACCCAACAGGGATTCCAAAGAAATTCTTAAAAATGAAAAACAATATAAAACCATAAAATGTAACAATTTAAGGAAACAAAAAGCTTTATTATTATTATTATATAACCTGTATAGCAGCATCTCTTTCTAACTATGCTCAAGCGCAGACCTACACTTGAGCAACAATCTGAAATGCGGGCCAGTTTACTACAGTGTTAAGGGTGTTTATTGTTCTGGTTTCCAATGCTTGGGTGAAACAGGCCGTTTTATGCTTTTTACTTTGAAGTATACTCACGTGGATACAGTAGGGACCAGCAGCGGAGACCCGGTCATGGACACCACCATCTCGCCCTGCCGTGGTTGTCTGAGCACAGTCAATGCCGTATCGGGCGTCACCTGTAACAGGCGCATAATTAACTGAGTTGGTGGACTGACTATCTTATCTCAAACAGCCGAATAACAATGCAATATGTGTATTTTATTATTGTACTTATTTATATGGTTTGTTTATTTTAGTAAGTGTTTATCTTTGTATGTATTCCACTATACCTATGTATTTTATATGTATCGTCTATGTACGTACTGATATTTAAGTTATTCAGCTTTTACTTTGCACTATCCAATTACTTACTAAAAAAGCTTCTTTAACTGAGGTTGCCTGGAAGAAATCGCTATCAGCGATAAGACCGCCTTTGTACACTTCATCGTCTTTGTTAAAAGTTCTTTGTATTTTATTTTTGTGTGCAATAAAGAATTTAATAATAATAATAATGCTAACATTGCTGGTTGGCTTTGAATTCGTTGGGCTAAGTTCGCCGAATTTTGGGATATCTCTGATATCTAATTTAGGATGAGGGTCGTGACATTATGTGTCTATGTAATCACTTCCATTCCATGTATTCAATCGGACTGAACTTAGTATATGATGACAATGCAATGTTATGAATTATGATAGGAATAATTATAATAATAATAATAATAATAATAAAACGTTTATTGCAGGCATAAAAAAAACCCATATGCAACAGTAAAAGTACACTACAAATTAGAATACCCAAATAAATTGCTATAAATTGATACAAAGTACAAGTAAAATAGTCAAAGTAAAATCCACTAATAAAGAACTTTGGCGGTCATTTCCGGTTCGCGCTCTGATGAACAGACAACCAATGCTTAAAAATTGGATTGCAGAGTCTGTCACTCACTGCTTTGAGTATGCTGTTGTCAGAAGCACGCAGTCTTTTCCAAAAGGAAGCTATGCGTGCTCTGAGAACAGCATGAAAATCAGGTACCCGAGATTCGGCGAACATGCCCGAGGCACTACAAAAACGCGGCAATCTCATAAGAATACGAAATGCGTCATTGTATTGCACCCTTATGTTGCCGTAGGCTTTCCCAGTGTATCTTACCCAGAGTTGGCAAGTATATAAACACTGACAATAAGCTTTAAATAACGTTACTTTCACCTGTCTAGTACACTTGCCAAATCTGCGCGCGAGCATGTTACACCTAACCGATAGAGCTCGTCTCTCTCTTTCGATATCCTTATCGTCCCTTAGATCCTCTGTCAATATATGTCCCAAGTATTTAAACTGTTGTACAACCCGAATCGCCGAACCATTTAAATATATATTTGGCACCTTCTCCGGACCTTTACCTGCCCTGAACATCAGCATTTCAGTTTTAGCCACGTTATATTTCAGTCCATGCGCATTAACATAATGCTCACATACTGAAAGCAGTTTCCTAAGACCATTGAGTGAGGGGCTGAACAGCACCATATCATCAGCATAACTTAGACTATTTACACATACGTCTCCTAAGTGGCATCCAATTTTAGTGTTACTCAGCTCCACAATCAAATTATTGATGTACAGATTAAAGAGATCCGGAGAGGTCAACCCACCCTGACGCACACCGCAGTCTAACCTATAACTGTTAGAAGTCGCGTCGCCCCATTTTACGACGTTTGATTGATGTCCGTACCAGTATCTCAAAAGATTCACCACTTCACCAGTAACACCTGAGCCGTGCAATTTACGCCAGAGAATTTCATAATTTACTAAATCAAATGCACGACTCAAATCTAGAAAGCATGCATAAATCGATGTCTCCCTGTTAATATAATAGTTAACAGCATGTTTCAAGCTAACTATAGCCGAATCTGTAGAGAGACCAGGACGGAAACCAAACTGAGCGTCATCCACTTCTATACTTTTCAGTAATTCGGGCTGCAGCAACCGTTCAAGGACTATAGGAATTGGGAGTATTTTTTTTTTAATGCACAACACTAGCTTACAAAGCTACAAAGCAAACAAGGGTTAGCACTTTACCTCAGTCACAGTTGATGTTAAGTGAAGATGAGGTCGAAAGTGGAAGCATACTGACCCGGAAATCCCATCTTATTTGGGAGACCTGACTATATTATCTCTGACAACCGTAACACAACAGCTATTAACATTACTATTTGGCGGTAGACTTAGATAAGATGGTAGTAGCTAGCCAGGCGGACATTTAAAATGCCCTACCACCAACCAAATCGAGTACTAAACATGTACCCCGCTGGGGATCGAACCAGCGACCTCCGATTCGTGAACCCTATGTTGTTTATATTGAGCCACGGAGGCGGTCCAATAAGTATGTATCTCCATGAGTAATAGAATATTATGTGATGATCATTTTCAAATGAAGCTTTAAATTTAAGGGGTGATTCAGGGAAGGGTCGTCAGAGTTCTATCCTGGTCCATCCCATGTAACGTGTGCATTTCTGTATATTTCGTGGGGGGTGAAACATGGATGTTGTTTCCAGAATTAAAATCTTAATCTTTGGACCACCCAGACACTAATGTTCAGGACATCTTTGACCAAAGTTTTTGACGTTACGTATGTACAAAAGATCTTACAAACAATTTGAGTTATACATGTGATGGAATGAAGAAAGCTTCAATGTATTTTGGAAGTTAAATAATAATCATCATCAGCTGGTAAACATCCCACTGCAGGGATATAAACCTTCCCTCGTATATGAGGGATGGGCCGTAGTCCACCACGCAGGTCCAAGGCGGATTGGGGATTTCACATGCCCTAGCACTTTTATTTCACATGCCCTAGCACTTTTATTTCACATGCCCTAGCACTTTTATTTCACATGCCCTAGCACTTTTATTTCACATGCCCTAGCACTTTTATTTCACATGCCCTAGCACTTTTATTTCACATGCCCTAGCACTTTTATTTCACATGCCCTAGCACTTTTATTTCACATGCCCTAGCACTTTTATTTCACATGCCCTAGCACTTTTATTTCACATGCCCTAGCACTTTTATTTCACATGCCCTAGCACTTTTATTTCTCAGGCATGCAGGTTTCCTCACGATTTAGGTGCAGTCGGATAAATGCACATAAGTAATTAAATTTTAAAACTCATTGGTGCATGGCCCGCCTGGGAATCGAACCCGGATCTCCCAAATTGGGAGACCGCGTCCTAACCGCTGTGCCACCGCCGCTTAAATTTTAAAGTTAAATAACAATAATTACAATATATTTTAATTTTTTTTATTTTTAATAAATATTTCGGACACTCACACCAATCATCTTAGTCCCAAACTAAGCAAAGCTTGTGCTATGGAAACTAGACAATGGATAAACATACATAAATATTTACATAAACATCCATGACTCGGGAATTCGAACCGGCAACCGTAGGTTTCGCTGACAGGGTCACTATCCACTACACCAAGGATGTCAAACATGCGGCCCTTTACACGTTTTTCTGCGGCCCGATCCAATTTTAAGAACAGACTCCTGATGCGGCCCGCGAGCGTGTCTCAATATATTTTTCAATTCAAAAAGCGCGCTAACGATGCTCCCCCGGCGGAGCAAGCGCAGGGAACGATCGGTAAAATTCGGTTGTGTTTGTAGAATTACTCCTCAAATAGAAAATTTATTAAAAGACAAAAGATGTCAAATATCTGGAAAAAGATTGTAATTAATTTTTCTATATTTTTACTTTCAAATCAAATCAAATCAAAAATATTTTATTCAATGTAGGATACAAAAATATCACTTATTGAAAGTCAACATGTTATTATTTTTTTTTAAACTACATCGTACCTACAACGTATAAAATTTATCACAGTCAATTATTTCAGACGAAGGTAAAGGTAATTTATTTAGCAAAACTTCTTTATACATTTCTACTTTTTCTGCAGGTATAGGTCTAGTAATGAATTCTACTGCGGGCTTGGATAACTTAATTAACGGAAAAGCAACAAGTTGCCCACAGTGATCAGACCTTAAACAGTTTAGTATAGACTGATCAATGAAATTACAGTTACAGAAAAAGTTATCTATGCAAGTGGCTGTAGATTCAGTGATTCTAGTAGGCTCTAGGAATACGTTGTTTAAATTAAAAGACTTAAATAAACTTATTATTCGAGTAGTTAACGACTTCTGCTCCAGCAAATCTACATTAAAATCACCACAGACTATAACTGACTTTGTCCCTCTAGTTACTAGTTTTAGCACATCTTCCATGACCGACTCAAACAAATTAAAGTTGTAAACATAAGGAGGTCTGTATACGCAAATAACAATGTAATTCTCCAACTCCACAGATGAAAGTTCAATAGTACATTCAATCGAAAGTGCAACAACATCTTTGCGTTCCTTCGCTTTTAAATTATTTTTAATTAAAATTAAGGAACCTCCATGTGTCTTAAATTGTCGATGGAATGAACTAATACAATAATAATTGTCATTTGAGATAATCATTTCGGTTTGTTTTAGCCAATGTTCAGTAATACATACAATATCGATGGTGTTGTGTTTCTCTAAAAACATCTCTATTTCTAGTTCTTTGCCAGAAAAGCACTGAATATTTTGATGAAATATTGTAAGTCGATTTGGCTTTTCCTTTGTCTTTTTACCTAGTTTAAAAATCGAGACTGCTCTAAGTCCCTCGTCTCAGCAGGAGTCACATCCCTATTATTATAAATAATAGGTGATTTGATACCCCTAGAAGGGCCCTCCATTACAAAAAAGGAAGATGTCCATGACCGACTCAAACAAATTAAAGTTGTAAACATAAGGAGGTCTGTATACGCAAATAACAATGTAATTCTCCAACTCCACAGATGAAAGTTCAATAGTACATTCAATCGAAAGTGCAACAACATCTTTGCGTTCCTTCGCTTTTAAATTATTTTTAATTAAAATTAAGGAAGCTCCATGTGTCTTAAATTGTCGATGGAATGAACTAATACAATAATAATTGTCATTTGAGTTAAGTATTAAATAAGTATTAATTTTAATTAAGTATTAAATAAGTAAATAAACATTTACCGTCCATTTCGGTATCACTAATACCTATGCAATGAGTTTTATTTTTCTTTATGGTTGGAGTTTGAATCGGTCAATAAACAATTCATGGTAGAAATGGGAGACTCACTTTCGGTGTGATAGGCGGGTAACACATGGCCGCGTTCTTGCTGTAGGCGGGCGTGCGGTAGACGGAGCGCGAGCGGCGCCGGGAGGCGGGCCGAGGCGCGCCGGCCCCGCCCGGCTTGCGGCCCGACGCCTCGGCCGAGCGGGAGCGCCGCCCCGTCGCGCGGCTCGAAGGGGGCGCTGCGGACGGGCATGGCCTCTTACCGCCGTCTTATCTAACGGAGCTTACACAAGCACCGTTGGATAAGATGACAAATCTTCTAATCTCACCACTAATATTTAAAATGTGAAAGTTCGGATGTTTGCTTATTTCTCAATCACGGCGAAATGGATGAAATTTGGTATACAGGTTGAAACATATTTCGATGGAAACATGATGCAGAATCATTGGATTTTTGAAAAATCAATATTCCTAGCCAGGAATCGAACCCGTCCATTTCGAAAGAAAATACATACTGTATCATTAGACTATTCGACAATGTCGCTAATAAGGAACGACTTTTGGGAAGTAATGACATATGGCAAACTTAAGGAAAGAGCTCATTTTTAACAAAATACTTATTTTTCTTAAGTTAGCTACCAATTATATTCAATCTGTTCAATTATTTATTTATATTTATTAATAATTCTTTACTACAGAATTCTTACAGCAAAATTTGTTTAGTATTCATTTTCTTTTGTACACAACGTTTACAAACAAACAAGGCGTGTCCTCTTACGTTTGTGTTAATTTTTTCATTTAAAACAGTGAGAAATATGACCAAAAATTTCACATCATACATACTTGACCTACCACAATTTTTTCCCAAAAACGAAATGGAAGACGACTGCTTCCGCTGAAGACCCAAAGTGTGCCCCTGGTGGTAGAACGGGTAATTTTGTATGATCTGTAGTGCTCGTTTGGTGGAGCACATCTTATGTCATTATATTTACCCCTACAAAGGATGGAACATATGATAACTATTTCGACTCTGAAGAGTACTTCAAATAAGTTATAGTATCTCTACAATAAAATCTACTTAGATAGAACTACTAATGCGCATAGTCTTTAACATTATAGATTTAAAACAAATATTTCAAGTATTTCGTTTTAGTTGTCCCTCCAATGTGTTCATAACTTAAAAGGAGCACGACAGTTAACTCAAAAATTTCCCTTCTGACCACTAAAGGGGCACAACGGAGCATTCGAATTTATCCCTCGTACCCCTGGGGGTACAGTCTGGGTGTTTAGCGGAGCAGTCGTCAAGTGGGTCTATAAGCATGATTAAATGATCAACTAAGAAAGTGTAGATAGCCACTCACCTAAATGCTTCTTCGCCCGCTCACCCGAGCCCTGCGATGAGTTCTCCGTGTTGTAGCCTGCCCCAGAAAGCACCCGGTTAGTCAGAAATATGTGACGATGATTGTTAGTACAAGATTACTGATGATAAAGAGGAAAGCTATATAGATGGCGCTTCGAGCAACTGTACTTGACATAAACAAACTTAGGATTACATTTAATGTTGTTTTCTCAAGTAAATACGAGCAACAGAACAGGAAAGCTATCTGTGATTACAAAATACCAGAATTCAGCAGTTCACCGTTTATTCGGTTTCAAATATTCATTTTTTAAAACCCTAATTAGGGTACTCTGTATAGCAGCTTGTTACAAAGGTCTCTTTTGCACTAAAGTTTGCCGAAGAAGCATTCTGTTCGCTCTGGTCACATCCCATTGAATAAATTTGGATACTTAATGGCAAAAGTATTGTCTCCAAATTGTGAAGTACGCGAAAGTGTAGAAGACGTTTTCCACATTTTAATGGAGTGTGTCCGGAGCGAAGACTTAAGACGACAATTTATGATTAATTATAATTGCAGTGCAACAGTGTTTTGGCTTTTCCATTATCTCGAAAAGCCAAATCGCTGTATCATATTGTGAAACTAGCTTTAAGTCGTAGGTAAGCTTTGTGTCGGTGCATTTTGATAGGTTAAGCCCCAATGAGGGTGACGTTATCATTATAATGATAAAACCCTCTATTAAGACAATAGAAAAAAAAAGCATTCTGTTGTCGTATAGTTTATCGAACAAGCAATGTGTCGACCAACAGAGTATCGGAACTATGGTCTTTCGAAAGACAGTTCTTCACATGTTACCCACTTAAACCACAACACACACAAACTAGTCAGTAGGAGCTTTATTCACTGCACATATTATCATTATGATGATCACTAATGGAAAAAAAGCTTTGTATCAGTTGTGGCAATACAGTTGATGCTATAGTACAGGTTTAGACCCATTTTAGCATCTATTAATTCCTTACATATGGAACTTGGCCTCATATTACTGTCTTATAGTTCTTAATTACATACATTCAAACTTGAAGCATTTATTTCAACACTACATGATATCATTTGTTGAATGTCAATTTAAATCTATTGGAAATAAAAATATGGCTTAAGCATTTTTCGGTCAGTCAGTATGTCCAAGCTACCACCGCTTCGGAAAGGGAAATCATCTGTGGGAAAAGAAGCGGCGCAAGAAACCCACAGGATCATTTTTCTTTTGTAAATATTTTAATAGACCGTACTCATAAGTATTGTAGGCTTTCAGGAATAAACATTATTATTATTCAACATTTATTTTAGAAAGAAACAACTCTCTAACCTCAAAAAGTTTGGCGTATGACAGATTGTAAGGTACAGTTACCCATGCAACATCCAGCAATGGAAAGAGGCAGTCATGAATCATAAAAAGTACAAGTATCCCTTAAACCAGATGAGAATGGTGGTTTTGATGGTATAGTAAACCATACCTTGAGGGTAACACACCTTGCGATGCTTCTAAATGGGCATATAATGGTGGGTTTAAATTTAAGGGCAATTTTAAAAGGTCGCTTTTAAAGGGTTTGTTATAAATAAAACATACGGTTATTTTCGAGAATTTGAAATTATTAATAAAAACGGCCACTTTTTTTTTATTCTAGAATTCTGGAAAATAATCCCCGTCAAAGCTATTTATATTAGTTTTTGGGTTTCTCGAGTGCAGGTCGAACTTAAGTTTTGATTTATTCTGTATTTAAAAAGAAAACTTAATTTGTCCGATGAGGGCGCCACTGAACGGAATAAACTCTTATAAAGCGATATAATAAAATTGCCTTCAATTTAATTTAAAACCACCATTATACGGAAACTATGTGCAAAATGCTACTATGAAATGGGGGTGGGCAAAGTTGATTTGGCCCGCCAACGTCCCTTGAAGACATGGAAGAACTACCTTAGGAGTATGCTAACTGACGACCACCTTTAATTGCTGGTAAAATGACAATGATTATTAATCATAGCAGCGCAAGCCTGCATAAGACATGGCCCCTGCAAACCCTTCATACAATAGTTTATGTTTTTTTTATAAGTTTTTAACTTTAACATTTATCATAAAATTCAAAACAAAATGGATTTAGGATTTTATTTATTGTAGATTAGGCTCCCCCCGCTAATTTTCTACGTTTTGTAGCCCATCGTGTAAAGAGTTTGGCCACCCCTGATCTAGATGATAAGATTGCATAAATAAATAATAATAAATGTCTTTACACAAACACACAGCGCCATCTAGGTCCACAGTAAGCATCTAGGCTTGTGTTACGGATACCAGATGGTTGATAAACTACACAAATACATTTTTTTTTTGTAAATAAATACATGTATAAATGAAAAACATCCATAACTCGGGAACACATGTCTGTATTCATCATACAAATATATGCCCCTAGCGGGATTCGAACCCGCGACCATTTGGTATAGTAGCAGAGTTTGTAACAACTACACCAAACAGGTCGTCAATAATGGATAACATTAAAGTTTTATATCATTGCTAAGGGTACATTTGAGCTTGTGGCCACCATAGGCCGTGATAGCGGTCAATATGCATAATAAGTAGAAACATTTTACAAAATACTACTAAAAGCTAAAATTCGTACGGTTTACTTGTATTATGTAAGTGTATGCTAGAAAACTTGCTTGTTTAAACCTTTATGCATATGGGCCAGGGTTTGTTAAAGTATTACCATCATCATGGGACGCCGATCTGCCAGTATTTCGACTCCGGTTAGTGCTCGTTTCTTTGAGGTAGAGCTCGTTTTTCTGTAAATAAATAACGTCTTATTGAATGGATGCTCGATTAGTCTATAGTTAAAACCAAGGGTTGAATATTCGAAGCCCATGAGCGGTAAAAGGTATACAATTTGAAATATTCTACAGTTTAAATGAAACTAATGAAATCTGCCACAAGCTCAAATATAGTAAAAAAGAGTATTTATTAACGCATCAATGACTCAATTGCGACAAGCTATCTTATCTCAAACATTCAAAACAATGCTATCATTTAACACTGCAGCTAGCCAGGAGACTTAGG
Source organism: Oegoconia quadripuncta (assembly GCA_949316235.1). Lineage (NCBI taxonomy): Eukaryota > Metazoa > Arthropoda > Insecta > Lepidoptera > Autostichidae > Oegoconia > Oegoconia quadripuncta. Next base: position 1,724,874 of record OX438741.1, on the reverse strand, counting down.
GAATCTAACACACAACATACCTAACATAATTTCCTAATAAATAATAGTAGTATAAGAAATTATTATTACATACCAACTGGCCAACTTTCATCTGCAGGTAAGTACTACTAATGGACCCAATCAGTATCTTGAACGCCAACTCTATGTTCCGCACTTCCATCTGAGCACGGACATCTATCTTCTTCTTTTGATCTGCAACTGTTAGTCAATAACATTAGGGTCAGGAATGTATGGTCATGTTCAACAAGTAAAGGTACCACTTAATAACTTAACATTTATGAAACACATAACATCCAAGGTTTATTTCAGAGTTAAAAATTTGTCAGACAATATTAACATTGCTATTAACATTGCTGCTTGGCGGCAGATTTAGATAAGATGGTGGTAGCTAGCCAGGCGGACATTTAAAATACCCTACCACCTACCAAACCGAGTACTTAAACATGTACCCCGCTGGGGATCGAACCCGCGACCTCTGAATCGTAAACCCAATGTTGTTTACATTGAGCCACGGAGGCGGTTAAAACTCCTTCTTTTTCGGACACTTAGACCAACCATCTAGTCCCAAAATCCATGACTTGGGAATAAATGTTTGTATTCATCAGACAAACTGTTGGTTTCGCTGATAGAGTCACTATCCACTACACCAACCAGTCATCATAATGGACTTGCCATTAACTATACATAAATGATGCCTTTAGCTTTAGCTTATTTGCTTAGCCCTCTTTAGATATAGTGATTTATCCTCTTTGGCCATGGGAGATTCTGTAGAAAATTTTTGCTAACCAAATTGTAAGATAAGAAAACCTGCCCAATAATTATAACTTGAATATATTATCATTGACCAATGCGAAATCGTCAAATTTCCGAGCAAATGATGAGCAAACCAATCACACATCAGTAATTGATATGACATGAACAAAATTAGATAATAAAGCCCCCGGCACCAAAAATAGGGCCACTAGACTTCTTGCCCACCTTTAGGCTTCTAAATCTAAAATATCTGAGTCCTGCTTCGGCCCATCTTGCTTGCAAGTAATTCGATAGGGGGTCTTTATACTACAATAATTTGATGAAAGGTTACTTCCCAGTATCTCCTATCCGATGAAATCATAGCAATAAGCATAGGACTAAGTACTTTCCTCATTTTTATTACTTTCTAAAGAATTTATGATTGAGCATACATATCGATTAAATTCGCCCTGGCTCAGTATTTTTAATAACACAATAATTATCTTGATAATATTCGCTATTCCAACAAACTCTTTTACACAGGCTTACCCAATTTATCGAGTTTTTTCAACGTTTCACCACCTTCAATCGACTTTTCAGTTTTCTTTACAGGACGCTTTGTCCTTGGCATTTTTATAGATCAGGCGTACAAAGAGGTCACAATATTAAAGGTATGTAAAAGAAAATGTTAACAAAATCGTGTATTTCTGGCGGAAACTAGAAAAATACACGGTCAACAGCACAGCATACAAACAAAACACGGGCAACGGTTATTTTACTTAAATTTGACATTTATAAATAGTGTTGCCAAGAAACTGTTCGCAAGCCCCCGTGTATTCCTTTGTCTTTGCATTCATATAATTCTGAGCATAGACAAAAAAGAAAAATGCCTACTGCTGTGTTCTTCGATGGTTCTTCGTCTCTCTTCTAGTTATATAGATCATTGGTGTACGGAAGCGGAATATCATATCGCCATGTAACATTAATTTTAATACTATAAACATCAATTTCTATTAAATACTTCTGTAAATATAAATAAATATTTTATGATTTAAAATATAACTTACCTTTTAATCTGTTGCTCAAATGTGAAAGATTAACTAGATAATTGGTGTTCCATTGAACTCGCAGTGCATTGTTATGATGAACGAAGAATGGCGGACGTTGTCATTGTTGGATATTTGTTCACTTTTTTGCTAATAAATGCTTGTAACGGTAAGTTTTACAGTGAAATTATTCATGCCCCGCATGTATTACATATTATATCGTTCAATGGTTAAAGTACTTGTTTGTTTAGTGCTATTGTATGTATGAAAGTGTTCGCTTCCGCGAGTCGACATTCCTTTGGTGTTATTATTGTTTTTCATTTAACGAAGCTTAAAAGTTTATTTCACTATTCTCATTGTTTTATATTTCCAGCTGTGTTCTAAAAGAAAATATAGCAAATATTTGTTGCACCTAACAATTAAAATTTAGACTAAAACATGAAGTTACACCTTGTTGGAATCCCCTTGGGCTATAGAAATTCCACTGCTGACCTATTTTCTGGTTAAATCGTGATTATAATCCAATGAAAAGAAGTTATTTAGTGAACAATATATTTAAATTGCTCTTCACTTAGTTTAAATGCTGCTGTAGGAATACCCTACCTCCTTAAATACACACTAAGTTTCAATGAGAAAAAGTTCTGCCTGCCTCCAAAAGTCAAAACTGAACTTTTTCTTCCCGCATAATCACCATTATATTATATTACTTGTTATTTTTATACCTATATGCATGTATTCAATGCCCATTCCATCAATTTAACAATATTTTTCTATGATTATAGCCCAGCACCACTGTTATTATATTTGGTTAAGAAACATATTTTTAATGTGTCGAACTTACTGGTGAATTGATGTGTCTTCCTAAAGGCAGAGGGGCTACTACAATTCCCTTGGTCTAGGTCTTAAAAGGTGTGCCTGATATATTTTCCCAGAGCACAGGATTTGGAAATACGCTATTGGCGGTTATAAGTCCTGCAATGAAAAACCGTGTCAATGATATCTACGGAAAGGAAAGTCTGTGTTTTGATGTGAAATTTGGTATTATTACAGCTGGGCTACCTGGGTTGGATACCCTGGACCATGATGGATCGGCACCAACCACACCGGTCAATGACAACCAGCTCAATGACTTACTCACCTTGGAGAAGATGATGGTACACCATCCTAGGTAAATTCATACAAAACAGTTTCAAAGTTCAGAAAAAAGTGTGTTAAAAGCTAAATATCCAAATGGCTTAACCGATTTTAATGAAACATGCCTAAGAATATTCTTGCAACAACAAGTTTAAAAAAAAAAGAAAAACTATCTTACAGTTTCAATTCAATACAGTTTTTCGAAAATGTCTTCTAATGTTTAAAGCAGAGTCATTGAGTGCACCTTCAGTTAATCTCAAAAACAGACTGGACAAATATTTAGGAAAATAATTGGACAAAACACAAGTGCAGTGAAATACACTCATCAGCTTAAACCTGCTAGTGTATTAATAAGAAATAATAATAATAACAATTTAAATTTTCTTTTATGCAACAGGAGAAGGAAGTTCCAAAAAAGGTAACAAATTGCTACTCAATATTAAAGTACATAAATTCCATCTAGATTTTTATTAGCATTTCAAAAGGAAAAATTACCATCCCTATTTTTCATGTGTAAAAATCACAAATGTAGCTGTTCTCACAGTAAATCAAGCTGAATGTATGTTCTTATATTAATAAGAACAATTGTTCCTATAAATGTAAAAGAAGAAATATAGCAAGACTACAAGTAACTAAATAAATATCACATTACATTTTATATATATCACGTTACATGATATATAACGTCTAAATGACAAAAACGCTTGGTATACTTCGCCCAGCTCCCAAAAATTATAAAATTGTATTAGTTGTATACTTTTATATATAAAAGAAAAGAAAATGATCCTGTGGGTTTCTTGCGCAGCTTCTTTTCCCACAGATGATTTCCCTTTCCGAAGCGGTGGTAGCTTGGACATACTGAGTGACCGAAAAATGCTTAGCCCTGTTTTTATTTCCAATAGATTTAAATTGACATTCAACAAATGATATCATGTATCTTACGTTGAAATAAAATGCTTTGAGTTTGAGTTAACAAAATTAACCTGACAAATCTTGCAGAGTGTATGTATCTGTACCTATTACGAAAAAAATAAAACATTAAAGTTAACAGATTGTATTCAAAAAATAAAATTTAGAAATGGCCGCGCGCTCGTAAGTACTTTGCCACAACACACAAACACGTGCCGCGGTATCTTTGAAGACCACTCGCTGTGATTGGTTGCGCCGTGTGCCCGGCCACCACATCCCCCCCCCCCGGCCACCCCATCCCCCCCCCCGGCCCCCCCCCCCCCCGGACACCCCATCCCCCCCCCACCCCCCATCGCCCCCCCATCCATTGGCGTCTTCCATATGAATTTGCCTGTTTTTTCTCATTAATAAAACAAGGTAATGTGTATTTTCATTTGCGCTTACATTTAATTTTTTAACTCGGAAACAACATGTTTAAGGCTACATTTTTTAATGAATATATTATTTTATTGTCATGTACGTACGTACGGCAATTGCCAAAATTCGTTTTTTTTTTTTTTCTTCGCCGTTTATCTGCGATCGGCTTTTCCAGCCATAATCAGATGGTTTGCGTCGGTGTGTGGGTGAACCTCCATCGAGAGTCATGCCCATTAATATAAATGTCACTATTGCCAAAGTTCATCGGGTTAATTTTGTTAGACCCTATATATAGCCTACATAGCTTTGCCTAACTTGGTTTTTGCTAATTGGTTTAAGAAAAACTAAATTACAGAGTACAGCTGAAGAAATAAAGTACCAAAACACTTGCGTCTGAGCTTCATGACAATATGGAAATTAATCTTCCAGAATCTTCCTTAAAACAGATCCCACATTATTGAGCCTACTGGCCTAGACTTCACATGTCATCATTATCTTGCTAAAGCCAGTTATGGTCCACGGAACATTCGGCATTAGTGACAGAATGTTTGTTTGTAGAAACACCAACTTCAACTTTTTATTTTATGGCAATCGGTCGTCTATATTACGATCGACCATTACTGCCAGGGTCCGGTTGTATGGCTAAAACGCTGAATGAGGTTGACAAGTATGAAGTCTGTGCCAAACTATGGGTCTAGATCCTGTTTGAGCGATCTAAAACAGAAAGAAAGACGAACACGAATTTATAAATACAGGACGGCACAGGGACAAATCACGAATAAGATATACTTAAATTTAGAAACATCAAACAAATGAAATATTTTTTATTGATAGTATAAAGTAGACGTCGTCGGGGTCGGCCGCGCAAACGTTGGAGAGATGATCTCATTGCGTTTCAAGAGGAATGGTGGGAAACCGCCAAGGATAGAAATGAGTGGAAGAGATAGGGGGAGGCCTTTGCCCAGCAGTGGGACACGATAGGCTAATTAAAGATATAAAGTATAAAGTAAAATTCAGCTATCACATAAAATCAGTATCATAATTACATGAATGAAATTGCTTGTATTGCCTTCATTATCATCGTACATTATCAGTTTGAGTCACACATATTATGTTTCATATAGCACCCAGTTGTCCTAATTCAATTAAATTCGTATAGTGTTTTGTTCTTATCTCGTCTTGTTTAAATGTTGTGCTGGTAATAATTATGCCAGACCAACACTGATTACTTGTACATAGACTATAATTATCTGTACTATGATATTATGGGACAGTCTTTACTGTATATCACATATATATCCATAAATCCATAAATTGGCGAAGAAGCTCAGCTCTGCAGCGTATGCAGTCAAAAAAATTAGACAAATATCGGACGTAAATACTGCTAGATTAGTATATTTTAGTTATTTCCATAGCCTGATGTCTTACGGTAGCTTGCTGTGGGGAAATGCCGCGGATATAAATACAATCTTTGTTTTACAAAAACGAGCCGTTCGCGCAATTTATCAATTGAGACCTGCAGTGTCACTTAGAGACAGATTTAAAGAGTATAATATTCTAACCTTTTCGTCACAGTACATTTTTGAAAATCTAATATATGTCAAAAAAAATATAGCATCATTTAGGAAAAATAGTGATAAACATGATGTCAATACAAGAAATAAAGATAAACTTGCAGGTCACATAAGTCGCCTCCACAAAGTCAGTAATTCATTCAAAGGGTTATGTATACGCTTTTTCAATAAAGTTCCTGTTGATATACAAAATCTTCCTTTCAATAAATTTAAAGATACTATAAAACAGAAACTTATTAAGAAAGCATATTATAAAATATCAGATTATTTAGATCATAAACAATCATGGACATAACCAGCCCGTTCGCATAACCAGGCTATTTCACAATTAATAATGAAATATTATAATATAAAATAATAATTTTGTAACATAAAAACCTTTTTTTAAAAAGAGCGACCTCTCGAGTTTCTTGCTTGTTCTTCTCAGGGGAAAATTGCCTTTTGAACAAGCAGTAGCTTTAAAAATGTAAAATCTGACTATTTTAAGTGTACCCTGTGTACCTACAAAATAAAGCATTTTTTGATTTTGATTTTGATATTGGACTAGATAAATTGCGTAGCCCATTTCGTGTCCCTAAGTGACCTGGGGCTGAAGGAAGTAAAGTGACAGCTCAGTGGGGGAGCCCTTAAATTTTTTAAGCATTTAAATATTAATTACTTAAGCCCTAAAATGAAGACTGAAGAAATGAAGATTTTTTTTATGGGTAGTTAATTGAGGGAAAGATTGAAGGAAAGAGAGGAAGGGGAAGACTTAGGCGTAATTACTTTGGCCACCAACCAACCAACCAAGAGGTTAAAACGAGGGCGGAAAGTAGAGAGACGTGGTCACTACTCCACCGACAAGAGCATAGCTCTTAAATTGAGGAGGGTTAATTCATATGTTGATATGGAGAGCTATGTTAATTTTAAGTATCGCGCAATGGCATCTGTTTTGGCTCCACAGAATACCAGCGTTGTGATTGTTGGTTCCACTCCAACACATGCTGAGTGGAGGCCTACTTGGATTTAGAAACCTATTGTTAGCACTTTAAGCACGCCACGCTAAGCCAATTTATAATACTTTGTAAATCGACTTAGCGTGGCGTGTGCGCTAGATGTATTCCATCACTAAATTCACCTCGTGACCTATTGAAGGTGAGACATCTGCAGGCTTCAGACGGATAGTCGGACCACTGGAGAGACTATCCGTTCGTTTCATTTTCTATAAAACTGAATATATAAATGACGATACCAATAAATAAATATTTGGAGTACTTACACCAATCATCTAGTCCAAACTAAGCAAAGCTTGTACTATGGGTACTAGATAACGGATAAACATACATAAATATTTATAAAAACATCCATAACTCGGGAATAAATGTTCGTATTCATCATACAAACATTTACCCCCTCGCAGGATTCGATCCCGCAACCGTTGGTTTCGCTGACAGGGTCACTATCTACTACACCAATCGGTCGTCAATGGTTGCTGCTTCGAATCCCGAGAGGCAAATATTTTTGTGTGATGAATACGAACATCCATAGTGCATAGCTTTGCTTTGGGACTAGATGTCTCGTGTAAGTGTCCGAAATATTGAATGTCGAGTGACCCCCACCAGGTACAAATGCTACCAATGCGAGTCGCCGGAGTGCGAGGCGGCGGACGCGGCGGAGGCGGCGCTGGGCGTGTGCGGCGAGGCGCTGTCGTGCTACAAGGCGGCCGTGAGGGGGGCCGACGGCGCGCTGCGACAGGCTCGCGGCTGCAGCACGCGCCGCGACCACTACCAGTTCACCTGCCGCACCAGCCAGCCGCCGGGGTGAGTGTGCCCAGTAGCTGCTAAGATACAATACAAAAAAGTTTTTATTTTCTCTCACAAAAATGTAGGTGCAGTACTTAACAATAGGTGCTTAAAATTGGTCATTGCCCCACAGCGGCGGGTCGAATGCGTAAACGTATTTCCCCTCGAAAAAAAAAAAAAAAAAAAAAAAAAAGGTGCTTAAAATTATGACGTATATAAACTAGTTTTTGAGAGAGACTGGTGTCCGTACTAGGAAGCCTGTGTGACAGATCACTAGCCTCTCATCCTCTGGAGTGGCTCACTCAGCGAGCCAGTGAGACAGTATGGTCAGTATGTGGCCAAAAACTTCAATTGTGTTTGTGTGAGAGGGTGTATGGGGGGGGAATGTGTGTGTAGGTGTGTGTATGTATGTGTATGTATGGGGGTGTGAGTGTTATACACCTTTATATAATTATAATTAATGAGTAGGGATTGTAACCGCTGGAGCAAGTGTGTCTTGTTGCCTGTAGTGGTTGGGGTGAGTGTTACCTTGTCTGTGTGTAGCCTGCAGGTGTTGGGGTGAGTGTGCCCTGCAATCGCCGGGGCAAGTGTGACTTTTTGCCTGTAACTGTTTGGATGATTGTGCCCCGTTACCGCCGGGGTCACTTTGTGATGGCGACTGATATGGACACTTATTATACGAATTACCTATGATCAGGTTTGGTAATATATAATTTTGTCGCTGTGGCAACATTGTCAGTCAAGAGATTGAGTACTCTGTAAACGAAAGTACTTAGTCGTGAAATTATCGTTGTGAAATATATAATTAAATCTTCGTCATGTCCTATCGACTGAAGGGAGCACCATCCTTACAGTGTTATATATCAGCAGACAGAAGGTAGTCGGTATACTGCTACTGCGGTAAGTTCGAGCAAACCGAGGTTATCAGGGCCTTCTACCTCTGGAGCCAACTCCTGCTCAAAAAAAGGGCAGAACAACTGGAAGGTGAGTGTTTCTCATCAGTCGAAAGTTCCCGAACAGACGGAAGTCAAAATTAAGTTTTCGTATTTACAGTCCACTTATCGTAATTGTAACATACATACATAATGTCACGCCTGTTTCCCGTTGGGGTAGGCAGAGACCACAGACTTCCACTTGCTACGATCCTGACACACCTCTTCTGCTTCCTTCACTCTCATAAGGTTGTTCATACATGCTCGTCGGTTTAGGGTACTCTTGACTTGGCCTTTCTTTAAGACGTCCCCGATTTGATCATGGTACGTTCGCCGTGGTCTTCCCCTACCAACACTACCATCCACATTCGCTTTGTATATCTCTTTCGTAAGTCTTCTTTCATTCATCCTCTCCACATGTCCAAACCATCTCAGCATACCTTTTTCAATCTTTGTCACTACATCTTCATTCACACTGCTTAACTCCCTAATTACACTATTCTGATTCTATCTTTCAGAGTCACCCCATTCATACTTCTCAATGATCTCATTTCCACTGCCTAATTAATAATTGTAACACCTATGTATATCCGTTATCTAGTATTCATAGCACAGATTTTGCTTAGGGCTAGATACTGACATATACCATACAAACTAGTAACTCCTTTCAATGTATATTCCACTGCAGGCTCCGCAAGCGGCACGCGAGCCAGCTGAACATAACGTGTTGCAAGGGCGACATGTGCAACGCCGGTGTGTTCCCGTCGCTGCCGCCGGCCGACACGGCCATCGAGCCGCTCCCCGCGCACACGTGGAAGCTGTGGGCCAGCGTCGGCGCCTCCGTGCTCACCGTCAGCCTCATCGGCGCCCTGGCCATCTTCGTGCTACGCAGGACTCATCGGTGAGGATCTAAGGTCTATGGTTCTTAAATGCAGTGTTAGTTCCAGTGGCCATCAAGCCGTGGATTAGTGCTGCGCCCTACGTGCTCACCGTCAGCCTCATCAGCGCCCTTGCCATCTTCGTGCTCCGGCGGACTCATCGGTGAGGAACTAAGGTCTAAAGGTTCTTCAAGGCAGTTATAGTTCCAACGACCATTAAGTCACCGTCAGCTTTAGCTATCTTAACTTCCCCGAATTGTGACATTTGTGAAAAGCTGGATGATATGCAACACTTGTTAATGGAGTGTGTCAAAAACTAAGCTAAAAGGGAGACTCAGATGATATGATACAAATGGAGGTTATTTGAAGTAGGCATAATTCAATGTTCTCTTCACAGATCCCACCTCGGATGTGGCTTTGGCTATGTGCCAATTGGTGACGGCTTCTCACCAGTGACTCCCTTGTTCTTATTAATTAGTATATAACTTTATGTATGTTTCGGTTTACTTAGGTTAATCTATGATGGGATTGCCATGTCCTTGGTGGCCTTTAACGACGCCCACGGGGTTGGTTGGTTCTATTCTATTTGAGTGCCGAAACCACAAGCATATTTATTTACATATGAGTATTTTCCATATTGTCAGGTTGCGTGTAACACGCGCGGCGCTGCACAAGCTGGGAGCTGACTCCAACTACTTCTCCACCAACATTTACAGCCCCCACGTCACCAGCGCCTTTTACGAAGGTAAGTGAACGAAAGAACGAACGAACTCTTTAGCTTCATTCGCTCTCATCAAGTTGTTCATATATGCACATCGGTTTACTCTCTTGACTTGGCCTTTCTTTAAGACTTCGTAATACACTCGCCGTGGTCTTCCCCTACCAACACTACAATCGCTTCGTATTAGGTCCTCACCTATGAAATTGGCGTTTTGTATGAAGAATTTCATTAAGACTGTTTTCTCCATACAAACATTTTTTATTAATTTTTTTGGGAACGGCAAATCTAAATTTAGCTAAACTTTGTGTGTATTATCGGATAACATTAAGTTAAGAATAGGCAGCGTTAATTTTTAAAGTAACCGCTTTATAAAAGTTTCAGCGAATCTAAGAAATGATTATGGGAAGCACATGGAAAAGAGCTCTGTTTATTTTTGTTTTATTATGTGATTTAGCCCAGAAATTAAAAAATATTTCATGTGAAACCTTGAAATAATATTCCATTTTTCAAATAAAAAACAAATTTGGATATAGCTTTGAAAATAGCAGGAATTGGTAATATGATTAACGAAGAAAAAAAACTCCAATTTCATAGGTAAATACCCAATATATCCTTTACACTGCTTAAGTCCCTATTTACACTATTCCTGATCTATCTTTCAAAGTCCACTTCCCAGTGATCTCATTTCAACTGCATTACTTTGTTCTTCTTCTGCCATACCCAGCATTAACTCCCGTAAATCAGTGTTGGAGCCAGCACCTCAGCATGAACAGCCAGATGAGCTTTTTCGAGTAACCAGCTCGTTCGCATGCCAGGCTATTTCACAATTAATAATGATATATTATTGTGCCTTTTTGTAATATAAAAAATCTGTATTTAAAACAGCAACCGCTCGAGTTCATTGTTTGTTCTTCTCAGGGAAAAATTGCCTTTTAAACAAGCAGTAGCTTAAAAAATGTAAAATTGACTACAGAATCAAGAATTTTCGACTTTTTGACGATAATTCTTTCCTTCGGAAATCTTCATACTAAACCTATGATTAACGCAAGCATGATGACCATGTTTCAGGCGTAGACGGTTCCCAAAATGGCGGTGGTCTGAAGGCAGTGGCAGCCGGGGACTCCACTCTCCGGGAGTACCTGGAGTGCTCCGTGACCAGCGGCTCGGGGTCGGGGCTGCCGCTGATGGTGCAGAGGACCCTCGCGAAGCAGGTCACCCTCATCGAGTGTGTGGGGAAGGTATGTAGATGCCGTTTGCCGGTTGAGTGGGTAGTTTCATTTTTTTTATATCATAATTACACTGGGCTTCGGATGGATGATCAGTCCATGCATCTCTTCGCGGATAGTCTGGTTCAGTCTGCCCAACAAATCTTCCAGTCTTCCTGACGAAGTACACAATGTCCTCGTCACATGTTGCAGTCTTCTTGTATTGACGCGTTTTCAAAAATTTCCCATCTTAGTCTGGAGTAGACCACACGCAGCTAGGATATTTTGACTTCTTTCCTTCACTCAATATATAAGGTCTAACAAAATTAACTCGACAAACTTTGCAGAGTGTATGTATAGGTGTACCTATTACGAAAAAAAAACAAAAAAAAAACATTAAAGTTAACAGATTTTATACAAAAATTATAAATTTAAAAATGTAAATTTTGTGAGTTGGACGTTAATGGCCGCGCGCTCTAAGTACTTTGTCACAACACACAAACACGTGCCGCGGTATCTTTGAAGACGCCGAAAGGCGACCACTCGCCGCTCGCCGCCGGCGCTTGCACTAATTGACTGAACTACACTATTAAATAACTAAACTAACTAACTTTTTTTCTCATTGATAAAACAAGGTACAATCGAAATGAAGTAAGTCTGTTAATGTGTATTTTCATTTGCACTTACATTTAATTTTTTTACTCGGAAACAAAATTTTTAGGGCTAGTTTTTTTTTTTAATGAATAAATTATTTTATTGTCATGTATGTGCAATTGCCAAAGTTTGTCGGGTTAATTTTGTTAGACCTTATATATTGTGATATTAAGGTTCAACTCACAAAATTTACATTTCTAAATATTATTTTTTTTTAATAAAATCTGTTAAAGCCCGTATCCCACAAACCGCTCTCGAGACTGAGGTGGCCACAAGCTGACGCTTGAGAATCTGTTGCATATTAAAACAGTATCAAAAAAAAAGACACAAGAAAACTATAATATCGAGACCTGCCGCCAAGCAGCAATGTTAATAGCATTGTTGTGTTCCAGTTGTCAGAGATAAGATAGCCAGTCCCCCAAATGTGTTGGGGTTTCCGGGTCAGTACGCTTCCACCTTCGACCTCATCTTCACTCAACATCAGGTGTGATTGAGGTCAAGTACGAACCCATTATGCATAATACAAAAAAAAGACTCGAGACGCGATCCCAATCTCAAGATCGATCCATCAACACGGCTCCATGACTAACTAGGTACTACAATGAGTGCGTGCGTGCGGGACAGTTTCAGTAAACACTGAGCAACAATTGGTTTTCAGCCTGCCCTCATTTTTGGTATACAATTTATCTAATTCTCCCAGGGCCGCTACGGCGAGGTGTGGCGCGGCTCATGGTACGCTGACAGCGTCGCCGTTAAGATATTCTTCTCCCGTGACGAGGCCTCCTGGCGCCGGGAGACCGAGATATTCAGCACCGTGCTGCTGCGGCATGAGAACATCGTCGGCTACATCGGTAGCGATATGACCAGCAGGGCCAGCTGTACACAGGTGAGATACCTAGACCTAGATTAATACTCATGATTCGGCGACCTGTTTGATGTAGTGGTTAGAAACCCTGCTGCTATACCAAATGGTCGCGGGTTCGAATCCCGCTAAGGGCATATGTTTGTATGATGAATACAGACATGTGTTCCCGAGTTATGAATGTTTTTCATTTATATATGTATTTATTTCCAAAAAAAAAAATTATGTATTTGTGTAGTTTATCAACCAGATCTATAATACAAGCCTAGTTGCTTAGTGTGGAACTAGATGGCGCTGTGTGTATGTGCAAAGATATTTATTTATTTATGTATTATTATTTATTATCACATATTAATCTAGTCCATCAAGGAGTTCCAGTAACAATCTTCTGGCTCCATATTCAGACCCTCGTTCATCATGTTTTAGAAAGTGCTCATGGCAACAAAACAAACTGACCAAAACCATTTTTGCCATTTGCCATCTGAGAGTTCCATCAAATCAAATCAAATCAAAAAAGTTTTATTTCGTAAGTTATAAGAACAACATTTGAAATCGTCATGACATACAGTTATCGCTCATTCACTAGGCAGTCTCCCCAGAGAAGAACGAGCAAGAAACTCCGGGGGTTGCTCTTTTTATATAAGTCAATACAAATGCAATATGGAATAATTGTTAAATTTATGATTCGACAAAGAAAAATAAGAATAAAATATACTGGATATTGCCGAGCGGTTCATGTCCACGCGTTCTTATCATCCAGATAGTCAGAAATTTTATAATAGCCTTTGGCACACAGTTTCCGTTTAATGGTTGTTTTAAATTTATTTAAAGGCAAATTTTGAATGTCTACCGGAACCTTATTATAAAAGCGTATACATTGTCCCTTGAATGACTTAGTGACTTTGTGTAAGCTACTGCTATGGACAGCAAGTATATCTTGTATTTACATTGTGTATTCCACAATTATATCATCTTATCATCATTATATCGTAGAGCATTTGTTCTAGATGCATATCCCTACATCTAGAACAAAATGGTTCTACGTCATTCTCCAATCCCGAGATTGTGTGGTGAATTTAACCATTTGAATGGTGAGATCCCACAGACTTGATATCTTTCACGGCTCATTAGGTGTGTTTAAGAGAAGAATTTCTCAATATTTGCGGAAGCAACATTTATAGATCGTTGTGCTGTTTTCAATTAAATTAATTTAGTTTTTTTGTAATCGTTACTAGACTTAATTATGTTTAGAGCTGTGTATATCTCTTGAGTGTTGTACACGCCTATTATTGGCACATATATCAGACCTGTTTATACTTGAACCTGTTTGTTATGAGAGTTGTAATATGTGTCTTATTAAATAAATAAATAAATAAAATTATCATTATTCTGTGTACCGATATCTTGCAACAACGTTTCCCAAAATAATGCTCTGTGTAGGCCTTACAACCTTAGTGATATAGATCCCAAGGTGTATGAGCCCTTGCTCGACTCATACAGCTTGATAGTTGTTGCTGATATGATGATGCAGAAACAAAGATAAACTTGATAATAATTACTTGCTTTATTTATAAAAATGCTAACAGTATGTGTGCTTACTGTATGATGGGCGAACTAGAACTGACTATGTACGAGTGAATGAAAAGCGTGTTACTGTGGAATTTGCTGAGGTGAGAAAATGCACGATCGAGGTGATCGTACACAAGGTTTTTCTGATTTCACAAAACCGAAAAAATATTGCACCGCCATCGAATTCTTCACAATTATTCGAGTGATATGTAATAAATAAATAAAAGGTATTTATTCATCACAAAAAAGAAAGAAAACACAAGCATACATAGAGTCGAGAACCACAGTAATGTGATGAATGGGTAGGGACTCAGCAGTGTTGCTGATTTTCAGTCCCCCCCTGTAGAGTAGTTGCTGCCACCAAAGAAAGTATGGGCGACTTTCCAATGGCTAACGATTTTTTTTTTTTTATGCTTAGGCTTGGCTCTGGACAATTTAGAAATTAAATTAAAATGTAAGAAATAAGAGGCCCGATTTGTTAGCGCCATCTTTCGAGCCACTTTACTAGTCTTACTTACTTTACTTGAGCCCTACAGTCATAATAAGAAATTACTACAAGATTTTCTTAAAAATTTGACCTACGAGGATACAGAGAAGTTATTGACTGTTTTGAAGTAATCTTTAAGCATAGATTTATTCTGTATATCTACTTCATTTATAGATTTTTAGCTTATATCTATATGATTATACTATTTTAAGTCATAGAAGCCCTAGCATCGCCTGAAACACAGGATTTTCCAAGTTCAGGCACTAGTGTTACAGTTGAAATTAAGTATTATTGTGTAGATTTTATGTTTTAATGTACCATAAGAATTACTAAATATATTTGATTTGATTTGACTTTGAACCACCTTACTAAGCGATCAGAAAATCGCCCATTAGACTTAAAAAAAAAACAAAAATATTATTAGCATAATAAAGTACAAATAGTTTCAATTTTCCTGATATGTGTTCTCCCGTAGTTATGGCTGATCACCCATTTCCATCCACTCGGGTCACTATACGAGCACCTGAACCGGACGACCCTCACGCGGCACCAGATGATGGTCGCGTGCCTCTCCATCATCAACGGCCTCCTGCATCTGCACACTGAGATACACGGCACACAGGTAAAACTGTCCACCATTGACATGGTCCATTAAAAAAAAATACTTGTAATTGAAAAAACCTAAGGGTGAATCCAGATTATACCAGATGAACTTAGCACCTTTTAACCTATTAGATGTAATTCCACTCATCCAGGGTAAGCCGGCAATCGCCCATCGCGACATTAAGTCGAAGAACATCCTGGTGAAGGTGAACGGCGAGTGTTGCATCGCGGACTTCGGTTTGGCCGTGACGCGCCAGCACCTTGCCTCGCGCCATCACAACCCTCGCCAGGGCACCAAGCGGTACATGAGCCCGGAGATGCTCGACCAGAGGTACCCGTACATTACACACCGTACACCTACATTACAATTCGATCTGGCCGTGACGCGCCATCACCTCGCCTCGCTTCATCACAACCCTCGCCAGGGCACTAAGCGGTACTTGAGCCCGGAGATGCTTGACCAGAGGTACCCGTACATTACACTCCATACACCTGCATTACACTTCATACACTTTACATTATTTTGATGCTAGTCTTGAGATTCTCGTACATTACACTTCATAACAATACCTCTATGGGATAAGTCCGCCAATGTACTCAATTTCTGTATCAATGCTAAATTAATGTATTGCCTTTTTGTACAATAAAGCGTTTACAAACAAACAAACAATTTACATTACATCGATTCTCGACCAGTGGTCCTTTCCATTACTTCAAACACTATATTATATTAATGCTCGGCCAGAGGTATCCGCACATTACACTTCATACAATTTACATTACATGGATGCTAGACCAGAAGTATCCGTACATTACACTTCATACAATTTGCATTACATTTATGCTTGACTTGACCAGAAGTATCAGTACATTACACTCCATATAATTCGCATTACATGGATGCTCGACCAGAGGTACCGTACATTACATTTCATATAATTTGCATTACATTTATACTCGACCAGAGGTATCCGTACATTACACTACATTCACTTTACATTACTTTGGACAACTCTTTGAAGTGATTTGTTAACCGCCTCCGTACCTATGGAGCCAGTGAGGCGGTTATATTGGTAACCAACACGAGGTTTACAAAACGGAGGTCGCAGGTTCGATTCCCAGCGAGGTTCGGGTTTAGCACAATTGGCCCACGGCACCGACCGTGAGCGTTGTTGTCGATAGACGACCTGTTTGGTTAGAAAGTCTGACCACAATACCAAAAGGTCGCGGGTTCGAATCCCGCTAGGGAAATATGTTTGTATGATAAATACGCACACGTGTACCCGAGTTATGGATGTTTTCATATATATTTATTTACTAAAAAAAATATGTATTTATGTAGTATGTTAACCATCTTGGTATCCACAACACACGCCTAGTTGCTTAGTCTGGAGCTAGATGGCATTGTATTTACCTCAAGAATATTTATTTATTATTTAAAATAATATACGCACAGACACAAATGTTGTACAATACAATACAAACACTCTTTATTGTACAGAATAATTTACAATAACGATAGATCACAATTAGGCAGCCTTATCACTAAATTCTTTCAGACAACCCACAGTCATGCCATGAGACTTATAGGTGATAGTTCGATGACTGCTAAATTGCAGAGCCTTGAACACCGTCGCAAAGTCGCCTGTCTCTCAGTTTTTACAGGATACATTTCGGGGAGTGTGCGTTGGAATTACATAATCTTATTCCACCGTCACCCTTCCATCTTCGGACCACTAGGCGTGGGGAGGGATTCCACCCGTATATAGTTAATATACCGAACATTCGCACTAAGAAGTTCGATTCTTCATTCATCATCCGAACAGCCAAGGCATGGAACTCCCTTCCGGCGTCAGTATTTCCAGAATCCTACAACCTTGGGATCTTCAAGAGCAGAGTGAATAGGCATTTACTGAGATCGCGTGCTTCATCTCCGACCACATCGTCACTTTTCATCAGGTGAGATTGTGGTCAAACGCGAATCCAGTCAATCATTAAAAAAAAAAAAGTCATGGGAAATTTGTAGATAGAAAAAGAGGTAGGGTGCACGATACTACCAACTTAAGAATAAATACAGATAAGTATGCGTTAATATTAGGTCCTTACCTATAAAATTGGCGTTTTGTATGAAGCATTTCATTAAGACTGTTTTCTCCATACAAACATTTTTGATTTTTTTTTTGGGAACGGCAAATCCAAATTTAGCTAAACTTTGTGTGTATTATCGGATAACATTAAGTTAAGTATAGGTAGCGTTAATTTTTATAAGTAACTGCTTTATAAAAGTTTCAGCGAATCTAAGAAATGATTGATGGGAAGCACACGAAGAGAACTCTGTTCAATTTTTTTTTTATTATGTGATTTAGCACAGAAATTAAAAAATATTTCATGTGAAACCTTGAAATAATATTCCATTTTCCAAATAAAAAACAAATTTGGATATAGCTTTGAAAATCGCAGGAATTGGTTCATATGATTAACGAAGAAAAAAACTCCAATTTCATAGGTAAAGACCCAATATAATAATAATAGACTTACTTAATAATTAAAATATAAATAAATATTTGTAATTATACCAGTAATCAACCGCCTCCGTGGCTGAAAGTAAACAACATAGGGTTTACGAATCGGAGGTCGCGGGTTCGATCCCCAGCGGGGTACATGTTTAGTACTCGGTTTGGTTGGTGGTAGGGCATTTTAAATGTCCGCCTGGCTAGCTACCACCATCTTATCTAAATCTGCCGCCAAACAGCAATGTTAATAGCATTGTTGTGTTCCGGTTGTCAGAGATAAGATAGCCAGTTTCCCAAATATTTGGGTTTCCGGGTCAGTACGTTTCCACCTTCGGCCTCATCTTCATTTAACATCAGGTGTGATCGAGGTCAAGTACGAACCCATTATGCACAATAAAAAAAAAAAGACTCGAGACGCGATCCCAATCTCAAGATCGATCCATCAATACGGCTCCATGACTAACTAGGTACTACAATGAGTGCGTGTATGGGGACAGTCTCAGTGAACACTCGGTGTGATTGAGGTCAAGTGCTAACCCGTTGTACATAAATATATATATATAAATTGCAGTATAAACCTGGAGTGTTTCGAGGCGTTCCGCAAGTGCGACATCTACGCGGCGGCGCTGGTGCTGTGGGAGGTGTGCCGGCGCGTGCGGCCCGCGCTGGAGCCGCGCCCGCCCTTCCACGAGCTGGTGCCGCCCGACCCCAGCTTCGACGACATGCGCAAGGTGGTCTGCGCCGACCTCGCGCGCCCCGACCCGCCCAGCGATCCGCACCCGGTGTGTACCCAGCGTAGTGTAGCTCAGCGATCCGCACCCGGTGTGTACCCAGCGTAGTGTAGCTCAGCGATCCGCACCCGGTGTGTACCCAGCAGTAGTGTAGCTCAGCGATCCGCACCCGGTGTGTACCCAGCAGTAGTGTAGCTCAGCGATCCGCACCCGGTGTGTACCCAGCAGTAGTGTAGCTCAGCGATCCGCACCCGGTGTGTACCCAGCAGTAGTGTAGCTCAGCGATCCGCACCCGGTGTGTACCCAGCAGTAGTGTAGCTCAGCGATCCGCACCCGGTGTGTACCCAGCGTAGTGTAGCCCAGCGATCCGCACCCGGTGTGTACCCAGCGTAGTGTAGCTCAGCGATCCGCACCCGGTGTGTACCCAGCGTAGTGTAGCTCAGCGATCCGCACCCGGTGTGTACCCAGCAGTAGTGTAGCTCAGCGATCCGCATCCGGTGTGTACCCAGCAATAGTGTAGCTCAGCGATCCGCACCCGGTCTGTACACAGAGCAGTAGTGTAGCTCAGCGATCCGCTCCCGGTCTGTACACAGAGCAGTAGTGTAGCTCAGCGATCCGCACCCGGTCTGTACACAGAGCAGTAGTGTAGCTCAGCGATCCGCACCCGGTCTGTACACAGAGCAGTAGTGTAGCTCAGCGATCCGCACCCGGTCTGTACACAGAGCAGTAGTGTAGCTCAGCGATCCGCACCCGGTCTGTACACACAGCAGTAGTGTAGCTCAGCGATCCGCTCCCGGTCTGTACACAGAGCAGTAGTGTAGCTCAGCGATCCGCACCCGGTCTGTACACAGAGCAGTAGTGTAGCTCAGCGATCCGCACCCGGTCTGTACACAGAGCAGTAGTGTAGCTCAGCGATCCGCACCCGGTCTGTACACAGAGCAGTAGTGTAGCTCAGCGATCCGCACCCGGTCTGTACACAGAGCAGTAGTGTAGCTCAGCGATCCGCTCCCGGTCTGTACACAGAGCAGTAGTGTAGCTCAGCGATCCGCACCCGGTCTGTACACAGAGCAGTAGTGTAGCTCAGCGATCCGCACCCGGTCTGTACACAGAGCAGTAGTGTAGCTCAGCGATCCGCACCCGGTCTGTACACAGAGCAGTAGTGCAGCTCAGCGATCCGCTCCCGGTCTGTAAACAGAGCAGTAGTGTAGCTCAGCGATCCGCTCCCGGTCTGTACACACACACACACACACACACACAGAACCGTGACATAGTTCTGCGAACCGCTCCTGATATGCATACAAACAGAGCAGTAGCATAGCTCTGTTTCATTGTGTAGGGAAGTTTATAAACTTTCATACTATTTCGGTTAAAATGGTAGGTAAAAAAGTTTTCTTAAGGAGCGAAACGAAATGTTTTCAGTTCGTACTGAAAACATTTCGTTTCGCTCCTTAAGAAAACCGTTTTTTTTTTAACATTAAACTGAGCTAAACCTAAATAAAACACTCCGTTGTATTTGACACTGATTTAGGTTTAGAAATATACCGTGAACAAGGCCTGGCCCTTATCGAGTTTAATATTATAATCCGCAGACGATGGTCGGCATGGCGAACCTGATGCGCGAATGCTGGCACCAGAACCCGTCTGTGCGACTGCCAGCGTTACGCATCAAGAAGACACTCCTCAAGCTGGCGCACCACGACAGCGCAATACACCTGGACGCTGACAACGAGGTCTCCGTATGAGTGTGTATATACCTGTGAGTGATAAACTTTAAATATTGTATTGAAACGAGACATATTAACTAGATTCGTATTCAACAAGAAACTCAAGCTGATATTGCCATTGGACGCTGACAACGAAGTCTCTATATGACTGTATCCATAAACTTGTGTGTGATAGATTTATAATTGTGTCGGAACGTGTGAGACGACTTCATATATGACGGGAACGAAACGTTAGCGCATTTTAGATATTGACTAAATATATATTTAAGAAAAGCTACGTTGTAATCTCGACGCTGACAATCAGGTCTCCATATAAGTGTGCACTTGTGAGTGACGCTGTAACTATTATATAGGACGGCGTTATATATGACGGGAACGAAACTTTAGCGCGTTTTAAATATTGACTAAATAAGTATTCAACAAGAATCTTCTCCAGTTACATGCAACATCGACGCTGACAATGTGGTCTCCATATAAATGACGCTATAACTATTATATAGAACGGCTTTATATATGCTGGGAACGAAACTTTAGCGCGTTTTAAATATTGACTAAATAAATATTCAAGAAGAATCTTCTCCAGTTACATGCAACATCGACGCTGACAATGTGGTCTCCATACAAGTGACGCTATAACTATTATATAGGACGGCTTTATATATGACGGGAACGAAACTTTAGCGCTTTAAATATTGACTAAATAAGTATTCAAGAAGAATCTTCTCCAGTTACATGCAACATCGACGCTGACAATGTGGTCTCCATATAAGTGACGCTATAACTATTATATAGGACGGCTTTATATATGACGGGAACGAAACTTTAGCGCTTTAAATATGGACTAAATAAGTATTCAAGAAGAATCTTCTCCAGGTACGATGCATCTTAGATGCTGACAATAAGGTCTCCATATAAGTGTACACTTGTGAGTGATACTGTAACTATTATATAGGACAACTTGTATTGAAACGAGTCATATACACTAAATATGTATTTTATATATAGACTAGCAATTGTATAGGACGATTTTATATATGCCGGGAACGAAACGTTAGCGCATTTTAGATATTGATTAAATAACTTTTCAAGAAGGACCTCTTCAAGTTACGATGCAGCTCGATGCTGGCAATGAGGTCTCTATATAAGTGTAAACTTGTGAGTGACGCTAAAACTATTATATAGGACGACTTTATATATGTCGGGAACGAAACGCTAGCGCGTTTTAAATATTGACTAAATAAGTATTCAAGAAGAATCTTCTGAAGCTACATGCAACATCGACGCTGACAATGTGGTCTCCATATAAGTGACGCTATAACTATTATATAAGACGACTTTATATATGCCGGGAACGAAATGTTAGCGTATCTTAGATATTGACAAAATAAGTTTTTAAGACGAAGCTTTAAATAGCTAGCGCGTTTTAAATATTGACTAAATAAGTATTCAAGAAGAATCTTCTGAAGCTACGATGCATCTCGTCACTGACAGACATGTCGCCCGAATAGGCTGACGATTGCCAATGGTAAGAAAGACACGGCAAATATGCAACTTATTTTGACTGATGTGACTTTAATAACAAAGTATACAGGGTGATATTAAATGCGTGTAATACCCATTAACTGGTGACGCCACTCATGATTACGAACAACTTTCCCTAAGTAAACATAGTCGAATTCGATCAAACAATTTTCGATTGCCCATACTAAGTAAACCTTGCTGAAACCACCTGATGGAAGTCCAACAACAACATCCATCCACCACGCGGGCCCAGTTCGGATTTGTGTCAGACAGTCAGTGTTTAAACCGCCCTATGTAGGCCACCGACTTGGCTTAACGAAAACAACCGGGACCGACTATTTAACGTGCCGTCCGAAGCAGGAAAACATACTTTTAAAGGCCGCTGTACACATTTAGTGTGTGTACTAAATGTGACCTACATATGGTATACCTAATTACACTACCCCGAAAAACGTTTGATCGAAGCCGAGTACATTGCGGAGTTTGTTCATCGTTAAAAAATTTTATTGTAACCAACTCCGCAATGTACTCGGCTTTCGATGAAACGTTCTTCGGTCAAACGTTTTTCGGGGTAGTGTAATTCGGTATACTCCAATGTGTACAGCGGCCTTTAAGTTTTTTTTTTTAATTTACCCTATATTCAGTTCATTACAGTCAAATGCAGATTATAAAGTAACAAGGCAATCATTTATATTTTATACAGTTTGCTTGTCTGATATAGAACTCTAATAATTGGACCAAAGAATTCGATCACAAACCTCACTTGTTACTCTATAATCTGTATTTAACTGTGCAAACACTAGAACATTGAATATTGTCGTAAAGGAAATGTGCAGTCGGCTCTATAAATAACTATACAGGGCAATTTTACGTGATCAGTGGTAGCATGCGACAAGAGGGTCATTTTATAGAACTGTGGTTAGTATTATCTGAAATAGACAATGCTACCAGTAATTATATAGAATAATGAAGCACTCGTGACCCAGTCGTATTCGCTATTCGTTTTCGATTGGCGAAGTTGTTTGGCGCGGTTAGTCCATTAATCGTCTGGGTCTCGTTAAGGCTAATCTGTGACTTATTAACACTGACTGACCGGGGGCCACTATTTTATTATAGCCATAGGTCGGAGTAAGCATATCGATTTTCCTTGCAAACTAAATTGAGCCGTATTTGTTTTCTGATAAAGGTTGCAGTTAAACAAAATCATTATGTGACTTACCTTGTTTTTGAATTGAGAATATAAGAGAAAATGCTGCATTGGCAATTGGGTAGTCCCATGCTAAATTTTTACTTTTCCCCTCAGTTTAAAAAGGATATAAGTCGTATAAAAAATTTGAGTAACTTTGATAATTATCGTCTGAGAAATACGGTTGATTTTAGCGGTTGATGCCGATATGAAAATGTGCCTAACTTTTTGTTCTCGTCGCGAACGGAACCGTTTCGGTCAGTTCATTTTTTTTTTTAGTGGTTATTATCTCGTTCTCCTATATTGTGTGCCTTGTTAGAGTGAGAAGGACTGACTGAGGCCTTGGTATACTGTATACATTTATGTAATCGTTGTACTTGTACATAATAAATATATTGTTGACATTATAATTAATTAACTGAATAAATGTAATTTTACGGTACAAAGCCTTAAGCTTTCGCAGCTGAATAGCAAATTAAATTATACGTAATGTAAAGGCGTCACTTCTACTGTCCTATTTGAGTCTTCAATTTGATCATTCGGTGACCGCCGGATGGACGCTATAAAAACTTGAATGAAAAAGCAGTTTTAATGAAGCCCATATGATATTTTTAATGAGATATTGAGTATAAATCCAAACTCTTTACTTGCACTCGTCTCAATGTATGTAAGTTATCTAAATAGGCGAAGCAAAATCAATTACCTAAATTCAAGTCAAAACAAAATTAATATTCGACTATCAGGCCAAACAGTGGTTTGGCTCTTTGCTCATACTTGTAAGTCACTCTTGTTAGACGTCAGCGAAATAGTCAAGTTAAATTTTCTATTCTCATTTAGGATTTGAGGGACATAGAGAAAGTTTTGAGGGACATAGAGAAAGTTTTGAGGGTAATAGAGAAAGTTTTGAGGAACATAGAGAAAGTTTTGAGGGGCATAGAGAAAGTTATGAGGGTAATAGAGAAAGTTTTGAGGGACATAGAGAAAGTTTTGAGGGCAATAGAGAAAGTTTTGAGGGACACACACACACACATACACACACACACACTCACACACACTCACACACACACACACACACACACACACACACACACACACACACACACACACACACACACACACACACACACACACACACACAATTATAAGAAAATAGATAGATAAATATTTTACTTACCTTAAATAATTAAGTAATATTAATAATGTTAAAATACTTAATAAATAATGTTAAAATATAAAATTGTTATAGAACAGCGGTCTCTCCTAACACAAGCAAATTCTTGCTTAAATGGAGATTCCAAAACCTGCAATGTTTTGATTAATTTAGGTTATTGAAATAAACTATTTTTATTTATTTATTTATTTATTTATTTACATAGAGAAAGTTTTTATTTGACGCCATTATTACATAGTTCAGTTAGAACAACATGAAGCACTAAAAGGCATCCACTCAGTATAATGTCGCGACTTTTGACTCCCTAGGGTCCAGTGACACGATTGACCTACTTTATGCATCACTGTCGCACCAATGGGTGAGTTTTAAATTGATTACAGATTATTTCTTACAAGCTATCCTGACCGCTTCCGTGGCTCAATGTAAACAACATTCGATATACGATTCGGAGGTCGCCGGTTCGATCCCCATGTTTAAGCACTCGGTTTGGTTGGTGGTAGGTCATTTTAAATGTCCGTTTTTATAACTTCAACCGCCTCCGTGACTCAATGTAAACAACATTGGGTGTATGAATCTGAGGTCGCGGGTTCAATCCCCAGCGGGGTACACGTTTAAGTACTCGTTTTGGTTGGTGGTAGGGCATTTTAAATGTCCGCCTGGCTAGCTACCACCATCTTATCTGAATCTGCCGCCAAGCAGCAATGTTAATGGCATTGTTGTGTTCCGGTTGTCAGAGACAAGATAGCCAGTCCCCCAAATGTGTTGGGGTTTCCGGGTCAGTACTACGCTTCCACCTTCGACCTCATCTTCAATTAATATCAGGTGTGATTGATGTCAAGTACAAACTCGTCGTACATAAAAGAAAATGTGAATTGAGTCTTATTGTAGCTGAAAATAGGACAGAATGTGACGTCTCGCCTATTTTATACATTAGCATATTCTGGCTTCCTATTTATAAACTATTTTAAGCTTTATAATAGATTTAAGTTTGTTTATGGTATATTGTTTTCCTCCCGATTTGTTTGCGTTCTACTCTTTGTAAATGATTATAACGGATCGAGGCTGGGATCTCACTTAAATAGTAGCCACGTCCCGATTCAGGTGAGGTCCCATATTCGATTCTCTCGTTCGTTCTGGTAATGTTTCTGTCTCGTCTATGAAACTTTTGCTTTAAAATACAAAGCATTTAAGAATGTAAATACAAATTAGTTTATGGATTAGGGTGTATTTTTGTTAGTAATTATTGTGGTTCGTACAAGCAGCGCCAGTAATATCCGCTAATGAAGTACACTGGGTTCCCAAAGTTAACTGACCACCATTACTGTCATTAAGTTTTTCCTTTTAATTGTTTGCAGTTAAGTTAGCTTCTACTGGAAATAAGAAACTATAAAAAAAATTGAATAAAAATATTCGATAGAAATTCAATAATACGGTTGCGGTATTCAATAATTCGATTCAATTCAATTTCAAATTTCAAAGGAATTCAATAAGACGACCGGTTGGTGTAGTGGATAGTGATCCTGTCAGCGAAACCAACGGTTGCGGGTTCGAATCCCGCAAGGGGTAAATGTTTGATTGATGAGTCATGGATGTTTATATAAATATTTATGTATGTTTATTCACTATCTAGTATCCATAGCACAAGGTTTGCTTAGTTTGGGACTAGATGATTGGTGTAAGTGTCCGAAATATTTATTTATTTATTAAAAAAAAAAATAGAGACTAAAGACCCGTGAATTTTTAAGGGAAACATAGTAATTAAAGAAAATTATTTAAAT
Organism: Oegoconia quadripuncta; assembly: GCA_949316235.1. Lineage (NCBI taxonomy): Eukaryota > Metazoa > Arthropoda > Insecta > Lepidoptera > Autostichidae > Oegoconia > Oegoconia quadripuncta. The sequence continues at coordinate 1,698,746 of OX438741.1, read as the reverse complement.
TTATAATAAATAGTGAATTTCCAATCGGTATCAGTTCTTTTTTACATGTCTCAGAGTAGAATTAAAAATTAAACGTGAAGAAAGTGTTTAAAAACAAAGAGATCTCGTTAGTCAGCGCCATCTATCGAGCCACTCTGAACTATTTATCTCTAGTATTTTGTATACGTGAACGAAATTACCTCGGATCTTTCTCGACTGTCTCGGGATAGTAGCCGGCTGTCTCGTTCATGCTTTATGTGAGTAAAGGAGACGCGTGTCTGTTGATGCCCTAGTCAAGCTAGCCTTGGTAGGATTACGGGCAACTGATCACTTATTTCAAAATTATTTTATTCAAAAAAAAAAAAAAATGCCCCAACTGTCCAGTCAACTTTGTCAACCGTTTACAAGAGTTTTAAATAATAATAATAAATAATACAATAATAAATATCCTTAGACATACACACAGCGCCATCTAGTTCCACTTTAAGCAACTATAGGCTTGGGTTGTGGATACCAGATGGTTGATATTACTACATAAATATATCTTTTTTGTAAATAAATACTTATTATAAATGAAAACATCCATAACTCGGGCACACATGTCAGTATTCATCACACAAACAATATGCCCCTAGCGGGATTCGAACCCGCAACCTTTTGGTATAGTGGCCAGAGTTGCTAACCACTACACCAAACAGGTCGTCAAATAATGATAGATAGATAAAGCCTTTATTTGTTTCCACAGTCACACACATACATTTAGCTTATACATATTGATACACAGATAAGGTAACACATCTACAACAATAACATAATATTGTAACACTAACGCATGTGTGTGCTGCAGCAGTACAAATGGGTCATATCTCAGTGTATTAGATTGCTCATTGAGCAAAACACTGATTTTCAGCTATCCCCTAAGGAGCAGAGCAACTTGGTACCTAAACCAGAGGAAACCGTAACTAATAAGTAAATAGCAATTTTCAGACTCTTGAAATAGTGATTGATGAGTGATAGTAGGTACGAGTGAATATAAAGAGACGTAGTGTTTCTAAGTTGTGGAGGGCAAGAATAATGTCGACTTATTCAAAATGGAAGTTTTACAATAGTGTTTGTTTGTACGAACCATTACGCATAGTGACTTAAACATTGAAGTGCCGAATAGTATTGTAACTTAGTCTTTAAAAGTGTTTGATAGTGCGAATTATGCAATTGTACATATGACGGTTAAAATGTTGACGAAGTCTGTGTGGTCTGCGGAAAAAAATCTTTACATTCTCTCAAATAAATTGTTAAAATTATATCTCCCTTATTATTTCCAAGGATATTGTATAATTTATGACGTGAGAGTGACATTTTGTTAGCAGTGCTTTTATCGAAATTGGTCCGGTACATTACGATATAAGTCCGTTATGGCGACTATACTGGATGAGTTTTTTTACCGTAAGGAAAATGATAGGGCATACTTGGTAAGTGAAAGGTATTGGCACAGGTAGTTTATTTTTTTTTTCAAAACCATAAAATATAATTAAACGTTGTGTCATTTGACCGTCGCGTTTGTAGCCTAATACATCATTAAATTGATTAAATAAAACTTGGAGATAATATGAGTTCGCCGCCTCCGTGGCTCAATGTAAACAACATTGGGTTTACGATTCGGAGGTCGCGGGTTCGATCCCCAGCGGGGTACATATTTAAGTACTCGGTTTGGTTGGTGGTAGGGCATTTTAAATGTCCGCCTGGCTAGCTACCACCATCTTATCTAAATCTGCCGCCAAGCAGCAATGTTAATGGCATTGTTGTGTTCTGGTTGTCAGAGATAACAGAGCCAGTCCCCCAAATCTGTTGGGGTTTCCGGGTCAGTACGCTTCCACCTTCTGCCCCATCGTCACTTAACATCAGGTCTGATCGCATACTAGGAACCTTGCGAATCCCGACAGTCGTATATTAATCTTCGGCAAGCGCGTGCGTCGAAGATGTTTTTTTTTTTTTTTTTTATGCATAACGGATTGGTACTTGACCTCAATCACACCTGATGTTAAGTGAAGATGAGGTCGAAGATGGAAGCGTACTGGTTATAGAAGTTATTGAAGTTATTGGCATAGGTAGTTCATTTTGTTTTTCTTTTTTTTTTTTTTTTTTTTTCAAAAACATCTACGCACGCGCCGGCCGGAGATTGATATACGATTGGCACGATTCGTAGGGCTCCTATCACGCGAAATTTATTTGTTTCCCCCATTTGCCTTCAAGTTTTTTTTTATTTAATAATTTAATGACGCAATTATGTGGAATAGGGCTACAAACGCGAACGTCAAATGACACAACGCTTCATTCTATGATGGTTTTGGAGAAAAAACAAAAACCACCTACGCCAATTACTTCCATTTCATTTACCTTCAACCATCTGGCATCCATAATACAAGCCTAGTTGCTTAGTGTGGGACTAGATGGCGCTATTTATTTATTATCATTTTGGCAATGTCAATTTTTAAAGCGACCGTAATCCAAAGCGAAAACTACTGCGAATACGCTCGTTATTCGAAGTCGGACTATTGTTTATTAATATACTGACACTATAATATTTAGTTAATAAGTTATATTTGCCATAAATGTTTAGAATATCTCTTTCATATAATTTACAATAAGCATTTTTGTAATGATGGAATTGTTATGCTTTTAACGTATTTTATCATTGAATTACTCTTTAAGTGTAGGAAAAGTTCTTTGTAAGTAGTTAAGTATAGCGCATTATCTATGGTTTTGTAATGTACATTCTGAAACAGAGGAATCTATACTATACAGGTCTAAATAAAACTAAGTTTTCTCAGGTTTGAACGATTTTAGATTTTGATAGTTGACGACCTGTTTGGTGTAGTGGCACAGATTACTAATAAGTTACTAAAGTAAGTAGTGGTTAGAAACTGCTACTATACCAGGGTTTGAATCCCGCTAGGGGCATTATGTTTGTATGATGAATACAGACATGTGTTCCCGAGTTATGGATGTTTTTCATTTATACATGTATTTATTTATATAAAAAAAATGTATTTGTGTAGTTTATCAACCATCTGGTATCCATAACACAAGCCTAGATGCTTACTGTGGACCTAGATGGCGCTGTGTGTATGTGCAAAGACATTTATTTATTAAAAAAAAAATATAACATACTATAGAGGTTTTCAGTGACTTTGGAAAAGGCGTTTCTGATGCACAAAATGCATCAGGGCGCTCTGTGGCGCCGCACATCTTACCCCTTATTATGAGGGGCGCGACAAACGTTTATGTCGCGCTAGATAATATTCGTCCTGTTCATTCGCTTGGTCGAAATATACAACTACTTTTAACCGCCTCCGTGGCTCAATGTAAACAACGTTGGGTTTACGATTCGGAGGTCGCGGGTACGATACCCAGCGGGGTACATGTTTAAGTAAGTACAAGTTGGTGGTAGAGCATTTTAAATGTCCGCCTGGCTAGCTACCACCATCTTATCTAAATCTGCCGCCAAGCAGCAATGTTAATAGCATTGTTGTGTTCCGGTTGTCAGAGATAAGATAGCCAGTCCCCCAAATGTGTGCGGTTTCCGGGTCAGTACGCTTCCACTTTCGTCCTCGTCTTCACTTAACATCAGGTGTGATTGAGGTGAAGTACCAACCCGTTGTGCATGAAAAAATTATCTGGCTGCAGAGTCTCAGCTGCAATGACATCAAAACTCTTTTACATCCTTTCCTAACACCTATTTAGTAGTACACCTAAACCGAGTACTTATGTACCCCGCTGGGGATCGAACCCGCGACCTCCGAAAGTACTACCGAAAAATGTTTGTAATTGCCTGAGAATGTCTATACCATGTTTAGGTTCACCTGTATCAGACTGTACTTATGTTTTTATCTATGTCTAAAAAAAATTGAATCTCCCAGATTCGCGATATACACTCGTTGATGTAACACTAGAAGCTATTATATAAATTTCTCATAAGTATTTTTAATACGTATCCATGTTGTCTGGAACGCAATTGCCGCGCATTTATCATTATCGATTTTTTCTTTAATCGAATTGAGAATACTCAAAATTTGTTAAAAGACAATACTTTAAATTTGGAATGTTTCTTTGTTTGGAATGAGCTGTCTTTGTTTCAAAATTATTAATTTTATTATAAACTAGTACAGTCTCCATAGCATACTCGGAATGTGAGTTGTACCGGCTGTAATGAGACAGTCCTTGAATCAAATCGGCGTGCTAGGTATGTGATACAGAAGCTATTAGAAAAAAATCTCATTATATATTTTACCAAAAATATAATAATAATAAATATTTTGGAAATATCTAGGGATTAACAAAGCCTTTAGTCTAGTCACTTGATAATGGATATACATACAAAAAATTAATATTTATATTATTTGTATTTTATAATCATTTTTCTCAACCTACCCACTACACCAGTTGTCATCATTATTTTAATAAAATTTGTTATAATAAATATACTTTTATTACAATTCGAAAATTCTACACAAGCAATGTTTTGTTATAATAAATATTTGGATGTGACGACCGGTTATTGTAGTGGATAGTGACCCTGTCAGCGAAACCAACGGTTGCGGGTTTGAAACTCGCGAGGAGTAAATGTTTGTATGATGAATACGAACATTTATTCCCGAGTCATGAATGTTTATATAAATATTTATGTATATTTATCCGTTATCTAGTATCCATAGTACAAGCTTTGCTTAGTTTGGGACTAGATTGGTGTGAGTGTTCAAAATATTTATTTATTATTAAATAATGATTTTTGCTAAATCTAAGTCCCAAGTGAACGCTTGCCGAGACTTGGTAAGCGTGTAGAGCCACCATTATGTATCACAAAGGACTAGTTAATTATTTTTTTTACATAAACCATTACTATACGAATGACTGGATACGCACTTATATTTAGGGTTGCCAGATCGAAATTAGACTTCCTGATATTTCAGCAAATTTCCTGACAGTGTCAATACTCAAATTAAAAACAATTTAGCTCAATATTATATTTACAAGTTCCAATTTCCTGACATAGAGCCAAAATTCCGAACATGTCAGGAAAATTGCTGTTGTCTGGTAACCTTTGACATTACAATGTAATTAATAGAGTTATAGGTTAAGGTAAATTGTGTTCAAATCGTGTATGTACATAGTAAGGAAATGGAAGATGCCTATGAATTACCTAGTTGTATATTTAGCCATATGAGTAACGCGTCGGATTATGAAGAGAAAATAAAATATTTGTCTATAGTTAATCGGTTTCATTTTCTACCCTCCGACATCTTCTTTTTCTTATTTTTGAGGATGGCAACCAGTCAACGTCACTGTCGAGGGACATTACTGACAGTTTCGAGTGAACAATTTTATTTCTCTTATTTCTTCAGTTTATAAGTCAGTCAAAACAAGTAATTCGTTGTAAACAGAGTCTAGTCACGGTCACGTCATTCTTCAGTAAAGTGGCAGAATGATTTACAAAAGATTTTGGCGGCTTCTTGTGGGAACCCGAAAGCTCCGTTACGCACTTTAATTTACACTTCCTTTCACCTGTACACCAACACTAACGTTTGCTGCACAATATTCTGTCATTATTAAGCTTCAAAAGTTAGAATGCACAAATTATAAGAACGTTAAAACCGTTGTAAAATAGCGCGATTGGTCCCCTGTTTGCCAAGTTCTGCCCCTGTGGAGCGACTCATTTGGGGGCATCATCTAGAAAAATAAGTGATAAACTGAAGAACCGGTTTTCCTAAGTCTCAATTAAATACCTTAAAAATATATATATATTTTTTTTATGTTTCATTCTCTCCTCTAGGAGAAGGCAAAGGGATCTAGCCCATAACAGCCGTGTCTTATTTCTTCAGTTTGTAAGTCAGTCTCAGTCAAAACAAGTAATTCGTCGTATACTTGGCGTATACAGAGTCTAGTCACGGTCAAGTCATTCTTCAGTAAAGTGGCAGAATGCTTTACAAAAGATTTTGGCGGCTTCTTGTGGGAACCCGAAAGCTCCGTTACGCACTTTAATTTACACTTCCCTTCACTTGTACACCATCACTAACGTTTGCTGCACAATATTCTGCCATTATTAAGCTTCAAAAGTTAGAATGCACAAATTATAAAGAAAAATACTATTTCACTCGCCGAGTTCCCGCCAAAAAGCCCTTAAAAATGTAATATTATGTTTGTGTCATCTTTGCGCGATTTACAATTAAAAAAATAAACTCATTAAACATTTTTTTTTTTTTTTGTTTCAAAAGTATTTTATCTACAAAAAGTATTTAAAATATACGTATTTTATATCTAGTATTTCAGATACCATTCCAGAAATTTATTTCAATGCATTTCGGGGAGTGTGCGTTGGAATTACATAATCTTATTCCACCGTCACCCTTCCATCTTCGGACCACTAGGCGTGGGCAGGGATTCCACCCGTATATAGTTAATATACCGAACATTCGCACTAATAAGTTCGATTCTTCGTTCATCATCCGAACAGCCAAGGCATGGAACTCCCTTCCGGCGTCAGTCTTTCCTGAATCCTACAACCTTGGGATCTTCAAGAGCAGAGTAAATAGGCATTTAATGGGATCGCGTGCTTCATCTTCGACCACATCGTCACTTTCCATCAGGTGAGATTGTGGTCAAACGGGAATCAAATAAAAATTGCATTTTGTATTCCAGATACTTTAAGGTATTTTGTACATCATTACTGTACTGTACTATTGATTATTATTTTTCGGGTTAGCACTTGACCTCAGTCACACCTGATGTTAAGTGAAGATGAGGCTGAAATGAATGAATGAAAAGATGGTTGCTATATATATATTATATTGTTAATATTATTATTGGGAAAATAAACAGGTATACATTAATGTTACCGTTATGCGCGAGATGCGCGCATAATCTCAATTCTTTGGTTCTGGCAGAATTATCAGCGTTGTGGGGTCTCCCTGCAACTTTATGCTGAGTCAGATCCAATTCGTTGGCCTGGTACAGGGCACACATAAATTATAAAATTGTCTGGCTTTTTGTACTTTTATTGCTTATTGTGAATTGTTTCTGTGTACCTTGTATTTCTGTCAGCGAATAAAGTTATTCTATTCTATTCTAAAGTGGAAGCTTACTGAGCCGAAACCCCATCTTATTTGCGGAACTGGCTATCTTATCTCTGACAACCGGAACACAACAATGCTATTAACATTGCTGCTTGGCGGCTGCTGCTGTTTTTTAGAGATGGTGGTAGCTAACCAGCAGGCCTACCACCAGCCTAACCTAGTAGTAAACATGTACCTCGCTGGGGATCGAACGCGCGACCTCAGATTCGTAAACGGTTCTTTACATTGAGCCACGGAGGCGGTGAAAATTATACAGATTTCTGCCTTAGTGGAGTAGGTATGATTGCTTACAGTTGAAGGATATTAATTAAATATAACCGTAGTCGAGTTTTCATAACTTCAACCGCCTCTGTGGCTCAATGTAAGCAACATTGGGTGTATGAATCGGAGGTCGCGGGTTCAATCCCCAGCGGGGTACACGTTTAAGTACTCGGTTTGGTTGGTGGTAGGGCATTTTAAATGTCCGCCTGGCTAGCTACCACCATCTTATCTAAATCTGCCGCCAAGCAGCAATGTTAATAGCATTGTTGTGTTCCGGTTGTCAGAGATAAAGATAGCCAGTCCCCCAAATAAGATGGGGTTTCCGGGTCAGGACCTTCGACCTCATCTTCACTTAACATCAGGTGTGATTGAGGTCAAGTACTAACCCGTTGTGCATAAAAAAACAAAGTTTCCTCCCTGAAATCTGGATCCGCATCTGAGCTTGTCGCATGCAAATGCGCTATTAATGCAGATGTATGTACGCATTTTATTGGTCCAACGGATGTATGCTCACTCATCCGACATTTTTACACCTCTGATTATGGGTATCGTGATCACGTGCGTAGATGAAAAAGATAATTTATAATGTACAGTCGCGTACAACTTTCATACGTAAATTGGAATTGTCAATTTACAAAGGGGTGATAACAATGAATGAGCCTTGGTTGTCAGAGATAAGATAGCCAGTCCCCCAAATGTGTTGGAGTCCGGGTCAGTAGTTCGACCTCATCTTCACTTAACATCAGGTGTGATTGAGGTCAAGTACCAACCCGTTGTGCATAAAGAAGATACTGAATAGGACCAAAGGGGTATCAATAGCTGGTAATATCTACTTAATGTTGATCTATTACTTTGGGCCGTCCTGGTGGTCAGCCGTAAGGTGAACCACATAAGTCATGGATTTGATTCTCAGCGAGGTACAGTCGCGTTCAAAATTTAATATACAAAATTAATTTACAAAAGCGTTTAATATACAAAATTTACATTGAATTTAATTTACATTTAATTCTTATATTGCACAGCAAACTACATAAGAATAGCTCTTGATACTTGCCAAAAATAAAATTTTCGAAAACACATAAATACTTTGATTGAACTGGGACTATAACTGCACTTTTGAACGCGATTGTACAATGTTTAATAATCGGATTGGTTAGTGGTAGGACATTATCAAATAGTAGTCCTTAGTTAAAGTAAATCTCGTTCGAGGACACTTTCTGTGTGCCAAATTTCAGCAAAATCGGTTCAGTCGCCTCGTGTGTTTGAAGAGCAAACAGACATCCAAATTTTTCTATTTATAATATTAGTTTTGGATCTAAGTAAAGTAATTATTCGATTTTTTTTACTATCCTTGTAAAGCTGTTTTCTTAAAGATTCCAAGTAGGGTTTATTATGGAAAAGCGAATAACGTATTGTTTAAAACATTTAATTATAAATTAATATATAAAAGCATACAAGACATAGTAAATAACTTATGCTAAGAAATGCACGAATTGGTACGTTCCTTATAAAATATCAGTTGGTAGCATCTGACGCTTTCGAATTGGTACGTTCCTTATAAAATATCAGTTGGTAGCATCTGACGCTTTCGAATTGGTACGTTCCTTATAAAATATCAGTTGCTAGCATCTGACGCTTTCGAATTGGTACGTTCCTTATAAAATATCAGTTGGTAGCATCTGACGCTTTCGAATTGGTACGTTCCTTATAAAATATCAGTTGGTAGCATCTGACGCTTTCGAATTGGTACGTTCCTTATAAAATATCAGTTGCTAGCATCTGACGCTTTCGAATTGGTACGTTCCTTATAAAATATCAGTTGGTAGCATCTGACGCTTTCGAATTGGTACGTTCCTTATAAAATATCAGTTGCTAGCATCTGACGCTTTCGAATTGGTACGTTCCTTATAAAATATCAGTTGGTAGCATCTGACGCTTTCGAATTGGTACGTTCCTTATTTATATCAGTTGCTAGCATCTGACGCTTTCGAATTGGTACGTTCCTTATAAAATATCAGTTGGTAGCATCTGACGCTTTCGAATTGGTACGTTCCTTATAAAATATCAGTTGCTAGCATCTGACGCTTTCGAATTGGTACGTTCCTTATAAAATATCAGTTGGTAGCATCTGACGCTTTCGAATTGGTACGTTCCTTATAAAATATCAGTTGGTAGCATCTGACGCTTTCGAATTTGGTAAAAATCGTTGATAAAAATTTCTTAATAATACTATTTGTATGGATTCGCACTCCAAGAAAACGTCGCGTATCCGAGACGTTTCATTAGTACATTCGATATAAAATTCATTTAATTATTGCTGATATTATATAAAATATCTTTATAGAAAATGATTAAGATTATAAAACAGCGATCGCACAAAATACTGCAGGCTTTATGATAATTTTTAGTATTTTAAGGCCTTTGCACACGAGAGGTTTGAACGCGGCGCTAAAAACGCCGCGTTTCTTGTTGACTTCCATGTAGATTAAGCATTGCCAGCAGTCATGTGAAAAGACCTTTAGCCCCATATGTACAAACTACAAAATATAACCTAAGTTAATGTGAATTTCATAAAATGTCATTAGATAAAAGGCAATCTATTTAGGGACTATAAATTTAGAATTAAGAGCACGTTCACAATGTTATCTAGCGTTTAAAATCGGTCTAAAAACCTTTGTAGTAGTATACAGGGTGTCCCTGGAAGTATGGATCAAATCGAACAGGGGCATGGGGAAGGTCATTCCCAAACTTAAGCGGAAGAAAAAAATTAAAAAAAAATAAAAAAAAAAATAAAAAAAAATAAGAAAAAAAAATTAATTAATTATTTTTAATTAAAAAATTAAGCTGATAGCTTTGCTAGTTTTCTTTTAAAAATTTTTTTTGTATAAGCACTATTCGATAATATGAAAATGTAAAAAATTGATCATAACTTTTGAACCGTCAAAAATGGCACCGACATTCATAGGGTTAAAAAGTTTGGGAATGACCTTCCCCATGCCCCTGTTCGATTTGATCCATACTTCCAGGGACACCCTGTATAGCTACTGCCCGGTCTTGCCGTACAGGGGCCACCTACAACAGCCACTAAACACCGCCACCGAGCTGCGGAATGCATGCTATATTATTACGAACTCGCCGCGTCAGTGGTCCCTACACACCGCGAGTTCCTGCGGCCGCCACTGAGTACTCCTATCTGAAAATCGATTGGACTATCGATATTTTCGATTAAATCGATGCAATGGGCAAAAAAAAATAAACGCCACCGACATTTATGTCGACCGTTCAAGTAGCGGCGTGTTTTGGTTGTGGCGAATAGCCCGTGTGCAGCCAGACTTAAATTTTTATGGTAAGGGCGCCACTGTTCCTGTGAATGACCTCTTAATACCTACAGCTTTCGTCGAATAAGCTGATTCACAAAAATACGTAATAACAAACATATTATCACGTACAGACCTGAAGTGAAACTTCGCATGTCTCATGTTTCTGCTAAAAAATCCAAATACAGTGCAAGAGCTATCGTCACACTATTGTACTTTTGTGAACCAGCTAAAATTTCTGCTCTCCTGAGGTGTCCAGCCTTCTGCTAAGACTCCTAATCGTGATGCTCATCTTGCGCCAATTCCTCCATATCCTCCTGGTCAAATTCAGTGTCCTCCTCAGCTGTAGCCTCCTGGTATTGCTGGTATTCGGAGACCAGATCGTTGACGTTGCTCTCCGCCTCGCTGAACTCCATTTCATCCATACCCTCACCCGTGTACCAATGCAGGAAAGCCTTACGCCTGAACATAGCGGTGAATTGCTCAGAGATGCGTTTAAACAACTCCTGGATAGCTGTGGTGTTTCCAATGAATGTTGAAGACATCTTCAGCCCTTTAGGAGGAATATCGCACACGGCTGTCTTGACGTTATTAGGAATCCATTCGACGAAGAAACTGCTGTTCTTGTTCTGAATAGAGAGCATCTGCTCGTCGACTTCCTTCATGGACATACGGCCGCGGAAGATGGCGGCGACAGTGAGGTAGCGGCCGTGACGCGGGTCGCAAGCGGCCATCATGTTCTTTGCGTCGAACATCTGTTGGGTCAGTTCGGGTACGGTGAGGGCGCGGTACTGCTGGCTGCCGCGGGACGTGAGAGGAGCGAAACCGGGCATGAAGAAGTGGAGACGCGGGAAGGGGACCATGTTGACGGCGAGCTTGCGGAGATCCGCATTTAACTGCCCAGGGAACCGCAGACAAGTCGTCACTCCTGACATAGTTAATGAGACCAAATGGTTTAGATCTCCGTAAGTTGGGTTGGGGACCTTAAGAGTTCTGTAGCAGATGTCGTAGAGCGCCTCATTGTCTATGCAGTAAGTCTCATCTGTGTTCTCGACTAGCTGATGGATTGACAGCACCGCATTATAAGGCTCCACAACAGTATCAGACACTTTAGGGGACGGTACAACTGAGTATGTATTCATAATTCTGTCGGGGTATTCTTCTCTGATTTTGGAGATAAGGAGTGTACCCATTCCGGAACCGGTCCCGCCGCCGAGAGAGTGTGTGAGCTGGAAGCCCTGGAGGCAGTCGCAGTTCTCACACTCCTTCCTGACGACGTCGAGGACCGCATCCACTAGCTCTGCGCCTTCAGTGTAGTGGCCTTTTGCCCAGTTGTTGCCTGCGCCTGACTGGCCGAAGACGAAGTTGTCTGGCCTGAAGAGTTGACCGTAGCCGCCTGACCTGACGGCGTCCATTGTCCCTGGCTCGAGGTCGAGGAGTATTGCGCGGGGGACGTACTTCCCCCCGTTCTCCGCCGTCGCAACTGTTGGGAAGAGAAAGTAAGTTATTCATTGTAATGAACTTCATTGCATCCTAACGTTTTATAATAATTAACCAAAAAACTCGACCGTATATTTTGTATTGTGCGGGCGACTCGATGGATTTTTCACCTTAGAGTGACTATTCTATGATACTGGATTAAGACGAATCAAACGTTACCTTGCACTTCGAAATTGGTCAAGTCATAGACATAGAAATCCACATATATTTTTTTATTGGCGTTATCATGCTGTCAGCCGGTGACTATGAGCAGATTTGATCTGAGGGCTTTGTCGGGAGAGGGTATACCCCAATAGATATGGCTACTCATATTTTCATTCACGGGTTGTCGACGATTTTTCGTCTTTTCAGCCGTCTTAGGCTATCAGACATAGTCAACAGGACTGCTAGCTTGTTGGCTCCATCTACATAAATACATAAACATTGGAAAAAAATTATTTACATTGGAATGAAATGACGTTTATTTGTAACTTTGTAATATTAGCTGGGATTGAGATAAATCACAATAGCCATTGGATGTTTCTTCTTGATTAAAACTCAGTACTTTATGATTCAAAATCAAAAACAAAAATGCTTTATTTTGTAGGTACTTACACAGGGTACAATTAAAATAGTCAGATATTACATTTTTCAAGATACTACTTATTCAAAAGGCAATTTTCCCCTGAGTAGAACAAGTAAGAAACTCGAAAGCTCCTTAAAAAAAAAGGTTTTTATATTACAAAATTATTATTTTATATTATAATATTTCATTATTAATTGTGAAATAGCCTGGTTATGCGAACGGGCTGTTTATGTCCATGAATGTTTATCATCTAAATAATCTGATATTTTATAACATGCTATCTTAATAAGTTTTTGTTTTATAGTATCTTTAAATTTATTGAAAGGAAGATTTTGTATATCAACAGGAATCTTATGGATGACGTAATCAATCTAACATAAAGAAGATGGCTGTTAAACCAACCAATAAAAGGAATTCATAGCCAATAATTTCCTCAAATTCACCACAACTGTGCCGCAAACGGACATACGAATCGTGAATTATGAATAGTAATAAAGATAACAGTACTGCGACAGTTATATTAGAGCGGCGAGCCGTGCGGTCGACGGTCGGTGGTCACTATCATCGTCTTGCTTCATCAACCTTCGCATGTCTATATCCCTACCTATATTAATCCTGATTGCACGTATAAAGTTTCAATAGAATCGGTGTATACATTTCGAAAAATTTGGACTTAAAGTTTGTATGAACAAATCAAATTAAAATATTACGTCAGCCTCCCACCAACCAGAGACTTGAGGCTAGTTTTATATTAATGATTTTTTTTTTATAATAAAAATTGTATAATTATTGTTTATAAATGTTGTACAAATGTTGTAAATAAATAATAGTATGATAATACATAAATATATAACAAAAAAATATATATATTTCATAGAATAAAATTATCACTTGAAAACGTCACTATTAATATTTCATTTAAATTTACTGCTCATTCACAAAGCTGACTCCCCAGAGAAGAACGAGCAAGAAACTCTAGGGCAACCTTTAAACAGATTATGGGTTACAATTTGTGATTTTGCTAATAATTTCTGTTTTATGATTGCTTTAAATTTATTTAAAGGCAAATTTTGAATGTCTCCTGGAACCTTATTATAAAAGTGTTTGCCCTTTGAAGGATTTACTAACTTTGTGAAGTCGGCTAGAACTACTGTGTGGAATCCTCTTAGAGGCGTCTAGTCCCCCAAATCCGCAGCAATAAGCCAATTAATTACAGTCAGGCGGATGTTGTAAGTAGCTGTTATAGGCACAATGACCCGGGCATGCCATTACAGTTCGTGATTACAATGATTGTCTAAATCGTTTGACACCTCAGTTTGCAAAGGATTTGACGTAATTAGGATGTTTCATCATCATTATGTCAGACACAGGGCGTCCTGAACATAGCCCCCATGGATTAACAGAGCAAGCCTGCATCCAACGAATTCCCGCGTATGTCGTCCGTAAGGCTGGTATTCCACTTATCAAATATCTTTGTCCAATTTCGATGTTCAATATTTGATCAAATTTCTTTGAGGATACCCATTCCACTTGTCCAAGATTTTGCATAAATGGAGGAACGTGGAGCGACTACGTGCTGCTATTATCATTCGATTATTATTAAAAAAGAAAGGGCAAAAAAAAATTTGGTGAATTTGTCCACGAAATCTTACTTGCAGCCATTTTGTTTTGATCATTTATTTATTTATTTATCATTAGGTAAACTTCGTTCAAAATCGGTGTTGCTAGTATATTTGATGAAATCGTCCAATATCTTTGATCAAATGTACATTGGCTTTGATAAGTGGAATACCCCCCGGCGCTCGTCGATGTTTCTCCACTCCAGTACTTGCATACCCAATGTAGGTAATAATAGGTAAGTATACCATACCAGAGGCCTCATTGTAGTAGACTGAGATTCTCTCAAGCTGCAGATCACTAGTACCCTGGTAGACGCCGGTGGGGTCGATGCCGTGCTCCTCCGATATAATCTCCCAGAACTGTGGACAATGGAAGAAAACAGTTAACATGTGTAAAATGCTCAGTGGTTTACGATTCGGAAGTCGCGGATTCGATCCCCGGCACATATACTGAAAGGAAAAAATAGGGCATATTAGGTAAGTGACATAGAAGTTATTAACAAAACCGCCGTCGGCCGAGATTAATATGCGACTGGCGGGATTCGTAGGATTCCTATCATGCGAAAATTTGGAACTTATATTTTCTCGCATTTTTTTATTTCATTTAATGATGTAATTACGTAGAATAGGTTACGAACGCGACCGTCAAATGACATAACGCTTTATTCGATGACGGTTTTGAAAAAAAGCAATACCTAAGCCAATACATTCCATTTCGCTTACCTAATATGCCTTATTTTTTTCCTTACGGCAAAAAAACACTATTACAACTGCGTTTTTGTCGCATTGGGTTTGCGTCAATCGTGTTGGTAATCCTAAATAAAAAATATGTAACAGACGAATAGAAGAGAAATCCGGATAAGCGAGCTTCCTTTTTCGAGGTAACCAAAAAATATACTAAGTATGTAAATCCGGGATAAAGAGGAAGACCGAGAATAAGCTACATGCAGCAGATAAAAGAGAAGTTGAACGTCGTCGTATCAGGAGGTCAAGAGGAAGGCGGAGAGCAGAGAGATATGGAAAAATCTCCACCGACAAGAGCATGGCTCTTAAATCAGATGATGATGATGTAAATCCGAATCTACATGGAATACAACAATTATTGTTCTATTCCTTGCAATGACCGACAGACAGCATGTGTTCTATATTCGAGGGGAACCGAAACGTGTCGGATCATACCCTATTTCGAAGTTACATCCTTCTCGTAAAGAAAACCATAAAGAATTTTATTGCCAGGAACTATTAACACAATTTTTTTACATCACATGTTTTACAGGAAGCTTCGCAATGGGTTTATGGTCTAAGGTACGTATTTACAGGTCATTCGAACGGTACAGGTACTATTCGAAAACGGATTGATTCTTGAGGTGAGACACATGGCAATAATACTCATGACTTGAGCGTCGCTCTAAGTGAAATACCGATCTGTCAGTGCTTGTCCAAATAATAATCACGACTTGAGCATCGCTCTGAGTGAACTACCGATCTGTCAGTGTTTGTTCAAATAATTCAATAATTCACGACTAAAACGTCGCTCTGAGTGAACTACCGATCTGTTGCTTGTCCAAATAATACTCACGACTTGAGCGTCGCTCTGAGTGAACTATCGACCTGTCAGTGCTTGTTCAAATAATTCACGACTAGAACGTCGCTCTGAGTGAACTACCGATCTGTCAGTGCTTGTTCAAATAATACTCACGACTGGAACGTCGCTCTGAGTGAACTACCGAACTGCTTGTTCAAATAATAATCACGATTAGAACGTCGCTCTGAGTGAACTATCGACCTGTCAGTGCTTGTTCAAATAATTCACGACTTATTCCCGAGTCATGAATGTTTATAAAACACTAATATCCAGTACGAGCTTATTTTGGGACTAGATGATTGGTGTAAGTGTCCAAAATATTCATTATTATTATAGCTTAGGTAGTAGTACGATCAACCGGAATCCCCTAGTTTCGCTGCATAAAAGCAAAAAGCATCACCAACCTTCATATTAACGCATTTTTCATAAAAAAAAAACAATACAAATACATTTTATTGCATCACAGTAAAGAAAAAATGTATTTTTATTTGTATGATCGTAGTAACTAAAATAAATTGACCGAAATTTATTGCTGTTTTTTTTAGTAAAAACAGCACAAAATCAAGCACAAATTTCAAGTGCCAGTATAGGTCCTTGAAAATTGTGCTTGATTTCAGGAGCCCGTGGCTGAAAGGTTAGGACGGGAACATGCACGTACTTTTATGCACTCGTACTTGTAGGGGTTGTAACTGAAAACCAGTGTTTCGCTCTTTGAGTGATGTGCCACACTGAGTTATAACCCATTTGTGCTACTGCGGCACACACTCGCTCTTTGTATTTTCTATCCTTTACTTTTATTTGTATGTATATTTCTTTGTAATTTAAATTTGTAGTTGTGTAAACGCAGTGGCATAAATAAATGCTTTATCTATCTATCTAAACACTGATTTAGATGATAATCTCTCTGTCTTTCATAGTCAGCTGCTGTATCTTTAAATAATTCTTTGGAACAAGAATAGTATTGACTCGAACGGGTCAAAAACAAAGAGGCTTGTTTGCGTTGTATCTTGTATCAAATAACGAGTGAAAGCACCCTGTATGTCTGTCTAGTCTAGTTCATTGATCGACTAGGGGCCGGCGTGGTGTCCGCTACCCACGTTCACCCTACCCACTGGGCCGGATTAGGTACTCTTTAAGCAAATAAGCAATTGCTTGTTACTTCCTATAATCGTAAAGTTCCAAGATATAGTATAATGAGGAGCCAGAATGTGTCCAAAAAAGCTCGTCTGGCTGTTCATAGCGGGTGACTTCCCGCGACCTTAATCAGGTCATCCATTCACCTAGTGAGTGGACGTCCTACGCTGCACTTCCCGATGCGTGGTCTCCACTCGGGATCTTTAATACTCCACCGACCATCAGTTCTTCGAGCTATGTATAATTATAAATTAATGTATGAACAACCTTATGAGAGTGAAGGAAGCAGAAGAGGTGTGTCAGGATCGTAGCAAGTGGAAGTCTGTGGTCTCTGCCTACCCCAACGGGAAACAGGCGTGTCATTATCTATGTATGTATAAATTAATTTAATTTATAAAATAGCACTAACTAGCTTTCCGTCGGCGGCTTCGCTTGCGTGGAATAGCTTTATAGCAGATAAGTTTTTTTTTTATCGGGATAAAAAATATCCTATGTTAAGATTATTCTACCTATACAATAAAATTTCATCCAAATCTGTTCATCCGTTTCGTGATTGAGCAACAAACAAACAAACAAATATCCAAAGTTTCGCATTTATAATATTAGTTAGATTAAAATAAGGGGAAATTTGAAATAGGCGGGTAACTTTAGATGTTTTTTCTTCTATTCTGTAAATTAAAATAAAACTTGGGAAAACCACATAAAGTCTCATGTGTTATAGATTACTACGTATTTTTTTCAGTCCATAAAGTGCCATGGTTAACGTAAAAATTGTTGCGTATTGAAAATTGTATGTGATTAACGTTTTTTTTTAATTGTGGCAACTCTCTCAATTTTTCCCTCTTTTTTCGATGTGTCAATGTCTTACGACCTAATAAAAATATAAAAACATTTTTATTAAAACTCATTAACTGCTTTCTTTATGTATTCCAGTCTTGTAATTTGAACAAAAATTGGTTCTAATGTTACTCAGATTCACAGTATTTTACAGAGCAGAAGCCTTAATTCGGTCCTGACTACGTTCCAGGTATCGATGGTGTGGATTACCTTCCCTACCATCAGTAGAGTCAGCAAACAACATATTTTTGAACGGAGTCTTTTACGTCTTACATGACTCTGCTTTTATCTTACTAACTTGTACATTTCGCTTAAAATATTGCAATAGTGATTGGCATTCACACAAAATAGATTACATGTATGAAGCCGCATCCCATTTGTGTAGTAATCAAGCCACACTTTATTACATATTGTGTAAATATTGAAGTGATAAGCAACACGCCCCGTTGACAATCTCCTTTGTTTTTATGACAGATATGATTTTTATGAGGCTTCTACCCAACAAACGAAAATGGCCCTTTTTCCTCGTTTTTTTTTTTTTTTTTTATATGAGAGGGCGGCAAACGAGCCTGCGGGTCACCTGTGTGCGAAGTGCGAGTTTTGTCTCGTTTTTAACTTTACCATCGCGTTCGCGTTTACGCAAAAAGTATGTATGAAAAAAATCGTTTTGCTGACTATCCGCTAGAGGCGCTGCACATTTCTTCATACAAATCGTCACGTAAACGGGAACGCGGTAGTAAAGTATAGTCGAAACAAAACTCACACTCCGCCCTCTGATGGAAAGCAATCACCGCCGCCCATGGGCACCCGCAACACCAAAAGAGTCACAGATGCGTTGCCGGCCTTTGAGGAAGGTGTCCAATCCAGAATAAGTAGGGCAGCCTGAGCGATGAGGGATTCTCCAGCAGTGCTGGTACCCTCCTGGGGTACTAACTCTTTAAATACCGCTACCATTCTGGAGAGAGACTGGAAGGTGGGCCTCCGGCGCCCTCGCTCACCGGACGAAGCGCAGTGGCAAAATGCCACTACTCAGACGTCGGTCTTCTGCGAGAGGGTGGTACTTCCCCGGTCGAGCCGGCCCATTCATGCTGCAAGCTAATAGCTTACAGCGTGGCTCTACCACTACCTCGTGGTCGGTACCTACCTATATTTGATAAAGATGACATTATTATGTAATTATACCTACTTAAAACAGGTTTAAACATCAAAAAGACTTCGTGAATATTGGGAGCAATAAGATGAATACCCTCAAAAGACGCGTCGCCTCGGGTTTTCGAAAATTTTCAAAAATGTCGGCAACGGTTTTTAAATGTGAAAGAAGCTAACTAGTGGAGGATTTTCCAAATGAAATTACATGAATACTAAAGCGAAGTGTCTCAAGTTTATTTATAAATTATTATCGACAGAAATACGGGACTCCAAAGTTGAAGTTTTTTTCCTATCAACTTGATATTTAATTCTGAATACTTTTTTTTTTTCTTAGGTTCACAAGCTTCCAAATGAATATTACTTAATTTAGATATTGGTTATTCAGTTACAATAGCTTAAATATTTGTTCTTTTCTGTTAGCCTTACCCACATTACTACATTTGATTAAGTTACACATGTGCAATTACGAGTTTTTTTTTTTTTTTTTTTTTTTTTTTTTCTTTCTTAATTTGTGTTCCTTTCATTTAGAATTCTATATGTGAAAACTTGTTAATGGCTTTCTGTAATTAATTTTCCTATGTATCTAGTTATAACAAGCTGTATAAGTTTTCCAAACGATTAAAATAAATAAATAAATAAAATAAATAAAAATACTAAGTTTTGACATGGAATTTTTATGCGAATATTTCCGTGCTTGATCCCAGTTATTTTCAGGTGAAGGCAGTCGTCGGTAGCGTAGAAAGGCAGCTTGAAAACACTGAGTTTCTGGTGGCTACAAATTAATAACTCTGGGCCCGCGTGGTGGACTACTACCACACCCTCTCCTAGGCCCTTATTAATACCATTCTCAAGATTGAGAACAGTCTTGTGACCGGTCTCAAGTAAACGTGTTGATTAATAAACCTAACTTGAGACCTGAAAAGCACGTGCATACTCAAGCAGTACTCACTTGAGAGGTGGCGTATTAATAAACGAAACTCAAGACTATCATTCATTCGCCGCTGAGGCGAATGCTTGGGAAGTGATCTCAGCTGAGTAGACCTCTAGATTGGTTTATAAATTAGCACGGAGCTTGAGATAGCGTCAACTGCTTAAGACGCATCTCGGTTGATACAGCCTCAAGACTTCTATTGAGATTGATTTATTAATACGGGCCCTAGTCAGAGAAGGCTGCTTCGAAACATGTATCAACATACAAAACAATACGATACAATGAAATATATTAGAAAATATAATCAGGTACATTTTTGTCACGTGATAGATAAAATACAAGCGCTAATTTGCAGACTGTACTTTCTAGACGTTACATGGGCTTCCCCAGTTACTGGTATTGCATGTAAACTCAAATTACCCAAGCCATATGCTTGCTCATATCGTACGACAGATAGAAAACATGCATTCCGAGCAAATTTAGTGTCCCTATTGATGGCGTATGAGAAAACGTAGATTCACATAATTTGCATTCTTGATGAGGTCTATTCTCCGTATATACAAACTAACTACAGTACAACCATATTTTGAAAGTACTCTGTGGTCTACCCATTTCTTATCGAATTCGTAGGTATATACAGGGTGTAATCGTTAAGTGTGCCCAGGCGATTATTCTGTAACTATTACAGGTATCAAAAAACTTTACACTGATATCGAAAGTACGTTACCTAATGAGTAAAATGACATCAATAACTTTTTAAAAATAGAACGAGAAATATCCAAAATTTTTACATTGGAGAAAGCAAAGAGAGCTAAGCTCTTACAGCCATGTCTAATTTCTTCAGTTTAGTCAGGTTAGTCTCAGATAAATCAAGTCATTTAGTCTAGTCAGAGTCAAGTAATTCTTCAGTAAAGTGGCTAAATGTACAATATTCTGCCGTTATTAAACTTCAAAACTCAGAATACACACATTTCAAGAAATAGAAACAAAAAGAGGATAGATCTGAAATTGAAGAGAGAGCGAAACAAAAATGCGACGTCACTTGCAAAGTTCGTTTGACACATGTTTGTCATTCGTGAGTTGATTAACATTTCGGTACGTTTTTTTTTAAGTGGTTTGGGAGTAAATCCTTCAACCTCAACAAGAAAACATTATAAATGACTAAACTAATATTGTACAAACTCTTTACATAGGTACTAGCAAAATTAGGAACCTAACCTAAACGAATTCACTAAAATCCAACTTACGAAAATTGGTTAGTATAATGAATGACGTTCCGTTTTATATTTAAACTTCCTGCTTTTTGTCAAGTCAAGTCAAGTTCTTGAACTTAATATTCTGCGTGTAATGAATAATATTTAACTTTTTAATGAAAAACGGAGGCTTGTTCAACGTTCCAATTTTATTATCTTGGAATTGAAATTGGTATGTCTGTCTGTCACTATTTATTATCATTCCTTCGACACATTGAAGACCACTTAAACAGTTAACTTTAATAGAGATACAATAGATTCAGATTGGGTATGATTGACTCTTCACTACGGGTATTGAGTGAGGCAACTTCGTAGTCGAAGCAGTAATTTGGTACCAGGAAGTTAAAATGCAGTTCAGGGTACCGCCTTACTAAGGCGGCCAACTCTATGGAAAGTCAATGCCCAAATGTTCTGTCATTTGTGTATATTTTTTGTGGGGATCACAAGCTAATGGAGGTTGGGATGGTTTAACTTTACTTAAATATAGGTAGGTACGTGTTTAAAAAAATTATGGAATTTTTAAAATCTTACTATCAACAAGAGTGTTTTTTTTTTAATAATAAACAAGGCTAGGGATGCGGGACATCCGGGTCGCATTAGATGTTTTGCGGGACGATTTTACAACTACACTATTGGGACAGTCCCGTAGAATCCGGAACGGTGGGCCGCCTTAGGCTTAACGAGGTTTTTTGTTTGAAAGATAAATTCTGTAAACATATTCTGTTGGAAGCCAATTTGTATCTAGCAATGTTTAACGTTTTGTCTCCTGTCAACCAGTACCCAAAAAAGGTATTAAAGAAATTGTCACCTAACCTAGGTTCCATTTACTGTATCTGTAAAAATTTTGTGAAAAGTTTGTTTGCTTTGCCAATATAATGCGGGCCTGTGTTCAGCAGTGACGTCCTATGGTTGATATGATGATGATGATCAATGCAATTCATGTGCTTCGAATCGAACCAGTTGATTTTGAAAAAATAACGCACTGTATTACCTTCACCATTCGAAATAATGACATACTGCAAACTTAAAGAAAGAGCTTATTTTCAGCGACACTATCGAATGATGTAATAATATAGTGTGTGTTTGTTTTTTCAAAATCAACGGATTCGATTTCTGGCTAGGAATATTGATGTTTCAAAAATCCAATGATGCAGTTTTAGTTTTCATCAAAATCGGGCCCGACACTCCTTTGAGTGCTTTTCGCGGTTACTCATAATTTCGAATTTGGCTATGCACGCCCACTTGAAAAATTCACCCTGTATATACATACGTAGTATATTGATAACCTTGCCTTATTTAGCGTAATGGTTTACTGCAACATAAACGCATATCGCTTAGTCAGCGCCGTGCCGATGTATTATATAGGCTTGTTATTAATTAAACGTCCTTGTTCGTGCAACATCACAATAGACAACGAGTCTTATTTACGGAACCCTCCGGCCTCGTCCCACCACCATCTTTAACACACTTCAAGATTTAAAAGCAAGAAACAATGGCAAGTAAAATTCGGAAAAGAGTGTGAATATTTAATATTTATTCAGTGTGACGCGAGACATGCCCTTAATGACTGTAGGTTAGGCCCCAACTGTCACGCACGACCCTCCGGTGACCTCCCGACAAAACTTATTAGGCGTTTAAACTCTTTCACCTAAGTACTTACCTACGACTACGAGTATCTTATAATATACCGAGTGGTTATAAGACTCCGTTCTACTGATTGTACGTATCCAATTTTATCCTCAAATGAAACAAGTTATGTGCAAATCCAACAGCTTTATCTGTCAACTAATAAAAAACCTAGATTTCCGCACGCGGCGCGGCTTCGCCCGAGTTGAATAACTTTATCGCGGAAAGTTTATCCCGCGGGAACTACTCACTTTATCGGGATTAAAAATATCCTATGTCATATCCAGGGTAAGTTCTACCTATGTACCAAATTTCAACCAAATCCATTCATCCATTACGCCGTGATTTAGCAACAAACAAATAAACTTTCACATTTATAATTGGCATGCATATGAATGTTACCAATATTACCTTACTTTTTTTTTTTTTTTTTTTTATTAAAAACTGGATTCGCGTTTGGCCACAATCTCACCTGATGGAAAGTGACGATGTAGCCGAAGATGTATCACGCGCACCCAGTAAATGCCTATTCACTCTAGACTTGAAGATCCCAAGGTTGTAAGTGTCGGGAAAAACCGACTAACTAAAAAAGTAAACTTACTTACTAAAAATAAGTAAGATAGGTAGTGGTCAAAACGGGTATCCAGGCCGTTATAAAAAAAAATATCAGTGCATCGCACTATCGCACTCCAACCCTAGGGGTGGCCAGCAATTATTTCCTAAAAATCGATCGACAGTCCACGACAAATTGGTTTGAACTATTGCGTGTATCGTAGACAGGCCGATGCCTACTTATGTGTAGGTACTCGTGCGGCATATTTTTATAGTACATATTTGCCCTAAAGGACACGCGACTAAGCAATCTGTTTTTAAACCCGATGAAAAACGATAGGTGTTATGTATTTCACGGCGTGTGTGTCTAGTATTTGTCCGGATGTATCTCAGTCCGATGTGAAAGCGGTTTATTTTATATTATGAAAGACGAAACGGGACACTTGGCCATGTTTGATGAACACGCGGTTGACGTGCCATTTATAAGGACCAAGCGTTTTAGGTCTTCGTTTCTCATGCGCACGGCTAAGGAGTGGAACGCATTACCTCCGTCTGTGTTTCCAATCGCATATAACCCGCAGCTCTTTAAAGTCAGGTTAAATAGGCATCTTCTGGGAAAGCTCGTTCCATCGTAGACCTTATCTCGACATTAGTCCAGATTAAGGTCACGAGCGATCCCATTCTAATTAAAAAAAAAAAAAAAAAAAAAAAAAAAACACTGGTATATCAATGATATAGCCTTTCGAAGGTTTTTATATATTTTTTTGAGTCGCGAACATGTTTTCGAAAACCATTTTACCAATTAATAGATCCCATAGATTTTTTTCACTTTTATAATTCTCACCGAATAAACTGAAGACCAATGCACGTTTGACCAACGCATCGTTTGAGTTTTCTGCAGTTCACCAAAGGAATATTAGACCGTAAAACTATTGACATTGTGTACAATGTCCTACGTCGCTTTTGACCGCAGGATCATTGATCAAAGAAATTATTAGAATTAGAAGAGGAATAATTAGGAAATCAAGAGTATTGTCAATTTTTTGATCAAAAAATTATAACCATCATAAAACAGACATTTTACCAAAGGCTATTATAAAATTTCTTACTATTTGGATGATAAGCAAGGATGGCCATTGACCGCTCGGCGATATTCAGTCTAATTATACAATATAATATAATTGTAACCCAAAACTTATTGAGTTTCTTGCTCGTTCTTCTCAGGGGAATCAGCTTTGTGAATGAGCAATAATAATAAAAGCAATAAAAAAAAACTTTAATAATAAGATAAAAAATGGGGCGTTTTCAAGTGATAATTTTTATCCTACGAAATAAACATTTTTTTGATTTGATCGTGAGGTAGGTATTAGATCATTAAGTTTCTTTTCTGAAGATTTATTTTCAATGTAAAGTATACTTCTTGTGTTTTGTTCTTTAATGCCATGAAATAACAGGAAGTTCTAGTAGAGTCAAAGCTCCAGCATGAAATAATTACTGTCACTATTGTCCGACGCCGCATGCAACATTTATCTGAGGTTATCAACCTCAAACGTTAAAAACATAATTCTAACAAACCGTTAATGGCAGTAAAAGGTTTATTATCTATTTGTTTTAAAATGCCAGATAAACATCGATTATCTGGCATCGAAGTAGAATTGAAGGCTTGGTTGGGGCAACGACATCTAGGTATCTTTGGCCGTGCAATTCATAGCTTACAGAAAAACTTTTTTTTTTTTCTTTTAAAGTTTTAAAGAATGTGACCACGAAAAGTTGGCGTCAAAGACGATGGACAACCCGTTTGGTTCTTGGGGTTGGTAGGATAAAGCCTTTATTTGTTTCCACTGTCGCACACATACATTTAGCTTATATTGACAGACAGATAAGGTTACAAATCAACAACAATAATTTTGTTACACTAATGCATGTGCTGCAGCAGTACAAATGGGACATAGCTCAGCAGTGTAGATTGCTCATTGAGTAAAACACTGATTTTCGAGCAGAACAATGCGGAATTAAAATAAGAAGTAACAATAAGTAAATAGCAATTTTCGTTCGTCTAAAACATAGCATCAGTAGCAACACGTCTAAACTTGTCTAAGTAGCTACAGCGATTGGTCTAAGTAGCAACATTCTCTATCGCATATTTCATGGGGAGTGTTCTGAAGAACTGTTCGAGCTAATACCCGCTGCTCAATTTAACCGATACACTTCTCGGAGAAAATTAAATTTCCATCCACATCACCTGGATGAGTGGAAGTCTACCACTGTACGTTTCTCAACAAACTTCTTACCACGTACGACCACCCTGTGGAACGGACTTCCGGCAGCGGTATTCCCGAACGAGTACGACATTGGAACCTTCAAGAAACGAGCCTACACCTTCCTCAAAGGCCGGTAACGCATCTGTGACCCTTTTGGTGTTGCGGGTGTCCATGGGCGGCGGTGATTGCTTTCCATCAGGTGACCTGCATGCTCGTTTGCCGCCCTCTCATATAAAAAAAAAAACAGCGTACAAATAGCAACTGTTCCAAGTACAGTTGTTCGCGTACGGTAGCGCGCCCATACAATGAGCGAACGTTCAAAGCTTGAAGAGTTAACTGTAGGTACCTACATTTGGTTAAAGTAGAAACTGGTCCAATAGCAACTGCGATCGATCAGACGAACTAATATAGGACAAAATTCACAAATATCTAATCTAACAAATTTTTTAATTGCGAACGTTTGGATGTTTGTATGTGGCGTGTGCAATCATTACGAAACGGATGAACAGATTTGGATGAAATTTGGTATATTGGTAGAATATATGGATTAAAAAATAGTATATTTTTATCCCGATAAAGTGAGTAGTTCCCGCGGGATAAACAAATTAAACATATCCGCGATAAAGCAGCCGCGGTCGAAAAGCTAGTCTAAAATATACTATAGTAGTTGTAATACAGTTTGCTTGACATCGGATGTGGATTTGAATCACGACACATCATCAGCTATTTTATAGTAGAAATGTAATGTCTTTATTTTAAGAATTTTAGATTTAGTCATATTACCAAATGTTTGCTCATTTGAGGCACGCATTTTAGTTTAATACGCATCACATAATGTACCTAATTAGTGTAATATTTGTGTCTACTTCGTCGGAGAAATCAAATAAATAAAAAAATAGCAACGGATCTAAATAGCACTGACCTAAGTAGCAACTGTTCCAAGTAGTACTGGTCTACGTATATCTGCTCTAAGTAGCTAATGATACCGATCCGGCAGACATCTCTTTCACGAAACTACCTACTAAATGTTGTATGATAGCAAAAGCATAATAGGTAGGTATACATCTTTACGAACTAAATGTAGGACAATAACACAGACAGAACTAATAAAATTTAATTATGCTGTAGTGTAAAAATGTTTACATAGGGACATCAATAAAATGCTATCTATGATAGGGTGAATTCTAGTTAAATCGTGATTACTGATAATTTCAGATTAACTAGTATAAATGCAAATAAACGTACCTAGATATTCTTATTCGTATTACCTTAAACGAAACCTAATTCTTTGGGGGTTATAAAGTGGATATACCTATTTAATAAATCACCGTGAAAGAAATTCAATTTCAATTACACGGGATTACTAGATCGACAAGTGAAAATCATAATTATCGATGACAATACTCAGTTGAAATTAGAATAACCCGTAAAAGGTGAGAGCGGTTCCGACCTGGCAACACTGAAGAAAAAGTTAGAAAAACGGGCGACACAAAAACGCGCGAACCGTGTAATTTGCTTTAACTGTACTTCGTCTAGCTTTTGTCTAGTTTGAGTTGGCAGATTCTCAAACTTGACTGGTTTGAAATTTTTAGACATAGGTACATACTCGTATCTTCCTCGGTACCTATACGATATAATTGGGTAGAATCCGCTAACATGTTAGGCAATGATAATTACTGCAGACAAATGAAAGAAAAGAAATACATATTTCAATATTATTTTTAATCGTTGTGCTGCATAAACATGACATGTTCCGATTTCAAAATGAAATGCTTCCCCTTGTTTCGAAATGTCGGCCATTTTGAGACGGCTCTCCACTGCAATTTGAAAATAGAACTAAACTTTTTCTTATTGCATCGCGCTGTGGACGTTGACATCCGACTGCATTTTATTTTCGGCCAGTAGCCGGGAGAGTTGCCATATTTAAATATACCAACTACAAACAGGGACGTATCTAGGTCGGGTTATTAAATTACTGGGGCACCAATCTAATCCCGCTACAAACGTTTTGTATTCTTATCCAAATATTACAATAACTATTTAGTTTAAAAGGTTTTTTGGCCACCAATAGGAGTAACTCCTTTATAAATGTAAATCACCTTTAAAATGCCTAAATATCCACTATGTTTTATATACCGGCGAGTTTTTTTACCGTAAGGAAAAAATAAGGCATAGGTAAGTGAAATATAAGGTACCTATAGGTAGTTTTTTTTTTTTTTTCAAAACTATGTGTAATATGACAATCGCGTTTGTAGCCTATTCTATATAGGTAATTAACATTATTAAATTAAATAAATAAAGAAAACTTGGAGGAAATATGACTTCCAAATTTTTGCATGACAGGAACCCTAAGAAATCGCATATCAATATAGGGCCGGGGCGCTTGCGTTTTTGAAAAAAAAATAAACTACCTATGCCAATAACTTCTATTTCACTTACCTAATATGCCCTATTTTTTTCCTTACGGTAAAAAAACTCATCCAAGTACCTAATACCCTGAAACTATTATGATCTACTGCTGACAGAGCTAACCTAGATTTTTTCTTGATAAAACACGATTTATTTATTTGTATTACAATATTAAGAAAGAAATTATTATTAAAAACATAATACCCGGGTAGTATGATCACGCGGGATATATTTTATTACACGTTTTGTCGCACTTATCTGTCAAAATGCTGCTGTAGGTACGACTGTTATGTCGCTCATTTTGACAGATGAGCGCAATAAAATGTGTGATTAACTATAACGCAAGTTGTCATGCTACCACTGCTGATTTACAACTTCTTCTTTTCGTGTCGAGGCAATTTTCAAATTTTATTGGACCAAAACTTGGCCACTCTAACAGCACTGTCTGTGACGTTAAGGAGTTCGTCAACGATTTACAACTGAATCGACTTTTCTGGACCTAATTCAGCCCTGTGAGGAAGTAATACGAGATGTTGATCAAAGAGTCTTTACAGGGCATGTAACGGTATTTTATGGCAATGTAGGATATCATCTGTCAGTCATTGGGAGTACCTACATAAACCAGTACCTAACTATAATATAAAATAATATTTCAAATTAATTTGATGCGTGCGAGTGGTATGGACGCTCGTGTGTTCCCGACGAGGATAACGGACAACTCGTCTCTCTCTTCCCTTGGGTGTCATAAAACACGATCAAGGATTCATTGTAAGATTGCCAGCTCAGATTACTACTTAACCTATGATATGGAAGAGTGGTTCCTCCTACTACATGCTTTTCTAAGCTTAAATGGAGGATCCTACAACTTGTATTGCCAATATGTAGGTAGTAAAGCAAATAAACTATTTTTGATTTTGATTGATTTTGAACTTGTACAATTTAATAATATTTTGGACATTCTGGTCTGTCTTATAATCTAGATATTTTGATAATATCGTCATACCTACTCCAGATTTCCTGTAAATTTAGGCATTCAGTCTTTCTTATAATCTATTCATAGGTAACTCATTATATGGACTTCCTAATAATCTATACACATTCCGATAATCTGGACATTTTGATGATCTAGTCATTCTGATAATAATAATGTAGTCATTTTCATGCTAATTACCTACATACAACAAATAAATTATGTAGTCCAAACTAGGCAATGACTTATTTAAAAAGAGCAACCCCGGAGTTTCTTGCTCGTTCTTCTCTGAGGAGACTGCCTAGTGAATGAGCGATAACTGTATGTCATGACGATTTCAAATGTTATTCTTATAACTTACGAAATAAAACATTTTTGATTTGATTTGCAAAGCCTGTTAATCTTCTCTAAAATATCTTGGTACATCATTTAAACATTTACCCCAAGCTAGATTCAAATCTCCAACCACTGGTTTCGAAAGCAGGCTATTGACCCATTTTCTAATCGGTAGGTACACTTTTATACTTAGGGCCCAATTTGCGGGATTTTTTTTTGACATTATCAAAATCAAAACATGCACTGTTTTGATTTTGATAATGTCAAATGTGTTTATTCCCCTGTGAGGATTCCAGCCATACGAATCAGAATCAGAATAATTTAATGTCAAGAAACTGGTACAATAAATATTATAATAAAGTTGGCTCACAGTTTTACCATATTAGGCATACAATATATCATCAAGAATTTAGCTATCATGCAACATAACCCTGTACTTTGCATAAAAATTAAAATATTATATGAAACATTATGATTATTAACTAAGTACGTCATGCAAAAATTAAACAATACCTATGGCAATAATTTAATCAATGTCCACTCTAAATGTCAGATATAATTATACAACATTATTAGAATTCGAGATACTCAATACTAATAAACAATGTCAAAATACTCAAAGAGGTATTATACAATAATATTATATAAATAATCGCCATTCAATTGAACATGTTGATACATGTCTTGATGTTTTAATGAAATATTCGTTCAAGTCATAAAATACATTATCAATTAACCATTTCGTGGGGTGTACATTTCATGTCATTAGGGAGTCTGTTATACAATACGTAGCTATGGCAGTTACATGGGTACTTTTTATTTGGTAACACAAGGCGATCTTTGTCTCTAACGTTTCTGCTATGTACTACTACGAATAACGTTACTACGAATGTAAATAAATAGGATTTTCAACAGATAATTACCTACATACGTTATTATGTAGATCGAGCAGGACTTGGCAAGCACAATTATGATTTATAAAAACTGAAGTGATGCCAGATGTGCTATGATGTGATGACGGGTAGATATGTACCTAACACCGGCTTAACTAATTATTGTTCATTAAAAACAGCATCTGAATTATAACGATTTCAATTAAAAGTAGACATCTAGTTTAGGTACCTACACTTTGTTTGGCAACGGAACGTTTTTTGGAAATGCATTCTACCTTGGATTATACAAGATCCTAATTTATTAATATCGATCCAGTGAACACGTGATTGTTTAGATTCGAAGTACTCCAAATAACAATTTTGGTTATAAAAATTATAACTATTATATTTTGTGTTCCGTAAACAAACTAATTTTGTATTTTAAACTCAAAATAAGTGTGATCTGACACGCACTTGGATTGTATATTTTTTTTGTAACTTATACTTAAATGTTATTTTATTTAATAGTAGAAATATTAATATTCAATAACTACACAGAGTAACACAGTAATACCGATTTTATTTTAGTGGTTATTTCTAAATTTTGCAAATCATTCTTCCATCTACAAACATATTGTTACAACATACTAGGTACACCTCTGAGGGCATAATTGTATTAATTACGAGATGAGAAATCAAACTAAACATTGAATAGAATCTAGTATTTCTCAACGTCCCACCATATTTTAAAAACATCAAACAAAAACAAATGGTACCGGTGCAGTGTTGAAACAACCGACTGGCTGAATGTAAACATTCCTCAGCCACTTACCGTGAGTAGAAAAAGAAATAAACGGAAACGGCCATCTTGTTCAGATATCTGAAATGGCGCCAAAACTAATGTCTTAGGACTTCCCGCAGAGTTAATGGAGACAGGATAATTGCAGCCATTTCTGGTTTATTTTAGTGTGATAGATAAAATTAATGAATTATCACAACTGATTCAATATTGGTGGTCTAATGGAGAAACCTGTTTAATAAAGTGCAAAGCAATGCATCAATTTAACGTCATTACAGATGTGTTAAACATTTGGTAGTTTTTTCGGGTCGAGTGTAACGAACTCATACATCAATTTCGGTGCTTCTCTAGACAATTTATCGAATTGGGTACTCTATTATGAATTGTTAGTTTTATGGCGAATTTCATTGTTATATTTGCAGTGCGCAAGTTTAATATGAGTTTCCGAAAAGTAGGATTAGATATTTGACAATGCACTATTCAATAATTGAAAGTAATGCTTGAAGCAATTGAGTATGTATCCTCTCATCACATCTTAATGATTACTCCTATTAATTATAATTTGTATGTGTATTTGTTGACCACTGTCAGTGCGTCATTTGGAGGCACCACAGAAAACCAGCGTTGTAGTGAACGGCAACAACCCATGCTGAGTTGGAGACCTTTTTGACTCCACCTTGCGACACCGACAATTAGATGACAAACTATGTTTACTCTTTGTATGTGTCTCGAATGTGTAATACTTGTACCTGATTGTTTGTGTCATGAGATGGGTTTAAATATTTTTTTCTTTCGTTAAAAAATGCCAGCAAAAGAACAGAATAAGAAGGACATCTAAACAGAATTGCAATTATAATGTGGCGCACAATTTTTTAATGTCACAAAATGTGACAAATATCACCGGAAAATTAAATGTCTTTTCGTACTTTTTATAGTCATGTGAGAAAATACCAATAAATAAATATAATTTTCCATCATTCCTAAGAAATTGAATCGAGTGCTCACCTCCACTCGATTTGATATCACCGCGCGATAATTTAGACGTTTCAGAACTATTAGTTAATCTGTGGCACACAATTAATATAGTACTAACGGGCTTTTTGGCGGGAACTCGGCGAGTGAAGTAGCATTTTTCTTTATAATTCTTATAATTTGTGCATTCTGACTTTTGAAGCTTAATAATGGCAGAATATTGTGCAGCAAACGTTAGTGATGGTGTACAAGTGAAGGGAAGTGTAAATTAAAGTGCGTAACGGAGCTTTCGGGTTCCCACAAGAAGCCGCCAAAATCTTTTGTAAAGCCTTCTGCCACTTTACTGAAGAATGACTTGACCGTGACTAGACTCTGTATACGCCAAGTATACGACGAATTACTTGTTTTGACTGAGACTGACTTATAAACTGAAGAAATTAAGACATGACTGTTATGGACTAGAGCCTTTGCCTTCTCCTAGAGGAGAGAATAAAACTTCAAATTTCAGATCGATTTTCTTCAAAGTTAACTTAAGGAAATTTTTATTGTATACTTTTTTGGTGCCACAAGTATGTCGTACTAATTAGTGGACAGCCCTGTATGTATTTGTACTAGGTTTATGGCCGTCTGCGTGGTTTTCTGGTGAATCGTTCTCAACAATGAGTCACATGTTGCCGCTCGCTTGTAAATGATTGTGTGAAGGGCCATTAGCGTTGCCGTTGCAAGGGTTAAACCATTTTGCCTTTTATCTACGGCATTTACTGTTTTAAGTGCTGTGTTGCTTTTTATTTCTATTTGCTTTTTTTTACAGCGTATTTCGCTTACCTAATATTACCCAATTTTTTCCTTACGGCAAAAAAAACTCATCCGGTATAGTAAACTTAATCATAACTAAAAAGGTAAAGTATTCTTTATTGCAGCCAAATATTACGTGTAACAGACTACAATGCATGTCTGAAGGTGGACTTTTTAGAGGTCTTTAACAGATCTCTTCTTCTATTTCTCCTCTAATTTACTGAAAGAAAAGAAATCACAGAGTGCGGTAAGCAGTGACATTTAATGTGTAAACAGAAGGAGACACGGCAAAAGAATATCAAAAAATATTTAAAATATACTTCTTAATAAATGACTATTAGAAAAAGAATAAAGAAAAACGAAAATAGAAACCATGCAGGTTTAACATCTTCCGGTCAACCTGAGCATTGAAGTAGGTAACGGAGTAAATTTGGGATTCAGCAACCCTTAAACCTTTTTTTTTTATGCACATCGGGTTGGTACTTGACCTCAATCACACCTGATGTTAAGTGAAGATGAGGTCGATGGAGGAAGCGTACTGACCCGGAAACCCCAATACATTTGGGGCACTGGCTATCTTATCTCTGACAATCGGAACACGGCAATGCTATTAACATTGCTGCTTGGCGGCAGATTTAGATAAGATGGTGGTAGCTAGCCAGGCGGACATTTAAAATGCCCTACCACCAACCAAGTACTTAAACATGTACCCCACTGGGGATCGAACCCGCGACCTCCGAATCGTAAACCCAATGTTGTTTACATTAGGCCACGGAGGCGGTTAGAAACACTGGGTGGGATTAGTTTTGCCCCTACCTATTTACTAAATTAACAATACTAACCTAGGCCCTACTAAGTACAAATTGTTACTAACTCGCTAATAAATTATGGATTAAATGATCTGAAATAAAAAGTTATTCTTACGAGTATAATCATTTGAACGAGAGAGAATTATCCTATTAATACTCGTGGTAGGTAAGCTCTAAACGTGTTTGGTTTTACTTTAATAGCATCAAGGTTTTAATCGCTTAAAAAAAGCGCGTTAAAATTATAATACATGAGCAATACCAAATCTATACCACGTTTGTTAAAATAGAGTAGCGCTGTACAAAAAGATGGAAAAGTCGACAAGGTTATGTGACTGACTGTACTGGCGCGCCGACAGATTAGTAATTACGGAGCGACGGCGCTTGCGCAGGGTCGACGACCTGCGGTAATGAATTTAATTCGTACGTTGTACGAATTGCATTTACGGTGAATTTCGTTGTGTATGACATGTCTGTCTATGGAAGAATGAATATCACAGTGGCTTCATAATGAAATGAAATATATTTTTTATTTGCTCTAAATGTGGTCGACAGGTTGTTATAGGTGAATAATTTGTATCACACATAATATAGTCATTATAGTCAGGACCTTTATCCCAAATAGGGTGGACAGAGCTATCCCAAACAATAGTGTTTAAGTTTAATGATTGAAACATCCACGGTTCTCCTTATGAAATATACAGAAGTGCACCACATGACAGGGGGTGAGCCCATCGCCGTTGAAACTTGCAAATCTATTGATGTTTTTGGTGGAAAGTCCCTAAGTCGCCTTTTACGGCACCCACGGGAAGAGACGGGTTGGTTCTATTCTATTAGAGTGCCGAAACCACAGAGTACTATGAATACCTACTAAATAACGGATATACAAATGATTAGACAACCGATTGGTGTAGTGGATGTTTGTGTGATGAATATGAACATTTATTCCTGAGTCATGGATGTTTATATAAATATTTATGTATGTTTATCCGTTATCTAGTATCCATAGTACAAGCTTTGCTTAGTTTGGGACTAGATGATTGGTGTAAGTGTCCAAAATATTTATTTCTTTTCTTATTATTTCTTTATTATATCGTCCAGTTAAAATTGACCAGAGATAGTGTGTGTTTAAAGTTAAATACGAAACGGTTTAAGCGATATCCACCAAATATGTGTAATAACGTTTCCGGGTTTAATATTAAATATAAAAAATATATATAAACCTTCGAAAGGCATCATTAATATACCAGTGTTCATCAAACATGATGACGTGATAAACATGATGTCAATACAAGAAATAAAGATAAACTTGCAGGTCACATAAGCCGCCTCCGCAAAGTCAGTAATTCATTCAAAGGGTTATGTATATGCTTTTTCAATAAGGTCCCAGTTGATATACAAAATCTTCCTCTCGATAAATTTAAAGATACTATAAAACAGAAACTAATTAACAAAGCATATTATAAAATATCAGACTATTTAGATGATAATCATCCCTGGACATAATTAGATTGTTCGCATGCCAGGCTATTTCACGATTATTAATGAAATATAAAAAAAAACCTTTATGTAAAATCAAAGCCTGATTTTAAAAGAGCAACCCTTCGAGTTTCTTGCTTGTTCTTCTCAGGGGAGAATTGCATTTTGAACAAGCAGTAGCTTAAAAAATTTAAAATTGACTATTTTAAGTGTACTGTGTACCTACAAAATAAAGCATTTTTAACTTTGACTTTGAAACAAGGCCCCGTTTAGTCTTAGTTTTTATTTTATTGATAATACAGAATCAACAGCATCATTATAAAAATATTACACAAAATCTATAAGGTCAATGTTATGCCAATTACAGATTCTCATTCATATTCTGTTCTTTCATAGTCTTTCATATGACAAAACGGGTGGGTTCTTTTTCGATTCGAGTGCCGAAAATTATTATATATTATTATTGTCGAGTAAGTTGCAATTTTCTTTATATTTCTTATAATTTGTGCATTCTGATTTATGAAGCTTAATAATGGCAGGATATTGTGCAGCAAAAGTTAGTGTTGGTGTACAAGTGAAGGGAAGTGTAAATTAAAGTGCGTAACGAAGCTTTCGGGTTCGGGAAAATCTTTTGTAAAGCATTCTGCCACTTTACTGAAGAATGACTTGACCGTGACTAGACTCTGTATACGGCAAGTATACGACGAGTTACTTGTTTTGACTGAGACTGACTTATAAACTTAAGAAATAAGAAAAATAAGACATTGCTGTATGGGCTAAGATCCCTTTGCCTCCTCCGAAAGGAGTGAATAAAAAAATAAAAATAATAACGCATAACCAATCTTACCGTTGGCTTTTTGGCGGGAACTCGGCGAGTGAAGTAGCATTTTTCTTTATAGGTCTTAAAATTTGTGCATTCTAACTTTTGAAGCTTAATAATGGCAGAATATTGTGCAGCAAACGTTAGTGTTGGTGTACAGGTGAAGGGAAGTGTAAATTAAAGTGCGTAACGGAGCTTTCGGGTTCCCACAAGAAGCCGCCAAAATCTTTTGTAAAGCATTCTGCCACTTTACTGAAGAATGACTTGACCGTGACTAGACTCTGTATACGACGAATTACTTGTTTTGATTGAGACTGACCTATAAACTGAAGAAATAAGATAAATAAAAATTTTCACTCGAAACTGGCAGTAATGTTCCTCGACAATGAGGTTGACTGGTTGCCATCCTCAAAAATAAGAAGAAGAAGAATCTTACCGTTACCATAACTAAAGCTGAATGTAATACGTAAGATACTTTAGACAATACATAGGTGAATGCCCAATAAAACTGCTCAAATTACCTACTATGACACATTGTGTACCGAATTATCCAATTAGAGAACAAGTAGAGGTATACTTATACTCAATTAATTCTTGGACAATTTGTCAAAAAGATTTCAATGTCATTTCAATTTTGTACAGAGTTTTTAGGTGCGGCTTAACGGCGGGTACAGCCCCGTAGCATGATATCGTTTGTCGCGAGCGATGTAGGAGTGAGAGTGGGATAGTTGTATATTTCGTCCAAGCGAATGAGTGGGACAAGTAATATCTGGCGCGACATAAACGTTTATCGCGCCCGTCATGCTACGGTTGCAGGGTTTTTTTGTAAAGACTCAAAATGTAACACATTAATACGTAAGAGTTTTCTGGTAAGACATAGACACTTTAACATACAAGAGTTCGCAATAAAGTTATTCTATGCAGACAAAGCCACGGGCGGAAAGCAATATTACATAGAATGTCTGGATCCAAATCTAGTTCTTGTATTGTGGATGACAAGTGGTTGACGCGACTAATTCTAATAATTAATTATTAATTAATTCTAATAATTCTCGTGGCTTCAGCTAACTTTAACTTTAACGCGGATAATCCCACGGGAACTACTCACTTTATCAGGATAAGAAATCTTATTTTTAGTCCAGGGTATATACCTACCAAATTGGTGTAGTGGATAGTGACCCTATCAGCGAAACCAACGGTTACGGGTTCGAATCCCGCGAGAGGTAACTGTTTGTGTGATGAATACGAACATTTATTCCCGAGTCTTGGATGTTTATATAAATATGTACGTATGTTTATCCGTTATCTAGTATCCATAGAACAAGCTTTGCTTAGTTTGGGAAGATGATTGGTGTAAGTGTCCGAAATATTTCTTCTTTCTTTCTTAATACTGTCACCTAACCTAAAATTTCATCCAAATCCGTTCATCCGTTTCACCGTTATTGAGTAACAAACAAACATCCATACTTCGTCATTTATAATATAAGTCAGATTACATTTAAAAATTAAAACTTCCATAACTGGGGTACATCTGCCTACATTCATCATACAGATATAGCCCCTAGCGGGATTCGAATCCGCGACCTCTAGGCATATCAGTCTCTACCCACTACACCAAACCAGTCATAATTGGCATTGTACTTGTGGACGGTATTTCGTGGTAAAATTTGTAATCCGACAATTCTACAGCATTTAAAATTGTGCGTACCTGATGGGTATATAGATAGGAGAAGGATGCCTCGACTATTTAAAGTATCAAGAGGCAATACTAATCTTTTAAATAAAGGGCCAATGATACGAGCACTACAAACACACACTCAATGAGATAGCAGACAGAACTGATACTGTCATATGCAGTATGACCGAATTTCAAAAAGTCGCGTTATTTGTACTATGTTATTTAGTATAGGTAGATATAGTTGGTATACATCATTGTCATTAGTTAACTATCGCATTGGAGTAATCTGTAATGATAGTTATAAGCGACAAAAAACCCCCGTGTGATCGGGCCTACGTACTATGAGCATCTACCCGCAGATTTACGTGACGAAACAAATGACGACGCATTCATTCGCCAACTGAGAAACTTTTTGTTGGAAAATGAATTTTATTCAATTAAAGAGTACCTATATGGATATGACATTTTCATAACCTCCTGACATGTTTTCTATTTTAATATATCCATTTTAACTTGTATTCAACTATAATTTGACAAAGGTGATTATGGCATATCAATAATCTCATGACATGGTTTATATTTTATTTTGTTTTGTTTTATTTCATTTTGATTATTCTAAAATGGTATGACGTTGACGTAACAATGGTTACATACTTATACTTTCTTAATTAATTTTGACATACATATAACAATATGTTTTACTATTGTATACAGGTATTTGTTTTTTATGTTATTATTTTTTGTTTTATGTTTGACAATCACTTTTATTTTAGATTTCATAAATTTACGAAACTGTATGTATGACATGCTATTGTAAAAGTGAACTAAATAAATCTAATCTAATCTAATCTAATCTAAGCTTGGTAAATAAATAAATAATACTGCATTAAAAGGGGATGTAGTGGGTATATTTAACAGCATCTCTACTGGTTTATAGCGGAAATAAACGAGAAATAATTCTGATTTTATGCTTATTGAGAGCGCAGACGCAGACATTACTTTCACAACTGTAATAATTTTAATGGTACAATAAAATGATTTCAGTATAAAAATCTGCGATAGGTAGGTACACAATAACACTAATTGTACAGCCAACGTACCTACCACGCCAAAATTTTTGCGTTCGGTTCGAATTATCACTATCGTCTCAGCACGTAAACAGCCCACTGCAGGAATATAGGTCTTCCGTCTTATATGAGGGAATATTATCACTACATTAGGTACCTATAAAATCATAAATCAATTGCCAACTTTTTTTTTATGCACGATGGTGTCGTACTTGATGTTAAGTGAAGATGAGGTCGAAGGTGGAAGCGTACTGACCCGGAAACCCCAACACATTTGGGGGACTGACTATCTTATCTCTGACAACCGGAACACAACAATGCTATTAAAATTGCTGCTTGGCGGCAGACTTAGATAAGATGGTGGTAGCTAGCCAGGCGGACATTTAAAATGCCCTACCACCAACCAAACCGAGTACTTAAACATGTACCCCCCTGGGGATCGGACTCGCGACCTCCGAATCGTAAACCTAATGTTGTTTACATTGAGCCACGGAGGCGGTTGAACTAATGTTAAAAAGGCATATATAAATAAAAATTAAGACAAAAGTATAATTAAAAAACCTATTTATGAAAAATGTCGATCTCTTCCACACAAGCGTTCCCACAGCGAGACGTATCCTTAGCAATAGTTTCTTTTAAGCGTCTATTTTTTTTATTTTTTTATTGTAATGTTCTATTTATCTAAGTAATATACTTTATCAATATTTACATGTAAGTATGGATATCACATAATGTAAGCTACGTAGTGTATGTGTAGCGTTCGATCCTGCTGAGCGCTTTATTAGACCACTATAATATTGTTTACAAAATGTCTATATGTGACAACCTGTTATTAGCCGTCAGATATAATTTTCCATTGTTATTTGTGATTTAACACGGCTGTTGGTTTTCCTTAACATAAATAAAATTAAAAAAATTAAAAAAAAATCTTGTCAGATAATGCATTGTATGTATACGTAACAAGATAGAATTGTGAACACATTGTGAATTTACACATCCGATGGGGTTGCCGTAAGATGAAAATTTAAAAGATTTGTAATTTTTGTTATAAATATTTTTGATCAATCTACGTATACTTGAGGTCAAAGTCAAAAATGCTTTATTTTGTAATGTACATAATTTTTTAACCTACTGCTTGTTCTAAAAGCAATTTCCCTCTTTTAGAAACAGGTTTTTATATTACAAAAATTTGCAACACTTTTATTGTGCAATTTAAATGGCTGGTTAGTGACGATGACAGTCATTATTAGGTATAGGTACTATACGTCCGGTTATATACCTACTGACTCATTGACGTCCCTACGTACAATACTGTTTTTCATTGTGCAAATAATGCAAAAGTATCAATTGATATTGCATTCTATTTGATATTAGATATGATAATCATTTTTGGCAAAGTCATGTTTAAATAGAAAAAAAAATTGCTATTATTAGGGCCTTGCCTATTAAAATGGTCCATGCAAACATTTTTGAAATTTTTTTGGGAACGGCAAATCCAAATTTAGCTAAACTTTGCGTGTATTATCGGATAACATTAAGTTAAGTATAGGCAGCGTTAATTTTTAAAGTAACCGCTTTATAAAAGTTTCAGCGAGTTTAAGAAATAATATGGGAAGCTCATAAAAAGAGCTGTGTTCAAATTTTTTTTAATGAGTGATTTAGCCCAGACTTTAAAAAAATATTTCATGTGAAACTTTGAAAATATATTCGATTTTCCAAATAAAAAACTAGGAGTTGGTACATAATATGATTGAAAGACCTATTATATTACCAAAGACACTAGTTACATTAATGACAATCTTCTTTGTACAACGTAACTTATTAGTAATCTGTGGTACAACCCTGAATAAAGAAAAAAAGTGATAAATAGAATTCCAGTCATTGATTGAAGTCAATGACTTGTTCATTATTCGTTACTTGCTCTTTATTCGTCAATAAATCTCAAACTAGGGAAATCTCCGAACGATTTATTGCACAGACACATTTTCACAACGACACAGAACATAAACTATGACAGAATTTATTGAGAATATTTCTACTGGTCTCCATTACTTATACATATTTTATTACCTTTCTCTTTGTCTATGTCAATAAATAGACAAAGTATAGGTACCGATGTTTTCGATTTCCGTGATTTAAGAGGGCGTATTTCGTCCAGTGGTCAAATTAAAATTTCTTTTTAAATACAGAATTTTAAATGTCCGCCTGGCTAGCTACCACCATTTAATCTAAAGTCTGCCGCCAAACAACAATGTTAATACAAGTAGCATTGTTGTGTTCCGGTTGTCAGAGAGTATTTCTTTTAGACTTTTCAAGTGCAGGTCAGAGCAATATTTTCGATTTATGATGTAGTATAAAAAGAAATCTTAATTAAGTATATTCCGGATGACTTTTTTCCGGAAGGAAAAAAATAGGGCATATAAGGTAAGTGAAATAGAAGGTATTGGCTTAGAAGGCATATTATAAAATATCAGACTATTTAGATGATAATCATCCCTGGACATAATCAGATCGTTCGCATGCCAGGCTATTTCACAATTAATAATGAAATTTAAAAACCTGTTTGTAATATAAAAACCTTTATGTAAAATCAAAGCCTGATTTTAAAAGAGCAACCCTTCGAGTTTCTTGCTTGTTCTTCTCAGGGGAAAATTGCATTTCGAACAAGCAGTAGCTTAAAAAATTTAAAATTTACTATGTAAAATTGACTATTTTAAGTGTACTCTGTGTACCTACAAAATAAAGCATTTTTGACTTTGACTTTGTAGATTTTTTTTTTTCAAAACCATCATCGTTGTGTAATTTGGCGGTCGCGTTTGTAGCCTACTCCACATAATTACATCATTAAATTAAATAATTAAAAAATAACTTGGAGAAAATATGAGTTTCAAATTTTCGCATGCACAAAGCTACAACTAGTGCCACACCAAAAAAAAAAAAAAAAATTTCGCATGATTGGAAATATTGGAATCCTACGAATCCCGCCAGGCGCATATCAATCTCTGGCCGGACGCGTGGGTCGATGATGGTTTTGAAAAAAAAAAAAACTATCGATGCCAATAAATTGTATTTCACTTACATAAGGTATGCCCTATTTTTAAACGACTTCAAAAAAGGAGGAGGCTAGGCTAGGTAGGCACCGACTTCAAAAAGTACCTATTGTATATATTTTTAATTTCATTATTATACCTAACTATTATTGTATAGCATATAAATGTTCCTAGGCGATCCTGCATTACAAAAACACTTGCCTGTCCTAGAGCCACCACAAACTTTCTTTTTCACTCCTTTAGTGTTCAAGCAGCCATGATGTGGAATAAACTGCCAAAATTAATTCTGGACAGCCCTTCAATTGCAGTATTTAAGAAAAGGCTAAAAGACCATTACCTCTCCCATCATCTTTTCAGTTATCTTTTCTTTTTTTTATTTGTTTTATTATTCGTTATAGGATTTTTTCTTTTGCAAACAATTTACTGCTAAACCCCAAATTTACTAAGTTTCCTATTACAATGCTCAGGTTGGCTGGAAGAGATCTCTTAAAGAGATAAGTCCACCTTTGTACGTGACCTATTGTTTGTACTCTGTTATTGTAATGTTTTGGTGCAATAAAGAATAAGAATAAATTGTATTGTATTCTCATTATACAGGGTGACTGGAAATTAGTGGCGGAACCGTGACTAGACTCTGTATACGACGAATTACTTGTTTTGATTGAGACTGACCTATAAACTGAAGAAATAAGATAAATAAAAATTTTCACTCGAAACTGGCAGTAATGTCCCTCGACAATGAGGTTGACTGGTTGCCATCCTCAAAAATAAGAAGAAGAAGAAGAACAAAAAAAAAATGGGTCAGAAAGACCAATTTTTGGGATTTATAGCTATTTTAAGATTCTAAGTAGGAATTTTTGTAAAAAAAAAAAAAATTAAGTAGGAATATCTTGGAAAGGATTAACTTTAGGACAGTAAGTCTCGTAGTAATATTGACT
The DNA here is from genome assembly GCA_949316235.1 of Oegoconia quadripuncta. Classification (NCBI taxonomy): domain Eukaryota; kingdom Metazoa; phylum Arthropoda; class Insecta; order Lepidoptera; family Autostichidae; genus Oegoconia; species Oegoconia quadripuncta. The sequence goes on along the minus strand of OX438741.1, from coordinate 1,656,059 downwards.
GGAATTCCCTCATTCTATCACCCATTAACGGTTCCGCCACTAATTTCCAGTCACCCTGTATATAATAGTGTATATCTATCTATAAAGAAGATTCTGCTCTGGTTTATTATTTTATACTTTTCAGTTATTATTATTGCAGTAGTTTAATTAAATTATTTTTTCCGGGTTTTTTGAAGTCGTTTTTTTTTTAAACCTTTTTTATTTCCCTTACGGTAAAAACTCATCCGGTATAATATTGACGATTTGTATATTCAATGGTCTTGTTGTTAGCATAGCAGGAGGTCGGGGAGCAATAATCGTGTCCTCTTTTCTGTTTTTCCTTGTTTTATATTTATTATTGTTGTTGTTAGACCGTCGGTGGCTCAGCGGTGAAAACGCGGTCTCCCAATTTGGGAGGTTCCGGTTCGATGCCGAGGCAGGCCAAGTACCAATGCCTTTTTAAATTTAATTTAATTACTTATGTGCACATAACCAACTACACTTGAACGGTGAAGGAAAACATCGTGAGGAAACCTGCATGCCTGAAAAATAAAAATTCAAAGGCATGTGAAGTCCCCCAACCCACATTGGTGGACTATGGCCCATACTCCCTCATATACATAAGGCCTATATCCCTACAGTGAGATGTTTACGGGCTGATGATGATTATTGTTGTTGACAATAAAGTTCATTACATTCATAAGTTAGACAATACGAGGACAGATTGTAACGTTGTTGTTTGTCGTACTGAAAACTGATTAGTAAGCGATAGATAATATGAAAGAAATCTAACAAAAAATGTGACAAATACCTTCGTGGAAGTATTTCAACTATGACTAAGCCTCGATCTAAAAAACGCATAGCCATTACAGAGGGAAAAGTAATTTAGCTTATGATTCAGACTTCAGAGTTATGGATTAAAATCGTGACTAAATGTAGACCACTTATCTATCCACTCATTGCACTGAGAAACGGTGACTCTTGCCAGACAGATAATTCTCTTTAGACGCTTCGAATTCTTTCGATATAAGACAGACGGGCTGGCAACTCCGCATTTACGAGGGTAAAATGACAGATTACTAAACGACAGATCTTAAATTTCGTAAACAAAATATTGTTGGGAAGATTTCATCAAAATCGGTTCAGAAAAAAATTGCCTATATGTTAATCCAGGTACCAATCTGTCTGGGGTGCGATGTCAGACAACCTCCTCGTGTGCTTGATGGCTACTTGTCCCCTTGGATGCGTCTGGGGGGAACGGTAGTCGTTGGGCCGGTGCACCCTGGGCATCGGTCAACAACTTCCCTTTTAAGGGTTCTTGTTGGCCGATGGCGAATAGTCTGACACCGGGGGGCTCCTCCGCGTGTCCCTCTGGTTTAGCAGAGGGCACTGCGGATGGAGCAGGAGACGCTCCCCTCCTAGTGGGGGAGTAAGGGTGGGCTCGGTGTGCACTCGCACTGCCGCCGAGCAGGCCTGGGGAGGAGGTTAGGGGGGACCTCCTACCCCTTGCCACCGCCGGGCTCGTAATCCGGGACCGCGGCTTTCAGCTGCAGTCCGGGACCGAGGGTCTTGGCCTAACCGCCCGGACCGCGAGGAAGGAAAACCTCTATAAAAAACCAGCCCAAGTCTCGGCTCCGAGGCCCGCCTCGGCGCCGAGATGCCCTCGTCGTCCCACTCCCGAAAATTCGTTTTCGGGAGTGGAGCGACGGGGGATGGTGGAGGGCGAAGTCCACCACAGCGGGCTGCGGCGAGGAAGCGGCGCTCCCCGAGGAATGCCCATATGTCCATATGGGCAGGGGACGCCGTGGAATCGCCTGCAGCACTTGGGCGACCTCTCCTTGACGACTGCAGCTAAGGCTGCGGCCGTCGACGAGAGGTCGTGGGAAGCGGCCCTCTCCCTCTGCTCGCAGGGGGGGAGACGGCGGGCGGGCGGAGGGGCGGTGGCGTCTAACGCCGCTCCTCCGGGTCTCCCGCTGTTGTAGGCCGCTATGGTAGGGGACGACCTCTCTGTTGAGGGGCCGTCCCCTGCCACATCATACGGTGGGAAATGCGCTCCTTACCGTGTGGTGTGGTGGGGGACGGCCTCTCTGTTGTGGAGAGGTCGTAGCCGTGCGGGACGGCCACCCTTTGACGCCCGCAGCCAGGTTTGAGCTGCGGACGCCAAGGGGAGGCCGTGGAAAGCGGTCCTCTCCCTCTGCGAGGTCACTCGCAGAGGCCTCGCAGAGCGAGGGGAGATGCAGCCGCATGGGGGGCCCGGAGGAGAGCTTATCTTTAATGATAGGCGATCCTCTGCCCCCCTACCCTGCGGGGCCGTGGGTGGCGATCCGGGGGGATCACCGCCCACACATAGGCCCCGCGAGAAGGCGCGCGCGGTGTTTTCCGCGCGCCTTCTAGAGGTGGCTGGACCAGGCGATTCCTCCCTGCTCCAGCCCAGAGGTGGGCCTGCCGCCGCTTTGTCCTGGCGGCGGGCACCGCGCTGGCGTGGCTGCGGACGAATACCAGATGGTACCCGCGGCCACGCCGTCAACGGCGCGCGCGAGGGAACACCCAGGAGTTTTTAGTCGGTAGGCCGGCACCTTCTGTGCCGGAGTCCGACATAATCCGCCCCCCTCCCCCGAGGAGGGCGGATAAGCATGAGCGTTTCTCCTGGTAAAAAAAAAAAAAAAAAAAAAAAAGGTACCAATCTGTCTACCAACCAAATTACATCCAAATCCGTAAAGCCGTTTAGGCGTGAAGAGGTAACAAACATACACACAAACTTTCGCATTTTTAATATTGGTTGGGATTAGTTGGGATTGGGATTAGGAGGCTAGTATGATCTCTTATCCATTCAAATGCTGCCCAGTTTAAGTGAGATAGGAGATAATTCGGTACACAAATTTTACCCGTGTCAGTTTACTAAAATCAAAGTCAAAAGTGCTTGATTAGACTAGACTAAACTAACAGTAACCTGTGTACCTAAAAAAATCAAGCACTTTTGACTTTGACTTTAGTAAACTGCATGGAAATAAAAGGACATGGTGGCCCATCAGGTTATGTAGATACATAATATAAGCAGATACAGTCTAGTCTAGATTTTGAAATCCCCTGAGAAATCAAAAATGATTATTATAGGAGGGATCGTTCTGCCCGAGGAATAAAATATTATTTTATAGTGAAATTCAGGTTTTCGTATATTCACTTACGCAGAGTTACATACACTTACTTATTAACAGAAGATAAATCAATATGATCGCTGAGATTATCATTGATAAACACATTTATTACATTTGTATGAAATCTAGGAAGACTCATCAGAGCAGAGCGGAGAAGAGAAAATCAGTCAGGCAACATTAAAACATGAAGGGTCCGAGCGGCGCGAGCGCCCAATACCAATGTACCAATAGAAGCGCGCGAAGCGCGTTCGTTTAAAAACAAGGGCTAATGGGCTTTTTGGCGGGAACTCGGCGAGTGAAGTAGCATTTTTCTTTATAAGTCTTAAAATTTGTGCATTCTAACTTTTGAAGCTTAATAATGGCAGAATATTGTGCAGCAAACGTTAGTGTTGGTGTACAGGTGAAGGGAAGTGTAAATTAAAGTGCGTAACGGAGCTTTCGGGTTCCCACAAGAAGCCGCCAAAATCTTTTGTAAAGCATTCTGCCACTTTACTGAAGAATGACTTGACCGTGACTAGACTCTGTATACGACGAATTACTTGTTTTGATTGAGACTGACCTATAAACTGAAGAAATAAGATAAATAAAAATTTTCACTCGAAACTGGCAGTAATGTCCCTCGACAATGAGGTTGACTGGTTGCCATCCTCAAAAATAAGAAGAAGAAGAAGGGCTAATGTTTGAACATCTAGTCCCTATAGCGAGCAGGCAGATGAGTGATGCGTTTGGTTGCTACATTATATCATCTAGATAAACCAAACAAACTACATATTTATGAAGCTAAATGTCTTCGTAATAAAACAAGGCTGGGAATTATCCTTGAGTTTAATCTTTATTATAAAAAAAAAAATAGGAAACTAAATATTAATTAAGGCTAAATATTTTCGAATCGGCTTAACCGATTTTCATCAAACAAGCATGAGAACCTGTCATATAAAGAAACCGCACTCAAATTTTACTGAGATTACTGACATTACTTGTATTACCAAGAAACGCTGGAGACACACACACGGTCGAATTAGAGTAGATAAGATTGTCGAATTCTAGATTTCTAGAAATACGTGTGTAGAACTGAAAAATGGATTTCATTTAATTTGCTTAAATTAATGCACATGCAGTCTCAATTAGTGTTATGGTCTGACTAACATCTAAACCAGGCAGTGCAAATCGACTTCACATTCGCAAATGCATTTGTACGTATACAGTTCTTATTCGTTGCTGATTTTCCTTAATGAATCAGATTTTCGATCATTTTCTTTTGAAGTTGACTGTATTATTTCAAGTATCTATTTCACTTTTACATGTAATCGATGAAAGATAATGAGAAATCAATCAAACATATCAATGCTTTGAGCTGATATCAAATGCATACAATGCGTCACAACCTTAGTATAGGGTTACCAGACGATAGGAATTTTCTCTGCATGTCGGGTATTTTGACAGTCTGGCAGGGTTATCGGATAAAATTGTCAAGAATTTTTGTAAAAATGAAAAAAATAAATTTTAATGTCTAAATGAAAATAAAAAAAGTTATGTCATGTTTATTCATTTCTTGTAAAAATAAGACTAGATTTTCGCCAAAGTCTCTATCCGCGTCTGTTTGTTTGTGGCGCTTATTTTGTTCTAAACTACGCGTTGTTTTTTTTTCATAAGGTTTTCGGGTGATCACCTCTTCCGGAAGAAATTCTCTAAATGATAGGGTAAAGTAAGGTAAGTTATTACACCCGTACGATGCCGGGGTGATTCGCTAGTTCAGTATAAAATTGTACCTAGCAAAAATGTAACAGCTTGGTAACGCTTCGTAATTCAGAATAATTTGAGATACATGTAATCTTTCAAAAAACATCCAACGCAATAAATTTCGAATCGAGAATCAAAATAAGTGGTTATTAAGCAGTCCATCAAGATTCAAGACAGCCGAGATATCTGAGCATCAGGACGAGTCTTACGCTACCTCTACACGTTTGTCAAATACAAGTCGGCCTCATCTTCACTTGACATAAGATTTGATTGTTTACAGTTCAACTATATAATAGAAATACTCTCGAAAAACATTAACGATTGCTCAAGAAAACTTAATTTGTGTTACACGTGGCTGTAAAGGTTTATCTAAATTAAATTGAAATATATTGAGTAGCAGTTACTTTTTTCGGAAGATATAAGTACCTACTAACGAACTTCCGAAGTTAATGCATCACACACGTTTGCCGCCTAGCCACACCTTCGAATTTGTGAACGCTTGCCGAGGTTTGGCAAACGTGTGGAGCCACCATTAGATAAATTACATACTAAGATACTCAAGATACTAGACAGGGAAGTAACATATGTAATTATCTTTTAATTAGAAGAAATAACAAGCAGAATGTCGACGAAACCTGTTCTATTTTAGATTTCTTTTCACTGTAAACAGCAAACTGACGTATGGCGTTTGTTTTGATTAGGAATCTATTTCTGTCCGCTGACATACACTGTGCAGTGTAGTGCACGGATTTATATTAAAGTTGCTGTAACACTATGACTGGAAATATTTGGAAAAGGGGTCTCGTATTCCGCTCGAAACACAGGAAAAATTACATTATTCTGAGCATTCTACGAACATGGAGAATTAAACCGCAATCGTTTAAAACATCGATTCTAATTTTAAGCCTATTTTCCGGATTTGAATTTATACTGCATTGTTTAATAACGCATTCGAATTTTAAAGGTTTGAGAAAGTTCAACGCACTCATTCCCGTTAAATCTGTCCGAATTACCCTTGATGTAGACAGGTGCAACTTAAAGTTTGTTCAAATCTAAAATAAGTACCGACTACCTTAGCAGTTCGTTAACCATATAGGGATTACAATGCGGAGATCAAGATAGGGTATTATGTGCATTCACCATGTCATTCGTATCGAAAACAAAGCGCCATCGCCGGCGTCGCCATGTATATACAAATTTTCGAGCTTCTACCACAGAATACACACACATCGCTTATTATAGGAATCTAACTTCAGAAGTTGACGAGTTTCTTTTTTTTTGATTATTTTTTTTCTTTATTTAGTACATACGGCCGCACGAAGATCGTAGCACTTCTAGTATAAGCAGCCAGTGTTAGGCCCGTATTAATAAACGAATCTCAATACAAGCCTTGAGGCTGTATCACCCGAGATGCGTCTTAAGCAGTTGACGCTATCTCAAGCTACGTGCTAATTTATAAACCAATCTTGAGGTCTACTCAGCTTAGATCACTTCTCAAGAATTCAATTCAATTCACTGCTTGAGTATTCAGGTCTCAAGTAAGGTTTATTAATCAACACGTTTACTATTCTCAATCTTGAGAACGGTTTATTAATACGGGCCTTAGGGTCGTCATGCCGGCGACTGTACCTAAATAATCTTGTTTTTTTTTTCTGAGCTGCTACGAATGCGAACTTACTATACGCAAACATCTCAAAAAACGATCTAATTTTTGCAGAGCGTCAGTAAGAAAACTTGAAGTAAGATATTAGTAAAATTTCATCACAAAACATTTTTAGATAAATGACGTCATTGATTGATTAACATGCTCGCTATTGAAGGTACCGAGGATAGTGAACCACAAGGAAATAGAATAGATACAACGCTTATCAGCATAGTCTGAAGGTACATAATGTAATTTACCTTGCAACGGAGATCCTAAGCAGGAAACGCACGTGCAGTACAACAGCTGGCCGTGTACTAACTAAACCGGGACGTAGTTATTATGAAGCGATGGTGGATTTGTTGGTATTGTACGTGTTTTCCTTTTAGCGTCAATATGTGACGGAAATTATAGAATTCATCGAACAATTATTGCGATGCGCAGTAGATTTGTCACATTTGTTGAAAATTTCCGTTGCAAGAACCGTATTAATATAGCGATCTCAAGATTGAGCTTGAGTCTGTGAAGTGTCAACTAAAATTAATGATAATCTTCAGGTTTTTTTTATCCACAACGAGTTAGAACTTGACCTCAATCACACCTGATGTTAAGTGAAGGAAACCCCATCAATCAATCAATCAAATACTCTTTATTGCACAATTAAGAAACAGCTACATGAAGAATACAGCGTACATCATTAATCGCACAAAAAGGCGGCCTTATCACTAACAGCGATCTCTTCCACGCAAACCTTAGGGTAAAGATACAAGCTACCAGTAGGTGAGGTTTGCACTAATAGTAGCAATACGGGTGTATTTTATAGTTGGTAAAAAATCAAAAAAAAAAAAAAAAAAAGATAAAAATACATAAACTAAGCCTACACACTATAACTAGATAATAATAAACATCTAATTTGGGGGACTGGCTATCTTATCTCTGACAACCGGAACACAACAATGCTATTAACATTTTCTTTCTTAATCTTATATAAAAAATTACAAACGCTTTATAAGCCTGTTTTTAGTTAAGGTACGTTTTATCACTTTCTTTCATTACAACATTTCCTTATGAACGACAGAGACACAACATACTTTAACTAAAAGCGGTTGTAAATTTTTATGAATAAGACGGTTAATCATTATTAATTCAGGTGATTTTATTAATACAAGCCTTACATTTGTGTTTATTTTCTAGTTGCATTTTTGTAAACCCACGGAATTAAAGGAGGAGAAAAAAATTAACTTTGGACATTTTTTCTCAGATCCATGGCATTGGACCGCCAAAATGGCTGAACAGATTTGAAAATGGAATTGTTATTTTCGAAAGCTGGTATTTGCGTTCTTAGCCATGCTTAATGGAAATCGGTGAACCCGTTCCGAAGGTATTTAATCGTATCAAGTAACCTATCATCTTTCCTCATAGGTTCTCAACTGTGGCCAACAGGTATCTCTTCTCCTTTTTTAAACTACATATTTTAAATAAATAAATATCCTTAGACATACACACAGCGCCATCTAGTTCCACAGTAAGCAACTACAGGCTTGTGTTGTTGATACCAGATGGTTGATATACTACATAAATACATTTTTTTTGTAAATAAATACTTATTATAAATGTAAACATCCGTAACTCGAGTACACATGTCCGTATTCATCACACAAACATATGCCCCTAGCGGGATTCGAACCAGCAACCTTTTGGTATAGTGGTCAGAGTTGCTAACCACTACACCAAACAGGTCGTAAATAATTAAATAGTCATTAAAAATTACCTACTCTATACCAATATTATGGTCTACAGCTGGTAGACAGTTGCCTAACCGCCAAAATGTTTTTACAATCGATAAAAATTACAAGGGAACTCATTTCAAATTCAAAACTGACGTGATTCACATGTACGCATGGAGACGCGAGATGCGCGTGCGCAGAATGAAGAGTAATGGCGGCTTGGGTGCCATATAGGACCCCCTATTGTCCCATACCTACCAGCTGACGAATATCCGGCCGGTTTGTTATAACATTTTAGGTATCATACCTTAGTTGGTGCTTATTTTGACGTCTTTTAGCAACGTTTTAAGTGTATTTTTGTGTAGGAATCCATTCTTGGTTTTAACATGAGATTCCAAATACAGACAACTATTACGAGTAGCTACAGACTTACCGTCTTATTCATAAAAATTTACAAAAGCTTTATAAGCCCGTTTTAGTTTCAGTGTGTTTTGTCTCTGTCGTTCATAAGGAAATGTTGTAATGAAAGAAAGTGACAAAACATACTTTAACTAAAACAGGCTTATAAAGCGTGTGTAATTTTTTATGAATAAGAGGGTATATATTTTGCGCGGTTTATTCGGCATCTTTCCTTCAATTCTTTCCCTCAATTATGTTCTCCAAAAAAATATCGTGTCGTATCAAGTGACCTATCATCTTTCCTCTTCGGTTCTTCGGGGAAGACCTAGGCGTAATTACTTTGACCAAGTGAAAGAAAAGGTGAATGTCGTGTCGTACCAAGAGGTTAAAACGAGGGCGGAAAGTAGAGAGACATGGTCGTTACTCACCGACAAGAGCATAGCTCTTAAATTGAAGAAGAAGAATTCGGCATCTGCTGAACAGTGACGAATGTCACTGAATGGCAATGTAGCTGAACAGCTACTTTGACAATGTCAAAAACTGTGTAAAAATAGTGCTCAAAGGACAAAATCTGTGCGATTTTTGTTTAAGAGTCATTACAAAAAGTCTGTTATGCGCTGCCTCTTTTCACAAAGATATCTAAATAACTTCGTTCTTTTTGAAGCAATATTTATGGGACTTGTATATTTCGATGGCACTATTTAGAGAGTCGGTGGCTCAGCGATTAAGACGCGATCTCCCAACTTGGGAGGTCCGGGTGCGATTCGCAGGCAGGCCATGCACCAATGAGATTTGAAATTTAATTTAGATACTTATGTACATTTATCCGACTGCTCTTAAACGGTGAAGGAAAAAATCGTGAAGAAACCAAACCAACCCGAATTCGGCCAGCGTGCGCATGGCGGGGGCCATACTCTCCCTCATATACGAGGGAAGGCCATTTATCACTGCAGTGGAATGTTTACACGCTGATGATGATGAATTTATGCACAATTTTATGGGACAAAGTTATTTATAATCATAGATAAAGGAGTCTGCGTATGAGAAGGAGGATTGATAAAATAATAATAATTAGAAAGGTCCTGGCGATTGCTTCACATCGTATTTAGGGTAATTTCTCACTTTAAAAATTACAGTAGGTACATATATAATTTACTTGTATTGTTACAATAATAATCCTGAGCTTCAACTCCAGTTTGAATTGGAACGGGAGGTCTGTGAAACATATCGCCTTTTCCTGCTCCATTCACAATCGTACACAATTAAAAAAAAAATTGTGATCATATAATTTCCCTCAGCTACAGCTCATGGAAAATATTAGCTGTCATTTTATAATCTCAGGATATATAGTAATTTATTTTAAATAACTCAAAGGGGATAAGATTTTTAAACTATATTCCTGTTAGTTTAGAAATACGATACCTATTGAACACGTTTCGTTAACAAAGGCTCGACAAATGATATTTCTAGGCAATTTAGTTCTAATGTAATTACTTAAATAAGCACTATAATAATGCCTAGGCTTTCTAAAAGACTTAAAGCATTGTCATCATTTTTCTTTTACTAAGAAATTATTATACGTGATTAATGATTTGTTATGTAGGTCAGGTCATGCCATACATGCCTACAATACTTATATGTAATATTGTAAATGGGAAAGTGTGTTTGCCTGTCATCGGTTTTTAATCGCAGCTTCGGTGTTGCCACTCCTTAATTTCAGTTATGCCCTAGCTTCTAGTAAAAATCCTATTTTTTACAATTTTCAAACTATTTTTCCCTAAATAATTGATTTAAAATTAATATGCAATTTTAAAGTTGTGCTATAAAGAATAATGTAATATTTAGAAATTACGAAATAGGGTTAATTAATTATTTACTTCTTATTCTAAACTGTCTCCTGGCTCTGGACAGTAACCATACTTTGCGATTCAACAGATTTTTTTTTGTAATCCTAATTTAGTTTTAAAATATATCCCAGAAACATAAAAATTTCTAGAATCTCTATTCTAAACTTTTCCCTAAACAATACTCTGAATAATTTTATACCGTAAACAAGGAAAACATCCCTAAATTTAGTCGAAAATACCGTTTGAGGACCATGCAAATTCTAGTCTATTTAGTCTAATGAACAAGCGAGTGAAACTTTATACCTAGTATGATAAAGTACATTTTATTGATTACGATTGACAAAATAATCTAAAAGTAAAGTTATAGACCATTGAATTATTTGTCCTTCGTAATCTTTATAACATCACTGTATCACACAGCAAAGTTTTACAGACGGAGGAAGAATTATTGTCAGAGTCGAGGTCGCCATACAAAGAAAATCCTTGGCTATTGTTCTGAGAAATTCTGGCGCTTTGGGAGTGCCTGCTGTGGCTTATACCTCACAGAATTCAGTACTATGGGCTTACTTTTATTAAAAACAATATCGCTTGCTGTCAAAGGACAGTTCACACGTTGGTACGCTTTGAGCATTTCGTATTTCAGGAATACAGTTTTTTGAATATTAAAAATTGTTGTTTAATTAAATTAACCTTCCAACGGAAACAACATTAAAATAGGCTTACTTTGCAAGGTTAAACTGTTATAAGGGAGACAGTAGACGCCCTGTAATTATTAGATTATCGCAAAATGTCAAAGATTTAGTACCCATGACAAAAGGAACTTATTTCACGTGTTTTACGTTCTTAAATCGAATTTTGTAGAAGGGCTCATGTAGGTACTGTAATGGACATGTTTTATGATACAAAATATTATTAAGACTAAAGGAATTTAACAAAGCCACATGTTCTAAGTATGTTGGTTCTAAAATCGAATCTCTTAGAAGGTCGGACAGATCAACTTAACTATTTTATTAACGATTGCAATCGCGTACGAATTCCATATTCCATCTGAAACCGTTTGTTTTCTCTTAGGGCTGTCGCGCGCCAGTATAAACCGTTTTATTATTAATCATTTATGATAATTTATTTTAAAACTATATTATATTATTATTTTATATATCACTAAATATTTATTTAGTACACCTATATATTTACGTTTGTATTTTGTTGCTATTTTATAGATGTTATGTTTAAGTAGGTATATTTGTCTATTGATCTATGTATGTATGTGTTTGTAAATATTTGAAATTTATTCACGTAGTTTGTATCTGCATCCCTATTTAATACCGCACAACCTACCTATTTCAAATGTACTGTCCTCATACCCAAAGGTTGTCTAAAGAGATCGCTGTTAGTGATAAGGTCGCCAAATTGTACATTATATTCTTACCACTTTACTGAAACTGTATTTTCTTTTCTGTTGTGCAATAAAGTGTATTTGTATTGTATTGTATATTTAGGTACATGTCTAATACATTTCTGTATAAAAAACTATTATAAATTGTTGTATACTTTTCTCTGTTGCTGTCACCGATACTATGCTTACTAAAGCGAATATTTCTTGTATCATAATACAAATATTATTATGATCCCAGATACTTAAGTAGATCTACGAAGGGTACGCCTAGTCGCAGATACAAAATGCCGACGGCAAAGGTTTTCATTTAGAAATTGCATTATATTAAATGTAACCGCCTCCATGACTCAATGTAAATAACATAGGTTCGAAAGTTTCGGTTTTCGATTCCCAGCGGAGACATGTTTTGTATTCGATTTGATTGGTGGTAGGGCATTTTAAATGTCCACCTGGCTAACTATCACCGTCTTATCTAAGCAATGCTAATAACATTGTTGTGTTCCAGTTTTTAGATATAAGATAGCCAGTCCCCCAAATATGTTAAAGACGCCGGGTGAGCACGCTTCCACCTTCGACCGCATCTTTACTTAATAACAGGTGTGAATGAGGTGGAATGAGGACTTATTTAAAAAGAGGAACCCCTGAGTTTCTTGCTCGTTCTTCTCTGGGGAGACTGCCTAGTGAATAAGCGATAACTGTATGTCATGACGATTTGAAATGTTATTGTTATAACTTACGAAATAAAAACATTTTTGATTTTGATTTCGGAGTGCATAAAAAATATCTCATTATTTTTATTTCTCAATAGATTTACGCTATCATTCCCTGATAGTACTATTTTACTTAAAAACCATTTCGAAAAACTAAAAGAATACAAATTCCAAATTCGTAAATCATTGTAAATCTTTTCTTGACAGATAAAAGCCCGAAATCTAACGGCAACCCTACGATAGTGGTGAAATAACGGTCGATAACGGTCGACGAGCACTTTTCTGCTAATAATAGTGTAATAATGAATGACAATACGGATTATTATCGCTTAAGTGCCAGCCGCAATTAGATACGAAATTAGGTTTCCCCGATATTTCGGAGAGTACTTAGGTAACTGTATCTATCTAAGATTGTTATGTCATTAGTTGGGAGGGTTAATACTTGCTAGGAGAGCGGGGGACAAAGAAGGCAAGTTTATGTATTATTTTCGTTTCTTGCGGCGCCTTACATTTTTGAAAAAATAGAGATAAACATGAAGTCAAGAAATAAAAGCTAAAGAGTTTTTTCAATAGTGTTCCCGTTTTTTGGCTAAGATCAAAGTGTAGTGTTCCTGTTGATACACAAAATCTTCTTTTCAATAAATTAAAGATAGTATAAAACAGAAACAAAAAATAAAGTATAAAATGACAGTCTATTTGGATGATAAAACGTAACCAACTCCTTCGCATGCCAGGAAATAACTTGTATATTTTGTAATATAAAAACCTGTTTTAAAAAAAGCAACCCTTCGAGTTTCTTGCTTATTCTTGGCCTGGGAAAGTAGTCTTTTGAACTAGCGGTAGCCTAAAATGTGTTAAATCTGACTTTTTTTTTTAGTGTACCGGGTATCTACAAAATAAAGATATTTTTTTTGGGTGTAGTTACTCCAGGAAGCACTCGTGGCGCAATCGTGTTCGCAATGTCTGGCGCGGTCAGGCCTTGGAGGGGTGACCATTAGTGGCATTTTAATAAATTGTTTCCGCACTTCCGTGCACTAATCCATTCTGTGATAAGTTAGATTATGACCCATAAGAGGAGGCATCACCCTAACAATGGGAACGTGTAACGCTGACGATGATGATGGTCTCAAGAGTAAATAAAATATTACTTTCTCAACAAAACTCGTTCTAATTCTAAGAATGGAACGAATTAGTTATCAAATAGACAGCATAGACATAAACCAGTATCATCAAAACGATGCTCGTGTTGATTATTAAAATGTTTTTAGGGTAAATGTAATAAATGACCCAGTGGAAAGTAGATTGTCTTATCTTTGACCCAATCTTCGGTCAACCTGGTATGACAGCATGATATATTGCAACCTTCTATTCAACTTCACTTGTTTGTCAGTCGGTTTGTCCATTTTGTTTAGATTAAATCTTGCATTTGACATGCTTCGCGAATGGTTTATCATAGAAACGTCACATAGGTGACTCCTGAAAATAAGTAATGGTCACTACAATATCCCAATTATTGCGTGAAATTTCAATCCGTTTTTGATTAGTATACTAACCAAACCTTTAAGTGTAAATTAGTAAAAACAAAATGTATAGTTCAGCCGAACCAACAACTTCGCACTCTTCCGTGATTTAAAGTTGGCGAGCCTCCAAAAAAGCAAAAGGTTGTCATTCATTGATAACGTTTACTTATTTTCAATATTATTATGTTAAGAATTAACAATTTACTGATGACCACTCCAAAGTACATGATGTACTTTACAAAATACTAACGATATAAAATTAAAAACGCAGTGTTAATGAACACCATAGACTCAAAAACATTAAATCACAGATAGTTACATTACTTACAATCGATTTTACCGTTTCCTCTAAAACTCAGCTAGACAGATTCATTTATTATTTATCAATTCAATAGTTCAATAACCCCGAGTTCAAGACACGCTATCATACCTCTAGTTTTTAAAAATAGAATTTATCCGTGAAAATAAAAACTAACGAATAAACTTACTTTAACCATTTTAGTATGATTTAAATGAACCCAATTTTATAGAAAGTCAATTTTGTGATAGCTAATCTGATCATTCACAGATTTATTTGTAAAAACACTTGAACATAGGTACCTACATTGTAAATTGATAACAAAGTTCTGCCTTTTGGCGTACAAATATCATGATTGCTTCAGTTATTTGTTTGCTTGGACATCAACATTGCGAGGCGGACCAGCAAGGTTATGCGATCCAGCCGTTTCGTCAAAGGATAACATTTTTTATGAATGGGTTGTCTTCAATTTAGACATAAATGTGCTAATTGAAAATTGCTTTAGGAGAATTCTCAGTGAGTCTCACAGCACTATGGCTGGAAGCTACGTTTATACGCATTCTCCCAGAAACTTAAACTTGTTAGCAAAAAGCAAACAATTATCACTCGGATCGTTATTTAAAACAAAGCATTGTTGTTCCAAGTGCCAAGGCGCCGAGCAAAAAACTGTAAAACTCTAAAAATGTAAGTGTTTCTGAAGCCTGGCTGTTAGAAAGCATATCATTTGCCTTGCTCCAGTAAAAAAAGTTTAAAAAGCGTACGATCGGGCCCGTTACACTTAGGTATTGGACATGATAGACGCTTCGCTGATCGTGAAGTCTAAACCAAGTTCTAGGTTTTTTAATGTCGGAAGTTTTTACGATGATTGAAAATCTTTTCCTTGTACAGTGTACCTAACTGTAATGATCGGATATTATTGTGAAAAATGGTATCTTGTTAAGTTTTTTGTACATATTTCGGTTCATGCAGTCTATTTTTTTAAAATCAATAAGAATAGACCGTTCCCCTTATGAATCACAACTTGACAAGATATCATTATGTACATTCCCAAGTACTACACAATCAATAAAATAAGATTGTGTACCAAATCATAAATGCTAAATAATAATTTGGTAATAATCCGTAAGTAATAATATTAAAAAAGTTCTTCTTTAAATTCGCAAAGAAATATGTCAACGCGTTTGGTTTTGTGCTACCTGATACGAACAAATTAAAATAAACACGAAATAATATTAAATAATAATACGGAAAAAGAAAAATTATTTATCTTAGAAATTAAACTTTTGTCATTTAAGTACGTTTCTTTAGTTCGTTAATTAGATTTTGTTTTTACATAATCTTATAATATTCTGTTATGTTAATCTAACTTAATCAGAATTTATTCTTGGTGACATCCCTAATTTACAATACTGAAAACATAAATTACGAAAAATCAGCAATCAATATTTTTGATGACCATGGTATAATTGATTGGTCTATATTTCTACCTTCTAATTCGCTTATATAGACAGATATATTGTGTTAGGTTACAAATGTTCCCTATAATAATAAGTAAGTTCTTTACAACTAAATATATCAGCAATTAATTAAATTAAGAACCATAAAATGGTAGTACTTACTACTATTATTGACTATTTTTCAGCAGAATAATACCTAATAATTTTGTTACATTACATTACCGATAAAATGCTACTAAATTATATTTTAATATTACCGGCTTCTTTAATTCATCATTAAATATAAACATAAAATTACGTCCGAGTTACAAAAAATAAAAATTCATCATCTGTCAAAAGAAAACCGTTGGAGGATAAAAAAATTTAAAAATAGAACTCACTTTTGCGCCGATCTGGTTCCCGCACTGTCCGGCCTGCAGATGCACAATCTCCCTCATGTTTATTTAATTCTGATTATTATATTACAACCTAAACTAGACGGCTTGACGGTTCGTTGTGAACTGGTAGCCAGCCGGTCACGCGCCGACTGAACGAGGGATATCAAATAAAAGGAACTATGGCGGGCGAGCGGAGTCAGTCGACTCAGGGTGTGTATTGACTGGTGCGAAAATTTACCCCTACTTTGGGGAGATTTAATTAAGTTTAAGAGAGAGATACGGTGGGTAACTGCGTCGATCTAGTCATTAAATTGGTTTAATTTATAAATCTTCAGAAACGAAAATGCGACATTTTACCAACCTATCTTATTTTTTTATGCAGAATGGTTAGCGCTTGACTCCAATCACACTTGAGTGAGGAGGCGTTGAAAACGTAAAAAATAAATGGTTTGTTGACGTTTCGATTACATCATTCACAACTTTCATTCTTCGAATCATGAATGCTGTGAGCGTACCATGCCATGACATTTAATAAGATGTCACTGATGAAGTCATTTTAAAGAAAATTAGACAAGCCGTTTTGGGAAGTTGAAATTCAAATGTTTGTAGTAGCGACTGTGTCAAACCCAGTCTAACATAGTCTAACGCACATTAATACATAAAGAGTGATTAAAATTTGAAGACGTTTATCTGTTTTACTAAAAATAATTCTATGGCTCAGTGACCGTGGAAAGTTGTGGCGAACCCCACAATTGTTTTCTCGAAGTAATACTTCTTTTTCTCATTACTTATTATTGAATGCCGGTTTAAGTCAGATAATCTGGGAATAGTAACCAAAATTTCATTCCGTGTAAGTAGATACATATCTAAATGTTGTACATAGCTATCGCATGTAGAAATGCACTGTGTTAGAAAAAGCGATGATAATTTTAAATAACTATTATTATTTATAATGTATTTACGACGTTTATTTTAGCGTTGACTAGGTACTCAAATAGGTTTATAATAGTTAATATCAGGGTACCTACTTAGCGAAGTGGGTAACTTTATTTTAAAGCTGGCAACACCAGTTTGAGTCATCGTCTCTCGCTTGTCGCCGCAAATGAATTTTATTAGCGTTCATATTTTAATGGATTTAATCTTGGGCTTATAAGTGGAATTGCACTTTGATAGTTAGCCCAGTTGGAATTTAGAAACATCTATATGCAATGTATAGTCAGATTCTAAATTGCAATCATAGTCCAAATTGGGCCCTATACACTCTCTCAATTTATTCCTAAGAGACATTTAGGAATAAATTTAAGTAAATAAATATATATTTTTTTATGTTTCCAATCTTTGCACATACACACAGCGCCATCTAGTTCTACACTAAGCAACTATAGGCTTGTATTATGGATACCAGATGGTTGATAAACTACACAAATACATTTCTTTTCTAATTATTTATATCAGAGTTTATAACCACTGCACCAAACATGTCGTCAATTAAAATTGGCATCGCAATATATTCACAAAAACTCAATACCTGTAAGGATACATAAAAATAGTGACATAGGTACATAACGTAAATACGAGATATAAAAAAAAAGCTTGTTATTCCTGTTAGTCGTTTACATAAAGTCACTTCAAGCTTCAAACTTCAATTTTCAAGTGATATTTTATCCCTTGACATTTGACTTTGACATGTTCAAACGATGGATCCGTGGCTCAATGTAAATAACACTACGAAACAGGGTTACGAATCAGAGGTTGCGCGTTCGATCCTCAGCGGGGTACATATTTAATATTCGGTTTGATAGGTGGGCATGTTATCTAAGTCTGCCGCCAACCAGATAGCATTGTTGTGTTCCGGCTGTCAGATACAAGATAGCCACTTCCCCAAATAAGATGGGATTTCCAGGTCAGTACGCTTACACCTTCGGCCTCATCCTCACTTAACATCAGGCGTGATTGAGGTCAAGTGCTAAATCGTCGTTCAAAAAAAATAAACAAAAAACTTCAAAGCTCAATTACAACTTAAAACTTGTGCCGGTTATGAAAAACCGTTTCAACGTCGGGCTAGTCGTTCCTGAAATCAATGGTAACGTACACACAAACAAACAAAAACCTCATGCCCGAATAGAATATACCGTCTCCGTCCCGTCGTGATAAAAAAGAAGGTTCAATTAGTCTGTAGTACATTTAGTTCTATAATCATGACAACCATTATACAGGGTGAGTCAACATTAGAAATAAATAATAATAAATATCCTTAGACATACACACAGCGCCATCTAGTTCCACAGTAAGCAAATATATGCTTGTGTTGTGGATACTATAAGGTTGATATAGTACATAAATACATTTTTTTTGTTATTATAAATGAAAATATCCATAACTCGGGTACACATGTTCGTATTCATCACACAAACATTATGCCCCTAGCGGGATTCGAACACGCAACCTTTTTGGTATAGTGGTCATAGTTGCTAACCACTACACCAAACAGGTCGTCTCAAAATGCTTCAATTAAGAGTAGTTTAAAAAATGTAAAATCTGACTATTTTAAGTGTACCCTATGTACCTACAAAATAAAGCATTTTTTTATTTGATTTTGATTTTGACTCACAAGGAGTTTCATTTCCAATTAAATAAACTGATTCTAATGACATTTGATACTTATAAGCAGGATATATTGCATATAGGTACATAAAAATATTTTTTTTGGGCATGTCGATGTATTTGTCTGTTATAGTTCTGGTGGTGTTAAATGAAAATGTTTTCTGAAAAATTTTATCTGTGGACACTGTTTGTCAAAGAATTATTATTTTACCAATATGTTTCTTGTATTATGCTTTGACTGTTTGTGTTCTTAAAATAAATAAATAAATACATAGCCATTTTTTTAGCCGATGCTCACAATTTGTTTGGTGTGGTGGTTAGAAACTCTGACCACTATACCAAAAGGTCGCGGGTTCGAATTCCGCAAGGCGCATATGTTTGTGTGATGAATACGGACATGTGTACCCGAGTTATGGATGTTTTCATTTGTAATAAGTATTTATTTACAAAAATAAAAATGTATTTATGTAGTATATCAACCATCTGGTATCCACAACACAAGCTTATAGTTGCTTACTGTGGAAGTAGATGGCGCTGTGTATATGTCTAAGGATATTTATTTATTTATATAAATGAAAAACGTCCATAACTCGGGAACACATGTCTGTATTCATCATACAAACATATGCCCCAGCGGGACTCGAACCCGCGACCTTTTGGTATAGCAGTCAGAGTTTCTATTCACGGTCGTAAACAGGTTAAATGTGAGTACGTAGCATTATTATGTCTGATTTGTACAATTAAATTGTCTACCTGGCTAGCTACCCACAACCATTGTTGATAGCATATTGTTGTCTACGCTTTTCCCCAAATAAGTTGGAAGTTATAAACGAGTACGACATTGGAACCTTCAAGAAACGAGCCTACACCTTCTTGAGGAACTTCTTACCACGTACAACCACCCTGTGGAACGGACTTCCGGCAGCGGTATTCCCGAACGAGTACGACATTGGAACTTTCAAGAAACGAGCCTACACCTTCCTCAAAGGCCGGCAACGCATCTGTGACCCTTTTGGTGTTGCGGGTATCCATGGGCGGCGGTGATTGCTTTCCATCAAGTGACGCGCAAGCTCGTTTGCCGCCCTCTCATATAAAAAAAAATTAGTTATTTTCAAATCCACCTTCGGCCTCATCTTCACTTAACATCAGATGTAATTGAGAAGAAGCGCTAAAACTTTGTGTATAAAAAACAAGTATTTTCAATCGTTCGGTTGATACACCTTGTAATATCCAACAGACAACATCTCCGCGCAATTGTGAACGCAGTCAGTGTAATAATTACTGCAATTTGCCTATTTACATTGACAATTTAACATTATTCGAGTAATTGTTATTGTTGTTTTACCCTAAGGAATAAAATAGAGCATATTTTTATTTTATTTAGGTATTTTTTATTGTATTTTGTAAACTGCATCCCACCAAAAACATTCTGTAAAAAACTAGCCAAGTCTCGATGGAGCTGCTTGATTATCTCTAAAAAGTAATGAAATCTATACAAAGTCGTGCCAAGTGTAAGGTTCCTTACTGCGATTTCTTTATTATTATAGTTAATGTTGTGTGACTTGGCCGTTGAAGGGTACACAGGGGTACAAAACCAGGTGCTCCATGACACCATTGCACCAATCTGTCGCCAGAACCGCTATTAATGTTATTAATTATGTTATTAAGAATGTTCAACGGCAAACTATTAGCGAATAATCTGTGTGGCGTTTACATAACATTCTTTATACGTTAGTGGCTTTATCAAGCCTACAATTGACTGGTTATTGAATCAACGTTTTCCAAGTGGCAATTTTCCATCGTCAATGCGTAGCGGTTCTGGCGACAGATTGGTGCAATGGTGTCATGGAGCACCTGTGTACCCTTCAACGGCCAAGTCACACAACATTAACTATAATAATAAAGAAATCGCAGTAAGGAACCTTACACTTGGCACGACTTTGTATAGATTTCATTACTTTTTAGAGATAATCAAGCAGCTCCATCGAGACTTGGCTAGTTTTTTACAGAATGTTTTTGGTGGGATTTCACTTCTTTTTGTAGAAACGTGGCCATATTATATATATGCCCACGTTTCTACAAATATACTTGATACTGAAAGTTGAGTCAGTTCTACCATACACCAAAAAAGATATTGAATGGAAGAGACAAGACCCGTCTTTGGGCATACCAACTACTTGGTAGCCACTAAGTTCATCGTCGTCTTTTAATATTATCGACATTTTTTACGATAATTATTATCTTGCGAAATCAAACACAATTAAACTCAACGACCTTTAGTATATGGACAACAAATCAGAAATACCGATAATATTTAGACTAAAACCTACTTATATCTTTAAGACTTCTTTTGTCTTAATAAAAAAAACTTAAAGAAAATATTACTCTGCCTACTCAATCTATACAAACTATAAGCAAAACGTTAACTCTTAATTATTAGACAAGTGTCAATATAATTAATTATCAATGAACTTTCTACCAAAGGTACTACCTACCTAGTACTGAAATACAGCTAAATTAATGATATTTTTAAACGAAACGAAGTAATATCTAACTAAATAAACTAAACTAGAATACTAGAAAAGTACTTATAAACACGAACGCGATTCGAAGTACTGCCTAACTGTAAATTAAACCTAGAAAACTAAAAGTAGGTACTAAATAATTAACAATTAAATAAAGTATTCAATTGAAACTTCTTTTAATTCTGATAATTAAGTAATAATCAGTAATCCGTCACTAACCATATAATTCCTGACCTGTTTAAATCTTTGAATTAATATAATAACAACCTGCCAATTAACCTTAGCAAACCTCACGAAATAATCAGCGAAATCAACGAAATGCAAATAATCCCTCCTAATCCCTAGCAAACATTTTCAAGCGCAATAGAAGAATGTCGTAAACGACTGTAACGCGGCCGGTTGCCACTTTGCCATATAAGGTTATCGGAAAAACAAAACGTAAGCGCGTTTTAAAATACAGTCAACGCCATCTAGCGACGCGTGCGGGTATCACCGCCACTCTTAGCCAATGCATTATATTTTGACCAAATTTTCGTTTGTTTATTTAATTTGTGTAATGTTCGAGTAGAATAAAATTAATCGTTTGACTATTTCTTCTTGTAAACTTGTAATAAGTATAAGTAAGTTATAAGTAAGTATAAAAGCCAGTCTAGTCTTATCCAGAGTTTTCCTTTAATTTTATTTATATTCGTATTAAAAGCAGAAGGGGAGGCATTCGCCCAGCAGTGGGACGCTATAGGCTAGATTAAATTAGAAGATGTGTCCCACAACGCTGGACAGTCGATTTTTTTATATACCAATAGTAGAAGAGGGCATTACCATATCTCTAATACAGCTGGGACCAGCTGAGGGTTCTTCGTCAGATATAAAGTTAATCGTTCGACTATTTCTTCTTGTAAACTTGTAAGTATAAGTATAAAAGCCAGTGTAGTCTTATCCTGAGTTTTCCTTTAATTTTATTTATATGCGTATTATAAGCAGAAGGGGAAGCATGCGCCCAGCAGTGGGATGCTATAGGCTAGATTAAATTAGAAGATGTGTCCCACTACGCTGGATTTTTGCAATGACAGTCGATTTTTCTATGTACCAATAGTAGAAGGGGGCATTACCATATCTCTAATACAGCTGAGACCAGCTGAGAGTTCTTCATCAGATACTTCAGACCTTCGATTTTTGACATCAAATGAAGCGGCCCACCAAGTTGAATATTTTTTGTAAAGGCGGTATATGTCGATCTCTAATAGTTTGGTTGGGCTCTAGTGTTTCCTAATCAGGGTCACCAGGTACTCCAGATCTTCGATTATCCTAGTTTTTATAGTTTTTCCTTTATGTGGCCATTGAACCATAACTCTGTACCAAATTTCAGCTCTCTGAGTTTATGGGAAGTACTAGTTCTATTTTGATGATCATGAGTGAGTGAGTGAGTGAGTGAGTGTCATAAATGCGAAACATTGCTTTCGCTTAACTTCGGAACTAAATGACCTACAGACTTGAAATTTTGGATTTTAAGTATGTGATTATAGCTTACTGGATGACGAAAATTTCTGCGTTCTAGTCTTATCCAGAGGTTCTAAAATAGGGGCCTGAAAATGCGGCGAAATGGTTCCAGTAAAGGATGGTACGGCAGTGTTTGCTTCGCGCTCGACTTGGCGGGGGCACTACCGTGCCCCCAGATTATGAGATAGGAGTACCTATCCAATTACATGAAACTGTTTTGTGTACTACTTTTATCTCACTCGGTTCCAATTTCACTGTGTATATTTTCACATTTCGTGTAAAATGGGTCAAATAAACGATTCTTATTCTTATTTTTCATTTAATGATGTAATTATGTGGATTTATAGGTTACAAACGCGACCGTCAAACAAAGCTTTATTCGATGATGGTTTTGAAAAAAAAAAAAAAACTAACTATGCCTTCTATTTCCCTTACCTAACATGCCCTATTTTTTACTTACGGTAAAAAAACTCGTCAAGTATTATGTAAAAGTTGTAGCAAAGGTAATATTTAAGGGGCAATGTATACGCTTTTCTAATAAGGTTCACATTCAAAATTTTTAAAAGAAAGAAATAATTTTCATATTTTTTTTAATAATTATCTGACTATTTGGGAGATAAGTAAGTATGGATATATTCCGCTCGTTTATATTCATTTTAATTTCATATCTACAAATGCGATTGTTTGCTCAATCACAGCGATATGGATGAACAGATTTGGATGAAATTTGGTATATAGATAGAACACTGGATTATGACATAGGATATTTTTTATCTCGATAACGTAAGTAGTTCCCGCGGTATTAACAAATTAATCATATCCGCGCTAAAGTTATTCAACGCAGGCGAAGCCGCGGCCGGGAAGCTAGTCGGTAATATATATGTTTTCCGTCTTTTGTCGAATTACAAATTAAACCAAGAAGCTACTTGTATTGTGTTAAACCTTTTTCATATAATAATGAATAACTTGTTCGTTCTTCTTTGGGGAGTAAGCTTTCTGAATGAGCAGAATTATTAATTTTAATATTAAATTAAAAAATGTAATGTTTTCAAATGATATTTTTATCCCATGGAAGAAAATATTTTGATTTTGAACAACGGTATTTAACAAAGGTTGTATTTTTGTCAAAATTATAATGTCAAGCAGGATTAATTTATTTGAAGTTATGCTTTAAATTCCAAAAATAAAGTTAGTTCATTCAAGCGTATTGAATACCCGTGCGTTAGATAACACGAATACATTTTTATATTATACAAATATAGCCTATTATGGTTTCTACTGTTTGAAATATTTCTCAAATAACTATATTTAAGTATTTAAAAACCAAAAAACCCGACAGCATACGGACGCCATGTTGGATTTTTTACCATAAAATGTATTCTATGACACTCTGGGCAAAGTATATAGGCCGCGCGCTCTAGGTACTTTGCTCCGGGTATTAAGACGAATCTAACGATACCATGCACTTCGAAATCGGTCACGCCATTTAGGCTACAAGCTGGGCCAAAGGAATGGACATACAATACAATAGGTAGATTACGACATATTATCGATAACAAATCGAACAAGTCTCCTCCCTAATCTAGTGTCACCCCTGCCGCGCTCTTCAGCTGTCTGCCAGACGGATTTGTTCGGCTTCTTCTTCTTCTTATTTTTGAGGATGGCAACCAGTCAAACTCACTGCCAGTTTCGAGTGAAAAATTTTATTTCTCTTATTTCTTCAGTATAAAAGTCAGTCTCAGTTAAAACAAGTAATTCGTCGTATACTTGGTGTAGTCTAGTCACGATCAAGTCATTCTTCAGTAAAGTGGCAGAATGCTTTACAAAAGATTTTGGCGGCTTCTTGTGGGAACCCGAAAGCTCCGTACGCACTTTAATTTACACTTCCTTTCACCTGTACACCAACACTAACGTTTGCTGCACAATATTCTGCCATTATTAAGCTTCAAAAGTTAGAATGCACAAATTATAAGAATTATAAAGAAAAATGCAACTTCACTCGCCGAGATCCCGCCAAAAAGCCTTGTTCGGCTTTTGCCGTTGATTACATGTCTAGTGGGGTGGTTGGTCTGTGGTTTGGACTGTGATCTCTGTGTCAGTCAGTCAAAACATTGCCTTTTATTAAATATAAATTAACAGTCAACATGTTTTACCTACATTAAAGTTCTCAATTTAATGGAATCGGTCTAGTTTCTAATATTTCATTGTCTATAGACTGAATGAATAACCTAGAATGTATAGTGGGTCCGCTGAGAATTGGCGGGATCCGACACTTTCTCGCAAGCAGAATTCCCAGGGCGAGTTTCACTGTAAGTTTAAATTTTCTACTGCTAATTGTGTTGTTAAAATGTCAAGTTAGGTAGCCGCATACAGCACCTTAAAATTTTACCACTGCTTTATTGAAATCAAAATTCATAATACTACCGCTACGTAGATACATAAGAACCAATTTCCACTAGACTGGTGTGAAAATTTAATTTCTGTTCACGTTAAGCAAACTACCAGCACAGATCCCGCCTCCACACTCCTTCCAATATAATTTCTGGCATAATAGGCATCTTCTGGGAAAGCTCGTTCCATCGTAAACCTTATCTCGACATTAGTCCAGATTAAGGTCAAGAGCGATCCCATTCTAATTAAAAAAAAAAAAAAAAAAAAAAAACCGAATATAACGACGAAACGTGAACTTATGCTTGACGATCTAAGTTCGATAATCCGTCCGGTGTTATATAGCGACTTGTCCTTAGATTACGTAACTTCGTCGGTATCGTTTTCGATCACGTTGACCAATGAGAAACCGTCAAATTGCCGAGCGAGCGATGAGCCAACCAATCACATGTCAGAACGTATCCGATGGCGATAACGATGAAATTATGTAATAGAACCCTTGGTCACAACAGTCGTTACGTCAAATCTGTGAACAATAGGGGAAGTCAGGTGGCCATCCACCGCACCCCGTTGGGCCCGCGCGGTGGATCCTAACCCATACCCTTTCTCAGTGAGATGAGGCTGTGCACCACCAGTGGGGACGTGTAAGGTTGTTGATGATGAGGATTCACTCGACTTGCAATATATCTCAGTTTTTAAACCACGGTGGAAAAAGAGGGGTTTAAGTTTATATGTACGTACTGGTAGAAATATCACACCACATTCTGTGGGAGTGTATAAACTGGACGACGAAACGCGAACTCATGCTTGACGATCTAAATTCGATAATCCATCCGATGTTATATAGCGACTTGGTCACAACTTCCGAGTGTGAAGCTTAAAAAAGAGGTTTTGCTACTCTTATTACTGGCACTTTTACCCGCGGTAGCCTTCTGCTACCGCCGCCATGCTCACTGCATTTTGGCGCAGTCCGTGGTGTATACGAAATCAGGAGGCCGAGCTTTACTCGTCCTCCTTCCCATAGGGTTGGCCTCGCCGCTTAGCATTTCATTGACTACACCCCCATTTGCCGAAGGGGGAAGTGGGGAATCTTTTTCCTATTTACATACCCTATTTCTTTCTTTAATTAGTCTATGGTCCAAGGTAGTAATAGAGTCGCGTAGGGCACCGTCTACCTTCAGTAGGCGCCGTGTCGAGTACCACTGTCGATCCTAGCTTATAGGAGTTACACTTGAAAACGTCACATTTTTTATCTTATTATTAAAGTTTTTGACATTATTGCTCATTCACAAAGCTGATTCCCCAGAAAAGAACGAGCAAGAAACTCAAGGGTTGCTCTTTTAAATAAGTTTGGGTTACAATTATATTATATTGTATAATTAGACTGAATATCGCCGAGCGGTCTATATCCATGCTTGCTTATCATCCAGTAGCCTTTAAAGGTTAATTTTGAATGTCCACTGGAACCTTATTATAAAAGCGTAGGTACATTGGCCCTTAAATGACTTGGTGACTTTGTGTAAACGGCTGACATGAACAGCAAGTTTAATTTTTATATCTGGTATTAACATTATGTATATCAATTCAAAGTCGAATATACCTACAAAAGTTTTATAGCGCCAATACAGACAACCACTACTATAAGACCGTTACTCTCAGACGATGAAATTTAACCAAAAAAACTGCGTCATTGTCAACTGACGCCGACAGCGACCGCAGCGACCACAGCGACGTGGTCAAGGTCCACTATGGAACTACAATGACGAGATGAGTTTCATTCAAGATCAACAGACTTCCAGCGCCTTACGGTAAATTTGTCGTGGTACTGCGAGCGCTCAGCTGCTGTAGGTAGATGTAGGTAATGGGCGCCGTAGAGAGAGGATGAGGTTCTGGGTCGTAAGTTTCAGGCCTCTACCAGGACTGCAGCCACTGATGAACGGTGAAGAAGGTGAAGGACAGGCAGAAGGTATAGGCACTTGTAAAACTTATAAAAATGATGTAATAATTTAAAGAAATAAAAGAAAGAATTGAAAGAATAGTTTCAGTTCGCAAGTTGCGTCAAGACTCCTAGTTTTTTGAACATAATTTAGAATTCAGAATTTTGAATAATGTTCCAAAAAAGAAAACGCCAAAGAGATTACCAAAAAGAAGACAGAATTTAGAAGAGGTTGTTCACCTCGTTACAAATTGTGCCACTATAATGATTTAGCCCTACATCCCTACTGTTGGGGTACAGCCTCCTCTCACTAGGAGATATGGGCTCTAATCCACCACGCGGGCCCAGTGCTGTTTAGCCGAAGTGACTGCCTCACCGCCTCCGTGGCTCAATGTAAACAGCATTGGGTTTACGATTCGGAGGTCGCGGGTTCGATCCCCAACGGGGTACATGTTTAAGTATTCGGTTTGGTTGGTGGTAGGGCATTTTAAATGTCCGCCTGGCTAGCTACCACCATCATATCTAAATCTGCCGCCAAGCAGCAATGTTAATAGCATTGTTGTGTTCCGGTTGTCAGAGATATGATAGCCAGTCCCCCAAATGTGTTGGGGTTTCCGGGTCAGTACGCTTCCACCTTCGTCTTCACTTAACATCAGGTGTCATTGAGGTCAAGTATGAACCCGTCGTGTATAACAAAAAAGTGACTATACTATACTATTATAATTGTCACCGGCAAAGTGTGTAATTTAGTTAGTGTATAGAATACCTAGTTATTCTATACAATACCTAATTCATCTAGGACTCTAGGCGATGTATAAAATATTTTTTTTTATGCACGACGTGTTTGTTCTTGAACTCAGTCACACCTGATGTTAAGTGAAGATGAGGTCGAAGGTGGAAGCGGACTGACCCGGAAACCCCAACACATTTGGGGGACTGGCTGTCTTATCTCTGACAACCGGAACACAACAATGCTATTAACATTGCTGCTTGGCGGCAGATTTAGTAAAATGGTGGTAGCTAGCCAGGCGGACATTGTAAAATGCCCTACCACCAACCAAACCGAATACTTAAACGTTTTTTCCATACTTTGCCTAGGTAATGTATGAAATACCTAAGAATCGCATAGAATACCATTAGGAGACTAGATAAAGTATGAAACGATACAAATAAAACACTTTTCATCACTTATCTTACAAAATGTAGAACCATGTGAGATAAACTTTAAATTTACTCATGTAAATAGTAATAGTGTACTGAAAGCCTTTAAATCATTGCAAATGAAAAAGACTGCTGACGTTCACGGCCTATCAGTTAATTTTATTAATTCCATAATTGATTGTATTGCACCCCACTTGGCTACTATATTTAACAAATGTGTTGATCGTGGAGTGTTTCCTGATTTAATGAAACTAAGTAAAGTCATTCCATTATTTAAAGCAGGTAGTACATCAGATCCCACTAACTTTAGACCTATATCAGTACTACCCACATTTAGTAAAATTTTTGAGAAATTGATTTTAAACCAGTTAATGCCTCATTTTTATCAAAACAATATCATGCATCCCAAACAATTTGGATTCACACGGGGTCGCTCAACAACCGATGCAGGTGTTGAGCTAGTTCAACATATTTTTGATGCCTGGGAGAATTCGCGGGATGCAATTGGCGTCTTCTGCGATTTGTCAAAGGCTTTTGATTGTGTTCATTATGATATATTAATCAGGAAATTACACCATTACGGCATACAAGGTCAGGCTTTGAATCTTTTAAAATCATACTTGTATAATAGAATTCAGAGGGTAGATGTTAATGGCACTAAGTCCTCTGGGTCTGAGGTCCATATGGGCGTGCCACAAGGTTCAATTCTAGGACCATTTTTGTTTCTTGTGTACATTAATGACTTGCCTCATCTTGCCCGGAATAGATGTGAAATAGTATTGTTTGCAGATGACACCTCTGTGCTATTTAAAGTTAAGAGATATCAATCATCTTGTGACGATGTAAACACTGCTATTTTTGAACTTGTTAACTGGTTTACAGTAAATAATCTTCTTTTGAATGAAAAAAAAACTAAATGCTTAAAATTTACTTTACCTAATGTTAAACAAATGCCTATTGACATATTTGTACGAGGTGAAAAATTGGACCTTGTAGACACTACTGTCTTTTTAGGACTGACATTGGATGCTAAGCTTCAGTGGGGGCCTCATATTGAGAAACTAGCGAAAAAGCTTGCTTCTGCTGCGTATGCAGTCAAAAAAATCAGAAATTTAACAGACGTTCATACCGCAAGACTGGTTTACTTTAGCTATTTCCACAGTTTGATGTCATATGGCATATTGTTGTGGGGAAACGCTGCTGACATACATATGATTTTTGTTCTGCAGAAGCGTGCTATTCGTGCCATTTATAAATTAGGACCTAGAGAGTCTCTTAGAGATAAGTTTAAGGAAATTAATATCTTAACAATGGCATGTCAATACATTTATGAGAATTTGTTGTATGCAAAAAAAAATATAACCTTATTCGCTAAAAATAGTGATAGGCACAATGTTAATACAAGGAATAAGAACCAGTTATCTATTTATGTTAGCCGACTTCACAAAGTTAGTAAATCCTTCAAAGGGCAATGTATACGCTTTTATAATAAGGTTCCAGTAGACATTCAAAATATGCCTTTAAATAAATTTAAAGCAATCATAAAACAGAAATTATTAACAAAAGGCTATTATAACATCACTGACTATTTGAATGATAAGCAAGCATGGACATAGCTGTCTATTCATATAATTATCAAATCGCAACCTATAATCTGTTTAAAAGAGCAACCCTAGAGTTTCTTGCTCGTTCTTCTCTGGGGAGTCAGCTTTGTGAATGAGCAGTAAATTTAAACTATAATGTAATATTAATAATAATAGTGACGTTTTCAAGTGATAATTTTATCCTATGAAATAAAAATATTTTGATTTGATTTGATTTGATTTGACTTTTACCAGAGCTACAATCATATCGTATTCATAAGAAACGATGAAGGACACTGACATGATTCGCTTACCAGAAAAGTCAGACTCTGTTCATTAGGTTTGTCGGGATTTTTTTATACAATTGAAAACAACTTGCCGGCTGTTGATTCGGTATTCTACAGAAAGCCTAGGTAAAGTGTTGAATGTCAGACTATTTAGATGATAATTATCCCTGGACATAATCAGATCGTTCGCATGCCAGGCTATTTCACAATTAATAATTAAATATAATGTAGGAGTAAATATGCTACTCGTTGTTTTACAGCAGGTTCTAATTAAACTAGAATAAAAAATATCTTCATTCAGACATATTGTGTATTAGGTAAAATTTCATGTGACACGACGTATATAAAAAAAATAAAACTTTAAACTACGAACATACATAAATTCAAAAGAATATCAGCCAGTAAAACATTTGGTAAGATTACAAAAAGAGGTTTTACAACATATGTATAAAAACCTTTTTGTAATATAAAAACCTTTATGTAAAATCAAAGCCTGATTTTAAAAGAGCAACCCTTCGAGTTTCTTGCTTGTTTTTCTCAGGGGAAAATTGCATTTTGAAAAAGCAGTAGCTTAAAAAATGTAAAATTGACTATTTTAAGTGTACTCTGTGTACCTACAAAATAAAGCATTTTTGACTTTGACTTTGACTGACTTTGAATAAATGATGATAAAAAAAAGTTTTGCTGAAGGATAGAGTGCATCAGTAATAGAATAAAAATGTTTTGTAACCATTCTGTAGCTTGCAATATAATAATTATAGGTATTTAGTCGTGAAACCTCCGAAATCGAATTAAAGTTACCATTGTGAACTTCATTGCGTTGTAGAAGATGCTAAGATCTACTAAAAAATATTTATTATTGAAGTCTCAGCAAAAACAAATAACTCAATTCCAAATGGCCACTATCGGTTTCGCGACTTTCGCGTACGATTTTTTTTTTGTTTTTGAGAACTTGACCTAGACAATTTGCCGTGTGCTTCGATCAAGTCGTGACGTTAGGCTACAATTATATTCTACAAGGAGTTATTCTTCTTTTGAATATGGCTTTTTATAATGTTCTTCTTCTTATTTTTGAGGATGGCAACCAGTCAACCTCACTGTCGAGGGACACTACGGCCAGTTTCGAGTGAAAAATTTTATTTCTCTTATTTCTTCAGTTTATAAGTCAGTTTGCTGCACAATATTCTGCCATTATTAAGCTTCAAAAGTTAGAATGCACAAATTATAAGAATTATAAAGAAAAATGCAACTTCACTCTCCGAGATCACGCCAAAAAGCCTTTTTATAATGTTATTTTAAAGTTATTATTAGTTTTCTGAAATTCAACCTTTCATGTAGGTACCCAGGTTTCAATATGTTCCTGATATGTGACTGGTGTATGCAATACATAGACCAAAGCTGATTTTTATGATGTTCTGTGGCTAGATCCATAATGGTTTCATCGACATCGGCAATGTGAGTGTTTACATACCTATTTAAATTCAGAATATAATGGCCACTATAAAATGGCAGACGTGTCAGTAAAGCTTAAGCCTGCACCGAGGTAATTTCCGACGACGACCTGTTTGGTGTAGTGGTTAGCAACTTTGGCGACTATACCAAAAGGTTGCGGGTTCGAATCCCGCTGGGGGCATATGTTTGTGTGATGAATACGGATATGTGTACCCGAGTTATGGATTTTTTAAGTATTTATTTACAAAAAAATATATATTTATGTAGCGTATCAACCATCTAGTATCCACAACACAAGCCTATAGTTGCTTAATGTGGAACTAGATGGCGTTGTGTGTATGTCTAAGTATAAAAAAAACTGAATAATTGCGTTCTTGCGTTCGTTTGATCCCTTATTGAATCGTTATTACTATAGCTTTAATTATGCAATTTATATGTAAGATATTTAAGGATTCACTCTATAAATCATACACTTTAGAAACTTGTAGTTTTAAGTATTACTTGTAGTTTCCTCGATAGAAAAAAATCCAAAGTTATCTCTCAAAAACAAAACAAACCCTTAGTACGGCGTAAATACATCACGGAAGTTCATCGGTTTTTAAATAATAACAAAACTACATGTTTTCTATAACGTACACACTTTACTTTTTCAAAATGTGTATTCGTTTTAATAATACGACAAAAATCGCTACCTGACGCACACATACACGGAGCGCATACAATACCTAGAATCAATTAGCGCCAGAAGCCCGGCGCTACCCCATGGTCATATCCCATATTTAATTATATCTATAGCTTCTATAGCTTTGCCAATTTTATACCTATGGGTTTGACTTCCCTTCGATCTGTTTGTAAATCACCGATTTAGTGTCTTTGGGATGATATAGTTCATCATCAGTCCGTAAACATCCCACTGCAGGGATGACTTTACCTCATATTGAGTACGGGCCATAGTCTGTCACGCTCGCCCAGTGCAGATTGTGGGACTTCACGCGCAGACTTTGGATAGTCATTGTATCTAGATGGGATTATTGAAGAAGGAACCTTGTATCAGATTCATCTGCCACGAGTTGCGCCAAGTTATCATGGACAGTCTTATTATTACGTTTACTAGATCATCGGCTTTCTCTTCGGAATCGGTATCTAGTTTTGTTTACGCTAACTGGACGATCACCTCCCGCTGTTTCGGGCGTGTTCCTCCATTCGAAGATAAATAATGATCTATTCATGAACCAGTTGCTAATTCGCAATTACCTAGACATTGGTAGAAAATAATACAGAAGATAACCATAAATATATAATTTAGAAAACACCCGAGATCATTGATTAAGAATTATTCTATTCTTTATTTGCTCTTGAATAGGGTACATTACATTAGGTGTTATTACAATAAGATCCTCCTAGTTCAGTCATTATAATGACATGCAAATATTTGACAATATCCAATTTCGACATCAAGAAATCAAGAAATGCATGCAAGCATGCATTCAATTGTCCTTGTGATCCAAGAACTCTTTAATGGAATAGAACGAGTAGCAGAAGCCACATTTGTAAGTACCTGTTGAAGCTATTGAATGGTTGATCCTTGAGATGTGTGGGAATGCTATTATACACCGTGTAACGGTTAAGTGTAGTCATATTTTAAGGGCTTGTTCTACCCATCAATACGAACAACTTTTACTATGGGGGCAACTTCGAAATCGCGAAAAAAAAATCAGCTGTTCCATAGAAAATTTCAATAACCTCCCGATGCAATGTATGAAACAGCTGATTTTTTTTTTGCGATTTCGAAGTTGCCCCCATAGTAAAAGTTGTTCGTATTGATGGGTAGAACAAGCCCTTAAAATATGACTACACTTAACCGTTACACCCTGTATATTAGTTTCCCCATGAAATAGCAGTTTTTTTTAAATCAAATAACAAATAAATAAATAATAAATATCCTTAGACACAGCGCTATCTAGTTCCACAGTAAGCAACTATAGGCTTCCTCTTCGGGTACCTTGGTTTGATGAAGTTAAGCTAAGTAGGCGATTAATTAAGTTAGCTGTCAGACTACGTTCTGGGCACTATCCATCAAACAAGTTTGGATATCTGATGAACAGAACTGACACTCCTAACTGTGAAGTCTGTGGAGTTGTTGAAGATGTCCAACACATGTTGATGGAATGTGCTAGAAACCGAAATGAAAGAGATACACTGATGAGACAATTAAAGCTGAGTCAATACGCTTTAGGTTTGGCTCAATCAATTTTGGGTAAACCTGGATCAATAGCGGCCAGATTATTATTATAATATGTTTGTATCTTCTCATCAGTGAATCTTGGTCAGGGTACGATGGGACTGTCATGTCTAGCAGGACTCAAGTCCCTAAATTAAATAAAGATTAAAAAAAAAAAAAAACTATAGGCTTGTGTTGTGGATACCAGATGGTTGATATACTAAATAAATACATTTCTTTTTGTAAATAAATACTTATTATAAATGAAAACATCCATAACTCGGGTACACATGGCCGTATTCATCATACAAACATATGCCCATAGCGGGATTCGAACCCGCAACCTTTTGTTATAGTGGTTAGAGTTGCTAACCGCTACACCAAACAGGTCGTTAATTTATATGTCGGAGATAGCGATAAATTAGCGATAGAATTAATTATTCGAATGGTCAACTGACTATCATAATACGCGGTTTGCTGTGGGAACTAAACTTGGTGGCGCTCGTATCGCCGGAAACTGAGCCGTGACGACGTTAACGGTAATATAAGGTCTGCACATCGAAAAGGACGGACACTTTGCTACCAGCGGTCGAAGGAGTCGGAGCTCCACTGAACACATCACGACTGTGAGTGATTTGATTATTATCACCGACGCTTGGAAGAATCCGGTGAGTCGTTAGCTAATAAGAAGTTGATCATGGGATTTGAGCAAGGAGGAACTATAGACAAGGTACGGCTGAGTTTCACAGAGTGCACGCGGGGGCCAAGTTGTATGGCACGAGGGGCGTGCACATGTTTTCTATTGAACAGAAAGCATCTCAGGTTTCATGATCATAATCGAATGTGAATATCTTGGCGATTGCCTATAGTAGCTTGCAATAGTATCGCCTTTGCCCGAGCACCCTTTACCACGCGACTGGCACGCGTCCCGGTCGCTAGTAACGCCCACCCCCGAACCTACCATCTCTCCGACATATATATGTTTATCCGTTATCTAGTATCCATAGTACAAGTTTTTCTTAGTATGGGACTAGATGAATGGTGTGAGTGTCCGAAATATTTATTTATATTTATTGTTCGATACTAGCTTTTCGTATTTCTCCGCTCCTCAAAGTACAAGTAAGTCGAAGTTCCATCCCCAAATAGATACATTCTCAAACGAAATAAAACAAATAACTTTAACATGTGTACCAATGCAGTTGTCTCTGCACACTCTTTATTTATTTCAATTTAAAGTCCAAGCATTAAGGTTTAAAATGTAGTTAGTGTTTATTTTTAAACGGATAACTTTATTTTTGTCTGGGGAAAAGGAATTCATGTATCCGTCGACTATTTTGGACACAAAGCCAACGAATGGAATATTGAGATTTGAAATTCGAAGAAAACGGAGTATAAGAAATATAGAATATATTTCTTTATGATGGTCTAGCGCTTGACCTCAATCGCTCCATAAGAATATATTCCGTCGAGTGGCGCCCTGATAAAAAGATTTCTTTTTAAATACAGCCTAAATCAATATTATTGCTCTGATTTTTTTTTTTGAACGACGGGTTCGTACTTGATCTCAATCACACCTGATGTTAAGTGAAGATGAGGTCGAAGGTGGAAGCGTACTGACCCGGAAATCCTAACACATTGGGGACTGGCTATCTTATCTCTGACAACCGGAACACAACAATGCTATTAACAATGCTGCTTGGCGGCAGATTTAGATAAGATGGTGGTAGCTAGTGAGGCGGACATTTAAAATGCCCTACCACCAACCAAACCGAGTACTTAAACACGTACCCCGCTGGGGATCGAACCCGCGACCTCCGAATCGTAAACCCAATGTTCGAATCGTAAAGCCACGGAGGCGGTGCCTATCAAGCATCTATTATGCTCCCATCCGCTGTATTAAACTGAAATAAATATAGTATTTCTAAATGTTTGTAGGTATGTTCCAAGTTTTATTTAAAGTCAAGTCAAGTTCGGATAACAATGGAAGGTTTAGACTGGTGTTACCTAAATTTACGTGTAGGTAAATATTGATACACGATAATTCTTATTAGAGCGAATGGAAGACGCGTGCATATTGTTTCAATCTATGAACTTGTTTACAATTCTTTTATGATTCACAGTGATCCCTCATTGGGACTGATACGGACGCACATAAATAACCTTTTATTTATTTTCAATTAAGGAAAGAAACAATATAGCTATTTTGAAAAAAAAAAACGTAGGTGAACGAAGGCTTAGGAAATGTTCGAAGTTTCGAAACTGCATATTCTAATTTAATCTGTGGTGACCTTGACATTAAAAATTTTAATTCAGTAATTAATTTAGTGGAATCTTTTGATTCGTTTATATTGTGGAAAAATACTAACAATATCTTCGGGTGTCTG
The DNA here is from genome assembly GCA_949316235.1 of Oegoconia quadripuncta. Classification (NCBI taxonomy): domain Eukaryota; kingdom Metazoa; phylum Arthropoda; class Insecta; order Lepidoptera; family Autostichidae; genus Oegoconia; species Oegoconia quadripuncta. The sequence continues at coordinate 1,619,774 of OX438741.1, read as the reverse complement.
TCAATTAGTCGTGGTGAAATAGTGTGCCTTGTAAATGTCTCCGGGTTCTGCTAGCGTTTTTGATCGAGGATAATTTGCGACTTCTCTGCAAATGACAACGTAATCCTTTTTTTTTTAATATCGTGCTGTGAGCTAGCATGTGCCACAGTGTTACAGGTGCTCATAAAAATCCTTGCACGGCCATGTATACGAGTATTATTAAGTGCCTTTTTTTTAAATTAAATGTATTAAAAAAAATATGTTGTGATATTGTTATACGACGTTTCACCACGTGTGATTCCGAACTGACAAGATTTTTTTTCATGCACTAGGTACTTATTAGCACTTGTCCTCAATCACACCTGATGTTAAGTGAAGATGAGGCTGAAGGTGGAACGTACTGACCCGGAAACCCCATATTATTTAAGGCACTGGGTATCTTTATCTCTGACAACTGAAATACCACAATGCTATTAAAATTGCTGCTTGGCGGCAGATTTAGATAAGATGGTGGTAGCTAGCCAGGCGGACATTTAAAATGCCGTACCACCAACCAAAGGTATGTCCTGTACGATGATAAGCACCGAGCTTCAGCTCTTCCTTATTGTACGCGACATGTAGTGTATTATTATACGCGACATGTAGTGTATTATTATACGCGACAGATACCTAGAGCATCTTCATTTCTCGCGATAACTTTTTTGTGTCTGGTATTTCGTTGAACTCAGGGGGTCTACTCTGTAACGAAAATAGCTTCAGACGGCCGTAACTACGGACTTTTTCTTTTGCAGTTTGCTGTATCAATTATAAACCAATCGTCATTATTATACATTTGTTGTAGGTATACAGGGCGTCCCACGGCTATGCCACATGGAGGGAAAGTACCTTGAATTTTGTAGATGGAACATTTTACTGAAAGAAGACATTATTTTAATTAAAACAATTTAAACTGCATTCATAGATTTTTAAATAAGTACATGGTTGAACCGGGAATCGAACCCTTTATTTATAAAAAAAAAATTACCATGTAGCTTTATCATACCGATCGAAAGGCTTCATCATAAGGATTATTTTTTGCTAAATAACAGTGTCAGAAATAAAAGGAAGACCATGAATTTTAACATTTTTAATACAAAATTAATCAATTTATCAAATACTCAAAATGAGCCCCTTCCTGTTCAATGCAAAGTCGCACTCTTTTGATTATTTCGCTCCCTGTCGATTTTTTGATCATGTTGTGGTAGATATTTAGAATAATACGTCGAAGTTCTGTTTGTAGCTCGTGGACACTTTGATACTGGTTCTTGTAAACTAAATTTTTTACATAACCCCATAAAAAAAAATCTAATCAGCCAGCCGCATTGCGATGGAGAAAATCATTTACGCGTCTTTTGGCAGATTCAGGATACGGCATACAACCAGGTACCTACTTACTAATTACGTATCTCTTTATCATTTTATCATGAACTTAAATTATAATAGGGAAATGATGCATACTTCTCGAGTGGATAATTAGTATTAGTAATGATAATGTCAGTTGTATGTCCTTACGGCAATGTCAGCTTTTCATTTTTCTGAACACAATTGCACATCTAATGTTAAAATTCATGATCTTCCTTTTATTTCTGACACTATGTTATTTAGCAAAAAATAATCCTTATGATTAAGCCTTTCGATCGGTATGATAAAGCTACATGGTAATTTTTTTTTTATAAATAAAGGGTTCGATTCCCGGTTCAACCATGTACTTATTTAAAAATCTATGAATGCAGTTTAAATTGTTTTTTAAATTAAAATAATGTCTTCTTTCAGTAAAATGTTCCATTTACAAAATTCAAGGTACTTTCCCTCCATGTGGCATAGCCGTGGGACGCCCTGTATAGTTGGACATCATAAGTTAGTGCGGGACGTCTGAAGTTATGCGAATAAAGGATTCTTACCAAAGATAGCCAGTCCCCCAAATTGTGTTGGGGTTTCTGGGTCAGTACGCTTCCACCTTCGACCTCATCTTCACTTAACATCAGAGTGTGATTGAGGTCAAGTACGAACCCGTCGTGCATAAAAAAAAAACCTAAATCAATCCCTACAGGTTAAAGCGAGGATCCATCAAAACGCCTTCTTAAGCAGGTGAAAGACATTGTAATTGAAGAGGACTCATCATCATCATCTTGCTGTGGGGAAATGCCGCGGATATAAATACAATCTTTGTTTTACAAAAACGAGCCGTTCGCGCAATTTATCAATTTAGACTAGTGATGCAACGGAAGTGTCTTACCGGAACCAGAAACGGAAACAGATGTCAAAAGTAAATTTTAGCAGAAACGGAAACGGATGCAGAAACGGAAGTGTAAATAATATGAAAAAAAAACAAATTTACAAATATATTTCTTTATTAAATATCAAATACACCAAATCTAGATTAGAAATAGATATATTAGAAATCTACTATAGACAACAATATTGCAACTTTGCAACAACATTTTATTAATATTCAAAATTAAGTAGTGGTAAGTTATATTTTATGAAAAGTAATTTGGCCGCTTTTTGACCAGCATGCATAACTCTCAGCCGTCGTAAACGTCCGATTGTATCTCCATTATAAAAGTAGCGGAAACAGAAGCAGAAACGAATGTTGAAAAGCGCGCGGAACTTCCGCACTTGCGGAAACAGAAACAGAGATCCGTTGCATCACTAATTGAGACCTGCAGTGTCACTTAGAGATAGATTTAAAGAGTCTAATATGCTAACCTTTTCGTCACAGTACAATTTAGAAAATCTAATAATAAAAAAAATATAGCTCATTTAGGAAAAATAGTGATAAACATGTTGTCAATACAAGAAATAAAGATAAACTTGCAAGGCACATGCATGATTCGCCTCCGAAAAGTCATTAATTCATTTAAAGGGGTTATGTATACTTACGCTTTTTCAATAAGGTTCCTGTTGATATACAAAATCTTTCTTTCAATAAATTTAAAGATATTATAAACAGAAAGTTATTAAGAAAGCGTATTTTAAAATATCAGATTATTTAGATGATAAACATTGGTAACACTGATAAAGTCACTATGCACTACATCACTATGCACTACTCATCTTCATCGTTTTTAAATGATTTTAATGTTATACCACCACTTCCAGATGTCCCCAGAGCTGCAAGAACTCGCGGTACAGCTGTTCGAGGCGGGCGCTGTGAGACTTGGGGAAATCGAGGCCAAGGTCGGAAGACGGACGCCAGTCTACTTCGACCTGCGGGTCGTGGTCTCCCATCCTAAAGTCATGGTGCGTATGGTCAGGTAGACCAGGTCACCTGGAGGTGCGGTGACACGCGGGTCTGCTTCACCTTAGCGGTCGTGCTTGGCATGTCGTGATTTCCCAGTTCAGCGTAAATCCTACTGACGAAGTAACTTTATATTAAGGTCTAACAACATTAACCCGAGAAACGTTGCAGAGTATTATGTATAGGTGTACCTATTACGAAAAAATAAAACATTAAAGTTAACAGATTTTATTCCAAAAATAAAATTTACAGATGTAAATTTTGTGAGTTGGGCCTTAATGGCGGCGCGCTCTACGTACTTTGCGTCAACACACAAACACGTGCTGCGGTATCTTTGAAGACACCGAAAGGTGACCACACGACTTACTGTGATGGTTGCGCCCTGTGCCCCGCCACCCCCTTTGGCGTCTTCCATATGAACGTTGCTTTTTTTTTCTCATTGTTAAAATAAGGTACAATCGAAATGAAGTAAGTCTGTTATTTTCATTTGCACTTACATTAAATTTTTTTACTCGGAAACAAAATTTTTAAGGCTAGTTTTTTTAATGAATATATTATTTTATTGTCATGTACGTCCAAATTCCCAAAGTTTGTCGGGTTAATTTTGTTAGACATATAGCTACCCATTCAGTCGTCGTCGTTCGTCACAAGTTCTCAACACAATGTAAGTAGGTATAAAGAATGTCCTTTGATCGGATGTCCCTGAATCATCGTTATCTCTCGACTCTTGTTATTTATACCAACCTACCTACTTCGAATTTAGACAGAAAATATTTTAACCCTAACGGTCCTCATGTACCTATCAGGGGCCTATTTAATAAACGCGACAATGACAGCTGACAATTTGACAATATTTTGTTTAATACAAAATTATCACTGATAAATATGTCACGGTGGAAAATCTACAAAGATGTCGACTTGTCGTGACAATTTGACATATTTCTGTTTAGTAAATAATTCCCCTTGACAATTTTTCCGGAAAAACTTGTAAAATTTGTTTTATTAAACACTAAATTGTCTTGGCAGGTGTCACATTTGTCGATTTGTCAGAGATTTTCGACAGGATCCAATGTCAACGCTATTCGGCAGTTAAATTAGTACGATTAGTTTAAAAAAATGGTGTTAACGTCGTCGACGAAACAAAACAAGTTCAAGTCAATCACAAAAGTAAAATTGTTGCAGGTACTTTTTTGATATTAGGTACCCTCATGTTGCATGCCTCGATATTGTGTTGTGACAAATATGTCGGAATTAGTGACAAACTTGTCAACTGTCATGCATGACAAATAAGTCAGAGAATATTTTCTTAGAGACTCGACTGGTAAAACCTGACAATTGTCGCTTTTATTAAACAGTTTTATAGCCTGATAATTTTGTCAGTGGGTATTTGCCTGTCGCATTTGGACTTAATTGTCATCATTAAAATTCGATTGATACAATGGCTTCAGGCAAAGTATTTCTATGATGTTAAGGAATATTTAAGTTATCAGAAAGCTATGTATGTTATATATAACAAATCATATTTTGCACTACCTACCTATTTCATTCACGGAAACTTTAACATGAAAAATCTAACTCCCTACTATACATTAGTGTTTTTTATTTACTTATTTTAGGAAGGCAGACAGACGTAAACTGCAATAAAACTGTTATTTAGTTATTGCCTTTCTATTACAGATGACGGTAGCGAAGGAACTGCAGAAGTTGGCGTCAGAAATAAACCACGACCTACTCTGCGGCGTGCCTTACGCCGCGTTACCTTTCTCAACCATCATGTCAATTCACTCTAATGTACCTATGATAATGAAAAGAAAGGAGACAAAACTATATGCCACAAAGAAAATATTGGAAGGCGTTTTTCGACGCAACCAAAAATGCCTTGTTGTTGAAGATGTAGTGACATCTGGTGGCAGTTTGTTAGAAGCTGTTACTACTCTACGAGCCGAAGGTTTACTTGTTGATCACGCGGTTGTAGTTCTGGACAGAGGACAAGGTGGCGCTAGTGTGCTGAAACAGAATGGCGTCTTAGTGAAATCGTTGTACTCATTGACCGAATTGGTAGCTATACTCAAAGACGCCGGTAAAATTACTGAAACAACTGTAGACACTATTTTGGAGCATATTAGGGAATGCCAGTTTTGTACGAAAGATAATTTGGAGGCGACAGATTAGTATTTTCTAGAATAGCTGTCACATTTTGATGTATCTTCACATACGTAAATAGGTAGGCAGATATATTAGAGAAATGTGCGCTTCTGCTCTAGGTAAAAAATAGACTTCTGCATTACATATACAGGCACCTACTTATCTAAGCGTATCTAATAGAAAAATTCATTCATCTTGATCAAACTCGGCTCGGCCTACTAATAAACCGTTCTCAAGATTGAGATGACTTTAAGTTAATGCTTGAGAATCTGTTCCATATTAAAACAGTATCAAAAAAAATGTATTGAGACTGAGACGCGATCTCAATCTTGAGAACGGTTTATTAATAGGACCCTAAGAGTTGTATTAATAAAGTAACCTTAGTATTGAGATCTAGATTCACTCACTTTTTTGATACTGTTTAAATACGCAAGAGTATCTCAAGTATCAACTTAAGTTCGTTTTATTAATGTTCTAGGAGAAGATGACATTACATTTATTTACTATTGTTTTGCACAATATAATATTTAAACTACCTTCAAGCCGTCTTTGAGAAGTTACATATTTCAAATGTCTGATCTGAGAGTCAAAAATCGCTGTAAAAGTAGGTACCTATTTCAATTCGCAAATCGTCAAACTATGATGCCAAGGAGAGAACAGCTACATAAAACATTTCAATTATACATGGGTACCTACCTACCCCACCGTTCGAAAATGTATGACGAATCTGCAGACTGCATTGCAATACCAAAGTGTAATATCAATACCACAATGCAGGCAGGTAACGCCAGATACGTTCGTATTTTCTTGAGGGGGGTCAAAAAATATCTGAATTGTAACAAATGTAAACACTTTAGTGCAATAAGATAATTGTGTTATAGGTAGTATATATGTAAATAAAACGTATTTAAACGACAATTTATATTACAACAAATTCTCTGCCGAAGCGTGCGGGATGATGAGCCTCTTCCAATTCCAAAGTGCAATTTGCATCTCCCTAATCACCACACTGGGGTGGGAGCTAGGAAAAGGCTTCGCACACTACTCGGTCTTCTACTTGGTTCATATGAATTTCATATTTCATATGAATAGGTATTTATTTACAAGAAAAAAATGTATTTATGTATGTCAACCATCTGGTATCCACAACACAAGCCTATAGTTGCTTACTGTGGAACTAGATGGCGCTGTGTGTATGTCTAAGGATGTTTATTTTATTATATTCACCATAAATAGCTAATGGGTCTGAGCAGAATATAAGATACGGGGTTGTTATAAAACTTGCCATTAGTAGGCAGTATTAGAAGTTTAGATTCATTTTCTAGCAGCACGAAGCTAGCAGGAAGAAGTAAAGTTAGGATTAATTCCATATGTGTCACTATTACAAGCATTTATTGATATAGGTAGCTAGATTGTGTTTCAAAAGTCACTCCTGGGTCTCCGGAATAAAAGCGTTATTGCTCAACAATTTACTGTTTTCCTCGTTTCTACTGAAACACTATTATTGAATCTTTACATGTAGGGAGCACTATTTATGCACTATTCATAGATATGTACGTTTAGAAAAGAATATTTATCGTACCTACTAGATAAACAAAAACTGGGTATTCCTAAGCACTTCTCGTAGACGGAATAATACGGTTTCATTCACCTCAGCGCACCACTACATACACTACACATTGTCCTCTGCATACTTTTCTTTTCTTTTTTCATTTTTATGCTGGTTCCCGCGCGCCTCCTGGGTGATAGCTGAAAATCAGTGCTTGCTCATTTATTGAGCATTTTTAATGCGCTGAGCTATGGCCTTGTTGCATGACTGTTGCACACATACCCACATATATTCTATATAGTCTTGAAGGTATTTTTAATATTATGGTATATTTGTTTATATCTGTTTGTATTTGTTAAAAATTGTATGTCTCTTGTTTTATTATTTGTTCATGTTTCTCCTTTGTATGTGTGCCAGTTTATGCAATAAACTTTTTATCTATCTATCTATCTATCTATCTATATGTATAGATAACGATATACAACCGTTCTCGACGACCTGACTAGGCTTGCTCAGTGAAAGACCTAAATATCTCTTAAATACAATAGCACTATTATTGTGCTTTTAGCACAATTAGGCATAGTCGACTTATAGACTGTGTAGATTGTGTAGACTTGACTTGTCAAATCAAAGAATTTATTGCTTGCCACATTGTAAGTGTACATAGGAACTTATTATCGTATAGGATGTTGGATACAATGTAGCGCCCAAGTAAATAAATAAGTAAGTAAATAGCAAACCGCAAAGAAGCTATATGCATAAATCCCACTATCGACCCGTTAATATTTTAAGCTTTCAATGTAGGTACAATGGTTGCTTGGTCAACGTGTGGTGGACTGTACATAACTGCAGGCTGTGGCTGAAAATCAGTGGCCGCTGGTTCCCAGAGACCATATGCTGAGCTACAGACCTCTTTTTGTCATAATTACAAAATCATTTTATGTTTTAGTATTTACTGTTATCTTGGCAAATAAAGATTTTTATTATTATCCACGCTTATACATAAATGCGAAAGTAACACTGTCTATTACCTTTTAACGTCTGAATAAATTGAAATTTGGCAGATATACCCTGGGTTCTGTAAGCTTCTCTTTGGGGCTCGCTGAAGTCCAAGTCATTTGAAGCTTGCAGAATAACATAGAAATAAAATATTTTAAATTGAGACATAATATAATGGAGGCTATTTAATTCACATGATTGTTTAATATTAATTCATTCTACGAGTATGTTACTGCTATTGTTTAGCTGACATAATTTATTCTGCTGTTTATTAAATTTCACGACTATTTTAACATGACTACCATATTTGTATGATAATTTGGCTGATCACAGAGATTATATTTATAAGTTAATGTATCATAACAACCTGTACACCTGTGTATCACAAATAAATAAATGATTGATTGATAGCCTACCTGCTTTTCATCCTGAAAAAGTCCGCGAAACAGTCCACTTAATTATGACGAGGTGTTCAACCTCCACCTCTTTAGCTTCTAGATACTCATTGGCTTTTTACTTTTTTCGAATTCGATTCAAAATTCCGAATTCTAAATTGTTTTCTAAAACAGGGGTCGGTTGTTTTCCCGTACTGCAACGACGAGGACTTGTTTCCCAATATTTATCCTTTCTTTTCCCACAATTTATTTACTATTTATAAAACGTGTCATTGCTAACAAATAATACGCAGAATTTCCGTTATTCATTCACCGTCATCACCCTCAAACTTCAAACTTCAAAACAAACTTCAAGCATTTATTTCAACGTAAGATACATGACATCATTTGTTGAATGTCAATTTAAATCTATTGGAACCAAAAATAGGGCTAAGCATTTTTCGGTCAGTCAGTATGTCCAAGCTACCACCGCTTCGGAAAGGGAAATCATCTGTGGGAAAAGAAGCGACGCAAGAAACCCACAGGATCATTGTTGTTCTAACTAATACAATTTTATAATTTTTGGGAGCTGGGCGAGTGCAAGTGTGCTGGACCGATAGGAGCGGATTCCACGGCCCTGTCTCACCTCTCACGGCGCACAACTCACATACCTCCATCTGCAAGAGAGAGTGCAAGTTATTTGATCGTATCGGTTTTGTTTCACGTTTAAGAAAATTAGGAATCTTTGCTTAAAGTGTTACCTATTTTTTACTAAACTCCCTGTAAGTGTTATCTCATTTCGCAATAATTAGAAAAATTAGCTCTCAATAGATGCACACCTCAAACTTTAGCACGTTTCGGACCCCACCCGAATGACGATCTTAGACGCCTAAATACGGGCCTGGGAAACCAGTCCGCCTTTGGAGCAGAGCGAGGCGGTGCGTATGTGTGGGATGCAAGGTAATATGGTAATGCCTAATATGGTTATCGAGTATTCAACTAATAAAATCAATGATTACGTCATGTCATGGCCAGCTTATAATGGAAATTGTGTTATTTTTTGTCCGTATTAAATACTACGAATTGTAATAAATGAATGGTTAGCAAAAAATTTTTAATTCTATCATTCTACAAATAATCCGGAACTTTTTAAGCTTTTATAGGAAGTTACACCATTAAAATTACGCATTTTTAGTGGACTACGGTAGGTATGTATAAATATATAATAAATAAATATACTTAGACCTACATACAGCGCCATCTAGTTCCACAGTAAGCAACTATAGGCTTGTTTGTGGATAATGGTAGTTATACTACATAAATACATTTTTTTGTTGTAAATAAATAGGTAGTTACTTATTATAAATGAAAACATTAATCACTCGTTATCTGCTCTAAAGTAAAATAGGAAGGTTAGGTTACTTTATTCTATACACAATTGCTGCTAAATGATACACAATTTTTTTATTTTTTTTTTATTAAAAACTTTTCAAAATTTCAACAAAAATTTTCAATATTCAAGGTGTAGGCGGCTTTTCGTTGGCTCAGCGGTCATTTATCCTTCACCGTTTTCATGTTTGCGTATTTTCCTTCACCGTTTAAGAGCAGTCGGATAAATGCACATAAGTATTTAAATTTAAAAACTCATTGGTACATGGTCTGCCTGGGAATCGAAACCGGACCTCCTAAATTGGGAGACCGCGTCGTAACCTCTGAGCCAGATATCGAATTTAATAATGTAATGAATTTTTTCTGTTACTATGGAACACAATGGTGTCGATTCGGATGTACAACGAACTAACTAAATTTAAAGCAGATACATCCTTTTCTAACACTATTAACATGAAAGGGACGACTATAAATTAAGGCCTGTCAAATTAAGTTAAGAGCTGTCAAAACATGTCGCTCCATAGTATTTTAATCGTGACGTCGCTAGGTGTACACCTAATATTGATAAAGAAGTGCTTCTTTTGATCCTTTTACTTAATTTGACAGTGTAGCAACCAAACGCATCACTCATCTGCCTGCTCGCTATAGAGACTAGGTGTTCAAACCTTAGCCCTTGTTTTTAAACGAACGCGCTTCGCGCGCTTCTATTGGTACATTGGTATCGGGCGCTCGCGCCGCTCGGACCCTTCATGTTTTAATGTTGCCTGACTGTTTCTCTCTTCGCTCTCCGCTCTGCTCTGATGAGTCTTCCTAGATTTCATAAAAATGTAATAAATGTGTTTATCAATGATAATCTCAGCAATCCTATTGATTTATCTTCGGTTCATAAGTAAGTGTGTGTAACTCTGTGTAAGGGAATATATGAAAACCTGATTTTCACCATAAATAATATTTTATTCCTCGGGCAGAACGATCCCCTCCTATATAATGGCGCTCCAACGTGTTGTGAAAATTTGGGAATAGGACGATTATTACCTACTTTAAGAGACCAGAGTACATACCAAAACAGATTTTCAATAAACATTTATTTTGAGGTATTTGTATTGCGCAAACGATGCCGGCATCAAAAGCACCGCGTCGTCGCCGCGGCCGTGATGCCGATGAGGAAGTGGAAGAATTAGACAATTCGACCATCAACATTGGTCAGAGCCAATTGCAGACGTTACTGCACAGTCTACAGCAGTCCCAGGCTGATTTTTGCCAGAGGCTTATACGCGAAGTGCGGTCTTCGACGCCAATGGAGTCTGCGTCTAACTTAACTACCGTCACCACCAGTACGCCAGCCAATTTCTCGCAGTGTACAGCCCGTTACAGCGGAGCTCCCGGTGAACAGGTCGAAGGTTTTATTGACGCAGTCGAAGTCTATAAATCGTGCCTACAGATTTCTGACGAGAATGCCGTGAAAGGACTCTCCATGCTTCTGACGCAATCGGCTGCTCTGTGGTGGCAAGGACTTAAATCCACTACTGATACCTGGACAGATGCCATCACGAAGCTAAGAAGTGCTTTTGGTGAGCGCCGCCCTCCGTTTAGAATCTATAAGGATTTATTTACGCAAGCGCAGGGTGACGAAAGCACAGATTTGTTCGTAGCGAAGGCAAGGTCACTCCTCGCAAAATTACCGAGAGGAGATTTGTCGGAAAAAGTAGAATTAGACATGGTATTTGGATTGCTCGATCGCCGAATAAGAAAGCGCTTAGAACGTGATAGTATTAATACGTTTGATAACTTATTACAAAGAGCACGGGGTATCGAGGAATCACTAAAAGAAGCCTCAAATCCTGTTATTAAAAATGCTAAGAAGTGGCAAAATAATCGCCTTACAACAGCACAAGTACAATCGACTACACAGGTACAGGTACAGCGTGCCGACGGTACTGCGACCGTATCTCGCCAGTTAGCAACGAATGATAGTCGCGGCAGTGACAATAATCCGAACCAGCAGAAAAGATATTTCTGTTCCTATTGTAAGAAATGGGGCCATCAAAAAAATGACTGTCAAAAACTCCTAACAAAAAGTACTACTGCTAGTCCTACATTGGATGCGGTACTAACTCCCCAGATTGTTTGTTATGGATGCGGTGCTAAAGGTGTAATCAGATCAAAATGTACTGAGTGTAATAAAGCAAAAGATGCATTCTTTGCTGTGTCTACGAATCATCATCACCATGGCAATACGGCGAAGCATGACAACGTCTCACAAGTATGCCGCGACAAGCGGACTGTGCCCTCAGCGGGCTCCTTCTGCGCACTCGTGGCCAATGTGGCTGTGCAGACGCCGCGCACTCTCCTGTCTGTTGATGCCTTACCTGGCAATTCACAGGTGCCTTCCAGCGCCACGCAGGACGTTGCTCTCCCTGTGTCAGCCTCCGGGGTGAGGTATGTTAACACATCCATCGGATCTGTGGCTGGTCACAGCCCGGACCATCGAGGTGAGCCATCGGTTCAAAGGTCAGTTGATCAGTGCGTACCTATTATTTCTTTACCAAAGTGTTTGGACTCTGCTCCATTAGTGGACATTAAGTGCAGTGATAGAAATTTATTGGATGATGTAGTGGACAATAACACTGTGTTTTGTAATCAAACTATTGTACCTAAAGATAATCAGCTGTTGTCTGAATGTTTAAATTGTAAGCATTTATTATCAATAGATACCGAGCCAAATAATTTATTTTGCTCTAATAATTTAAAATTAAATTCTCCAGGTACAATGTGTTCTCAACTTAAATTATTTAATGATAAGAATTACCAGAATAATTCTGAAATTTCTGAAAGGCTTAAATGTGAATGTTGCAAACAATCGTCTGGTGGGATTCCAGCAGTGGGTAAACCAGAAACGAAGTGTGCTCCACAGGAATATATAAATAATTCCTCGGTGTGTAAGATAGTGCAGGGGCCCACTGAAAGTATTTGTAATTTTTGTAACATTAATAATGTAGTACGGGAGCATACTGAAAATTTTTGTAACAGTAATAATATAGTGCGAGAGCATACTGAAAATTTTTGTAACAGTAATAATGTAGTACGGGAGCATACTGTAAATTTTTGTAACAGTCATAATATAATGCGAGAGCATACTGAAAATTTTTGTAACAGTAATGTAGTACGGGAGCATACTGAAAATTTTTGTAACAGTCATAATATAGTGCGAGAGCATACTGAAAATTTTTGTAACAGTCATAATATAGTGCGAGAGCATACTGATAATTTTTGTAACAGTCATAATATAGTGCGAGAGCATACTGATAATTTTTGTAACAATTATAATATAGTGCAGGAGCACATTGAAAATTTTGGTAACATCGGAACAAGTCTCTATAACGACGCAACTACACAGGATACCATACAGGGGGAGAATTTTTCTCCATGTATCACTCCCTTTACAATTAATTCTCTATCGGATTGTGTTCAGGGGGAGTCTACTATGGTACCTATTGAGAATATTCCATTTCGCCGTCCTATATTAGATATTCATATTTTGGGTGCAAAAGGAACCGCGTTAGTTGATTCTGCTGCTAAGGGTTGTATTGCGGGTCAGTCGCTACATACCTTCCTTCTGAATAATGGTCATCCTCTACGACCTTCAACGAGAAACATTAAGCTCGCTGATGGTTGTTCTCGGGTAATGGATGTGTTTGAAACCGAGGTTGAGGTGAGACTGCTTCATAAAGTTTTGATTGTTGAATTTATAATTCTACCAGATGCACAGAATAATGAATCGTTACTAGGAATTGATTTTCTTACTAGAGCCGGACTTGTATTTGATTTTAGTAAATCTTTCTGGTATTTTTCGGAGGATAGTGAGCATAAATATGAACTCCTTTTTGAGCCAGTCTCGCCTCGCATCTCTTATGCTGCGATGGATCTTCTTCGTGATAATGAGGGAACTGGACTAAAGGAGCATGAACGTGATGAGCTTTCCCAACTTCTGTCAGGTTTTAACGACGTGTTCGATCTGAATGGGGAGCCTACACCTTATGCTGTGCATCACATCGATACTGGAAACCATCCACCTATCTCCATGCCTCCTTACCGGTTGACACCAGCAAAGAAAGAAGTAATGCAAAAGGAGTTAGACAAGATGCTCACTGATGACATTGTGGAAGAATGTGAATCCGCTTGGGGAGCTCCAGCCTTATTAGTGCCTAAACAAGATGGCAGTTTTCGATTTTGTGTCGATTATCGAAGGTTGAACGCGATCACGAAGACTGACGCTTATCCTATGCCTCGTATCGATGAACTGTTACAGGCTACCAAGAGAGGATGCATCATGAGTACATTAGACTTAAGATCTGGATATTGGCAAGTGTGTGTCGGGGAAGAAGACAGAGATAAAACTGCTTTCGTCACACCTTTCGGCACTTTTCGATTTAAGCGCATGCCTTTCGGCCTAAAGAACGCACCGGCCACCTTCCAGCGCTTAATTGACAAGCTGCGTTCCAGTTCTGCACTGAAAAACGCCATTGTACTGGCATATCTTGATGATTTACTGGTGATTTCCGAAGATATTCACAGTCACATTGAAGATCTTCGTGCTGTCTTCAAAATATTTCAGAAATTTCATCTTCGTGCAAACCGTGAAAAGTGCGTTTTCGCACGTGAGTCAGTAAAATACTTGGGCCATGTGATCACCCAAGAGGGAGTCCAACCTGATGAAGGGAAAGTACGCGCTATATTGGACATGAAACCTCCTACGTCTCTGAAGCATCTTAGAACATTTGTTCAGACCTGTTCCTGGTTTAGGAAATTTATTCCTAGGTTTTCGCAAGTTGCAGAACCTCTCACGAAGTTGACGAGGAAAAACCAACCATGGCTATGGGGTCCTGATCAGGTGGATGCTTTCGAGAGTCTGAAAAAGTTACTGACGTCTGCGCCGATCCTTATACAGGCTGACTATTCAAAGCCATTTATACTTAGAACAGATGCAAGCAACTATGCTCTTGGAGCAGTTCTGTTACAGGGCGAGAAAAATGAAGAGAGACCTATAGAATTCGCCAGCCGCTTGCTTAGCTCAGCGGAGCGAAACTATACAACCACCGAGCGAGAAGCTCTAGCCGTCGTTTGGGCACTTGATCGTTTTCGTGGTTACATCGATGGTCATCCCGTTACTGTTGGTAGCGACCATCAACCTTTGAAGTGGTTATTGACTTTGAAATCTCCATCAGGACGCCTAGTGCGCTGGGCTTTGAAGATACAAGCCTATAATCTTCATGTCATATATACTCCCGGTAAAGCAAACGTAGTTGCGGATGCTTTGAGTCGTCCGTTCTGTACCAATGAGACTCGTGAATCTTGTGGAGTCTGCTCAGTCATCATAGATTTACCTGCAAGAACTCCAGCTGAACTGCGTCTGAAACAAAAAAGTGATCCGGAGATCGATAAGATTATTAAGGAACTAGAAGATGGTGACGAAATCTCTGTTCATCGATGGACAGAAAGAGGTTATTTAATGGACCGCGGGGTGCTATATCGTTATAATCCAGACTCGGATAATGAAGAGCCGCAATTAATGATACCTGCAGATCTTCGGGTGGAGATTTTTCAAGAATGTCATGATGACCCTATCGCAGGCCATCCTGGTATTGAAAGGACATACCAGAAGATTGCGCATAAATATTTCTTTCCTGGAATGCGAAAGGCAATCACAGATTATGTAAAGTCTTGTACCACATGCCAACGCTATAAGGCCACCAATGAAAAACCGGCTGGTCTTATTCAGACACCGGTGCTGAGTCAAAGGAATGAGGTGTTAGCAATTGACCTTTTTGGACCGCTTCCTGAAGGTGAGAAGGGTGAAAAATGGATACTACTTATTGTAGACACTGCAACGAGGTGGGTAGAGTTGTATGCACTCAAGGAAGCGACCTCGGATGTCTGTGCACGTACTCTCATCGAAGAGTATTTTCTTCGTTTTGGTCTACCACGTCGCATCATTTCTGACAATGGTGTACAATTTGTAGCTGCAGTGATGCAACAATCTATGTTCTTACTTGGCATCAAGCAAAATTTAATCCCACTTTATCACCCAGAAGCAAATCCCGCCGAGAGGAAAAACAGAGACCTTAAGGCACAACTCTCCATCTTGGTGGAAGACAAACATAGGAATTGGCCGCTTTACCTTCCACAAATTAGATTTGCGATGAACAGTGCCACTTGCTCCTCCACTGGGTGCAGTCCTGCTTACCTTGTTTTCGCCAGAGAGATGAGGACTCCGTTTGAAGCCAACCGCGATCTGCGAGCTATCTTGTCAAAGGAGAACTTCATTCCACAGATTACTCCTTATCTGAAAAGCTTCATAGAAAGATTGGAAGAAGTAAGAGAACGCGTGGAACGGCAACAAGACCGCAAGAAATTGGATGCAGATGGAAAACGTCGTCCAGCGAATTCGTTCGAAGCTGGGGATCTTGTCCTTATAAACACCCATAATTTGAGTAACGCCGCAAAAGGCATAACTAAAAAGTTTATGCCAAAACGAGATGGACCTTATTTAATTACAGGGAAACCAAGTCCGACTACTTATCAAGTATCAACCGTCGAGAATCCTGGAGAAGTTCTGGGGAAGTTCCATGTTCGGGAGCTCAAAGGTTTTCAGAGTCGTGGGGAAGATTGTCCCAAGCCTGTTATTCCTAAGAGGAATAGAGGTCGTCCACGGCAGCCGGAAGTGCTAGCCCACACACGAGGGCGTGATCATGGTCTAGAGGGGGAGGATGTAGCAACCAAACGCATCACTCATCTGCCTGCTCGCTATAGAGACTAGGTGTTCAAACCTTAGCCCTTGTTTTTAAACGAACGCGCTTCGCGCGCTTCTATTGGTACATTGGTATCGGGCGCTCGCGCCGCTCGGACCCTTCATGTTTTAATGTTGCCTGACTGTTTCTCTCTTCGCTCTCCGCTCTGCTCTGATGAGTCTTCCTAGATTTCATAAAAATGTAATAAATGTGTTTATCAATGATAATCTCAGCAATCCTATTGATTTATCTTCGGTTCATAAGTAAGTGTGTGTAACTCTGTGTAAGGGAATATATGAAAACCTGATTTTCACCATAAATAATATTTTATTCCTCGGGCAGAACGATCCCCTCCTATAACAGGACTTAATTATATGTCGTCCTTTTCATGTATTAGTGGTTAGAAAAGGATACATATAATTTAAATTTAGTTAGTTCGTTGTACATCCGAATCGACACCATTAGCTCTAATTTAGTACTGTTCTACTCTTTTTCATAAATATTCTCTACTAACTTTTTAGATATAATAAATATCCTTCTTATGTTTCATTAGAATCGGTCCATTCATTTCAAAAAAATTGGATTTGAAAGTTTTTATGCAATACCGTATGGGATAAATATTCCTAAACTCTTAAACTTAAAGTACAAAAATGAATTAGATTTACTTTCTCAGCTAAAAATAAGAAGAGCTGTACTTTGTCTACGTGATGGGTACTACAAACCGTGCGTCATTTGGAGGCTCCACTGAAAACCAGCGTTGTATTGAACGGCTACAACCCATGCTGAGTTGGAGACCTTTTTTACTCCACCTTGCGACACCGACAATTAGATGGCAAACACAATGTTGTTTTTTGTGTGTCTCGACTGTGTAATATTAGTACCTACCTGATTGTTTGTGTCATGAGATGGGTTTAAATAAATTTTTCTTTCAAATTATCTACAAAATGTTACCATTCACGTTACCTACTCGTTTATGACCAGGGGCTCTATTACATAATTTCATCGTTATCGTCATCGATTACGTTCTGACATGTGATTGGTTGATTCATCGCTCGCTCGGCAATTTGGCGGCTTCTCATTGGTCAAAGTAATCGATAACGATACCGATGAAGTTACATAATATAAGGGCAGATTCTTCTTCTTCTTATTTTTGAGGATGGCAACCAGTCAACCTCATTGTCGAGGGACATTACTGCCAGTTTCGAGTGAAAATTTTTATTTATCTTATTCCTTCAGTTTATAGGTCAGTCTCAATCAAAACAAGTAATTCGTCGTATACAGAGTCTAGTCACGGTCAAGTCATTCTTCAGTAAAGTGGCAGAATGCTTTACAAAAGATTTTGGCGGCTTCTTGTGGGAACCCGAAAGCTCCGTTACGCACTTTAATTTACACTTCCCTTCACCTGTACATCAACACTAACGTTTGCTGCACAATATTCTGCCATTATTAAGCTTCAAAAGTTAGAATGCACAAATTTTAAGACTTATAAAGAAAAATGCTACTTCACTCGCCGAGTTCCCGCCAAAAAGCCAAGGGCAGATTCAGTAACATAACTCATATTCATTTTAACTGTAACTTTTGACTAAATAACATGTTTGAAATTTATAAATCTGTTTAAATAAATAAATATCCTTGGACATACACACAATGTCATCTAGTTCCACGTTAAGCAACTATAGGCTTGTGTTGTGGATACGAGAACATAAATACATTTTTTTTTTGTAAATACTTATTATAAATGAAAACATCCATAACTCTGGTACACATGTCCGTATTCATCATACAAATATGCCCCTAGCGGGATTCGAACCCGCGACCTTTTGGTATAGTGGTCAGTTTCTAACCACTACAACCACAGACCAACCACCTGTGTGGGGTGAGTGGTCTGTGACTACAATAAAATCCCATACATTTGAAAAGTTTCCCATTTTTAACCGACTTCAAAAAAGGAGGAGGTTCTGTATTCGGGGCGTATTTTTTTTTTAACTATTATTGTATAGCATATAAATTGTATTGTATTCTATAATAGTGTATTATCTATAAAGAACATTCTGCTCTGATTTATTATTAAATTAGTTTTTGTTTTTTTTTTTATATGAGAGGGCGGCAAACGAGCATGCGGGTCACCTGACGCCAAAAGGGTCACAGGGCTTTTTGGCGGGAACTCGGCGAGTGAAGTAGCATTTTTCTTTATAAGTCTTAAAATTTGTGCATTCTAACTTTTGAAGCTTAATAATGGCAGAATATTGTGCAGCAAACGTTAGTGTTGGTGTACAGGTGAAGGGAAGTGTAAATTAAAGTGCGTAACGGAGCTTTTGGGTTCCCACAAGAAGCCGCCAAAATCTTTTGTAAAGCATTCTGCCACTTTACTGAAGAATGACTTGACCGTGACTAGACTCTGTACACGACGAATTACTTGTTTTGATTGAGACTGACCTATAAACTGAAGAAATAAGATAAATAAAAAATTTTCACTCGAAACTGGCAGTAATGTCCCTCGACAATGAGGTTGACTGGTTGCCATCCTCAAAAATAAGAAGAAGAAGAAGAAGGGTCACAGATGCGTTGCCGGCCTTTGAGTAAGGTGTAGGCTCGTTTCTTGAAGGTTCCAATGTCGTACTCGGTTTTGCCGGGTTTTTGAAGTCGTTTTTTTTTAAATCCTTTTTTATGAAAAAATACATTCTCCAATGTGGTCCCTCGGTGGGCATGCACAATGCACATCCCCAAAATTTATAAATGGAAGGAGAATATTTCAAGTGATACGAGAACAAAAATCCCGAGCTGAACTTGTGGTTATACTTCAGTAATAAATTCTAGGAACTATCTAGAATCTATTTTAGAGCTATATGACAACATGGAAGCAACTGTTGATCCGTTTGATGAGGAAACGACCCACGAGCGTCCGGTGTGCGAGACTGCCTAGGCATTTATTTGCATTAATTATGATAGACACTACTTAGGACGGGTTTGACGCATTTGGTGCACTTCTCATTTGCGAAATGCACCATTTGAGCATGGTGTACAAGTTGAGAAGTGCACCAGTTGCTAAGTTCACCATTTGAGAACTGCACAAGTTGAGAAGTGTACCATTTGAGCATGGTGTACAAGTTGAGAAGTGCACCAAATGCGTCTAACCCCTTTGGACGAAGCGAATTACTGCTTTTGTATTTACTATGATAGCATATTATAGGGTACTTGACCATCCGTTACTTTTATAATACTACAATATCATTGCCGTTAGTGAGATATTTGATACTAAAAGGCTTTTAATCGTTCTCAAGATTGAGATGATGACCTTAAGTTGACACTTGAGAATCTATTGCAAATAAAACAGTATATAAAAATAGTATTGAGACTGAGACGCAATCTCAAGATCGATTTATTAATACGGCTATTAGTGTGTGTTTGGAAATTAATTTACTATTTTTGATTTCAATTTTAAATTTTCCAAATATAAAGTACCTATCACTTGTATTATTCTTATTATGGCAACCTTCCAGCAGACCTCTCCGAATTAGTGATGAAAAAATGTAGTACAGGGGTCGATCAACTATTCTTTGTACCTAAACATGTCCTCACGACAAAAAAATAGAAAAATCCAAAGTTTGCAACGCATTTTAATATTTGATTACTGCATGGTGAAGCTAGAATAGATATGTATATATATCCAATATATAAAAATATGACTGAAACCATAAAAAATACTTTTTTTATTGGTAACTAAGGGGACCTCATCACTCTCTTCATATAAAATCTCAGTGTCCCCGCAGCCTGTTCTGTAAATCTTTATCACTTTGTTTCAGAATTTTTGTATATAAGCATGCCATTAACGGCTAATATTAATATTCTACAATATTTTCCCGTTTAATATTTAATTAATTCTAATATAATTATACGAAATAAAATATTTTTATTGATTTTCCAAATCTTGTCCCCAACTTGATACTAAAATCAATGTCCCTTTAGTAACTGTTCTTGTATAACGTAAATCTACTCGTAGATGTCTTTAGTTGTGGTTAATCGAAGCATTAACTTTCTGATACTCGTGTCACAGGATTCCGCCATTTTGATTGTTTAGCCAATCACCGCTACTTGCCCCCGTGGTTTGTGATACGTAAGGTGTGTTTATTCAGTGTCCCCAAAGTTTCGACTTTAAAGTTGGTAAATATTCTTTAATACAGTATAATTATTGGTATGGATTACTTTAATTACGTCTGCTTTTAATTTGTGATAATCGATTCTGTATTATATTTGAGAAAAGGGGATGCTTTTGAACTTTAACCTATAAATGTCTCCTCCGTTACCGGTCCCTTGAGTGACTGTAAATGGTAACTTAGGAGACATAATGGTAACTCAGAAGACATCCTATAGTTGTATTATTCGAAACTTTCTATTTTAAAGAAAAATCTTTGTAAAATAAAAGATTTTTTAGTATCTGAGAAATACTCTTTGAATAACAAGTTATTAGTTGTTATATTTTTTCGTTTCTTATTTTATTTACACTGATATTATAATGACGTAAGTTTGTATGTTTGACTTTGGATATAGCCCTGCTATGTAAAAGTACCATCAGTCGATGAGCGTGTGATGTGCCTGTGCAAAATTCATTCAACTTATTATACAAGACAATCGCATTACATATATATCAGCCTGCTGTAATTTGGGCACACTTGCATCCTATTTTGCGAAATATCAAACTGAGGTTCCCTGAAGCAAAAACTCTTCATTTCTTTCGTGATGGTCCTTTTACACAATTTAGACAAAAACAAAACTTTTATTTAGCTTGTACAACACCCTTCGAATATGGTTTTGAAGCAGTGATCTGGTCATTTTTTGAAGCCGGACACGGGAAAGGGCCTTCTGACGGCATTGGTGGATTTCTAAAATGAATAGCAGACAATATTGCAGACAATATTGATGCCAGAGGGAAGACATTGATGACACAACCTTGAACAATACATTGATGATTTACAGGAAACGAGCCAGATTGTACTGTATCTAATAACCAAAGAAGACATCGCAAAGATTTTAAAAGAACTACCAACATTACAAGATTCCAAGGTACTTTGCACGTGCACCAAGTGTTCACTTCTAGATACGGTGAATTAATGAACCATACTTTGAGTTGTTTTTGTGGACGAGGTTTTGTACGTGCTTAGAACCTAAAATTTACCATCCTATTCCTTTGGTAACAACTGCTGACGCATCAGTCGACGATAACACTGCCATGATGATTCATTCATTGTCTCCTACGCATTCAATAGATGCTGGTGTTGCATATGCTGATAATATCGTGAACACTCGTTTTTCTTCTATGTCTTCCGATGACGATGTGCCTCTTAACAGAATCAAGTCAAGGTATTCCAGAGCCGCAGAAACTACTGTTAGCAAACCACTAGCTGAAATTAACTAAACAGACTTAGCCAAAGACAGAGGTAAACGAGGAGCTGTTTACGATATGATTTAGGTATCTGATGAAGAAAATCAGCCTACGTCTTCTGGGAATATTATAATGATACCAAGTAAAGGAAATTTCCTTTTAGTAAAAGTTCACGCTGGTAACAATAATAATTATACTTATGCAAGTCTTGCACAAAGCGATTTCGAAGATGATGGTGAGATTAAAGTGATATTTCTCCGGGCTTTCAATGGTGCGACAAGTTCAAATAAGATGAAAAAGATATAGCGTTTGTTGAATTTAATGATACTATAAAAATTCTATCTGAACCAAAACAGGTAATTAAGAATCTAAAAGTTTGATATGTATTTCTAGAACAGTCAGACATTTTTCAAATATAATTTTAATTTGTATCCTTATTTATTAATAATAATTTAAAATTACTTGTTTGAACTTATAGACTCATTAGATATTGAGACTAAATAGCAATTATTGATTAATATTATAGTGAGCTTACTTGTTATTTTGTTTTTATGAGAAAGGTTGATTGATAACCGTAATTATTTTTTATTTATCTCGTTACTGAAGTAAAGAAATGAGTGAGATGTTTAAGTAGTACAAATATAAAGTGTAAAATGTAAGTAAAAAATGACTCGGTTCTTCAATATATTACAAGATAATAGTTTTGTTTTATAATGTTTCTTCAAATTATTGTTTTTGAAGTTCATTATCGTCTTTAATAGATCTATATTAATGTTGGTGATAGATAAACTAATTTTTGAAGATATTTATGTCTCTTACGTTTCCAAAATGTCTCTCAAGTTACTGGTTTGTCCCCAAAATTATAATAGGTTCATTGCAAATGAATCATATGAAAAAGAGTTTTCTTGCATTAAAATTGTATTAATGAGTATTGTCAAAGTAATCACTTCACACATCTTGAAAAGCTAGTTTAGTATATTAGTGGTTTTAGATTTATATTAAAAATGATGACACAAAACATTCAAAAGTAACTTAAGAGACACAATAACATGTTTTAAATTTATTATTGTCTTAAATATTCTTGCGATAACTAATTTATTGAGTCTATGTTTCTTACAACTACATAATAATCTGATTTTCTAACAGAATTGAATTGGTTTAATCGAATGAAAACAATTTATCAGCAAGTAACTCAGGGGACGAAAAACGTGACTTCAACATTGCAAATTCCCAAAAAAATGGTATATTATTAAAAACTTGCACTGCTGATAGTTTGGTTTTAATTTTCAATAATCTTGCTATAGATTACTTAAGTAGAATTTTCGATTAGTTTACATTTTAATTTTGTATTTTTTTTTTAAAATTGATTGGTTTGCGTACAAAGAATAGTTGATTGACCCACAGACACACGGAGCGACTTGGTTTTATTGGTTGGTTGGTTCCAGTTGATATACAAAATCTTCCTCTCAATAAATTTGACTATACAACAGAAACTTATTAACAACGCATATTATAAAATATCTCAGACTATTTAGATGATAATCATCCCTGGACATAATCAGATCGTTCGCATGCCAGGCTATTTCACAATTATGTAAAATCAAAGCCCCATTTTAAGAGTTTCTTGCTTGTTCTATGCTATGGGATATTTTCACTGATGTCATCTTCGATTTTAAGAAAAATTACCTTGTTCAAAAATTTTTACTTTAGAGATTTTGAAAGGAGTATGGAACTCATTCACGACCTGATGAAGATCTCGGGAAGTCACTGGATGCAGGTCGCTTCCAACCGGTCGCTCTGGATATCTAAGGGGGAGGCCCATGTCAGTTGTGGACGTCCAGGGGCTGATATGATGATGGGACTCATTTTAGTATTGGATATAAAATTCAAACAACAAAAATATTAATTAAAATCATTGTATTTTATTATTCACCAGATGGAATATAATAATTAAAAACGTTTGATCGACTTCGAAAAATTGTACGACAACAGCTTTCCATTAAAAAAGCTTGAACTCATCACACTGGTTACAAAAAGTATTAAAATTAAACTTAGGTTTAAAAAAATCAAGCTCAGCCTTATCAAAAAAAGATCTTTTCCATATGTGCATCAGTGTGTCGAAGGGGTCACGTCAGGTAGGTGTCTGTTTATGCGAATAAACAACGGAGAGCGCCCTTCGCTTGTGGAAAAAACACTGGGAATGTAAACTCATCATTCTATCGAACTTCAGTCACTCCCTGGAAGGTTAAATCGCAAACGTCCAAAACTGTTCACTCGTACAAGAATAGGTACCAAAGAAAGCTAAATGCAGGCGCCCAGGAGGCGTTAGGGGAGGGGGTAAGTGTGACGTTGTAGAGGTACAATTAGATGTTTAGTTGTCCTCAATCTCCTGCTCCTGTTCCTCATCGAACTCGGCGTCCTCATCAGCGGTCGCCTCCTGGTATTGCTGGTATTCGGATACCAGGTCGTTCATGTTGCTCTCGGCCTCGGTGAATTCCATCTCATCCATACCCTCACCAGTGTACCAATGCAAGAAAGCCTTGCGCCTGAACATAGCGGTGAACTGTTCGGAGATACGCTTGAATAGCTCCTGAATTGCGGTGGAGTTGCCGATGAAGGTCGCCGCCATCTTAAGACCACGCGGAGGGATGTCGCACACGGCGGTCTTAACGTTGTTCGGGATCCATTCCACGAAGTAGGACGAGTTCTTGTTTTGGATGTTCAGCATCTGCTCGTCAACTTCCTTCATGGACATGCGGCCACGGAAGATGGCGGCGACAGTGAGATAGCGGCCGTGACGCGGGTCGCAAGCGGCCATCATATTCTTTGCGTCGAACATCTGTTGGGTCAGTTCGGGTACGGTGAGGGCGCGGTACTGCTGGCTGCCGCGAGACGTGAGAGGGGCGAAGCCGGGCATGAAGAAGTGGAGACGCGGGAAGGGGACCATGTTGACGGCCAGTTTGCGGAGATCCGCATTTAGCTGACCGGGGAACCGCAGGCAGGTGGTCACGCCGGACATGGTGAGCGACACCAGATGGTTGAGGTCGCCATACGTGGGTGTTGAGAGTTTGAGCGTGCGGAAGCAGATGTCATAGAGAGCCTCGTTGTCAATACAGTAGGTTTCGTCAGTGTTTTCGACTAGTTGGTGGACTGAGAGTGTTGCGTTATAAGGTTCGACTACTGTATCTGACACTTTGGGCGAGGGGACAACTGAGTAAGTATTCATAATTCTATCGGGGTATTCTTCTCTGATTTTGGAGATAAGGAGTGTGCCCATACCGGAACCAGTGCCGCCGCCAAGCGAGTGTGTAAGTTGGAATCCCTGGAGGCAGTCGCATGACTCTGCTTCTTTCCTAACGACGTCTAATACTGAGTCGACGAGTTCAGCCCCCTCGGTGTAGTGTCCCTTTGCCCAATTGTTGCCAGCGCCCGATTGTCCGAAGACGAAGTTGTCGGGGCGGAAAATCTGTCCAAATGGGCCGGAGCGGACAGAGTCCATGGTGCCGGGCTCCAGATCCACCAAGATTGCTCTGGGCACGTATTTGCCACCGGAGGCCTCATTGTAGTAAACGTTGATGCGCTCCAGCTGCAGGTCCGAGTCGCCATGGTAGGCGCCGGTGGGGTCGATGCCGTGCTCATCGGAGATGATCTCCCAGAACTGTAACAAGAGATAATTGTCTTTATAATAATTGAATTTTGACACAGCAGGAATTTAGGTTACAGGGCGAGTATTCTTATCTTAAGATAAGGTAGTTGGAGTGTTAATCCACAATTTCAATTAAAAGTGATGAAGTAAATTGTGTATATTTAAAAGACGTTCATAATTATGTCCTATCCTAAAGAGTAACCTACGCAATTTCCTCCTACCTATCTACCTACCTACTATTCACGATGGGAGCTGAGCGAGCTCCCACCGCGATGACTCAACGTTGCCTAGCGACGAAGTTCGCAACAAACTCCAACGACATTTCCATATTTTACGAGGTCGGAATCGGTGTTCATGTGGCATCGATCCCACGAATGCAGTTATAGCTATTAAACCATGTCTATCTGTTAATCGAAATGATTGTGTGTGATGAGTCATCGTCCAAACGGGGCTTTTCTAATCAGACCGGCATTAAATTAATGATTTGGACATTAAACATAGTCATGCAAAGCAACAAATCAGTTACATTTTAGGATACACACTTTACAGATTATATTCATAGCCAACATGTTCAGTTGACTAGTCAGAAATCATTGAGCGATATTGTCAAAGGATCGGGAAGAATGGTATGACAAGGAATATATTTTATTAGGTCCTTACCTATGAAATTGGCGTTTTGTATGAAGAATTTCATTAAGACTGTTTTCTCCATACAACCATTTTTGATTTTTTTTGGGAACGGCAAATCCAGATTTAGCTAAACTTTGTGTGTATTATCGGATAACATTAAGAGCCTTAATTTTTAAAAGTAACCGCTTTATAAAAGTTTCAGCCAATCTAAGAAATGATTATGGGAAGCACATGAAAAGAGCTGTTCAAATTTTTTTTATTATGTGATTTATACCCAGAAATTAAAAAATATTTCATATGAAACCTTGAAATAATATTCCAAATAAAAAACAAATTTGGATATAGCTTTGAAAATCGCAGGAATTGGTACATATGATTAACGAAGAAAAAAACTCCAATTTCATAGGTAAAGACCCAATATTATGATGTTTCATAAACTGAACTGACTAAAATACGAAACTCAACTAACACCAAGTCCTAACAGTATTGACGATAATCCTTGATCACGTTTTAACAGTTAACCCGACATGAATAATGCAATTTTCTTGGAAATGGTAAAGTAACTATGAAAAAGTATCCGACGACGGTCGACCACTTTCAAGTGCTGATATAACAGTACCATATAAGACTCGAATGAGACCGTTCCGATCTGACCATATCCATAAATCAAGTCTGACACGCTTTGGGACAGGCTGACGTTTTTGGGACAATAAATGCATGAGCTTACAGATAGATGGATAAATCATTTATTTACGCCACTGCGTACACACACCTACACAATTTTTAATTACAAACAAATATACATACAAATAAAAGTAAAGAATAGAAAATACAAAGAGCGAGTGTGTGTCGCAGTAGCACAAATGGATTATAACTCAGTGTGGCACATCACTCAAAGAGCGAAACACTGGTTTTCAGTTACAACCCCTACAAGTACGAGTGCATAAAAGTACCGGATAACAAGTTAAATGAATGAAAATGATGTGACAAAAGGAAAAAGAGAAGTGCATAGGAAGTTCCACTACAGGAAACGCTTTGGAATTCCAATTTTTTGTATTTCCATTAAATATGCCCCTAAGGTGTTTTTTACAGATGTGTCTTGGTTAGGTTTTTAGGTTCCAAGTTGCTCTGCTCCTTAGGGGATAGCTGAAAATCAGTGTTTTGCTCAATGAGCAATCTAATACACTGAACTATGACCCATTTGTACTGCTGCAGCACACACATGCGTTAGTGTTACAATATTATGTTGTTAATTGTTACAATATTAAGTTAAATGTATGTGTGTGCCTGTGGAAACAAATAAAGACTTCTATCTATCTTGAACGTCTTAAAACGTATTTTACATCGAACATCCGCCGTTTTAGGTTGGTAAAACAAACGCGATGCCTTTATATTTTGAACCTGTGGACGGATAATTAAGCACATTGGCTTTAACAAGACTTCTTTGTACAAAGCCATCCATAACTGCTAAAGCCGATTACATGGCCAGAGTGGGTATCAGATAATTGAACGGCACACGATAAGATCAATGAAACTCTCTGGCACGAAGGCGATGAAGATTAGAAACCGATGCGTCAAAGCAAATTGAAAAGTTGACTGTTTAATCAAATATGGAGACTAGCTCGAGTGAAAGCATGGACAAAGTAATTGTAAATCTAGGTAGTAGGAATATTTAGTATTCATGTACATAGTCAATTTTTTTTGTTTTTGTTAGTAAACGCTTTATTGTACATTTATTCCAGATTCATGGATGTCTATGTTAATATTATTCAAAATAACCCATTTCCAAGTTCGCCGGACTTATTGCGTAACGTCATTATTATTGATAACTTTGATTGACCAATGGTAAAACGATCCAAAGCAATCACTTCATAACGTAATCGAAAGTAAATAGTAAAGTTACATAAAAGCCCACAAAAATGTGAAATCACTGAATGGTATTGAAATATAATATTTCTGTAAAGTCTAGCGTGTTAGCGTCATATTCACGACATAGCTGTGAATGACACCTAGTAAGCCCCAAACCCTGTTTCACGATAATGACAGAGTGAGTCAGTCGGTGAGTCACTCAACACACTAGAGATACATACCCCCAGTATGGGGTCGAAGGGAACCAATTTAAATATTACGCAAGCCTGTATTGATTTTTGTAGACGGGGTGAGGGTTGCCGTGCCGAAATGAAATTGATCTCGTAATTGTACAATCGGGTTCATAAGTGCATATCCAGTCCGATTTAGATACTTAAGGTAACTTATTTTTAATATAAGCTGTATATAAGTGTAACAAGACATTAAAGTACCAGCACTGCTGGAGAATCCCTCATCGCTCAGGCTGCCCTACTTATTCTGGGGTGGACACCTTCCTCAAAGGCCGGCGACGCATCTGTGACCCTTTTGGTGTTGCGGGTGCCCATGGGCGGCGGTGGTTGCTTTCCATCAGGTGACCCGCATGCTCGTTTGCCGCCCTCTCATATAAAAAAAAAAAAAAAAAAAAAAGGCTCGTACTAATAAAACTATCCCAAGAGTGAGAATAGCTTATAGAATGATACCTGAGATTATTCTATTTCTTCCGTCTAATCTGAATTTGAACAGTATCAAATATATTATTGAGAGTGAGACTCGATCTCAATCCTGAGACTGCCCCGTCAATACGGCAATTAGTTTTCAAAAAAAAAAGAAGCTATAAAATAATAATAAATATCTTTGCACATACACACAACGCCATCTAGTTCCACACTAAGCAACTAGGTTTGTACTATAGGTACCAGATGGTTGATAAACTACACAAATACATATTTATTTGTAAATAAATACTTAATATAAATGTAAACATCCATAACTCGGGTACACATGTCCGTATTCATCACACAAACATATGGCCCTAGCGGGATTCGAACCCGCAACCTTTTGGTAAAGTAGTCAAGAGTTGCTAACCACTACAACAAACGGGACGTCAGGTATGAGGCCGTAGTAATTGTAACTTCATATGCACCCCATAAAATATAGACCAACTAGACTGTTTCAAATATTAGAGCCTTTGTTTTACAATAGATTTTAGAATACTTTTTATTAGTTCATTAGCAGTCTCCGACTTTCGGCATTCCTGCATGACATCGCCCGATTCACCCAAACCGGCAGTTGGCGCGGAGCCAGGGCTGCTGGAAAAATAGCTCTTCCCGAAACATTGGCTCACAGATCTGGCGCCATGAATTTTAAGCGGGCTTTAACAATTTTGGAGTGTTGCTTTGACTTGTCTCGTGTGTTTTCTCTAACAAAAATATTTATTCTTTGTCACTTTTAGCCTTTGTGAAGTGTGTTTTTATACTTAATTCTACGAGAGTTTTAGGTATATCTTTAACAAAAATATTGCTTGGGACTTTTTTGATTCGTTCCATTTAGAATTCCTTGCAAGACAGGGTTTTTACTGATTTCATTCACTTAATTTATTTAATGAAAATGTGTTTTAAAAATGTCAAACTTATGTAATTAGTAAAATGTGAACAAGAAGTTAGCAACCTGATCAGTCTGTCTTTTTTTTTATGCACAATGGTTTGGTACTTGACCTCAATCATAGCTGATGTTAAGTGAAGATGAGGTCGAATGTGGAAGCGTACTGACCCGGAAACACCAACACATTTGGGGGACTGGCTATCTTATCTCTGACAACCGGATTTTTGTGCATGTTTTAGGTCTAGTGTATGTACATATAAAATCAATACTAGTACCTAAATAAAATATTGTCAAACAAAAATGTACTCTATTTAAAAAAACATCTTTTTCAATCCCAAGCCAGATTCTTATTTTTGATTAAACCAACTGATTTTTTTTTTTTTAATTCGAATGGGATCGCTCTTGATCAATCATTAATCAATTAATTAAACCAAGATTTAAAAAAATCTTAATAAAGTGATGCAATATAAAAAGAATCGTGATATTTGTCAAGCCAGATGAAAGGTTATTAAAAATAAATAAAATAAAATTTCTTAATTCAGACTAGCATCCATAGAGGTACAATCTCTGCCCATGGTTGTCTCAAAAGGAGATATCCAAACTGTTTTTCTTTCAGATGGGCTATTCATACATATCTTTACGATTCCGCTATCGATTACGATTCGATAACCCGTTTGCAATTTTTCTCATCGTAATCGTTACAGCAACTCCTCAAATCGTTACCTAAATAATTCAATGTGCCAAAACAAACGATGATTACATGAACGAGCGTCTATACATCGCCTTATTTGGACACACGACCTGATTAAAGTGTGGGTTAACAATGAACAAGATGGCTGCCACAATAGTGGATCCTACCAAATATGGTATTGGTTACTTTCGACTGAAGACTACAGTAATTATTGGGTTAATTGAATGGGTGACCAATTAAGCTGTATTATCCAATTTCAATAAAACTGCCGCATAATTGATGGCGTCGTGACTGACGTCTTGTGGTGTCTCCACAAGTGAAGACGCCTTTAGACAGAAATGAAATCACTTTATTTGCATTGATTTTTGGTGGCGTGGGTGGTAAATATATTACAAAATTCCCGCAAAAACCTGCCTATACGAGGCGTCCAAATATTTAAGGCTTAAATTATTTTACAATTTCCACTATTTTACGTAGCTAAGCACAGTGAATTCTAAATTATCCCAGTCATAATTAATAATACTAAATACCAACGAGTTCTCTCATATAAAAAAAAAAAAAAAAAAAAAAAAAAAAAAAAAAAAAAAAGTTCGTCAAAAAACAGTATTAATTATAATTCAAATGTCACGTATAAAATAGAAAAACTATTCTCTATTATTATCATTAAATCCTTGCATTTATAAAATACTAGTGACTCCTATATAGTATCAAATTTGTATGAAAAATTCATTCATTGAATAGAAACATTTGTCTAATAGCCAGCCATGTAGTTGTATCCTGAACCGTTGCAGAGGCAATTCCTTGATATTTTCCGGCAAATGATTAAAAAAATTTTATTCCCATAAAAAAGCAATTCTTTTTACCATTGCCGCATTGCAGATTTATTCATATATTTATTGCATTTCACGTAGTTACAATACATAGGTAAGTACTAACATACACATGTACATTGTCAGGCCATTTTACGTACCAATATTTACCTATAGAAAAGCTGGGTGGGTGGTGGTTTTTAATGGCCGATTGGTGTAGTGGATAGTGATCCTGTCAGCGAAACCAACGGTTGCGGGTTCGAATCCCGCGAGGGGTAAATGTTTGTGTGATGAACACGAACATTTATTCTCGAGTCATGGATGTTTATACAAATATTTATGTATGTTTATCCGTTATCTAGTATTGTCTAGTAGCTTTGCTTAGTTATGAT
This sequence comes from Oegoconia quadripuncta, assembly GCA_949316235.1. Lineage (NCBI taxonomy): Eukaryota > Metazoa > Arthropoda > Insecta > Lepidoptera > Autostichidae > Oegoconia > Oegoconia quadripuncta. The sequence goes on along the minus strand of OX438741.1, from coordinate 1,588,273 downwards.
TGGTGTAAGTGTCCGAAATATTTATATATTTATAATGACCTCAATGACGGTGAAGGTGCCATTTATGACCTATTGTAATACAGTTAATAGAATAGTTTAGGTTTCATGTTTTATTTTGTAAAAAATACAAAATAAGATTATTTTGCACCAAAATGGAAAGGGCTACAGCTACCTACATGCGTGTTTATGGATCACTCAATTCAGCTCGTTTAAAAAGATCTAATTTCTCTTTTAACCATAAATTTGTGTGGTGTCCTCCAGACCCCAAGCCACCTCGCTGCCAGGTTTATAGACCACAAACAGATACACTTTCGCATTTATATTTGGTAACACTGAGTAGCTATAATTGGTCGATCTTGCTCGTAAAGACGAGGCGATAAAACCGCAATTAATATCTTACCCTTATCTTTGAACTTGCTTGTAACGGTCAATGCACTGTCACAGGGTTGCCAGTTAGCTTTTTATTAGATTTATAATTATTTCCTCAATTAAAGTTATACTTGTCCGTCATAATAAACGCGAGAAGAAGCCCAAGAAACTCAAGAAATCAAACTCAAAAAATATTTATTTCGTAGGATAAAAATTATCAGTTGAAAACGTCACATTTTTTATCTTATTATTAAAGCTTTTGACATTATTGCTCATTCACAAAGCTGTTTCCCCAGAGAAGAACGAGCAAGAAACTCAAGGGTTGCTCTTTTAAATAAGTCTGGGTTACAATTATATTGTCATGTATAATTAAACTGAATATCGCCGAGCGGTCTATGCATGCTTGCTTATCATCCAGGTAGTCAGAAATTTTATAGTAGCCTTTGGTAAATAATAGGTAGGTAGGTATACTTTATTGTATTACTACAAATTAAAGACAATCCAGCGGTTAGTTCCATGCATTATCAATTCATCACTTAACAAATCGGATATTTTATGATACGTCTTTCGCGTACAATTTGCGTTTAATAACATCAAAAGCAAAGTTTTGGATATCGGAAAGAACCTCATTGTAAAAGCGTATATACATTGACCTTTAGTAACTGGTATGGGAGTTATCTGACCCCCTGGGCCCCGATTCTCGCGCGTTCGACATATCACTGCCAATAGACATTGGTATGTCTATCTCTTTCACACTTACATGCATGTGCAAAAGCGACAGATCTATGGATGTCTATCGACAGAGAAATGTCGAATGCGCGAGAATTGGGGTCCAGGACCCCGATTCTCGCACGATCGACATTTACTGTCGATAGACATCCATATGTTTGTCACTTTTGCGCGCCCTTATTAGTACGAAAGAGATAGTTATACCAATGTCTATCGACAGTGAAATCTCGAACGCACGAGAATCGGGGCCCTGGGTCCTGATTCTCGCGCATTCGACATTTCAATGTCGAACGACATTTCAATGTCGAACGACATCAATAGGTTTGTCACTTTTACACACGTATATAAGTGTGAAAGAGATAGACATGCTAATGTCTATCGATAGACAAATGTCGAGTGTGCGAGAATAGGGGTCCTGGACCCCGATTCTCGCGCGTTCGACATTTACGGTCGATAGACATCCATAGGTTTGTCACTTTTGCACGCCCTTATTAGTACGAAAGAGATAGTTATACCAATGTCTATCGACAGTGAAATCTCGAACGCACGAGAATCGGGGTCCAGGAGCCTGATTCTCACATACTCGACATTTCTCTGTCGATAGACATCCATAGATCTGTCGCTTTTGTACATGCATGTAAGTGTAAAAGAGATAGACATACCAATGTCTATACAAATGTCAATAGGGGTCCTGGACCCCGATTCTCGCACACTCGACATTTGTCTATCGATAGACAAATGTCGAGTGTGCGAGAATAGGGGTCCTGGACCCCAATTCTCGCGCATTCGACATTTCTCTGTCGATAGACATCCATAGATCTGTCGCTTTTGCACATGCATGTAAGTGTGAAAGAGATAGACATACCAATGTCTATCGGCAGTGATATGTCGAACGCGCGAGAATCGGGGCCCAGGGAGCCGATTCTCAGTTCATGCGAGATATCTCTAATTCGAGATAATGTCTAATCGTGGAATGTCGATTAAAAATGTCACAAAAATGTCTATGATACGAAAGAAACGTATTCTCGCGGTCGCTAGAGATAAAATGTCACGAACTATTGGGATGTCGATCTAAGTTACGTTCCATTTTATCGATTGTGTTTAGTCGTAATCGAGATCAACGAATCTAGCCTTATAATAGGTTCTGAAATATAAGACTTAACCGACTTCATTTCAGAGTATAAATAACCTACAAGGTATTGCTTTATTATTGAAATCTATCGAAAAAGATTCCACAGAATGACTGGTTTGTTAAACAAATCCGCGTAAAACGTAACTCAAGCAAGTGTCAATCTGACATAACCAAGTCCTTCGACAATCGGAATTTTTTTTTTAAAGCATTATCCCGCATTTCATATGGGTCTTGGCGCCATAGGCGTTGTCTACGAGGAAACTCTGCCAAGATCCGAGCTTCTTCTACGACATCACCAATAAATGAAGATTTAAAATTGTCAACTCCTATTACTTCGTCACCTAACATTGTCGAATTTGTCGATTTAAGAGCTATATAAATGGCACTTAGACGATAAATCACACAAAAACACAAACACTTTTCCAATACCAAACTGGCAGAAAGAAATGTCACTACGATACCTACGATTTGACGAATAGAGATCCAATGTCGACTGATATTTACCACTCGTTGTAAGTCGAGCGCTGGGAATAGACAATTCTCTAACGTGACATTTTGAGAATTCCAAAATTCTGTTTCATTCGACATTCGCCATTTTATTTCGAGATATGTCGAATACGACATAATGTCTATTGCGCGAGAATCGCCCCCCAGGAGCCTGATTCTCACATACTCGAGATTTCAATGTCGAACGACATCAATAGGTTTGTCACTTTTACACACGTATATAAGTGTGAAAGAGATAGACATGCCAATGTCTATCGATAAGACAAATGTCGAGTGTGCGAGAATAGGGGTCCAGGACGATCGTCAATTAACAATTAAAAATTATCGTAAAAAAGCAATATTCACGCAAACACAGCACAGCCCTACCTAACTGGCCCATAAACGACGTTGCCTGCTTGTAATAGCGCAGTTTCCGAACTGTAGTCTATTTTAGCCAACTTTAGAGGCCGTTGACCTCTATACCTACTATTTGTACAGTCAACAAGTAAAGTCGAACACGAGTGGAATTTGCAAAAAATTTATAAAACAAAAACTTTTTAAAGAGTAAAGAAACTACACGTCACATCATGGCTGGATTCGATTCTTGATCAGGAAAATTATTAACACCGCGATTGTCGTCGCGCCTCATACCACCCGCTGATCGCGACAGTAGTGCCCCTCGTCGAAGGCGCCCTAGCCGCCCTCGGGGAACGGGCTTCCCCCCTGTGATGGGAGGAGGGTTTAGTGGGTATACCTCCCGAAAGGGAGGGGAGTCCCATATAACCGTCCCGCCGTCTCCCAGGCTAATTAAACAAACTAATAGTATTTTGTTGCTGTTATAACGATAAATGTCTATATTATCATTTATTAAATCAACGCTACATGTAGGTATATTTACAAGCCACATTATACACACAATGATGATGACTAAATACCGCTATGTTCCTTCCTACATTTTTGTCATAATTACCTTTTTAACATGACTCATTATGCAAAATTGTTAGTGAAATTGGTTGGCGGCCTTATTTAGTATAATTATATTGTCTATTCAAGCATATACAATCTATTTTAAGTTGATGTAAAAAAATGGAGCAAGCTGTTACTCTTTTGTCTTAGTTTATTTTGTAATTTTGCATTATCTTTAATCATGCTTCTCGTCCATCAATAGTACAGTCGGATACAGATTAGAGTGGTATAACTGCTCAAGAGGCATTCGGAGAATTGTTATTTTTTTTTTAAACAGATAGGCATATCGATCGATTAAGCCGTTCTCAGGAATAGTAACACAAGAATTTATTTTTTATGTATTTAAGAATTTAGATTATGTATGGCATATTTTAAGAGTACATGAGCTACTTATGTAATTTATGAAAGCAACTGTTTGTCTTTCAAATAAATAAATAAAAAAGAATTTCGGACAAAGTCCTGGGATCAATACTTTCACGTTGAGTGCTTGTGCAACAAAAAAGGACATGGCTCCTGCATAAAAGTAGACACAAAATGTCAAAGACAATCAGGACTTTTGTCAGGAAATGTCATTTTGGCTCCAATAACTGTTGTACAGTAGGAAAGTGCCAACCCTAAAATAATTTTAACCTGAAAACTGCCCCATTTATCATTCCAATCGGTATTTTTCCGATAAGTTACTGTACTAATTTCATCACCAGAACGTGAATGGGTTACGTATGTGACTGTACCTATTTAATTAACAAGTGGGTAAGGTAAAATTATACTCCTAAGTTTTCAGAGTGAATAATGCGTGATTCAGTAGATAGGTTCAGTTCAGTTCTGTACGAGTATGTCTGGCATGCATCAACAAATCTAAATGACGTAGATGATTAAATTAAATCATTAAACTATATACCTAAACTAGTTTTCCTCCCGCGACTTCGTCCGCGTGGAAGATTTTATCAAAATACAAACAACAAACTTTCATCCCCTATTTTATCCCCTTGGGGGTAGAATTTATCAAAATCCTTTCTTAGCGGATGCCTACGTCATAACATCTACCTCCATGCCAAATTTCAGCCCGATCCGTCCAGTGGTTTGGGCTGGGCGTTGATAGATCACTATGTCAGTCACCTTTGAGTTATATATATTTAGATAAAGACGGATATTTCCTGCGTTGTAGGAAACAACACTGAAAAAGAATTAGAACCAATCTGTCTCGTCCCGTAGCGACTAAGGAACATTCCACCAAAAAATATCTATAGATTTGATTGTTTTAACGGCGATGGGCTCACCTCCCTTTCAGCCTTCAGATTTTTTTTTATAATAATGCACAAACACACAGCGCCATCTAGGTCCACAGTATGCATCTAGGCTTGTGTTATGGATGGATGGTTGATATACTACGCAAATACATTTTTTTTGTAAATAAATCCTACATGTAAAAAATGAAAAACATCCATAACTTGGGAACACATGTCTGTATTCATCATACAAACATATGCCCCTAGCGGGATTCGAACCCGCGAGTTTCTAACCACTACACCAACCCCAAACCATACCTATTACCTCATAAATTATCTAACTTCTAAACTTCTAACAAATAAAATAACTTCGCCATACCGTTGTATGAACGCTATTCACAAAATCTCCGATAAAGAAGAGGCATCTGAATAAAAATCATCATTAGCCCGTAAACATTCTACTGCAGGGATATAGGCCTTCCCTCGTATAATGAGAGGAAAAAATAGATTAATAAGATTAATTTATAATTGATTTAGAGGCCACGGTAGCCCAATGCGGGTTGGGGATTTCAACCACCTTTGAATTTTAATTTCTCAGGCATGCAGGTTTCCTCGCCATGTTTTCCTTCACCGTGAGCAGTCCGATAAATGTACATAAATAATTAAATTTAAAAACTTATTGGTACATGGCCTGCCTGGGAATCGAACCCTGACCTCCCAAATTTGGAGACCGCGTCTTAACCGGCCAAATCGAAAACTTCATTCTTGAAATCGGTTAAAAATTGTTAAATATTAGGTCTTTACCTATGAAATTGGCGTTTTGTATGAAGAATTTCATTAAGACTGTTTTCTCCATACACACATTTTTGTTTTTTTTTTTTTTTGGGAACGGCAAATACAAATTTAGCTAAACTTTGTGTGTATTATCGGATAACATTAAGTTAAGTACCTATAGGCAGCGTTAGTTTTTAAAAGTAACATCTTTAAAAAAGTTTCAGCGAATCTAAGAAATGATTATGGGGAGCACATGAAAAGTGCTCTGTTCAAATTTTTTTTATTATGTGATTTAGCCCAGAAAATAAAAAAATATTTCATGTGAAACCTTGAAATAATATTTAATATTCCATTTTCCAAATAAAAAACAAATTTGGATATAGCTTTGAAAATCGCAGGAATTTGTACATATGATTAACGTAGAAAAAAACTCCAATTTCATAGGTAAACACCCAATATAACACTACCACCTAATCATTCAGCTGTTTAAGAACCTGGTTAGGTTAATTTTGTTCTTATAAAACTACAGTATTCTGGTGCTTGGCTTCGTGGATGTTTGATGATGTCTAAGAAATCTCATAACACAGCTAGCCAGATACCGTTGTGTTGGTAGGTAGGTACCTACCTCCTCATATTTTTTAAGGCCTGCCGCTTCCAGTTCCAACCGGTTTTCCGTAAGTAGGGTTTGCCCTAATCGCAACGCTGTTTGAACCAGTGATGGCTTACCTGTGTTTTAAACTTGCAACGAAGTAAATAGTACCTACTCACCTACCTAAAAACCTTTAGGTACAATTTTACTTATTGGAAAAAAAAACATATTGCACAATTTCGTTCGCCCTTCCGGGTTTTATTAGGCTTCTTATTTAAATGAAAAATTATTAAAGAAGACCTTTAAGCCTAAGCATAAAAACAAAAATAAAAAAATTGTTAGCCATTGGAAAGTCGCCCATACTTTCTTTGGTGGCAGCAACTATACCTACTCTGCTGGGGCGACTGAAAATCCCATTCATCACAATACTGTGGTTCTCGATTCTATGTAGGTATGCTTGTGTTTTCTTTTTTGTGATAAATAAATACCTTTTATTATTATTTAAAAGGAGGAAAATGTCAGAAACCTTTTTTTCACCTTGGGACCAAAACGTCCAGCTTTTTTAGCGGCTAAGTCCGGTTACCTACCTATCTCATATTTAAAGATGACAACACTACCATGACTAGATTAGTCATTCCTACAAGTTTTAGTAATGCTAATACAGTAGTGTGGGTGAGGAGAGTACTGTAACCTTCGTAGGTACTCAATTTAACCGTTCTTATAGGAAAAAAAAATATAAAAAAATAGGATGTAAGTACATTTTCTTATATAAAAAACACACCATTTGTTGACCATGCCAGATGGTTATGATAACGTACCGTCTGGCGGTTATTTTTTTTATTGCGTACAAATTTCGAACGTTACATTCCACGCTATTTGATTGGTCGGCCCTTATCGCGGGACGCGAGAATAGCCTTGGGCGGGTTCAAAACACGCGTGCCCTTATTTGTAACGGATTTTATGGCGCGCGAACATTCTACAACGAATTACTTTTTGTTATATCTTCGATGATTTTATTATTTGTGAAAAATATAGGTAGGTAACAACTAGTACAACTATATTTATGTAACGAGAAGACATGGATGGAGTGAGTCAGCAACGTATAGGTGTCATCGATTCGTTGAAATCTCGAAATAGCGTTATAAAATCCGAAACTGTGAATATGGCCAGCGAATGGCGTTAAAACACGTGGAAGAAACACCGGGTAGCAACCTCATACATACCTAACCGTATACATAACACGTTCGATCGATAATAGGTGGGGCCTTCTAGAAAAACGGCGAACTTTTAGCATATGTACGCACTTATTTATGTGGGGAGACACGAAACAATTGCAATACGTGAACAAAGAAGTGAAAAGTAGGTTGTCGAGTGAAAACTGGACCACACCCACAACTATTTCCAACTAGGTTTCGCATATAAAACTCTGTTTCGGCATAAAACACAGGCTGGATAACGTGTTTTTATATTAAAACAAGTGAGAATAATGTCAAGTGGTCAAGTTTCTCTCCGGCTGTTGACGTTGAACAAAATGCCGGCTGCTACGCAAACCACTTCCATCTTCAAAAACGCGAGATTTAACATTTAAAAAACAACAGAATAGCAATTTACCTTAGCTCCGATCTGGTTGCCGCACTGTCCAGCCTGAATGTGCACGATTTCCCTCATTTTTGTGAATGTGAACTTAATAAATTACTTAACACTAATAAAAATCTCTGCTCCGCACGCACCACGTACTTTCGTGGTTGCTTGAAGAATAATCGTCGCGTTCCGTTCGTTTCGTTTCGTGCAGTCTACCAAAGCGGGGGATCGTATAGTGTTGGGCATCGTTATCGATAAAAAATTGCCGCACTGCGACTTATCGAGCGGTACGAAATATTTTTATTTGGTAATAATAAATATGATATATAGATATTTTAGACGCTTACACCCGTCTAGTTCACGTAAAGTATGCAAAACCTATACAGTCAATTCTATAATTAATCATACAGGGCTATTTTACATGATTTAGCATGCTATTGCTGGCCATTTCAGCTACTTGAATAGGCATCACCCTAACATTACCATGCGAAACATTCGAATTCGTATGGAGAACTATTTTAATTTTAACATTTATCCATAATTGAAATTTACATAAATACAAATGAATAATTTTGGACACGTTCATAAATTATCTAGTTCCAAGCAAGCCTTACTATGGTTACTAGATAACGAGCAAACATACATAAATATCATCATTATCAATCATGATTGTGATCAAGTACCAACCCGTTGTGCATAAAAAAAATATATATACCTATAAACATCCATAACTCTTTTGACGAATTGTTTGGTGTAGTGGTTAGGAACTCTGACCACTATACCAAAAGGTTGCGGGTTCGAATCCCGCTAGGGGCATATGTTTGTGTGATGAATACGGACATGTGTACCCGAGTTATGGATGTTTTCATTTATAATAAGTATTTATTTACAAAAAAAAAATGTATTTATGTAGTACATCAACCATCTGGTATCCACAATACAAGCATATAGTTGCTTAAAGTGGAACTAGATGGCGCTGTGTGTATGTCAAGGATATTTATTTATTTATTTAACTCTGGAATAAAATGTTCGCATATATAAACCAAATATTTACCCCTAGCGGGATTCAAACCCACAACCGTTGTTTTCGAAGACAAGTTCACTTCACCACACAACCGTTCGCCAATAGTTAGTGTACATTGATTATGTACGCTGGTTATTGCCACTGAACGCTCGGCGCTCTCTAATCGTGTTAAACCTCACTATTTATATTAAGTATATACGAGATGTATAATAGTAAATAAACCACACCTGTATACGGAAGCTCTATATAAATAGAAAAAGAAAGAGAGAAAAAAAATTATTCACGACGACATGTAGGCACATTGACATTACAAAAAAAACTTAACTTAAGAAACATAAAAAGCATAAACTATAAAGAATATGGTACAAACATTTTGTATACCACAAAGGATTGGAATTAACATAATGCTCAGCTCAAGGAACTTAGCTCTGTTCTTCCAAGGGGGAGAGAAAGAAGTAAGGTAAAAGACGTAAATCACGTTGGTTCTAATTCACAATGTTCAGCGGAGTAATGGAAAGTCTTCGTTCGTAATGTATGGTAGTGTGTATGTACGAACATGCATAGTAATGACTTTTTTAGTGTAGTGGATAGTGACCTTGTCAGCGAAACCAACGGTTGCGAGTTCGAATCCCGCGACGGGTAAATGTTTGTGTGATGAATTTATATGGACATGACAAAAGCGTTCGACCATGTCGATCATGATATTTTATTGAATAAATTGAATTCATATGGTATAAGGGGAAATGTTCTGAATCTTATTAAGTCATATTTAGAGAATAGAAAGCAAATTACACATATTAATAGAATTTGTCATAAAACTATTTCTGAAGTGACTTACTCATCTAGCGCTAGATTAGTTCACTACGGAGTGCCACAGGGAAGCGTTTTGGGTCCATTATTATTCCTAATCTTCATAAACGACTTTCCGAATGCTACCAATCACTCCATGGTGCTCTTTGCAGATGACAGTACCGTAATATTTGATGACTGTAACATAACTGACATTGAATCTGACATTAATAATAATATTACATTGCTCATTGACTGGCTGCAATCAAATAATTTGAAAATTAACATTGACAAAACGAAAATTATGAATTTCAAAATTAAACAGGATAATTTATTTAATATAAACATCAACTATTTAGGACAAAGGGTTGGTCAGGTGAATGTTATGAAATTTTTAGGTCTTCTAATTGACAGCAACATGAAATGGACCTCCCACATAAATTCAATTTGTGATAAACTCAGCCAATTTTCATATGCACTATATAGACTGAACAAAATAGTAAATAAAAAGGCAGGCATAACTGCCTACCATGGCTATGTTGCATCCATATTGAGATATGGTATTATGTTCTGGGGAAATGCCACTGATAGTGATGTGGTTCTTAGGGCACAAAAGAGATGTATACGTGCAATATCCAATTTGCAACGTACAGATAGTTGTAAACCGCACTACTTACAATTGAAGATATTAACAGTGCCATCGTTATACATATATGAAACTGCACTATTTGTTCGAACTAATATGCATCTCTTCACTCGCGTCACGAGTAGACGGCGTAATGATCAGTTATGCCTGTTGTCCACGAGGACAACATTTCTACACAAAAGCATTTTTGCAATGGCTCCTAAAGTGTACAATAAACTACCAAAATGTATACGTGACTACAACTATACTAAATTATTCAAAAAGGCATTATTTAAATTTTTAGTGCAAAAGGCATATTACTCTATTAATGAATTTTTGGTAGACAAGACAGAGACAAGTAAATAATAGGTGGGCAGGGCATGTCTGATTTTTATTTGTAATATTAAAATGGTACTGTACTTACCTACATTATTTTATAAAGAATAATTTAGAAAGAATAAATTAATGTGACATTATAATATATTACATATTGACATTCGCCTGTAATCTATGTTATTTATTTGAAATATTTTATGGATTTGTTATAAAATGACATTGGGAAAATTATTACTTCAACGTTTTATTGTAAATTAATTGTATTATGCCAAGCAAATTATTAATTAATTTATTTCGTTTTGATGATCCATCATAGGTAAAAAGTTGAGTGTGGTGCATTTCCAGGCAAATTGTAGATACTTGTTGTAAATTGTGTGATACCTAACCTAACAAAACTAACAATCCATGTATGTTATGACTTGTAATTGTTTATTTATGTTTTATTTTTTATTTTTTTTTTGTATGCCATTTGGTAGATCACAGTGATCCAGCTATCTTTATATTCTTACCATCATTATTGTACCTGTGTATCACAAAGAATTAAATGAATATGAATATGAACATTTTTTCCTGAGTCATGGATGTTTATATAAATATTTATGTATGTATATCCGTTATCTAGTATCCATAGTACAAGCTTTGCTTAGTTTGGGACTAGATGATTGGTGTAAGTGTCCGAAATATTTATTTATTTATTCATTTATTTTTTTATATTTAAAAATTTATGCGAGAACTTGTTATTAGCCGTCAGGGATAATTTTCAATTGTTATTTGTGATTTAACATGGCTGTTGGTTTTCCTTTAAATTAAATAAATAAAAAAATAATAATGTAAGTATATTGATATGTACGGACATATTTTTAAATTTGTTATTTCAATTTCACAGTTCATCATTAGGATGGTTTTGTTATCAACAAATTCGTTTAGTTTGCTTTTTACTATCTTGTCATATTCTTTTCTGAAACGACTAATGAAAACAACCGTAAAGATTCCAATACGATGTTTGTCATGTTAGTGTACCAAAATAATACTGTCGATACTAAATACCGACTCTGGTACGCACTAGTTTAGGCTCGCAACGTGATTGGTTGAAATGTGCCACAGCAAATTCAATGCCGCCATACTGACAACGAGAGGATTGGGACGAAAAACGGCTCGTTTCCTATCTCATTTTTCTCTAGAAATAATATTATTGATAAAATTTTCAGTTAAAATAATATTACATATTTCTATAAAGGTTAAGCTATGTATCATAAGGTTTGGTGCGTAATTTATTATATTTACATTTTACATTCATCACAGGTGTTTATTTGCGTAATGTTGGTACATCGCAGCCGGCTGCGCTCTGTGTCATCCGCCCGCACCTCGCCCCACCCAACCCATCAACGACGCGACGCCCGCCGGCAAAAAAAAAAAAATAACAAAAGAGTCGTTTTATTAAAATTACGTGATTCTATATTGTTATGGATGAATATCTCCATTGCGTAAATGTTTTACATTAGGTAAGATCATTATATTGGCAGATCTAGATAGATTGGTAGGTAGGTATAGGTCCCTACATAAAGTCAGTAGCGTATTAATCTTAAAAATCTAGTAACAAATTAAATAAAACAAAACATTTTGGTCAATTGTTCATCCACCGATGTACCCAGGGTTGCCAGCTCGGAGAACTAAATTATCTGGACAATGTTTCAAAATATCTGGATTTTGTGGTTATTGTCTGGGCAAATAAAAATTATACACCAAAATACTCTTTATTTTTAAAATCAACATCTAGTCAAAATGACTCCACCGACAAGAGCGTAGCTCTTAAAATACCTATAGGAGAGCCAAAATGACTAAACCCTATTCAATAATTAACAATTTTGAGACCAATCAAACCCGTCGTTAAGCGCGCTTATTACCCGACTGCCCAAGTACCTATGTAGGTACCTATGTAGATTTATATGTTCCTGCATCTCAAACGGCTAGACCAATTTCGAAGTGCATGGTGTCGTTAGATTCGTCTTGTCCCCAGGAGTGTCACAGGATACACTTTATAGCAATTTTACCACGAAATTGTTGTTTAAATTGAGCCACGAAAGCGGTTAAAAATTGTGCTATGCGACAGCGCTGATTCTAAGTAGGTACTCTAGACCTGTAGTCTAGACATGGATAGCGATTTTAATATTTGTAATGTCACTGATTTCGGTCGTCAAGGTTGTGTTTGACGGCGTTGTGTGTGTGTCCAGTCTTTGTTGCGTTAATTATTTGAGTGCGGAAACGACGTACTGTTAAGATATTTACCGTCTTATTCATAAAAATTTACAAACGCTTTTTAAGCCTGTTTTAGTTGTAGTGTGTTTTGTCTCTGTCGTTCATAAGGAAATGTTGTCATGAAAGAAAGTGACAAAACATACTTTAACTAAAACAGGCTTATAAAGCGTTTGTAACTTTTTATGAATATGAGGGTTAGCTTTTTACCCCGTTTTTGGTGTGTGTGTAGGTATTTGGATTGGATGATATACATAGTCTTTCTGATGTTTTCTAGTTTTAGAGAGAATTAGAGCTTAATATCAAAATATCGTTTTTTGTTAGAATCCAGGACTCTGGGGACCAATCGCGCTATTTTACAACGGGTTTACCGTTCGAACGAAACGTTTTTGGTTATGGTTTAGCTTTAGTTTGGCTGATGTTGAAAATTGTATCGTGCTATTTTTTGTGTACGATTACGTTGACGCTACCAAAGTAAAACCAAACCCAAAATGTTTAGAGCTAACCACGAGTATTAAAAAAATATACCTAGTAAATATAGACACGAAATGTGCTTAAAGTAACGTTTTTGGTTATGGTTTAGCTTTGGTAAGAACCGCTCGGCAATATCCAGTATATTCTATTCTTAGTTTTCTTTGTCGAATCATAAATTTAACAAGTAGGTATTCCAAATTGTAGGTACCTATTTGTATTGACTTATTTAAAAAGGGCAACCCCTGAGTTTCTTGTTCGTTCTTCTCTGAGGAGACTGCCTAGTGAATGAGCGATAACTGTATGTCATGACGATTTCAAATGTTATTCTTATAACTTACGAAATAAAACATTTTTGATTTTGATTTTTGTATATTCTTACGTTATCAATCATTTACTTAAAGTTTACAGTAGGTATTTAGTGAGACTCTTGAGATCGTGCTCGACATAGTCCATGACGATGAATATCTTGTCCATGTTTATACCACCGATTTCGGTCGTTAAGTCCTAACAATGTTATTTTAATTGGAGAATTAGAGTCTTTAGTATCAAAATGTCGGTTTCCATTGAAACTACGATTCAGTCTTCCAACAAAAACCGATATGATTATGAACACTATAACATTTAGAATAAGATCGTTAGGAGTTAACGACCGAAATCGGTTGCTATCTATGTCGAGACTGCGGGCCCAGGTGTCCTGCAAAAACCGATATCTTTGATAAGATCGTTGCAGGGTTAACGACTGAAATCTGTTCCTATCTATCTCGAGAATACAGACCCAGGTAAGTAATTACATGTACCTACGTAGGTTGGAAATTAAACTAATAGAGCAGTAATAAACTTAATTATATAAATTAAATTTTTTTTTTTTTTATATTGAAGAGGTGGGCAAACGAGCAAGTGGCGCACCTGATGGTAAGTGTCACCGCTGCCCATAACCATCTACGGAAACGGAAGATCCACAGTGGCGTTGCCGGCCTTTAAGGAAGGAATATGCTCGCTTCTTGAAGGTTCCCAGATCGTATCGGTTCGGAAAGACATCCGCTGGGAGCTTATTCCAAAAAGTAACGGTACGTGGATAATTATATTTATTTATATTATAACAACACCATAATTTAAGTATGTATATGTCATCGACATGATTGTTATTTTCTCTATATGTATAGTATGTTTGTTTATAACTACTGTTTTTGTAAGTGTACTCGCTGTCTACTTTTACGTTACCTCATCTATTTGTCTCCTTACTGAGGTTTGCTGGAAGAGATCTCTTATAGAGATAAGCTCGCCTTTTGTATATTTTAATATTCTCCTGTTTTTTTTTTGTTTTGTTTGACGTGTATGCTTATATACAATAAAGTGTTAAATAAATAAATAAAAATAAATAAACTTAATCTCTATAAATCACGAGTTTGCGGCGCTTGCAATGGAGACATTGGGCCCTTGGTCTTCTGACACGAAACATTTTGTAAAGGATTTATCCGTTAGACTGGTCCACGCCTCTGGAGATGTGAGAGCTGGTGCCTACTTTGCTCAGCAGCTGAGCTTATGCATTCAGCGGGGCAATAGCGCTAGCGTACTAGGTACTATGCCTCGCGGAGCGAGTTGGACGGCGTATTTTTTCTTGTTATAGGTATTTTTAATTGTGTTTTATAAATTTGTTGTTTCATGTACATACTTCTTGAAATCTGAATCTTAAATATATAACAATAGAGCAGTGAGACAGCTCACATCTCGCTCGGCTAGCGGCTCGGCGCTCGCAGTGAGCAAGCTCCTAATGGAGACGTACCTACATAGATTTTAATAAAGATCTGGAACTGAAATAGGGAAGAGGCCGATCGATAGTGTCTATATGACTGAGGATATGGATGCGTGGAGAGGGCTTTTTAAAAATGTCAGTCTCCTTTTTTGTCTGTAAATTTATTTGATTAGCTTTCCGCCCGCGGCTTCGCTTGCGTGGAATAGCTTCATCGCGGAAATTTATTTATCCCGCGGGAATTACTCACGTTATCGGGATAAAAAGTATCCTATGTCTTAATACAGGGTATATTCTACCTTTATACCAAATTTCATCCAAATCCGTTCATCCGTTTTGCCGTGATTAAGCAACAAACAAACAAACATAAATACAGACTTTCGCGTTTATAATTATTAGTTAATCATTTGACACTTTCATTGTGACGTGCGAGCAACAATTTTGATAAATTGTCTAAGAAGTTCGATCTAGAACTTTTTAACGCTAGTTTTTCGTCAGCGAGGCGTCAACGCTGTCAACATTTTTTTGATGATGATAAAAATACTTTGTTATTTAGTAAATTTTTTTTATGCACAACGATTTGGTACTTGACCTCAATCACCCCAGTAATTATGTAAGTATTGTATAAAATAATGTTTTTTTTTTGGCAATTATTGCATCTGCTAATTGTACCGCGAGGCCTAAACATGTACAAGTGTAATAACTAATAATACGTGTTCTTTAATTTTATAATGCATTTCTATTTATGTTGGCCTTCCGAATAAATAAAAATAAAATAAAAATAATACAATGTGAAATTAATCTCACGTGTAAAATTGTTCTACACAGGCACTCTTTATTTTAAGATCCGCTAACCCTGAATTCCATGGTACGTCACTACATCCGTCACGGTCAATCAATATGTTATATTATTTATTAGTCATCGGGGCCTGCAGTTTCGACATAAGTAACTGATTTGGTAAATAAACATCTTATCTCATTTCCGTCGTCAACCCCCAAGGATCTTATCCTAAAGACAGTATTCATAATCATATAGGTTTTTGTTGGAAGCCTGAATCCGAATTTAAACGAAAACCGATATTTTGATGTTAGAGACTCTTAATTCTCTTTAAAACTGTCATTACAATGACATTAAATAAATAAAAAAATAAAATAAGGAAGGAAGGAAGGCAAAATAGGTAGTTTGCGTCGCATGTTGAAAAGCCGCCTCCGTTCTTTTGAGCCGCGCACACCCTGCGGCCTGCGGTTGAAAAGTCCGCATTTTCCAGGGCGCGCCCGGGCAAAGCCGCCAAATTGCTTGTATGCAGGCAGCAGTGTCAACAACCCTCTATTTGTGATTAGTGTTCACACAAATACTCAAGAAAGCATATATTCAAAACCTAACTAATTAGTAATTATATTGTAAGTATTAAAATTTTCTTATTCTTAACAAATTCTAAAGTCTATAAATACAAAACTTTTGATGTATTTGGTTGATATAGCTGGTCGGTCGGTTTGGTTGGTGGTGGACATTTTAAATGGCCAGGCCTAGCTAGCCAGCTACCACCATCTTATCTAAACCCGCCGCCAAACAGCAAATTAGTATTCCGATGGTCAGATATAAGATAGGCGTCTACGCAATAGCGAAAGACGATAGCGCGAAGACAACATTGCGAAAGTCCCATTGCTCGAAAGTTTAATTGCGCGATGGTGCATTTGCGCGAAAACTTAATTTCGCGACATATTTGTATTAAAACAAAATATGTACCCATTGTATTTGTCTATCATGCGAATGAACGTTCGCGCTTTTGTGTGTCGCGAAATTAAGTTTTCGCGCAAATTAAACTTTCGAGCAATGGTACTTTTGCAATATAGTCTTCGCGCTGTTGTCATTCGAGCTATCGTCTTTCGCTATTGCGTAGTACACCCGATATAAGATATATTATACCCCATATATTAGTATAGATAGGTAGTCAGTCCCCCAAATAGGATAGGGTTTCCGGATCACCTTCCACCTTCAGCCTCATCTTCACTTAACATTAGGTGTAATCGGGGGTCTTGTAATTCTTTTTAATTTAACTTTAAACTTGGGAATAGGTTCGGAGCCATACTTGGAAGATATCGAGTTGGTTTTCTAGGGGGTTTTCTAATTTTTTTATTTATGTAATTCTTGAGGTGCGGAACCCTAAAATAACTATACTTGTACGTACTCGTCAATGCAAGACCATCTGTTCGTCTCGTTTCATACAAAGTTAATGAAATTTCTCCGCACACTGGCGCCATTGTGACGACATATAACCCGTCTGGTGATTTCATTTTGGGCCCTGTTTGAATCTTGCAGTATCACATTTAAAGTGGGCAATATTTTTTTCCAAATAAGTAAGTAAAAAATTTATTTTTATAGGTCTCTTAACGAGGTTTCTTTACACTTGAGAATTTTTATTGTGTAATAAATAAATATACCTAACAAGAAGTAGGTAAGTGGAGTTTAAATTTAGTCTACATGAAATGAAACGAACATTAAATTTCAATAACATAAGCCTGTTTGCAAAATGATAGTCGGGGATTCCTTGAAGTGATTGTTTTGTGTTAGGAGTCCTCGTCCTTCCATCTTTGGATAGTTAAAGTATCTACCAATTGGTAGGTACTTACTCTTTTTTATACAATAACAATATTTAATTTACAATTCAATTAAAATATCAGTACATCAAATCAAATCAAAATATTTTATTTCATAGGATAAAATTATCACTTGAAAACGTCACTATTAATATTACATTTAAATTTACTGCTCATTCACAAAGCTGACTCCCCAGAGAAGAACGAGCAAGAAACTCTAGGGTTGCTCTTTTAAACAGATTATAAGGTCTTATCATCATCATCTTTACAGGTTTTGCCCAAGTCGATAATGGAATTTAACTATTTTTTTTTTTTTTTTTTTTTATATGAGAGGACGGCAAACGAGCATGCGGGTCACCTGATGCAAAGCAATCACCGCCGCCCATGGACACCCGCAACACCAAAAGGGTCACAGATGCGTTGCCGGCCTTTGAGGAAGGTGTCCACCCCAGAATAAGTAGGGCAGCCTGAGCGATGAGGGATTCTCCAGCACTAATAGTGCTGGTACCCCCTGGGGTACTAACTCTTTAAATACCGCTACCATTCTGGAGAGTGGAGGATGAACCATACTAATGTTATAATAGAGAAATTTGGTTATTTGTTTGTTGCTGAACCACGGCGAAACGTATGAACGGATTTGGATGAAATTTGATATATAGGTAGAATATACCCTGTATTAAGACAGGATATTTTTATCGCGATAAAGTGAATAATTCTCCGGGGATAAAAAATAAACATATCAGCGATAAAACTATTCCACGTAAACGAAGCCGCGGGCGGAAAGCTAGTTAGTCATATTTTAACCGCCTCCGTGGCTCAATGTAAACAACATTGGGGTCGCGGGTTCGATCCCCAGCGGGGTACATATTTAGTACTCGGTTTGGTTGGTGGTAGGGCATATTAAATGTCCACCTGGCTAGCTACCACCATCTTATCTAAATCTGCCGCCAAACAACAATGCTAATAGCATTTTTGTGTTCCGGTTGTCAGAGATAAGATAGCCAGTCCAACAAATAAGATGGGGTTTCCGGGTTAGTGTGCTACCACCTTCGGCCTCATCTTCACTTAACATCAGGTGTGATTGAGGTCAAGTACCAACCCGTTGTGCATAAAAAAAATCCCGGTAGTGGGATGTTTATGGGCTGATGATTTAAGCTGTTTCGAATATTTAAGTATATCATATTTTAACTGAATATTTATGTATAACAGACCGTCTCTGCCTACTGTTTGCTATGCCCTAACGGGTCTTTGTATGTATGTGCTTTAAATTGTGACAATTCAATAAAAAATATTATAATTATGATATATTTAGCTTTTAACAGTTGGTTTGGTTTATCTGGATGACATAATCGCTTGGTTTTTTTTTATGATTGGATTCGCGTTTGACCACAATCTCACCTGATGGAAAGTGACGATGTGGTCGAAGATGCAGCACGCGATCCCAGTAAATGCCTATTCACTCTGCTCTTGAAGATCTCAAGGTTGTAGGATTCAGAAAAGACTGACGCCGGAAGGGAGTTCCGTGCCTTGGCTATTCGGATGATGAATGAATAATCGAACTTCTTAGTGCGAATGTTCGGTATATTAACTATACAGGGCGTCCCAAAGTTATGGGACATGAAGGGGAAGTACCTTAAATATCGTAGATAGTGAATTTTGCTCAAAGAAGACTTTATGTTATTTTTAAAAGTTAGTAATTCTGCATTCATAGATTTTCTAAAAATTACTTGCTTCGGCTGGGAATCGAACCGACTTAAATGTGAAAAAAAAAACACCCTACTTTTATGATGCCAATCGAAAGAATAGCTAAAAAATAATAACTCTGCCTAAGTAACATAGTATTTTAAAAGAAAGGAACAACGTGAAATTAATCATTTTAATCAAATAAAAAACATACATGAAACTGCCGTAGTCAATTAAGTAGGTATTTTTTTGTAAATTAATTAATTAAATGCTCAAAATGTGATCCCTCTTGTCTTACGCAAATCGCCAATCTTTTAATGAGCCCGCTGCCTGTTGATTTTCTAATCATTTTATGGTGAACACTCGATGTGATATGGCACAATTCTGTTTGCAACTCGCCTACGTTCTCGTATCGCTTTTTGTATAGCATATCTTTCACGTATCCCCAAAAGAAGAAATCTAATGGTGTGAGGTCCGGGGATCTGGCCGGCCATCTAATCGGTCCATTTGTACCAATCCATGTAGGAAAACATTCATTTAGAAAATCTGCTGCTCTCCGACTATTATGAGCCGGAGCTCCATCTTGTTGGAAAATTAAGTTTTCTTGCTCCGCCGCGGAATGGTTTCTTATCTTATTCCGTTGTTCCTTTCTTTTAAAATACTATGTTACTTAGGCAGAGTTATTATTTTTTAGCTATTCTTTCGATTGGCATCATAAAAGTAGGGTGTTTTTTTTTTCACATTTAAGTCGGTTCGATTCCCAGCCGAAGCAAGTAATTTTTAGAAAATCTATGAATGCAGAATTACTAACTTTTAAAAATAACATAAAGTCTTCTTTGAGCAAAATTCACTATCTACGATATTTAAGGTACTTCCCCTTCATGTCCCATAACTTTGGGACGCCCTGTATACGGGTGGAATCCCTCCCCACGCCTAGTGGTCCGAAGATGGAAGGGTGACGGTGGAATAAGATTATGTAATTCCAACGCACACTCCCCGAAATGCATCCTGTAAAAACTGAGAGACAGGCGACTTTGCGACGGTGTTCAAAGCTCTGCAATTTAGCAGTCATCGAATTATCACCTTATTAATTATGCCAATACCTTCTATTTCACTTACCTAATATGGCCTATTTTTTTCCTTACGGTAAAAAAACTCATCCGGTATACTGCATAGGGCTTCCGGTAGTATAAAAAAGGCAAATAGAAATTCCGCCGAGCCAGAAACTCTGGCAAAAAACTGTCGGCCGCCGACCTAGATCACTTGTTGATTTTATTGAAACCCATTTGCAGTATAACCCTTAAGCCTAGTGGTCCGAAGATGGAAGATGGAAGTTCCGCCTTGTGTTCACGAGGGTTTTATAATTTTCAATAAAAAAAAAAAAATAACGCCCAGAATACAGAACCTCCTCCTTTTTTGAAGTCGTTTAAAAATAGACATAATCGCACGCAAGACCCTACGTGGACCGCCCAATTTTCCAACCGTTATACAGCACGCACAATTTCATCTCCCCGTTACCTCACAATATTAGGCTTGTTATGTTATGATTTTATCGTAATATTCACTCGCAGTAGGCGGTAATGGATGGAGTAAATGGAGGTCGAAAGTGTAAATTGTCTCCAATTGAAGGTTGCTCCCATTTGCAAGACGCCCACAGCGTTTAACTATACAGACGCATTTCCTAATGGCGTGGAAGTGGCCATGTTGTTCTCCCAACCTGTCTCTTCCCGTGGGTGGCTTAGGCTGGGAATATAATAGTCTAATATAGTCGGTTCCGACTATCGGAAAGCGTAGGAGCCATTATTTTGTTTGCACATTTAATACACGTCCGATCCGACAGTCGGATCGGAAGTTCGGGTCGCGGAAACAGCGCCGAGGTGTTTACGATTTTATTCCTACCTGTTTTTTCTTTTTTCGGTTCAACACGAGCAAATATTCATTTTTTTTTGCTATAAGTAAATGAAATAAGTAACAGTAATTCGTCGTCCATTTTTTCTTTCTGCTCCGAATGCAAGCACTCGGGATAATTAGCTTGAGAACAATTGAGTTCAAAAAAGTCTGACGGAAAAATCGGACGTGTATCAAGTGAATACGATCAGGGGTTCAATTATATAATTTCATCATTATAGTAATAAGTTACGTTCTGACATGTGAATCATGTGATTGGTTGACTTATCGCTCGCTCGCCAATTTGACGGCTTCTCATTGGTCAACGTAATCGATGACGATACCGATGAAGTTACATAATCTAAAGGCAGATCAATTGGAAACAACAATCAGACGCCCTTATTTTTAACGGTTCCTTAAATATCATGCTGTCACTTTCATGTCGTTGACATTCAAAGTGATGGAACGATGATTAAGGAGGATCTTAAGTTAAGAAGCATTCGAGAATCTTGCTTGAGCTTGATTTCAGAGAGGTTAACTTATTTGAAGCGAAGTTTAAAATGTCTTGCTGGGTTGGTCGTATACAGATACCGAAAACTCATATAATTACATACATGCACATTGCACATACATTCACATATACACACGCAGACTAATACTAGTTCTATTATCTTTATGATCAGCATGCATGTCTATTTCCCTAATATAATTATAAAACGCCAATTTCATTAAGACTGTTTTCTCCATACAAACAGTTTAGATTTTTTTTTGGGAACGGCAAATCCAAATTTAGCTAAACTTTGTGTGTATTATCGGATAACATTAAGTTAAGTATAGGCAGCGTTAATTTTTAAAAGTAACCGCTTTATAAAAGTTTTAACGAATCTAAGAAATGATTATGGGAAGCACATGGAAACCTTGAAATAATATTCCATTTTACAAATAAAAAACAAATTTGGCTATAGCTTTGAAAATCGCAGGAATTGGTACATAATGATTAACGAAGAAAACAAACTCCAATTTCATAGATAAAGACCCAGTAATAACAGATGTACTTACAAGTTATAATTACCAGTAAAATTGTTGTTCTCTATTACGGAATCTCGTCATCCACGATACAAACCTAACCTAGCATGGATGTTACAGCAAATGTATAATTATGTATGGTCCTTTTTGGTAAATAAACATCTTATCTGTTTTATATAATCGCTTGTTTTGTCGATGGTGCAGTTTCGATGGCAACATTCATTCGTGTGTCCGTATAGTTGGCTTGCGCACATTCGATTTGGATATTTCAACTATTCAAACTTCAAGCATTTATTTCAAGAATAGTACTCAAATAGAGTTTCAAATCGTGCCTAAAGCACAGAAATAGTGCTACTGTATTTTAAGAGATATAGGTTTTTATTGAGCAAGCGATCTTGACGTTAAGTTAGCAGTGCAGAACGGTTGTAGGTATCGTCCATTCATTCAGAGATGGGCACGGCGTCGTAGGTAATCATATTTGTATCCTTGGGGCTATTTTAAATTATTGAATTTATATTTTAGAAAATAGGATGAAATACGTACGGTTTAATTTAGCTTATAAGGACAATCACCGCCTCCGTGGCTCAATTGTAAACAACATTGGGTTTACGATTCGGAGGTCGCGCGTTCGATCCCCAGCGGGGTACATGTTTAAGTACTCGGTTTGGTTGGTGGTTGGTGCTTTTAAATGTCCGCCTGGCTAGCTACCACCATCTTATCTAAATCTGCCGCCAAGCAGCAATGTTAATAGCATTGTTGTGTTCCGGTTGTCAGAGATAAGATAGCCAGTCCCCCAAATTAGTTGGGGGTTCCGGGTCAGTACGCTTCCACCTTCGACCTCATCTTCACTTAACATCAGGTGTGATTGAGGTCAAGTACAAAACCGTTGTGCATAAAAAAATCAATCTATGTTCTCCGATATTGCATGATATCGTTAGGTGGAAGTTGGAGCAGGAAGAATATAGTGACATCATCGTTGCAGTTGATTTAATGACCACACTAGACAAGGCCTTTTCACACTGTCAACAAACGTCGTACCCACCTACAACGCGTCACACAACCTTCTGCATTCAGTCGGACAAAATTATTTAGATTTATGTACGTCAAGTACATACCTACTACTACATATCTACTGGCAAAACCGATTGGTGTAGTGGATGACCGGGTTCGAATCTCACTAGGGGTAAATGTTTGTGTGAAGATTACGTTTATCTGTCTAGAATTCATTGTGCATTGCTTTGTTTGGGACTAGACTAGACCATAGACTAGACAGAAAAATCCTGCAGAGAATAAAAGCAGTTTAAAATCAATTATTCCAACTTTTTATTGAAATTGGAATGCTTTTATAGGTATTTTATAGATTACAATATGTATATGATTTTTAGTTCCTCAGAGGTTTTAAATCTTAAATTTATGTTATTGGTACAATTGAAATACACAACATTATCTCAAGTGCTAACTTAAGTTCAACTCAACCTTGGAACGAGTACCGAGACGATAAATTTAGCGAGAGGACGTAGCGCTGCGGGCAAAAGGTTAAACTCAGCTATTTGAACGCAACCCTGAATTTGACACTGACGTAAATACATAGGTAAATTTTTCAAAATGGCGCTTCGGAGTGATGTCATCCTATTTTTACAATGTTCCTATGTAAGTTGTCCGTTTTTCAACGGGATTGGTACCTAAAATCAACATTCTTTAGATCAACTTTCATTATATAGGTCAACCAATAGGTCAACAGTGTAACAGGTCAACCATTTATTGTATCAATAATTAGTTATATCAATGGTTCATTAGATCAACAGATTATTTTGTCAACAATTAACTACATCAACAGTTTACGAGTTCACATAGGTGTCAATTAAATAAATTTTAAATATTCATTAACGCTGAATAACACGTTTGTTTTGTCAATATCGTCTTGTTATATTTTTAACTTTTTCATTTTGTAATTTGGAATATAAATATATTTGGTACCTGTATTTGAATTCCTTTCTTCTAGACCTATCATTTTTGATACCAATCTCGATGTGGTGCTGGAATTATTTGTTGTCAGGCTTGACAAAATGGCGCCTAGCGTCCGCCATATTGGATTTATGATGACGACGCTCCCGAGACCAGTACGAATTTAATTTAATTTATGTCCAAACCAGCTGAGACATTTAGGTTGTAGGTATTAACATATTACATACATACAAACACGTTGAATACATTACCCTCCCCTTTGGCTTCGCCGTAGTCGGGTAATTAATTGATGACTGATTGGTGTAGTGGACGGTTAGCGATACGAACAGAGAGGTAAATTTTTGTGTGATGAATACGAACATTTATTCCTTTGGCATTAAGGCTGCGCTGTTGTGGAATGCATTACCACAAAATATTCGTCACGCAGAATCGCTTGCAGTGTTTAAACTGCGTCTAAAGGAATATTATTTATCTCTTGAATGAATTGTACATACTGTTATATATATTTATGTGTATATTATTATTGTACTTATTTATATGGTTTGTTTATTTTAGTAAGTGTTTATCTTTGTATGTATTCCACTATACCTATGTATTTCCTACGTATCGTCTATGTACCTGCTGATATTTAAAGTTATTCACCTTTTACTTTGCACTATCCAACTACATATTAAAAAGCTTCTTTAACTGAGGTTGTCTCGAAGAAATCGCTATTAGCTATAAGACCGCCTTTGTGCACTTCATCATCTATGATATAATGTTCTTTGTATTTTAGTTTTGTGCCCAATAAAGAATTTAATAATAATAATAATAATTTATTCCAGAGTCATGGATGTTTATTATCATTAAAAATTGTTTATAAAAATTATTATGTACTATGTTTATCTGTATAGATATATATCTGTATCTAGTATTCGTTATTTAGTGTCTATAGTTAGGGTTGCCATAACTTCTAGAAGTCAATACGGGACGTTTTCTTTTCTGATGCCAAAAACTCGAACCTAAGACATTCAATACCAACACGCGGCTTTTGAACTATGTTTTATTATATTTACTATTTTTTTGTGAAAAATGGTAATTTTCTTGCTAACCGTACATTTTTTTGAAAAACTATGGATAGTCTCCTAATACCAATTTCTTGTAGCTGCAACGATTAAGGTACCTCCCTTGGCTGCCCCATTGAAACTTTCCACCCTGTATATTTCTTTTGAAACAATCAATGATCACTTGCTAAAGAATGTCACAACATAAGTTTAGTCATACTCATAACATTGTTTAATACAAATATTAATACATACTACCTACATGACGTACAGTCGGCAACACAATTAAGGTAGCAGGCTTAATTTTTAAGATATTGTTTGGAGGTTCTTGGTTTGATTTTGTTATATTTTCTTTATATCTTGATCGATGTATATATCATTTGATAAATAAATAGCAGTTAAATTTAAATAATATACATAACGTCATTCAGATCAGTATGCTAAATCAAATATATTAAAGAAATTACTAAACATACATACATAATGTCTCGACATCCATGCCAAATGGGGTGGTCAGAGATATTCCAAACAATAGTGTTTGGTTGCCCCAAAAATGGTTAATGATTGAAACAACATCCACGGTTCACCCTATGAAATATACAAAAATAAACACGTGACACAGTAGTCCAGTCAAGATATGCATATCTAGGGGTGTAACTTCCTATAATCTTAAAGGCCCTGATTTTTTGTACATAGACAGAGTACCTATCAGTGATATTGTAAAAAATATTTTCTTACGGATCAGGAGTTTGATTTAGGTATAGTGTAGGTATTTAGTTATAAAACCTACAATATTAAATTTAAGTTACCACTGTGCACTTCTTAGCGTTGTAGAAGATGCTAAGGTCTTCTAAAACTAATTTCTAAAAAATAATCAATAGCTACTTTATATTTTCCAAAAATAGTTTGTTGAATCGTGATATTTACTACTGTTAATGTACCTAAAGTAAATAAAGAAATAAATATTTGCCCTCGGTGAAATTTTTCGTAATTGTAAAGAAGTTATTGCTCGATTTTTTTGAAAATAGTTACAGGAGTTCTAAGTATATATACAACTGACATTATAATTAGTATTAGTAATGATAATGTCAGTTGTATGTCCTTACGGCAATGTCAGCTTTTCATTTTTCTGAACAAAATTGAACATCTAATGTTAAAATTCATGGTCTTCCTTTTATTTCTGACACTATGTTATTTAGCAAAAAATTATCATTATGATGAAGCCTTTCGATCGGCATGATAAAGTTACATGGTAATTTTTTTTTATAAATAAAGGGTTCGATTCCCGGTTCAACCATGTACTTATTTAAAAATCTATGAATGCAGTTTAAATTGTTTTTTAAATTAAAATAATGTCTTCTTTCAGTAAAATGTTCCATCTACAAAATTCAAGGTACTTTCCCTCCATGTGGCATAGCCGTGGGACGCCCTGTATATATTCTCCGACGCAATGTAATTCACAGTGGTAATTTTAATCATATAGTCTATGTTTTATTACTAAATATGTATATTAAGTATAACTAAAGCAAGCTACCGATTTCTTAGATTTTTTTTATTCTATCACTGACAGGTACTATATTCATGTGCAAAAAATAACGGCCTTTAAAATTATAGGAACTTAAAAGTGTATCCTTACTGGACTAACAGGGTGTAGGGAAACGTGCAAAACTATAGATTTGGTGGAAAGTCGCTTAGTCGCCTTTAATGACTCCCACGGGAAGAGACGGGTTGGTCCTATTCTAATTGCCCTTTAGACTTTCTCCTACATATAATGACGTGCTACCTTAATTATGTTGCCGACTGTACACACATGATCTAAATATTTTGCCCTGTTTACAGCAAAATTGAATATTTTGCCCTGTTTACAGCAAAATTGAACGTGACATAATGCTTTATTTGTGACAGATGACGCGTGACATCACATATCTGAGGAAAATGTATAGCAGTCCAGTATAAAATGACCTATCTCAAGTTAAGTCATTACAAGTGATAAATAACATTGGTATAGGTCTTTATTCTGTGGCTTTTAAAGTGCACTTCTATTTATAGACCCAAGGTAAATGATGTCAGGTGTTTAACGACTATATAATAACATTTTTCAGATATTGTACTGTCAGACGTGTATTGTAAACTATATTATTGGATTCGGTATTTGTTTGCGATTAGCCAGTTAATAACATTTATTCCTGAGTCATGGATGGTTATATAAATATTTATGTATGTTTATCCGTTATCTAGTATCCATAGTACAAGCTTTCCTTAGTTTGGGACTAGATGATTGGTGTAAGTGTCCTATGACCGCTTGAAAACACTCACTATTGACCACCTAATCTAAGCTCCCTATTAATAAATCGATCTTGAGTTAGAGAACGCGTCTCAGTCTCAATACTATTTTATTTGACACTGTTTTAATATGCAACGGATTGTCAAGCGTCAATTTAAAGTTATCTCAATCTTGAGAACGGCCTTATACTGGGACTACGTGGTGGATTATCTGAGAGGATGCTGATCCCCAGCAGTGGGATATTGTATAAATAAGGCCCGTATTAATAAACCGTTCTCTAGATTAAAATAACCTTAGTTGACGCTTGAGAATCTATTATGTTTTAGATTTTTTTTATGTTAGACTGAGACGCGATCTCAATCTCAAGATCGATTTATTAATACGGCCGCACGAGATTGCAAAACCATATCTCAGGTATCAATTCAAATTCCATCGCTATACAGCAATCAAGTGTCAACTTAAGTTAGAATTGTACTTTGATGGAGATCAAACTTGAGACAGTTGTATAATATAAAATTAAATTTTGAGCTCGTTTTATTAATGGGCCATTCATGGAATGGAAGGTCATGTGGTAATGCATGACATAAGACAAGTAACTACCTACTATATTTATCAATTGGAACTTGAGTCATTTTCAATTACGTTTATCAGTGTTATGTGTGATGTAAGCTATTAGGTATTTATGTCTTTACGACGTTTTGATAAATGAGTATTTCTATACTTGTTAGATTATTCAAATATGTGAGATATTAATCTATTTATAAAATATAATACTTCGTTTTTTGTACAGGGTGATCCATTGAGATGAGTCAGTACGG
This sequence comes from Oegoconia quadripuncta, assembly GCA_949316235.1. Taxonomy (NCBI): domain Eukaryota; kingdom Metazoa; phylum Arthropoda; class Insecta; order Lepidoptera; family Autostichidae; genus Oegoconia; species Oegoconia quadripuncta. Next base: position 1,559,866 of record OX438741.1, on the reverse strand, counting down.
AGAAATCTGAAACTATATGAAATAGAGTTCGCCTTGTGGAACTACATCATCAATTTGGAAATATGGCATTCCGCGTTCAAAGATTTAAAAAAAAACTCATACACGCACGACTCGGGTTGATTCCGGTCATATTCCAAAAATAAAACTAAGTTATTTAATTACGAATATTGATTATGTTAATTGTAAGGAATAATGGAATATGTGTCTACAATTGAGAGAAAATGATGAAAGTATTTATACGTTATCAATGATATCAGTTCGTTATACTTAAACAAATTGATTGAAGAGTCTACTTAAAGATAACTTTTACCTACTTGTTCAAATTATTATTATTTATTAAAGTCGAAAAAAGGCATGAAAATACCATCACACAAAATCCACCGCGTAAAAATACAAGGCGTAATAACAACATCATTTTACTTAAAGAGTTGATTAATGTATTCAAGAAAATGGCCGTCATTTTGAACGTTTAAAATTAAAATAATAATTAAATTCAGATATTTTATTTAGTTGTAGACATACAGTGTGTTTTAACATTGATTATTTACAACCTACAAAATCAATGTTCGTTCTAAAATAACATATATGCTTTACTTTTCAGAAAATAACTGGGTCCCATTCTCGAGAAGTCTATGAGTTTATTTTTTAAATCTTAGAGGTATAACGCAGATTTTTCTCTACTCTAAAATTGACGACAACAGAACAAATTCCTCTATCTCAGTTTCCCATACTGACCCATCTCGATGAGTCACCTTGTATTGAATAGGGTACTGAAAACAACAAAAAATAAATAAAAATCTTTATTATATACATTAAATTATTCAAAACTTTAAAGAAACACTTCTGTTATTGAAGCTGCAATCATAATCACGTTTGGTTTTGGGGCGTTATCCGAACTTTATCGTAGGTATTTACGCCTTTGGTCTTTAATAGATCAGCCTTTATAAAATTCAGATCTTGCTCTCAATGAGGCTTGGGATCACGAGGAATGTCTTCATAAATACAAACGCTTCAATACACGCTTTCATGTCAAACATACATAACCGAGAATTTTTAGTGGAGCAATCTGTTAAAAGTTAAAGCTTTTCGAAATACAATTTCGCAATATAGGAATCATTAAAATGTTACAAACAAAGTAACGTGAGATATAATGGCATATACTTTGTTGCTAGGCAACAGGTTTGTCAACGTTTAATGGTCAATATCCTGCTCGTGTTCCTCATCGAATTCAGCGTCCTCATCAGCTGTCGCCTCCTGGTATTGCTGGTATTCAGATACCAGATCGTTCATGTTGCTCTCGGCCTCGGTGAACTCCATCTCATCCATACCCTCACCAGTGTACCAATGCAAGAAAGCCTTGCGTCTGAACATAGCGGTGAACTGCTCGGAGATGCGCTTGAATAGCTCCTGGATGGCGGTGGAGTTGCCGATGAAGGTCGCCGACATCTTAAGACCACGAGGCGGGATGTCACAGACGGCGGTCTTGACATTATTCGGGATCCATTCCACGAAGTAGGACGAGTTTTTGTTTTGAATGTTCAGCATCTGCTCGTCAACTTCCTTCATGGACATGCGACCGCGGAAGATAGCGGCGACGGTGAGGTAGCGGCCGTGACGAGGGTCGCAAGCGGCCATCATGTTCTTCGCGTCGAACATCTGTTGCGTCAGCTCAGGAACTGTGAGGGCACGGTATTGTCTGCTACCACGGGAGGTGAGCGGAGCAAAACCAGGCATAAAGAAGTGGAGACGGGGGAATGGAACCATATTTACAGCCAATTTTCTGAGATCTGCGTTCAATTGACCAGGGAACCTGAGGCAAGTTGTGACACCTGACATTGTGAGAGAGACTAAGTGATTTAGATCACCATAGGTGGGTGTGGACAGTTTGAGCGTGCGGAAACAGATGTCATATAAAGCCTCGTTGTCAATACAATAAGTTTCGTCTGTGTTTTCGACTAGCTGATGGACGGAGAGTGTGGCGTTATAAGGTTCGACTACTGTATCTGACACTTTGGGAGACGGGACAACTGAGTAAGTATTCATGATTCTATCGGGATATTCTTCTCTGATTTTGGAGATAAGGAGTGTGCCCATACCGGAACCAGTGCCGCCGCCAAGCGAGTGTGTGAGTTGGAATCCCTGGAGGCAGTCGCATGACTCTGCTTCTTTCCTAACGACGTCTAATACTGAGTCGACGAGTTCAGCCCCCTCGGTGTAGTGTCCCTTTGCCCAATTGTTGCCAGCGCCCGATTGTCCGAAGACGAAGTTGTCGGGGCGGAAAATCTGTCCAAATGGGCCGGAGCGGACAGAGTCCATGGTGCCGGGCTCCAGATCCACCAAGATTGCTCTGGGCACGTATTTGCCACCGGAGGCCTCATTGTAGTAAACGTTGATGCGCTCCAGCTGCAGGTCCGAGTCGCCATGGTAGGCGCCGGTGGGGTCGATGCCGTGCTCATCGGAGATGATCTCCCAGAACTGTGAAGGAAAAAAACATTTGTTAGAAAAAAAAAACCAGCCTTAGCAACTCTCTGTTGAATAGAATCCACTCCATTAAAATACCAACACGAAAGCTCTCCGTGCTCTCACTACTGATAAATGCGCTTGCGCACTTTCAAACCGGTTCCATGCAACTGCTTTAAGTCGTATCATGGGAGAGAATCTTTGGCTGTAACTAGCAAGTTCCATTCAAATTCAAATGTATTATATGTATACCGAAGTATTCATAACGAGAGTAGGTTTATAAGTATGATATGCAAACTATAATAATGTTCAATGAACCATCGCGTAAATGGTAGACAGGATACATAATACATCTTTAATGGGTACTACAGCTTCACAGGGATTACGCAAGACAATGCCTTGAGTTATAGCGGGCGTGTGCAGCACAATTCGTCTTGCTTGGCGTCTTGGTGACAAGCAACGCCCACGTTCCATCCCATATTTGGTTTATCTCGCCTTATATGTAGTGAATGTACGTGTTCGTTTAAACTTATTAGTATTCCGGACCTTTCGATCCTCGAAATCCATGGCCTGATTGTTAAAAACACCAACCATATGGCCAGTAATTGTGTAATCATACAAGATTTCTGGAAAGTAATTAACACGCAAATGTAAAGCTATGATATAAATGAATCGGAATATGACTCAGGTTGTTATTGCTCTGAAATCGCTTACGTAACACAAAACTTAGCTAGAATCCTTGGCTGCTCTACCTACATAAGGTAAATAGTGACTGGCTTATGGCTGTTCGAAGAGTATTAAAATTCGTATTGTATCCGAGCGTCGTATGATGTCATGCTAGCTGGTTGTGTAGGTAAGACGCTGACACAACCATATAAGGCTGTATGAATAATATAAAGACTGGAACGATTACGGCTTCGATGATATTGTTAAATAAACGCTTTCGTAACTTCAAGACGATACTGCAAAATAAGTAAAGATAAGAAACGTCTAATGAATAGAGGTATTGAGTTATCATAATTTACTCTTAGGGCGCGTACGTGGTACAGTCTGCAATAGAATTAAGGTAGCAGGTTTAACTTTTATGATATTGTTATATTTTCTTTTACATCTTGATGGGTGTAGCTAGGTAGGTATAACATTCGGTAGATAACTTTCAATTAAACTTAAATAACACACATACATAACGTTATTCAGATCAGATTGTTAAAACAAACATAATTTAAAGAAATTACTAAACATACATACGTACATCTCGACATCTATCCCAAATACCGTCAGAGATATTTCAAACGATAGTGTTTGGGTGCTCAAAACATTTAAAGTTTTAATGATTGAAACAACATCCACGGTTGACCTTATGAAATATACAGAAATGCACACGTGACAGAGGGTGCAGGGAAATGTGCAAAAAGTAGTTTTTTTGTGGAAAGTCCCATAGTCGCCTTTAACGACTCCCACGGGAAGAGACGGGTTGATTCTATTCTAACTTAATTTCCCTTTAGACTTTCACCTACATATGTTTATAAATAAAGTCCTGCTACCTTAATTGTGTTACCGACTGTACCTTTAGCGGTCGCGAATTTTTACGGCGGGTGAAAACATTTTCGAGTAATGTCTAAAACTGTTGACAGTTATATTAGAATTGCAACCAATTCTGTTCTCGAAGGAGACAAAATTGTCATCCGAAATTGCAGTGAACAAAACATTCTAACGGGACACGTCAAAATACTTTCAACAGTTCATGTCGGAGTAATGATTTTTAATAACGACAAGAAGTGAAAGGCAATCGGGTGCTGTTCGATTGTGAGAGGTTACTTTCTTAGCCGTAACTAGATAAGAGTGGGCACGATGAAAGTGTGAGAACTGTGAACACACAAAGTAACACTTGTCAGGGAGGTCGGTACAATAGGTGCTTAATGCGTGAATAAACTACGAACACTTTGCTGTGAATGTTGATGGATATGTTATGGTCAAAGCAACTTTGAACAAGAATAGTTATTTAATATACTTTCCTACCGTACTATTTCAGTACATTACGATATAAATGCGTTATGGTGTGTTTAACTAATATACGCACGTACGTAAACAATAAAAAATCACGCGGCGGGCCAGTTCGAAAGTCGAAAAAAAAAATTTGAAGCATATTTTACTACAAATCTCCATATCTTTTTTTAGGTACACAGGGTACATTTAAAATAGTGAATTTTATCATTTTTTTAAGCTAGATACTGGTGTCGGATTCGGATGTAACCAGTTTTGGAGTACTGCACCAGGGAGAAAGATACAGTACTACTCTAAAACTGGTTTTAGTTTAGTTTAGTTGGTGTACATCCGAATCGACACCATTGCTTATTCAAAATGCAATTTTCCCCTGAGACGGACAAGAGAAACTCGAGGGGTTGCTCTTTTAAAAACAGGTTTTTATATTTCATTATTTATTGTGAAATAGCCTGGCATGCGAATGAGCTGGTTACGTCCAGGGATAATTATCATCTAAATAGCCTGATATTTTATAATATGCTTTCTTAATAAGTTTCTGTTTTATATCTTAAAATTGAAAGGAACATTTTGTATATCAACAGGAACCTTATTGAAAAAGGGTATACATAACCCTTTGATTGAATTACTGACTTTGCGGAGACGAATGTGACCTGGCTTTTTGGCGGGATCTCGGCGAGTGAAATTGCATTTTTCTTTATAATTCTTATAATTTGTGCATTCTAACTTTTGAAGCTTAATAATGGCAGAATATTGTGCAGCAAACGTTAGTGATGGTGTACAGCTGAAAGGAAGTGTAAATTAAAGTGCGTAACGGAGCTTTCGGGTTCCCACAAGAAGCCGCCAAAATCTTTTGTAAAGCATTCTGCCACTTTACTGAAGAATGACTTGACCGTGACTAGACTCTGTATACGCCAATATACGACGAATTACTTGTTTTGACTGAGACTGACTTATAAACTGAAGAAGAGAAATAAAATTTTTCACTCGAAACTGGCAGTAATGTCCCTCGACAGTGAGGTTGACTGGTTGCCATCCTCAAAAACAAGAAATCCGTCTGGGAGACAGCTGAAGAGCGGGCGGCAGGGGTGACACTAGATTAGGGAGGAGACATGTTCGATTTGTTATCGATAATATGTCGTAATCTACCTATTGTATTGTATGTCCATTCCTTTGGCCCAACCTGTAACCTAAACGGCTTGACCGATTTCGAAGTGCATGGTGTCGTTAGATTCGTCTTTATACCCGGAGCAAAGTAGAAAGCCAATTCGTCCTACTTTTAAATATAGTTACAGTAGGTAGGTACCTAAGTAATAAAGCACATCGCGTCGGAAATCTCGTAACGGTACTCGAAGCTAAAATGTTGCTCTTTGAGTGTTATAGCCTATGGTTATTGTATGGTAGTTATTTATAAGTACATCGTAACATCCGACGGCCGGTTCAATGCCCTGGTTAATCTACAATCGTTTAACTTAAGATAAGATAGGCTTATTGGAAAGAAAGGAAATGGTTACCATTTAAAATGGATTTGTTTTTCCTGTATGGAAGTGTTTTATCTAAGTCCTTCTGCGGCCCTTCATTCTATTTTTTGCAAAAACATTTAAAGGTAACCATTGTAACCAGATTCATACATTTTCAACCAAATCTAAAAAAAATATGCGATATTTTCTGTATTTTAGTAATAAAAGTTATTATATTAAATGTGTTAAGTTTTTTATTATGGTTTATGATATTGGATAGGTTATGTGGTATATTAATGTTATTTATTCGGTATTGTTTTTTTTTTGGGTATTTATTTATATATATTATTTATTTATTTAACACTTTATTGTATATAAGCATACACGTCAAACAAAACAAAAAAACAGGAGAATATTAAAATATACAAAAGGCGAGCTTATCTCTATTATTTTTTATAAATAATTTTTAAATGTTGTGTACACTATTTTCTGCCCAATCTAATAAACACTATGTATCTCTAAGGTTTGCTCGTAGAAAACTCTATCAGAGTTAAGCTCGCCTTTGTACATTTTATACACAATGCATATTTCTGTAACAATTTTGTGTACAATAAAGATGATTATTTCGACATTTTTATTTCTAAGATTTAAGATATTTAGCTTTCAACATACTCGTAGTTTATTTGGTCTATCTAGAATATTATCTATCTTAAAATCAAGATTTAAAAAAAAAAAACCTCTCCTAACTTCAAAGACAAAACCAGGAAATAGTCCTATTATTAACAACAAGACATTTAAATATCTAGGAAATTTGCTCACGACTCGATGTGTACTGCAGACTAAGTCATATGGATAGCGATGGCAAAAGGGGCCGTAATAACAGCAAGCATCTGTTCAAAGCTAAAGTGAGCCAGAAAGCGGCTAATGAAATGCTATGTATAGAGTATTTATACGGCTGTGAGACATGGACATTAACACAAAGGGATAGGGAAAGGTTAGAGGCATTCCAGACGTGGTGCTGGAAACGAATGGAGGGAATAAGCTGGACAGAGAAGATAACAAATGAAGAGGTGTTAATGATGGTATAGGAGAAGAGATGCTTGTTGACCACAGTTGAGAACCGAAGAGGAAAGATAGGTCACTTGAAACGACACGATTTTTTTGAAGAACTTATTTGAAGGAAAGATGTGAAGGGGAAGACCTTGAAGCACTATACCCAGGCTGTAGAGGATGTCCAGGAGTAGGCCAGAGTATGTAGAAAACGACAGATGAAATCTTTGGAAATCGTTGTCAGTGACAACTTATAATTAAAAGGTATCACATGAACAAATAACTTGATGAAATCTACGCCTGAAACATGGTCATCATGCTTGCGTTAATCATAGGTTTAGTATGAAGATTTTCCAAGGAAAGAATTATCGCCAAAAAGTCAAAAATTCTTGATTCTGTAGTCAATTTTACATTTTTTAAGCTACTACTTGTTTAAAAGGCAATTTTTCCCTGAGAAGAACAAGCAAGAAACTCGAGCGGTTGCTGTTTTAATAACTGTTGTATTGTGAAATAGACTGGCATACGAACAAGCTGGTTACTCGAAAAAGCTCATCTAGCTGTTCATGGCGAGGTGCTGGTTCCAACACTGATTTACAGGAGTTAATGCTGGGTATGGCAGAAGAAGAACGAAGTTCGAAAGATAAAATCAGGAATAGTGTAAATAGGGTTAAGCAGTGTAAAAAAAGCTTAATAAAGAGATATATTGGGTCTTTACCTATGAAATTGGAGTTTTTTTTCGTCGTTAATCATATGTACTAATTCCTGCGATTTTCAAAGCTATATCCAAATTTGTTTTTTATTTGGAAAATGGAATATTATTTCAAGGTTTCACATGAAATATTTTTTAATTTCTGGGCTAAATCATATAATAAAAAAATTTGAACAGTGCTCGTTTCACGTGCTTCCCATAATCATTTCTTAGATTCACTGAAACTTTTATAAAGCGGTTACTTTTAAAAATTAACGCTGCCTATACTTAACTTAATGTTATCCGATAATACACACAAAGTTTAGCTAAATTTGGATTTGCCGTTCCCCAAAAAAAAATCAAAAATGTTTGTATGGAGAAAACAGTCTTAATGAAATTCTTCATACAAAACGCCAATTTCATAGGTAAGGACCTAATGTTTAAAATAACTTTTATACTGAATAAACAGAATTTGTTAGATTTTAGTTTTCTTTAACAAAAATAAGAGAAATTAAGGCTTTTTGGCGGGAACTCGGCGAGTGAAGTTGCATTTTTCTTTATAATTCTTATAATTTGTGCATTCTAACTTTTGAAGCTTAATAATGGCAGAATATTGTGCAGCAAACGTTAGTGATGGTGTACAAGTGAAGGGAAGTGTAAATTAAAGTGCGTAACGGAGCTTTCGGGTTCCCACAAGAAGCCGCCAAAATCTTTTGTAAAGCATTCTGCCACTTTACTGAAGAATGACTTGACCGTGACTAGACTCTGTATACGCCAAGTATACGACGAATTACTTCTTTTGACTGAGACTGACTTACAAACTGAAGAAATAAGAGAAATAAGACATGGCTGTTATGGGCTAGATCCCTTTGCCTTCTCCTAAAGGAGAGAATGAAACGAAAAAAAAAGAGAACAGGCAGAGTTCTAATTTTGAATTTAAAATATTATGACTTAACCGAAAAAGAAACAAACAAGGAGATTACTGTAAAAAGAGAACCAACGCATGGCGCCTCGTTACAACCTACGCGCTATTACTTTGACCAAGTGAAAGAAATGTGTGTGATGAATAATTGAGTAGTTCCTCAGGGATAACAAATAAATCCGCGATAACTATTCCACGCAGGCAAATCTGCGGGCATCAATTCCCACACACACACATGCACTCACAACACAAAACACGACATTGCGAAATTCATACATACGACGATTATTTGACATTAATTGAATTATTTGACCAATTTTTTATTAGTAATATTACATAATGACTAAATTATTTATTATTATTTAGTTTGTCTCACTATTCACTTTTTACCTCTAGATTGTATAACGATTATTATTTAATACTGACTTTCCACCTAATTATTTTTTTAAGAGAATTGTAATGAAAAATGAGAATCTGTAATTGGCATGACTTTGGCTTGTACATTTTGTGTAATATTTTTTATAAAAAAAAATAAAAAAAAAAAATAGTTTATTTCAGGATTAGACCCATATTTTGGTTAATAACTTAAAAATAAATAGGAGTAAGTTAGTAACTTAAATCTATAATAACTGTGAACAGAAGGTACCATATACGACCGCTGCGGCACAATCAGCACTATTTGGATGTGTGCAAGCGTATCCAGTGCTGTGGATGATTGCTGTTGATGATGATTATAATGATGCTGTTAATTCTGTATTATCAATAAAATAAAAAATAAAAATAAAATTATAAAGTACAGCTACATGGAATAGAGGACAATACACTATTTTTAAAGTACAACTGACAATCTAATTTGAGGGTTTTCTAGGGATGTCCTATAGAATATAGGTGCCGGATAGAAGCTATTAAATTGTTCCTTTTGGTAACAGTTCCGATACAAATGACTCATTGTCTAAATATCAATTCGGATTGTGACCATCAGAGTGGAAAATATAGTTGCCCCGCTGAAATCACCATTGTTTCCGTCGGTAATCAGTCAAGGAAATTGTGCGTGAACCGGAGAACATACCACAGATAACAAATATATTTTAAGTTTGCGTAAAACACGCTTAGATTTCAAACTGAGCAAAATAACAAGTTCGTTGTCCATGGAAACTTTTGAACCTAAAAAGGAGGTTCCATTTTTTTATGCACAACGGGTTAGCACTTGACCTCAATAACACCAGGCCGAAGGTGGAAGCGAACTGACCCGGAAACCTAAATATTTGGGGAACTGGCTATCTTATCTCTGACAACCGGAACGCAACAATGCTAGCGCAAAGCCCCATCTAGTTTATAGACACTGGTGTCCATCCACCATCTGGATGGTTGATAAACTACACAAATACATTTTTTTTTGTAAATAAATACATATATAAATGAAAAACATCCATAACTCGGGAACACATAATAAATAAATAAATATCCTTGGACATACACACAGCGCCATCTAGTTCCACTTTAAGCAACTATAGGCTTGTGTTGTGGATACCAGATGGTTGATATACTACATAAATACTTTTTTTTTGTAAATAAATACTTATTATAAATGAAAACATCCATAACTCGGGTACACATGTCCGTATTCATCACACAAACATATGCCCCTAGCGGGATTCGAACCAGCGACCTTTTGGTATAGCAGCAGAGTTTCTAACCACTACACCAAAGGCGCATTAAATATGAGTAATGAATTAAATTAAATTTAAATATTGAATAACTCTCAAACTCCAATGGCACAATTTTTTTCGTTTGGGACAGTATATGGAACTATTTCAGCACAGTTTTTTAAATTGTCAAAGTAACTGAATTCCACTGTTTGTATTCTAGCATCATGGCTTAAATAATTTATTTTTTAAACGACTTCAAAAACGTTCTACTCGTATGTTCACCTGCATGTTTCTTTATAAGTTCATCGATATTTTCATAAATTTTAAACCGATCTTGATGACTGTTCTTTGTATAAACAAACAACCAAACAAGTTATAAAACTAGAGTGGTTCAATTTGGTTGAGATGAAGATGTACTCTGAAAATAGAGTGTTAAAAAGGCATCAAATCTCATGAACATACCTAAAGTTGTAAGTACATGAAACATCGTATTTTGGTGTTCTGTACACCAAAGATAAAAAAAAAAATTTTATTTTACAACTTCGAACTAAAATATCTCAGAAAGTATATCATTTACGACATTTTGTCAAAGAGTAATTGTTGTTTTAAATAATATTTTGTATAGATTGGCATAGGTTTCATATCTGTATACCAAAATACGACAATTCATGTACTTGCAACTTTAGGTATGTTTGGCTTCATACAAAAAGGTTCGATGTCTTTTGAACTCAATTTTGACTCCATAAGTACTCTGAATTGTAGCATCATGCACTAATTATTTCAGTAACACCATACCACAGACATACTAAATATGAAAATTGTGGTGTTGTCATGGGGTGTTGTTGACACAGCTGGCTGTATGGCATGTTTCTTTATAAGTTCATCGATATTTTCATAAATTTAAAACCGATCTTGATGACTGTTCTTTGTATAAACAAAGAACCAAACAAGTTATAAAACTAGAGTGGTTCAATTTGGTTGAGTTGAGATAAAGATACTGCAGATAGAGTGTTAAAATTTGAACCGTGGTCCAAATTTTGACTCCATAAGTACTCTGAATTGTAGCATCATGCACTAATTATTTCAGTAACACCATACACAGCCAAATTGTTGACACAGCTGGCTGTATGGTTAATGTATCAACCATCTCTTTCAATGAAGTTTCAAGGTGATAAATGAATCACTCTGAGTAATGTCTATAAGTAGGTACTGTATGTATGTAATACAATAAAAGAGAAACCAGTCCAAATTGCGGAGTATTAATATTAATCAATCATAATGCTTCACTTTCAATTCAAAAATTAATTAATTAATTGCACATTCACACAGCGCCATCTAGTTCCACACTAAGCAACTAGGCTTGTATTATGGATACTAGATGGTTGATATGCGACACAAAACACATTTTTTCTTAAAGATTTTTAAGATAAATATATATATGTACCTATTTCTACGTTTTATTGTGGATATACTAAGGTACCTAACAGTAAATTATGTTTAGTAAATTTCTGCTTTTATGAATTAATTTTGATATTGATTTGAAATTTTATAAATTAATGAATTTTTAAGTATACAATAATCCTAAATTATGGGTAGACTGCGTGAGGAATGATATGTATGTGAAAGGGGTGAGTACGGAGATGACGGCTGATAGAGGAGAGGAAGACATGTTGTGCCGACCCCACCTAGAGTGGGATAAGGGCAGGAAAATGATGATTCTAAAATATTCATATTATGCAGGGAGAAAGTATTTAATGTGTCCATGTATCATTCTTATTGAATTGAAATGTAATATTAATAATGTTTTTGTAATGTTAATTATGTAATACAATATTAATAATATAGACAATACATATTTTTAGAAATTCTAATGAATATTACACAATTTTACCGGTTGTAAACTACTGTATTTACCTGTGTGGCTAAAAATAAATTATTCTTATTTATTTATTTTATTCATTTATCATTTATTGCACACAAGAAAAAAAAAACATACAGATACAACATAATAGAGACGACACAACAGGTTCTGATTATTTCTACAATGAAATTTCTTCCAGCAGAAAGAGAGATATGACTGGAAGAGGCAGATAAGACGTGCACTTATAGAGAATAATATAATGAAGAATGTAATTAATTAATGTAAAGAACTCTTTATATTTGCAATTCCTTTACAGGACGCTACATTGTATGTGATAACAAATTACTATGTATATTTCCATTGTGGCGTGCAATAAATTCGACTTTTCTTAGCGACCGTACTACAAAAATTTTCTGAATGGTCGAGCTAAACTTAATGCTCAGGCCTTTTGTGTCATGTTGCCCTGGTTGCGGCCATGTATGTGGCGGTAATAAAACCTTGATTGCTCCCAATTTAGGCCTAATTTTAAACAATTGTAATGTACATCATCCGCTACACCATTTTCAATGGTGTCTGTAGTAGGTCTACCATATTTAAGGTTGGTAAGGATTTTGAAATACCCATCGCTATATTTTATTATGTATTTATTTATATGGTCTTTATTGTTTTTATTTTGGTAAATATTAGGTCCTTACCTATGAAATTGGCGTTTTGTAAGAAGAATTTCATCAAGACTGTTTTCTCCATACAAACATTTTAGATTTTTTTTTTGGGAACGGCAAATCCAAATTTAGCTGAACTTTGTGTGTATTATCTGATAACATTAAGTTAAGTATAGGCAGCGTTAATTTTTAAAAGTAACCGCTTTATAAAAGTTTCAGCGAATCTAAGAATTGATTATGGGAAGCACATGAAAAGAGCTCTGTTCAATTTTTTTTTTATTATGTGATTTAGCCCAGAAATTAAAAAATATTTCTTGTGAAAAAGATTTGGTATTAGTCAGGATCGTTGCAAGTGATCTCTGCAATCCCTATGGGAAACAAGCGTACTATGTATCTAGTCAATAAAAACGTCGTTTTATGAATCCACCCAACTACGCTTTGGTTCATTGAGCCGATAATAGTAATTTGTATAAGCCATTCTCTTTTTTCTGAGAGACATTACGTAAAGTTCATTGAACAGATGTTGTAATCTAACTGAATGAGTTTAAAGTCTGTCTTCTCCTACATTCCACTTTCAAAATTAATAAAGCACTCATAGTAAAGAGATTTTAAAATTGAGATGGTATTAGTTGACGTTTGAAATACTGTGGTAAAAATTGACAACTCAGTTTTGATCTCTATCTTGAAACTATTGGGTCTTTACCTATGAAATTGGAGTTTTTTTTCTTCGTTAATCATATGTACCAATTCCTGCGATTTTCAAACATATATCCAAATTAGTTTTTTATTTGGAAAATGGAATATTATTTCAAGGTTTCACGTGAAATATTTTTTAATATCTGGACTAAATCGCATAATAAAAAAAATTTGAACAGAGCTCTTTTCATGTGCTTCCCATAATCATTTCTTAGATTCGCTGAAACTTTTATAAAGCGGTTACTTTTAAAAATTAACACTACCTATACTTAACTTAATGTTATCCGATAATACACACAAAGTTTAGCTAAATTTGGATTTGCCGTTCCCCAAAAAAAAAACAAAAATGTTTGTATGGAGAAAACAGTCTGAATGAAATTCTCCATACAAAACGTCAATTTCATAGGTAAGGACCTAATACATCTCTTTCATGGTCATTCGCATGTTGATACACGCGTCAGCTTACGGTGCTGTTCACTTGGCCTTTCTTTGACATTTCCCGTACGTGGTACTTTCGCCGTGGTCTAATACTGTATATATCTTTCGTTAGTCTTCTTTCATTCATCCTCTCTACATGCCCTAACCTTAAGAATAGCTTTTACAATCTCTGTCACTACGTCTTCTTTCACATATCATAACTTTGGAGTTGGAGTAAGCAAATTGCATATAATTCACGCATCACCGATGTCGGATGCAGCTCGAGTTTCTCCGTCCACCACAAGATTTGATAAGAAAGCCGCTAATTATGGTTAATTTGCTACACGTGTAGAATTTCTTCACATTCATCTGTCTATACCTTACAATACACTACGCACGTCTATATTCTAAGTATCTTGGTGAGACAAGAATCCAGAAATCATTTATTTTCTTCTTGATTTTATATAAAGACAGACGCCAATGATCATATGATTTTCCTCTCGACTACAACTTATACTGAGATGGGGACCTACTTTTTATTTTTTTTTCTTAGTCGAAAGAGTTTTTGCTGCTCCGTGGGACATTTCTATTAAGTAGGTACTGCTTACGTTATATACTAGATAGATAATTTCTCCGTCGAACAGCAATTTTATATAAATTGTATACATATTTTTTGCTGCACACGCAGGTTGTTCTTGAGCACTATGGCAACCGCCTAAAACCCGTATATCCTTGTTTATAACAATTTCTCTTCTATAATCCTCGTTGCGGACACATTCCAACAGCCCATGATAGGTATCCTTCACCACATCGAGACGGCACAATTCTTATCTAATGAAATGAAAGTCAAAGTCAAAGTCAAAAATGCTTTATTTTGTAGGTACACAGAGTACACTTAAAATAGTCAATTTTACATTTTTTAAGCTACTGCTTGTTCAAAATGCAATTTTCCCCTGAGAAGAACAAGCAAGAAACTCGAAGGGTTGCTCTTTAAAATGAGGTTTTGATTTTACATAAAGGTTTTTATATTACAAAAAGGTTTTTATATTTCATTATTAATCGTGAAATAGCCTGGAAAGGAAGTCTAAATTAGGCTATAACAATATTCTGGCGATCCACCTACTTGATACTTCTTTTAGACATCGAAAACAACATTTAGTCCACCATATAAATCTCTAGTACATATACAACTTCCTACAAGTCTCGATTCAGACACTGGTAAGTAACTATTTAATCTCAACTAAAAACTTTTCACGCAATTAAAATTTTAAATGATGAACTGCATTGATTAATATGCTATAGATAATGGTCATGCGAACAAATCTTTTTCGCGCGTTTATTATTAGATAAAACAGCGCCATCTCTTAGAATCTTTGCGAACTCATAGGACGCATAGGATTGGCCAAAACCAAAACCGTGCACAACCAAATTTTTTTAGTCTGTGCTCACAACACTCAAAAGTACAAGAAAATTAAAATACATCTTTTACGAGTTTTATGTCATGTTTTTTAGACACTTAGTTAAGATTTTTTTGAATATCGGTTAAAAATCGGTAAAAGTAAACGGTCGACAACAAACCGCACATTGAATCACTTTTGTTTTTATATAGATATTGATCATGCGCACGGTGATTGCACTTTGGACGATGTTCTGGCATTATACCTAAATATGTTTTTATTTTTAAATGGCATCTGCTTTGCATCAAGTTGGTAACATTCGTATTAGTTTAAATTTCGAAAGCATTTTTAAAGGCCGTGACTTTTTGCACATGTATTTAGAGTACCTGATGGGACGGGTTTTCAAAATTTAAAATACCTTGTTCTAGAACAACAATTTGCATATTTCTTATTTCAATTTGAGTTTAGTTACAACATTTTAATGGAATTATTAGTAAATATTAATACAATATTACGACCTGACGATCTGTTTGGTGTAGTACAAAAGGTCGCGGGTTCGAATTCCTAGCGGCATTTATGTTTGTATGATGAATGCGGACGTGTGTACTCAAGTTATGAATGTTTACATTTATACAGATTTATTTATAAAAATAATTAATTAATTTAGTTTATCAATCATTTGGTATTCATAATACAAGCCTAGTGGCTTATTGAGGAACTAGATGGCGCTGCATTTAAATTTATTATTTATTTATTTTAACTTTTTATTCCAGATTATCCGATGCTACTCTTTAAAAAAAAACCTATTCAACATATCAATAATCGCCAGATTGAGACCGAATTTGAAGTGACACTTATGAGATAACTGTTAAAAGAGTATCAAGAAAATTGTAGAGACAAGTAAATATAAAAACTTCTGTTTGATTGTTGGGACTTACCTAAGAAATTGGCGTTTTGTATGAAGAATTTCATTAAGACTGTGTTCTCCATACAAACATTTTTGATTTTTTTTTGGGAACGGCAAATCCAAATTTAGCTAAACTTTGTGTGTATTATCGGATAACATTAAGTTAAGTATAGGCAGCGTTAATTTTTAAAAGTAACCGCTTTATAAAAGTTTCAGCGAATCTAAGAAATGATTATGGGAAGCACATGAAAAGAGCTCTGTTCAAATTTTTTTGTTATGTGATTTAGCCCAGATATTAAAAAATATTTCACGTGAAACCTCGAAATAATATTCCATTTTTCAAATAAAAAACAAATTTGGATAATATAGCTTTGAAAATCACAGGAATTGGTACATATGATTAACGAAAAAAAAAACTCAAATTTAATCGATACTTAAGTTTATTAAACTCAAAGATATCGATTGAAATATCACTTCAAATTAAACTTTCATTCATTATATTAGGTAATTATATGAAAAACATATACATTTTCATAATAAATTGAAATTTCCGACCGAGTGTCAGAAATGAGAAAACAAGTTGGAGTAGGTAGGTAGTTCCCTACATAGCATATTAATCTAATTTTTCTCATAGATTATGCGACATTGACGTAACAAGCTCGTTGCTAGGGGTGTTACCTGACTAACCGTGCCCTAAATTTTTATCAGCGATCGTGCGTGAAAATTACGTATTATATTCGAATTGTGAATAGAACTATGCAATGTAACACAAGCAAATAGGTACAAGTCATCATTGTATGTTGCGCGCGCGACCTCCTTTCGCTGGACAAAGAAATGTGCAGTATTCATACATCGAAAAGTTTCTATGAATGAAATTAATAGAAAGGAATGTAAGCTAAATACTCCAGCGAATTCCACGGTAAGATAACTGAAACCGTTATTGACCGCTACCGGTAATTGTACGTGACTGCCTCTATTGCTAAAAGAATTATGAAAATAAAAGTAATTGAAACACACCTTAGCTCCGATCTGGTTTCCGCACTGCCCGGCTTGGATATGGACGATTTCCCTCATTTTCGTGTTCAAAATTCGAATAAATTAATAACTTAAACACTATACGCGACTCTCTCACAACACTACTCGCAGATTTGATCAGCCGGCTGGCTCGGTGGGGATTTTTGAGGCGAGCTTCGCCTCCGCGCCAAGTCGCCAGTGCGTGTTGTGATTGGTCCGTTATCTTAGCTTGTGGCTCACTTCGCAGTATTGTTAGATAGGCTATCATCGCGTCACACGGTCATAGGATTCCCAACTTAGGGCTTTCGGCGCCAGATTTAGGGCGGCATTTAGCTTTTATAGAATTCAAATTGATTTATATCGCTTTTACAAATATGATACAATTTATGGCACAACAATACATTTTACAAAACACATTAAAGAAAAGAATAATTGTACTCACTTTGCCTTATCACTAAAAGCGATCTCTTCCAGGCATCCTTTAGCTGTAGGAGTACAACTTTATACAACAAGCAGGTTGTGCAAAATACTGATGCAGATATGAAATGGTTACAAGTAATAAGTTTTAATAGAACTGAATATGTAAGTGATAATTAAATGTAAAAGTTTGTTGGTATCTATACTGAATTATTCCTATTTGACTAAAAAAAATATTTTTACGCTAGATTTAAGCAGATTTTGATGGAACTCTGTTTTTATTGACGTTCCGTCATGTACTCAACCAAATCATGCAAATAAACAATTTTCTTTCTATTCATAATCTGCATAAATTCTTCACCAATCTGGCCAAAACGAGTGAAAAAAGATAAAATGTCTAATAAGATATTTGAATGCAAATAAAAATAGTAAGATAGATAGATAAAGCCTTTATTTTCTGTCCACAGTCACACACATACATTTAGCTTATACATATTGATACACAGATAAGGTAACACATCAACAACAATAACATAATATTGTAACACTAACGCATGTGTGTGCTGCAGCAGTACAAATGGGTCATAGTTCAGTGTATTGATTGCTCATTGAGCAAAACACTAATTTTCTTAGTAACTAAAAAGCTAACTAATATTTCATTTAAAGATGTTATATACCCCAATAAAACGTAAAAATTTGGGGCTTTTACTTACTGCATTTAAGTTCATTTATTTAGTCTTGTTCTTAGGGGTATTTTTTTTAAAAGTTGGTAACCCTGCACCTACACGAAATTCAGCTTACACCTAAACAACTTTTTACTGCAATGCGGTTTGTTTCATTATCTAACAGATTTATTGATAGAAAGCAAGTAGCAGCGTAAGAATAATAAATAATACTCGTAATGTTTATTATTCTTATGGTAGCAGGGAAGAGCTTTTGAGTACTTTTACAGGGGTCGATTTGATAATGTTTTCTAAATGGCTTTTTTATGTCTTTTGTACTTTTATTTGATACAATTGGTTCCCTTTTACATGCCCGTGACGTGTGAACAGCCGCGATGTGATCACTCGTTTATTTTTAGCCGCACGCACCGTGGGATTGCAAGTAATTTATTCCATTACACGAAGTGTTGACACACCCTGACACCCCTACAAATCATCATGGCAACGCAGGCAACGTGTCTGTTTTGTTGGGATATTAATTTTTCACCGATAACGAAAGAAGGAGGTTGTCAACTCGACTGTACTTTTTAGCCGACTGCCATAGGAAGGAGGGTAATGTTTTTCGAGTGTATATGTATGTTTTTTTTATGCACGACGGGCTCGTACTTGACCTCAATCACACCACACCTGATGTTAAGTGACAACAATGTATGTCCGTTCCTTTGGCGTATTCTGTAGCCCAAATGGCTAGATCGATTTCGAAGCGCATGGTGTGTTTAGATTCGTCTTGATCCTTGGAGTGTCATAGGATACATTTTATGGTAAAAAATCCAACATGGCGCCCGTGAAATACAAAATATTCTGTGGGGTTTTTAATATTTAAAATATTGTTATTATTAGGTCCTTACCTATGAAATTGGCGTTTTGTATGAAGAATTTCATTAAGACTGTTTTCTCCATACAAACATTTGTTATTTTTTTTCGGTAGGTACGGCAAATCTAAATTTATCTAAACTTTGTGTGTATTATCGAATAACAAGTTAAGTATAGGCAGCGTTAATTTTTAAAAGCAATCGCTTTATAAAAGTTTCAGCGAATCTAAGAAATGATTATGGGAAGCACATGAAAGAGCTCTGTGTCAAATTTTTTTTATTGTGTGATTTAGTCCACAAATTAAAAAATATTTCATGTGAAACCTTGAAATAATATTCCATTTTCCAAATAAAAAACAAATTTGGATACAGCTTTGAAAATCGCAGGAATTGGTACATGTGATTAACGAAGAAAAAAAACACCAATTTCATAGGTAAAGACTCAATATTAAAAAAATTAAATTTGGAATACCTTGAAGCTACACAATCACGTGTTCAAAGAACTAATAAACTAAGCCTGATATGACAAGAATACCGTTGGTATTTAATAATTAATAGCGTTTCTCGGGTCATCAAACTACTCCACCATATTGCCTAAAATGGAACTGGATAATATACACAAGCCTTATACGAATGAACTTATTTTTCACTTCTCATGCTCTAAAAGTGTATCCTATAACTTGCGTAGGCTGATCCTAAAGCGTATATTTTACCTTCCCTAAGAACTAAAGTAGATTTTCGTTTAAATTCTCACAAATTCTACAGGTGGATTATAAAAAATCTGATCAGTGTGCGAAGTGTGAGTTCTTCTTCTTATTTTTGAGGATGGCAACCAGTCAACCTCATTGTCGAGGGACATTACTGCCAGTTTCGAGTGAAAATTTTTATTTATCTTATTTCTTCAGTTTATAGGTCAGTCTCAATCAAAACAAGTAATTCGTCGTATACAGAGTCTAGTCACGGTCAAGTCATTCTTCAGTAAAGTGGCAGAATGCTTTACAAAAGATTTTGGCGGCTTCTTGTGGGAACCCGAAAGCTCCGTTACGCACTTTAATTTACACTTCCCTTCACCTGTACACCAACACTAACGTTTGCTGCACAATATTCTGCCATTATTAAGCTTCAAAAGTTAGAATGCACAAATTTTAAGACTTATAAAGAAAAATGCTACTTCACTCGCCGAGTTCCCGCCAAAAAGCCCCGAAGTGTGAGTTTTGTCTCGTTTTTAACTTTACCGTCGCGTTCGCGTTTACGAAAAAAGTCCCTATGAAAAAAATCGTTTTGCAAACTATCCGCTAGAGGCGCTGCACATTTCTCCATACAAATCGTCACGTAAACGTGAACGCGGTAGTAAAGTTAAGTCGAAACAAAACTCACACTACGCTCTCTGCAGACTCTATTAAAAATGAATATTTCGGACACTACTCTAACAAGCTTGCTTAGGGCCGTATTAATAAACCGTTCTCAAAATTGACATGGCTTCAAGTGGACGCTTGAGAATCTGTTGCATATTAAAACAGCATTAGAAAAAATACGGGCCTTAGTTTGGGACTACAGATGATTGGTGTAAGTGTCCGAAATATTTATAATCCGAACATTTATTCCCGAGTCATGGATGTTTATATATTGTATCCATACTCGGATATAAATGTTATTCGTCACGTACACATTTACCCCTCGCGGGATTCGAACCCTCAACCGTTGGATTCGCACTACTTCACTATCCACTGCACTCATCAGTCGTCGTATTCTATGGGATAAGATCACCTTTGTTTTTAGATTTAGGTACCTAGGTAAATTTATTTTATATATAATTTTCCACCGTACCAACATCGTTTGCATGATAAAAAACCTAATTAATTACACATAGGTCGTTTTGTAAACATACTGCGAAAATTAATTGTATTATTTTTATTTTTTTTCATGGCGTCGATGTTTAAATCGCTGCGCGCCTTTTTTGCGTGTTATTTTCTCAGCAGTTTAGTTGCCGGCGTTATTGTAACCCAAAAAGTCTCAGCTGGACGCTTCATACACAATAATTATGAATTATGCAAAAAGCACGGTTTTCTTTAAACCTAATGTTAGCTTTCTAAAACTTTCTTATAAAACTCTTTGATTTTAATCAAATTAAACTGGCGTCCAGAAAAACTTAAAAATAAATTGAATACACGCCACGACACACACAAGCCTTCACACATAGATATTTCAGTTGTGATAGGGTTAGAATTAATACCGGATGAGTTTTTTTTAATGCACGACGGGTTCTTACTTGACATCAATCACACCTGATGTTAAGTGAAGATGAGGTCGAAGGTGGAAGCGTACTGACCCGGAAACCCCAACACATTTGGGGGACTGGATATCTTATCTCTGACAACCGGAACATAACAATGGTTTTAACATTGCTGCTTGGCGGCAGATTTAGATAAGATGCTGGTAGCTAACCAGGCGGACATTTAAAATGCCCTACCACTAACGAGTTTTCTTACTGTAAGGAAAAACATAGGACATCTTAGGTAAGTGAAATAGAAGATGTAGCTGAAACTGAGCTCCTAGTAATTATGTGAATTAGACATATTGTATACCTAACGTACCATATAGAGTCATCATCGTCGTATAAATAAACTTCAAAATATACCTATATAGAAATAAATAACAGTCATTTATTTACCGCGACTACGATCGAAGTGACTTCACTGGTTGAGTCAGAGTTGACAAAAACTGTTGTTTTCGTTTGGCCATGGTTGACAAGCAATAATTTACGTTTCTGTGTCACCTGGGGATGGATTTTTGACTCTGTACAAATATTATTATTATTATATTATTTATTATAGACGAGCAGCATTACTGTTGGTATGTCTATGTCACAGTGTTGGAATAGTTCACATTGTTCATTATGTTGTTATTCAGTCAATATTTAAGTCATCACTAGTTTTTTAGAAATTTATCCAATCTATTCTTGAACGAATTCATTGATTGGGCGGAGACAACCTCTGCCGGCAGCTTATTCCAGGCCTGAAAAACACGGTTGCTCAGAAAGTGACGGGCGACATTGATGTCAGCGTGAGTGAGGTTTATTCGCAGAGCGTGTCCTCGTAACGGTCGTATGTCTTTCATCCTGATATGTCGTGCAATATCGCATGCAATTCAGAAAAGCTCTACAAATCTCTAGTCATTTTACCTAGAAGAAACCAGAAAAATAAATAAAACCCATTTATCAACACATGTTTGACGACCGGTCTGTGAAACCTGTCTGTGAAACCAACGGTTGCGGGTACGAACCCCGAAAGGGGTAAATGTGTGATGAATAAGAAAAGTTATTCCCGCATCATGGATGTTCATATAAAAATATTTATGTATGTTTATGCGTTATCCATAGTACAAGCTTTGCTGGCCTTGATGATTGGTGTACTAAGTGTGCGAAATATTTTTTATTATTATATAAAAGTATAGTAATTTACCGAACATTTAGCACTTACGCCGAATATTCGGTAAGCCTGCTGAATATGCGGAATACCGAATTTAACCAAATAGTTGGCCCATCGCCAACCCATCGCTAATAAATCAAGTCAATATGTCTTTTTTTTTTTTTTTTTTATATATGAGAGAGCGGCAAACGAGCATGCGGGTCACCTGATGGAAAGTAATTCCATAAAAGTTCCAATAAAATAAATAAATAAAAATAAAAAGTTTTTATTTCTTTTTAAAAATTTGCTTACAGGTAGTAAACTGGAGACTCCTTTTAAGCATAATGATGCCTGTGCTAGGAGACTCCGCTCTTCATGACAATTTTTTTTTTATATACGTATCTGTAGAAATGTATTTAATCAACACATTATCAGTGAAATAAAACTATGATAAAACTAAGATACAAAATAAAATAAAACTTATTCTAGTGTGTATGTGTATGTGTGTGTGTGTGTGTGTGTGTGTGTGTGTGTGTGTGTGCGTGCGTGCGTGCGTGTGTGTGTCTGTGTGTCTGTGTGACTGTGTGTGTGTGTGTGTGTGTGTGTGTGTGTGTGTGTGTGTGTGTGTATGTGTGATGTGTATGGTGTACCTATGTGTGGTGTGTGTGTGTTCGTCTGCGTTTGCGTAAGAGGTGCAGTTGTGCGTGTGTGCCAACGTGCATTTCTGTGTCATGTCATGTTTTGCAATAGTGCCTCAGTCTCATCATAGGTAAGTACTTTTAACCAGTTTATTATCATTTTTTTGCAGTCATATAATTGTTTAGTATATATATTCATCTGTTTATTTATTTTATTATAAAGTAAAGCTGAAAGTTTTTTAAATTGCATGCTAGCTAATCTGGTTTTAGTTTGTGGGCCTTTCGCTACAATGTCCTTCCTTCTTTTCGCTACTTTGTTAGCATCATAGGGTAGTATCTTATGTAACTTAAGAACAGTTTGAGTTATGTATAACTTTCTTACTGACAGTAAATCACTGATGATATAGAGGCGTTCAGTGGGAAATCCGATCTTTTTAAAATACATAACCTTTATCAGTGCACGTTGCGCTCGTTCCACTTCGATAAATTTAGTTTTCGCGGCCCCTCCCCAGATGGGGATGCAATACGTCAATACCGATTGAACCAGGGAAATATATATCTGGTTTAGGAGATTCTTTGGGGAGTTTTCATTTCTGGTCATATTTCTTGGGACAACATGTCTCAGCGCTTTGAATATCCATATTAATTTTCTTACTCTGCCATTTACTTGCTCAAGTTGGGGGTACCATGATAGGCTCTGGTCAATCATAATACCCAAGTATTTAGTTTGTGTGATTTTGTTAATAATTGGGCAGTTACAACTTTCGTCGTACTCGTGTCGTACTCGTTCGGGAATACCGCTGCCGGAGGTCCGTTCCACAGGTTTAATTTTAGATAATTAATCACCAGACATTAAAATTATATCGAAAAGCTTTGAAATTTTCGATCTGCTGATAATTGGAATTTAAAAACATGCCTTAGCAATGCATTCGAATTTTAAAGACTGTTCCCATGTATGTATACTATTGTATTAGCACAGAATTAATATCGTACTAGTATTACCACAATCGCTTCGGTAAGAGGGAAACGCATGTGAGGACTTTTTGGCGGGATCTCGGCGAGTGAAGTTGCATTTTTCTTTATAATTCTTATAATTTGTGCATTCTGACTTTTGAAACTTAATAAGGGCAGAATATTGTGCAGCAAAAGTTAGTGATGGTGTACAATAAAGGGAAGTGTAATTTAAAGTGCGTAACGAAGCTTTCGGGTTCCCACAAGAAGCCGCCAAAATCTTTTGTAAAGCATTCTGCCACTTTACTGAAGAAAGGAGAGAATAAAACGGAAAAAAAAGAAACGCATGTGAATAAAACAAGTGACAACAGAAACCTACTTATTTTTGTCACGGGCAACTCAGGTGAGAGCAGTCAAGCCGGTAGGTACAAAATAAAAAAAAATCTTATCCATTTACATAACTCTGCTATCCACTTAACTTGTATCTTTATTCTGAGATGAGACTGTCATACTGACTAACTACGTAAGTAGGTCACATACCAACCTACTCGAAGGTACATTGCAACACAACACTACGTACCCATAACTTATTTCTCTGGCTTTACTCTACCGATTTTACAACAGACCACCCGATAAACAAAAACCGGCCAAGTGCGTGTCGGGCCATGTGGGCGTGGGCGGCAAACGAGCATGCGGGTCACCTGCATGGAAAGCAATCACCGCCGCCCATGGACACCCGCCATGGATGCCCTCCCCAGGTAGCAATTTTTGGTACTAATGACGTCAGTTTTCAGTCATTTACGACGTAAGAGACGTCATTTTATGACGTCGGGTGATCCGGAAAAGTACGTACATTTGTCACAGCCTCAGGACGTCATCTTAGAACCTATAAATGACGTCAGCTTAGAACATATGCATGACGTCACCTAGAGACGAGTACGTGACGTTCTTAGATGACGTCTTTAAACTTATATTTAAGACCACTGAGTGACGTCAGTTTTAAGTAATTTGCGACTTAAAACTGACGTCGCTTTGGGACGTCAAATTGTGATGATTTGAGGACCTAACCTGGAGGCCATGCCTGCAGAGGCAAACGATGCTACATGCAATATTAAGCAGGTGTCACACTACCCCGCTCCACGCTTCGTGTTTCATGCCTCTACAAAATTAATTACTTCCAGCTTCATTTTGTAGGTATTTGAAACACGCCGAGTAGTGCAGGGCAATGTGATATCCGCCTAATATTGCATGTGGTATCGATGCCTCCACTGCCATGACCACTTAAATAGCTAAGGAAAAAAACTATAAAAAATGGGTTCAATTATTATATTATTAAGATTATCTACTATAAGTAGGTATGAAGTAGTGGAATACTTACACTGCTAAGATCATTTTCATTCGAAATTACAACACATTTAGTCAGTATCATATCTACAGACAAAATTTTGTAATCTGATAATTTTTTTACAACTACAACATCAATTGTTTCTGAACTAAATGGATAATCGAAGTATGATTCAGAACACAAAAACTCGCATCCATAAAGAAACAGGTTCCCGTCTGAACTTCTTAACACATTAAATATTTTAAATACTTTTTTATTTTTAGTGAGACAATAGCAGTCAGCATTACGATATGCAGTAACACACAAAGCAAATTTATTAAGAGTAATTTTTTTATAGCATTCATACACACCTTCGTTAGGAAGGGGCCCTGAGGAATAAGGGTAGAAAAGACTAGATTCTTCTGCAGAACAGCCGACAATCTCCGTACATTCCATTTCTATCAATCGTTTCACAATTTGTTGCAAAGGTCTATTAGGTGACTTTACTAGGTTTTTTATTGCACCTAAATAATTTTCAAAAGGGAATGCGGAGTAATCATCAAGCGCGCCAAACACGCGTGAATCCTCACTTAAATGACACAACATATGTACATTGTAAACTAGAAATTCCAGCCCATATATCAGTTTTGCATGTCTTATGAACATTATCAACAATTCGTGAGGTAAGTCTAGACCGAAGTCATTAATATGTTTATATGAACATAGAATAGTAATAGCACAGTTAAACAGTAAAAAATTTTCATACAATGACTTCGGTAAAATATTTTTTAAAACAACTGGACCAAGATACAATAAAAACATACGATATTCTGTTGCTTTAAACCGGGCTATATCATTTAAACTTCGTGGCTTCCTATTAAATTCGAATGGCATAAATTGTGCACAATGAACCAATCTTTCCGATATGTCCTTTATCGATCGACTAGGTAAGCGTACACTTAAAGGTCCACTAATCCAGGTGTTTAAAAGTTTACGCATAACTCCTAAACAAACACAATGCATGTATTCAGCAGGAAAACATGATATCAAATCCACAGAAAGGTCTAAAAGTGGCGAATCACCAACATGGTGGTCTTCATCTGATTGCAAACGAAATGATTCATCCGTTCTCCTGAGTGCAGACACACCTTCATAAACAACCCGTCCTCGGTATTCACCTGACTCAACACATTTGTCGCAAGCTGAATAACCACCATGTTGTTTAGTACACTTAATAAAAGCTCGGGCTGGAGCATCACATATGAAATTATGCACTTTGATTGTATAGTAATTATTTTCATAATGAAATCCTGCATCAAGTAATTGTGCCAATTCCACGACAAACTGTTTTAAAAATATATTTAATGGTAAAGGTTTAGACTGACCACAGAAAATAGCCACTACAAATGGTCTGCAATTATTGTGATTTTTTATTAACCCTAGTATAGGCCACAATTGTATATTCGAGCTTTTGAACAATGGCAATCCATCAATATTAAAAGATATTTTAATTACTCTGTCTTCAGATGTCTTCATATTAAAGAGTTTTATTTGATTTTTTATTTGTGACAACAGTCCCATATATACCATTTCCCCTGTATCTAAGGTAGTTGTTTCTAAATTCATTGGAGTTTTTAATAAGGTTCTGCTGTCTGTCGGTAAATCAGGGTGAAACGGTACCAAAATTTTAAGAAGACTATCTATGTATTTGTGAGGTATTTTATTATTATGTTGAACCGTAGCCCAATGTCTTAATTTAGCTGACAAATCATAGTCGGCATTGGAATAATTATCAGACTCCAGTAACGTTCTAGAAGAAGGGGATTTGTTTATACTGTTAATATTATTAAAATCAAAATTATTATCATCAGAGTTATCGGAAACCGTTAGAACAGTTTGTAGTGGAATTTGCAAATCACTAGATGAGGTAGACGGCAAGGGCGATGTAAGTGAATTGTTAAGTTTGTTTTTGTGTTGTAGTTCCGATATTAAAACTAATTCTGCTCTTTTAGCCCGTCTGAGTAATTGACGCTGACCGACTACGGCTCTTGCTTTATATTTAATTTTTTCTGACATAACTACACACTTATTAGTCCTATCCTTTATTTTTATCCCTTTGCTACTTTGTTTTGTTGTTTCTTAATCCTTTCTGGTGCATGCTTCAACCAAATTTTGATGTTGTCTTCAATATCTTTCTCAGTTGCTCTTGTAGATTTCTTTACAGCTGCTGTAAAAAAAAATAGAAATGTTTATATGACGATAATCATCAAGTTACGAGCATTGGCCTTTATAACAACTTATTTAAATTAAACTATATAACGCGAAACACGTCGGCGCACTTACACCTAGTAATCGTACAAGAGTTTATCAAACACACTCTTTATAAAAGACTTCAAAAAGTTATATTGTTGTAATAATTTTTCTTTTTATTAATGAATTGTGGATGAATCATTCTTTTGGCTAACTTACCAACAACACAATTTCGAAGATGCAGCTCACAAAATGGCCTCTTGTGTGATCGTTTTCCATAAAAATTAAATAGTTGTGCAAGTGAATCACTCAGAAGTATTTTCATAATTCTGGATACGTTACTTGAAGTATCCCTTCCACCAATGGTCTGAAGGTATGAAACCTAAAAATAAATTATTACCTTTAAATTGCATACATACAAATAATAGTACTCTGAATAATAGATAACGGACCCCATGGTTTCCTTAACTTTGAATAAAATGCACATTTATTAAGATATTTAAAATTTCCTGAAATTTCATTGTAGTGCTAGTTATTCTCTAGAAATTAATATCAGAGAATAAACTGGAAATATTAATAGGTACCAATAAGTGTGTATTTTATTCAAAGTTAAAAAAACCAGAGGCATCTGTTAACTGCTAAAACACTACATTATTTAAAAGTGTACAGGCATTTCACATACATAACTGGTGTTACGACTGATATAACAAGACCCAAATATTTTAAGGGGTAGTTCAGACCATCAAACTGAACAACTTTCACTATGGGACCAACTATGAAACCTCGAAAAAAAAATCAGCTGTTCCACTTAAAAGTTCATTACCTACTTACTCGACGAATTGTATGAAACAGGAAAAAAGGATAAGAGATACATAAGAAAATAATTTGCATGAAATTTAAGGTGTCTGTGGAAGTAAATGTGATATGTGAGAAATCGTGAAGGGTGCGAGGGTGTGTGTGTGTGTGTGTGTGTGTGTGTGTGTGTGTGTGTGTGTGTGTGTGTGTGTGTGTGCGTGCGTGCGTGCGTGCGTGCGTGTGTGCGTGCGTGTGTGCGTGGACGTGTGTGTACCATTGAAATAGACTTGCTTGGGATTTCAAACCAAGAAAAAAATTTTAAGAAAATAATAGATAAACCTCACCAAGTTGTCATAATTTTCTTGGTTTCTTAATATTTCTTCGTTAGCTTTGAGTTCTTCTAGAGAATTCATTGGAAATTTGAAATCAGGTTTTAAGGTCCCTTCATTTCTTTTTTGAGCAAGAAGGGATAAAATTTGATCATTTTGAGTCTTTATCAATGACAACAGTGAAACTACTTTCTCCTCGAAACCTAAAAAAGAAATTTACATTTTCATTGAAACTTTTGCAGTCTTTGTTATATGACATAAAAATACTTTGTTAGGTATATTTGTGAGTTTCATGCAAGACGGAATTTTTGATTTCCTTTTCTTTCATGAGATTTTTTTTTAAATGGCGGCGCAAGTTGGCTACCTACAGCGTCTTAAAAGGAATAGACAAGATATAATACAGGAAAATAATTATAACACTATCGTCATTGTTCTCCATTTCATAAATAAATTGGTAATCGCTAGGTCATCAATCATATATAAAATAAAATAATACCTAAGTCAAAGTCAAAAGCATTTATTTCAACGTAAGATACATGATACCATTTGTCGAAGGTCAATTTAAATCTATTGGTAATCATATTAGGGATGAAGCATTACTCTGTCAGTCAGTAAGTCCAAATTACCACCGCTTCGAAAAAGAAAATCATCTATGGGAAAAGAAACGGCGCAAGATATAATCACCTGTTAATTTAAAGTTATCTTTTTCCAAATTTGGTCTAGGATCTGCAACATTAATTATTTCTTGTTCTAAATCTGTAACATATGCACAAGGTAATAAAATCAGTATAATTGACAGGTAAAAGATAACACAACAAGAACAAAAAAGTAACTTACTTTGCAGAATACTCGATGATAATGTGGGTAAAGCTAAAATGTCACTATTATTTTCACTAACATCATCGAACATACAATGTTCACGTTTTGAATCTGTGGACAAAAAGTACCTATAAATACAACACAAACCTATTACAGTACGAGACAATGGTGTCGATTCGGTTGCACACGAACTAAACTAAAACCAGATTTAGACTGGTGCTGTCACGTTATATTGTTCCAGAGAGAAAAAGACAGACCTACTTTAAAATTGGTTTTAGTTTAGTTTGCGTACAACCGAATCGACACCAATGTCCCACTTTTATAATACATGCGGTAGTTTTGTATGCCAATGGCAATACCAAAACAGAATTTACTGTAAGCCATTTTATTTTTTCTATAAAAGTTACCACTTATTATCAAATTTAGTATGTGTGTGAGTACTTTCAATAACTCACTCTTTGGTGTTGATGAAGATGGTCCTGCTTCTTGTTGGTTTAGCGTTAATGGTATTTCTGTGAAAACACAACACAGATTAACCTTCAATAAAATCATAATAATACTGATTTGATTTTATCACAGAATTATTAAATTATAATGATGCTATTCAGTTACAACAACCAGAGTTTTATAACGGTATTTTTTTTAATAAATATATATAAATATATATGAAGTGAAAGTTGTACAAAGCAAACTTGCCACAGAATTCAAATGTTATTGATCATGCATGAATATGCAGCTAACTATTATTATATGTACATTATACCTAGGTTAGGTACTCACTTTTTGGTGCTGGCAAATTTAATTGAACCAAATGTGACCGAGATTGTTTGTCTTGTAGTACTGTAAGCAGAGATAAAACGTTTGAATTAACTAGATTGCAAAGTTTGAATTTCTGTGAAAAGTCAGTACTTAAAGAATCTATACTATGTATTACTAATATATAAAGCTAAAGAGTTTGTTTGTTTGCTTGTTTGAAAGCGCTAATCTCAGGAACTACTGTTTGAATTGAAAAATTCTTTGTGTTGGATAGTCCATTTATCGAGGAAGGCTTTAGGCTATATAACATCACGCTGCACTTATAGGAGCGAAGAAACAGAAATTGACACGGATGAAGACAGCTAGTTTAAATTATAATTTTTTTTTTTTTTAAACGACTTTTTTGAGACGGACTAAAAGCTTTTAGCCTTCCAGCTGTATCATCAGACCCTGGACTCTATCTTCCACCAAAGTACTTGTCAAGAGACGAATCCAACGAGCCCAAACTCGATAGGGCTGCATTGTTTTATTACAGAGTTCCTTTGGCAACCTTCTGGCTGCATCATCAGAACCTGGACACCATCTTCCATCAGAGTACTTGTCAAGACGAATCTAACAAGCCCAAACTCGATAGAGTTGCATTATTTTATTACAGTTTCTGTTGCCATTGCCACCTTCAGACTCACATCATCAGATCAGCTCAATGACACCGTAATATTGCATCTAGCATATCAGGAAGTTGGTATAAAATCGATTGCAAAATTTTTACTGAACTAACAAACAAACAAAACATACAGGAAACCAACCTAAGCGACCTAATAAAAACGTGGTAACATAAAAATAAATAAAATTTTTATTATACCAGCTATGAACACAATGCTGCTCAACTTCTTTTTCACCATTGCATGCATACAATTAGTTCTTGATACCAAAGGCCTGTTGCAAGTGCAACAATTTTTTCAGCTTTTTCTGTAAATTTTTTATCCTTTATATGTACGGAAAAATTTTAATTCCCAAAGGTTTTAGAAATAAGTGGTTTCACCCACAACCCAGAGAGGGGTGTTATAAGTTTGAAGTCTATGTCTGTCTGTCTGTATGTATCATCGTAGAGCCTAAACGGTTTTTTAATTGATAGCTGATGTGATCGAGAAGGTTCTTAGCCATTTAAGTTTTCAATTTATAGTTATTCCTTTTAATAAATAAACAGAAATTACCTACAACAACGGTGTGACTGAGGACGCTCGGACTACCACAGAACATAGTAAAAAAATTGATTCTTTGTGAAAGTTGTTTGTTATCATGAGCTCATGCATACCTTTTGGCATCAAGAACTAATTAAAAGCCCCAAATATTATATTTATTAGGGACTTATACTAAACACCCACTTCCCTGAATGTGCAAATGTTTACATCCTAATTTCACTAATTTCAAATTGCAAACCTTAACTTACCATCAGTAAATTGTTTTTTTAATGGAGGTGGCCGACTATAGTCATTGTCATCCCCTTCATCACTTGAATACAAGCGATGATTTCTGATGACTTTACGCTTAGGTCTTTCCTGTACCTGTTCAGTTTCCTCTTCAGTTTGCAAGTCAGAAGTTACCTCGGCCAACTTAAGCTTCTGTTTAGCTCTTTCTATGCTATCTGTACAAAAACCCAAAACAACAAAGCATAACCATAACATGCAGAAAGTTATCATAATAAAAAAAAATCATGTTAAAGGGTTATTAATGTTAGCATCTACTGCAATCCTCTTAATGATGAAAACAAACATTCTAATCAAAACAAAATCACGAATGAATGGGTAAATATACATCTGTTAGATATTTTTACTGTTCATGCTCTCGAAGAATCACAACCCATAGGGACCCAGTTCTTTGGAAGGCATTCATACGAGACAATGTCATCAAGAGTATGAGTTAGGTTAGTTAGGTACTCTACTGAAGCTCTCTGTACCTGAAGACACACATATTACTAGCCTTTATTATCCCAGATACTTAATTAAGTTCATTAATTTATAGCGAGTTTATAGCGAGTGTATAGCAAAATATAATGGAATCTTTAAAAGGGGAATGCCAAGGTAATCTGTCAACCTACAGTACGAATTGAAAAAAGTCCAGATCAGGAGTAGCGTTAAACTGATGATCATGCATAAAAAGATTGATGAGTGTGGATGAGATGAAAGAGTACATATTTGGATCATGACAAGTGGAAAGAAGTGGTCTCTACCTTGCCTATTACCACATTAATTTTTACTGCTCAGATGCAGAATTTCTTACAAAGGCAATTTTTGTGTAATTTTACATATTTTCCAACAAATAAGCTAAAATCAAGGGCTGCAATCAGGCTCAGGGAGAGGCAATTGCACCCATTGCCAAATAAGTCAAAAATAATAAAGAAAAACCGTTGTGCTTATGGCCTGGGGAGAAAGATCACATGATATTTAGGTGGCGCTGAACGTGTTAATCACTGCAGAGTGATCTCTGACTCATCGATTGGTGCTTCTTGAAGTTTTGGTTTTCAGGGAGTTTTTATGTTTTTCTTAGCTGTCACGTTTTGGTCAAGTAGTAAATACCTCAGAAAAAACCGGTCAGTGTCGATAAGGGGCCACTGAGAGAAATTTGTAGGCTGAAATGAAATGAAAATCATTTATTCATGTAGGCAATACAATATGCACTTATGAACGTCATTTGTTTTTTAAACTACCACTAGCTCGGAACACGACCACTACTGAGAAGAGCTAGCGAGAAACTCAGAGGGTTTGTCTCTTTTCAATAAATTATTTACAAACAAGAAAGGTTACAACAATTTTATATATCGTGTAGAGGAGCCGTTTAATCCCATGGATTACTTTACTTTATTCTTTATTGCACCAAAATATTACAATAACAGAGTACAAACAATACTTTCATTAATATAGTCTGAAATTTTGTAATATCCCTTTTACATAATTTTTGTTTTATAATAAGTTTAAATTTATTAAGCGGAAGATTCCGTATATCCATGGGAACCTTGTTGTAGAAGCGCAGAACGCAGAGAAATTTTGGTTTGCATGATGATAATAAAATACTTATCATATATAAAATAAACATGTTGGCGGCTTAGGGTTGGCCCAAGGGCCACCCCCGCCGCACCCTAATAACCTATTTTCTGAACTGAAAAAGAAGTATTTTTTTCTCAGTGCCCCCTTAGCTACACTCCAACCAAACAACAATGAGCAAAACAATACTTATATGCATGCATCCCAGCACATGATTACCTAATATCTCAATGCTCAGCACCCAATTTGTAAGCAAGTTACCTACCTACCTCAATAATTTTGATAATTCCTACAATCTGGCAACAACATTTTTATACACAAACAGTAACTGCAAAGCCAAGCCAAATAGGTACGAACCTGTCTCACAAAATACACGTTGTACGCCATACAGTTTCCACTTCTCATCCGGCGATGCATCAGGCATAGCCAGGAACCGCTCAAATGCCTTGGTGCCTTTTACGGGTGGCCAATAGACTTCGCACTTCCTAGGAGTCAGCCACTCAGTATTAATAACTGATATGGTGCCTCCGTCGCAATCTTTGAATTGCACAACGGCGTACATTATAAATATATAGATAGGTATAACCTCAGATCCGATCCGCTGCCGATGTGGGTGGAGGTACTTTCCAGGAACCACAATTCACAAAATAACGGAAGTACCGTATGTACACGTGTATAAGTAAAAAAACCAAGCCGATAGCACTGATAGCTAGCTTTATTATTTTACTCTTTGCTTAACTACATACAATACGCATGGATGCCAATAAAAAGGAGGGAAATTTTTTTTTTTGCTTTACCTTAATTTTACCCCTTTCGGAAAAGGCAAAGGGAACTAAGCCCTACAGCCATGTCTTATGTGTATAATGAATTATCATTTCGTGTAAGTCAAAAGTCGTCATAAAGTCATAGTCGTCTAATATTTCACTTTACTCACAGTCAACTCATTCTTCAGTAAAGTGGCAGTAAAGGTTTTTGGCGGCTTCTTGTGAGAACGCGAAAATTCCGTCTAGCACTTTTGTTTACACTTCCCTTCATTTGTATGTACACTGTCACTGACTTGCTGCACAATATCCTGCCTCTATTTAAGCTTCAAAACTCAGAACATACTAATTGCAAAAAAAGAAAACAAAAATGCAACACCACTCCGAGTTCCCGCCAAAAAGCCCGTTATATATTTTTTGGATTTTATGGTTTGGTTATTAGACCTCAGATAATGAAACCACAGACAGATGCCTGTGGTTGAAACCAAGTTATTTACGTCCATGCCTGGTTGAAACTCCACTGTAAAGCGACTGCACTTTTTCTTTAAATCACATCATCACAGTGACTTCTTGAGACAAAAGAAGAGGACCAATTTCGCTTATGCTACACATGGGAAATTGTATTATAATTATAATAGATACATAAAAAGTGTATTATACTTTCATTGACATTTGCTGCACAATATTCTATCATTTATACTCAAAACCCGAATATAACATTAAAAGGAGAATATAACAAAACAGATCATCACTCCGCCAAAAAGTCCCTCAAAAAGGATGTTATATTTTGGGATATAAATGTACGTACTTAGGCGGTTACTAAAATGACGATAGTGTGACGTACATTTTTGACGAACACAGTACTAACCCTAAAATGACGTTAGCGTGACGTACATTTTTGGCGAACTCAGTACTGACCCTAAAATGACGTTACTGTGACATACATTTTTGGCGAACACAGTACTGACCCTAAAATGACCTTAAAATATCGTCATTTTTTCGTCAGTGACGTCAGCATGCTACCTGGGTCATAATATGCGGACTTTTTGTTGTTTGACAAATAATTATTTTATCACTTTCTCGGCGTGATTAATAGTATAACCAATGCCAAATTACAGTTTCTAATACTAAGAGCCACTGAGATAAGTCTCGGACAGACAGACAGACATGGGGAAAGTATAGGGGTTCCTTACTGACTTCGGAACTAAAAAGCTAAACGTACATAGTCACTATTAGTGTTATCTGTGGCAGAACCATCAGTCATATTCAATACTTATTTTTAGAAAAAAAAGTCTTTTTGGCGGGATCTCGGCGAGTGAAGTAGCATTTTTGTTTATAATTCTTATAATTTGTGCATTCTAACTTTTGAAGATTAATAATGGCAGAATATTGTGCAGCATAAGTTAGTGATGGTGTACAAGTGAATGGAAGTGTAAATTAAAGTGCGTAACGAAGCTTTCGGGTTCCCACAAGAATCCGCCAAAATCTTTTGTAAAGCATTCTGCCACTTTACTGAAGAATGACTTGACCGTGACTAGACTCTGTATACGCCAAGTATACGACGAATTACTTGTTTTGACTGAGACTGACTAATAAATTGGAGAAATGAGAGAAATAAGACACGGCTGTAT
Source organism: Oegoconia quadripuncta (assembly GCA_949316235.1). NCBI lineage: Eukaryota > Metazoa > Arthropoda > Insecta > Lepidoptera > Autostichidae > Oegoconia > Oegoconia quadripuncta. Next base: position 1,524,029 of record OX438741.1, on the reverse strand, counting down.
GGTCTTAGATCCATTTACCTTCTCCGAGAGGAGTGAATAAAACAAAAAAAAATTTTGAAAAAATAACAGTAAAAATGCCATTTAAATTGAAAGTTATTTTGAAAATGTATTGTACTAACTTTTTAGGTCTATGTATTCTACTTATACGTATAAAGTTTCATTATAATCGGTCTATTCATTTCGAAAAGCCCTCTTAATAAAATTGCAGGCGGCGAGCGTGACTGTTGCTGTCTTCGACTCCACGCGTATATTCGTATTGCATCACCGTGGGTGCAGCGCATTTATTTATTTCATTATTTTAGATTTAGTAATCAATAACGCTCTTAATCAAACCAACTAATTTGAGCGAAAATTTCTTAGTCCCTCCTACAGACGACAGACAGACGGGCATATAGCTATTTATTCGCCAATAAGGTAAAATCTCATTTAATTCACCTCTATATGCATCGGAGGTCCAAACACCGACCATGCGGATTTCATATCCAAAAACGGAAACTTGAAAAGTATTATTATGGTTCCTTGGCCAAAGTGAAACCCAAAGAAAAAAGCCAAATAGTAATAATAATAAATCATTTATTTTTCCAGACAATAAGGTCCATCTTTGTTAGTACGGTCACCTATAACTACGTTAATAAACAGTGGTAGACATTGTAAATTTAAAATAACAATTGTGAATTCAAATGTCAATTGAAAAATTAAAACATACTTAAAGAAAAATCAAAATTGAAACATGGAAATTAAATTATATTAATTTGAAATTATTTTGAAAATTGAATTATTATTATAGAAATTGTAGAATTTGTATGTCAAAATTATTATGTAAATAAAATTCAACTTATAACACGGCAACCCTGTGCGGACTAGTCTCGCCGTTCCGCCATCCCCGCCATCTAGCGATATAATTATAAATGACGCGAAGGGTCCGCTGGCCAGCTCAATGGAAAAAAGACATGGCGCGCGTACCATTAAGAAGCCGGTCCGCTTTAATGATTTTTAATGTTATTTATTACTGTTTTCTGGAGGTTTTGCGACCAGAAGCTGTATCATTGTAATTGTGGATTTCGTGATTAAAGTTATTTGATGCAGAACTGTGTGTGTACTTATGTGGAATAAGCCTAAACACCCCCCCCGGATAACCTAATGTACAGCAGCTACATTACAAACTATTGCGTGTGGTCTGGGGCACTGGTGCATGCAACGACAACCAGTGCTTCATGAGTGGCCCATCCAAGCGTCCTGCCATTATAATCAGGAGGCTAAATAGGGCAATGGCGATTTACAATAATGATCCTGCTAATATCCAAGCAGTTAGCCATGTTAATGAAAATCGATTAGCCCGTTCCGAAAATTAGTAAGCTTTTAAAACAGTTTTTTGATATGACATTATAGCCTTGCGGAGGTTTCGAAAAATTTTTTTTTTTTTGTATTTCAGATTATACTCAGAAATCGGTTAATAATTCGAAGATACAGCTTTCGAAAGTATATTAGTTAGTACTCGATTTGGTTGGTGGTAGGGCATTTTAAATAAATAAATATCCTCGGACATACACACAGCGCCATCTAGTTCCACTTTAAGCAACTATAGGCTTGTGTTGTGGATACCAGATGGTTGATATCCCAACTAATATTATAAATGCGAAAGTTTGTGTGTGTATGTCGTATGTATGTATGTATGTTTGTTACCTTTTCACGCCTAAACGGCTGGACGGATTTGGATGAAATTTGGTTGGTAGACAGATTAGGACCTGGATTAACATATAAGCAAATTTTTTTTGCTGAACCGATTTTGATGATTTCTTCCACGCGGACGAAGTCGCGGGCGGAAAGCTGTACTAACTTTACTAGCTGTAGTAAATAAATACATTTTTTTTATATAAATAAATACTTATTATAAATGAAAACATCAAGAACTCGGATACACATGTGCGTAATCATCATACAAACATATGCCCCTAGCGGGATTCGAACCCGCGACATTTTTGTATAGTGGTCAGAGTTTCTAACCACTACGCCAAACAGGTCGTCGTCGCCAACTACCACCATCTTATCTAAGTCAGCCGCCAAATGGCCGCCAATAGCATTGTTGTGTTCCTGGTCAGTACGCTTCCACCTTCGGCTTCATCTTCACTGAACATCAGGTATGATCGAGATCAAATGTTTTTTTTAAATTTTTAATTTTAAGTTTAGTTACGTTCATTGAAAGCCTGTGTTATAAGGCTCATGAAGTCCATAAATTGGCAGTAGGAGAGAGCGAAAGCAGGGGAAGTGCACAAAAGATCCCGATTGGGTCGAGGTGCCTTTGGGCGTATGTCCAACCCCATGGCAAATATAAGAATAGAATAGAATACGTTCATTGAAAAACCTTTATGTAGGTAGAGTACGAGTAGGTTAAGTGTGATATCAGGAATGAGTGAGATCATTTCATAACACCACTGTAGAGTCAGCTGTTCGACAGAATCCTCGCGTAGTTTGGCAAGACACACTTGACAGTGACACTCGTTTGTCCTCTCAAGAAACTGATATCCGATTTTGGTCCGAACACGGAAAGCAAGTCTTCGTTTCGACATGTAGGTAAACAGTTAAAGGAACTTTAAGAAAAAGTTTATGGAAATGACGTAATGGGAACTTTTTCGTAAAGTGCTCTGTGGTGAAATTTAAAACAAATATTTAGGAAGGACCAAGGCAAGGGAATATTATGTACGTTCGAGGCTGTATGGCTATGCTCCTTGGCCTGCCTAGCAAAGGGTGAACATTATAAAAAAAAAATTATGTACGTTCGAAAATTTATTTCTAGGTTCCCGAAAAATAATGACAAGCATAATTTAAATTACACTGTATACGCTTTTATAACCTTATACCTGAGAATATCATTAATCTAACTGAGAAAAAAATAACATTAGCAAAAAAGGGTTATTATAAAATTAGTGACTACCTGAATGACAAACACGCTTGGTGTACTTCGACCAGCTCCCCAAAATTATAAAATTGTTTTAGTTATATACTTTATTAAAAAAAAAAAACAACAACAATGATCTTGTGTGTTTCTTGCGCCGCTTCTTTTCCCTCAGATGAATTCCCTTTCCGAAGCGGTAGTATCTTGGACATACCGACTGACAGATAAATGCAATAAACTTTTTTTATTTCCAGTAGATTTAAATTGACATTCAACAAATGACATCATGTATCTTACGTTGAAATAAATGCTTGAAGTTTGAAGTTTGAAGGAGGGTTAAAACACCATCACCAATTTCAGATCCAATACTATAGGAATGATGATGACGATGATTTTCTCTCATTTAATAGCATATTTTATTATTCCGCCTAGCCTGTAACAAAACATTGTGCACGCCAATGTGCATTGCATAATACCTAGCCAAGCCAAATTACAGCTTTTTGGTACTAAGACTTAAGAGCCTCTGAGCTAAGCCTCGGACAGACAGACATGGGGAAACAATAGGGCTCCTTGTTGACTACGGACCCTTGAAAATGGACTCTGCTCGAAGTTGTGGGTAGATCCCACCTCCGCTCTCCTCCCAATGTAACTCCTGTAAGCCAGGATCAACAGTGGTACTCTGCACGGCGCCTACTGAAGGTGGACGGTGCCCTACGTGACTACGTACGTGCGTACTACGTGCTACCTTGGACTAATTAAAGAAAGAATTTAAGGGTGAAAAGTAGGAAAGAAAGACATTGGAACCTTCAAGAAGCGAGCCTACACCTTCCTCAAAGGCCGGCAACGCATCTGTGACCCTTTTGGTGTTGCGGGTGTCCATGGGCGGCGGTGATTACTTTCCATCAGGTGACCCGCATGCTCGTTTGCCGCTCTCTCATATTAAAAAAAAAAAAAAAAAAGGTAAAATTTAGTTTTGTTACTCTGGGAGAAGGTTACTTATTTGCGCAGTTTGGGGAGACGTGAATTCTTGGGGATCTGAAGCTCGGAAGCTTATGGATCCACTCGCCTTATTAAGGTAAGTACGTCGAGCTGGTGCTTATCTTGGCCAATGCATCAGTATGATAGCGATCTTGAACACAGTCTCCTGGCTAGCTACCACCATCTTATCTAAGTCTGCTACCAAACAGCAATGTTAATAGCATTGTAGTGTTCCGGTTGTTAGAGATAAGATAACCAGTCCTCCAAATGAGATGGGGTATTCAGGTCAGTACTTTTCCACCTTCGGCCTCATCTTCACTTAACATCAGGTGTGATTGAGGTTAAATGTTAACCCGTTGTGCCAATTGTTTGGAATATCTCTGACCGCCTTAATTGGAATAAAGGTCGTGACGTTATGTGTGTAGGTATATTGTTATTTGTAAAAGTGGAAACTTCCATACAAATAACGATTCGTCTAGGTATTCAATTGAATGTTTAATACCATCTCCCTACTGTATATATACCTACCTAATTCTCTAGCTGACTGTACACACTGCGGCTGGCAACAGCCCACGCCTCCTCTCGGCCCGATCGATGACGCGCTGTCGCCAAACTTGGCCATATTTAGCTCTGCGTATAGAACTGACTAAGTTCAACCTTTTTTATTTGTCATACCTAATATTCTTTTAGATAGATAAATAGTTTATGGGTAACACCATGCCGTCACACACATACAGTGAAATAGTTTACAGCATTAAAAAAACAACATCAGAATGAAGTATCTGCTACATTTCAGAAAATCAATATATTAACTTTGGCATCGCAATATATTTACGAAAACTTAATGTACGTAAGAAAGAATCTGCATTTGTTTAGGAAAAATTGTGAAATACACAATGTTAATACAAGATATAATAAAACGTATGTATGTCTATCCACTTCAATTCTCATTGTCACTCACGGTCTTGGTGGAAGAAATCTCTTTTTAGAGATAAGCTTGCACCTTTGTACATCCTCTTTATTGCTGTAGGTACTGTTCTTATGATTAGTGCACAATAAACTATAAATAAATAAACTTGCTGTCCATAGCAGTCGCTTACACAAAGTCACTAAGTCATTCAAGGGACAATGTATACGCTTTTATAATAAGGTGCCGTAGACATTCAAAATTTGCCTTTATATAACTTTAAAATAACCATTAAACAGAAACTATGTGCCAAAAGCTATTATAAAACTTCTGACTATCTGAATGATAAGAATGCGTGGACATGAACCGCTCGGCAATATCCAGTATATTCTATTCTTATTTTTCTTTGTCGAATCATAAATTTGACAATTATTCCAAATTGTATTTGTATTGACTTATTTAAAAAGAGCAACCCCCGGAGTTTCTTGCTCGTTCTTCTCTGGGGAGACTGCCTAGTGAATGAGCGATAACTGTATGTCATGACGATTTCAAATGTTGTTCTTATAACTTACTAAATAAAACATTTTTGATTTGATTTGATTTGGTTTGAGCCGTACAAATGGGTCATTCTGTGGTCAAAGCTCAGTGCATGTATGTTCAGGGAGCAAAATATTGATTTTCAGCATACTTATTAGGTCTTCATCTAAGCTATTACTACAGCAAACCTTTACTCAACTGATTCTAGAAAGAAAAATGGTAATACTCTTCCGGTGTATCTATGTATTCGACGACCGATTGGTGTAGTGGATAGTGACGAGTAAATGTTTGTGTGATGAATATGAACATTTATTCCTAAGTCATGGATGCTTATATAAATATTTATATATGTTTATCCGTTATCTAGTATCCATAGCACAAGCTTTGCTTAGTTTGGGACTAGATGATTGGTGTAAGTATCTGAAATATTTATTATTATTTTAATTCGAAAGAAACTAAACGTCCATAAGGCTACGTTAATATTTTGTAATATATCAGTACATAATTATAACATAGACATAATTCTTCTCTGATAAAAGATTCGAACCCCTTATCTTCGTTGACATTTCATCCGCTGACAAGGACTTAAGGGATATCGGTGAGGTAAGCAAACAAAATACAATGTCGTAAGGTTTTATGGACCGAGGCTGCTTATGGCAACATCGTTGAATTTAAATCGGTCAAAATATGAGATAAAATCATATAATAAGTCCATGGATAAAATTGAGATTATAGGTACCTACGTACATAGTGAATCCTTTAAGGGAAGTGTCCTTTCAGGAACAATGATTAATTAAGGGTTAGCAGTACCTAGGTATACCATTGTCAAAAAATTAAATATTTAAAATATTGTTTCAATGTTCGTTATAACATTCGATTAACTGTGTTTTGTCGAATCACAAATTGTAACGAAGTGCGTGTCGGACCACGCGCAGTGTAAGGTGTATTATGCCCGTTACAATATGCGGACTTAGAAGCGACCTTTTAATGTTTGATAAATCGGACAGAAATGCAACCTGTAACCTACCTACCTGTAAAGTACCTGCAACCGCCTCCGTGGCTCAATGTAGACAACATTAGGTTTACGATTCAGAGGTCGCGGGTTCGATCCCCAGCGGGATACATGTTTAAGTACTCGGTTTGGTTGGTGGTAGGGCATTTTAAATGTCCGCCTGGCTAGCTACCACCATCTTATTTAAATCTGCCGCCAAGCAGCTATGTTAATAGCATTGTTGTGTTCCGGTTGTCAGAGATAAGATAGCAAGTCCCCCAAATGTGTTGGGGTTTCCGGGTCAGTACGCTTCCACCTTCGACCTCACTTTCACTTAACATCAGGTGTGATTGATGTCAAGTACCAACCCGTTATGCATAAAAAAAAACTTCTAAAGCAATAACTGATAGATAACCTACATCAATATTTAAAGGCATTTTATTTTTATTTTATTTTATTTATCATCATAAAAGAGAAACTAATTAACAAAGCATATTATAAAATATCAGACTATTTAGATGACAATCATCTCTGGACATAACCAGCTCGTTCGCATGCCAGGCTATTTCACAATTCATAAAAAAAAATATATCCTTGACATCTAGTTCCACAGTAAGCAACTATAAGCTTGTGTTGTGGCTACCAGATGGTTGATATACTACATAAATACATATTTCTGTTTTGAAAATAAATACTTATTATAAATGAAAACATCCATAACTCGGGTACACATGTCCGTATTCAGCATACAAACATATGCCCCTAGCGGGATTCGAACCCGCGACCTTTTGGTATTGTGGTCAGAGTTTCTAACCACTACGCCATAATGAAATATAAAACCGTCTTCATTTCTTCTTTTGAGTTCTTCACAGGGAAAAATTGGCTTTTGAACAAGGAGTAGCTTAAAAAATGTAAAATCTGACTTATTTAAGTGTACCTACGAAAGAAATCATTTTTTTTTTCGTTAATCATATGTACCAATTCCTGCGATTTTCATAGCTATATCCAAATTTGTTTTTTATTTGGAATATGGAATATTATTTCAAGGTACCTACAAATCTTCACATGAAATATTTTTTAATTTCTGGGCTAAATCACATAATAAAAAATAATTGAACGGAGCTCTTTTCATGTGCTTCCCATAATCATTTCTTAGATTCGCTGAAACTTTTATAAAGCGGTTACTTTTAAAAATTAACCTTGCCTATATCTGACTCGAACGTTATCCGATAATACACACAAAGTTTAGCTAAATTTGGATTTGCTGTTCCAAAAAAAAAAACAAAAATGTTTGTATGGAGAAAACAGTCTTAATGAAATTCTTCATACAAAACGCCAGTTTCGTAGGGAAAAGGGCCTAATATATAAATAAAAATAAAATTAGTCAATAAATACTCTAGCAGAGCTCAGCCCGTCAATAGTTGATGTAGGTACTCAATAAGCAAAACGTTAATTATGAGCAGAAAGACGAAAGAATGAAAGAAAGAAAGAAAAGTATTTATTGCCAACAAATACAGAAAATTTCGTAAGGTATAACATTTTGCATAATTAAATTTATTTGTGGCAAAGGGATTGGGCGTCAGCATTTGCTGCCAATATGTCTTATGGCAATTGACAGCGCTGGTTTTCAGCGCAACCCCTCGTTTGGTATGACGTCATAATCGCCTGAGCAAACTGTCACTCTATCGCATTCCTTTCAATTGGGTAGTTACCAACCTAAATATCGATTGAAACTTAACATTCCCTGGTCCTAACTCCCCAACAACCCCCTCGGGTGAGGCAGCATGACGTCATTCTTGTACAGTCACTAGGTAAGGTCCGTGATGTGGGAAATATTGTTGACGCCCTTATAAGGTTACTGGCTATAGTAGGAACCCATTTTACAAAAAATACAAACAAATACAAATGCTTTTTATTGCTCTAATAACAAAGTCAAAACAATCATTATGTATATAGATGTAGGTACATTAAATCGGTTTCCTTAGTTACAAATTATTTATATATAAAAAAAAATTATCTGTAGAATTAGATTAGTGTACTTAGGTATTGTTATTAGGCAAAAGGAAGTGACTCAGCATTTGCTTACTTGAGAACATGTTCTTGAGTAGCGCTGGTTTTCAGTTACTCCCTTCTCCCTAAGATGCTGGGCGGGAGCTAGTTGTGGAGGGCTTTCAATGACATACGGATTGAGTTACACACAAATAACAAATTGGTTTTTCTGTTTGTATTTTCGGCTAAGTAGACAACATAAGGTTTCATATTAAATTAAATGGTCTGATTTGAATTAATGTTTGCTTGAAATATATGTTTATAGGAATAAAAATATCCTACGTCCTCAATCCAGGGTATATTCACTAAAATTTCAAATAGTTTACAATAGAAATAACATAATATTTACATAATTACAAAAAATGTATCGCGTCCAGCTCTCCCACCTGGGGCATTGTCCCCAACACACTGGCCGCATTGCCCCGCTGAATAGCTAGGCTTAATCTTTGAGCGAAAAAAGAGCCCGCCCTTATATCACCTGATGCCACAATTAGCTTATCAGACACCGCCTTTACGAATTTTTTGGTGTCTGAAGACCAGGGGCCCAGAGTCTCGAAGGCAAGTGCCGCAAACTCATAATTAGCAGATAGAAATGCGTATTTGCGGCACTTTGCTATCTGGGCAAGATCGGCAGCAGCACCAGGCTTGCGGGCAGAGCTCTGCACGTAAGACGGGGCCAAGGTGTCAACGCATGTGGCATCCCATACCAGAGAGCGGCCGAGTCGCCAAGGCACCAGAGTGCAACCGTCAGGTCTCTTGCCATCCACAGATGACATTCCCGAGGGTTCCAGTGTTGAGGGAACTGAGGCAGAAGCAAGAGACCGACGAATGAGGTCATTGAGGGTACAGTGCCTAAATACACGACCGGCACTTCTGGAGCACGAAAGGCCATGACGACCAAGATTGTCCACTTGCTGGCCACAAATGCAACGATGCGTTGAACAAACATTGGCCCCGAGCCTAAGGCAAACAGCAATACGTAGTGAACTGGGGTCCAATACCGTCCCTAAATTGACAGAAGGTAACGCGTGCAACCAATGCCCGGATTCCTTCTCGGAGACTGCCAAAGACTCCGGGTATATTCTACCTACATACCAAATTTCATCCATATCCGTTCATCCGTTTCACCGTGATTAAGCAACAAACAAATAAACAAACAAGCAAATGAACAAACATCCGAAAGAGATCGACCGTGAGACTATGGAGTGAAGTATCGCTACTGGTATGGCTTCGGATGCTCGCTGCAGCCTGTGACGGCCAAGATACTCTCTTGCGTCGTTCCTCCCGCTCAAGGAGTCTCTTCCTCCTTGACACGATTTGCCATGGCCAACATGGAAATCCTTAAATCGGCTTCGAACTCAGGTTGGCCGCAGCAAAGATAATCTGTGCAGGTGGGGCTTCTCCGATGGCGGGAGTGATCGATGCGAGTGCGGAGTCTCCCCACAGACAATGGATCACGTATTGTCTTGTCCCGCGTGTCCTGATAGCTGCACCTTTGACGACCTCCTTAACACCAATAAAATTTGAAACTTGCCTCGACTTGGAAAGAAGAAGTATCGCGACTTAAATTTTTGTGTCAAATTGAAACCTTGTGTATTTTGTAGTAGTAAGTGGATACTGTTTGGGATATTTAGATGCAAGTACCAATCTGTGGTCAACTTGCCCATTTCGTGTTCTTTGATGTACGGTGCGGCCCCTTTCCCCGCACCCACCCCCGCCTACTGTCAACCTCTGACAGTGGAGCAGAGACCTTACGTACGACCACTGTGCGCGCTGTGTCGAAAAGTGACTGTGCTTTAGTGATTTTCGCTGTCAAAGACCTTCTGCATTCTTTCTATTCTTTCTGGGACTATCTGTGTGTAGACGCACACACAGATAGTCTCAAACCTATAGCCATAAGGGTTGGGATCCATCACTTGCCAGTGGAGATCAGTGCGGTCATCCGGGTTCACCAGGTGAGCAGTTGATCACTACTATTGCATACTTGCGTCTAAACCTATTTCTAAACAGATACTCTCAATAAAATATTAAAGTTGCAATACAAAACAAAGTCGGAAACTGGAAGAAATTCTGTTAAAATGCAATTTATTTCCACGGCGCAGTTTCGTTTTCATATTTACAGAGGTACCTTTAAAAAACAAATCACAATTTACCAACTACAATAATCGAAGACACAAGTTGTTATTGAGCGATTCTACAAATAGTCGATCTTCGTTCGCATTTATAATATTAGTCAGACTATTAGTCCTATAGAGACAAACCCTCAGGACCCCGATTCTCGTGCGTTCGAGATTTCACTGTCGATAGACATTGGTATAACTATCTCTTTCGTACTAATAAGGGCGTGCAAAAGTGACAAACCTATGGATGTCTATCGACCGTAAATGTCGAACGCGCGAGAATCGGGGTCCTGGGCCCCGATTCTCGCGCGTTCGACATATCACTGCCGATAGACATTGGTATGTCTATCTCTTTCACACTTACATGCATGTGCAAAAGCGACAGATCTATGGATGTCTATCGACAGAGAAATGTCGAATGCGCGAGAATTGGGGTCCTGAGTTTCTCGCTAGCTCTTCTCAGTAGTGGTCGCGATCCGAGCTAGTGGTAGTTTAAAAAACAAATGACGTTCATAAGTGCATATTGTATTGCCTACATGAATAAATGTTTTTCATTTAATTTTCATTTCATTTCATTTGTTTGATGAAAATCGGTTAAGCCGTTGCTAACATGCTTGTCTACTTTTACGTTACCTCATCTATTTGGCTCCTTACAGAGGTTTGCTGGAAGAGATCTCTTATAGAGATTAGCTCGCCTTTTGTATATTTTAATATTCTCCTGTTTTTTTGTTTTGTTTGACGTGTATGCTCATATACAATAAAGTGTTAAATACTTAGGTTTTAGGACAGTTAGTTTATACGTACGTATTATACGTTCTACTCTTACCATTTTTTGTAACTGTATTTTCTTTTCTGTTATACAATAAAGAGTCATCATCATCATCAGCCTGTAAACATCCCACTGCAGGGATATAGGCCTTCCCTCGTATAATGAGGGAGTATGGGCCATAGTCCACCACGCTGGTCCAGTGCGGATTGGGGACTTTACTTGCCTTTGAATCTTTATTTCTCATGCATTCAGGTTTTCTGACGATGGTTTTTTTTTATCCACAACGGGTTAGCACTTGACCTCAATCACACCTGATGTTAAGTGAAGATGAGGTCGAAGGTGCAAGCGTACTGACCCGGAAACCCCAACACATTTGGGGGACTGGCTATCTTATCTCTGACAATCGGAACATAACAATGCTTTTAACATTGCTGCTTGGCGGCAGATTTAGATAAGATGGCGATAGCTAGCCAGACGGACAACACATGTACCCCGCTGGGGATCGAACCCGCGACCTCCGAATCGTAAACCCAATGTTGTTTACATTGAGCCACGGAGGCGGTTAAACTTAAATCACAGCAACTTAAAACTGTCAGTTTTTAATGCACCGACATGAAATATGGCGTTCGATTATGTTTCGAAAGTAAGTTGATATCCGCCCAATAGCCCTGCGCAGGCGCTGCCGGTCCACCCACGGTTATGATAAACTAAATCATGTTTGATCACATGACCAACAATGGCACGACCGCACGCCATCTGGTGGCAGTTCTTTGTATTAGTATAAATTAACCTTATTGGTAATCCTAAATAAAATAAGAACAATTTATTAAGAACGCCACAACACTATACTTAAACAAATAACTATTTGAGTATTAAGTCCTTACCTATGAAATTGGCGTTTTGTATGAAGAATTTCATTAAGACTGTTTCCTCCATACAAACATTTTTGTTTTTTTTTTTTGGGAACGGCAAATCCAAATTTAGCTAAACTTTGTGTATTATCGGATAACACTAAGTGAAGTATATAGCAGCGTTACTTTTCAAAAGTAACCGCTTTATAAAAGTTTCAGCGAATCTAAGAAATGATTATGGGAAGCATCAAGAGCTCTGTTCAAATTTTTTTTATTATGCTATTAAGCCCAGAAATAAAAAAAATATTTCGTGTGAAACCTTGAAATAATATTTCATTTTCCAAAAAAAAAAACAAATTTGGAAATAGTTTTGAAAATGGTAGGGATTGTTACTAATGATTAACGAAGAAAAAAAACTCCAATTTCATAGGTAAAGACCCAATACTTATTATGAATGAAAACATCCATAACTCGGGTACGCATGTCCGTATTCATCACACAAACATATGCCCCTAGCGGGATTCGAACCCGCAACCTTTTGGTATAGCGGTCAGAGTTGCTAACCACTTCACCAAACAGGTCGTCAAATGATGTGTCTGTACTTGTGTTTTATTGTTTTAATTTTCTTTTCTTATGTAAGATTGTTGTGTGTGTGCATAGATGAAAATAACTGATTATCTATACAGGGTGTCCCTGGAAGTATGGATCAAATCGAACAGGGGCATGGGGAAGGTCATTCCCAAACTTAAGCTGAAAAAAAAAAATTAAAAAAAAAATAAAAAAATAAAAAAAAAAAATAAGAAAAAAAAAATAATTAATTATTTTTAATTAAAAAATTAAGCTGATAGCTTTGCTAGTTTTCTTTTAAAAAATTTTTTTGTATAAGCACTATTCGATAATATGAAAATGTAAAAAATTGATCATACTTTTGAACCGTCAAAAATGGCACCGACATTCATAGGGTTAAAAAGTTTGGGAATGACCTTCCCCATGCCCCTGTTCGATTTGATCCATACTTCCAGGGACACCCTGTATAACACATGGCTACGTAAGAGTTGTGTGCAAGTGCCATGATAATATAACACATGGCTACGTAAGAGTTGTGTGCAAGTGCCATGATAATAATATATATCATCACTAATTAGTGAAAAATCAGTTTATGTGTTGTATTTTTGTTACAAACATATTGTATCAGAAAGAAAGAAAGAAAGAAAAACATTTATTCAGCCTACAATGGGCATGTACATGAAAATTTTTTGAGAAATTAAAACTAAAACATAATAATACAAGCTGACATAGGTTCCAGCTCAGCATAATGCTGTGGCAAGAACCATATAGTACCGAGTATATTAATTCTGTGCCACAGCGCTGATTTTCAGCTGGCACTTTTGTAGGAGGTTAGGCGCTCATAGAATAATTAAAACAAAGAAATAAAATAATCGACTCCACATAATGTGTACTTATTTTACACATACATATTTAACTTAATCCAGAAAACAGACAGACAGACAGACATAAAATAAACTACACATTACAGGTACCTAATAAAGGTATACAAACAGTTATAATTTAACAGGGGGCGCAATACCATCATTAACTAATATTAAAAGAGGTACTTAGTTACACCGTCAAGTTGCCGTCTCAAATTAATCTCTTTTATTACCTCTTTTATTATCAGTATTAGCTGTTTGTTTCCCAGAAGTATTTAAAATAAAAATAAAGTAAGAGTTGTTCCTAATGGAGCATATAGAATCCGGGTAATATTGCTGTGACAGACAGACATGCTGAAAGTACTGAAACCATATAGGTATCAGTTTATAGCGGAACTTTATAAGTAAAAAGTGAGTAGGTACCTCGGAGGAAGGACGAAAAACGATACCACGCGGCTTGAAGCGCAGTGGTGGGCGAACGGGCTCTGAGTCAACGAGAGCGGGTTCGGTGCCGGCGTCAGTGGGAGAGAGCCAAGGCTGGACTGTAGGCAGTATCCTAATTTAGATGAGGTAACGTTTGTCATTGTTTTGTGTATGTTGATGATATCTATTTGTAGTCAGCAATTTTTCTGCGTTCAATTTTATTTTAATTTCATGAATAATTAAATAAAAAATGTTTATCTCGAACAGTTGTGTCCATATTTTGTTATTAACAATTTAAACCTTAAACTATTCTGGTAACAAACGTGTTGTTGGTACCAATGATCAAATTGGGGACGTCTTAAAGAAAGGCGAAGTCAAGAGTTCCCTAAACCGATGAGCATTTATGAACAACTTATGTGACTGTTCTTGACTATGAGACTTGTGAATGAAGCAAAAGAGGTGCTCGAACGCTTCTTCCCTTAACTTACTTCCATCTCGTTCTCGATGTCTTTAAAAAATTAGTCAAAATCTTTTATAAATCACTAGCTTTCCCTTCGCCCGCGTGACATAACTTTATCGTGGAAATAAATATGTTTATCCCGCGGAGAAATGAGCAAATGCGTCCACTATTTGGATCCTACAACCGCCAGACGCAAACGTGGCAGACCGTGAAAACGGTGGAGAGACGAACTTGACAGTTTTAATAAGGGATGGTTTGTGCTCGCCAAGAACAAAAACGACTGGAAACAGATGAGGGAGGCCTTTGCCCAGCAGTGGGACACTATGGGCTGTTAATAATAATAATAATACGTCTTCGTACTCGGAGCTTATTTCACATCCCCAGAACAAGAACTAACTATGCTCACCACTCCACTATGATTCAATGTTTGCGAGAATATATACATGAAGAATTTTCGGATTTGGACATTTTTCATCTGAGTCGTAGTCAGTTAAAATCAGCAGTATTGAAAGCACTGACATAGATTAGGTAATTGTGTACACACACACTCAACTCATACATACACACACACACACACTCGCACATATTATTCTATACATTTTCTCTCTTCCTTACCTACACCCACAAACACAACAATTTGATGTCTCGATAGATAAGGTAACAAAATAAGCTAAGTATGTATAAACTTACTGAGATCTATTTTGGCTTCCAAATATATAACTAATATATTTAAAATTTGTAATTATGGCTGTGATTTCAAATAAATCATTAAATAAATAAATAATAATAAATCCCGTGGGAACTACTCACTTCATCGGGATAACAAATATACCTACTCCCTGATTGACTCGTATAAGAGGTCGATTTTTCTATCCACTGAATTATTATGAGTATTCACCATGAATCGATATCGAAAAGTATCCGAGAGAACTCCGTTCATTTATTGCATGATTTTATAGACAGTATTACAGTGTGTCGTATCAATAAGGACCTTATGATGGTACAGCAATATGCATATAAGCATTTAAATAATGCGATGAGACCCAATTTTGACTTTAGTATCGACTCGAGACCGAATCCATCGACAAGGATCGAGTTCCAGGACACTGTAATTCGCATTTCGCTTCATAACAGTACTACAAACATGTCTTGGATAAATAAGTAGGCATTAAGGCAGATTTACATTGACTCTCTTACGTACTGCACTCAACTTTATCGTGACAGTACAACACTGCGTGTAAGGCAGGTTTAGATTGACCCAGTAGCCAGCGACAACGTCGCGGCCAGCGCTGACGCTGTAATGCATTCGTATAAAAACTTTATCATGATACATGGGGCACACTAAAAGTTTTGCACTTCTAGCTAATCGGAACTATTTGAATTTCGAATGTTTTGAAATGACTTGCAACCTTCTTAATATTAAAAAAAAAACTGGCGGGAAATCATTTGTCAATTGTTTTTTATCACACATCAAAGTTCTACGTACGCAACGAAAATGGAATTAAGTCGAAAAGATTTTAGAGCAATGTTTTTTTATGATTTTAAAATTTCTCTCTCTCCGCGAGACTGTGCCGCTCATCTTCAAAATGCTTTTGGGAGAGAAGCACCTTGTTTGAGCACCGTGAAGCGATGGTTTGCTGAATTTGAGACAGGTCGGGTTTCTTTACATGACAAATTTCGTGAAGGGCGGCCTTCAACTGCCGTCAACGAAAATAATGTGGCTACTGTTAAACGGCTAATTGAAGAAAACCCGCGGATTATCTATGAGACAATTCGAGGACTATCGAGGATTGGTATTTATTTAGCCAAATACAGAAAATTTTACACGAAGAATTAAAAGTTCGGAAACTTTGTTGTCGTTGGATCCCTCATGAACTGACAGCGGAGCAGAAGCGGGCTCGCGTGGAATGGTACTCACAGATGCTACTAAAGTACGACCACGGACATACCAATGCTGTTTATGACTTTGTCACAGGAGACGAAACGTGGATTTATTGTTTCGTTCCCGAAAAAAAACAGCAATCTTGTGAATGGGTGTTTGAAAATGAGAACAGGCCAACAAAAGTGAGGCAGGCGAGAAACGTTGGTAAAACAATGATCACGTTTTTTTTTCTCAGCTACGGGTACCATCTGCACAATTCCACTTGAAGATCAAAAGAGTGTTAATGCCGAGTGGTATTCTACTATTTGTTTACCCAGGGTGTTAGAAAAAGTTCGCGAAAGACGACCAAAAATCCGCGTTCCCCTACATCATGGCAAGCTTCTTCACACACGGCCAACAAAACAAAGTAATTTTTAGCTTCGGAAAAAGTACAACTCGTCACCCATCCTGCACATAGCCCCGACCTAGCACCCTGTGATTTCTGTATTTTCCCCAAAATCAAAGATTTGATGAGAGGTTTCACTTTTACCAACTCCGAAGAGGCAGTGATAGCATTCAATCAGCACATAGAAAACATGCCATCAGATCTGTGGTCCTCCTGTTTTAAAAAATGGTTCGATCGCATGAAAAAATGTTTAAAATGTAGAGTATTTTGAAAAGCAATAAACATAATATTTTGGTTATAACATGTTGTTTTTTTAAGTTACGCAAAACTTTTAGTGTGACCTACGTAGTACCTACAATTAGGTAGCGGTACAAGTAGGTGGCGACAGCGCCATCGACGTACAGAGTTGACGCTTTAAGGCACTCGTGTAAAAAAAAATATCGCAACGGTACAACACTGGCGTGTAAGGTTACATTGATCCAGTAGCTGGCGACAGATACCGGCGCGAATGTGCTGAAGCAGCAATGTACTTGTTTAAAAAAATTTCGAGACAAAACCGTTAGTATCTAAACAGCGCTTGCGCGTATAGAGCGCCGCCCCTCCATTTTTCCTGCAATGCTGGCGCATCTCAGTAGCTTGTATTGTATTGATAACCCACGACTGACTGGACTGATTATTCGACTGTCACCAGTAACTGTATTAATGTAAATCTTCCTTAACCACGAGCACAGCGTACCTAAATTAAAATAGATTTCCTTTACAAATGACTTTTATGTCCCGCATTTCCTACACGTCTCTAAACCCTATCTTAGCCTTTAATATCTTTCAGTTAAAGGCGATTTTATTATTATTAGCGGTAATAACAAGTTGGTCGAAGAAATAGGAAATGTCTTGTACGCCCACGTTACTCCTACTGTAATGTTTTGATACTTTGTACGATGCCCTTGATTGGATAATTCACAAATAGGTCGACATTGCCTAGATTGATCTGACTCACACACAGACTGTAACGGCTTTGCGCTACAAGCATTTTTGTGAACATCGGCGAGATGAGATGCCATACTAGGTACTCTTAGTAGCCTCTGATATCCTAGTACTTTCTGTAACTGTATTTTCTTTTTCAGACCACTCTACAGGTAACAAGAATCCACTGGGTAGAAAATAATCATCGAATTGGGAAGAAGAATTTCATGATTAATATATAATAAATACAGTACCTCAAAAATCACACCTCCCCCGAATTCTAAATGGTGTGAAAATTTCCTAATTAAATATCTAGTTGGAAATTGCCCTTTGGAAAACATGATTAAAACGTGTCACGGTAATATTATATTCGTAGCACTTTCCGTGAGCGAAGCTAGGATATTGAAATTTATTAAATTTCTTTAAGAGGGTTTAATCCACACGTCATACAAACTTTCAAGTCCAAATTGTATGAAATCAGTAAACCGATTCTAATGAAACTTTATACGCATAAAGCACGTATACAAGGTGAATTAGAATTCGTGTAATTCCTTATAACTGGTGACACCACTCTTGATAACCAACAACTTTGACAACCATAGTCGAATTCAATCAAGACATTTTCGATTGCCCATACTAAGTAAACCATTCTGAATCCAGATTTAGTATATATGGAATTCCAACAGTTTTCGTCTGAATTCGGCAATGGTTCCTAGTGGAAAGTTTTTGGTAATCAGAAGTGGAGTGACCAATAAACATGAATTACATTAATTAAAATTCACCCTGTATAGATTTTTAGATAGGGAATTTCTTTTTAGTTTACCTTTTAGTGAAGTACTATTGCAGCATTCACAGCCACACGGGGTTTACAAGCTTACGCTGCTTTCGTTGCTTTTTTATCATCATGCAAAACAAACTTCCAATGAAATGTGAATTTCTTTAATTTGAGACACATTGTTTATAAAGATATTTAATTCTTATTAATAAATCAAATCAAAATATTTTATTTCATAGGATAAAATTATCACTTGAAAACGTCACTATTAATATTACATTTAAATTTACTGTAGGTAAAGCTGACTCCCCCAAGCAAGAAACTCTAGGGTTGCTCTTTTAAACAGATTATGGGTTACAATTTGTATTTTTGATAATTACTTATACAATGTGTCCCGGAGAGTAGTGACCAGCGGGCGTAGTTTGAAAATTTATACAAAATTATCGATAAATCATTTAAATTTAGAGACCTAACTGCTTTTGTTTTTTAAAAATTGTTAATCCTTTTTTTTTAATAGACATGTCTGACCTTCTGCACTATTTTAGTCATAATTTCTTTGTTTTTACGTCTTTCCCAATTCTTTTTTTTTTAATTCAGTGCTGTTATTATTATTCATCAAATTAAGTTATGAAAATTATCCCAAAACAAATAAATAATTTATTAAAAAAGAAATAAACTTAAAATTCGACCAACAAAACTGTATTTCTTTAAGTTTAAAAATAAAAAAACGAAAAATGTCCCTATAACATCATGTTTTTTTTTTAATTATTATGATACTACATGATATTCTCTAAAATATCCTCGAACAATGTTTTATGTTATTTCAAATAAATGTGAACGTACGAGACATTGTAATTGACCTTTTATGCTCCAGTAACTAGATAGAGATAAGTTTAAAAAAATGAAAGTAATGTTTTAAGCAGTTTATTTGCACATTTAAGTGTTTTGTTATTACAATGAATCATTTTGATTTTAACATGATAGTTTAATAATAAATAAAAGATACTTAATTTGTTAAAATGGTTGTTTATTAAGAAAAATCAGGTAATTAATTAATTATGTTTTCAAAATGACCGCCGTCAGCGGTTATGCAGGCCAGGCCAATGAAAATTATCCAAGATGGATTGGCAGAGGCGGTCCAGTAGCATGGCCCCCGAGGTCACCAGACTTGACGCCTCTTGATTATTATTTCTGGGGCTACATGAAGCAAAAAGTTTATGCTGTGCCAATAATTTCAAGAGACCAGCTGAAACAGAGAATCGATGCTGCTGCCGCAGAAATAGCGCAGAATCATGCAGAAATAAGGCGAACTACACTAAGGATGTCATTTAGGGCCCTGGCCTGCATAACCGCTGACGGCGGTCATTTTGAAAACATAATTAATTAATTACCTGATTTTTCTTAATAAACAACCATTTTAACAAATTAAGTATCTTTTATTTATTATTAAACTATCATGTTAAAATCAAAATGATTCATTGTAATAACAAAACACTTAAATGTGCAAATAAACTGCTTAAAACATTACTTTCATTTTTTTAAACTTATCTCTATCTAGTTACTGGAGCATAAAAGGTCAATTTCAATGTCTCGTACGTTCACATTTATTTGAAATAACTAAAAACATTGTTCGAGGATATTTTAGAGAATATCATGTAGTATCATAATAATTAAAAAAAAACATGATGTTATAGGGACATTTTTCGTTTTTTTATTTTTAAACTTAAAGAAATACAGTTTTGTTGGTCGAATTTTAAGTTTATTTCTTTTTTAATAAATTATTTATTTGTTTTGGGATAATTTTCATAACTTAATTTGATGAATAATAATAACAGCACTGAATTAAAAAAAAAGAATTGGGAAAGACGTAAAAACAAAGAAATTATGACTAAAATAGTGCAGAAGGTCAGAGATGTCTATTAAAAAAAAAGAATTAACAATTTTTAAAAAACAAAAGCAGTTAGGTCTCTAAATTTAAATGATTTATCGATAATTTTGTATAAATTTTCAAACTACGCCCGCTGGTCACTTCTCTCCGGGACACATTGTATGAATAAATAAGACAGCTATGTCCATGCTTGCTTATCATTCAAATACTTAGTCAGTGATTTTATAATAGCCTTTTGCTAATAATTTCTGTTTTATGATTGCTTTAAATTTATTTAAAGGCAAATTTTATATCGATCAATCAATATATCGATCAATGCCTAAATTATTAGTTTTTGATAACCAAAAACTCGACCGCATATTTTGTATTTTGCGGGCGCCATGTTAGAATGTTTACCATAAAGGTAATCAACACGCAACGACATGACACCTTGCACATCAAAATCGGAAATCTACATAGGTACATACACAAAAACCCAAAACACAAATAGAGTAATAGACACCGCTTTTCAGTCGTTTTATAATTACAATGATCACAGTCCGAAAATATAAACCATACACAAGTAAACGAGGGGATAAAACCCGGAAAGTTCCAGAAGCCACGCCCAACGACCTAAGCTGAAGCGAGAGACCTAAGTTAGGTATACTTACCTAAATATAAAGTCTATGGGGTCAGTTGCACAAACACGAGTTAAACTTTTAATCTGTGGTTAAAGTAAAAAAAAATATTTTCAAAAGATAGGTATTTATGATTGGACTACTGTATTTATATTGGCTTTTTGGCGGGATCTCGGCGAGTGAAGTTGCATTTTTTTTTATAATTCTTATAATTTATGCATTCTGACTTTTGAAGCTTAATGAAGGCAGAATATTGTGCAGCAAACGTTAGTGACGGTGTACAAGTGAAGGGAAGTATAAATTAAAGTGCGTAACGATACTTTCGGGTTCCCGTAAGAAGCCGTCAAAATCTTTTGTAAAGCATTCTGCCACTTTACTGAAGAATGACTTGACCGTGACTAGACTCTGTATTCGCCAAGTATACGACGAATTACTTGTTATGACTGTGACTGACTAATAAATTGAAGAAGTAAGAGAAAAAAGACATCGCTGTATGGGCTTAGATCCCTTTGCATTCTCCGAAAGGAGTGCATAAAACGAAAAAAAAGTAATGGATACTATACTTTCTCAAAAACAAATTTTCTGTATACTTTTTTTGAAATTATAAGTGACGAATGATTAGTGGAGATAAATAACAATATGAGTTTTAAAAACCAAAAACCCCGACAGCATATTTTGTATTTCACGGGCGCCATGTTGGATTTTTTCACCATAAAATGTATCCTGTGACATATCAGGGATCTAGACGAATCTAACGACACCCTGCACTTGGAAATCGGTCAAGCCGTTTATGGTGCAGGAGGTAATATACAAATCTACATACATATATAGTGGTAGGTACACCGTGTACACTTTGCTAAGTTAGTAATAAGTATGTACCGTAACTAAACTGTCGAAAATAGTAATAAATAACGTCAGGTATTACAAGGTTTAAACAATATTATGGACTAGCACCAAACACCACACCCAAACATTTGGATCATCGAGGTAGTCTTGAATTTTGTAATATTCTTATTCAAAATCATCAAAATCAAAATCAAAAAATGCTTTATTTTGTAGGTACACAGGGTACACTTAAAATAGTCAGATTTCACATTTTTTAAGTTACTGCTTGTTCAAAAGCCACTTTCCCCTGAGAAGAACAAGCAAGAAACTCGAGAGGTTGCTCTTTTTTTAAAAAAAGGTTTTTATGTTACTAAAATTATTACTTATTATTTTATATTTTACAGACACATGTTTCTTAATCCGAGAAGAGGTACTGGTGTCGATTCGGACGTACACCAACTAAATTAAACTAAGCTAAAACCAGTTTTGGAGTGGTGCCGTCGCATCGTACTGTTTCAGGGAGAAAGAGACAGTACTACTTTAAAACTGGTTTTAGTTTAGTTGGTGTACATCCGAATCGACACCATTGTTACCTTATTTGTTGCTTTATTACAGTTATTATAAATGTGGATGGATTTTTGCATACGTACCTAACAGCTCGGCATAATATAACATTCATTTATCATCATCGTATAATTCTATAATTGTGACATTTTAAGTGTTTACCATATTTAATGTTATGGAGTATAGGAATCAAAATCAAAATCAAAATCATTTTTATTGTGTCAAAAACAGTGTTACAATATAAGCAGTGAGGTAGCCCTGGTCCCCACACTAGGATTCCTAGTGTTGTGGGTAACCAGTCTCTTCCCCATCCAATTAACAAAGTATCACAAGTGTTGTACCATAAAATATGTCTTTGTATATTACATTTTTTGAGATCTTAATTTCTAGGATGCTTAAAAGGAGTACGCATCACAGTAATTGGACTGAACCATTCAAATTCGGAAAAATTCAATACCTACTTATTTAAGACATAAATTTAATCTATACCATTGTAATTTTTGAGTTGTCTTTTACATGTTTTAAATACATCTGCATGTATTTCTTTGGGAATGTCATCCCAACTAATATTATAAATGCAAAAGCTTGTGTGTATGTATATGTGTTACCTCTTCACGCTTAAACGGTTGGACAGATTTAGAATTTGGTTGGAGACTGATAACATAGATTACCAAATAAACTAATTTTTATCCCGGAAAAGTCACTGGTTCCGCATTTGGTAGTAGAAACAACTCTCGCGGACGAAGTCACGGGTAACAGCTGTCCAATTTAGTATTGTTCCATATAGTATAATGGTTCGAAGTTGGCAACACTCAACTTACCTTTAAAATAGGGTAAGATATAATAAAAGTTCATTTTTGAAACGCGAGAGTGAATCGGCGGTTTTCAACACGGAGTTCTCGCAGTTTTTCGTTTTTCGTTGAAGTTCCTTCTAAAAAGTATATTTGTTGTTACCACCTTTCGCCACGAATTGCTGCTGAAGGCTGCTCAACCCTAGCTTCGAATCCATACAATCTCCCAGGAGAAAGGTAACATAGGCGATCTCGAGGTAAGTCCAGCTGGCCTTCAAAGAGAGAGCTGAAGGTACCTTCCACCTCTGTGGAGATCTTCGTTGGAGGGATCAAGCACCCTGGTGAGTCGCCTTTCTCCCAGCAATTCGTTTTATTAAATTAAAACTCCGCCCTTTTCGCTTATTGTTCGAACATACTCAGCTAATTCAGAATAAGTTTGGTAACATGTAGTCCTCACACGTCAGCTTAAACTTCAGTTCGGTGCCACCGGGCCTGGCACGATTCCAGACCGGTATTGATTCTGCGGAGCGACGACCTGAGCAACTACACATAATATTGTATACTAGCGTAATACACTAGCGCTTGATTAAAATCTATTTACCTACAGGTACCTATATAACCGAGCATACTCCGCCTGACCGGTAACTAGGGCCCGTAATAATAAACCAATCTCAATACAAGTCTTGAGGCTGTATTAACAGAGATGCGTCTTAAGCAGTTGACGCTATCTCAAGCTCCGTGCTAATTTATAAACCAATCTTGAGGTCTACTCAGCTGAGATCACTTCTGAAGTATTCGCCTCAGCGGCGAATGATAGTCTTGAGTTTCGTTTATTAATACGCGCACCTCTCAAGTGACTACTGTTTGAGTATGCACGTGCTTTTCAGGTCTCAAGACTGTTCTCAATCTTGAGAATGGTTAATACGGGCCTAGGTCTGTTGAAGAGTAGAACAAGGTCAGCCCGTGTCCTTTCATTGCAGATGCAAATCTTTCTCTGTCTTTATTCACCTCTGACTATCCATCATTTCTTTAATTTGTCTCAAGTTGGCCTTCCGACCGACTCCCTTCTACCTTCTGTATGACCTATATCTAATAAGGTACAAATAAATCTCAATCTTCCGTTACATTATTATGTATTTATAATAAACTATAGCATTCCGCCCGCGTGTATCTCGAAATAATTAGAAATTGAACACGCAAAATCCCGTTTCTCCCGTTCCCGTGAAAATTTCTCGTGGGAATTTTGCAAATTTACTTGCGTCTTCTACGTACCTACCTACAAACATACAATAAAAGTTTAATGCTCGAAACAATTAGCCGCTTTGGCTTTTTGCGTCACATTAGCTACACTCCCATTTGCTGGGGGGGAGGTGGGACTTTCTTTCTTTCCAACTTTTCACCCTTAAATTCTTTCTTTAATTAGTCTGGGGTCCAAGGTAGCAATAGAGTCACGTAGGGCACCGTCTACCTTCAGTAGGCGCCGTGCAGAGTACCACTGTTGATCCTGGCTTACAGGAGTTACAGTGGGAGGAGAGCGGAGGTGGGATCTGCTCGAAACAATTACCACGGTTCACCTTACGAAATGTACAGAAATACACACGTGACAGGGGGTGGGCTCATCGCCACTAAGGCCCTTATTAGTAAACCGTTCTCAAGATTGAGAACAGTCTTGTGACCGGTCTCAAGTAAACGTGTTGATTAATAAACCTTACATGAGACCTGAAAGGCACGTGCATCCTCAAGCAGTACTCACTTGAGATGTGCGCGAGTTTCACGTATTAATAAACGAAACTCGCTGAGGCGAATACTTGAGAAGTGGTCTCAGCTGAGTATACCTCAAGATTGGTTTATAAATTAGCACGGAGCTTGAGATAGCGTCAACTTCTTAAGACGCATCACGGGTGATACAGCCTCAAGACTTATATAGATAGATAGATAGATAAAACCTTTATTTGTTTCCACAGTCACACACATACATTTAGCTTATACATATACACAGACAAGGTAACACATCAACAACAATAACATAATATTGTAACACTAACGCATGTGTGTGCTGCGGCAGTACAAATGGGTCATAGCTCAGTGTTATAGATTGCTCATTGAGCAAAACACTGATTTTCAGCTATCCCCTAAGGAGCAGAGCAACTTGGAACCTAAACCAGAGGAAACCGTAAGTAATAAGTAAATAGCAATTTTCAGACTCTTGAAATAGTGATTGATGAGTGATAGTAGGTACGAGTGAATATAAAGAGACGTAGTGTTTCTAAGTTGTGGGGCTCAAGAACAGTATATACGTAACTTTATCATAGTTGTATAATTTCAACATAAATATATATACCTATATATATATTTTAATATGAGAGGGCGGCAAACGAGCATGCGGGTCACCTGATGGAAAGCAATCACCGCCGCCCATGGACACCCGCAACACCAAAAGGGTCACAGATGCGTTGCCGGCCTTTGAGGAAGGTGTAGGCTCGTTTCTTGAAGGTTCCAATGTCGTACTCGTTCGGGGTACCGCTGCCGGAAGTCCGCTCCACAGGGTGGTTGTACGTGGTAAGAAGTTTCTTGAGAAACGTACAGTGGTAGACTTCCACTCATCCAGGTGATGTGGATGTGTTAATGTGTGTGGATATATCATAATGTAAAGCATAGATAATTAATAATAATAGTGTCGACAAAACAAAACAAAACAAACATCTAATAGCATTATATTGAGATTGGTTTATTACTGCGGGCCTAAGACGTGTAAATCTATGGATGTTTTTTGGTGGAAAGTTCCCTAGTCACCTTTTACGTCACCCAACGGGAAGAGACCGGTTGGTTCTTCTTTTTACGTGCCGAAACCACACATGATGAAAATGGATTCTATAGGAGGGGATCGTTCTGCCCGAGGAATAAAATATTATTTATGGTGAAAATCAGGTTTTCATATATTCCCTTACACAGAGTTACACACACTTACTTATGAACCGAAGAGAAATCAATAGGATTGCTGAGATTATCATTGATAAACACATTTATTACATTTGTATGAAATCTAGGAAGACTCATCAGAGCAGAGCGGAGAAGAGAAAATCAGTCAGGCAACATTAAAACATGAAGGGTCCAAGCGGCACGAGCGCCCAATACCAATGTACCAATAGAAGCGCGCGAAGCGCGTTCGTTTAAAAACAAGGGCTAAGGTTTGAACACCTAGTCTCTATAGCGAGCAGGCAGATGAGTGATGCGTTTGGTTGCTACAATTCCCATTTATTGAAGTAGGTAAGCGCAGTGAGTTTATTCAGCATTGCGGATTGCGCAAAAGAATAAAGCTACGTCAACCTCACACCACGTAAAGAGGCAGAATTTTGTCTAGAAGTGTTGCGATGAATAACGCAATGCTGATTTTTCACTTTTTTTTAGATCAAACAGAATCAACAGCAGGTTATTAAATAGTTATTTATACGAAACTGTAGATTTGTTCGTGGTTATTTTTGTTTTGAAGTATTTCCATTGTTATTTTTCACCTGAAACACAAGAATACGTAGTTCAGACTCGGGTATTGTACTTAAGTTACAGTATTGTAACTTAAGTATTTCAATAATGATTTATTAATTGTATCAGAATTTTATTTAATTTTATTTTATTACATTACATGCTATAAGAGTAATAATAATAATAATAATAAATGCCTTTGCACAAACACACAGCGCCATCTAGGTCCACAGTAAGCATGTAGGCTTGTGTTATGGATACTAGATGGTTGATAAACTACACAAATACATTTTTTTTTGTAAATAAATCCTACATGTAAAAAATGAAAAACATCCATAACTCGGGAACACATGTCTGTATTCATCATACAAACATATGCCCCTAGCGGGATTCGAACCCGCGACTATTTGGTATAGCAGCAGAGTTTCTAACCACTACACCAAACAGATCGTCTTATTACTTACTGTGTTACTTACTTATTATAGAGTGCTTATTACTTATTGGTAACCGATTGGTGTAGTGGTTAGTGACCCTGTCAGCGAAACCAACGGTTGCGGGTTTGAATCTCGCGACGGGTAAATGTTTGTGTGATGAATATGAACATTTATTCCTGAGTCATGGGTGTTTATATAAATATTTATGTATGTTTATCCGTTATCTAGTATCCATAGTCAAAGTCAAAGTCAAAGTCAAAAAATATTTATTTCGTAGGATAAAGATTATCACTTGAAAACGTCACATTTTTTATCTTAATATTAAAATTATTGACATTATTGCTCATTCGCAAAGCAGACTTCCCAGAGAAGAACGAGCAAGAAACTCAAGGGTTGCTCTTTTAAATAAGTTTGGGTTACAATTATATTATATTGTATAATTAGGCTGAATATCGCCGAGCGGTCTATGTCCATGCTTGCTTATCATCCAGATAGTCAGAAATTTTATAATAGCCTTTGGTAAATAATGTCTGTTTTATTGTATTCTTATTGTATTCTTTATTGCACATAAAAACATGTTGACAATCAGTCGGAAATATTGTACAAAGGTGAGCTTATCTCTAATAGAGATAAGCTCACCTTTTATGATGGTTTTGAATTTATTTAAAGGTAAATTTTGAATGTCCACTGGAACCTTATTATAAAAGCGTATACATTGCCCCTTAAAGGACTTAGTGACTTTGTGTAAACGGCTGGCATGAACAGCAAGTTTATTTTTATATCTGGTATTAACATTATGTATATCACTATTTTTCTTAAACGATTCTATATTTTTTCTTACATACATTAAGTTTTCGTAAATATATTGCGATGCTAATGTTAATATATTAATTTCTTTAAATTTATTCCTAAGAGACACTCTGGGGCCCAGTTTGTAAATCGCGCGAACCGCTCGTTTCTGCAGAACAAAGATACAATTTATGTCCGCGGCATTTCCCCACAACAGAAGTACAAGCTATGCTTAGTTTGGGACTAGATGATTGGCGTAAGTGTCCGAAATATTTATTTATTTATTATTTATTTATTTTATTTACTAATTTTATCAACAGCATCATTATAAAAACTATTACACAAAATCTATGTACAAGCCAAAGTTATGCTAATTAGAGATTCTCATTTTCTATTACAATTCCTTTAAAATAATTCCATGGAAAGTCACTCTTAAATAATAATCATTATACACAATCTATAGGTAAAAGTGAATAGTAAAAGTCAAACTAAATAATTTAATAAATAATTTAGACAAGAAATAAAAAAATGATTAAATAAATTATTTAACAACAGGTCATTAGCGTCGATGGCTCAGCGGTTAAGACGCGGTTTTCCAATGCAGGCAGGCCATGTTCCAATGAGTTTTTAAATTTAATTTAATTACTTATGTGCATTTATCCGACTGCTCTTAAACGGCGAAGGGAAATATCGTGAGGAAACTTGCATGTCTGGGAAATTAAAATTCAAAGTCCCCAACCCGCATTGGGCCAGCGTGGTTATACATAAATATATTAATTTCACATCGTAAATATTATTTAATGACGAAACTTAAAATTATATTTTGAGTTCGTTTATTTGCTGTTTCAGTCAAATATAGCCTTTGTCATGGTAAATTATTATACTTGTCATGTTATGTGCTGAAAATATTATGCGCCTGAAAGAGTTAGAGGTTGGCCAGTTCAAAACTCAGGCATAGCATTATCGATCGCGACCCCGTTAGACGTGGCTAGCTGGAACTAGGTTGTCCCGGGACGTGCGTGAATGTCCACCATTGCTAGCTAGCATGGCTGGCTGAATAATTTTACTGCCTTTGTCCAGTATCTATGATTTAAAAAATGTGTAATGTCCCGCTCTTCTGCGCTGTCAACTCGTTTGTTCATGTTAATTAAAATTAATTAAAATAAAATAAACCTAATTAAAAACTAATAATCTAATAAATTGATATATTAGCTTAAAACTTGCGTCTTTCATTAAAATATGACAAGCATAACATATAGATGAATGATTTTGAAATATTATAAAATAAAATAACTAGTCTTCCGCTCGCGGCTCCGCTCGCGAAGAAACATAATTGAAATCTAAAGATATTAAATTGATTAGAAAACCCCCGACGAAAGATATATATTTCCATGGCTAAGAACGTAGGTATCCTCGAGCTTAATTTTAAATATATTAAAAAAAAATTGGAAACTTTCGAAACATGATGTCATCGTCAAGACTGGACACAACGCAGCGCCGCCATCAAGCACATGACGTCCGTCGTTTTTCGTCTGGATTTAAACTAGTCTCTTTCGGGTCGGTGTCGTAAAAGGCGACTATGGGACTTTCCATTATAGATTTGCACGTAGGCGGCTAACGGCGATGGGCTCACCCCCGTCACGTGGATGTTGTTTCAGGCACTAAACAATGTTAACGACGATCATTGACTGGCAGAAATGCCGCTGTGGGATAACTCCGCCTTTGTGCATAGTTTTCAGTAAGTTTTGTATTTATTTTCTTTTGTGCAATACAGGGTGAATTTGAATTCGTGTAATTCCCATAAATTGGTGACGTCACTGTTGATTACGAACAACTTTCCCCAAGTAACCATAGTCGAATTTGTACAAAAAATTTTCGATTACCCATTCGGGTAGTGTTATTCCTCTATGCCCATACATAGTTATCGTTACCCATCGTCGTGTCGTATCAGGAGGTCAAGACATGGAAAAATCGCCACCGACAAGTGCATGGCTCTTAAATTAGATGATGATGATACAAAGTAAGACATTCTGAAACCACCTTTAGTATGGAAGTCCATAAATTTTGGGCTGAATTCGACTATGGTTCCTAGTGGAAAGTTGTTCGTAATCAGGGGTCACTAGTAAACAGGAATTACATGAATTAAATTTCACCCTGTATAGCGTTTACAAACAAACACCCAAACACTATTGGGATATCTTGTAGCAACCAAACGCATCACTCTACTGCCTGCTCGCTATAGAGACTAGGGCCCATAATAATAAACCATTCTCAAGATTGAGTACAGTCTTGTGACCGATCTCAAGTAAACGTGTTGATTAATAAACCTAACTTGAGACCTGAAACGCACGTGAATACTCAAGCAGTACTCACTTGAGAGGCGCGCGTATTAATAAAGGAAACTCAAGACTATCATTCATTCGCCGCTGAGGCGCATACTTGAGAAGTGATCTCAGCTGAGTAGACCTCACGATTGGTTTATAAATTAGCACGGAGCTTGAGATAGCGTCAACTTCTTAAGACGCATCTCGGTTGATACAGCCTCAAGACTTGTATTGAGATTGGTTTAATACGGGCCTAGGTGTTCAAACCTTAGCCCTTGTTTTTAAACGAACGCGCTTCGCGCGCTTCTATTGGTACCTTGGTAGGGGGCGCTCGTGCCACTCGGACCGTAGACATTTTTTTTAGTTTTATTTTCTCCTCTAGGAGAAGGCAAAGGGATCTAGCCCATAACAGCCATGTCTTATTTATCTTATTTCTTCAGTTTGTAAGTCAGTCTCAGTCAAAACAAGTAATTCGTCGTATACTTGGCGTATACAGAGTCTAGTCACGGTCAAGTCATTCTTCAGTAAAGTGGCAGAATGCTTTACAAAAGATTTTGGCGGCTTCTTGTGGGAACCCAAAAGCTCCGTTACGCACTTTAATTTACACTTCCCTTCACTTGTACACCATCACTAACGTTTGCTGCACAATATTCTGCCATTATTAAGCTTCAAAAGTCAGAATGCACAAATTATAAGAATTATAAAGAAAAAGGCTACTTCATTCGCCGAGTTCCCGCCAAAAAGCCCTCGGACCGTAGACAGAGAAGGACCCTTCATGTTTTTATGTTGCATGACTGATTTTCTCTTCGCTCTGCTCTGATTAGTCTTCCTCATGGACTTATTATTTAAACAGGACTGAGTACTCGCCGCTGAAAAACGAGCCGAGCAGGATGTGTAACGTAGAGGCCGTTTGTCTCTGTCTAACAGGGTGACCACAATATATTTGTTACTTGGGACAAATGTTGTAATAAAATATTTGTCAAAAAACTTTGGCGTTTTGACATTAGCCGGCGTGAGCCATTTATTTCGCATTTCTTCATTTTTTGGGAAACTGCAATAATAGTACAACAGTCAGGACCCTAATCAATCACACATATTTCACATATTTCGACTCATTTCAAGAATTCATGGGCATCCTACTTCTTTGATTTACAAAAATATTATTTTTAGCTTACCTGTGGAAAGATATGTTGCAACCACCATAGGATTCACTTGGGCAAGTATAAACGCAACACTTTTTCACCATTTTACTCCTTTTACTTGTTATAATATAACAAATACTTTAAAAAACTTTTAATGCAAAGAAAATTCAAAATCACACCGAACCGCCATGACATGACATGCTTTTCAGGGTTACCATAAAATAACAAAATCGAAATAAAAATGTATGTTTTCTGTTTGATTTAAGAATATATGAAAAGAAATTAATGCGAATGTTATTTGTTTATTTATAATTGTTAAAATAACATAAAAATATAAGTGTTTCAATGGAATTTTTGAGTAGCCAAAACTGTTGATCATAATCATTTTTTTTGCTGGCAAGATGTAAGAACGAGACACACGGCCTCCGTTATTACTATCTCTCTCGGCTCGGATTTGCCTTTGTGTATGGTGCATCCAATTTAATACCTTATTGCGTTGACATAGTGATCATTTTCCTAAATGATTCTTTTGATAGTTATCAGTCCTGTTTAAATAATAAGTCCATGAGTCTTCCTAGATTCCATTTTTTTTTTTTTTAGTTTAATTCTCTCCTTTAGGAGAAGGCAAAGGGATCTAGCCCATAACAGCCATGTCTTATTTCTCTTATTTCTTCAGTTTGTAAATCAGTCCCAGTCAAAACAAGTAATTCGTCGTATACTTGGCGTATACAGAGTCTAGTCACGGTCAAGTCATTCTTCAGTAAAGTGGCAGAATGCTTTACAAAAGATTTTGGCGGCTTCTTGTGGGAACCCGAAAGCTCCGTTACGCACTTTAATTTACACTTCCCTTCACTTGTACACTATCACTAACGTTTGCTGCACAATATTCTGCCATTATTAAGCTTCAAAAGTTAGAATGTACAAATTATAAGACTTATAAAGAAAAATGCTACTTCACTCGCCGAGTTCCCGCCAAAAAGCCTCCTAGATTCCATACAAATATAACAAAATAACTATAATAACAATAAGAATACTTTATTTGATCCATTTAGCGACACTTCTTCTTCTTCTTCTTATTTTTGAGGATGGCAACCAGTCAACCTCATTGTCGAGGGACATTACTGCCAGTTTCGAGTGAAAATTTTTATTTATCTTATTTCTTCAGTTTATAGGTCAGTCTCAATCAAAACAAGTAATTCGTCGTATACAGAGTCTAGTCACGGTCAAGTCATTCTTCAGTAAAGTGGCAGAATGCTTTACAAAAGATTTTGGCGGCTTCTTGTGGGAACCCGAAAGCTCCGTTACGCACTTTAATTTACACTTCCCTTCACCTGTACACCAACACTAACGTTTGCTGCACAATATTCTGCCATTATTAAGCTTCAAAAGTTAGAATGCACAAATTTTAAGACTTATAAAGAAAAATGCTACTTCACTCGCCGAGTTCCCGCCAAAAAGCCTTAGCGACACTTATACAATACATTTAATTGTTACTTATGTATTATATAACACAACATAGAAATGTGGAACTTAATATAGGTAGGTATTGCTAGTTTTCGGTGTCGCAAAGTGGCATCAAATCAGGTCCCCAACTCAGCATTCGTTGTAGTCGAGAGAAGAAGAACGACTACAACGCTGGTTTTCAGTGGAGCCTATGGTGAGATCACGGACGCTCATCAATATCAATGATAATCTCAGCGATCACACTGATTTAGCTTCTGTTAATGAGAAAGTGTGTGTAACTCTGCGTAAGTAAATATATGGATACCTGAGGGCCTATTACGTAAATCTAAACGTTTCAATCGGCCATCGGCCATCGTTTACGATCATCGACCACTCGTATAAAAGTTACTGCATTACGTATGTCGTCGTTTGACACTCGTATACAATGAATGAATGATATTGTAATTGTCCAAAAGTATTGCTACTCGACACTAGACGGCGCTATTGTGTACTTTTTTCGTTAACACCTTGAGCTAAAAGAGCGCAATAGAAAGGGATGCCTTTATACCCAGAATAACGTTATCTCACTCTATTTTTGCATTACATAATTTCTAACCTACCAAATTTGTACATGCAGTGCTGCCAATTACGAAAAAATTCCACGATTTGTGGGAAAATAGAGAGTGAGGAATAATTTAAATCGGGAATTTATCAAGGCCAATAAAATTTGTAAAAGAACCCATAGTATTTTTATTGCTAATCGTGTTACTACATTTTTTACGTAATAAGAACAACAAGTTTTCAAGTTAAAGTAAAACATTAAACAACATTTTACATGAAACAATATTGTACTTCTTTAATTATCATTTCGGAGAAATTTCTGGAAAATTACGTAGGAACCATTAAAAATATTGTTTGATACATGCTTCGATCATCAACATGACTCGTACATCATCATGTAATAAAAATAATTTTATAATAGTAGGTTATTTGTCGAAATATTCACTTTTTGGAAAAGGTATTTGTTCTACAAATTATTAGTAGGAGCAGTAGCTTAACTAATAAACGTAAAACACGTTTTTGAAATAATATTTTTTTGCAATAACAAAAGAATCATAAGAATTCTTAGTACCTATAGTGAATACGAATACGATTGGGGTAAACCCCGACTCACCTTTATCGATAACGTTTGAATCGTATACGATGTGCATAGGTAATGCCGATGTCATTACTTTTGTATGAGAGATCATTCATTCATCGTCAATCGTATCGATGACACTCGCATTCGTAATCGTTTGAAATGCGTAATAAGATTTCGCGAGTTTGACGTCGATGATCGTAATAATCGTTTACGATGGACTCATCGATTGACTTACGTAATAGATCCTCTGATTTTCACCATAAACTAATATTTTATTCCTCGGGCAGAACGGCAGAACATTTATGTATGATTGTCTGTCTGTTGTCGTTACGCAAACCCGTAACAGACGAATAATAACCATTACGCAATATTGCATAAACAGCAAAACATCATAAATCAGAACAACCCTAAAACTTTGGGAAGACACGAGCAAATTCATTCGATACACGCAACATGGCCGCCGCGTCTTCCACAGACTGCTTATAGCGTAAACCCCGGACAGAAACAACGGGTGTTATGTGTTTCCCGGCGTTATGTGTGTGTCCAGTCATTGTCCGGATGTGTCGCAGTAAAGCGTAGGCTGATTTGAGTATAGTTTTTTTTTATATACCGGAGGAGATTTTTTATAGTAAATAAAAAAATAGGGCATATTAGGGAGATTATTTTATTATTGAGATAAAGAGATGTATGTATACACGTATGTATCCTCTCATCGCATCTTGCTGATTGCTCCTATTAATTGTCATTGTTATTTGTATGTACACCAGTTGACCAGTGTCCGTGAGTCATTTGGAGGCTCCACTGAAAACCAGCGTTGCAGTGAACGGCTACAACCCATGCTGAGTTGGAGACCTTTTTGACTCCACCTTGCGACACCGACAATTAGATGGCAAACACAATGTTATTTTTTGCATGTCTCGACTGTATAATATTTGTACCTGATTGTGTCATGTGAGATGGGTTTAAATAATTTTTATTTTTTATGCCCGACCGGTTGGTACTAGACCTCAATCACACCTGATGTTAAGTGAAGATGAGGTCGAAGGTGGAAGCGTACTGACCCGGAAACCCCGACACATTTGGGGGACTGGTTGTCTTATCTCTGACAACCGGAACACAACAATGCTATTAACATTGCTGCTTGGCGGCAGATTTAGATAAGATGGTGGTAGCTAGCCAGGCGGACATTTTTAAAATGCCCTACCACCAACCAACTTTATTTCGTTCTTTCAATCAGTCGCAGAATATCCACTGTTGAACTTAGGCCTCCCCCATAGAGTTCCTCACCTTCCAGCGACCTTCATTAGGTGGTCGTGCATCACGAACGGCATCTTGAGCGTGTTAGCCCAGCGCTGTGACTCGCCGCTGTGGATGCGGCTGCATGCTACTGTTGTCGCAGAGCCTCGTCGTTTTTAGTGTTGTCTAGTTATAGTCCTACTTTTTTTACTTGTAACTAACACCTATGGATTTATTTGTCCGAAATAAAAGTGATTTGATACGACATAGACAAAGACATTCATTATTTATTTGATTTAGGTACAATTTCGGAATTAGCTCTGAATTCCATGGTGTATACATATACGCTGCCTTGATGGACAATAAAA
Source organism: Oegoconia quadripuncta (assembly GCA_949316235.1). Lineage (NCBI taxonomy): Eukaryota > Metazoa > Arthropoda > Insecta > Lepidoptera > Autostichidae > Oegoconia > Oegoconia quadripuncta. The sequence continues at coordinate 1,488,574 of OX438741.1, read as the reverse complement.
TTGTCGTGAGCACGCATGTCAAAAGGTAATTTACGGTGAACGGAATCGGCTCCGAAATCTGATTACCGGCGGATGTCACGAATGTGGGTCATGGGGGCGTGACCCATTGTGTACCTAAATAATCCATTTGTTTTTATTTTCATGTTGAGAATGAGGTGAGTTCATTTACAGGTTCTTTACCACCCTATTCATAAATAAATATTAATTATAATTTATTTGGTTTAAACGCTCTTTTGTTACACTTACTTTCAGGGTTCCGTAGCCATTATAATAAAAACGGTATATATTAATATATTATAATTTCCCTCCCTCATTTGATAAATAAAGGCCCGTGTTAATAAACCATTCTAAAGATTTAGACGACCTTAAGTTGACGCTTGAGAATCTGTTGAATATTAAAACAATTTAAAATAAATAATATTGAGATTGAGACGCGATCTCTCAAGATCGGTTTTAATAAACCGATCTTGAGACCGTATTAATATACGGCCCGAATATTACCATTCAAACACAATATAAATAGCAAGTGGAAGTCTGCGGTCTCTGCCTACCCCTACGGGAAACAGGCGTGACTTTATGTATGTATGTATGTAGGTACCTACAATATAAATCCAAATTGTATTCTCACTTTGCACTCGAAAAAATAATATTTAAAAAAAAGCGAAAGTTGAGATGTTTCTTTATTGCTCAAACACGGCGAAACGGACGGACGGATTTGGATGTAATTTGGTATATAGTTAGAACATACCCTGGATTAAGACATAGGATAGTTTTTATCCCGACAAAGTGAGTAGTTCCCGCGGGGTAAATAAACATATCCGGGATAAAGTTATTCCACGCAGGCGAATTTAAGGCGGAATTCTAGTTATAAATAATATTTAAAAACAGATTTGTTTGCGACTTTGTTCGAAATAAATGTGGTACTTGATCATTCTATTCTCATCGTTTGATGCAGGCCGCTTCCAACCGGTCATTCCGGAACTCTATGGAGGACGCCTATGTCCAGCAGTGGACGTCCTGCGACTGATATGGTCATATATATATATATATATTTCATTTTCATTCAATTTTAAGGGTAACCATTGTCAGTAACATAATAAGAATCTTTAATTGGCATAAGTTTGGTATTAGTTTTCTGAATAAGAATTTCTAATAATGCTGTTGATTCTATGTAAATAAATAAAATTAAAATAAAATAAATAAAATGTGTTGTTGCGGAGTTTCTTGTCGCTTCTTCTCCTTAACCATAGCACCTTGTGAAGCGATGTAGTTTAAAAAATAACACGTTGACTTTCAATAAGTGATATTTTTGTATCCTACATTGAAGAAAATATTTTTGATTTTGATTCAATTATTTCAAAACCAAAAACGAACGACAGCATATTTTGTACTAGCTTTCCGCCTGCGGCTTCGCCTGCGTATAACAACTTTATCGCGGAAATTTGTTTATCCCGCGGGAACTACTCCCTTTATCGGGATAAAAAATCCTATGTCTCAATCCAGGGTATATTCTACCTATATACCAAATTTCATCCAAATCCGTTTCGCCGTGATTGAACAACAAACTAACATCCAAACTTTCGCATTTATAATATTAGTTAGATTTAACGGACGCCATGTTGGATTTTTTTACCATAAAATATATTCAATGATAGGTACTCCGGGTACCAAGACGAATCTAACGACACCAAGCACTTCGAAATCGGCCGGACATACATACTCGTACATACACTCGAAAACAAGCTTGTAATACTCCAAACATAACTGTGTTGGGTACACAGGAAATGATTCTATTTTATCTGCAAATTTTGAAACGGACAACTTACAAACAATGCAAGCTTGCAAAACGACCATTCAAAAATGGCAGGTAACGTTGGCAAAAATGGCATTCAAAAAAGGTATTTAACCGCCTCCGTGGCTCAATATAAACAATATTGGGTTCACTTTTCGGAGGTCGCGGGTTCGATCCCCAGTGGTGTACATATTTAGTACTCGGTTTGGTTGGTGGTAGGGCATATTAAATGTCCGCCTGGCTAGCTACCACAATCTTATCTAAATCTGCCGCCAAGCAGCAATGTTAATAGCATTGTTGTGTTCCGGTTGTCAGAGATAAGATAGCCAGTCCCCCAAATGTGTTGGGGTTTCCGGGTCAATATGCTTCCCACCTTCGACCTCATCTTCACTTAACATCAGGTGTGATTGAGGTCTAGTACCAACCGGTCGGGGATAAAAAATAAAAATTATTTAAACCCCCCAAATGTGTTAGGGTTTCCGGGTCAATATGCTTCCTACCTTCGACCTCATCTTCACTTAACATCAGGTGTGATTGAGGTCAAAATGCTAAACCGTTGAGGATAAAAAAACAATCCGTGGCCAGTTATAAAAAAAAAAACAGACACTTCTTATCAAAGGTTTATTGGCAGCTGTGCCTATGCGTCTGCGATAGTAACTTCTACCTCCACCCCAGGTTCTATGTTAATAGATGTAATCTGCTTCACAATCTCCGATGGAGAGTGCAGGTCGATGACTCGCTTGTGGATCCTCATCTGGAACCTGTCCCAGGTCTTGGAGCCCTCACCGCAGGGTGTTTTGCGTGTTGTGATGCGCAGGATCTTGGTCGGCATGCGGACTGGGCCCTGGAATTAGAGGTGACACAAAAGTATAATATAATGAAGACAATTTTTATATATGCTGCATGATTAGCATAACCTGGCAACATATAAATCATGTGTGATGCTAATTTTTTTGAATCTGTCAAGTCCTGCTATTAAAAGAAAAAATATGAACGAAAGTAGGCAGTCTCCCAAATAAGTTAAGTCCAGGTGAGTATGGTTCAACTAGTGTTTGATGTCAACCCCTAACCCATTAAGCATAAAAATAATCAATTGATGTATTTAGTTATATTGTGCTACCTGTCTTTCGGTTTATAAATTTCCCATAGTTTTGAGTTGTCTGGAAGAGATTGCTTTTAGTGATAAAACCACCTAATTGTATTCTGTTGTTATCATCAAAAATTATTGTAAATTATTTTGTGCAAAGGACAACAGCACAGATCCATACATCTTTGGGCCAGTTTGTTGTCACTTCAATTAATAAATATAGTCTTGAACTCTTAGTATCAGACGTGCTAAAAACCTAACACATATATTTTTAAAGGACTTTAGAAAAGAACAAAAGAGGTTTGAAATATGGTTTGGGGAACTTTGAAATTATATACTGGCAACATTAACCACATGCATTCTCACGCATGGAAACAAGATGCTAGGCCAAAGAAAAATTGTTTTTTCTTTTCAGAGTCGTCCGTCGCTCGCTCGCTGTTGCTGGTATCCCCATGGACGTAACAGTTTGATTGTTACGTCCATGGTTATCCCTACTTAAATTATAACCTCACAGTCAAAAATGTCAGTTGTCACTTGTCTATTTTTTTTTTTTTTTTTGGAAAGAATTTAGTTTTTGTATAGTTTGTGAGCCAAAATGTTTTCTGAGAGCGATATTTTCAAATATTTCTTATAACTATACTAAGGTTCCAAAAATTCTTTTGAATAGCTAAGTTGATAGTCTTTAGTACCGTCTTTTTTTAGGTGTACCTTTTATTAGGTGACAAAACACTGGCCCAAAAATGCGGATGTCTTTTGTATTGTATATAAATAGATGTCATGTGTCACTCTCCTATGAGCAGTAATAGGTATCAATGGACTCACTCACTGCACTTTGAAGAGTTGTAATGTTGCGCTTGTAAGGTGGACACAGCAGTATCTGACACGATGTGTCTTCATCTAAGCGCAAAGATTATAAACACAAACTTGTGATCATACTTCAGTGGTTAAATATTTATTTTTTTATTAAATAAGTTTACAAATGCTGGTTACATCGCTTAGAGTAATGAAACCTTATGTATATTAGTTATTAGCTAAATGTACAAAGAATTATATGTAAACACCGCATGCGTCAACCTCTTGCAGAATATTCCCGGACACGTTGTAAGAAGTACGAAATAGATTCGTAGACCAGTGTTATATACAATATACACAGCAGACCTACCACAGCCGCTGACTGTAATGACTGCAACATATGCCGACGACACGGCCATTCTGGCGAGCCATAGTGATCCCGAAATAGCATCTAACTGGAAATGGAGAATTATAGCGAGTGCATCCAAATCTGTCCAGGTGACGTTTACGCTACGGAAGGGCAACTGTCCACCTGTTAAACTTGACGAACAAGAACTTCCTCTCGGTGAAATATTGGGGTATCCACCTTGACCGAAGACTCACCTGGAAAACTCATATTCAGGCTAAAAGGGATCAGATCAACATAAAATACAGAAACCTGTACTGGCTTATAGGCAGGAATTCAGTTCTTTCCACTGATAACAAATTGTTAGTGTATAGAGCCATACTAAAGCCAGTCTGGACGTATGGCACTCAGTTGTGGGGCTCTGCATACACCTCCAATCTCAACATCCTACAGAGAATGCAAAATGGCATCTTAAAAAACATCTCAGATTCACCGTGGTACATAAGGATCACAGAGGTGCATGACATACTAAAAATTAACACCGTGCAGCAGGAGATAAAGCTGTCTGCTGAACGCAATAGGATCAGACTGGACAGACATCCAAATCCGTTGGCTGTGCCACTGACAAAGCCTGGCCACCAAAGACGGCTTAAGAGACTGGCAATCAGCGACCTATGCGGTTGACTATTGTTCTGAGGAAGAGATTTGGTGGTGGACTAGGGCGTTTACACCCAAATATAGGAGGGAAGGCCTATATCTCTGCAGTGGGGTGTTTACGTGTTGATGATGATTTACATTGACCCTCTGAGAAGGTTAAAATTTGTTTCAATGTATTACACTTCAGCTATTTACTGATTGTAACTATGGTATCACAACAGAACACTGTTGTCTATTAATTAATTTAGGATTCTAAGTACACAAACCTTAACACGTAGCTTCTGTTTTTTAGCACCATTGATGAGGTCAGCGCACACCTTCTCGAGTGAGCGCACATTACGGGAGGTCAGTGTGATCCTGATGCGATGGATGGGCGAGATCTCTGCTTGTGGCTTCTCAATGTCTTTCCCTGACACAACGGCGGCTGCCTGGAATTATTATTAAATTTCTAAGTATGAAATTCGAAAACTTTATGGATATCTGAAGGTTCAGTTCAAAACAATATTAACAAAAAAAGGTTATTACAAAATTAGTGACTACCTAAATGACAAAAACGCTTGGTATACTTCGCCCAGCTCCCAAAAATTATAAAATTGTATTAGTTGTAATACTTTTATATATACAGGGTGTAACGGTTAAGTGTAGTCATATTTTAAGGGCTTGTTCTACCCATCAATACGAACAACTTTTACTATGGGGGCAACTTCGAAATCGCGAAAAAAAAATCAGCTGTTTCATACATTACATCGGGAGGTTATTGAAATTTTCTATGGAACAGCTCATTTTTTTTTCGCGATTTCGAAGTTGCCCCCATAGTAAAAGTTGTTCGTATTGATGGGTAGAACAAGCCCTTAAAATATGACTACACTTAACCGTTACACGGTGTATACAGGGCGTCCCAAAGTTATAGGACATGAAGGGGAAGTACCTTAAATATCGTAGATAGTGAATTTTGCTCAAAGAAGACTTTATGTTATTTTTAAAAGTTAGTAATTCTGCATTCATAGATTTTCTAAAAATTACTTGCTTCGGCTGGGAATCGAACCGACTTAAATGTGAAAAAAAAAACACCCTACTTTTATGATGCCAATCGAAAGAATAGCTAAAAAATAATAACTCTGCCTAAGTAACATAGTATTTTAAAAGAAAGGAACAACATAAAATGATTGAGTCAAATTTCAAGAAAGTTATTTATTGCCGACGACGTTCGAAAAGTAGCGATATTATCATTCCAAAGATAGCATTGATTATTCGTAAATAAGTACCCACTTCATAAAATAGGTACTAACATAGTTTTCCTTATTATAAGTGCACGTGTAGATGAAATGATAAAACTTGTATTTCAATACGTCCTCTGTAAGCTAGACAGAAGGCAAATTAAAAACAAAAATAAATAATTTATAATTTGAAAATGGAACAGTTTATGACAGCGTTTGTTTGAATGCATACTTTTTAAGATATTTTAAAAAGAAGTGATATTTTTAAATGTTGTTCTTAAATTTGAAAATGGAACAGTATGTGCGAGCGTTTGTTTTTCGGATATTGATCTGTTTAGTCTCAATTCACTTACACAAGTGTTATTGTGTTAATTTATTGCGAACATGGCATATCAAGTAAGTTTTGATCTAATGGAAGCATATTTTTTGAACGATAAAGATATCTCTAGAAGTTTGCGGTGGTATGGCGTAAAATATCCTGATAGACAAATACCGTCTCGTAAAGTTTTGAAAAGGCTTGTGAACAATTTGAAAACTCTGGGACGTTTCGATAAACGCCCAAGAGAACCACAGCAAGAAAACCATACGATCAACGACGAAGAACTTGATATTTTAATTTACTTTTCGGCTTTTCCGAAAGCATCGGTGAGAGAAGGAGAACATGAAATTGGAGTTTCAAAAAGTAAAATACACCGTGTATTAAAAAAACACGGTTTTAAGAGTTATGTTGAAGGACGATTGGTTCAAAAATTACTTCCGGGCGATACAGAAAGGAGAAAAAATTTCTGTCTTGATATCCAGGCACGATTGCTCGAAGATCCAAATTTTTTGGATAATATTATTTGGACAGACGAATCTAACTTTAGCAATAACGGTATGTATAACCGCAACAATAATCGTATTTGGTCTAAAGAAAATCCCCTACGAGTGACTGAAACTAATAACCTAGTGCGTTTTTCACTCAACTGTTGGTGCGGACTTTTAAAAAACCGGGTTTTCTTAATCCATTTTTACCAAGGAACCTTGAACACAGAAAAGTATTTAGGAATACTTCAAATTTTAAGGGATAAGATAAGAAACCATTCCGCGGCGGAGCAAGAAAACTTAATTTTCCAACAAGATGGAGCTCCGGCTCATAATAGTCGGAGAGCAGCAGATTTTCTAAATGAATGTTTTCCTACATGGATTGGTACAAATGGACCGATTAGATGGCCGGCCAGATCCCCGGACCTCACACCATTAGATTTCTTCTTTTGGGGATACGTGAAAGATATGCTATACAAAAAGCGATACGAGAACGTAGGCGAGTTGCAAACAGAATTGTGCCATATCACATCGAGTGTTCACCATAAAATGATTAGAAAATCAACAGGCAGCGGGCTCATTAAAAGATTGGCGATTTGCGTAAGACAAGAGGGATCACATTTTGAGCATTTAATTAATTAATTTACAAAAAAATACCTACTTAATTGACTACGGCAGTTTCATGTATGTTTTTTATTTGATTAAAATGATTAATTTCACGTTGTTCCTTTCTTTTAAAATACTATGTTACTTACGCAGAGTTATTATTTTTTAGCTATTCTTTCGATTGGCATCATAAAAGTAGGGTGTTTTTTTTTTCACATTTGAGTCGGTTCGATTCCCAGCCGAAGCAAATAATTTTTAGAAAATCTATGAATGCAGAATTACTAACTTTTAAAAATAACATAAAGTCTTCTTTGAGCAAAATTCACTATCTACGATATTTAAGGTACTTCCCCTTCATGTCCCATAACTTTGGGACGCCCAAAAAAAAAGAAAAATGATCCTATGGGTTTCTTGCGCCGCTTCTTTTCCCACAGATGATTTCCCTTTCCGAAGCGGTGGTAGCTTGGACATACTGACTGACCGAAAAATGCTTAAGCCCTATTTTTATTTCCAATAGATTTAAATTGACATTCAACAAATGATATCATGTATCTTACGTTGAAAATAAATGCTTGAAGTTTGAAGTTTTAGTGAATGAAAGATTTTGACTAATGTGCAACCAAGAATTTTTTTGCATTATTATGTTAGTACAGCCTGAAAGGAATAAGTAAATAGGGAGTTAAGTGGCACCAGAACAGTGTTGATTATTGTAGCTATGACTACAGATGGCAACAAGCAAGACAGAAGTTTGGTTTCATATGGCATGTTATGAGGAGGGATGTAATTCATGTTATTAAGAGAGTGATGAATATGAATAGATAGATAGATAAAGCGTTTATTTGCATATTACAGAAACACATACAAAAATATTCGACGCAACAATAATTCGGCTTGGTGTTATTCTTACACAATGTAGCCTTATTTCACAGTAATAAAAATAAAAACTAAAATTAAATACAACTGTTATCGATTATGAATATCGATGGATGGAAAGGATGGATTGTATGAGGTATGATATGAACGAAAGAGGCGTGAATAATGAGGTAACGGCTGACAGAGGAAATTGAAGAAAAAGGGTTACCTACCACGAATGCGAATTTTGTTTTTCGAATTTTAATTGTTCGAAAAGGTTTCGCATATTTTTGTTTTCTGTTTCATTTCACTGCATTTTACAGAAGTTCGAATGTGCGATATTCAAATGTAATTTTTTTTAAATTTACATATGTTTTAAAGTTCAACCAAATGTTTAGCCGAAGCATCTATTGCCAGACGTTGTGGTTTTCAGAATATTATAAAAACACAACCTAACATAGGAACCTTCTGAACCTAACCAACAGTATCGGGGTGCTACAACCCATATTGTTCGCTCGCTCGCTTCAGATAGGGGTTGTCTAGAAAAAGTAACTTCGACATAAAGTAATTCTAGTAATTTAAATTATGGTAAGTAAAACATCTGTCAAACATTAAAAAGTAGTTCTGATAATCGGTTAACCGCTTTTCTAGTATGTGAAACATATATAAAATAAGTTTATGAGAAAAAAAGTTATATAATATATAAAGTTATATAATACTGACTTTCCACCTAATTATTTTTTAAGAGAATCGAAATGAAAAATGAGAATCTGTTATTGGCATGACTTTGGCTTGTAAATTCTGTGTAATATTTTTTATAATGATGCTGTTGATTCTGTATTACCAATAAAAATAAAATAAAATAATCACTCTGGCAATTGAAATTTCTTATTACCGTTTTCGAACAATTGAAATTCGAGCAAGAAGGTTTCGAAAGTATGATAGGTTACCAAGAAAAAGACATACTGCGCCGACCCAGAATAAATGTGCCCAGGGCAAGATGAGGTCGCAGTGTATGCCTATGATGATGTTAGTTAGGCTTATTTCTATGAGGGAGGCCTGTGTTCAACAGTAGACGTCCCGTGTGACGTGACGAGTACCTGACACGATGAAGGCCTTTGGACATGACTCTATAAGTTCGCACCCCCTACTTCGTTTGATCTGTACAATATTGTATTGAAAAAAATCAAGCAGAACATACACGTGCAAATTTATCTAACCTATAAATTTTGACCGCCAAAAACATTCCGTATAGAAATACTGTAACTAAATGCATTAAGGATACAGAGAAACCATAACATACCATATTGATGCGATTTCCCGGTCGAGATAAACAACTTTTCAATTAAAAATTGCTCAGCGCTGAACCGGAGAACTGCTCGACTTTTACGTCAAATTGAAAAGAGATTTTTTTGTAGGCAGGGTTACCCACCTCAAAAAAAATACCACTAAAATGCCTGTAAATAGCCCTAAATACTATAAAAAGAAAATTCATACCGTGTCAGACGTATATTTAAATATTTTTTACAGTTAATTTGTAATTAATTCTTTTGTAATGTGTATTTGTGTACGCATATACCCCTAATATTTGTTCCCAAAAAAATCCAATTGGCATAAATAATTTTGAGGACAAAAGTTCTAGGCCTTAGTAAGCTGGGAATATACATGATCCAAAATCCATACTTCCGATCCGATAGCCGAGTTTGAGATTGATTTGGGAAAACCCCGGGAGGTGGTTGCATTTTCGTTCACTTTACATTTAGACCACGCTGCCTTGTTTAGTATTCTCCACTTGATTCTCCCATCCTTTAGTTTTTTTTGGTATCTACTGTTTTTTTTTTTGGACAGGTGAAGGGAAACCCATACAGCCATTGCAAAGAGAAAAAAGATCAAAGAGATGTTGATGTTGTAAATGTGGCGGCAGGCAAAACAGACTTCTTTTCCGTTTTTTCCTTCATATAAATCCAAAGGCAGCATTACGCCTTGTCAAAATAACACAAAGAAGGCATATTCTCTTTTTATAAGAACAGCAATGCCACTGAACCCGTCAGTCAACTCACTGGGTTTCCTAATTGTTGTGTTGAACGGATAGAAGCTTACAAGAAATGAATTATGATCCGCTTATCTCCAGCAGAGTTTTAAAAATTTGTTGATGATGTTCGATGAGGTGTTCCGACTGAATGACAATCTTAACATGTTGTGTAACTGAAAACTAGAAATTTTTATGAACAAGGCATTGACCCATCAAGTGAATTTTTTTTTTGATAAACCCATTCGAATATTGTACGTAAGTACAATGGTGTCGATTCGGATATACACCAACTAAACTAAAACTAGTTTTAAAGTAGTACTGTCTCTTTCTCCCGACGCGACGGTACCACTCCAAAACTGGTTTTAGTTTATTTCTCCTTATATCATATTAGGATAAGAAAAATTTTTCCTCGTAATTCCTTTTCCGGTTTTTCCAATTTCATCTCAATGTCCCATTTGTAGGTCATGCACGTGTGAATTCTGAACTTAGAGCCATACATAGTGGTACACGCATATGAAGTCATTCTTATTAATTAGTTAGAGTGTAGATACAAGTTTGTAACTCACCCGAGTTTGCCATAGGGTCAGGTGTTTTAGAAGCGGTGAGTGACCCACACGTGGTGCACTTACGCCTCATCTAAACCACCAAAAGCCCCACACGTGTGTCACGCACAGGGAACGTGTCATCCGAACATCAACACAAACCTTTCGTGCTAAATGCATCTAATAATATTAATAAAAAACTTAATGTATTTTCACTAAACATCAGGTAATAGGTTTGCATAAACCTTGATACGCTTAAAAAATTAACGTGTAGGTACGTGTTATTCCTAACAACAAATCGAACTTACCCTATTTTTATTCTCTGTCGGTAATACCAGAGTATACAAAACATTTATACGAGTAATACAGATTCATCTGTCATTTGGTTAGAAGTTTTTGTTGAAAATACGCATATGAGACTGTTAAAAAAGTTATTTTCTTGTCAGAAACTTTCTTGTCAGAAATCAATATTGGTTCTTTCCTGTTATAAATTTATAATAGAATATGTCTTCAAAAAATTATAACATATCCGGCCATGGGGTTAAGGAGAATGATTTTTTGATAAATCTTCCAAGCCAAGCAGCCAGACCGATCTTTTGGCACAAGTGAAGGAATAAATACCTATCTAAAAATCTGCGATAGCCAACCCATCTAGTGTAGCAATGAGCGTTTTCCAGGTCACTTCTACAAAGTATAGAAATATAGAATATATATAGTATAGAATATAGATAGCGGTAGTATATACAGAGGCACTGGACAGATTTATACCTTTTGTGAAATTAGCACGCGACAAACGTATCATCATCTCAGGGATATAGTTCTTCCCTCGTATAATGAGGGAGTATGGGTCATAGTCCACCACGCTGGCCTAATGCGACAAATGGTACGTTTGATCATAATCAGTCCGTAAACATCCCACTACAGGGATATAGGCCTTCCCTCATACTAGAGGGAGTATGGGCCATAGTCCACCACGACAAACGTATATTTGCAGTTAATTTTTTTTTTTTATTATTTTATATGAGAGGGCGGCAAACGAGCATGCGGGTCACCTGATGGAAAGCAATCACCGCGGCCCATGGACACCCGCAACACCAAAAGGGTCACAGATGCGTTGCCGGCCTTTGAGGAAGGTGTAGGCTCGTTTCTTGAAGGTTCCAATGTCGTACTCGTTCGGGAATACCGCTGCCGGAAGTCCGTTCCACAGGGTGGTCGTACGTGGTAAGAAGTTTCTTGAGAAACGTACAGTGGTAGACTTCCACTCATCCAGGTGATATATATAGAGAATAGTGGATCTAGGTGGCTGGGGCTCGAGATAGCGGCAAATATCCGGAAGCATCTGATAAGTACTAAAGAGAAATTATTTATTGGCTGGACAGTGTGTAGATACGCGGACGATATTGAGGTTGTGCGTTGTATGCGGTGTCAGATGCTCGGACATGTTGCGAAGCACTGTGGTGAACGGAGCGCAATGTGCGCTAACTGTGCCGGGAGCCACGAAACTAGAGACTGTAAAGAAACAGAGAAGCCTGACTTTATTTATAAATGTGCAACCTGTACCGCATATAAGAAGCCGGCCGCTCATAGAACCGGCAGTGAAGAGTGTCCAGCGCTGAGGCAAAGAGTGGAGCAACTCATAAATACCACATACTATGGATAATAAGAAGTATAACATAAAAATCGGCCAGCTGAATCTCAACAACAATAAGACCGCTACACCCGAGTGCCTAATTATAGCCGAGAAAATGAATATAGACCTGCTCCTAGTCCAAGAGCAGCACCATTCCCGCGACACTCGCGGGCGGCTCCTGGAGTTGTCTCCTTCATCCTTCGCTGGAATAATTATCATCAACTCTTCAATGACAGTCACTTTCTTGCGCCATTTGTCCACCAATTGCTGTGCGGTCGCGGAAGTCATTTATGGTCCCCACCGTTTCTATGCAGTGAGCGTCTATTTTAAATTTAGTGATACCCCCGAATTGCATTTGCGCCAGTTGGCTATTGTCCTTCGCTCATTGAGTGGAAACAACATTCTCATTGGCACAGATACAAATGCATCCTCGCCTTTATGGCATGGAACGGTCCGGTGTTCTGACTCAGATCGACGAAATGCCTTGGAAGAGTTCATCGCGGAACATAACTTAATTATACATAACATCCCAAATACACCACCAACCTACAGCAGCCCTTCAGGTGAATCGTTCATTGACGTCACACTTTCCAGTGGAGACGTCCCAGTTAGAGATTGGTGTGTCCTACCGGATGCATCATGCAGCGACCATCGCTTAATAGTGTTTGAGTTGTGTAGGGGAGGGCCCAGGTCGGCAGAGCCCCGCGTCAGGTTTACTTACCGCAGGACTAATGTTGATTGGTCCTGGTTCAGGGCACTTTTCGGTGAAGCGTCGCATGAATTCGTGTGTCCGAACTTAACACCCGAGGAAAGTGCGAAAATTTTAACGCGTAATATTACATACGCCGCTGACATGGCGTTGGGGCGTTGTTCCGTTTCTTATACAAATAGATGCGACTGGTGGCATGATGGCCTTGCCAATCTTCGTAGTAAGTTTAGAAGTGCGCGGCGAAGGCTTAATAAGCTGCGAAGGCTCGGTATAGACGGTCTACATTATGATCAAACTCTTTTGGAACTGAGATGTGCAAGGTCGCATTATAGGTCAGCGGTCACTCTTTCAAAATCTAAAAACCTGAGAGAACTTGCAACTGGTATCGCAAATGAAGATCCGTGGTCTCCGGTATACCATGAGTTTAAAACTGGGCACCGTGCGGATAACCTGTACTTCAATAATATCAAAACCCCTCACGGCCATTCCAGTTCAGTAGAGGACACCGGAAGAGAGCTCCTTCGGGTACTATTCCCGGACGACAACCGGGAGAACGACACGGCTCATCAGTGTCAGATACGAGGAACGATGTTAAATGTCCCGGAAACTCCTCGCTCCACCCTCGCCACCGTGAGGGAGCTCATTGAGGTGGCAGAATCTTTATCGACTAACAGGGCCCCAGGAGCAGACAAGATTTCGAATCGCATATTGAGGGAATGCATCAGGACAGCACCAGAAGCCGTTTTACACGTGCTGAATCGCTGTCTAGAGACCGGGGTCTTTCCTTCGATATGGAGATTGGGAATCGTTAAAATTATTCCCAAGTCAGGGGATAAACCTCTCGATGACCCGAAATCCTATAGGCCAAAAACGCTTCTTCCAGCTTTGGGTAAACTGTTGGAGAGGATTATCGTCCCCCGTCTACTTCCTAATGGTCTTAGGCACCACCCTAGACAGTTTGGTTTTACCCCGGGAAAATCGACAGTGGATGCAGTAATTTCGGTAAGAAGGACGGTTCAAGAGTCAACAGCCAAATATGTCTCAGGGATTTTGCTAGACATTGCGGGTGCCTTCGATAATGCATGGTGGCCTATGATAATGCTTAAGCTGAAGGTCAGAGGTTGCTCCAGCAATATCTACAGGATGCTGTTGGAGTACTTCGCTAACGGCTCGATAGAATTACGCATGGGTTCCTGTGTGGTGTCGAAAGTACTCACACGAGGCTGTCCTCAGGGATCAGTGCTTGGGCCGTATTTGTGGAATGTGTGCTTCGACGACTTTCTGGAAATACCAATTCCGCGAGGTTGTCAATTGTTCGCGTACGCAGATGACGGCCTGCTACTGATAGAGGGAGACTCGCGTGCAGCCCTGGAGAGACTGGCGCGGACGTGTTTGGAGTTGATAGGGGACTGGGGACAGAGGAACAGGTTGGACTTCTCTCCCCATAAGACCCTGCAATTGTTACTCAAGGGTGACCTCAAAGTGCCACCCCGAATCCGCTTCAAAGACGTCACCGTCAAAAGCAAACCTCATGTCGCCTACCTTGGAGTCATCCTAGAGCGAAACTTTGGTTTTACTGAACACACTCGCGTTATTGGCAATCGAGCCAAATCGAATTTTTATGCTTTTGCTAGAGTTTCCAAGGCGACATGGGGGCTAAACTTTCACACTCTCCGTATCATCTACAAAGCCACCTATGTGACCAGTATGTGCTATGGGGCACCGTCCTGGGTGGACAGGGCCACAATGGTTGCCGTTCGTCGACGCTTACTCCAGAGTCAGAGAATGGCACTGCTATTTCTCTGCAAAGCCTACCGAACCACTAGTACTGAAGCTCTCCCAGTATTGGCAGGGGTATGGCCAGTTGACCTGGAGATCCAAGCGCGCGCCGCTAACCACTTCCGTTCCCGCGGTCTCGCGTGGACCGACTTTAGAATAGGCGACATGTCCCGTGTGTCTCGTCTGTTTTGTGGGACTTGTGCTGAAGTGGAGGACCAACTTATGGCCGAATGGCAGGCCCGTTGGGACTGTACAGATAAGGGCAGACAGTTGTACAGGTTTTTCCCTGACATCAGGGACCGCATGGCAAAGGGGTGGTTAGAGATAGACCATTGCACATCTCAGTTCTTAACGGGTCACGGGAATTTTAAAGCCAAACTATTCTCCATGGCATTGGCCGAATCACCGAATTGCGAGTGTGGCGATGGCGAACAATCATCACATCACATTTTGTGGGAGTGTGTAAACTGGAGGGAGGAACGTGAACTCATGCTTGACGGTCTAAATTCAGTAGCCCGTCCGGTGTTCTACAACGACCTGGTCTCGAACAGACACAATTTCCAAGCTTTCAAGCGTTTTTGTCACTCATATTACTGGCATTACTACTCGCGGTAGCCTTCTGTTACCGTCCCGCTCACTGCATCTAGGCGCAGTCCGTGGTGTATACAAAGCAGGGGGCCGAGCTTCACTCGACCTCCTTCCCCATAGGGTTGGCATTACTGCCGTTTGCATTTCATTGGCTACACTCCCATTTGCCGAGGGGGGAGTGGGAAACTTCTTTTCCTACTTACACACCCTATTCCTTTCTTTAATTAGTCTGGGGTCCAAGGTAGCAATAGAATCACGTAGGGCACCGTCTACCTTCAGTAGGCGCCGTGTCGAGTACCACTGTTGATCCTGGCTTACAGGAGTTACAGTGGGAGGAGTGTGGAGGCGGGATCATCCAGGTGATGTGGATGGAAATTTAATTTTCGGCGAGAGGTGTATCGGTTAAATTGAGCAGCGGTTAATTTAATAGTCATATAAGTAACTATTTATATTAAAAAAATTGTCAAATTTGATGTAGGTACACGAAATCCACAAGCCACGCTGTCATTGTCTCTTCTGTGGACACCGTACCTACACAGAAGAGATGTGTCAAAAGGTTTTCTGGAAGGGAACGACTAGGTTCAGTGAAATGCCTATACGGAATATATTTTTTCTTAACCCAATAATTAATCTTTATTCAATTAAACAGTTACAATACTATGTAATTAAAATCTACATAATTAACAATAAAAATATAAAAGAATCGAATTAGCTAAGTAAGCAATATCAGGTATAATGGTATATACTGAATTGTTCCTCGGAGAAGTACAAGGGTCGCGAAGTCTCTCCGGAATGCCGGAGATAGTTCACGACCCCAAATTTTTAACAAAACAAACTGCGGAATGTACTCGGCTTTTGGTGAAACGTTTCGACGGAGAGGCATAATTCGATATACCATTGTACACCCGCATGTAGTAATGTTAGGTGCATTAGGTAGTTCGGTCGGATAGGATTGTCATGAACTTAGAATAGTCTATAGACATATAGAATATTATACATGGGTATTATTCGAAGTCTACGGACAAGTAGGCACATGGTATTACTGAGTTGACAACATGTAAATTGTGCAGGTAGTATAACTGAATATAATATGTTGTGGCAATTGTGATTTTAAATTACTACTAACAATTATAATTTAATATAAAAAAAATATATATTACATAAATTTAGACGTTATTCAACATCAAACTCTTGACTTGTTTGTCGAATTTTCTGGAAAAAATAGAATAAAATCAATACTATGTTAAAGCAAAGGAAAAAATTATGAACTAAGGCCCATATTTCAGAATGTTGCTCAAGCGATCTGCGCTTGAGCATAGTTAGAAAGAGATACCGCTATACAAGTTACGTAAAGCTGTCCCTTTTTAACTGTCCTCGAGCGGAGATCTCTGCTTGAGTAATATTCTGTAATGCGAGCATAAGATTACAAGAAATAAGTATTAGACATTAGAATTTAACTAAAAAGTAGGGGCGACGATCTGAGAATCTAAACTGATCGCAATACTGTTTACACGTCTACTTGAAGTTTTTTTAATGAAGATATGAAAACAGCACTGCGATCAATGGCAGCTATCAAAAAGGTACAGTAGGCTTCAAAAGTACATATACACACAATTCAAACAATATTTTTTCGAATATCTTTAAATTCCAAAAGAAAAGCACATTTAATTCTTGTGCAATAAAAAACGTAGTACCTACTTAACAAAAGCACTTGACACAAAATCTAAACCGATGTTCGATATTCATGCATCATATGCATTCATGTATTCGCTAATACACAGTAAAGGAACCGGCATATGATTATCACTTACGTCGAGGTGATTTGGTCGCCTGGCAAATGAAATGGGTTGCACATCGCATCGGCGTATAGAGCATGAAGTCTTCTCAGAGCTGTCCTCACTTCAGCGTCCCGGATATTGCTTCCGCTGGGAGATGTTGAGCTCGTCACTAGAACCAGTTTAATTCTTGTGTTCGTGACGTAGCCGTAACTGTAACGAAGTAAACATAACCCCGTTTTAATTTAACATTAATATAAACTTTACGAATCTAAGACAAATACAAATGTAAACCATAAACTTTTAAACTAGTAACTATAGTTTAACACTCACGCGCACACATGCATCGAAATTTTTTAATTTATTTTTTTAACTAAAAAATATTTAATTTCTTCTTCACAACCACACTTAAAAATATAAACATAACTATATTTTAAGAGACTGACATTATTAGACCAATAAGAAAATAGTAAAAAAATGCACTTAAAACAAAGAAATTATAAAATAGTACTGGTTTGCTTCAAGAATTAACTAATTTACTTGTATAAGCGAATTTACTTACATTTTGTGAGTATCAGTTGAATATAATAACCCGATGTACAAGTCTCTAAGGTCAGTACGAGCTGCGTTTGCGTTGGTGCCAGCGTTATTAGTATTTGTATTAGCAAGTCTCTCTTCCAATGCGTCCAAAGCTGTATGTACTAGCCACTGGCGAGATAGCTCATTGTCTGTGCTTGTATCGTTTCCAACTCCGCCAATATAAAGCGGCGAATTCTGAAAACGAATATCTTACAAATAATTTATATATCACCAATCACTTCCATTGTTTGTGTAAAAACGGTGTCCATCCATGTGTCGATATTAGGTCCAATAGCGGTTTACGTTTATTATTATTTGTATTAAATAAACCTGATATTTGTTATTTCGTAGTTTGAAACAGATAAATCTCTAAAGTTCGGCATAATACAAATTAAGAAGAAATTTTCTCAAGAATCTTATTATGAGCCTTTTGGCAAGAATTGGAAGTCTTTTGTCCCGTAAGAATTACCCTAAAAAGGGGTAATTTAAATGTATGGTATGTTCTATGTAGTTTGTTTATGGTATTGATAAGCTGTCAAATAATTGATGAGGGTGACGTGTAGTTTTTAATATTTCAGAAGTTTCGCTTAATATTGGAATAAAAACGACAACAAGAAGAAAAACATAAGAGACAGACACTTAAAATATAGTGCAGTGATATAAAAAGTGGATAATATTTGTAAAAACTTACATCTTTACCAATAACTGCTACGCAGACGGCCATTGTTTTTGTGTACATTTATCACCGGATGTGGTAGGTTTCAAGGCTGCCAATATCACATCAGTGAGAATCTGGGACAGACGTCGTTTCCGTTCTACATTCGGGTGGGTGGCGGGAATTATTATATTTTCTTTTTGATCATAAAATAAACCAATCGGGTTATGGACATAATCGATTTTTAAAATGTTTTCAATACCTACAGATTTTTAAGCGAAACAATGTGTGAATATATTCGTATGCGATATCGTGCGATGCAAATTTTGTTGTAATGTTTTTCGATGAAATCAATTTTCGCGACAATGGCTATTCAATATTTGGAAATAAACAAGCTGTTATACGAAATTAATGAGAAAGGCGAGAGAGTGCTCGTCAGATCCACCGATTCGAGTCGCCGGGCGTATCTTCGCTTCACCAACAAGACCTCGAGACCTGTGGATATCTGGTGGAGAGATTTTCGTGGTACTCGTCACCATTACATATGCCTGGAACCCGGGACGTATTTTGACGTGAACTCTTACATTTCTCACCCTTGGGAGTTCACCGACGTAGCTACCAATGAGAGGTATGTCATAAACAACTCGCCTATATACAGAGCGCCTGCTGAAGTCGGCGGTATGTTGTATAGAACCAATTGGAACATCACCAGCAGTGTCAGATCACTTCGGCATGGGTCAATGATCGTAATTGCTAACATGTTGAGGTCCCCGGCCGCTGCTCAGTCCTTGGGACTTCCAAAGATCCTGGAAATGGAGTTGTCTGATATGATCACTGCTCTCACAGGGCCAGTCATACCTCCTGATCCCATAGAGGAGGACTGACAAAAGGAACTCACGGCTCTAAGGTACTTAGAGTGCGTGCGCTTGAGTTATTTGAGAATATGCTATTCCATTATTATCATTTTGCTTCTCAGGTTGGCGATCCGATTTTGTTTTAAGTGGTAAATGGATTCTGGCGTATTTCTTGTATATAACTATAATCCAGACTGATAAATAACAGTAATTATGTTCATGAACATGTCGCAGAGACTGCTGGCATTACTTCAACAAAATGTTTACACTGCTTTGCGTTCTGTAATTTTATATCTACTGAAACCTCTTGCACAATGTATATATATTTATTTATAGAACTGTGTACCTACATGGAACAACAGTCTTGACGTCTTGACAACAATTGTATTGTATAATTGCAATTGGAAGGAAAGAATTTGACAAGTCATATGTTTTGGTAAAATGAGATATATCAATCTACTATAATCAAGTAACAAATCTCATTTCACAAAACATTTTAAGCTTCGAGGATGTTCTTTCCTGACCCTTGATATCATTACATCTCGACTGCCAATTAATAACTTTTAGAGGATCAACACCTAAGAGAATTTAGAACTGTAATTTTTCTTTGTATGTGGTAGCTGAGGTGCCTATGTAATCCTCTAATGTATTTTAAATTGCTCAATGAATTTACTTCTCTGAAGTTATTGGTAGCTCCATTTAATAGTATAGTCACCTGCTGCTAATCATATACTCCTTGTTCCCATGCGTTAGCTCTTTGCTTTATTTCGTCACAGACAAAACAAGCTATAGATATCAAAATTTAACATTATAACCATGCCTTCTTTTGGATTGCATGACAGAATTATTGTAACGAATGCCATAGGTCTAGTGCAGTAGGCAACATGAGGGTATGAGATTAGCTGGTGACTGTACCATCCAGACCTAAGCTCTTATGTTTACAACTTTTACACTTAATCTATAATTGCTATTCTTTTGTGTATATGTTTATGTATTTATTGCAATAATACAAGATTTACAAGGGCTTATTACTTGGCCCATGTAATCACTGGTTTCATTTGGAGACTGGGCCTAGATGCTTGTGTAAACCTTGCGAAATTTTGACTATGAAAATTATGTATTTAACTTTAATTACTGTGTTAGGATGTATAAGTGTTGTAGATAGACTCCGAAACCCCATATACCCTTGTTGTTCATAAATATAAAGTGTAATTTCTGATTCATATACTCTTAATACTTATAGATATTATGCATTTATTCATAGTTTTTAGTGCACACTATAAACTGAGAATTTGGGTTAGCACTATAACAATGGTCACAAACAAAAGATCCCAATGTTGGTTTGGCATGTTATTCAATATGGTTACCAAAGACTCGGTAACAGATTCAATACTTTGAAGACATTTGGACAATATGGGCGCTACCCTCGATAAATAATTAAATAATTCTCGAGTTATGTACAGTAGCAGAATGATTTTTTTTTGGAAGCAGTAAAGCTCGGAAATTGCATCACAGGGATTGTAGCCCATATGTTTTTGTGAAATCAAGTGACCGAGCGTCACGGTGAACTTTTCATTCTTTGACAATTGATTGGTTTAGTGAATTGTAAACCTGTCTGCGAAGCCAATGGTTGCAGGTAGTGCTGCAAAGGACTTTAGACTTTTAGCCCTTATTTTAAGACTAGACTGTTAAATAAAACGCCTAGTAGGCTAAAAACCAATAAAGCCATTTAGTACTTGCGGCTAGGCTAGGGTTAAGCCTATTCAAGCCTTTTGGTTATAAGCCTAACGGCCTTAAAAAGGCCTAACCTTGTTTAAGATTAATTTAAAAAAATAAGACGCTCAAAAAGCTATATAGTTATAAAGCCTATGAAGCTCTTAGACCTTAAGGTTATTGAGGCTATACAAGTCAAGTCAAACGTGGTGAAAAGAACCGTTTTTTATGGCCGATATCAAGTGTGAATTTTATGCAGTTACATTAATATTAATACATACGTATCGAATTGATAACCTCCTTTTTTTGAAGTCGGTAAAAAGGCTTTTACTAAAAAAAATGAATAAAGACTCCAGTCCCAAAAAGCCTACTAATTTAAAACAGGCTATAGGCTTTTTTAAAGCCTACTATTTTAAAGCCTACTATTTTAAAAATGGCTATGTTTTTTAAAATGACGAAGCATTTATTTTTTTGCTTTGCTATTAATAAAGTGAACAAATACCTTGTGGGTGTAGGAAGGGACCTGGCTGAAAAGATTAAACCACCCGCCAGAGCTCCCATAGTTGCCACCGACTCAATGGTAAACTCCCTTGCTCTTCTTGAGGTGAGCCCTGAAGATGTCGAAAGCATAATCTGTGGTTTGCGTGTAAACTGTACCCCAGGTTGGGATAAAATATCTCCTTCCATTATAAAAGCCTCCAAGAACGTGTTGGTTCCACCTATAACGCACGTGTGTAATCTCTCTATTTCTTCGGGTGTCTTCCCTAAAGTCTTGAAAAAGGCTTTGGTCTACCCAATATATAAACAGGGAGACAAGGACGAGGTGGCTAATTATAGACCCATATCAGTATTGCCTGTATTATCGAAGGTCCTGGAGAGAATACTTAACAACACTCTCGTTAAGTTCCTGCAGAAGCACAACATTATAGCGAATAACCAATTCGGCTTCAAATCAGGAATTTCATCTGAAGACGCAGTCGCAAGTCTCACAAATGCTATAGTATCTAAGCTTGACAAGAAAAAGAAATGTTTTGGTATCTTTCTTGATCTCGCCAAGGCCTTCGATACGGTGTCGATTCCTATGCTGATAAGGAAACTGGAGCATTGTGGTATCCGGGGCAATGCATTGAACATTTTCCTTAACTATCTCCAAGATCGAGAGCAATGTGTCAGAATTGACTCCTTCACTAGTGATGTAGAGATCATTAGTTATGGAGTTCCTCAGGGTAGCATCTTGGGACCAACGCTCTTCCAGTTATACATGAATGACTTGTGCAAACAAACCATATCTAACTGTGAAATCTTTGCTTACGCGGATGACACAGCACTTCTCGTGTATGGCGACGACTGGAAGAGTGCCAAACAGTCTTCTGAAGTGGCACTTGGAATTGTGATGAATTGGCTCTCTGCTCATCTACTTACCCTGAATGTTCAAAAGACCAAGACTATCCCATTTTCTTTAACATCTTCATCTGTTCCTTCACTTTCAGACTCCAGTATTGTTACTCATATCTGCGGCGCCCCATCTTCCACATGTGGGTGTATCTCCCCAAAAATTGTTTCCAGTCTCAAATACCTGGGTGTACACATTGACTCCCATCTAAAATGGCACTCCCACATTGAAACGTTGAAGACCCGTACTCGGAAACTGATTTATATATTTAAAACATTGCGACACATTGCTGAACCTGAGACAGTAAAAACTATCTATCTAGCGCTGTGTCAATCAGTTCTCGTCTACTGCATTCCTGTCTGGGGTGGAGCTGGCAAGTCTGTAATGCTAGGATTGGAAAGGACACAAAGAGCCATCTTAAAAGTGATGACCAATAGGAACATCCGATTTTCAACCAATTTATTGTACTCAGAGTGCCAGGTTTTAACAGTTCGGCAACTATATATACTTCGCAGTATTCTGCGGAAGCACGCTGAACTCCCTCTAGATGCAGCCATCCTAGCACAACGTGCCTCTGTTCCAGTTTGCCCTTCAAAAAAATGTAGAACGTCCTTTGCCTTCAGTCAGTTTGACGCTCTTTCTTCTAGGTTATATAACAAAATTCATAAAATGGTTTCTATCTACACCTTGAGTAGGCACGAGGTAAAAATGAAAACTACAACCTATCTTTTGAGGCTGTCATACGCCGAAACCGAAAATCTAATAATCTAGTACTGTGTATGTAGTATATCGTGATCCTCATATTCAATTATATCAAGAACATCCACCTCATACATCGTTATACACTCACACATACATTCATAACTCACACCACTCACCATTCCACTCATTACACATAACACACATTTACACATACTCCCACACGAAATTCTAAACCTCATTTATTCACTTTAAAGTCTAAAGGGTTACACTCACTTTAAAGTCTCCATACCTTTACCTTGTATATTTGTAAAATGTATACTCTACCTGGTGATAATGTCAATAATTCCTGAGGAATCACTGACTCTGATAATACAGTTTAACTAGTTTCGGAGTCAGGGGTCCATTATACTAGATGACTTCAAATGTATTATCCATAACTCTAGTCTTAAAATAAACTTAAAATGCATTGTAAACTTGGGTAATGAATAAATGATTATTATTATTATTATTATTTAAAGCCCTATTTTACTGGTCTAGTCCCAAAAAGAACTCGTTAGGCTGAAATTTAGGGCTAAAAGCCTAAAGTAGTTGCAGGTTCAAATTACGCGAGGATTAAATGTGTGTGTGACGAATACGAACATTTATTCCTGAGTTATGGATGTTTATATCAATATTTAAATAGTACAAGCTTTGGTTAGTTTGGGAACTAAACGATTGGTGTAAATGTCCGAAATATTTTAATTTTTTTATTTATTCTGCTACTGTATACATTATGTGCGTTGTGTATATATGTAATATATGTTGCTTATTGTGACTTGTAACTGTGATATATATCTACATATTAATGTTGACTGGAATCGACTTGTTTATTAAATTAACTAATGATGACCATAACAGTCTTAATGAGTTGAATGAATAATGTACCTACTCATACATAGTTATTATTTTATTAGTTATAATGATATATAAATGACACCTTATAAGGACTTGTATTATATTTGAAATCTATTTTCTTTGTACCTAATTAAAATTAATTATTAAATTAGCTGTGATTCTGCTTGCAGGTCCTTAGTTGGAATTAAGAATATTTATGTAGAGGAAAGACGCCATACTGGACTATTTTTCCGGCTAGCCTAGCAACTTTATTTACATATCAAAATAAATTGGAGATCTAAATCGGGTCATTGACACAAATAGGTTGTCTTCTAACATTATGCATTAATCATGAAAGACAACCTTTTATGAATAATTCTGTTTCGAACTGTACGTACTGAGTATAGGGTAGGCATCTATAGAATATTCGTATTATTGTGTACAGGCTGAGCTAAAACGTTTCATATTTTTTAATTTGTATTCGTACAAATAAAACTACAAAATCTTTTGGGTAGGTTCTTACAGAAATTTTAATCAATAGTATCAAAACTTTGCTTGAACTTCTCCATTCAAGTTTTGGGTTAGTTAGTGTCGCTAAGGGGGCGACAAAAAAATAAAAATATTACACTTTTTTTTTGGGTAATAAAAATTAACACAAAAAGCTGGTTTTCCTTAACAATCTAAATTCAACCTTATTTCGCGTGCGATAACTTTTGAAATTAACCAAAATATTTATACGAGTTAATTCCTTGTCAAAGTGAGGAAAAAGGTATAAATTTAGCATTAAAGAATGCCAATGCAGCATTTTCCCTTATTTTCATTATTAAAAAAAAAACGTGCGTCAAAGATTTTGTTTAACTCTGTTCTTTACCTCATAATAAATACGGCTGGATCTAGCTTGCGAGGAAAATCGATCTACCTAGGAAAAAATCCTTAAGCATTTTTAAGAAAATCGGAGTTGCTATTTGCAAAAATTTTAGGCCCGCCCTGTATACCTACTAGAAAGAAATTTTCAGTCGCCTAATAATAATCTAATCTATGCCAAATAACGTGGTTCCGTAAAGCATTCGATGTTCGCTTTATATATGATTGAAGCCATACATAATTGTTTAAAGGATCTTCGTGTAATATTTTAGTGACGCTACAGGCGACGCGGTACGAGTTCAGTGTGACACACACCACAGTAAAACCTATATGTTTTTTATATCATTTCGGTGTCTCGTTCGACTGGCGTCTTCATTAAAATATTTGATTGTAGTAACAGATTAATGTTCGTAGTATTAAATAATTAGATGTGTAGATGACGGTGTTTTAAAAAATGTCTGTGTGTAAATTGTATTAGAATAATATTTAAAATAAAACCTCTCGTACTCTAAAAACCGATGTTAGGTACTATTTTTGAAACATTTTTCAAGACAATTTGTCAGCTGTAAAAAGAACTACAGGCTGCCCTACTTATTCTGGGGTGGACATTTTCCTCAAAGGCCGGCAACGCATCTGTGACCCTTTTGGTGTTGCGGGTGTCCATGGGCGGCGGTGATTGCTTCCCATCAGGTGACCCGCATGCTCGTTTGCCGCCCTCTCATATAAAAAAAAAAAAAAAAAAAAAGAACTTATTATCGGACCAAGTCCCGAATCCTGAATCATAGATTTATATACTAAAGTAACTGGGTCTCTTCTCGTGAAAGTGAGAAATAGTTACAATGAAGATACCCCATAATATGTTTGTTACCCAATGATAAGTACAGAAAAAGAGGTAGCTATTATGTTAGCAAGGCGCTAAAAGCAAAGACGCGAAAATACTCCATTTATACTCTCTCGTCCAGAGGTACGAGCCATATATCCAGAACATAATCTAAGCACTTTTAAAAAGCAATGTAACGTTTTACAAAATCTACAGAAAAACTATGCCTACGCCTTGTCAAACGAAGTAAAGCGCTAAGCCACTGCGTATATTTCACTAGAAACCAGGATAATCATCAATTATTATCATCATCATTTCCCGCCCGCCTCCTAATCACGATTGTCAGTATGTTGATTAAAACCTGTAAAACACAAAAAAATTACAATAAATACACTACTGGGATGTCTAAAAACCAATATAAAGAAACAGTGTTTGGAAGTCCTGTCGGATATTGGTGATACTTAAGATTTAAATTAACTGGTTCGGATTGCTTTTCTGTCTTTGCAGTTATATATAAAATTGTCGTGGATAACGGAGTTGGTTACACAATGACCTCCATTGTCTACATATAAGATAATAAAACATAATTGTATTGTGTAGCTGTTAGTTGTCCTGAATAAAATAAAATAAAGGGATGAATCCGACGTGGCCACGGACGTCGTATTATAATATTATGACTGGATATATATGGTCTCGTTGTCGAACAGAGGTTCGACAACACTTACGCCCGAAACTGAAACACTTGCACCTGTATGTCCTTGGGCGACACATTCGAAGCGCAATTGTTTTCAGATACCTATATCTATGACTGTCGTCCTTTCCGTATGTTTGTTCTCATTCATTAGTATCATGTGAACAAAATTTTGCAGTTTTTGTCTATTCATGGATTACAAACCTCATTACTAGTAACCTAACATATCTATACCTTCTAATATCATTGTTGTTAGAGTTGGGCCAAGGTTCTGCATCTTACAAGACTAGACCCGTCATCAGGATTCCTTCTTTCTTAACTAACTTAACGGAAAGTGAATCGGTCATAAATGTTACATTAGAGGTGGATTTTTTTTAATGTGTAGATGTAGTTATTTAAGGTTTACTAGAGGTGTGTTTACTATAATGTATGTAATAGTGACTATGTTATCTATAATGATAACATTGGATGTTGTATGTATTGGGCTTACGCAGTATTTATTCAGAGCACAGACGGCATCATGGATGTTGCAGGTTGTCAAATATATGAACTTCTTCAATTTAAGAATCTTATGCTCTTGTCACTGGAGTAACGACCAAGTCTCTCTACTTTCCTCCCTCGTTTTAACCTCTTGGTACGACAGGATATTTTTTTGAAGAATATAATTGAGGGTAAGATTGAGGGAAATAGAGGAAGGGGAAGACGTAGCCGTAATTACTTTGACCAAGTGAAAGAAAAGGTGAATATATGAACATATTGCAAAAAATAACTGACAAATATTTTGATGTCACAACACGCAATTGAGATAAGCTGCGTCATCTCACTGCTGGTCGTGCTTGACGAATGATCACATCACCTCAACGGATCGTTGTGCCCAGCGTGTCGTTTATATTCCTTGATTGTTAGACACGTGTGATCACCTTGATTGAAAGGGGTTTTTAGATGTCATGGTTTGTACTCCTTTCCTTTGTTGCGTACGTCCTTAAATTGTTATGTAAATATATTTATGAATATAACTTTTCACAATTTATCTTCCAAATGAAAAGCATTTATTAATGAAATGAGCTATTTACAAGGCCAGCTTCAACAAAAATGATAAATGGCGCTGTCCAAGGACGTCTTCCATATGAACGTTGTCTGGTTTTTCTCATTGATAAAATAAGGTACAAGCAAAATGAAGTAAGTCTGTTAATTTGTATTTTCATTTGCACTTACATTTAATTTTTTTACTCAAGTTTATCGGATAAATTTTGTTAGACTTTATATAATTAATACGAAGTGAATGCTTAGCGAATTGTTGATAAAATGGGATGACCACGTGAGATATAATTGCCTCTTAAATTTATTTTTTTAACCTTTTGGCAAGGAGTGGAAAAGAGCAGAAACCTCATGCAACATGCATTTATACATCAGTTATTCATCCGCCATCTGTGATTTCTCTGAAAGCTGGCTCATAATATTATGAATCTTACTTTTATAATATGTTTAATGAGATCTTGATTTTATTTTTTTATAAAAAAAGAAGTGCCATATTGTCTCCTACGTTGCTGGAAGTAACTTTTTAAAATTAAGTTTAGGTATGCACCACGACAGGGTAAAAGCCGCGAGGACTGAGGAGGGCCATAGTCCATTAAACGGGCCCAGTGTGGATTGGCTGGCAGTAACACGGCCCCCAATTTTTATACAACTTGTCTCTGACCGTTGGACATTGCAATAAAGTCTTAGAAAATGTGATAAAAACAATCAACACTCTGGGTGCGACAGTAAACCAGCGCTGAGCTCTTATAGGCTCAGCATATAGCTGAGTCGTTTCCCTTTCGCTGCTGCGACACTTATCTGAGTGTTCTGTTATTTTACTTGCCTAACAATAGTTGTATATGTGTCGAGTGGCGAATAAACAGTTTCTTTCTTTTCTTCTTTCATCAAAATCGGTAACGATGACCATGATTGTCCAACTTTCAGAGACACATTGTATAGTGTGCAGGTGCTAAATTAATGTAAGTGGCGTTACACCACAAGATTGGCTCAAGGAGTTGTCGGTAGATATCAGATTAGAAATGATTGTTTAAATATACTTGTGTTTATAATTTGTTTTTCTTTGTAATAAAATGTTTAACATTACTTGTCCTTTTTAATGATTGACTGCAACATGTTAGCGGTGGTGTAGCCGAAGATGAAGCAGTCGTGGTTTCAGTAAATACCTATTCATCTTAGACTTAAGATACGGGGAATACACAGACGTCCCGATTGGTACAAGACTTTTTTTAAATCTAAAATTTTAAAATGCACGCGCGTAAAAGGAATAGAACCAGGTGTTGTACAAGGCGACTAAGGGACTTTCCACTAAAAACATTAAAGATACACTTGCACGTTTTAACAGTGATGGGCGGCTCCCCCTGTCACGTGCATTCTGTATATTTCAAACATTTTGATTAGTCCAAACACTAATGTTTGGGATAATTCTCTAACCCCATTAGGTATTTTGGAATATCTCTGCACCACTGCATGTGGGATAAAGGTCGTCATGTAGTTAATATCTTCGAAACGGCTGAAGCGATTTTTATCAAGTATTTATTTGAGACTAGCTTTCCGCCCGCAACTTGTCCGCGTGGAAGATTTCATCAAAATCGGTTCAGCAAAAAAATTGTCTATATTAATCCAGGTTCTAATATAATCTAGCAACCAAATTTCGTCCAAATCCGTCTAGCCGTGACCAGGTAACTAACAAACATACATAATTCATACATCAAACTTTCGCATATAGAATATTAGCAGGTATACTTATAAGGACGAATTGTCCACCCCTATGTTGAGACTAAACAAAGATATACATCATTTATGGGACACTGTATACGCTTTTATAACCTTATACCTGAGGATATCATTAATCTAATTGGGAAACAATTTAAAGACCATGTCTAAACAACATTAACAAAAAAAGGTTATTACAAAATTAGTGACTTCCTAAATGGCAAAATTGGCTTGGTAACTTCTCTCAGTTCCCAAAAATTGTGTTAGTTGTATACTTTTATAGAAAAAAAAAAAAGAAAATGATACTGTGGGTTTCTTTCGGCGCTTCTTTTCCCACATGATTTCCTTTTCGGAAGCGGTAGCTTGGACATACTGACGGATAGAAGTGTTTAAGCTCCATTTTTATTTCCAACGATTATTGACATTCCAACAAATTATATCATGTATACGTGAAATAAATGCTTTACGATATCAGTGACCTGATCACCTGATAGGGTTATCTAATATGAAAACTATGAGAAATATTTATATGCTTTAGTACAAAGACAAAGGAATTCGACTTTTTAGGGACAATTAGTCGTATCCCATCCTGAACAAGTCTAAAATTTTTTTTTTATGATTAACTGGATTACTAGTACAAAGACAAAGGATTTTTTAGGGATAATTAGTCATATCCCACCCTGTACAAGTCTGAAAAAGATTTTTTTATGATTAACTGGATACCCGTTTGACTACAATCTCACCTGATGGGTAGTGACGATGTGGTCGAAGATGAAGCACGCGATCTCAGTATTCCTATTCACTCTGCTCTTGAAGATCCCAAGGTTGTAGGATTCAGGAAAGACTGACGCCGGAAGGGAGTTCCATGCCTTGGCTGTTCGCATTATGAATGAAGAGTTGAACCGTTTAGTGCGAATGTTCGGTGTGTTCACTACATACGGGTGGAATTCCTCCCTACGCCTAGTAGTCCGAAGATGAAATGGCGATGGTGGAATAAGATTGTGTAAATCGAACGCACACTCAAGTGTATCCTGTAAAAGACAGAGAGACAGGCGACCTTGCGACGGTGTTCGAGGGTCTACAATTTAGCAGAGAAAAGTATCGAAAAGGAAAGATAATTGCATTTCTGTTTCAATATTTTTTTTTTTTTTAATATTTCGAACATGTATCGCGTGTAAAGTTTAATTACAATTTGTTTATTTCTTTCAAATATTTTGGACTTAGTTTGTATGGAATGTCATACGGCGTAAACTCTCCTCAGACATGTTTAGACCTTATTTAATATGGAGCCGTATTGTTTCCGCACGTAAAAGGAATAAGAACAAGGTGTCGTACAAGGCGACTAAGGGACTTTCCACTAAAAACATTATAGATACACTTGCACGTTTTAACAGTGATGGGCGGCTTCCCTGTCACGTGTACATTCTGTAATTTCAAACATTAAGGTTTTGAATACTCCAAACACAATAGGGTGGCCATTAGGTATAAAGCGCGTAATACTCGTACATTCAAACGACCTGTGTGGTGTAGTGATTAGAAATTCTGCTGCTATACCAAAAGGTCGCGGGTTCGAATCCCGCTAGGGGCATATGTTTGTATGATGAATACAGACATGTGTTCCCAAGTTATGGATGTTTTCATTTATGTGTATTTATTTACAAAAAAAAAGTATTTGTGTAGTTTATCCACCATCTGGTATCTATAATACAAGCCTAGTTGCTTAGTGTGGTAACTAGATGGCGCTGTGTGTATGTGCAAAGATATTTATTATTATTCAAACGACTTAATTTGGAATATCTCTACACCAGCGCATGTGGGATAAAGGTCGTCTTAAGTCGTATTTATGTCAAAAGCTGTAGAGAAACACACTCAAGGGGGTATAAAAAATAATTTATTATAATAATATATATTAAATAAAAAACTAAAGTAATTCAAATCACAATTATTGGGTTTTCATTTTAAGTCACTCTTTTACTTCCTTATGTATGCTCGAGACGATAGCTAGCGCCCCTCCAGAGATGAACCTTACAAAATTGTCGGCCGTCAACGGCCCCAGAGCATACATCCCTTTAGGCGCGTTTAGCAACTCGTGGGTAGATTTATCGATAGCAATAGGGTTGGCGCGACCATCGACAGGTTTCGTAGGATCGACACCAAAACCGATACCGCCCGAATAAGGATTCTCCTGGCATGTACACTTGTTGCTCTCCGGCTCCGAATAAGGAATTACATCACAATCACAGTCTTTCAGTTTAGTTTTCACCGTTCCATTTTCAAATTCACTAATAAGACACGAGCACTTCTTCTCGTCAATTTTATTGCAATCCGGAATCACGCACTTCTCGCCAGTGTTGCCATTTATTTCGGTATAATTCAAATATCTCGACTTGCAACTCTGAATGCTCTGTCCCAACACGGATTTTAGGTAATACCAGTGGTTTTTCAAGAAGCACTGCTTCTGATCGTCTTCGATTTTTCTTTTAGCCGCGTGCTTGGGTTCGTCGATGCATTTGGTGCATTCCTTCACGTCTATGCAGT
Source organism: Oegoconia quadripuncta (assembly GCA_949316235.1). Classification (NCBI taxonomy): domain Eukaryota; kingdom Metazoa; phylum Arthropoda; class Insecta; order Lepidoptera; family Autostichidae; genus Oegoconia; species Oegoconia quadripuncta. The sequence goes on along the minus strand of OX438741.1, from coordinate 1,456,933 downwards.
TGAGGTTGAAGTTTGTTTGTAGGAAGAATAGGTCGGGTCTCGACCCAATGAGAACGGCTATAAGTGACACGGTGACGTCTACGGTTTCGTTTGTGACTAAGTTCAGGAGTTTGACGAGTTTGGGGCGGATGACGTCATCGTCTGTTTGCGGGTAGTCGTGTAACGGGGTGACGTCAACGATCATGTGGTCTGGGTAAGATCTGTAGTTGGCGTGCTCGCCGGCCGGTCCGTCGCACATCATGTCATATATCTGTAATGGAAAACACCTATGTTAGTGGATATTGAATATTGTAGCACACCTGGCAGTAGTCGGGGTAGGCGCGGGGCGAGAGGCGCGCCAGGGCGGCGGCGGGGGCGCGGTGCAGGTGCAGCGCGGGGAGGGGGGAGGGGGGAGGGGGGGACACACCTGGCAGTAGTCGGGGTAGGCGCGGGGCGAGAGGCGCGCCAGGGCGGCGGCGGGGGCGCGGTGCAGGTGCAGCGCGGGGAGGGGGGAGGGGGGAGGGGGGGACACACCTGGCAGTAGTCGGGGTAGGCGCGGGGCGAGAGGCGCGCCAGGGCGGCGGCGGGGGCGCGGTGCAGGTGCAGCGCGGGGAGGGGGGAGGGGGGAGGGGGGGACACACCTGGCAGTAGTCGGGGTAGGCGCGGGGCGAGAGGCGCGCCAGGGCGGCGGCGGGGGCGCGGTGCAGGTGCAGCGCGGGGAGGGGGGAGGGGGGAGGGGGGGACACACCTGGCAGTAGTCGGGGTAGGCGCGGGGCGAGAGGCGCGCCAGGGCGGCGGCGGGGGCGCGGTGCAGGTGCAGCGCGGGGAGGGGGGAGGGGGGAGGGGGGGACACACCTGGCAGTAGTCGGGGTAGGCGCGGGGCGAGAGGCGCGCCAGGGCGGCGGCGGGGGCGCGGTGCAGGTGCAGCGCGGGGAGGGGGGAGGGGGGAGGGGGGGACACACCTGGCAGTAGTCGGGGTAGGCGCGGGGCGAGAGGCGCGCCAGGGCGGCGGCGGGGGCGCGGTGCAGGTGCAGCGCGGGGAGGGGGGAGGGGGGAGGGGGGGACACACCTGGCAGTAGTCGGGGTAGGCGCGGGGCGAGAGGCGCGCCAGGGCGGCGGCGGGGGCGCGGTGCAGGTGCAGCGCGGGGAGGGGGGAGGGGGGAGGGGGGGACACACCTGGCAGTAGTCGGGGTAGGCGCGGGGCGAGAGGCGCGCCAGGGCGGCGGCGGGGGCGCGGTGCAGGTGCAGCGCGGGGAGGGGGGAGGGGGGAGGGGGGGACACACCTGGCAGTAGTCGGGGTAGGCGCGGGGCGAGAGGCGCGCCAGGGCGGCGGCGGGGGCGCGGTGCAGGTGCAGCGCGGGGAGGGGGGAGGGGGGAGGGGGGGACACACCTGGCAGTAGTCGGGGTAGGCGCGGGGCGAGAGGCGCGCCAGGGCGGCGGCGGGGGCGCGGTGCAGGTGCAGCGCGGGGAGGGGGGAGGGGGGAGGGGGGGACACACCTGGCAGTAGTCGGGGTAGGCGCGCCAGGGCGGCGGCGGGGGCGCGGTGCAGGTGCAGCGCGGGGAGGGGGGAGGGGGGAGGGGGGGACACACCTGGCAGTAGTCGGGGTAGGCGCGGGGCGAGAGGCGCGCCAGGGCGGCGGCGGGGGCGCGGTGCAGGTGCAGCGCGGGGAGGGGGGAGGGGGGAGGGGGGGACACACCTGGCAGTAGTCGGGGTAGGCGCGGGGCGAGAGGCGCGCCAGGGCGGCGGCGGGGGCGCGGTGCAGGTGCAGCGCGGGGAGGGGGGAGGGGGGAGGGGGGGACACACCTGGCAGTAGTCGGGGTAGGCGCGGGGCGAGAGGCGCGCCAGGGCGGCGGCGGGGGCGCGGTGCAGGTGCAGCGCGGGGAGGGGGGAGGGGGGAGGGGGGGACACACCTGGCAGTAGTCGGGGTAGGCGCGGGGCGAGAGGCGCGCCAGGGCGGCGGCGGGGGCGCGGTGCAGGTGCAGCGCGGGGAGGGGGGAGGGGGGAGGGGGGGACACACCTGGCAGTAGTCGGGGTAGGCGCGGGGCGAGAGGCGCGCCAGGGCGGCGGCGGGGGCGCGGTGCAGGTGCAGCGCGGGGAGGGGGGAGGGGGGAGGGGGGGACACACCTGGCAGTAGTCGGGGTAGGCGCGGGGCGAGAGGCGCGCCAGGGCGGCGGCGGGGGCGCGGTGCAGGTGCAGCGCGGGGAGGGGGGAGGGGGGAGGGGGGGACACACCTGGCAGTAGTCGGGGTAGGCGCGGGGCGAGAGGCGCGCCAGGGCGGCGGCGGGGGCGCGGTGCAGGTGCAGCGCGGGGAGGGGGGAGGGGGGGAGGGGGGGACACACCTGGCAGTAGTCGGGGTAGGCGCGGGGCGAGAGGCGCGCCAGGGCGGCGGCGGGGGCGCGGTGCAGGTGCAGCGCGGGGAGGGGGGGAGGGGGGGACACACCTGGCAGTAGTCGGGGTAGGCGCGGGGCGAGAGGCGCGCCAGGGCGGCGGCGGGGGCGCGGTGCAGGTGCAGCGCGGGGAGGGGGGAGGGGGGGAGGGGGGGACACACCTGGCAGTAGTCGGGGTAGGCGCGGGGCGAGAGGCGCGCCAGGGCGGCGGCGGGGGCGCGGTGCAGGTGCAGCGCGGGGAGGGGGGAGGGGGGAGGGGGGGACACACCTGGCAGTAGTCGGGGTAGGCGCGGGGCGAGAGGCGCGCCAGGGCGGCGGCGGGGGCGCGGTGCAGGTGCAGCGCGGGGAGGGGGGAGGGGGGAGGGGGGGACACACCTGGCAGTAGTCGGGGTAGGCGCGGGGCGAGAGGCGCGCCAGGGCGGCGGCGGGGGCGCGGTGCAGGTGCAGCGCGGGGAGGGCGGCGCGGCGCGCGAGGCGCACGGCGTCGGCCGCGCTCACGCCCGACCCCACCACCAGCACCGCGGCCGCCGGGGCCCACTCTGCGCACAAACACCGACAGTTAGACAAACTCGACACTGCTCACACGAAAGAGACACGGTACCCACTCATACATTTTTGTATACTGCGGCACACACATAATATTTGTTGTTTCGGTACTTGTATTTTATTGTTTAAGTTGTATTTTTCATATGTAAAATTTGTTAGGTGTGTGTACATGGATGCAAATAAATGCTTATCTATCCATCTATCTATCTATCTATCATCATCATCATGTCAGTCATAGAACGTGCCGTAGATTTCCAGAGCGACCGGTCTAATCTAAAACCAGTTTTAAAGTAGTACTGTCTCTTTCTCCCTGGAACAGTACGATACGACGGCACCAGTCCAAAACTGGTTTTAGTTTAGTTTAGTTGGTGTACATCCGAATCGACACCATTGGAACTAATGCTTGCTACTCTGCCGTGCTAACTATAAACAACGCATCTGCATGGCGGCAAATTTCGAGATAAACGCGGCAAAAAAAAAATTTCTTCTTTCTGCTGTCATGTGTAAACTAATTAAGATATTCATATTATTGTAACTTTATATAGTGATAAGATGTAAGTATTTTATATAGCATATTTCGTTTCTGTATTTTAAATTGTTTTATTAGTAAATTTTACTTAAAAAATATTAATCACTAGTAAAAAGTAAACTAACTTCGTTTTGTCTACTAGACATTCACATCGCATGTGCTGCAGTTGCGTTGCTTGTGTCTAGGAAAATGAGTAATTGCGTTGTTTATGACTAGAAAAGTGTTCTTATGATGTTTATATCTAGTATTTAATTATATTGCATCTAACACATTCCTGCACATTATAATTTTAACTAACAACATACGGTGGTTATGACTAGTACCTACCTTTACCATTATGACTGAATGCATTATGAATTTAAATTTTTAATTATTCTAGATACTGAATTTAGGGTTTAAATAATAAAATAAAATCCAAATAAATATGACATGCTCAATTTTATTATTAAAAAATACACACGTACACTTTGTGTACAAAACATAATAAATCTATAATTTATTTAATCAGTCTTCCCTTCATCAAAAGACATTTTTTCTTAATCACATTTTAACTAAATGTAGGTATTTCTTTTACTTAGATAAACTACTTTGAAGAAATTACTCCTTAGATAAACCTTGTTCTCAATCTTAATATTAATCAGTCTTTGACTATTCATAATTATTAATAGGAACTTGTTGTTAAAATCTAATTTTGAGATCGCTGTATGAGTTTTTCTTTAATATTATTATGAAATAAATTGTGTCTTTATAAAAATAAAACCTATACAAGTAGAAAGCGAACTTTTTTTACATTAACAATAATTTTAACTAAATAAAAATGGGCCTATTCAACATTTAACAACTACTCGTAGAGACAAAGCGTGATATTATAAACCCGCAGAAAACTTAACAATAGCATTTGGCATTATTGGTTACAAATGTAGGAAAACAAATAATAAATTCTAATAAAGGCACATACATTTTATAAATTTCTTCAGATCTTCACAAGTCAAGTGCAGACAAATTTGAAGCAGGCAAGTTACACTAGTAATCTCTCCTGTTTAAAGGCGCATGAGTGGCACGAGCTTCCCAACTATTGCCGCCTTCCGCTCTTGATCTATGCCTCTGGGCTGGGTTTTTGCTATTGCTTGTGGAAATTCCCACTCTGCGAGACTCATTCTCGCAGGAAGTCGCTGTTATTTCGAGGTATGTCTGAGCAGGATGGTGAAGAGGTACCTACAACAGAGGATCCGAGGGATGTTAAACGACAAATTGAAGATGTCTGTCGCTGTCATCAATGATATTGAGGCTTGCCATCGTTTGGGGAACAAGGCGGACAAAGCGCGACCTGTTTTGGTTCGCTTTGCTAATTATACCTCCCGTCTAGCTGTATGGCAGGCCAAGAAGCTTCTTAAAGGTTCCAATACTTCGGTGGCGGAATTTTTAACAAAAATACGTCAAGAAATCTTCGTTGCTGCCCGTAAACATTTTGGAGTCAAACGTTGCTGGAGTGTAGATGGTACTGTTACGATTCTGCTGCCTGATGAGACGCGTAAGAAGGTGTTTACTATGGGTGAACTCACGCCGCTCATCACTAAACACCCTGGCGTGACATCTGCTACGGACAAGAAACACTCTGCTAAGTAAAAGGAACTACAGTGCTCTTTCATTTATCCGGCTATTAGAAGTGTTTACTTTCTTACTTGCAGGTAATTTGTAAAATGCGAATTTTAAAAACGTTTATAGATACTCTTCTACTGGGTGTATTTGTAATCTGTGAAAAGCAATAGCTACGGGAATATAATATTATCTATGGATATAATGAATGAACACTACTCAGCTATAATACAAAAAATCAGAAAAATGTTACGAGTTGTAATATGTAGGTATCCCTATATCCACGATATAATTGGTATATTTACGGAAAGTACAGATTTATTTCATGTTTTTCTTAAGAAACGGGTAATTCAATAAATTGTTATGAGAATTGGAAGCATAGAGAGCAGGTTTAGCCCGTTCTAATAAAAAACAGTAGTTGGAAATCTATGCCTATACTCCCACCCAAAGAGAAAAAAATTATTTTCGCAAATACAGACTAAATAATCATAGCTAACATAACATGGCGCACATTATTGGATGCGGAATTTAATAGAGAACAAGTTCAAACACAGTCCAATGGAATTGGAACTCTATAATCATTACAATTGAGAGTTGAAAGTCGGGTGTCCGTTGGCACCGATCGGTGTCCGCGAGTGTTGACGGTATAAAAGTTTTTTTGGCACCAATCGGCTAAAGGCTAAATAAAGAAATATCATTACCATACTCAATTTATTAGACAATATCTTCCCAATAATATTTACTCCATAATAACTCAAACACTAATTAAATCGATTACGATCAGCGTTAGGTATGTTCCGCATTTACCAAAACATTTAGGTACTTATTAGATCAGAACTTACTAACCTATTTAATCTTGGCATGCTGCTATGGTGTGTATTTTTGTTGTATTAAATTTAACTAGTGTGTTATAAAAGTAGACTTACCATAGTTTTGTTTCGCGCCAAAATTCACACGTGAAGGAACGTATGTCCTCCTGTAACTCTGAACGCGTATAAGAACATTTTGGTTGACACTCAATGCAGTCCCTCCCGACCCCTGCACCTGCCTACCGGACGCTCTTCACCCCGCTGTCTCTACCAGACCTAAACATCACAAGTGTGATACTTGCGTTGCATAAGCTTAGGGCGAGTCATTGAAATAAAGCTTCCATTATGTATGACAAACAAATACAGTAGGAGACATTCCGATTTTATATCTAGTATTCTTGAAATAAATGTGTTACAAAATACCTACCATTAACATCGCAGGTGGCTAATAGTATGCTTAAGCTTAGTGTGCTTTTCGTGCTCAATCTAATATTCCTAACGATTACCAACGCATCTGCTCTTACGATACTTATGGCTAGGAGTTATGGCAGAACCTTAGCAAGTAATGGACAATACGTTGCTTATCCTTAGAAAGAATAACAAAATACTGCAGTTACGCTGTTTATACTTATAGTTATTTTCTCTACCATGGAACATAGGAAAAAATGGATAATTGATTCAGATAGATCTCATTGCGTAGATTCCGAATATATAATTAACCCAATTTCACAAAAAATGTCACATGCGTTGTTTATAGTTAGCACGGCAGTACTATTGTCGTGCGAAACGATTCTGTTCTACCACTCTTGATATTATCCACGCGTACCGACAAATACAAATTTATCTCGATGTCATTTGAAAATTGCCTTCAACAGTTTCCTATGTTAAAAATACATACTACGAAAGATATTGTGGATTACCTAAATCTAGACAGACAATGAAACTATGTATAAATGAATATTAGACTGAAATAAATTAAATTACGCTCTGCTTATACTTGGACGATATTCTAGTTTTCTCCTGTAACTCGGAGGAATATTATTTCGTATAGAAGTCATTTCGAAATATTTGTCATGAGAAGGCATGACTAATTGACCACACATTAAAAAAGTATTTAGTGGTTTTTGGAACCGGATCTGTTTAGATAAAAAATTACTTAAGTAAACATACTCGTGTCCAGGGATATAACAACCAATCAAAATCACACCACGACATCTTATTTTTGTATTGCATTTTCTTGATTGTGTGGGAATAAATAGTAGTCAAGGTAGTAGGTAGGTACCATGATGCGATCACGACAGTCTTTAAGTTGTAATTAGAGGTTGCAATGTATAATGAACCTTGAAAGGAACATTATTAAGGGCTAAAATGGATCGACCATCTCTGCTGCCGACACATAATTATATTACATCACTTTACGCGTTAACAAGCAAGATCATTGGGCGGTCGCCATCGGCACTCATTTTATTTTTATTTTATTCGGAACACCAACAGCTGACATAAACAGGTATAGGTACATAAAATATTTCATCAAAGCCATTAAAAGCAGATACATTCTGATTAGACTTATCAGCCAAAAAGAAATAAACTCTCCATGATGAGGTCCCTAGGCGCGTCCTAAGGTGGGGCCAAGGAATATTTGTTTTACCGCTGAGGGGTTTGTGTTAAATAGTTCAAAGTTCTGTGTTCCTTATATGCATGGCGTAATTTAATACGTGTAATTTCATTTTTGATGGTGAGTAATAACTTTCCGAATACGATCAAAAAATTCTCAATTACATACACACAGTATACAGTTCTGAAACCACCTTTAGTATGGAAGTCCAACAATTTTCGGCTGGTGATTCCACTCCTGATTACGAACAACTTTCCACTAGGAACCACAGCCGAATTCAGCTGAAAATTGTTGGACTTCGATACTAAAGATGGTTTCAGAATAGTTTACTTTGTTTGAGTAATCCAAAAATTTTCGATCGAATTCGACTATAGTTCCTTTGGGTAAGTTGTTCGTATTCAAGAGTGGCATCACCAGTTAATGGGAATTACACAAATCCAAATTGTTAAATAGATTGCGGACAGTCCGCTCGACTATCTGGGGGTCTACTGTGACGAAAGTAGCTTCGGACGACCGTAACTTCGGACTATTTGTTTTGCAGTTAGCTGTGTCAATTATAAACCAATCGTCATTATTTTACTTTTGTTGTATATAAGGTCTAACAAAATTAACCCGACAAACGTTGCAGAGTGTACGTATAGGATGTACCTATTACGAAAAAAAAAAACATGAAAGTTAACAGATTTTATTCAAAACATAAAATTTAGAAATGTAAATTTTGTGAGTTGGATCTTAATGGTCGCGCGCTCTAAGTACTTTGCCACAACACACAAACACGTGCCGCGGTATCTTTGAAGACGCCGAAAGGCGACCACTTGCTGTGATTTTGCCGCTAACCCCTTTGGCGTCTTCCATATGAACGTTGCCTGTTTTTTCTCATTGATAAAACAAGGTACAATCGAAATGAAGTAAGTCTGTTAATTTGTAATTTCATTTGCACTGGACATTTAATTTTTTTACTCCGAAACAAAATTTTAAGGCTAGTTTTTTTAATGAATATATTATTTTATTGTCCTGTACGTGCAATTGTCAAAGTTTGTCGGGTTAATTTTGTTAGACCTTATATATAGTTGGACATCACAAGTTAGTAAAGGACGCAAGGAACATCTGAAGTTGTGCAAATAAAGGATTCTTAGCAGAAGAAAAAGTGAGAAGTTACGGCCGTCCGAAGCTATTTTCGTTAGAGAGAAGACCCCCTGGCACAAGCAGTTACCTGGTGGCGCGGCCTGCAGCGCGGCGATGGCCCGCTCCACGTCGCCCAGCGCGTGCAGCGCGTGCGCGGGCACGGGCGGCGCCAGCGTGTTGGGCCGGTCCCCCCCGCCGCACGCCAGCACCACGCGCCGGCACACGTAGCGGAACGGCCGCCCGGCTGCTTTGTCGTACCTGGGGATCCAAAAATAGGCGGTTATTTTAATCTACGGGACCTGTCCATCCAAAGGTCGCCGGGTCAGATCCGGCTCGAAGGATCATAAAAATAAATATCTTTGCACATACCACAGCGCCACACTAAGCAACTACCAGATGGTTTATAAACTGTGGACGGTTGAAAAAAAGGTGGAAGCGTACTGACCCGGAAACCCCAACACATTAAATAAAACGGATAAAGTACTATGGATACTAGATAACGGATAAACATACATAAATATTTATATGAACATCAATGACGCAGGAATAAATGTTCGTATTCATCATACAAACATTTATCCCTCGCGGGTTTCGAACGCGCAACCGTTGGTTTCGCTGATAGGGTGACTATCCGCTACACCAATCGGTCGTCGAAATCGAAGTCAAAAAAATGGCTGTATAAATTTCGCACAAAATAGCTAAAGTAATCTGATGATTATTTTAAAACTCAAACTGCAATAAACGGACTTATTGTGCATGACATAGAAGCGAAATTTAAAGAGACGGAAAAGTAATGATGCTAGCTTATTTATAGAGCTCGTCGCGCTGAACTCAGTAGTGTGGTCAGCTGTACCTTTTGACCTTAGTGACATCTTGCAATAACTATGTCTGCTCAAAATTTCAAAAATTTACAGGTCAAATTAAAACGATTTCCTGTTCACCTAATGAGTTGAAATTTGGCATATTAAGGATTTAGATTTTAGCTAAAAGGAGTCTCACCCCGTGACGCTGAAGGCGGCTCCGCGTGGGCACGCAGGGGCAGTGCAGGCCGCGCGTGGGAGGCGAGTCACACTGCTCACCACCACGTCAGTCCTGAAGTACCGCTGAAGAAGGAAACATCAAACTCCATTAACATACATTACATGAAATAGTGTTGTCAACGTAAAAAGTATATAATCAAGCCGTCTCTTCCCGTGACTGTCATAAAAGGCGACTTTCCAAAAAAAAACATCAATAAATCTGCATATTTTAATGGCGAAGGGCTCATGTCTCCGTGGACATTTCTCTATACTGGATGATTTTTTTACCGTAAGGAAAAAATAGGGCATATTAGGTAAGTGCAATAGAAGGCACTGGCATAGGTTTTTCTTTTTTTTATGCACAACGGTTGGTACTTGACCTCAATCACACCTAGGGTTGCCAAATTGTAAAACCAAAATGTCGGGACAAATTCTTAAAATAGCTGGACTACCTAATCTTTGCCTAGACAAATAAACAGATCGCTTTAATGAATTTCGGTCAAACAACAAGATTTACGTACGTACGTACGCATACGTACACAAAGAGAAATTAAAAACTACGTAGATGTAATTACTTTGGTGCAATGACACTTTTTGTCGCAACCAAACAATTTAGAAATTAAAGGAATTATTTTCTTCGAATTTCAGTAAGTAACAAACATCCACTCTGCCTTACACTCTCATTCTATATTTAGTGGGACATTTTGCTTAAAACCGGGACTCTGGACATCTTTTGTATTAACGGGGAATCCGTCCATCTGGCAACCCTAATCTAAATAATAATTGGTGTTCAAAATTCAAATTCTAAATTCAAATTCTTTATCGCGGATTCTCGTTCCCGCCAATTTATTGCGTTTTTTCAATTTGCGTCAATAATCGTGATTGTTGCATTTATTAATTAAAAAATGGCATGTTCCAATACAGAAAAAAGGGACATGTTAAAAATGTACTACAAACATGATTGTAACAATAGGGCAGCCATTATTGCCTACAGAAGACAGGTACCCAGATAGAGAAGTTCCTTCTGGTACGTATTTACGTAAGCTGGATCATTGTATTGCACAACGAGGACGTCACTTCGAACATCTGCTTTGAATAGGTACAAAATTTTGTACTTACTAAGAAATAAAATGTATGGGAGTGTTTAATATAATTTTTTTTGATATTTCTCGTTTTATTTTTAAAAAGTTATTAATGTCATTTTACTCATTAGGTAAAGTATTTTCGATATCAGTTTAAAGTTCTTTGATATCTATAATAGTTACGGAATAATCGACTGTGCACACTTAACGATTACACCCTCCTATTCCACATTATTACATCATTAAATTAAATAAATAAAGAAAACTTGGAGATAATATGAGTTCTAAATAAATTTCGCATGATACAATCCCTACAAATCCCGCCAGTCGCATATCAACAAACGGCGGGCGCGTGCGTTTTTGAAAAAAAAAACAAATGAACTACCTATGCCAATAACTTCCATTTCACTTACCTAATATGCCCTTTTTTATTTAGTTTTCGGTGGCAAGTAATTGGCAATTTCTCCAAATGATTGCGACTTTCTATTTGTAAGCATGCAGTGTCGTTCCTCAGATGCACCAATAAAATTGGTAGCGCAGTTAGTCCATAAGTCGCTACTATGACCACGTTTACGGCCAATTTAATAAACGTGACAATTAGACAATTATGTCACTTTTTGACAAATAAATCGAATTGTCATTAAAAACGCCGTTTAATAAAGACCAAATGCGACAGGTAAATACTGACATATTGGTGTCGATTCGGATGTACACCAACTAAAATAAACTAAACTAAAACCAGTTTTGCAGTGGACAGTACTACTCTAAAATCCGTTTAATAAAGGTGACAATCGTCAGATAATAAAGCAATATAGACTGCCAATGTATTATAGGGTAGTTGGAAAAAATATTCATGTACCGTTGGAGTTCAAGAGAGATGTGCGTGAAAGACTTGCAGACACGTGTGTGTGTGTGTGTGTGTGTGTGACCGTGTGTGCGTGTGTGTGTGTGTGACCGTGTGCGTGTGTGTGCGCGTGTGTGTGTGCGTGTGTGTGTGTGCGTATGTGTGTGGGGGAGGGGTACCTGCAGACGCAGCGCGCGCACGTAGCGGCGGCAGTAGGCGGCGTGCGCGCGGGCGGGCAGGCGGGCGGAGGGCGCGCGGGGCGGGGCGAGGGGCGACAGCGGGGCGAGGGGAGCGTGCGGCGCGTGCGGGGGGAGGGCCAGCCACGCGGCGGGGGACAGCGTGTGCACGTGCGCCGGGAACGTGTGCCACGCGCCGCCCGCCGGGCCCCGGCCCAGCACCACGTGCTCCACCTGCGCACGGACCGCGCACAATCAATCCGAGGTCATCGACCGCACGGCCCATCGACGTCTATTTTTTTTTGTTTTTTTTTTTTTTGGTTCTTATTCTACAAAAACAGTAATATCCGTATACAATGCGTTTTCTTACATACTTACTAACTACAGACTAAGGCTCCTGCAATGGACTTACAAATTATATTATATTTATTTTTATGCACAGCGGGTTGGTACTTGACCTCAATCACACCTGATGTTAAGTGAAGATGAGGTCGAAGGTAGAAGCGTACTGACCCGGAAACCCTAACACATGCTGACGATAGTTACACAGGCGTTTTGGGTACTTCAAGGGTTTATGTGCTGATTTCCCCCGAAAGCGAACGAAAACTAAAGAAGGCAATAGACTTTTATGCCTAGACTACAATTAAAATGACTGATTCACGGATTTTAACGTATTACATGCAGATTCTGCTTATAAAATCGGAGTAGGTATTCTCTTTTTACATTTATTTATTTATTTATTTACTTTAGGTACATTAACAGTAGTACATATATTATAATTAGATGTGACATGGTTTGTGGTACAGTTCTTATATGTCTACCAATTACAAATGTACTCAGCATTAATGATAGAAGACAACGTTTGATTTAGAAGATAAGTGAATAATGATGAATAATCAGTCAGTCAACATTATTTATTTATATTGGGAGAGCGAAGTGTGTAAGTATATTATTTTTAAAAACTTTATGTGAACAGTGAAAAATATCATTATCGTTATTGTGTTTAACATTGTATTCGTTGTGAGTGGAACAGATTCTGGAAAGGGGACTATGCAGGGCAAGGTTAGTAGTTAACATTAGTAGATATTAATGTTTATACATATATTTATATTAAACATGGATAGCCGCAGATGGTTGCAGTGAATGATAGAATAACAACTGGGAAACGAAAATAGATATACAAAATTATCAACAAACGTATTAGGTCCTTACCTATGAAATTGGCGTTTTGTATGAAGAATGTCATTAAGACTGTTTTCTCCATACAAACATTTTTGTTTTTTTTTTTTGGGAACGGCAAATCCAAATTGAGCTAAACTTTGTGTGTATTATCGGATAACATTAAGTTAAGTATAGGCAGCGTTAATTTTTAAAAGTAACCGCTTTATAAAAGTTTCAGCGAATCTAAGAAATGATTATGGGAAGCACATGCAAAGAGTTCTGTTCAAATTTTTTTTTATTATGTGATTTAGCCCAGAAATTAAAAAATATTTCATGTGAAACCTTGAAACAATATTCCATTTTCCAAATAAGAAACAAATTGGCAGCTTTGAAAATTGCAGGAATTGGTACAAATGATTAACGAAGAAAAAAAACTCCAATTTCATAGGTCAAGACTCAATATTTAGAAAGCCAAGCTGTACTTTTGGGCTTATATCAAGGTTACGTCACTGCCTTTCACACATGTTGTGGTAAGAATTCGCAGGCTTCTATGATTTGTTAGCTCAGTCAGATGCTTCATCATCTCAGCCCGTAAACATATCACTGCAAGGATATTAGGCTTTCCCTCGTATAATGAGGGAGTATAGGCCATAGCCCGCCACGCTGACCCAATCCAGGTTGGGGACTTCACATGCCTCAGAATTTTTATTGATCAGGCATGTAGGTTTCCTCACGATGTACTCCGTCGCCGTTTAAGAGCAGTATAAGTAATTAAACTTAGATGCTTATTAATAACTAATAAATGTGTACAAAACTTTACTTGTGACATCACAGATATAAATGAGTCGTCTATCTACCCTGCATTGTTTCTTCGGTAAATGAAATGAAATCAAAATATTTTATTTCATTGGATAAAATTATCACTTGAAAACTTCACTATTAATATTACATTTAAATTTACTGCTCATTCACAAAGCTGACTCCCCAGAGAAGAACGAGCAAGAAACTCCAGGGTTGCTCTTTTAAACAGATTATGGGTTTTCAATTTGTGATTTGATAAGTATATGAATAATAAGACAGCTATGTCCATGCTTGCTTATCATTCAAATAGTCAGTGATTTTATAATAGCCTTTGGTAAATAATGTCTGTTTTATGATGGTTTTGAATTTATTTAAAGGTAAATTTTGAATGTCCACTGGAACCTTATTATAAAAGCGTATACATTGCCCCTTAAATGACTTAGTGACTTTGTGTAAACGGCTGACATGAACATCAAGTTTATTTTTATATCTGGTATTAATTTAAAGCAATCATAAAACAGAAATTATTAATCTGTTTTATGATTGCTTTAAATTTATTTAAAGGCAAATTTTGAATGTCTACTGGAACCTTATTATAAGGTATAGGTTAGGTATTCTTTATAAGTCTGGCTTATTATGAGGATGTCGTGTCATTGGTTAAGATATATTACTCGTGTATATCTGTTCAAGTCTTGAATAAATAAATAACAATACCTAACTAAACAGAGTGAAATTTAGTTCGTGCAATTCCTGTTTAGTGGTGACTCTACTCCACAAATCATATCTTTCTTAGATATTTTTAAGTAAATAACTTTTATCCACTAAGGAAACTATAGCAGCCATACGGCTGAATTCTATGAATTCTCATAGAAAATATTTATCAAACGCTTGCAATGCTGTTTATTTAAGGTTTAAACAGTGATGTAAGTTTTCATGATTCATAAACCATATGTTATTGTTGTAACTTGTATGTTGTAAATTATTTTGCGTAATAAAGAGTATTTGTTAATTAAAATGCCTTAGGAGTGTCGACTGTTGTCTTAATGAAATTCTTCATACAAAACGCCCACTTCATAGGTAAGGACCTAATACATTTCTAAATTCAGGAGTATTAACAATTTAAACAGTATACGAAATCTTCGATTTAACATTCACACTTGCCGTACTGAAACGTTGTGCTTGATTCAGTTCAAAGATTCTTTATTTCTCATAAAGACAGCAGTCACTTACATGAGAAAATGAATAATTAAATAATAGTAATAAATAATAGTTCGGCGGAACACCGGGGGGTTTTTAGTGGGTAGGACCGCTCCCGTCTGGAGCGGTGAGTCCCACATATCCTCGCCGCGGACCCGTTTTCCCTCCGTCAAAAAAAAAAAAAAAAAGGCACGCCACTATATCTGTTAAATCTACGGTTACATATCCACTATGGTTTTGGTTATCAGGTCCAGGGGTTCTATTACATTTTCATCGTCATCGGTTACGTTCTGACATATGATTGGTTGGCTCATCGCTCGCTCGGCAATTTGACGGTTTGCCATTGGTGAACTTTAACGATACCGATGGAGTTACAAAATCTAGGGGCAGAAAGGTTATCAGCGTACCTGTTTCTCTATATCGAATCTCCATTCAATAAGCGAATCCGCCTGGATACCCAGGTCAGCACATGGCAACAGAAGATTGTCCATCTGAAAAGGATAACAGAAAAACCTTTTAAATCTATATTTGCAGGTATAAAAGGCTGTTATAAAATTTCGCGAATTGTAACCTATAGCGAATTGGACGTTGTATGGCGCTTGAACCCCACGCGAATTGGACTATCCACGCCTGGACACCGCATGCACCGCAATGAAGTCGGTCGTTTTATCAATTTTTGACGGTATGATCATAAGAGAATTTTAGTTCTTTGAAGGTCTAGGTAAAGCATTAAAATTTATTACAATATTTTAATGAAACGCTCACAAAATTGAATAAATAAATAACTAAAATAATATATATTCGGACACTTTTATTAAGCCAATCATGTTTCTATCAGAAGTATTATTATTATATCATAACATTTATACAATATTTATAAACAATAATTATACAATTTACTATAAAAAAAATCACAAATAAAAAACTAGCCCGAAGTCTCTGGTTGGTGGAATGGTACCCAGAAGGCTGGCCGCGTTGCCTCGCTGTATAGCGAGGCTGATTCTTTGACCAAAGTATTGACTAGCCCTCCGATCGTGGGATACAGCAACCAGACGCTCAGATATACAAATGCAATTTATATTGTATTGTTCCAGAGGAGTGGAGGATTTAATAATATAATTATGTACTTTGATTTATTTCATAAGCAAACACAATATCCCTGTAATTTTTTTTTTATATGAGAGGGCGGCAAACGAGCATGCGGGTCACCTGATGGAAAGCAATCACCGCCGCCCATGGACACCCGCAACACCAAAAGGGTCACAGATGCGTTGCCGGCCTTTGAGGAAGGCGTAGGCTCGTTTCTTGAAGGTTCCAATGTCGTACTCGTTCGGGAATACCGTCGAAGTCCGTTCCACAGGGTGGTCGTACGTGGTAGGAAGTTTCTTGAGAAACGTACAGTGGTAGACTTCCACTCATCCAGGTGATGTAGATGGAAATTTAATTTTCGGCGAGAAGTGTATAAATTGAAATTAATAAATGAATTGAACCTAACATTGACAACCTTGAAAAAAATAAAAATGGCCGCAGGTACATCATGAGAAAAACAGTCACCTCGTAGCGACTTATCGATCGCAGCTCATTCGATATTCGTCATTAAGCCATTACAATCATGTCGCGACACTGAATAATGTAGGCGAGTCTTTAGCATATTATAGTGGTCAGGTGTGTAATTCACATTAACATGTAACATGTTTGATACAAATACTTTATACTGCACCAATAGAGTCTTACAAAGTATTACCATTTTTATTATATTAGGTCTTTACCTATGAAATTGGAGATTTTTTTCTTCGTTAATCACACGATTCGATAACTATTTCCAAATTTGTTTTTTATTTGGAAAATGGAATGTATTTTCAAGAGGTTCCATATGAAATATAATTTTAATGTCGGGGCTAATTCATGTAATAAAAAAAGAAACTTGAACACAGCCCATATTATTTCTTAGATTCGCTGAAACTTTTATAAAGTGGTTACTTTTAAAAATTAACACTACCTATACTTAACTTAATGTTGTCCGATAATACACACAAAGTTTAGATAAATTTGGATTTGCCGTTCCCAAAAAAAATAAATCAAAAATGTTTGTATGGAGAAAACAGTCTTAATGAAATTCTTTTTTTTAATATCTTTTTTATTTTATCTGTATTTTAGACCATGATATCTCCACTGCCTCAAGGATGATCAAAACAGACGAAACCAAAGACATAATGAATACATTCATGCCGCATGTTTCCCATTGATGTTCAAAATATTCCTTTTAATTTTAAAGATTCTATAAAACAGAAACTTATTAAGAAAGCATATTATAATCATCTAATCATCCCTGGACATAACCAGCTCGTTCGCATGCCAGGCTAACTCCCAATTAATGTAATATTATAAATGCGAAATTTGGATGTTTTTTTCTTTGTTTGTCAATTACGGTGAAACGGATGAACGGATTTGGATGAAAGTAGGTATATAGGTAGAATATACCCTGGATTAAGACATGGGATATTTTTTAACCCGATAAAGTGTGTATTTCCCGCGGGATAAACAAAATAAACCTTCCTTATACCCAAAGGTTGTGTGGAAGAGATCGCTTTTAGTGATAAGGTCGCCAAATTGTACATTCTATTCTTACCACTTTTCTGAAACTGTATTTTCTTATCTGTTGTGCAATAAAGTGTATTTGTATCTGTAATAAACATATTTCAATAAACACAGCGACGTATTATTGCGAACCATGGTGACAGCCTTTATTCACCTACATCCAGATTTAAAAAAAGCAATTCAAAACAAAAATCTCTAATTGGCTACTAGAGAAGAGATTTCTATATACCAAACATAAAGATTTAAGTTACCATTACTTGCTTTTAAATATATAGAAGTACCTAAGTATATGAATGTGATATCTTTAAACGACTTCAAAAAAGGAGGAGGTCCTGTATTCGGGGCGTATTTTTTTTTTATGTATGTACACCGATATCTCCGAGATTTGGCGGTTGATTCACATGGTTCTTTTTGTAAATGAAAGGGGATACCGTCGAATTGGTCCCATTGTAATTTCAGCGCAATCGGTCCGGTAGTTTTTGTGTAATCATGGTAAACATCAGAATGGCATTACTTATTTAGACGATTTTGTAGTTTTTTATGTAATAAACCTTCTTGACTATTTCACTCCTAGTCAAAGAAATGTATCAATATAATGTCTTTTCTATTAAAAATTCACAAAATATAAATTTTACGCTATAAACAGTATTTGTATTGTATAAAATGTATGAATTTGTAATTTAGAATATTAAATTTGCCGCCTCGAGGAGATGCGGTAGACGTTTTTGTAATTTAGAATATTAAATTTGCCGCCTCGAGGAGATGCGCTAGACGTTTTTGTCTGTAGATGTTTGTGTTTGTAAATGTTTGTCAAAATATAAATAAATTTGACAATTGAATAATTATCAATTTATAATAATGGTAATACCCGCTGCTCAATTTAACCGATACACTTCTCGTCGAAAATTAAATTTCCATCCACATCACCTGGATGAGTGGAAGTCTACCACTGTACGTTTCTCAAGAAACTTCTTACCACGTACGACCACCCTGTGGAACGGACTTCCTGCAGCGGTATTCCCGAACGAGTACGACATTGGAACCTTCAAGAAACGAGCCTACACCTTGCTCAAAGGCCGGCAACGCATCTGTGACCCTTTTGGTGTTGCTGGTGTACATGGGCGGCGGTGATTGCTTTCCATCAGGTGACCCGCAGGCTCGTTTGCCGCCCTCTCATATAAAAAAAAAAAATTTTTTGCATGCCGCATCACTCACACACACCAGAACATAAGATCTTCAAAGTAATTTGTGACCTTATAAACTATGGTCTTGCAAATAAACTATTCCAATCGACAAAACGAAGAACTACGGATTGCATGCGTCAGGTGTACGGTAGGAAACACAACTCGTCATAAGGTCCAAAATTGAGACGGTCGTATCTGTTGAAGTAAGGCGCAATAAAATAGGTAAATTATTAACATACAATCGGAGTGACGTGTAGTACAATTGAGGATGTTAACCGGAATTTTCTTTAATTTAAAATGGATTTGTATCAATTGAAACTTAAAAAGAAGCTAATATATATTTTTAGAAATTTGTACTACAACAAGGCTGGTCTGGATGATAAATCAAAATCAAAAATATGTTATTCAATGTAGGATACAAAAATATCACTTATTGAAAGTCAACATGTAATTTTTTTTTAACTACATCGCTTCACAAGGTGTTATGGTTAGGGAGAAGAAGCGACAAGAAACTCCGCAACAACACATCTTTTCAATTAGTTTCCATCTTTACAATAATATTACATTTTATATTACATTTTATATTACATATTACAAAACAATAGCAATTAACATAACGACCAGCTAACACCAGACCTCCTTATCGCTTAAATAATCATCTATCCTGTAATAACCCTTCTTACACAGAGTTTCTTTAATGTGGCGTTTAAATTTCTGCTCTGTTAAACTCAAATGGCAACACTGATTTACGGGAGTAAGAAGTAGCGTGAAAGTAGAATTAATGCAGTGGAAATGTGATCATTCAGAAGGAGTGGGCTTATTTGAAAGATAGAACAAGGAATAGTGTAATTCCTTAAATAATTAAGTAATTACACGCATAAGCGCTGTGAAAGAAAACTAGTGATAAAGATTGAAAAAGGTATGCTGAGATGGTTTCGACATGTGGAGGATGAATGAAAGAAGACTAATAAATAAATAGATAGATAGATAGATAGATAGATAAAGCATTTATTACCGCTACTGCGTTCACACAACTGCACAATTTTTAAATTACAAAGAAATATACATACAAATAAACGTAAAGACTAGAAAATACAAAGAGCGAGTGTGTGCCGCAGTAGCACAAATGGGTTTTAACTCAGTGTGGCACATCACTCAAAGAGCGAAACAAAAAAAATAAATATCCTTGGACGTACACACAGCGCCATCTAGTTCCACATTAAGCAACTATATGCTTGTTGTCAGCGATGGAGGCCGTGGACACCGCAGACCACGCGAAGAGCATGGAGGTCGATTTAGGTGGCCTATTGGCCACCAATGTTCATATTAACTTTTTTAGAACGAGCAAATTCTAAATTGACAACAAATCATTTTTGGCATCTTGCGTTTTCGGATAGTTGCTTTCTGTATGTATTATCTTTATTTTTATTAATATTATATATAACATAGTCTATACGAAAACGAATAGTTATTTCTTCCACCAGCGCACGACTCTTAGCTATCGTCGATACTTGTGTTGTGGACACCAGATGGTTGATATACTACATAAATATAATATATTTCTTTTGTAAATAAATACTTATTATAAATGAAAACATCCATAACTCGGGTACACATGTATGTACGTATTCATCATACAAACATATGGCCCTAGCGGGATTCGAACCCGCGATATTTTGGTATTGTGGTCAGAGTTTCTAACCACTACACCAAACAGGTCGTCAAGACTAAAGATAGATATATACGAAGCGAATGTGGATAGTAGTGTTGTTAGGGGAAGACCACGGCGAACGTATCATGATCAAATCGGGGACGTCTCAACGAAAAACCAAGTCAAGAGTACCCTAAACCGACGAGCATGTAATAACAACCTTATGAGAGTGAATGAAGCAAAAGAGGTGTGTCAGGATCGTAGCAAGTGGAAGTCTGTGGACTCTGCCTACCCCTACGGGAAATAGGCGTGACATTATGTATGTATGTATTTAAAATATAATAATAAATTATGCGAAGAATATGATACTGAGTATCGAATAAGTGGCTGTCAGTCATGATGTTAAATCATAATTTAAAGTCTGACGGTCTCAAGAATAAAACTATGAATCGGAATCGTAGAGATATGTTGTATTTGAGTAATAATCAGCAATCAGAAAGACCAAGTCAAGATTACTTTAAATCGACGAGTGTGTTTGAACTTTATGAGAGGGAATGAAGCAAAAGAGGTGTGTCAGGGTGGAAGACTGTGGTCGCGGTCTATCCCAACGGGAAACAGGCGTGACTTCTATGCTATATTATTTATAGTAGCGAACACATATTGTATGGTATTATATAGTTTACCTACTATACATATAAGTAGGATATTATTGGGCATTCTAGACCACCATCCGTTCAGTCGGCTACGCACCTGCTTCGCCTCCTTCACTTCTGGTGTTCTAGAATGCCCAATAATATCGTTGTGCATTCTATCCCACCATCAGTTTACGAGGTGAATGATCGTACGTCTCACTCTGTGCAATATGTCATTTAAAGAATTGGCGCTGTTATTTCAACCCTCCATCACGATACCTATATAAATCACCTGTAGTTGTAAGAATATCATTTTGTGCTACAACGTAGACCGGTTACCTTACTCTGTACTCCGGGGTTACCTACATTCATTAGTAGTGAGATATCGTTCGATCGCTTTTAAATATTTCTGCGTTCATTGCAAAGTTTTTTGCGTTTCATGCAATCGATATTGAAACATATAGAACAATTTTTGGTCCTGAAAGGACCTTTTAATAGCTGTTGATTATATCTGAAGGTTATGTATGAACATTATGAAGACGTATATTTGAATCATCTATGTACATCATGCATGCAATGGAAACATGTGCGCAGTCCATAAAATATAGCATAACCATGATTCGTAATCAAAGCTTCATTAATTTCACACATTTCTAAAGACTGATCCCTGACGTTCATCTTGACTGGAAGGCCTGTGGTAATTAACCTACCTACCGATCTACCTTATTGTTTTAATAGTCGAATTGCTTACCCCCTCCTTTATGATAGCATAACATTATTTAATAATATGAACACATGGTTCATAAAGTTCATGTATACATAAAAAATATTTCACTTTCATTTGAACGCCTGCCCGATGCAGATTGAATAGGTTGCTGTTCCTGAAACATGAAGTTTGTAAAGCAACCACATTCATTAAATTTAGAAAAAATTTGCGCTGATCCACGGAAGACAATCTCACGTCACGGAAAACTTTTACCAAATACAATACGTTGTATTATTTCTGGACCCTCTAATTGCGGTAAAACAAATTTAATGATAGGTTTGCTGTTGCATGAAAATGGTTTGCGATATCAAAATGTTTACCTTTATTCTAAGACTCTCTTCCAACCCAAGTTCATATTTCTACAAAAAGTTTTCCAAATGGTTCCAAATGTATCTTTTACGAAATATCATGAAAACGAAGAAATTCTTAGTCCCGCGGAAGCTGCTCCTAATTCCATCATAATTTTTGATGACGTTGCCACCGGGAATCAGAATAATATACGTGATTATTTTGCAATGGGTAGGCACAAAAATGTTGACTGTTTTTATTTAAATCAAACATATAGCAAAATCCCAAAGCAATTAATACGTGATAATGCTAACCTCATTATACTGTTCAAGCAAGATGATATCAATTTGCGTCACGTTTATGACGAACATGTTAATAGTGATATGAATTGGTTACAGTTTCGAGACATGTGTGCAAATGTATGGATCACACCTTATAGTTATTTAGTAATAAATAAAGACTGTGAAAAAAATAAGGGTTGCTACAGAATGAAATTTGATACATTTATAATGTTTGATTAGTGATTTAAATACAACGATCAAGTTTTTATTTTCATTTTGTGCTCTGAACTTGGTAAGTAAGGTACTGCGAATATGGATAATGAACAAAAATTAAAAAATCAAATAATAAAATCTGCAGAATCTGTTAAAAAAAAAGTTAAAATGATGCGGGATATTAGATCCAACAACGACATGGTCATTGAATCTGTTCTCAAACCAATAACAGAACCTCTGAAAAAAATGGTTAACAAAAGGTTTCCTGTGAATAACGATAAGAAAGATAGAACTCCGCCAGAAACTACTAAGACCAAAAAACGAAAGTTTAATTATAGATATACTCCAGCAGCAACTGTTAAAAAACTTAAATTTAGCCCCAGTGATTCGCATAATGAATATCTAGATGATGATGACGAAAGTGATGTGGGTGCAAATGAAACAGAATATTTAGAAAATAATACATCTGATAATCAGTCTGATAGGTCTGATACTAGCGGACTGTCTTTTGGAACGCCTGAGAATGTTAGTTCTCACACTTCTTGGTCTATGTCTTCTGAAATGTTTGATAATATCCCGTTCGGTGTAAGAAAAGAACGAGGAAAGCTAATGATGGGAAAATCTCGTGTGACTGTAACCGACAGCAAAATTTCAGTTGCTGAACGAACTTATACGAAAACACCAGGATTAATGGATTTATTATTTAAGAAAACACCTAACTTAAAACTTCTAACTGAAGATGATAAACGAAATTACAAAATTATGTTAATAGATACTAACGCACATCGGCGAGATTATGATACTTCAAAACCTATTAAAAGTAATAAGGGTCTTAAATATACACAAATAATTAGACCATTATTCATGAAGTTATGTCATAAAGATTCTGAAAGTATGGACGACTTAACTCAAGGATCAGGGTTACCGAATAAAAAAATACTAAAAAAAAATGTTGATTACGTTTATTGGGATAATCCAAATGAATTAATTGATCGATTGAAACTTCTATGGGCTTCGCGTGATGCTGGAAATACTGGAATGGATAATGAAATAATATCCATAATAGAGGAATTGAAAGAAAATGGTATCGTAAATTAAATATAAACAAAGTTAATAATAATTCTTTACAGTTTCATCTTAGACTTTGATTACAACAGTACTCTAGGAAATGAACCTTGATAAATTTGGGCATCACGTTCATAAGCGTCTACGAAGGTCTGAGTCTTTTGATTTTGATAAGGTGTTGGTAAAGTCCGAAAAAGGAGAATTCGATTTGCATTTCGCGAGGTTGAAAGGTGTAAAATCCCCTTTAACTGCAGATGATGCTGTAAATAAGGAATATATAGACAACTTGATTAATCAAAAGCAAGAAACAGAATCAATCGACTTTTCAAAAACCTTGATCAAATCTGAAGAGGGGGAATTTTATTTACATTCAGCAAGATTGACGGGACTGAAATATCCTTCTTCTGCAAACGATGCAGTGAATAAGCAGTATGTTGATAATATAGTCGATAACTTTTGCACAGAACAACAATTAACAATAAAGTTTAACGATTTCAGAGCTGGTATATCTTCGTTATTATCGAAGCTCTTAGAAAAATATTATACTAAATCTGAAGTAAATGCCATGCTGCAATCAATAAAAAATGATTAAACAACAAATTGTTGATGAAATTCATAAAGCAGCACGAAGAAATTTTGTTCGACGATCTGTCATATTAAAAGGCATTGATGATTTGTGGCAAGCCGATTTAATTGACATGCAAAGTGTTGCAAAAGTTAACAGTGGTTACAAGTATATTTTGGTTATTATAGATGCCTTTTCTAAATTTGTATGGGTTATGCCTATTAAATCAAAATCCAAGGTTGAAGTAAGTAATTCATTCAAAAAAGTCCTTGTTAATTCTAAACGTACTCCTATTAATTTGCAAACAGATTTAGGCAAAGAATTTTATAACGATTGTTTCCGTACCTTAATTACTTCATATAAAGTAAATCATTATTCCACTTATTCTACCAAGAAGGCATCCATTGTTGAAAGAGTTATCAAGACTCTTAAAAGCAAATTATATAAATATTTTAGTTTTATAGGAAACTATAAATGGGTAGGTAAACCCTTGAGTAATATTGTTGATTCTTACAACAATAGTGTTCATAGAATTACTAAATACAAACCAAAAGACGTAAATCTAAGGAATCAGTCTACAGTATTGTGGAATATAGCAAATTCTTCAAATATTCCGTTACTAACACAAATTAAATTTAGTATTGGAGATTCTGTTCGAATTAGCAAATACAAAGGAAGTTTCCAAAAAGGGTATACTCCTAATTGGTCGACTGAAATATTTACTATTACAAAAGTAAATAAAACTAATCCAGTTACATATCAAATCAAAGATCAACGAAATCAAATAATACTAGGGTCTTTTTATGAGCAGGAACTCCAGAAGTCAAAGTATCCTGATGTATATTTAGTTGAAAAAGTTTTGAAAAGAAAAGGCAACAAATTATTTGTTAAATGGTTAGGACTAAGTAAAAGCGAAAATAGCTGGATCGATAAAAGAGCGGTTGTATGAAAACTATTAAGTTTCTTCATGGTATTACAAAACCAATCACATGTTATATATAATTCAAGGGTTTACATTGGAATCACATTAGTTGCACAGTTATGCGAGGAAGAGGACTCCTCAACAGTGCAATAAATAACTTACCATTTGAATTACACATACCAGGGTACAATTACTGCGGTCCTGGCACTAAACTAAATGAACGCTTATTACGAGGCGACAAAGGTATAAATCCTTTGGACAACGCTTGTAAGAGTCACGATATTGCTTATTCGAAATTCAAAAATTTGGAAGATCGTCATAAAGCAGATTCAAAATTATTAAAAATGGCTAAAAGAAGAGTTCGTTCGAAAAATGCGGGCACGGGTGAAAAAATGGCATCGTGGTTAGTGAGCAAGGTTATGAAAGCCAAGTTAAAGGCTGGTGCGGGTATTAAAGGATTAAAATCAATTGTTTCTAAGATTCGCGCTCAATTAAAGAAATATAAACCAAAGAATAATAAAGCAGCTATTAAATTTGCTTTGTTCGCAGCAAATAAGTTGCTTCCTAAAAACTCAAATATTCGTTTACCTCGCGTAATTCCGATTCCAAAAAGCGGAGGCATTTTGCCATTAATACCAATTTTTGCTGGACTATCAGCCCTGGGTGCATTAGCTGGTGGAGCAGCAGGTATTGCAAAAACAGTTAATGAATATAAATCGGCTCAAAAGAATTTACTAGAATCCAAGCGTCACAATCAGGCTATGGAGTCGATTGCGCTAGGGAAAGGGTTATACATCAAACCCTACAAAAAAGGAGCTGGTTTATTTTTTTCTCCTTCAAAAAACTAAGCTTTAGGCTACCCAGACGAGCTCTAACTAATTTAGATATTATTAAATATGCTAAAGCTATAGAAATACCTTACTTTAGAGGTGTTTTTATGAGAGATAAATTGCCAAAAAAATCAAGACTAATTGAATGTGCTATTGTCAATTTAGACAGTTACAAAAACGAAGGCACACATTGGGTAGCCTATGTTAAATTAAATGAATATTGCGAGTATTTCGATAGTTTTGGAGATTTAAAGCCTCCTTTAGAGCTGTCTAAATACTTGAATAATAAAAATATATTTTATAATTATCTTAACTATCAAAGTTTCAATTCTGTAAATTGTGGTCACTTATGTTTAAAGTTCTTAAAAAATTTTTGGAGATCATTTATAACAAATCATATCTATTAAATGACATCATTATCAACATGTCCTTCACACTGTCAATATCTGACATAAAGTCAACTTTGACAACACACTACTCACCTGCTTTACAATTAGATGGAGAATATGAATGTGGTCTGTTGTATTTTTCTACATTTAATTCTATACCAAACGTAGACAACAGAAACAATAAATTCTACTACGGTGAAAATTATGTGATTGAAATACCAGAAGGATCGTACGAACTTCAAGATATTAGTGACTTTTTGAAAAGTAGAGTAAACAATTGTACATTTAAACTATCATGCAACAACAATACTTTGAAAACCACAATTCTATGTTCCAAAGATATGCATTTCATGAAAAGTGATTCAATTGGCAAAATTTTAGGCTTCGGAAAGGAAACCTTGAAAGCTAATATATTACATGAATCTCGTTATCCTATCAACATTCTATCTACAACAGTGCTAAGGATCGAATGTGATATTGTTAGAGGATCTTTTGTAAACGGAAAGCCTAGCCATATAATTCATGAGTTTGCACCTAATGTACCACCAGGTTATAGAATCATAGAAATCCCAAAAAACATTATTTATTTTCCTGTAAATCAAAATAGTATAAACTCAATTAATATACGGGTGTTGGATGTAAATAATAATTTGGTTAATTTGCGAGAAGAAGAAATACAACTTTATTTACATCTTAAGAAAAAATGATAGATTTTAATAAATATCCTACACCGATATGTCGCAGTACTAGTACTAAACTCACCATCAAAGAAACAACATCTTGCAAACTACTTAAGAAACAAAAGAAGAAAAGCACGAAAAAATTGACAAAAGAAAATAAGGATTTCCTCAAGATCATCGGGCTGTTAAAATGAGTATTCTTAACGTAACAGATGCTCCCATCTATGATAATTCCATAGAAAGCTATGAGTTTCATTCCTACAAACCTTATGTGACAAGTTTTGGTCTAAATGATGAGATACGTATACCAATTAATCAACAAGACCTGTACGTTTTACCGTCAGCTAGTTCGCTATACATAGAAGGTTATGTTAAGATTATTAATAGGGAAACTAAAGCTCAAGCATCTGAGTTTTATTTTACCAATAATCCGATTTTATATTTATTTCAAGACATTCGCTATGAACTTAACGGAGTAGAAATTGATAAAATTAAAAATGCAGGTATTACAACGACTATGAAATCTCTCTTATCTATGAATGAAGGCGATTCGAAAATGTCTCAAAGCTGGGGATGGAATATCGATGGGACAAAAAACAATGGAGGATATTTTTCAGGTTCCATACCACTCAACAAAATGTTTGGCTTTGCAGAAGATTATAACAAAATTATAATAAACTCTAAACATGAACTTATTCTACTTCGAAGCAATACAAATGTAAATGCGGTTAAACTCGCACCTCAAGAATTCATTGAAAAAGTTGAAATCAGTAAAATTGTGTGGCGTGTACCTCACATTAAAGTCAACGATCGAGAAAGAGTTAACTTACTCCGTCATTTAGAAAAAGATCGTTCATTAAATCTTATTTTTAGGAACTGGGATCTATATGAGTACCCAATACTTCCTAAAACTTCAAAGCATACATGGTCTATAAAAACATCCTCTCAGATAGAAAAACCAAGATATGTCATTTTAGGACTCCAAACTGATCGTAAGAATCATGTCAATAGAAATATGACGCAATTCGATCATTGTAATTTGAGAAATATTAAAGTGTTTCTTAATTCTACTTATTTTCCCTATGAAAATTTCAATTTGAGTTTTGATAATAATAATTATTCTTTATTATATGAACAGTATACAAAATTTCAACAGTCTTACCATGGACGTCGTCCAGACCCGTTGTTAAACTTTGAAGATTTTAAAATTAAAGCACCTCTATTTGTGATAGATTGCTCTCGCCAAGTGGAAAACTTGAAGTCAGGCGGTCCCGTGGATGTTCGAATTGAATTAGAAACTGATACATTAATTCCTGACCAAACGTCTGCCTACTGTTTGATATTAAACGACTGCATTTTTGAATACAAGCCCTTGACTAGTATTGTAAAGAAAATATCATGAATGCAAATGATATATTCGTTGATGTTCAAGGTTTTAAGGACATGAATAATGACTTCATCATTAAGGAATTGAGTTTGGCAAATGCAGATTCTAGTGAGGTGTTTCTAATTAAACCTCCTTATACATATTCCAGTTTATCAAATAATGAACGTAAACAAGTTTCTTGGATTGAACGAAATAGAGGTATATATTGGAATCAAGGATTTATCGATTACAGAGAATTTAAACGAATTGCTGAAGAACTTTTAGAAAACAAAAATATATTTGTGAAAGGATTAGAAAAAGTTAAGTGGATAAACGAACTATGCAATAAGTGTAGTGTAGTAGATATTGGAGAAAAAGGTTGTCCTAATTTTTTTACATTGCATGAAAAATATTGTAAAGGTAAATCTCTAAATTGTAGTTTTCATAAAAAAGCGTGTGCTTTAAAAAATGTAATCTGTATTCGGAAATGGTTTTACGAAAACAACATGTATCTTTTTAATTTAAATAAATGATTTGTGACTACATAATAAAATCTTTTATTATTTTTTTAACTACACACACTCTTCAAGAAAGCTACAGTAATAGTAAAAAGAAACAAAGTTATTCTGTTTTAGTTAAATGAGTAATTTATTTAAAAATAATTTAAACAAAATTTAAATTTAAATTAAAACTACTTATAAAATAAATATTTAAAATTATTGAAATAAAAAGTATTACAATAATAAATTTAAGGTACAAACCAGGATTATGGTTTAAAAACTGTAGTAGCTATTGCACAATTTTTTTGAAATATTGCTAACTAGACGTTCCGTTTGGTCCATAACGTCATCACACACATCTTTTACAACATAATGTGCACATAATAAAATATTTTTTTCATTTTCACTCTCACTATCACTTTCACTTGAGTTTTGCAAGTCCAATATTTTAATCTTAATAAGCCTTATTCCTTTGCTCGGTTCTCTGGTGAGGACAAACGAAGTCTCTCGACGAGATTTCTTTGTGACGTTCGAACTGCTAGCCCCCTTTTTGCTTGGTTTTGTCTTCTTTTGTGTTCTATTTTTGTGTGCTGAATTTTGAGTTGAGCACTGCACGTTCGGAAAGTCTTCAGAAAATCCATCCAACAGATCTTGGTGATGTCCGTATAGAAACACGGGAGAGTATGACAGCTCTCTAGGTTCGGCGTCAACTGGTACAGCAGTAACATCGGCGTCTCGAATGTTATTCTGTAACAAGAAATTTCATTATTGGAAAGAAAATAACACAATTGGTATAGGTATACAATAAAAGAAATATTTAATTTAACTTACCATTGTAAATTAGGTGATAATTTATTTCAAAAGCAGGAAGATGCAAATTGTCTGTAGCGTTGTACAAACTAATGATGAGTGACGATTGGAAGAGGTGTATGCGTGATACAATGAACCGCTCCCTCACCTCGTACCCCTGCGCTGCGCGCCCGAGCACGTAGATCACATACTTAGCTCTCCCGCTTTTACCACCGCAAGTTTACACCTGTTCCATTCGCACCCAGCATTTTTGTACAAGTACAAATTGCGCAATAGCTATTTGCAACATGTTTAAACTTGTCATAACCATTTCAAAACATACAGGATACCTTGGATTAATTAAATGAAACTTGGTTTAGAATATATACGATTTTTTATTTTCTAAATATTAAAAACATTTT
The DNA here is from genome assembly GCA_949316235.1 of Oegoconia quadripuncta. NCBI lineage: Eukaryota > Metazoa > Arthropoda > Insecta > Lepidoptera > Autostichidae > Oegoconia > Oegoconia quadripuncta. The sequence continues at coordinate 1,426,925 of OX438741.1, read as the reverse complement.
CAAATGGCACGTTAACTATTGTTATATATACAATATTATGTGTTACGATATAATAATTTGTTCACTCACAGTCCGAGTAACAATTTCGTGTATTAATATTTTGAATACATTTATTTAATCTTAATAGTTCGGAATATAGTTAGATACAGCAATGTTTATCTTCTAAATACTTAAAACATTTTCAAATATCATGCTACAGTTATTTATATAATACTTATGTGTAGATGCATCATAAGAAATTATTTACTTACAGTCCGAATAACAATTTCGTTAATATTTTGAATACATTTATTTATATCAATATTATAGTAAATTTAAACTAAATCCTAATAGTTCCATAAATCATACTTTTAGGCTGTACAACCAAAAATATCTTTATGACCCCAAGCAATTGTAGACACTTTGTTGGATTCCAACAATCGCTTATCGTCGTTGCTCGAAAGGGCTATTTTATTTACAGTCTGAGTAAAAATTTCATGTTTTATTGTTTTGAAAAGTACATTCTTTTTACGAATAACATCACAATGGTACAACACATGTTTATAGTCTGAAAGACTTAAACCTTTAATTACATTTCTTTTTGTACCTTTTGCCTTTTTTATCGTTCTATCTAAGGTCTTAACACAGTAAAGTTTTGACCTGAGTCCTACAAATTCTTTAATAATCTTACCACCCATTTCATCCTTGAATAGTCCAGGTATCTTTTTATTTATGATAGGTAAACCAAACTCATTGCTCGGATCGTAGTTGCTAGTGTCAAAATATTTCAAAAAATTTACTTTACAATCTTCGTAAAAATCATCAGTTTGTACAGTGTATACAAAGCTATCGGTATCCGTATAGCATAACTCAATCCGATTTTCATAAAATGGCTTCATTATAGAGTAGTGGAAATCGTACATGTGACTTTTTGACAATTCCAGTACAGCAAATCCAATGTAGATTGGCTTATCAAGCACAATCCGCGAACGTTTCATTTGTATGGCTACTAGATCATCAGAAAGTATTGAAACACTATGGAAATTTGGACTAGCTATCAACTTTTCTGCACCAGTACATTTTTTAGTCTGATTATTCGTGTCTGACCACATATTGACCAATCTTACATCCACCCGTTGTTCTGTATTTTCCAAGGTTTTTCCAAATATGCTGTTGTTTAACAATTTGAAAAAATCTTGTTCAAAAGTAGATTTAGCTTTTTGACGTAGCTCTGTGTTGAGATCTATGTACTTTTTCAGAAAATTGCTTTGCTTAAACGTGACAGCTCTATGAATTTTTTTCAACAACAAACCATGTTCCAAACATTTTTTTAAGTGTACGTAATGTATTACATAGTGGTATTTATCATACAAGTTAGGTATTAGTTTTTTAGTTTTTCCTTTAGGTGACACGATTTTATCCGGACAGAATGGAAAATCGTTATGTTCGCTGTGTAAATTGGAAGGATAAGATAAATCTACTTCAAGAATGAAACCATTTTCCGCATCGTCCGCAACGTTTGTAATATTTGCCTCCAAAGATATTATCTCAGAGTTATTTAAAAATCTAAAGTTTGAATAAGGTAATGTGTGACACATACTGTATCCATACAAATTATTACAATCTAAATAAACAATATAAGAACTTGGTTCAGTTGGGTCAAAGGTTTCCAAATATCTATGGTTTGCTTTAGCGTGCCGTTTAGAACACATGCACACACCACCTCGAATACCTTGTTGTATCATTCGGAAAATTTCTATATCGCTTATAAGTTCTAAACGAACGCGGGTTTTCAGAAGCATTGCATCAAATGAAAGACTCGGTGCAGTAAGATAAAATGCAGGATCGAGTTGGTAATACTGTTTGCATGTTAATCTATAGTTTTCATAGATATCTGTCAACAAAAGAACGTCTGTCTCAAGATACAAATCGGTGTATTCACCCATATTTATCAAAGAAAATTCTGACCATACCGCCTGAGCATGCTCGTAATCACCATCCGTGATCGGATCATTGGTTAGCGAATTATAAAAACTATCTTTTGAAGGTAAACACGTGTCGTTATACCGTTCCCAATTGCACATGTAATCATATGGATATACGCCCTTCCGAGTAAGCAGATTGAAGAGCTTTTCATCAGGATAGTAAGATCGCAAATATCTAAAATCATCCTTCTTCATTGTTGAAGCTAACTTTTCTAAACTAGTGCCTAAAAACTTAAAAGAATCTACAAATCGTATTTGGAAGTGCTTTTCCGCAGTAATCGGAATAAATTTTGTGAAAGAAATATAATTTTCTTTTGTTTTAGGTATGACTTTGATAGGTCCAGGAGCTTTACCTAATTCTTTTATGAAAAGATGACAATCATATCCCGTGAGATTATGGAAGAATACAGGCAAAAACTTTGGCGCTTTAAATTGCAAATTACAACGGCTGTGAGCTGCACCACGGTATCTACCAGTCATGTGACAATGGTCTCTCACTTTATCTAATACTAGAAGACGATCGCATATGTGACACGTTTCGGCATTTTCATAGTTGCGAGCGTCACACTCTGTGAAAACCATGGACACACTCTGATTTAATATTGTGTCAATTCTCTTTGCATCGTCGTAAATTGATTCAATAAACTTTTGTACGCAATCTCTACCTCGATATAAAGATATATGATTGTACCGTTCATCTACAGTACAAACAATGTGATAAGCAAAAGCAATTGGTACGTGTCGCTGTTGAGTTATCGTGCTCGACTTAAGAGGATCGGGTTCGCATGTGTCGTATCGTTCAAGCATGGCTTCAAAGTCTGCATAAACAACAAAAGGGATATTTTGCTTTCTGTTATAATTTTCAAACTCTATAAAAGAACCTTTCGGCGGTAACACGGTAGCCACACCTCCACAACTATGAGAATTTAACAGACCATTTGAATCGAAAAATAGGAGACAGTGTTCACAAAAGTGCAATTTTTTATGATGTTTAGAAATTTGGTTTCCAACGAGGCGTGACAAATCTTTAATCAAACAGTAATGTGAAATATCGCCTTCTTCTAGATAAAGTATATGAATTACTTTTTTGTTCAATGGTTCTGATTTGTAAAGCGGCCCAACAACTATTTTTTTATCTTGTAAACCGTAAACAAAAATACATAACTGCGGGTTGTTGACTTCAAACCGAGCGATATCCGAAAAACTCATTGGAAACTTTAAATCGTTCACGTTCAACACGTCTTCGAATTTGGGATAAGATGATACTCTGTCAGGGTGACGCTTAGCCGGATACAAAGCAGCTGTTACTGACCATAAAAAGCAAAAATCGTCACGATTCTTTATGTTTACACACGCTTTTTTGGACTTGATCGCAGCAGGCAGCTCGATGAAACTTGAACCGCGCAAGGGCTGGTATTTATTAATGTTAACCTCTAAATGAGAATTATGTAAAAATGTAAAACCACTGTCGCGCTGTTGAAATTCACTTATTTTTTTCATTAAATAATCTTTAACTTCACACATTAATGTATCATGATCGTAATTTTGATGAATAGTATAGTTTTTCGTGTTAAATGATTTCATCTCTTGGGAATCATTTTTAACCAAAAGAAAGAGAGCGAAAAATTCAAAATTGATCTTAACACAGTAATTTTGCTTTAAAGACAAATCAATTAATGTTTTAGTTTTGTTTTGTATGTCGTCAAAAAACCTTTCCACGGAAGTTGAATCCAAAGAATCTGACGCAATTATTCTATATGAAGCTATCCGGTTGCGAAATGCGGTCTTTATAATTTCAATACCTTCGCTAAAAGGGGAAATATTTTTGTTTTTGTGGTTAATGCTTCGCAAATGACCTGCCCAATGATCACGATCAACGGCGATTTTACAAACGGTACAAAATGGCATTTTATAAGTAGATGCTATTACTAACGTGTAAGTTATCTGGTACTAAATAATATTATGAATCTAGTATTAATTAATTAATTAAGTTGAATAGAGAAGCGGCACAGTGACAAATGAAAATGTTTTTAAATAGATACCTATATTATATATGTATTTGAAAATGGTGGTTAACCCTCATGATAATGTAGGTACCTATTTAAAAATCTTTTCACTAAAAAATACGGGCTCGCAGTCATTAAATAGCTCGTGACTCCGCTTCATAAAAGCTTGCAGCTTTTCCCACTGCGGAGTCCCCCTATTTAATTTGACCTTTAACGTCACCTCCGCGTGTTTCCACCTCTGATCCGGGACTGCAGAGGTCGCCTCCTCCGTGTTGTATACACGCACTTCCAGGAAATATTCACCGCTTTGGTGAAAAGCTTCCCGGCGCACCCTCCCGCCAGGGACTCGGGTCATTAAGTAAGTCTGAAGTACCTGCTTCGCCGTGGAAGACTTCGGCTTCGACGCCTCGGGCTCCAGGCCAAATAGCCCTCCGGAACTGAAACAATATTATATAGGTAAATAAACATCAAATATGTCCGCGTGGTGGCTCAGAGTAGAATAGCGCACCAACCCATCACAAGTAAGGTGTTATAATCAGACTAATGATTGAGGTAGAATATTTACTACGTCCGCAGACATAGAAATGGGCAGCAGTATTTTATGATTGAATTCAAACCCTGCTATCGATGTCGGACAGTGGTCTGATGTGGCCCGTTGAGTTAAATACATTGGCTATTTTTTAAATTTGATAGAGAAAGTGTAAGTTTTCCTTACCTTGTCAATGTCGAAGTCGAGGTCTCGGTAGCGTCGCCGGCGGTTGTGTCGCGACCACGGCAAGACTTCTTTTTGTTGGAACTGTAAAGTAAAGTTTAACCATAAACACACAATGTTGAAATATGTATGAGTGGAAATGTGTAGGTCTAATTTTTACCTATTTGATGCTGATAGCTCGGCAGGCGCGTTTCTTTTCACCGCTGCGGGTGCCTTCTTCTTCGGGGCCTTCTTCAGCACCGCTTTCGCAGGCGGTGAGGGCGGCGAGTCAGAGCTGTCCGACTCGATGAAAGTATTATATTCAACGTCCGACCTGAAAATAGAAACAAAATTATTATAATAACATTTTAAATAAAATATATCAAATATTAGACCATAATTCAAGAATTATTTATGATTATGTTTTATATTCAAATATACTTACTAACATTTTTTTTTAATTGGAGCGAAGATGGTGCCACAGTTGCAGATGATAGGTATCGTCACAGAAACAATTGTAGAATGAATAAATTTTACTCAAATATTGTGTATTTATGGGTATCAACAATACAAAACTGCTACATACCTAACTACATTATTGATTCATTATCAAATCAAACTTAATTCCTACGCAGGAAGAAATTTTAATAACAGCTAAGTAAAAGCACTTACGACCTATTGTACCGAGTCACTTGATCGCCTCAACTGTCCCACGATGATTTGCTTAGTTGCAGTTATTTTTATAGGAAAATAAATATATGAGTGTATTTGTTTCGCGCAACGCGCTGCAGTTTCCACCGTATTTGTAAAATGAAACCTGACTAAGCGATTGTATTATCAACTACGACGAAGTCAAACGAAAGGTAATGTGTTTCACAAGTTGTATGTACTCGTATGTTATTCTAAAACATTTTAACCGAATTTAACAAATGAGATATCACTAATTCGTATAAAACCAAACGAAGATAGTTACGCGGAGTGTATACTTAAATTTACACTGCTGTATCATTGCTTAGTTCGGGAGTACTTCAATATGTTATCATCATCCGTTCCTAAACATCCCACTGTAAGGGGATGGAGGAGAGTATGGACCATAGTCCACCACGCTGATCCAGTGCGAGTTGGGTACTTCATAGTAACTTCGATTATTTCTAGAGAATTAAGAGTTTACGAGCAATCAGATAAACACACTTACCTAAGTTCAATTAAAAACTCATTCGCACATAGGTAGGGGAATCGAACCCGAATCTCCCAAAGGACCCGCATTTCAATCACTGAGCCCATATGTTCAAATATCAAGAGTTATAATTAATTATCAGACAAAATACCTTAATATCATAATCATAGGTCGATTATTTTTATCGAACATGTTTTGTGTATTTTCAGCACTTTCAAAATCAGATAAAGTCACGGCTGATAGCTAGTGAAGAAATAAATAATTTTCATTAAAATACAAGTAACTCGGGAGGTGACACTATAGCTAGCAATTCCACTTATCGGTCTTTTGTCAACTGTGCATAATTCAAGCTGCATTAAAACTTTAATTTGCGTCAATTCGTATATTATCTAGATAAAAGGTGTCTCACTAATGTTAATTCAATAGTACAATTCACAAGCAAATACATATATACATTCACGACTCTTATCCCAAATGGGGTGGTTACAAATATTTATAAATATATATATATATATATATATAGCTATTTATAAATATTTCAATTTATTAACATAAGCTATAAACGTTTACAGACTTAAGAAGATATACGATATGTAAATGATAAAGGTGAGGCGACTCGCATTCTCATTTTCATCGCAAGACCGAACTCGAGAAATAATAAAAACCGGCCAAGTGCGAGTCGGACTCGCACACTAAGGGTTCTCTACCATTATCTATAAAACGGCAAAAAATCACGCTTGTTGTATGGGAAGCCCCTTAAATATTTGTTTTATTTTAATTATTTATTTTTAAAGTGAATATAGAACTAAATATTTTGTGAATATTTCAAGCGTCTACCTGTTGCCGTTATCGACATATACAATATCGACCAAAAACGAGCAAAACAATCACTTTATTTATTCTGTTTGTTTAGTATTTGTTGTTATAGCGACACTAGAAATACATCATCTGTGAAAATTTCAACTGTCTATCACTGTTCATGAGATACAACAGAGTCTTAGTAATAGGGTCCCGTTTTACCCTTTGGGTACGGAACCCTAAAAATGGGTGGTGTACTTTGCGATCTATCTTTGTACCTACCTAGACATTATAACATTTGACGCTAAGGCATGCACGTATTTTGATTTAACCAGCAACATAGCGAAACATGAGCAAGCGTCAGGTTGCAAACTTATTATAACAGCAGCAGTGTTGTCAGGTGCATGGCTTTCCTCTTTTCCCACGCTTTTGTTAAAACGGTTCTGCTTTCGATTATAGTATAACAATTCAAGATTTATGTATTAAATAATACGGTCTATAGTACTTAAGGTATATTCAATACCCTTAATCAACGGTTATGGGTTCAATTCCTGGCAGGAGAAAATATTAATCAAAGGATATGTACCTATTAATTCTCATGATTTGGTTTATTGAAAGGTGATATTAACGACGGCTTGCGTAGTGAGTACTATACTGTTTAAGAAACGAGCCGATGCGGGTTCGATTCCCGCTAGGGGTAAATTTTAAACGATGGTTAATTCATATAGTTCTTATGATTTGGCTTATTGGGGTGAGACTTTGACGACCGACTGGTAGTGTCCTGGTTTGAAACCAAAATACTGCGGGTTCGATTCTCGCTAGGGGCAAATATTTGTCAGATAAATACAAACATTAAGTGTCTAACGATGTTTACATATTTACATTAATATATTTTTATCCATTATCTAGTGTGTATAGCACCGGATTTGTTCATTTATTTATTTAAGTAATTAAATATTTGCGATGTGGTTTAGATTTGGGAGAGATTTCATTCGAAATGGACGTCATAAAGCGGTCTATAGAAACTTATGTAGAAGTTGAGAAAATATGTGAAATATGTGAAATACAAGAGGCCTTAATCACCAAACACGGTTACTATACAATGTACGGGTTCCGATCATGTTTCTGGTGTTTGTTTAAATTGTGTCCTGATACGGCATGTATTAAATACTTGGAAGATTTAGATATTCGCACTCGTATGGCTGCAACTAATAAGCTTCATGAATATTAAAAGGTTATTTTAAGGTTCATACATTATAAAAAGGTCCTTTCAGGACCAACAAACTGTTCAATGTTTCCACGACAGATCATTTACAACTACAGGTGATTTATATAGGAATTGTGATGGAGCGTTGATATAACAACAATTCTTTAAATTAGAATTGCACAGAGTGAGAGCGAACGATCATTCACCTCGTAAACTAATGGTGGGATAGAATGCACAATAGATCGAACGATATTATTGGGCATTCTAGGACACCAGAAGTGAAGGAGGCGAAGCAGGTGCGTAGCCGACTGAACGGATGGTGGTCTAGAATGCCCAATAATATCCTACTCATATATCTAATTTGAATGGATGGTTACTATAGTAAGTTAAAACTCCATCCACATCACCTGGATGAGTGGAAGTCTACCACTGTATGTTTCTCAAGAAACTTCCTACCACGTACGACCACCCTGTGGAACGGACTTCCTCCAGCGGTATTTCCGAACGAGTACGACATTGGAACCTTCAAGAAACGAGCCTACACCTTCCTCAAAGGCCGGGCAACGCATCTGTGATCCTTTTGGTGTTGCGGGTGTCCATGGGCGGCGGTGATTGCTTTCCATCAAGTGACCCGCATGCAAGTTTGCCGCCCTCTCATATAAAAAAAAAAGTAATAATAATGTGGGGTCGAACACCTTCATAAAATACGAGAGCAATCTTAGTTTAAGGGTCAGGGCTTCATTAAATGTACTCAAATATATTTATTATGTACCTCCTAATTCGCTTCGTCACTACTTGTAACTTAACTAAAGTTTGAGTCTATAAACTTTATTTTATTTATTTATATGTATATACCGGATGAGTTTTTTTACGATAAATAAAAAAATAGGGCCATATTGGGTAAGTGAAATGGAAGTTATTGGCCTAAGTAGTTTCTCGCTAGCTCTTCTCAGTAGTGGTCGCGTTCCGAGCTATAATGACGTTCATAATTTTTTTTTTTGTAATTAATTTTTACGGCTCTGGAAACTTGTCCTTTTGAGCCAGACTTTTTTTTTTAACACAACACATTGGTCATTATGACACTTTTACAGCACTATAAATTGTATTGCCTACATGAATAAATGATTTTCACTTCATTTCATTAATTTTGTTTTTTTGACAAACGCACGCGCCACGTTTAAATTGATATGCGACTGACAGGATTCGTAGGGTTGATATCATGCGAAATTTAATTGGAACTCATATTTTCTAAAAAAAAAACTTTATTCATGTAATTTAATGATGTAATTATGTAGTATAGTCTACAAACGCGACCGTCAAATGACACAATTACCGCTTTATTCGATGATAAAATTGATTGATTCATCGAAAATAAAATTGAATTCCACAATTTAGACTTAGCAAGGTTAGCACATCCTTTGTGGGACACAGCATACGCTTTTACAATAAAATACCAGAACATGTATTGAGTTTAACAGAGCAGAAAGTTAAACGCCACATTAAAGAAACTCTGTGTAAGAAGGGTTATTACAGGATAGATGATTATTTAGGCGATAAGGAGGTCTGGTGTTAGCTGGTCGTTATGTTAGTTGCTATTGTTTTGTAATATGTAATATAAAATGTAATATTATTGTAAAGATGGAAACTAATTGAAAAGATGTGTTGTTGCGGAGTTTCTTGTCGCTTCTTCTCCCTAACCATAACACCTTGTGAAGCGATGTAGTTTAAAAAAAAATAACATGTTGACTTTCAATAAGTGATATTTTTGTATCCTACATTGATTAAAATATTTTTGATTTTGATATTTTTTTTTGATGGTTTTGAAAATAAAAATTAAACTACCTATGCCAATGGTGTCGATTCGGATGTACACCAACTAAACTCAAAACCAGTTTTGGAGTGGTGCCGTCGCATTGTACTGTTCCAGATGGAAAGAGACAGTACTACTTTTAAACTAGTTTTAGTTTAGTTGGTGTACATCCGAATCGACACCATTACCTTTCATTTCACTTCCCTATAATGCCCTTTTTTTTTCTTACGGTAAGCATATAAAACTCACCGGTATATATATTATCCATTCATCATTATCACATATACTCGCAAATAAATGTTTGAGTATTAGGCATAAATTACTTCATTAGAAATGACTCGGCATAAATTAAATCAGTACAACGTATAAATCAGTGTTTTTATCAACACCACGGCGACAGATTAGACATACTGTTAGGGAAAAAAGTCGTACCAATAAATTGTTCACGGCGTTCCTAAACAAACGTGGGCCTGAATTAATAAATCGTTCTTGAAATTGAGATCGTGTCTCGGTCTCAAGACCATTTTTTCTGATGCTGTTTTAATATGCAACAGATTCTCAAGGGTCAACTTGAGGCCATGTCAATCTTGAGAACTGTTTATTAATACGGGCCTAAGAAGTCACGAACGTGATTGCAAAGATACAGAGAAAAATGTTATCTAAAATAATATTTACATGTATTACTGTTAATTTTCAAACTTTTAGAATGATTAGTTACTTTATTTGGGTTGCATGAGAATTATGTGAGTGTAGAACTTCGAGCATTAACAATATGGATACGATCAAGTTATATCCCATCAAAAACAATACTTGTCAAAAAAACCAAGTCTCGCAACTCAGTTGTTCTGCGGTAAAAAGTTGTAGATCCATGTAATACCAAGTCGGTTGTTAATTTATTCAGTCTCTACTTAAGCGACTTTCTGTCTTAATACGTCCAGTCTCTAAGACCACGATCGTGGTCCATAACAATTGAAAATCATTTGTGTCTGGAATCTCCGTACTCGAAGCATTAAGTTATTACGTAATAATTAACAGCATCTTATAGTGACGCATATCAATATTAAAATTCTTTAACGTTTTATATAAATATATCGAGACTTGGCCATCGCACTAAATAATTGAATTTACATGTGTTTTCAGGCGATTGAATTTACACGTCTTTTCAGGCGATGGCCAAGTCTCAATATATTTATATAAAACGTTAAAGAATTTTAATATTGATATGCGTCACTATAAGATGCTGTTAATTATTACGTAATAACTTAATGCTTCGAGTACGGAGATTCCAGACACAAATGATTTTCAATTGTTATGGACCACGATCGTGGTCTTAGAGACTGGACGTATTAAGACAGAAAGTCGCTTAAGTAGAGACTGAATAAATTAACAACCGACTTGGTATTACATGGATCTCACAACTTTTTACCGCAGAACAACTGAGTTGCGAGACTTGGTTTTTTTGACAAGTATTGTTTTTGATGGGATCTCATTTCTTTTTGTATTTTGTAGATACTTAGGTACTTAAAGTATCAATATTTAATTTATTTAAATTATTTATCCGAACAACGTCCAAATTGTAAGCAAATAATATCAGTAAACCAATGAGAGTAGCCTTTAGTCGTCAAACTAATATAGCAATCGAAATTATCAATGAAAATCGCAAACTTATAGGTAAGAATTCTGGGCACATCCGAACAGCATTGGGTCGCTCGCGCGTATGAGCGCGGCTGCTGCTCGCTCGGCGACATTCACCTTTCCGCGCGCCCCGCCACTGTCCCCGCCCCGCGCCCTCGCGCTAGCACCGCGCAGCGCGTAGTAACGGCCCGCGCTCACTCGCTAGCATCGCAGCGCGTGGTATATAATTATACAACCTTACGCACTCGTAATAAGTACGAATACGCACGTAGGTACGTTTTTTGCATTAATAAATAATTTAATACACGTGTTTTCATCACCGGAATACCCATTTTTTGCTCGATTTGGCAGGGGCACTACCATGCGCCTATATTTATATGGGACTAGCTTAAACCCGCGGCTTCGCACGCAATAATAATAATTGCCGTAAAATAAAATATTGAAAAATTTAATTAACTGAAGACTTGGCTGTATGGGCTTAATTTTCTTTGCTGTCTTTTCTAGATTTTTTAGTTTTTCCTTGATTCATACACCAAACACTACTTATATTCCAAATTTGAAGCTTCTAGGTCTGCTAGAAGTGCCTTAGAATTTTGATGATCGGTGAGTCAGTGACTGACAAAATTAAGAAATTTGACCCCTTATAATTCTTAAAATACTGGTTCAAATTGAATGAAATTTTAAATATACGTGTCTTTACAATGCCTGCATAGTTACTGAAAATTTCAGTCTTCTATTTTTATCCACAACGAAGTTACAGGGGGTCGAAAATGGTCTGAGTTGCTTCGAGAAAAGGATGGTACGGCCGTGACGCTTTTTTGCTCGACTTGGTGGGGGCACGGCCGTGCCCCCAGATATGAATTTTAATTTTGAATTTATGTCGTTGTCTCTATTTGTTATAAGCTAATTCACATATATTTATTTATTTATTTCAATCTAACGTAACCGATAGTGTATTTGTACCTATTTGAGTATAAACTTGAAATATACGTAGTTATCCGCTGACGTGCACAGTAAAAAGTTGCTTGTTTAACTGTTTTTCTTTTGTACCAGTGTCTCCTTGTGGGTAATATTTTTTTTTTATATGAGAGGGCGGCAAACGATCGAATAGTTGAAAATCAATGTTTTATTTACACTGAACTATGACCCATTTGTACACACATACTCCTAGTGCATCCTGATGTTTTTTTTTTATAGAATGTTATAAAATAGTTTTGCTCAATTGTTTTGAAATTTGACCGGGTTTTGAAAACCGGGTCAGTACGCTTCCACCTTCGACCTCATCTTCACTTAACATCAGGTGTGATTGAGGCCTAGTATCAACCGTTTGCGCTTAAAAGAAAAGTGTGTGACTGGAGTTACAAATAATTGATTTATCTATCTATCTTATACAGGGCGTCCCAAAGTTATGGGACATGAAGGGGAAGTACCTTAAATATCGTAGATAGTGAATTTTGCTCAAAGAAGACTTTATGTTATTTTTAAAAGTTAGTAATTCTGCATTCATAGATTTTCTAAAAATTACTTGCTTCGGCTGGGAATCGAACCGACTTAAATGTGAAAAAAAAAACACCCTACTTTTATGATGCCAATCGAAAGAATAGCTAAAAAATAATAACTCTGCCTAAGTAACATAGTATTTTAAAAGAAAGGAACAACATAAAATGATTGAGTCAAATTTCAAGAAAGTTATTTATTGCCGACGACGTTCGAAAAGTAGCGATATTATCATTCCAAAGATAGCATTGATTATTCGTAAATAAGTACCCACTTCATAAAATAGGTACTAACATAGTTTTCCTTATTATAAGTGCACGTGTAGATGAAATGATAAAACTTGTATTTCAATACGTCCTCTGTAAGCTAGACAGAAGGCAAATTAAAAACAAAAATAAATAATTTATAATTTGAAAATGGAACAGTTTATGACAGCGTTTGTTTGAATGCATACTTTTTAAGATATTTTAAAAAGAAGTGATATTTTTAAATGTTGTTCTTAAATTTGAAAATGGAACAGTATGTGCGAGCGTTTGTTTTTCGGATATTGATCTGTTTAGTCTCAATTCACTTACACAAGTGTTATTGTGTTAATTTATTGCGAACATGGCATATCAAGTAAGTTTTGATCTAATGGAAGCATATTTTTTGAACGATAAAGATATCTCTAGAAGTTTGCGGTGGTATGGCGTAAAATATCCTGATAGACAAATACCGTCTCGTAAAGTTTTGAAAAGGCTTGTGAACAATTTGAAAACTCTGGGACGTTTCGATAAACGCCCAAGAGAACCACAGCAAGAAAACCATACGATCAACGACGAAGAACTTGGTATTTTAATTTACTTTTCGGCTTTTCCGAAAGCATCGGTGAGAGAAGGAGAACATGAAATTGGAGTTTCAAAAAGTAAAATACACCGTGTATTAAAAAAACACGGTTTTAAGAGTTATGTTGAAGGACGATTGGTTCAAAAATTACTTCCGGGCGATACAGAAAGGAGAAAAAATTTCTGTCTTGATATCCAGGCACGATTGCTCGAAGATCCAAATTTTTTGGATAATATTATTTGGACAGACGAATCTAACTTTAGCAATAACGGTATGTATAACCGCAACAATAATCGTATTTGGTCTAAAGAAAATCCCCTACGAGTGACTGAAACTAATAACCAAGTGCGTTTTTCACTCAACTGTTGGTGCGGACTTTTAAAAAACCGGGTTTTCTTAATCCATTTTTACCAAGGAACCTTGAACACAGAAAAGTATTTAGGAATACTTCAAATTTTAAGGGATAAGATAAGAAACCATTCCGCGGCGGAGCAAGAAAACTTAATTTTCCAACAAGATGGAGCTCCGGCTCATAATAGTCGGAGAGCAGCAGATTTTCTAAATGAATGTTTTCCTACATGGATTGGTACAAATGGACCGATTAGATGGCCGGCCAGATCCCCGGACCTCACACCATTAGATTTCTTCTTTTGGGGATACGTGAAAGATATGCTATACAAAAAGCGATACGAGAACGTAGGCGAGTTGCAAACAGAATTGTGCCATATCACATCGAGTGTTCACCATAAAATGATTAGAAAATCAACAGGCAGCGGGCTCATTAAAAGATTGGCGATTTGCGTAAGACAAGAGGGATCACATTTTGAGCATTTAATTAATTAATTTACAAAAAAATACCTACTTAATTGACTACGGCAGTTTCATGTATGTTTTTTATTTGATTAAAATGATTAATTTCACGTTGTTCCTTTCTTTTAAAATACTATGTTACTTAGGCAGAGTTATTATTTTTTAGCTATTCTTTCGATTGGCATCATAAAAGTAGGGTGTTTTTTTTTTCACATTTGAGTCGGTTCGATTCCCAGCCGAAGCAAATAATTTTTAGAAAATCTATGAATGCAGAATTACTAACTTTTAAAAATAACATAAAGTCTTCTTTGAGCAAAATTCACTATCTACGATATTTAAGGTACTTCCCCTTCATGTCCCATAACTTTGGGACGCCCTGTATAAACATTCATGACGAGAACAAAATTTTAGTATTTTTTATCACACAAATATTAACTGTATGCGAGACACGAAACCACAGGCGTTGGTTTTGAAGCCAGGGTCACTATTACGATTGGGATTTGGGTTTACGATTCGGAGGTCGTGGGTTCGATCTCCAGCGGGGTACATGTTTAGTACCCGGTTTGGTTGGTGGTAGGGCATTTTAAATGTCCGCCTGGCTAGCTACCAACATCTTATTTAAATCTGCCGCCAAACAGCAGTGTTAATAGCGTTGTTGTGTTCAGTCACCAAATAGGACGAGGTTTTGCCGGGTTAGTAGGCTGCCTCCTTCGGCCTCATTTTCATTTAACATCAGAGGTGTGAAGAGGTCAAGTGGTAACCTGTTGTGCATAAAAAAAAAACTACCCACTAGACCAATCGGCCGCATATTACAAAGATATTAGAAAAATATCATCGATTTTGTTCTCTGACAGTACACTGAGTTTTATTTGAACTTTTTATAGGTACATTGTGGTTGAACTCGACGTCAAAGCGAAGGCCACATATCAGTAAAAAAAAGACACAAAAAAAGATAAGCGTCTACCGATAAACTTGGCTGACTTTCCTGCTTCACAATATTGTTTGATATGATATTTTGATATAATTGTGCTAATACAATAATTTCTAACATTAAGAGGTTTTCCGAAATAAACGAACCGATAATGAAACTTTATACGTATAGGATACATAGATCTAAAAAGTGCGTACAAAACATTTTTCGAAATATCGAATTTCAAGAAATATATTGCACTTTTTTCTGTTACTAAGGAAAACTTAAAATCGCTCAATTTAGTTTCAATTAGGACGACCGATTGTTGTAGTGGATAGTGACCCTATCAGCGAAACCAACGGTTGCGGGTTAGAATCCCGCGAGGGGTAAATGTTTGTGTGATGAACGAACATTTATTCCCGAGTTTTGGATGTTTATATAAATATTTATGTATGTTTGTCCGTTATCTAGTATCCATAGCACAAGCTTTGCTTAGTTTGGGACTAGATGATTGGTGTAAGTGTCCGAAATATTTATTATATTTATTATTATTATTATTATTATTATATAATACTGTTTTTCGAAAGTGTTCTCTACTTTTGCTCGTTTGCCGCTCGCTCATATAAAAAAAAAAATACTAACTTTTTTGTTTCAGAATGGTTTAATCGATTTTTTAGAATAGAATATTTGCAATGATTAGGTTAAGTAAATTAGTTGGTAAAATAGTATAAATTGTATCACCTAAATCAGCCATATACAATATGCATGCAAAATTAAAATTAGCCTGTCCTTCACTAAACAATAAAAATACAAATCAATTTACACAAATAGCATGTCCTTCTTGATTAAATTATTTTTCTAGTTCATTAAGTCACAATTTAGAGGAATAACGTCTTAACAATTTATTACAGTTTAATTAAAATATGTCTTATTTTAATCGAATTCGGCTATGGTATCTTGGGCAAAGTTGCTCGTAATGAAGAGTGGTGTCGTGTCACACGAATTTGTCACGTATTCCACGAATTCAAATTCTTTCTGAATATATGTGCTTATTTTGCACATACACACAGCGCCATCTAGGTCCACAGTAAGCATCTAGGCTTGTGTCATGTATACCTGATGGTTGATAAACTACACAAATACATTTTTTTTTGTTGTAAATAAATACATGTATAAATGAAAAACATCCATAACTCGGGAACACATGTCTGTATTCATCATACAAACATAAATGCCCCTAGCGGGATTCGAACCCGCGACCTTTCGGTATAGTAGCAGAGTTTCTAACCACTACACGAAACAGGTCGTCGCAAAAGGTTTATACGTTTCCATTAGAATCGGTTTATGTATTTGGACTTGAAAGTTTGTATGGATACCATGCCGGATACATACATACATAACGTGACGACCTTTACCTTTAATCCTTTATGCAGGATAAAACCTCTTAATCTAAACTAAAGACAAATTAACCTTAAATATGAGAAAAAGTGTTGCGTAATTAATTAGAAATAACAAAACAAGCGGTATATTGTAAATAGGGCTTGTGGTAAGTAATGACTTTCATTATTGTGCAGTTTTCTTTATGTATATAATAGTAATGTTACCTTGTATACAACAATAATAGACAAGCGGAGTCGCAGCAGATTCGCAAGTGTTTAATGTCATAGATTACCATTAGGACCTTGAACTGCCGAAGTATTCATTATGAGTTATTTAGTGACCGTGACCTTTGCTATGAGGGTCAGACAGGCCGTCAGACTTTTATAAAACTTCTATAGACGACCGATTGGTGTAGTGGATAGTGACCCTATCAGCGAAACCAACGGTTGCGGGTTCGAATCCCGCGAGGGGTAAATGTTTGTGTGATGAATACCAACATTTATTCCCGAGTCTTGGATGTATATATAAATATTTATGTATGTTTATCCGTTATCTAGTATCCATAGCACAAGCTTTGCTTAGTTTGGGACTAGATGATTTGTTAAGTGTCCGAAATATTTATTTATTATTTATTTATTTATTTATAGGAAAAAAATAAGCGAACTGAAAAGAGGCACACAACTTTCAGGCTGAATAATTCTTAAATCTTTTTTTGTTGTAAATTGTCAAATTTAATATTCAAAATTACAGATTTATACAATACAATACAAATACACTAACTATGTAAATATTCTTTATAGTGTAAAATTTATACTTTTGAATTTATATGTTTATAAGATATTATATTGATACATTTTTTTAACTAGGAGTCAATGCTTCGAGGCTATAAAGAATCGCACATGTATACGATATAGATGAAAAACATAACCCTGTCTTTGCTGTCGCGTAGCCGGGTATAATTGATAAGTAGATTATTGTACCGCTAGTTGTTTGAGGACCGATATACATTCAGTGTACTAAGTATCGGGAATTTGTCAATAAAACAAAAAATACAAATTATTCATCTAAATTTATTTTATCGCCTTCAAAGTAGGCCCCATCGCTTGCAATACAACATCTCCACCGCTTCACCCAGTCTTCCATACATTTTTCATAGGCTATTTGCGGTATGGCCTTTAGCTCATTCAGCGAATTTTCTTTTATGGCTTCTATCGACTCAAAACGTTTTCCTCGAAGTGGTAATTTTAACTTGGGAAATAAAAAAAAGTCAGACGGAGCCATATCAGGTGAATACGGTGCTTGGTCGAGAACTTTTGTTGAATTTTTCGCTAAAAACTCTTTCACTATAATGGCTGTGTGTGATGGTGCATTATCATGGTGCAGCATCCATGAGTTGTGTTGCCACAAATCTGGACGTTTTCGGCGGATACTCTCACGCAAACGCTTCATGACGCCTAAATAATATTCTTTATTCACTGTTTCTCCCTCTGGAAGGAATTCGGAGTGAACCACACCACGGTAGTCAAAAAAAACTGTCAGCATCACCTTGATTTTGGAGCGACTTTGCCGCGGTTTTTTGGGTTTCGGCTCGTTTTCGAGACGCCATTCTGAAGACTGTTGGCTTGTTTGCATGTCGTACTCATAAACCCATGTCTCGTCGCCAGTTATTATACGTTTCATAAAGGTAGGATCCGTAGAAGCTCGGGAAACCATGTCTTCAGCGACATGCTTTCGCTGCGCTTTTTGAACAAAATTGAGCTCTTTTGGAACTAGTCGAGCGGCGACGCGTTTCATGCCTAAAATGTCAATGAGAATGTTGTGGACGGACTTAAAAGATATGTTCACCTCACTAGCCAACTCTCTCAGACTAATACGTCGATTTTCGAGCACTAGCTTCTTGATTCTGTCGATGTTTTCTTTGGTCGTAGCGGTTGAAGGTCTACCAGAACGAGGCAAGTCTACTACTACTTCTCGGCCTTCTTTAAAAGCCTTATACCATTCATAAGCCCTTGTTTTCGATATACACGATTCGCCGTAGGTATTTCGCAACATTTTTAGTGATTCACCACATGAAATATCATTTGAAACACAAAATTTAAGGCACACTCTTTGTTCAACAATATTTTCCATTGTAAAAATCGCCGAGGACTCAAAACTATGACCAACAAAAAGTGTAGTTTAAAACAAATTAAATGACAGATCCCGCTCAAATTTTGCGCGCTAAATCAGTACAGTGCTACCAACATGCAGTAAAAAAATTAGAACGACCTCTTTTACGCGGGTCTTTTTATTGACATATTCCCGATACTTTTTACACAGAGTAGTAGGTCTTACAATGACAAACTCGTTGAAACTCAGCTCCTAGGTCAATACACTTTTTTAAGGGCTGGTGATGCGTCTGAAAACCTTATGGTGCTGTTTCATTCCAGTAGAACTACTAGGACACAACTACTACTACTAGGACTAGGACACAACTGATACTGTTAGCGGGCAAACCGGTCAAGTATTTAGCACTTGTATGTTGTTAGTAATGAATTAACACATGTGGAGCGGCTGCAGTAGAGTGAAGCTGATTAGATTTTACTCGACTACCCTAGGAATCTGTATATAAATTTATATGTTAGCTCCAGTGGCTTAAACGGCTTGATCGACTTCGAAGTGTAAGGTATCATTAGATTCGTCTTGATCTTAAAAGTATCATAGAATTCATTTTATATATGTATAGTGGACATTTCCTGCATTATAGGCTACTGGATAGTATTCAAAGCAACCTAACCTCTGTGTTTTGAGCAGCAAAGTTTTCAGATTACGACCCGCCTAGGGATTTCATGAAATGACATATACAATACATAATATAAAACATCACTCTCTATTGTTTTTATTTGCTCACCGTACTTAGGTTGAGTAATAAATATATTATTGATTGGGTTATCCGATACGCACACATATGCTGATAATAACATATTGTTGCTATGTAGGAAATTGGTGCGTACGTTTAGTACACTCACTGCAGGACATGGGCCCAAGCATATACTTATTACTAGTGATTGCAACGGAAGTGTCTTAGCGGAAACAGAAACGGAAACAGATGTCAAAAGTAAATTTTAGCAGAAACGGAAACGGACGCAGAAACGGAAGTGTAAATAATATGAAAAAAAAAAACGATTTTACTAATATATTTCTTTATTAAGTATCAAATACACCAAATCTAGATTAGAAATAGATATAGTAGAAATCTATTATAGAAAACAATATTGCAACTTTGCAACTGAACATTTTATTAATATTCAAAATTAAGTAATGGTAAGTTATATTTTATGAAAAGTAATCTGTTCCTGTGTTCTTTGTATATACGACCAGCTCCGCTAAATAATTGCTCACTGGCGACGCTGCTGGGGGGTACCGACAAATATTGGCGCACTAATGGCAAAAGATAAAACTGGCAAAAAAAATATATAAATATTGTAACTCTCAACCGTAGTAAATTTCCGATTGTATCTCCGTTATAAAAGTAGCGGAAACAGAAGCAGAAACGAATGTTGTAAGGCGCGCGGAACTTCCGCACTTGCGGAAACAGAAACAGAGATCCGTTGCATCACTACTTATTACTACTTGGACCGGGTCGTTCGAACAATCAAAATGGCACCTTTCAATGGTGTTAAAACGGGAGATAGGAACCAATGGGAACTCAGCTACATACCGACTTCGTTCGCGAACTGTCGTATCAAATGACGATTTATATTGTAAAAAAAAGCATTAGCATCATAGAAAAGTGACCAAAAACCATGCGAGTATCTTTTAAGTATAGCAAACAATGCTTCAACGTAAAAAGTCATATTTTTAATCAATATTGTACTTGTAATTTTTTCTTGCACTTTTATGTGACCGATTTATGGAGACATTTTATTCTCAGCAGTCTACTACTGTTTGTCACTACTACCACAGCTGATGTGACCACTTCGGGGGGTGGAGACCTGGGGCCATGAAAGTTCAGGGACCAGTCTCTATCAAAGATTTTGATAGTTTTTCTCTTTTATTATAACAATGCAAGAATTGTAATGTCCAAATCTTTGTCGAGAAAATAAAGATTATAACCGGTCTTTATCTATGAAATGGGAGATGTTTTTCTTCGTTAATCATATGTACCAACTAATACGATTCAGCTATTTCCAAATATATTTTTTATTTGAAAAATTGAATATATTTCCAAGGTATATGAAATATTTTTTAATGTCTGGGCTAAATCACATAAACAATTTCATGTGCTTCCCATATTATTTCTTAGATTCGCTGAAACTTTTATGAAACTTAATGTTATCCGATAATACACACAAAGATTAGCAAAAATTTGGATTTGCCGTTCCCAAAAAAAAATCAAAAATGTTTGTATGGAGAAAACAGTGTTAATGAAATTCTTCATACAAAACGCCCATTTCATAGGTAAGGACCTATTATTTATATATAAGACCATACTGTGAAAAAAAATGTCTTACCAGTAGCGGTATAGGGTTGTGACTCCTGCCCTCCAAGCCCTCAGCCAACGCCATCAGGTCTGCCTCGAACAGATTCTGTCCTGGCGGAAGGTTTGATAACCTGGAAGTAAACGTAGAGGGACAACGTTAAGCTGCGTTACCTCTAACGGTGGAGGAACTAATATTTATTGGACTATGCAGGCAGGATGTGGCCTGTGAAGGTGCTTCCGCGAAACGGCAATAATTTAAGTTAGTTAACGGGCAACGGTACAGAAGTTAGTAGAGCGTTTATTGCGCAGAAAAAATGTATACGAGCAATTTGCAGTGTTAGGGAGGACTTATCCTGTAAACAAAGGATGTCAAACATGCGGCCCTTGGCACGTTTTTCTGCGGCCCGATCCAATTTTAAGAACATACTCCTGATGCGGCCCGCGAGCGTGTCTCAATAATATTTTTCAATTCAAGAAGCGCGCCAACGATGCTCTCCCGGCGGAGCAAGTGCAGGGAACGATCGGTAAAATTCGGTTGTGTTTGTAGAATTACTCCTCAAATAGAGAATTTATTAAAAGACAAAAGATGTCAAATATCTGAAAAAAGATTGTAAGTACTAAATAAGTAAATAAACATTTACCGTCCATTTCGGTATCACTACATACCTATGCAGAGTTTTATTTTTCTTTATGGTTGGAGTTTGCGGCCCACTGATTCTATGATTTATATGAATTTGGCCCATCGATACAAATACAATACAAAATACAAAATATTTATTTCATAGCTTAAGCCTAATACATAAAATTTTCAGCTGAGGACTCCTTTTAAGTTATAGAATATACTTGTGATAGGAGTCCCCGCTCTTCCTGTATTGGACACATAGTTAAAGGCTAGTTAAGAATTAAATTTAAAACACATATTGTTTGTAAGTTAGAGTTATACATTCAGTGTACTAAGTATCGGGAATTTGTCAATAAAACAAAAAATACAAATTATTCATCTAAATTTATTTTATCGCCTTCAAAGTAGGCCCCATCGCTTGCAATACAACATCTCCACCGCTTCACCCAGTCTTCCATACATTTTTCATAGGCTATTTGCGGTATGGCCTTTAGCTCATTCAGCGAATTTTCTTTTATGGCTTCTATCGACTCAAAACGTTTTCCTCGAAGTGGTAATTTTAACTTGGGAAATAAAAAAAAGTCAGACGGAGCCATATCAGGTGAATACGGTGCTTGGTCGAGAACTTTTGTTGAATTTTTCGCTAAAAACTCTTTCACTATAATGGCTGTGTGTGATGGTGCATTATCATGGTGCAGCATCCATGAGTTGTGTTGCCACAAATCTGGACGTTTTCGGCGTATACTCTCACGCAAACGCTTCATGACGCCTAAATAATATTCTTTATTCACTGTTTCTCCCTCTGGAAGGAATTCGGAGTGAACCACACCACGGTAGTCAAAAAAAACTGTCAGCATCACCTTGATTTTGGAGCGACTTTGCCGCGGTTTTTTGGGTTTCGGCTCGTTTTCGAGACGCCATTCTGAAGACTGTTGGCTTGTTTGCATGTCGTACTCATAAACCCATGTCTCGTCGCCAGTTATTATACGTTTCATAAAGGTCGGATCCGTAGAAGCTCGGGAAACCATGTCTTCAGCGACATGCTTTCGCTGCGTTTTTTGAACAAAATTGAGCTCTTTTGGAACTAGTCGAGCGGCGACGCGTTTCATGCCTAAAATGTCAATGAGAATGTTGTGGACGGACTTAAAAGATATGTTCACCTCACTAGCCAACTCTCTCAGACTCATACGTCGATTTTCGAGCACTAGCTTCTTGATTCTGTCGATGTTTTCTTTGGTCGTAGCGGTTGAAGGTCTACCAGAACGAGGCAAGTCTACTACTACTTCTCGGCCTTCTTTAAAAGCCTTATACCATTCATAAGCCCTTGTTTTCGATATACACGATTCGCCGTAGGTATTATTTATATTTTTAGTGATTCACCACATGAAATATCATTTGAAACACAAAATTTAAGGCACACTCTTTGTTCAACAATATTTTCCATTGTAAAAATCGCCGAGGACTCAAAACTATGACCAACAAAAAGTGTAGTTTAAAACAAATTAAATGACAGATCCCGCTCAAATTTTGCGCGCTAAATCAGTACAGTGCTACCAACATGCAGTAAAAAAATTAGAACGACCTCTTTTACGCGGGTCTTTTTATTGACATATTCCCGATACTTTTTACACAGAGTAGTAAATATAAGTTACACAAAGTATTTGTGTGTGTGTGTGTGTGTGTATGTGTGTGTGTGTGTGTGTGTGTGTGTGTGTGTGTGTGTGTGTGTGTGTGTGCGTGCGTGCGTGCGTGCGTGCGTGCGTGCGTACGTGCGTGCGTGCGTGCGTGCGTGCGTGTGTGTGTGCGTGCGTGCGTGTGCGTGTTTTATTGCAGTAAAATAAAGAGAGAAAATAAAGAGATTGTATAGTATGAAGGGTGTAACAGTGTATATAAATAAAGACTGTGTGATTATGTTTGCCATTGGTCATCAGAAATTTATGCTAATTCAGTTTACCAAAAGTAATACCACATTACTATTATATGTTAGTGCTATATTTATATTACGCAATATTTTTTTTTTTTTTTTTTTTTTTTTTTTTATAATTGTTTATTATTATTATTATTATTTTTTTTTTTTTTTTTTTTTAGAAGTTGAGTTTCTCTTTAATTTGTGTATGCAAATAACGAGTTATAATAATGATCCATCAATACCTATACCAATACCTCCAAAAGACTTTCTGTTTCATTGTAATTCAGTGTTTGCAACCATTCTATAGCATGCTTTTTACACTCGCGGTAATTCATGGGGTATATATTTAATTTTCTATTTATTTTATTATACAAGTATGAAGCTTGCCTGTTGTATTGTTTCCTAGCAAAAGTTGTTTGTATGGGTTGATATGGTGAAACAAGGTCGTTTCTTCTTTTCTTCTTAGTTTTAGGATCATACCCTACCGTTCTATGTATTCTTGCAATACATTGTAAGATGTATATTCTTCGAACGGAAAGTTGCTTACTATTATTATAGAGTTCTGAGGTGGGAAACCTATATGGTTTGAGATACATCACCTTTAGAAGGGATCTTTGTGATCTTTCTAACTCCAGAAACTTAGTTTTAGAAGCCCCACCCCAAATCGTAATACAGTAAACCAAAACAGACTTAGCCAAGGCAGTATATATTTTATTAATAAGTTCCTCAGTAGCAATATGTCGAAGCGATTTAAAAATCCAGATAAGTTTTCTCATTCTAGATGAAACCAGATCCAAGTGTGCATACCAAGATAGATTTTGATCGACTATGATTCCAAGGTATTTTGTTTTGTCTACTCTAGAAATATATGGACAGTTGCAGGATTGTGAGTCATTGTTACAGCAGTTATGAATTCTAATTCTATAGTTATCGTCAGGTTGAGTTGAATTACGAATAGAAAAGCAGATATAGTTCGTTTTCACGGTGTTTAATGTGAGCAGGTTGGTATTCAGCCAATTAGCTATCTCTCTCAGTCCAATTTCAGTATGCTTACGAACTTCTTCCCATGTATCACCAACAAAGACTATCGCAGTGTCATCTGCATAGCAAAAAATTTGCCCTACTTCCAATTTTAGATTACACAAGTCATTTATATATATAAGGAAAAGTGTTGGGCCGAGAACGCTTCCCTGGGGCACGCCAAAATTAACATTTATATCGTCGCTAGTGAACTGTCCTATTTTTACTCGCTGTTTTCGTCCTGTCAGGTAGTCATGCAACAATGTCAGAGGTGTACCCCTGATTCCAATGTTTTCAAGCTTATGTACAAGACCGGGAACAGATACGGTATCGAAAGCTTTTCTAAGATCCAGAAAAACCGTAGAACATTTCTTCCCTTTATCTAGGTTATCAACAATAATAGAGGCTAGTGATCTAACAGCATCCTCTGTGGATAAATGTTTACGGAATCCGTATTGGGTATTAGCTAGTATATTGAATTTAGTTAAATAATTAATTAATCGATTATTTATGAGCTTTTCAAGGATCTTAGAAATTGACGTCAATACCGATATTGGTCTATAATTATTTACGTCCTCTCTGTTTCCGCTCTTGTACACGGGCGTAACAATTGATTGTTTCAATGGTGTAGGGAATATACCTGATTTAAAACAGAGGTTGGCCAGATGACTGATGAGTGGAACAAGTATGTCTTTAGATTTCTTCAAAAAGCTTGTAGGTATATTGTCCCAACCCTGAGCACTAGTACTGTCAAGGCCCATAAGTATTTGTTCTACCTCCTTGAGATCAGTATCCAACAGAACAAAAGAAGAAACTTGTGAGTTTGTCAAATTAGACTGCGTATTAATCGATTTATTTCTTAGTATTGCTTCAGCCAACTCTCTACCAATGCCGGCAAAAAAATTGTTAACGTAATTTACAGAAAGTGCCGAAGAGGGTGCAATGTTGAGTAAATTCGTGTTAGGTATTTTAATTTGTTTAAATTGAGTTATTTCATTGATTGTAGTCCATAAGGTTTTATTGTTGTTACATGATTTTGCTAATTTATCACGTTCGTATTTACGCTTTAGTCTTTTTATTAATCCATTGCAATAGTTCCTATATCTCCTATAAGTTATACTTAATACCTTATTTTTCGGATCTGACTTTAATTGCTTTTGCATGAGGTTTCTATTATTTATACATCTCAGAATACCTTCAGTAATATATGGTTTAATTATTCGTTTGCTTCTCGTAATAGCTAAAATTTCAGTATGTTCTGTAAGTGAGCTTGATATTTTTTTAATTAGAAGGTCTGTGAAAATATTAGGATCGGTATTAAGATATAGGTTTTTAAGATTTTGCTTCTCTAGTTCCTTAAGAGCATTATCGAAATTTATTATTGTTTTCGTCTTTTGGTAATTATGCGGTATGGAGGTTTTCGATAAACTTAACAATATCATCAAGTGGTCGCTAATTGAGGTATTTAAAATAGCTATAAAAGCAGAGGTGTATTTTTTATCAAGTTTTAACATAAAATGGTCTAAACATGCTCGGTCTCTAGTCGGATAATTATGTCCTGGAAGTATACTGTGCATTGCTAAAGAGGAGAGATATCTTTGTCTGTTATTACGTTCGTAGGTTAGTTGTGTTTCTCTAGAAATAATATTTATATTGATGTCACCTGTAATTATAATATTGTGTTGTGTTTTTATCGATTCTATGTGCATATTTAGTGAATTAATGAATTCCTCAGCATTGATGTTTGAAGGCGATCGATAGATTGCCAGAATTATATGGTTGTATATTGTAATTTCAAGACAAGATGCGCAAGTCAATCCAATTTCTTTTACATTTACTTTGTGGTCAGTTTTTATATATGCAACCACACCATCATTTTGGTTTAGTAGATTGGTAGTGCAATATGATGTATAATCAGATAAAAGGGGAACATGTTTATTTGAATTGAGACGGCATTCCGTAAAAATAATGACATCTACACCAAATTTCATTTGTGAAAAAGTTATTTCGAAGTCATCAAAATTAGAGTATATACTCCTGATATTCTGGGATATAATCTGTAAGCTCGATTTCTTTATGTATGGATTTTTATTTAAGTCGTTAACACAGCATTCAATAGATTTTGCAATTTCAGTATCGTCTAATTCATGTAAAGTTCGCAAAGAGCTATCCATTAAAGGGGCTTATGTACAAACCGGGATATATATTTAAGTAGTTGCATGTAGGTAACAATGGTATGTATAGCGTAGTCACAAGGAGAAAAGAGTGGGTCAAGTATTTATATATGTGGTATTTATTTATGTGTGGCATTTTAAAGGTGTGTGAAACTGTGAGTAAGAGGGTATTTATAAGGCGTGTAACATAACAGTGGTGGTGTGTATGTATGTATTTTATTTTTATAGTCAACCGTTCGGTGATTCGTGGTTTGTGTAAATCAAAAATATAGCAAATGTAAAAAATACAAAAAAGGCAATTTACAAAACAGAAAGTAATAGTGTGTAGTCATGTATCATTCTGAATTAAATGATTAATTTGAGCTTCACTACTGATAACGACTATCGGAGAGTTCTCGTCCTTTCGTACATAAACTTTACCAAAAGAGGTCCAGCAGAATTTATCGATGATTTTGAGTTTGACATGGCTGCTGTAAACCATTCTTTAGGGAATTGAATATTCTCCCGCTACCTTCTTTGTACATACTTGAAATGGCTAAGTTCATTAAACAAAACCAACAAAAATTTTATAAGCAAGTCAGAGATGTTCTTCAACTAAACACAAGGTGTCCTGACAGACTCGTGTTTAGTGAAGTACCTAAAAGTACGCGTTACCTAAAAAACTGTTATTTTATGGGAAAAGAGATATTTAATAAATTGCCTAAAGCATTACAAGCACTGCCGACTAATAAACTCAAAATAGAATTGAAGAAGTGGCTTCTCCAATACACGTTCTATTCAATTAAAGAATTTTTGTATCATAAGGTGGAAATTTAAATTATCTAATGTATTTAATACTAATGTAACTGACATGAATTATGTATGAATTTAACAGTAATTAATGTTATCGACTTGAATTATGTAACCGCCTCTGTGTATGTACACAACATTGGGTTTACGATTCGGAGGTCGTGGGTTCGATCCCCAGCGGGGTACATGTTTAAGTACTCGGTTTGGTTGGTGGTAGGGCATTTTAAATGTCCGCCTATCATCTTATCTAAATCTGCCGCCAATCAGCAATGTTAATAGCATTGTTGTGTTCCGGTTGTCAGAGATAAGCTAGCCAGTCCCCCAAATGTGTTGGGGTTTCCGGGTCAGTACGCTTCCACCTTCGACCTCATCTTCACTTAACATCAGGTATGATTGAGGTCAAGTACCAACCCTATGTGCATAAAAAAAATAAATGTAAATGATTTTAGTATCCAAAAAATTATTATTACTGTAATAGTTTTAAGATTTATAGATATTTGCATGCTGCTAACAGTGGCTGAATAGGCTACAACCAGTACTGAAACATCTTATAATGTATCCTATTCAATAGCAAATAAATCATTTGTATTCGTTAATCAGGTAAAATTCAAAATTTTCCTCTAAATTAATTCAAAACCATCATAAAACAGAAATCATTTACAAAAGGCTCGGCGATATTCAGTCTCGTTATACAAATATTATATACAGCGTGAAATACAAACAGAAAAACCAATTTGTTATTTCTGTGTAACTCAATCCGTATGTCATTGATAGCCCTCCACAACTAGCTCCCGCCCAGCATTTTAGGGAGAAGGGATTGACTGAAAACCAGCGCTACTCGAGAACATGTTCTCAAGTAAGCAAATGCTGAGTCACTTCCTTTTGCCTAATAACAGTGCCTAAGTATGCTAATCTAATTCTACAGATATTTTTTTTATATATATAGCAATTATTTATAACGAAACCGATTTAGTGTACCTACATCTATATGCATAATGATTGTTGTGACTTTGTTATTAGAGCAATAAAAAGCATTTGTATTTGAAAAGACATCCGCATTTTTGGGCCAGTGTTTTGTCACCTAATAAAAGGTACACTTAAAAAAAGCCGGTACTAAAGACTATCAACTTAGCTATTCAAAACAATTTTTGGAACCTTAGTATAGTTATAAGAAATATTTGAAAATATCGCTCCCAGAAAACATTTTGGCTCACAAACTATACAAAAATTAAATTCTTTCAAAAAAAAAAAAATAGACAAGTGACAACTGACATTTTTGACTGTGAGGTTATAATTTAAGTAGGGATAACCATGGACGTAACAATCAAACTGTTACGTCCATGGGGATAGCAGCAACAGCGAGCGAGCGACGGACGACTCTGAAAAGAAAAAACAATTTTTCTTTGGCCTAGCATCTTGTTTCCATGCGTGAGAATGCATGTGGTTAATGTTGCCAGTATATAATTTCAAAGTTCCCCAAACCATATTTCAAACCTCTTTTGTTCTTTTCTAAAGTCCTTTAAAAATATATGTGTTCGGTTTTTAGCACGTCTGATACTAAGAGTTCAAGACTATATTTATTAATTGAAGTGACAACAAACTGGCCCAAAGATGTATGGATCTGTGCTGTTGTCCTTTAATTCGTGTATTTCTGTTTACTGGTGAATCCACGCCTGATTACGAACAACTTTCCATTTGGAACCATAGCAGAAATCAGCCAAAAACTAATGGAGTTCCATGCTAAAGGTAGTTTGACTTGTGTGATTTACTTTGTAGGGGTTAATCGATTTTCTTTTGATAGAATTCGACTGTGGTACCTTGGGGAAAGGTCAGCTTCAAAAATCAGCTATATTCTTACTATACATGCATTCTTATCCGAAAAATATTAAATGGAAACATTCACACTACAATCTCATTCATTCAAGCAAAAAATGCGTCTAAACGCAGCACAAGACGAGCTAGTTACATTGCGTTACCAAAGTTCAGAACTAACTACGGCAAGCAAATGTTTACATATGTGGGAGCACAACTTTATAATAATAATAATAAAAATTATTTATTGCCTTAGTTCCTATTTAACTTAAAGCTATTGACATAGTAAGAATTTTGAATAGTCAAGGCAAAAGGGAGTGACATCAGCTTCGCTGTTTTTCAGTCACCCCCTCTTCTCCCCGAGGTGAAGGGCGGGAGGATAGGTTTATTAGTAATGGGAGGGCTTATACATTACAATTAGTAAATTTGACCATTTAGTAAACAATTATCAGCAAAACAAAAAATTGCAACAAAATAGAAATTAAAATATTGACAACTTCAATTTTGAGAAATTTTGAACCCCTGAGGATGTGTGTGTGTGTATAATAAGTTACCTTCATCAATTAAAAATAAAAATAACTCATTTAATCAATTTAGACTCCAATAATTGGCTCAGCATATTATCTCATCTAACTGAGAATAAATAATAAGTGAACTTAATGTTATGAAGTGTTGTGGTGTGTTGCCTTTATATAACTTACAATAACCTGTGTTAACAGGGTGGGTTCTTACAACAACTTGGGTGAAATGTGCGGTGCGAATGACTATCATTAAATACTATGTCTTCTTCTCATGTAAGTGATACTTGTCTTTTATGAGAATAAAGTATCTTTAAACCTAAGGTGTTCGTAATTAAGATTGGCGTCACCAGTTTATGGGAATTAAAGGAATTCAAATTCATCCTGTACAATATAGAAAGAAAGAAACTGTTTATTCGCCACTTCGACACATATACAACAATTGTTAGCCAAATAAAATAACAGAACACTCAGATAAGTGTCGCAGCAGCGAAAGGGAAACGACTCAGCTATATGCTGAGCTTATAAGAGCTCAGCGCTGGTTTACTGTCGCACCTAGAGCAGACGAGTTACCGTCGCTAGTTACATAAAGACAGGACATTCCTGTCAAAGGAATAAAAATGTGCTAAGTAAATTAAATAAATATGTTTTACTGCACAAGAGTTAAAAGTATTTTCTGTTTGAAAATGGAAAAATTAGTTTCTGGAACTGGATATGTACTTTTCCACCCTACAAAGAAATTTCGTTTGTATAATATCCTTCGTTAGCCTAAACCTCACACCTCCTACTTTACCAACATTTGTAAAGCGAAGCCCCGTAATTCGTACACCACTTTGTACCTGGTCTGTGGTGGTCACGCACCTGGCTCTCAGCATCTCGTCGATGGGCAGGTCTTCTGGGATCTCCTTCAGGTACGGCACGTTGCCGGCCAGCATGAACGATGTCACCATACCGCTGGGACCGTTACCTGTGCGAAATATATATACATCTTACTTCTGTCACTGTTATTTAAGGAATTTATTTTCTAATTAGGAGCACACAGAAAGGACGCCTCGACATATTACTTCTGTACTGTAATTTACGGATTTTCTTTTTTTCTTAACTAGGAACACACAAAAAGGACAACGCGTCATTTTACTTCTGTCACAGTAATGGAATTTCTTTATTTTCTAATTAGGAGCACACAGAAAGGACGCCGCGACATTTTACTTCTGTCACTATAATTTAAGGATTTTCTTTCTTTTGTAATTAGGAACACACAAAAAGGATAACGCGACTTTTACTTCTGTCACTGTAATGCCAGAATTTTCTTTGTTTTCTAATAAGGAGCACAAAAAGGACGTCGCGACATGTTACTTCTGTCACTTCAATCGTCTGTCACGTCAATTTAAGGATTTTCTGTCTTTTCTAATCAGGAGCATACAGAAAGGACATTGCAACATTTTACTTCAGTCACTGTAATTTCTAACCCAAAGGTTGCCTGGAAGAGTTAGTTTTAGTGATAAGGTCGCCAAATTGTACTATACCTTTTTTGTTTATCTTTGTGTTAAGTTTCTTATTGGTGTGCATAAAGAATATTTTGTTTGTTTGTAATTTAAGGAATTGCTTCCTTTCTCTGTCAGTTCTACCCGTGCCCTTTTAGAGATGAACTTTCAGTATGTTATTTTAACGAACTGTAATAAAGTCACAGCCATATCGTCTCTTTCGTGTTCAAATACATAATCTTAATTTAATTGATGGTCAAAGCTTCTCTTTATTCTCTAGACCAGGTTTCGCCAACCTTTTGCATCGAAGCTCGCCAGATTAAAAATAATATTTACAAGCAATTACATAGTACTAAAAGATGTACCCCGCTGGGGATCGAACCCGCGACCTCCGAATCGTAAACCCAATGTTGTTTACATTGAGCTACGGAGGCAGCGAATTTGTGATTCAAATTATATGACGTTAAATTGATTTTTGGTTCTAAAATGATAGTAATACGCCCCCCTTGCGATAGCGAGCGATCTCTCTACGCCAACTTAGATAGGAGCGCCCCAAATGTTGGGAACCCCTGCTGTAGACTGCTCTGTGAGGTTTCGATTACAGGGTCAATTGCGATGACACGGCTGTCTGCGAGACATTTAGTTGAATTGGATGTGGCTCCATACACGACGGAAAGTTTTTTTTTTTAATATTTCGGACACTTACACCAATCATCTAGTCCCAAACTAAGCAAAGCTTGTACTATGGATACTAGATAACGGACAAACATACATAAATATTTATATAAACATCCAAAACTCGGGAATAAATGTTCGTTCATCACACAAACATTTACCGCTCGCGGGATTCTAACCCGCAACCGTTGGTTTCGCTGATAGGGTCACTATCCACTACAACAATCGGTCGTCCTAATTGAAACTAAATTGAGCGATTTTAAGTTTTCCTTAGTAACAGAAAAAAATGCAATATATTTCTTGAAATTCGATATTTCGAAAAATGTTTTGTACGCACTTTTTAGATCCATGACATCCATGACCCAGGAATAAATGTTTATATTCATCACACAAACATTAGATTGGTGAATTTGTTTTAGGGCTAATAAAGCAGTCGGGGCGCAGTCGCATTCGTTTTCGATTAGCAAAGTTAAGCAACGTTAATCTTTGGATGGGTGAACACTAGTAATATGTACTACTCGGTTTGGTTCGTGGTAGGGCATTTTAATTGTCCGCCTGGCTAGCTACCACCATCATAGCTAAATCTGCCGGCAAGCAGCAATGTTAATAGCATTGTTGTGTTCCGGTTGTCAGAGATAGGATAGCCAATCCCCCAAATGTGTTGGGGTTTCCGGGTCAGTACGCTTCCACCTTCGACCTCATCTTCACTTAACATCAGGTATGATTGAGGTCAAGTACCAACCCGTTGTGCATAAAAAAAAAATTAGTTGCTCCTGTAAGCCAGGATTAACGGTGGTACTTGACACGGCGCCTATTGAAGGTAGACATTTATATAATAATAATAAATATCTTTGCACATACACACAACGCCATCTAGTTCCACACTAAGCAACTAGGCTTGTATTATTGATACCAGATGGTTGATAATAAATAAATAAATATTTCGGACACTTACACCAATCATCTAGTCCCAAACTAAGCAAAGCTTGTACTATGGATACTAGATAACGGATAAACATACATAAATATTTATATAAACATCCATGACTCAGGAATAAATGTTCATACTCATCACACAAACATTTACCCGTCGCGGGATTCGAACCCGCAACCGTTGGTTTCGCTGACAGGGTCACTATCCACTACACCAATCGGTCGTCAAAAAGTCGGTCGGTTGATAAACTACACAAATACATATATTTTTTTGTAAATAAATACATAAATAAATGAAAAACATCCATAACTCGGGAACACATGTCTGTATTCATCATACAAACATATGCCCCTAGATATGCCCATAAATATATACAAATATATATATATATATATATATATATTCTATCACCTTTATATTCTAGATGTTTAAAATAATTTTAAACATAAAAGTTTCTCGATAACATTGTATCGATTATTTGTAGAATTAAGAAAATTACGCTAGCAATAATGTCATGCTGGCAACATTCTCGCTCCTTCCTTTTTTACTTACTTCGGAACGGACGGCTGTTGTAATTTTTTACTTTAACCAATTTAATTAATACAGTCCTTAAAATCAACTAGCATTTTTATTATACACTAGACATTTATATTATATCACCGACAGATACTCTATCCATGTGGAGAAAATCACGGCCTTTAAGATTATAGGACGTATAGGAACCCCATTCTAATTGAGGAACTGGACATCTTATCTTTGACAACCCGAACACAACAATACTATTAACATATACTATAAACGACGACCTGTTTGGTGTAGTGGCTAGCAACTCTGACCACTATTGACTATACCAAAAGGTTGCACATGTTTGTGTGATGAATACGGACATGTGTACCCGAGTTATGGATGTTTTCATTAAACGACTTCCAAAAAGGAGGAGGTTCTGTATTCGGGGCGTATTTTTACTGTTTTGTTGATTGTGTATTTTATAGGCTAGGCAGGCACCGACTTCAAAAAGTACCTTTTGTATATATTTTTAATTTCATTATTATACCTAACTATTATTGTATAGCATATAAATTGTATTGTATTCTCATTATATATAATAGTGTATATCTATCTATAAAGAACATTCTGCTCTGGTTTATTATTTCATACTTATCAGTTATTATTATTGCAGTGGTTTAATTAAATGATTTTTTTTCCGGGTTTTTGGAAGTCGTTTTTTTTTATAATAAGCATTTATTTACAAAAAAATTAAGTAGTATTTATGTAGTATATCAACCATCTGGTATTCACAACACAAGGCTATAGTTGCTCACTGTGAAACTAGATGGCGCTGTGTGTATGTCAAGGATATTTATTATTTATTTATTTAACATTGCTGTTTGGCGGCAGATTTAGGTAGGATGGTGGTAGCTAGCCAGGCGGACATTTAAAATGCCCTACCACCAACCAAACCGAATACTAAACATGTACCCTGCTGGGGATCGAACCCGCGACCTCTGCATCGTAAATCCAATCTTATTTACAATGAGTCACCGGGATGATACGACGTCTGAGCTCATACAGCCTAATCTTGTTAAATATTGGATCTTTACCTACGAAATTGGAGTTTTTTTTCTTCGTTAATCATATGTACCAATTCCTGCGATTTTCAAAGCGATTTTTATTTTTTATTTGGAAAATGGAATATTATTACAAGGTTTCACATGAAATATTTTTAATTTCTGGCCTAAATATTATAAAAAAGAAATTGAAGAGATCGCTGAAACTATTATAAAGCGATTACTTTTAAAAATTGACGCTGCCTATGCTTAACTTAATGTTATCCGATAATACACACAAAGTTTAGCTAAATTTGGATTTGCCCTTCCCAAAAAAAAAAACAGTCTTAGTGAAATTCTTCATACAAAACGTCAATTTCATAGGTAAGGACCTAATATATATGAGAAACACTTACCAATGACGACAACCTCCTTGTACACCACGTCGTCTGATAGCGTATGCTGACAGGGTTTCATATTGTCTCTCATATTTGCGAACAATCTTCCCAGAGGTCTTTCCAGTTTCTCTAATTCTACCCTCACTGTCTGTGTGTTTACAATATTTGTTCAAATTCTAAATTTGAAATTTCTTGAGTATTTGTCAGATGCTAATTATATATATTCTATTAGATTCTTTATTTAAAATATCCTAAATGCTGTTCTTAATTTAAATTAAAAAAATAAATTATATCACAAGCAGTTTAAAGTCTTACGGACTGTGGTTTCTGATCTGTATCTCTTTCGTTTTATTTCTTTTTCCTTCTATGACGTAGGTGTCTGCAGAAACGTGGTCTTCTTTCAATGCTGATGCCAGTTTCTTGTAGGCTTCCAATCTTCGAGCTACGGTGTGATGATGACGTTTACCTGAAACAAAAACAACTGAATATGTGAACGCTAATCATCATGGATGGCCGATTGGTGTAGTGGATAGTGACCCTGTCAGCGAAACCAACGGTTGGGGGTTCGAGTCCCGCGAGGGGTAAATGTTAGTGTGATGAATACGAACATTCATGGATGTTTATATAAATATTTATGTATGTTTATCCATTATCTAGTATCCATAGAAGGGCATCGTATGCTGATATACAGGTTGCATGAACCTAGTTCGGCAGCTATGGCTTTTGTATTAGTGGTACTAAGTATAGCCTAACATATTTAGTTTCAACTATGTGACATTTTCTGAATAAAATATTCATATTCTTATAGCACAAGCTTTAGCTTAGTTTGGGATTAGATGATTTTTTTTTGTGCTATGGATACTAGATAACGGATAAACATACATAAATATTTATATAAACATCCAAGACTCGGGAATATATTATATAGATATATACCTATAAGACTCGGGAATAAATGTTCGTATACATCACACAAACATTTACCTCTCGCGGGATTCGAACCCGCAACCGTTGGTTTCGCTGATAGGGTCACTATCCACTACACCAATCGGTCGTCGATTTTCGTAAGTCGAGTTTCGTAAGTTCGACGATTGTCGTAAGTGTCCGAAATATTATTATTATCATCATCAGCCCGTAAACATCCCACTGCAGGGATATAGGCCTTCCCTTAGTATATGAGGGAGTATGGGCCATAGTCCACCACGCTGGCCCAAAGCGGGCTGGGGACTTCACATGCCTTCGAATTTTTATTTCTCAGGCATGCAGGTTTCCTCAGCATGTTTTCTCATTTATAGATATAAAAAGAAATGTATTTGAGTAGTTTAATCACCCATCTGGTAGCCGTAATACAAGCCTAATTGCTTAGTGTGGAATTAGATGGCGCTGTTTGTATGTGCAAAATTATTATACATTTTATAAAGACCACAGTAAAAGTTTCTATCGAGATACAGTGGTCAACTGAATCACTGCAAAAGTCGTCGTAGGCTATCAACCTATATAAATAAATAAATAAATATTTCGGACACTTACACCAATCATCTAGTCCCAAACTAAGCAAAGCTTGTGCTATGGATACAAGATAAACGGATAAACATACATAAATATTTATATGAACATCCAAGACTCGGGAATAAATGTTCGTATTCATCACACAAACATTTACCCCTTGCGGGATTCGAACCCGCAACCGTTGGTTTCGCTGATAGTCGGTCGTCGTATAATATAACACTATCAGTTTCTCAACCCCGAATATACCTAACCATGTGACTAGTCAATCTTTCAAATTATCAATCCATTAACAATTAATGAATTGATGAATCAATCACAGTATTATATTTGCATAAATAAGGCAATGAATCGAAAGCACAATAAATCTTTTTATATTGTATACACTTGGCAATTCTGGGATTGATAAGCGTAAACTTGGGTGGCGTAGACAGGGTGTTTAAAGAAGGGATCGGAAAACCTATTCACAAAGGTCACTTTCAAAAGGTTATTCCGTATCGGTACTTAACCTATTAAAACAACAGAATTCTTGCTTAGCTATGCCCTTATATGTAGACATATATATATGTACGTAATTATGTACATATATATATGTCTATTATATAGATAATATCAAGAATTGTTCTAGTATGGTGCCTGTCTATATATTTGCCTCACACACGCGTATACACACAAGCACACCCCCCTCACACAAACCATACATGCACCCTCACACATCCTCTGCTACACAATTACTCGCTTACTCTTGATACAACATATTATGGAAACATATTTATGTTAGTTAGTTTGCCTTTCTTTTTGTTAATAGGCAGAAGCATGCAAATTTTAATTAAATGATCTCACACCCGCACACATGCGCACGCGCAACTTGTACAATTCTAACGTGCTAGTTACATCTAAGGCTAGTTCTGCATGCATGTGTATCTCCCTAAGTCTAATTTAACAGAGGATGTTACTTATAAAATGTAATGACCAGTGAAATTGTTTCTCTAATATGGAAATTTTGGCATCCACGATACAGGCCTAGCCTAGTGTGGACGCTACAGCAAATGTATAATTATGTATGGTCCTTTTTGGTAAATAAACATCTGGGGGCACGGCCGTGCCCCCACCAAGTCGAGCAAAAAAGCGTCACGGCCGTACCATCCTTTTCTCGAAGCAATTCAGACCATTTTCGACCCCCTGTAACTTCGTTGTGGATAAAAATAGAAGACTGAAATTTTCAGTAACTATGCAGGCATTGTAAAGACACGTATATTTAAAATTTCATTCAATTTGAACCAGTATTTTTAAGAATTATAACGGGTCAAATTTCTTAATTTTGTCACTCACTGACTCACCGATCATCAAAATTCTAAGGCACTTCTAGCAGACCTAGAAGCTTCAAATTTGGAATATAAGTAGTGTTTGGTGTATGAATCAAGGAAAAACTAAAAAATCTAGAAAAGACAGCAAAGAAAATTAAGCCCATACAGCCAAGTCTTCAGTTAATTAAATTTTTCAATATTGGCTTTATTCGTAACGATGTTTTATTATTTTACGGCAAAAATTGTAACATCAAAGCCTCCCAGAAAAACCCATAGAGACAGGGAGTGGGCTCTTAGAAAAACTGTAGCTGAAGCTCAAGAAGTAGTACCGGAAAAGAGAAAACGGAAGGCTACCTACAAAAATAAGAAAAGTTCATAAGTCAGAGAGAGGGCTTTAAGAAAATTCGTTGCTGGTAGATATACATATATACAATAAGTAGAAGGTACCGAAAAGGAAAAAAGTAGAACTGTCTACAAAATACAAAAAGAAATGAGATCCCATCAAAAACAATACTTGTCAAAAAAACCAAGTCTCGCAACTCAGTTGTTCTGCGGTAAAAAGTTGTGAGATCCATGTAATACCAAGTCGGTTGTTAATTTATTCAGTCTCTACTTAAGCGACTTTCTGTCTTAATACGTCCAGTCTCTAAGACCACGATCGTGGTCCATAACAATTGAAAATCAATTGTGTCTGGAATCTCCGTACTCGAAGCATTAAGTTGTTACGTAATAATTAACAGCATCTTATAGTGACGCATATCAATATTAAAATTCTTTAATGCTTTATATAAATATATTGAGACTTGGCCATCGCCTGAAAAGACGTGTAAATTCAATCGCCTGAAAACACATGTAAATTCAATTATTTAGTGCGATGGCCAAGTCTCGATATATTTATATAAAACATTCTCGGAAATATTGCACTATGTGTATTCAAATTGGTAACCTACAACCAACCTTTAGAGATATAACTGCGTGAGCATAAACTCCCGTAAGTTACAAAAATAACATTTGAAATCGTCATGACATACAATTATCGCTCATTCACTAGGCAGTCTCCCCCAGAGAAGAACGAGCAAGAAACTCAGGGGTTGCTCTTTTTAAAATAAGTAATTTAACAATTTATGATTCGATAGACTGGATATGCCGAGCGGTGCATGTCCATGCATCTTATCATCTAGCTAGATTGTCAGAAATTTTATAATAGCCTTTGGCACATAGTTTCTGTGTCATGGTGGTTTTAAATTTATTTAATGGCAAATTTTGTGTCTACCGGAACCTTGTTATAAAAGCGTATATCATTATATTGGTGTCGATTCGGATGTACACCAACTAAATTAAACTAAACTAAAACCAATTTTAAAGTAGTACTTTCTCTTCATTCTCTCTCTGTCCCTGGAACAGTACGATGCGACGGCACCACTCCAAAACTGGTTTTAGTTTAGTTGGTGTACATCCGGATCGACACCATTGTCCTTGAATGACTTAGTGACTTTGTGTAAGCGACTAAAATGCACAGCAAGTTATTTTTACATCTTCCTTTTACATTATGTATTTCACTATTTTTCCTAAACAAATGCGGATTCTTTCTAACGTACATTAAGTTTTCGTAAACATATTGCGATGCCAAAGTTAATATATTCATTTCTTTAAATTTATTCCTCAGAAATACTCTGGAGCCTAGCATTTGGATTGGACGAACCGATCGCTTCTGCAGAACAATCTATGTCTGCGGCATTTCCCCATAACAGGATAAGAATAAGACTAGAATAATTTATTTAACCACAGGTAAATTCAATAGTTTACAACCGGTAAAATTTTATAATATTCATTAGAATTTCTAAAAGTACGTTCCCAGCTGATGCTCATGCTAAGCATTAAAATACTTGTGTTATAAGCATCAGCTGCTAACTCCTCAATGGACTCCTAAATTTACATTAATAGAACAAAATCTAAGCAAACCTGTGTTTGTTATCGCCTGTGTGTGAGGGAGATTGCATTCATTATGCTATGAAGATAACTGAAGTAGCAGATTTAGGTAAGTACAGTCATTTAGACCGAATTGTTTTGGATAATATTTTATTAACAAAATTATATGCTGAGCAAAGTCTAACAAATCATTGATAAATCCGACCGTATCTGTTGACCGTAAGATTAATGGGGGTCTACGAGTTTAAGGTCACTCATTGTCACAGATAAGCTAGCGATATTATCCAAGCGCATCGTGACATGGCAAAGGAACATTTCAGTATTCATTCTGGCGTTTGCTTCTTTCTTGCTCTCCTACCCGATTCTTTGCGGTCGGCGGAATACAATGCAGCGCGCGTGAAGCTAGAAACTCTAGTATCACCCTTGATGCGCACTAGACTGTACAGCGAATGTCACAGAGGACGTTGAGTTAGCAATAATGAAATTATACTTGAAACTGTAATTACTTCGTCCAATTAGAGAGGCGTTCGCCCCCCGCTGGTTATAGTCAATGACAGTGAAACAATTTATCAGTGTAGGTACGCATTTAGTAGGCAATCTTATCAGTTGTGACATTTCAACTTACATAGTACATTACATACATACAATACAGGATGTTTACAGTGATATGTATACATTGAAAATCAGTAAAAGTTTTGTCTTGATCCCTGGAGTGTCATAGAATACATTTTATGATAAAAAAATCCAAGATGGCGTCTTTTTTTTTTTTTTTTTTTTATGCATAACAGGTTGGTACTTGACCTCAATCA
This sequence comes from Oegoconia quadripuncta, assembly GCA_949316235.1. NCBI lineage: Eukaryota > Metazoa > Arthropoda > Insecta > Lepidoptera > Autostichidae > Oegoconia > Oegoconia quadripuncta. The sequence goes on along the minus strand of OX438741.1, from coordinate 1,386,320 downwards.
CACCTGATGTTAAGTGAAGATGAGGTCGAAGATGGAAGCGTACGACCCGGAAACCCAAATATTTTTAAAATGCCCTACCACCAACCAAATCGACTACTAATGTACGCCGCTGGGGATCGAACCCGCGACCTCCGATTCGTAAATTTGTTGTTTACATTGCGCCTGGAAGGCGGTTAAATATAACCACCAACTTAATGTATGGAAGAAAAAATCTAGAATCGTTTAAGAAAAATAGTGATATACATAATGTTAATACCAGATATGAAAATAAACTTGCTGTTCATGTCAGCCGTTTACACAGTCACTAAGTCATTTAAGGGGCAATGTATACGCTTTTATAATAAGGTTCCAATGGACATTCAAAATTTATCTTTAAATAAATTCAAAACCATCATAAAACCGTGGCTCGTAAACAACACATTGGGGTACATGTTTAGGTACTCGGTTTGGTTGGTGGTAGGGCATTTTAAATGTCCGCCTGGCTAGCTACCACCATCTTATCTAAATCTGCCGCCAAGCAGCAATGTTAATAGCATTGTTGTGTTCCGGTTGTCAGAGATGAGATAGCCAGTCCCCCAAATATGTTGGGGTTTCCGGGTCAGTACGCTTCCACCTTTGACCTCATTTTCACTTAACATCAGGTGTGATTGAGGTCAAGTACCAACCCGTTGGGCATAAAAAAAACAGACATTATTTACCAAAGGCTATTATAAAATTTCTGACTATCTGGATGATAAGCAAGCATGGACATAGACCGCTCGGCGATATTCAGTCTAATTATACAATATAATATAATTGTAACCCAAACTTATTTTAAAAGAACAACCCTTGAGTTTCTTGCTCGTTCTTCTCTGGGGAAACAGCTTTGTGAATGAGCAATAATGTCAAAACTTTAATAATAAGACAAAAAATGTGACGTTTTCAAGTGATAATTTTTATCCTACGAAATAAATATTTTTTGATTTGATTTAATTGCACCATAAGACTGATCGAAAGTAAAAATATAATTATTTTCATTTTTTTTTTATAAAAAAAACATAGTAGCAGCTACTCGCGCGCAGGCGCAGCTTAGTGGTAATTTGTCACCGACAGTCATGGATGACCATGGCCTAACGAGAGTAGCTATTAGATTGAAACGAACGCTTGCCTCACGGTTGGCACTGTAATAATCTCGTCAGTTAAAAATGACTGGAAGGGTTTTAGGTTATATTTAAACTTCGTCTGTCTGTTTGACCTCGTTCTCGGTAGAAGTTTACGTTAAGGGTACACTTTTTTTTAGTAATAATTAATAAATAAATAAATATAAATATCCTTGGACATGCACACAATGCCATCTAGTTCCACTTTAAGCAACTATAGGCTTGTATTGTGGATACCAGATGGTTGATATAAGTACTACATATCAACAAATAGTTATTTGTAAATAAATACTTATTATAAATGTTAACATCCATAACTTCGGTACACATGTCCGTGTTCATCATACAAACATATGCCCCCAGCGGGATTCGAAGCCGCGACCTTTTGGTATAGTGGTCAGAGTTGCCAACCAAACAAGTCGTCAAATCTATATCTATACTACTAAAAATTTTACAAAAACGAGCAAATATAAACCTAACATGAACATTTGTACAACTAATCTGAAGAGACTGTGTCATCTCATCACTTAGTTTAGAAGATGGCGCAGGTTAGGTTGCAGAAGGAGACCGCAGAGCGAGACCGCGAGCGGGCTAATCCCGCCCGGAGAAGACGGCGTCGGGGAGGTGGCAACAGCCGCCGTGGCTTAAACGCCCCAGTCCCGTAAATTTTTTCACCCTGTAACCTCGGGCATAGAATAGGGGTACGGTATTCCCTGCCTGTCGTAAGAGGCCACTAAAAGGGACACTGGACTGGACTTCTCCCCACCAGCCCTAATAGAGGCGATGTTGGGGAGCAGGGCGGAGCGAGATAGATAGGATCCGAACCCGCCCGTATACGGAGACGCCGGGAGGACCAAAGAGCCCTCCCGATGCGTCACGACTATGCCCCTGAGCAGGGGCGCCCAGGGTCGTGGGCGGTCAGAGTGAGGGCTCTGGCCGTCCTTTCACCAGTGGTGGCGGCTCAATGGATGGCAGCGGTGGCACGACGTGGTCTCGTCCCGCTGCAGGCGAGCTTGTGCGGCTCGGCTACTTGGCCAGCCCGGGGGGGCTTAAGCGGAGCGCTAGGAGAGCACCGGTAGTTGGTCCTTTGAGTTCTCGGTGTTCCCTGACAAGCGCTGAGGAGGACCACCGGGGGGGTTTTAGTGGGTGAAAGTCCCACATAATCCAGACTGTCTCTCAGGAGTCTGGGTATCTTTTAAAGATTTCCCCCCCGTCAAGAAAAAAAAAAAAGGTTAGGCCCGTGTGGGATAGTGCCCAAGATGCTGGCTGCATTACCTCGCTGGATGGCAATGCTTAATCTTTGAGCAAAATAAGTGCCGGCTCGAAGGCGGGATTCGAAGCCGTCACATTTTGGTTGGTCAGAGTTTCCAACCACTATACCAAACAGGTCGTCAATTAAAAACTTAATCAATCAATCAAGTACACTTTATTGTACAAAAAAATCTACAATGCACTTCATAAATAAAGCTCCAAAAAAAATAATAATTGTATACAACAATTTAATGTGGAGTGACTTTGAATGACAGATTAAATAATTGTCTGGTTAGAAATGTCGTGTCGTACGTCGTAATTGACGTAGTGAGTAATATAGGAAGAGTAGTCCAGTCAAGATATGCTTATTTAGGGGTGTAACTTCCTATAATCTTAAAGGCCCTGATTTTTTTGTACATAGACAGAGTACCTATCAGTGATATTGTAAAAAATATTTTCTAACGGATCAGGAGTTTGCTTTAGGTATAGTGTAGGTATATTTATAGGTAGGTAGTTATAAAACCTACATTGGTGTCGATTCGGATGAACACAAACTAAACTAAAACCAGTTTTTAAGTAGTACTGTCTCTTTCTCCCTGGAACGGTGCGATGCGATGGCACCACTCCAAAACTGGTTTTAGTTTAGTGTAGTTTAGTTGGTGTACATCCGAATCGACACCATTATTAAATTAAAGTTACCACTGTGCACTTAATTGCGTTGTAGAAGATGCTAAGTTCTTCTAAAACTATTTTCCTAAAAAATTAATCAATAGCTACTTTATACTTTATAAAAATAGTTTATTGAATCGTGATATTTGCCCTCGGTGAAATTTTACCATTGTAAAGAAGTAATTGCTCGATTTTTTTGAAAATAGTTACAGGGGTTCTAAGTATATTCTCCAACGCAATGTAATTCACAGTGGTAATTTTAATCATATAGTCTATGTTTTATTACAAAATCTGTATATTATAACTAAAGTAAGCTACCGATTTGTTAGATTTTTTTTTTATTTTATCACTGACAGGAACTCTATCCATGTGCAAAAAATCACGGCCTTTAAAGTTATAGGAAGTATATTCTTACTGGACTAGAGGTATGTTAAGGTATAGTAGGTTGATTTTTTTTATTTTTTTTTAGTTTTATTTTCTCCTCTAGGAGAAGGCAAAGGGATCTAGCCCATAACAGCCATGTCTTATTTATCTTATTTCTTCAGTTTGTAAGTCAGTCTCAGTCAAAACAAGTAATTCGTCGTATACTAGGCGTATACAGAGTCTAGTCACGGTCAAGTCATTCTTCAGTAAAGAGGCAGAATGCTTTACAAAAGATTTTGGCGGCTTCTTGTGGGAACCCGAAAGCTCCGTTACGCACTTTAATTTACACTTCCCTTCACTTGTACACTATCACTAACGTTTGCTGCACAATATTCTGCCATTATTAAGCTTCAAAAGTTAGAATGCACAAATTATAAGACTTATAAAGAAAAATGCTACTTCAATCGCCGAGTTCTCGCCAAAAAGCCGGTAGTAGGTTGAGCATACAGAACGAATGAGTGAAAGGACATTAACAAAACAATATATAACACGTGAATTGAAGGGTCGTAAAAGTCGTCCAAGAAAGACGTACGTCAATCAAGTGACTGACGTACTCCCAAAAGGTCAGGTGCGGTCAAGCACTAACCGACGAGCGTGTATGAAGCATTTGACGACGTGGACGAAGCAAGAGTGGTATGTCAGAAGAGTCTGTCTACCCTAACGGGAAACAGGCGTGAGCATAATATGTATATTATGTAAAAATAGAAGAAAATTGGGACTAATAATTTGCTTCCCTTTGCCTGTTTATTCTTAAGAAATATAACAAATTGTTTGAAATGTTTTTTGTCGTCTAAAAATATGGTTGTCACTCACTACCCCCGCGCTCTCCACATAAGTGGGTCGAGCTTGATCGATTGCTGAGCGCGTGTATACAACGTACGTACACCTGAGACGTAACTAGATTTAATAACTACAGCGGTTGTTTCAGGTACTTAATTGGCAACCATCTTTTTTTTTATGCACCACGGGTTCGTACTTGACCTCAATCACACTTGATGTTAAGTGATGATGAGGTCGAATGAATAAGGTCTTCTTGCCTTAGTCCCAATTTATTTGTGTCTACGTCTTTTTCTTCCAATCTCCTCCATCAGCCGTTACCTCATCATTAACGCCCTTTTCGTTCACATCACCCCTCACGGAATCCATCCATCTTTTCCGTGGTCTTCCTCTTCCTTTCCATCCATCGACATTAGTAACATGCATTTCATCCCTCCTCATAACATGTCCATACCAAGCCAAACGATTTCCTGTAAACTTTTCTGTCACGGCCACTTTTAAACTCCCTCTTAAATACTCATTCCTTATTATCCATCCTCGTCACCCCACTCATCCATCACAATATTCTCATCTCTCCTGCAAGCAATTTCCTTTCATCCGACTTCTTCACTTTGGAAGACTTAATTGGCAACCAAATGTTGGAATAACTTACCACCACCAATCATTATATCGGCCGCAGGACATCCACAGCTGAACATAGGTCTCTCCCATAGATTTCCAGAGCGACTTCCCGCGACCTTCATCAGGTGGTCTGTCCACCTTGTGAGTGGACGTCCTACGCTGCGCTTGTCGGTGCGTGGTCTCCAGTCGAGAACTGTAATGCCCCGCCGGCTATCAGTTGTTAGAGCTATGTGCCCTGACCACTGCCACTTCAACTTACTGATCTTTTGGGCTATGCCGGTAAATTGGCTCCGTGGCTCAATGTAAACAACATTGGGTTTACGATTCGGAGGTCGCGGGTTCGATCCCCAGCGGGGTACATGTTTAAGTACTCGGTTTGGTTGGTGGTAGGGCATTTTAAATGTCCGCCTGGCTAGCTACCACCATCTTATCTAAATCTGCCGCCAAGCAGCAATGTTAATAGCATTGTTGTGTTCCGGTTGTCAGAGATTAGTTAGCCAGTCCCCCAAATGTGTTGGGGTTTCCGGGTCAGTACGCTTCCACCTTCGACCTCATCTTCACTTAACATCAGGTGTGATTGAGGTCAAGTACAAAAACACGTTGTGCATAAAAAAAAAAAAAATTTCGTTAGACTAACGAATGTATATATCAATAAGGACCTTGTGAAGGCACAGCAACATGAGAGAGTAGCATGCACTAAATTAAATAATTACATAAAATTCCATTATTTACCAACTAGATATTTATCATATGTATTTTTACCATTACATTCCAATTATATTATTATTTTTCTTTTAAATTATTTATTAATATGATATATCAATTTATATTGTATTATTATTTATTTATGTCATTTATATATATTATTTCATCTCTAAAATTTTGGATAATGTTATTCATTTACTGTGTACTAGAATTTTAATTAATAGTTGTTTCAATAATTGTATGAATTTCTTATCTTTCGCTTCGTTTTTGATATAATTAGGTTTACGTTACTTGATTGCGTTATGTTATGTTATATGGTGTGACTCTGACTCAACCGTTACGGGTTCGAATCGCGCTAGGGGCATATGTTTGTATGATGAATACGGAAATGTGCTGCATTTATAATACGTATACAGGGTGAAAATAGCATTGTCATTTGGGTTAAAGGTTGTATCAACAAACAGTATTACCCTCTTATTCATAAAAATTTACAAACGCTTTAGAATAGAATAGAATATAGAATAGAATATGATTTATTTGCTCTTGAATAGGGTACATTACATTAGGTGTTATTACAATAAGATCCTCCTAGTTCAGTCATAATAATGACATGCAAATATTTGACAGTATCCAATAAATCAAGAAATGCATGCAAACATGCATTTAATTGTCTTTGTGATCCAAGAACTCTTTAATGGAATAAAACGAGTATTGCAGAAGCCACATTTGTAAGTTCCTTTTAAAGCTATTGAATGCTTGATCCTTGAGATGTGTCGGAATGCTATTATATATTAGTTTACCCATGAAATAGCAGTTTTTTTGAAACCGCGTGGATTTGGGAATCGAAAAGAGGGATTTATAAGCCTGTTTTAGTTAAAGTATGTTTTGTCACTTTCTTTCATTGCAACATTTCCTTATGAACGATAGAGCCAAAACATACTTTAACTAAAACAGGCTTATAAAGCGATTGTAATTTTTTATGAATAAGACGGTTAGATTATAAGAATTCGCAGCCACACATAATATTCTTATCGCCTATGATAAATGATTGTATTTACGATTACATCTGGCGTCGACCTACCTTGACAGTACACACCTACATAGCATGCCAGCATAACTTTGATTAGATAATGAAAAGGTAAGTGAGTAGTCATTATTCGTCCGTACGTCACGCTCCACAAAAAATCAGCGGTGTATTTATTGATACAACTGCAACTCATGCTGATTGGAGACCTTTATGGCACCACTTTACGACACCGATTTCTAATCGATCTTAGGATTGAGATCGAATTTATCTTATATTTATGTCGATTCGGATGTACACCAACTAAATTAAACTAAAACCAGTTTTGAGTGGTGCCGTCGCATCATACTGTTCCAGGCAGAAAGAGACAGTACTACTTTAAAACTGGTTTTAGTTTAGTTGGTGTTACATCCGAATCGACACCAATATCATGTTTTGCTGTATATTAAGTATGTTATTGTTATTTTTTTTCCGTTTTTGTATAGCTAATGTGTCGTCCAGTGTGCCAAATAAACGCTTTCTATTGTATTCATCATCATATCAGCTACAGGACGTCCACTCCTGCTCAAAGATGTCCAGAGCGACAGGATGGAAGCGGCTTGCATTCAGAGAGCTTCATCAGCTCATTCTTCCACCATGTCCTACGCTGTGCATGTCATAGTTATATTCAAACCCAAACTCAAATCATTTATTGCATTCCTTATGTTTTGTTTTGATGACATTAGTGCACTGTATCAATAAGGACCTTATGAAGGCACAGCAACATCAGAGAGTAGCATGTACTAATTTAAATAATTACACAAAATTCTTGATACATTTTTACAAGCTTATATTAGCTTATATATATATATATATACATATTTACAAGCTAGATATTTAACCTATTATATTATCATATGTATTTCTACCTTTATATTCCAATTATATTATTATTTTTCTTTTAAATTATTAATTAATATGATCTATTTATATTATATTATTATTTATTTATGTCATTCATTTATATTATTTCATCTCTAAAATTTTCGGTCATGTATTCATTTATTGTGTAATAGCATTTTTTTATTAATAGTTGTTTTAATAATTGTATGAATGTCTTATCTTTCGCTTCGTTTTTGATGTAATTTGGTAGCTTATTGAATATTCTAGAAGACATTGATAGTGTGCCGGACGAATGCATTTTTAGGTTAGACTTTGGTGGAACCAATAGTATTTTTCGAGAGGGTCTTAGTGAATATTCATATCATTTATTGCTCATGTGGTAAATACAGAATGTTAAAAACATCATTTAAATTGAAAGCAACAGGAACCCTGTGAGGGCACTGCAATGTTATAGGTATCTATTATTACTTATTACATATAACCAAAATTATTATTAGACGGCGATGATGGAATAAGATTATGTAATTCCAACGCACCCTCACCGAAGTGCATCCTGTAAAAGACAGATATAGGCGACCTTACGACGGTCTAGACTTTGAAATTTAGCTGTGATCAAATGGTCACTAATGAATCTTTTCGCATGTCGTTCTGCATGCATGTGAATCGAATCGTCGTGTGCGAAGTGCGAGTTTTGTCTCGTTTTTAACTTTACCATCGCGTTCGCGTTTACGCAAAAATTATCTATACACCGTGTAACGGTTAAGTGTAGTCATATTTTAAGGGCTTGTTCTACCCATCAATACGAACAACTTTTACTATGGGGGCAACTTCGAAATCGCGAAAAAAAAATGAGCTGTTCCATAGAAAATTTCAATAACCTCCCGATGCAATGTATGAAACAGCTGATTTTTTTTTCGCGATTTCGAAGTTGCCCCCATAGTAAAAGTTGTTCGTATTGATGGGTAGAACAAGCCCTTAAAATATGACTACACTTAACCGTTACACCCTGTATAAAAAAAAACCGTTTTGCAAACTATCCGCTAGAGGCGCTGCACATTTCTCCATACAAATCGTCGCGTAAACGTAAACGCGGTAGTAAAATTAGTCGAAACAAAACTCACACTCCGTCCTCAGACCTGAGTCTGGTAAAGTACGAAAAGCTAATTCGGCGTAAAATATCGCAACCTTTTTTAATTATTATATGCAGATATTTCATTAGTGATAATGATAATGATAATGATAAATATTTCGGACACTTACACCAATCATCTAGTCCCAAACTAAGCAAAGCTTGTGCTATGGATACAAGATAAACGGATAAACATACATAAATATTTATATAAACATCCATGACTCGGGAATAAATGTTCGTATTCATCACACAAACATTTACCCCTCGCAGGATTCGAACCCGCAACCGTTGGTTTCGCTGACAGGGTCACTATCCACTACACCAACCGGTCGTCATTAGTATGAATACTTTCACCATAACAAAAGCAGATAACATGAGATTTCAAGAATTTTCCCGCACCATAATTATTGGATGTTGGCCAAGATTTGTTTGCAAACATTGGTCTATGGTTCTCGAATATTAATTACTTGGTGACAAGTAGTGACAACATTGATTTATTGTAATATTAGACCTGAACAGAGACAAGACTAATCTAATGTTACAAGAAATTACAGTCGGTATAAAAGTCTACGTTGTGCCAAGCCAACACCTGACCATAAACTGGAACACCCTGTACTATGAGAACTTGAGCATTAATAACCACTATAGCTGGGCATTTACTTGTTAGTCAAAGCCAAAAATACTTTTTTTTTTTTTTTTTTAAACGTTTATTTGTTACTCCAGCCACACACATACATTAAATATTATTTATAAATAATTATTACACATAATTTAGACTACAGTAAAGTTGAAATAAAAAAAACAGAACATATAAAGGTACACGCAAAATATAGGGATATAAAAGTATATGTGTGCTGCAGTGGCACAAATGGGCCATAGCTCAGTGTCGGATTGCTCAAGAGCAAAACACTGATTTTCACTGATTTTATTTATTTTGTAGGTACACACACTTAATATAGTCAATTTTACATTTTTTAAGCTACTGCTTGTTCAAAATGCAATTTTCCCCTGAGAAGCACAAGCAAGAAAAAGAGCAACCGCTCTTTTAAAACCAGTCATTGATTTTACATAAAGGTTTTTATATTACAAAAAGGTTTTTATATTTCATTATTAATTGTGAAATAGCCTGACATGCGAACGATCTGATTATGTCCAGGGATGATTATCATCCAAATAGTCTGATATTTTATAATATGCTTTATTAATAAGTTTCTGTTTTATAGTATCTTTAAATTTATCGAGAGGGAGATTTTGTATATCAACTGGAACCTTATTGAAAAAGCGTACTCAGAGTCAGTTTGTACATTATTCAAGCTACTGCTTGTTCAAAAGGCTATTTTCCACTGAGAAGAACAAGCAAGAAACTCGAAGGGTTGCTCTTTTAAAACAAGTTTTTACATTACAAAAAGGCAGAATAATTATTGTCACTGTCCCAGATCGCCGTGAT